>OU862907.1:47339415-49739415 GCA_917880885.1 Limnephilus marmoratus | reverse complement strand
CCTTTTTCTTGTTCTGAGTGCAACTATTCATGTTCTCAAAAGCGCAGTCTAACGATCCACATGCTGACTCACAGTGGAGAAAAACCTTTTTCTTGTTCCGAGTGCAACTATTCATGTTATCGAAAGGGCAGTCTAACGATCCACATGCTGACTCACAGTGGAGAAAAACCTTTTTCTTGTTCCGAGTGTAACTATTCATGTTATCGAAAGGGCAGTCTAACGATCCACATGCGGACTCACAGTGGAGAAAAACCTTTTTCTTGTTCCGAGTGCAACTATTCATGTTATCGAAAGGGCAGTCTAACGATCCACATGCTGACTCACAGTGGAGAAAAACCTTTTTCTTGTTCCGAGTGTAACTATTTATGTTCTCAAAAGGGCAGTCTAACGATCCACATGCTGACTCACAGTGGAGAAAAACCTTTTTCTTGTTCCGAGTGCAACTATTCATGTTCTCAAAAGCGCAGTCTAACGATCCACATGCTGACTCACAGTGGAGAAAAACCTTTTTCTTGTTCCGAGTGCAACTATTCATGTTCTCAAAAAGTCGATCTCACGAAGCACAAGCTGACTCACACTGGAGAAAAACCTTTTTCTTGTTCCGAGTGCAACTATTCATGTTCTCAAAAGAGCAATCTCACGAAGCACAAGCTGACTCACAGTGGAGAAAAGCCTTTTTCTTGTTCCGAGTGCAACTATTCATGTTATCAAAAAGGCGTTCTCACGAGGCACAAGCTGACTCACAGTGGAGAAAAACCTTTTTCTTGTTCCGAGGGCAATCTCACGAAACACAAGCTGACTCACAGTGGAGAAAAACCTTTTTCTTGTTCCGAGTGCAACTATTCATGTTCTCTAAAGGGCAATCTCACGAAACACAAGCTGACTCACAGTGGAGAAAAACCTTTTTCTTGTTCCGAGTGCAACTATTCATGTTATCGAAAGGGCAGTCTAACGATCCACATGCTGACTCACAGAGGAGAAAAACCTTTTTCTTGTTCCGAGTGCAACTATTCATGTTATCGAAAGGGCAGTCTAACGATCCACATGCTGACTCACAGTGGAGAAAAACCTTTTTCTTGTGTTCCGAGTGCAACTATTTATGTTCTCAAAAGGGCAGTCTAACGATCCACATGCTGACTCATAGTAAAGAAAAACCTTTTTCTTGTTCCGAGTGCAACTATTCATGTTCTCTAAAGGGCAATCTCACGAGGCACAAGCTGACTCACAGTGAAGAAAAACCTTTTTCTTGTTCTGAGTGCAACTATTCATGTTCTCAAAAAGGCAATCTGACGAGTCACATGCTGACTCACAGTGGAGAAAAACCTTTTTCTTGTTCCGAGTGCAACTATTCATGTTATCAAAAAGACGATCTCACGAGGCACAAGCTGACTCACAGTGGAGAAAAACCTTTTTCTTGTTCCGAGTGCAACTATTCATGTTATCGAAAGGGCAGTCTAAAGATCCACATGCTGACTCACAGTGGAGAAAAACCTTTTTCTTGTTCCGAGTGCAACTATTCATGTTATCGAAAGGGCAGTCTAACGATCCACATGCTGACTCACAGTGGAGAAAAACCTTTTTCTTGTTCCGAGTGCAACTATTCATGTTATCAAAAAGGCGATCTCACGAAGTACAAGCTGACTCACAGTGGAGAAAAACCTTTTTCTTGTTCCGAGTGTAACTATTCTTGTTCTCAAAAGGGCAGTCTTACGATCCACATGCTGACTCACAGTGGAGAAAAACCTTTTTCTTGTTCCGAGTGCAACTATTCATGTTATCGAAAGGGCAGTCTAACGATCCACATGCTGACTCACAGTGGAGAAAAACCTTTTTCTTGTTCCGAGTGCAACTATTCATGTTCTCAAAAGGGCAGTCTAACGATCCACATGCTGACTCATAGTGGAGAAAAACCTTTTTCTTGTTCCGAGTGCAACTATTGTTCTCTAAAGAGCAAACTTACGTGGCACAAGCTGACTCACAGTGAAGAAAAACCCTTTTCTTGTTTTCAGTGCAACTACTAATGTTCTCAAAAAGGCAATCTGACGAGCCACATGCCGACTTACTCTTGATAAAAACCTTTATTGTGATCTAAGTGCTGCAATTCGTCGTTTCAAATGAGAGATTTGAAGAAGTACGTTAGAACTATTGTAGCAGAATAAACTTTTTCGTATTTTGTCTGCCTTTTGTTGACGACAAAGTTACGCAAGTCACCGGTACGAAGCAACCAAGACAGGAACTGGTTCAAAAATAACATGTTCCTCGAATCCACTGTCATCTTGTGGTCTCTAGTCACCGGTACAGAATAACCGAGACATGCAATGGCGTCGTTTGCAGTATATATAACTGTTTGATACAACTGAGTATTACCGTCAAACTTTACATATTCGGAGCGATACTGCAAATTCATTTATATTGTAGTACTTATATTTGCCTAGGGCACGTCACCATGCTAGCTGCCGACGGAATTGGCGACTTCTTTTAAGAATTCTAGAATTAGAAACGGAACTACAATAGTTAAAGCTAATGTAGCCATAAAAAGGTGTAAAACGAAATAGTTTTTTACTAGCTCGTATTGCGGTATACTTCGAACTGGTTTTCTGCGTTTAGCTTTGATATAGCCATCAATTACCGGATACAAAGACCCATACCGACGAAGTATTGACTAGGTCGTAATTTTTTTTTGTTTTGAAGTCGAATTATGCGTTCTTTTTTAATTTATCAAAGTCAACTTTAATGGGGGGATGAAAAGTTACAACACGTTATCCGCTCCGGGTGCCACCCATACCAGTTACGCTACTGAGGATACTGTAATTGCACCTCGTAGTGGATTGGACCTGGCAACACGGTATCACTTCCAAGTACATATGCACACATTTCACCACTAACAATTACACATCTACCGTAATGATGGATACTGTAGCGATGTCCGAAACTTTGGCTAAAGAAGGAGGTAGCGCAACACGGGATAACTTTCCGAAAACAAATCACAAAAATAATTTTGGTCGTGAAAATCTAAAAACGTATCCACAGAATGTGGTTGTTTGATTTTAAGTAGTATTTAAGTGCATTTTGTTCCGAATCCTTGTCAGAAAATCCTGAATCACAATAATTCTGAATCCTTCTCAGAATATCCTGAATCACAATAATTCGGATAAATATACTATTTTTTATTCCTACTGGATAGGGTTAACCTATATATTTTTTTAAATTTAAAGATATTATAATAATAATAATATAATACTGATTTATTGTATTCATTTCTTAGTAACAGTAGAGATAATGATATCCTCACTGGGATCTCCCGTGCTGAGGATTTCATTTACATATTATAATTTAATTATAAGAAATTGATCTGAATTATACATGACATATATCATGTAGTATTTTTTTTTAAATAATTATAAAGTAAATAAGATAGTAGTTTTTTTATAATTCAGATTACAAGATTTGGTTTTAGTCTGTATTTGATATCAGAATATTTTCTGTTTCTGATCTCCCTATATTTAGTTTCCAGCTTTTTATTTGAAATTTAAATGTTATAATGTTGAGGTTTTTGAGTGAGAGTGGTATTTTATTGTGGAGTTTAATGCAATAATATAAGAATCTTTTTTGCCCAAATGTTGTGTTAGTTGTTACTTGTTGGATAAGTTTTTGACCATGAGATCAAGTGTTTCTAATGTACGTATTAGTTGTTATTTCTTGGGTTTTGTACTTATGAATGTAAATGAGTGTAGTTTTAGAATATAGTTGTTTAATTGACATGATGTTAAGATTGTTGAAGATTTCGTCAGTGCTAGTTCTTACAGGAACTTTCAGTATAATTTTCATTATAGCTTTTTCAGTTTTAATTAGTGGATTTAGTATGTTTTTATTTGCACTGCCCCATCCGATAATACCGTATTCTAACAGTGATTGGCAGAAAGCCATGTAAATCTTGATTAAGTCTTTTTTAATGAGGGCATTCCTGATAGTTTTGAAAAAATAACTTAGTTTTTTTAATTTTATTATTTAAATACACAATGTGTTCGGTCCATTTTAAGTTTTGGTCAATTTTTAGACCCAGATACGTTATATGGTCAACGTTTTCTAATGAGGGACAATCACAATTCTCATTTAAGTGATGCGGGCTATGGATTTTCAAGTTCAGGTTTTCTTCAGAGTTTTTCTTATTTTTTATTTTAAAAGTGATGAATTTGGTTTTATTAGCATTAAGTGTAAGTGAAAAGTAGTCTAGCCATTTTTTAATCCTATTAAGTGTGTCTTCTACTTTCTTAAATGTTTCTGTCCAATTATTCCCATTTATTAGGAGAACAGTATCATCCGCAAAACTGATGATTTCTCCTTCACATTCTATGTGGCATAGATCATTAATGTAAATAAGGAACAGAATCCACCACCCTCCACCCTCCAGGCACCCCGAATTTGACATCAATACACTCACTGATTATGTTATTAAGTTTCACAGTTTGCTTTCTATTTCCCATGTAACTTTAAAAAAATATCAGTTCATTATCAGTAATCCCTATGTTCTCTAGTTTTTCAAAAAGATGTGAGTGATTTATTGTGTCGAAGGCTTTAGAAAGGTCCAGAAATATGCCAATGCATTTTTTATGTGAGTCTAGAGAATTTTTAATATATTCAATTACTAAGGCTATGGCGTTAGATGTTCCTAGATTTTTTCTGAAACCAAATTGTTTTGGTGATAATAGTTTATTTGATTCTAGGTAGTCGACGAGTTGAGTTTTAACTGTTATTTCTAAGATTTTAGATAATGTGTTTAGAATTGTGATTGGTCTGTAGTTATTGATATCTTTACGATTTCGTGATTTAAAGATTGGTGTAATAGTCCCTATTTTGTGTTGAGATGGAAATCTGCTTTCCGTGATAGATTTATTTATTAGAAAGAGTATCGGTTTGGTAATTTCATCTTGTAAGAATTTTATTGTTTTCATTGTGATTTCATCACTACCAGATGAAGATGTTTGTTTGAATTTAGATAACATTAGAGTTAGTTCTTGTTTAGTGAGTTGTTTTAGAGCAAATTTAATCCTTTGTGGATTTGGGTGTTTGTTTATGTTCGGGTTAAAGTTTGAGGTTTGGTTATTTTGTTGGCCAAATTCGAGCCTTTGTTTGCAAAAAAGTTGTTAGTGTAGTTAATTAGTTTATGTACGTTTTTGTTTAGCGAGAAAGTACCGTTATCTGTGTTGATTTCTTCCAGTGGGTTTGTTTTGTTTTGATCTGTGTAGGTGATTTCTTTAATTATTTGCCAGATAAGTTTTGGATTATTATTGGATTGCTCTATTTAAGATCTGTAGTAATTTTGTTTAGCCGATTTAGTAAGATTGGAGCAGATGTTTCTATAGTTTTTGTAAAATAGTTTAAGGGAAAGGTCATAAGGATTGTTTTTTACTTGCTGATGGATCTTGTCTCTTTTTCTTATACATTTAAGTAGGCCAGGTGTGATCCAAGCATTTTTGATAATTTTATTGTGTGAATATGTGTAAGTTTTTATTGAAGTGTGGTTTTGTATTTTTAATTGCAAGTGTTCAATAAATATTTTCCAAGCAACTTCTAGGTCTTCAGCATTATATATTGACTCCCAGGTTTCAGTTTGTACTGATTTTTTTTAGTTTTATGTAGTCTATAACATGTCTATTCCACGTTAAATTTTGAGTCGATGGTCGATTTTTCTTTGCATAAATGTTAAGAATTAAAGTGTAGTGATCAGTGATGGTGGATTGATGTATGATTGTGGAGTAGTTTTTTTTTTGTTTTTGTCATTATGTGGTCAATGCAAGTTTGCGAGGGGATTGATTTATTCATTTTGTGATCCACTCTAGTTGGTTCCCTTATGGCGGCAGACATTCCATGGGAGAGGAGGAGTAATTGGTACTCCTGTGTTTGTGGATGCTGCCTTCCAGTATCCAGTATATTAATGTTGATGTCCCCAATAATGAACAGGTTCCTGATGTTTCGTTCTTGAAGTAGTATGGAGTCTAGTGATCCAAGAAATGGTGATAAATTTGTAGTTGAAGGCGATCTGTAGATAGCGAAGATGCATATATCTTGATCGAGTTTTATTTTCAAACAGTTTGCGTCTTGTAATTCGATTTCTTCTATTTTGCATTCTATCTTATTTTTACAATATACAATTACTCCGTCGTTTTGAGGTTTGTGAAGTTTAGTATTGAAGACTTTGTAGTTGTTGATGTTTTTATGCACATATGTTGAGGAATTTATCCAACATTCTGTAAGGATTAATAAGTCAGGTACCAAATTTAATTCATTTATTAGCATAGTTAAATCCTCGAAGTTTTTGTTAATGCTTCGAATGTTTTGATGAATTATGTTCAGGATCGGTAACTTGTCCTGGAGTACACGGTTTAACATGCAGGTATTTGTGGTGATTATTGGTTCAGGTATCAGTTTTTCAAGTGGTTCCGTTGTGAAAGAGGCCATTATAAATATATAGAGTAGATAGAGTGTGTATATGGTTTTATTTTATTTTTTAATTCATCTTAATAGGTATATCGTTGAGATGTCTTATTTCGACAACCTTGGATTCTATAGTTTTTCTAACAAGATTTTTTCCTGATTTTACCCAAACATATCTATATTCTTTTTCTAGGGCTCTTTGTTTGGTGTTCCAATGTAAGTTTTTGTAGTACTGGGTTAATGCCGCATTTAAATAGACGTATTGGGCTCCTTCCCCGTAAATTTTTTAAATCGGATCGCTATGCTTAGCAGCTAACATAATGTGGACTTTTTTATTGTCTACAAAATTAATTGTGATTTTTTTTGGTTGTTTGGTTTGGAAGTCGTAATTTTAAAGGTGTCCTCTGGTGATGAGGTAACGCCTGCGAGCTCAGCGATCTGGCTTACAGTATGGGCTGGGGGTATGTTTTCCTGTAATTTAAGGCCGCTTATTTAAATACTGTTTAGCAGGGCTGATTGCTCAATATCTGCCAGGTGAACCTCCACCATAGCCAATCTTTTCTCCTTTTCTGCCATTTCGTCCTTAAGTTTGTTTATATGTTTTGGTGAATCCATGATTTGTGACAATTTGTTTATGATATCGTCATATTTATCGTTAATAAAGTTGGTAAACGTTTTTATTTCTTGAAGCTCGGTTTCTATTTTTTTAAACATAACTGATTTCATTTCGTCGAATTTTGAGTTGATGAATTCGAATATTGGGTCATCTTTGGTATTTTTGTTAGACCTTGTTTCCATGATTTTAGTTGGTTTGGACATGGGCAAAATAAATGATTCAATGTGCACTAAAAAAACTTTGACCGATTTTCTGCGAACTGTCACTTCCACTTTAATGATCTCATTAAAGTGGAAGATCAAGACAATATGATCTCAATTAATGAAATTAGTAGTGTATTTCTTTTTAATTCTTATTTTATTAAATGAACCTTTAGTTGAATTCTTGGTCATTTTGTTGGTGGTTATTTTGAGTCTGCACTTTTTTCCTTTTAGTGTGTGTTTTGAACAGGCAATTTATACTAAATATAATTTTCTTTAAATTCCGTAAAGTTTTATTTCGGATCGTTTCTATTTATTTTATTTATAAAATCAACCAAAATGTGTTGAGCATGTTAATGTTTTTAATATTTATAATTAAATAGGTATGTTTATTATTATGTCAGAAATTTTATTCTATATCTAATTTAATGTTTTTTTCTTTTTTCATTTTATGCGATCGATATTACATAAACGGTTAATTAGTTTGTGCAGTGTGGTTTAGGGGATATTAATTATATACAATTATTCGGATAATATAGTCATCATTTGACTAAGGCATTTACACGTTTTAGACATAAGTAACTAGCTATAAGTCTTAGATATAAGTTACCAGCTATAAATCTTAGATTTAAGTTACTAGCTATAAGTCTTAGTATAAGTCACTAGTTATAATTGTAAATCTTACTTGTAAGCCAGTTATATTTATTCTTATATATATATATGCATTTGTTCAGCGCTCTTGAGGTGATTTTTAATTAAAACGGCGCTTTATAAATTAACCAAATAATTTTATTGTGACTATTATTATCATGTGCAGTACCCAGAAAACTTTCTTGTAGAGAGTCTCGTTCACCAAGGAGCCCGATGAAGATCATCGTAGATCAGTGATCATAGGGTGGTTTATTGCATTTAGTAAACAGCAAACAATCAACTTCTTTATTTGAGATTGTGCTTACTGTTCACACTGTACGTAGAAATGAAATATCATGGTTTTAGGGTCTATTCTGAAGGATCAATCTCGTTCTTTAAAATTTCCATAACTGGCGTCATGAGTAGTGTTGCTTTATATGGCGGACTGAACAATAAACCACTTCTTCTTCTTCAATGGCGCTACAGCCCATTTCGAGCCTTGGCCTCCTTCAAAATAAGCCTCCACCGCCCTCTGTCCTCGGCCGTCGTCTTCCAATCTGCAACACGGAGTAATCCTCTTGCATCCTTCCTGACGTCATCCTCACATCTCAGCCTAGGTCTGCCCGCCTTTCGTTTACCTCCCGGGCATCCTGTTAGAACCTTCTTCGGTACTCGTGTGCTTGGCATTCGGTGCACATGTCCAGCCCATCTTAATCTTTGGAGTCTTAAATAGGTGGAGAGTCTGGGAGCTTGGTAAATATCATTGAGCTCATTATTATAGCTATCCCTCTCGCACCGCTCCTAAGATTCTTCGAAGTACCTTTCTTTCGAAGATGTCCAGCCGTTCCGCTGACTTTGCTGTCAGTGTTCCCGCCTCACATCCATAGGCCAAGACCGTTCTGATATTTTTTTTTATATTACGTTATTTTGGTTTTCCTATGGACGTTTCGGGATTTGAACACTGGCAGCAACGCGAAGTAAGTTTTGTTAGCGGCTGTAATGCGCTTTCTTACTTCTACTAGGTCTTCATTGTCCTGCGTTATGATGGAGCCCAGGTAGGTAAACTTTTCGACCACTTCGAAATTATAATTGTCTACTAACAATAAACTAATAAACCACTATTATTAACACATATGAATGCAAGGCGGGGACTAGCTACCAGCATAGACTTTATGTTTGTTCCGTCAGCAAGTCAGTAACACGGTAAAAGGAAAGTGACGTACGGCGAGCAGTGAAGGCGGCTAGTTGGCGATGGTCTGCAGACTCGTAAGCCGATTCAACATTCTACGTACAAGCTTCATTATGTTTCATAATCGGTTTATCCGTTGTTTAATATTTTTCGCCACTTGTAATTGTAGCAACTGGCGCTCTTAGAATTAAGCATGATTAAGATTTAAACTTTTTGATAGTTAGGAACTCTATACGCCGCATACCTACATATTAAACTTAAACCAGTTTTGTAAAATTTAATTTAATTTAATCTTAACTCTTGACAGGCCAAGATGACAAACATGACATCCGTAACCATGGGGTCGGCTGATGACCCCGTGTAATCTTTTATTTTTTTGGACATTAAATTTTAAACCAAAGAAATCACTTTTTTTTGTTATTTTTCCATTTATTGGGCAGGGAATATAACCTATATTTGACAAAATATTTTTTCCGGCGATCAATGATTTTTTCACTTTTTTTTTAAACGGCACAATATGTATTAATCCTTTGGGCAGGAATACCTAAAATATTAAAAACATATTTCATGTATTTAAGCAGATATAAGAAGGATAATGATTTTGGGGTCTACCTTTGGCCCAGATGGCTGCGGGAAAGTTAATTTAAACTAGTTTTGTAAAATGTAAAATTTTTACCGGATTCTTCCGATGACACATTTCGAATGAAAACATTCTCTTATTAGAAGTGAAGGTACTTATAAAATTCTATTTTTCCCCCATTATTTTTTTTTGTGAAATTCAAAACACAAATTTTGATTTCCTAAAATATAAAAAAAAACATTTCTAGCTAGTCAAATACGTAAAAAAAAATTGTTATCCTCAAAATTAAAACACTTTTAAAAACACTAACAAAATAACAACTTTTTCAACAATCCATAGGTGACAATTTCCTTCGCGAGTTCCCGTCAATCACAATGTACGAAAGAAATGATAATGACACAGGGGAAAACCGAGGAATATTTCACGGGAATCCCCAATAAATCAATAGTAAGAGATGGAACGAAAATAAAATAACAGAATTTTTGGGGAATGCTGAGCGACCGAGTCATATAGCTAAAAATAACAGAGTTCCGTGTGGAGTCTTCAATTCTAATATGCTGCAAAAATCTGAAGAAAATCATATGCTGTCATGAAAACAAAATAACCAATACTTATGTTAAAACCAGTTTTGTGTTCAGAGTGTAACGATAAAATTCCAATAGTGAAATTCCAATTAGTAAAGGGGGCGTTCAAGTATAACGTAACGCAATTTTTGAAAATTTTTGACATTCTTTCCCACTATGCAACGCGCCGTAACATTTTTCTGTTCCTCCCTCCTCCTAAACGTTACGTAACACCCAAGTGACTATTTTTACCTAAAAGTCTCAATTAAATTGCCCAAAGTACTGGAAAGTCGCTTAAATACCTTTGTCTTGTTTTAATCGCGTTTGCGGTAATAATTAAACAAGACAATTCAAACTCGCAATAGGTCCATGCGTATATTGTTTATTTTATTGTTTAAAATTGTATTTCATAAACAAATTGGGAAAATATTATCATTTTTATCGGCCTTTCATTCCTTTCGGATCTACACAATTTAATACTGTCTTAACTTTAATACACATGGTGATGGTTTTACTTTCATATTTCGTTTAACATTAGCTACACTGAGGAGGCCCTGAAGAAAGTAATTTTACAAAGGTTTCCATATGGAGCAACACTTTACTCCACTATGATTTATAAGCTTACTCAGAGTGTAGTAAAACCTTCCTCATGATCTGAACGCAGTTATACAAGTCCTTAAAACGAAGATTTAAAAGTCCACACTATGATTCACAGAAGAGAAAAACCTTTTTCATGTTCTGATTGTAACTATTCGGGTTCTCAAAAGGGATACATATGAAGTCGGTTGCTGACTCAGTGCAGAGAAAAACCTTTTTCATGTTCCAACTGCAACTATTCATATACTATGAAGAGAAATCTAAAAATCACACGTTTACCGACAGTGGAAAAAAACCTTTTTCATGTCCTGAATGCAACTATTCTTATTCTCAAAAAAAATAACTAAAACGGCACTTGCTAACTCACAGTGATGAAAAACCTTTTTCTTGTCCCGACTGTAACTAATCATGCCCTACAAAACGGTATCTAAAAATTCACATTCGTACCCATACTGGACAAAAACCTTTTTCATGTCCCGACTGCCGTAATACAAGTTTTAAAAGGGAAGATTTAACAATCCGCAGTACGATTCACAGAAGAGAAAAATCTTTTTTTGTCCTGATTGTAACTATTCGTGTTCTCAAAAGAGATACATAAGAAGTCAGTTGCTGACAAAAACCTTTTTCATGTTCCAGCTGCAATTTTTCATGTACTATGAAGAGAAATATAAAAATCACACGTTTAACGACAGTGGAAAAAACCCTCTTTCTTTTCCTGACTGCAATTATTCTTATTTTTGAAAAAAAAATACTAAAACGGCACTTGCTAACTCACAGTGATCAAAAAACCTTTTTCTTGTCCCGACTGTAACTGTTCATGCACTACAAAACGGTATCTAAAAATTCACACCTACCTACCTTGTTTTTCAAACTGGTCTTTCAGCACTAATAAACACGCTAACACAATAATAACTTCTTCACTAATTCACGTCAGTCCATAGATAACAATTCACTTCACGAGTCTACGTTAATCACAATATACGAACGAAATTAGAATGACACATGGAATATTTCAGGGAAATCCCCGACTAGGCTAGGAACAAAAAAACATTTTTCAGGAATCCCCGACCAACCAAGCCATCGCATGCGGTCCGCGAGGCCCTTTGGTACGGCCCGCGGGCACTTTTGGTGCGGCCTGCTGAAAGAACCACAAAAAATTACACAGAACGGGATGGGTTTTTCACGGTGTTTCAGATACATTTTAAGACGTTATTACAAAATTGTTAATAACAAGTTGTTTAGATACTAATAAAAACGTGATAAAACCTCCCATCTTACTTTTATTTTAATTTGTTATTGTGAAACAATAGTGAAATTCCATCGGAAAATTTAATTTTCTTGAACGGGACAGTTCCGATATTTTAGGATTGATAGAAACTCTATTCGGAGGGGAATCTTAGGCAGTCTGTCATAAAAAATATTTTCTAGTCATCGTTGCGAAAGTAAAGTGGATAATAAATCAAAAAAATCCTATTAATGACAACAACGAAGAAAAGAAAAGTTGAAGCTGAGTGAAACGCGAAATCATTTGAAACTAAATTAAGGCTTGGAAAGTAACCCGAAATGAATAACACAATGCATTTTCCAACACTGCAAGGACAAAAGCCTTCTACATAATTTGAATACGCTGGTAATTGCGCGAAATTAAGTGAGGCATTTAATGAACGATTTAAGGATGTGAAAAGAGAGCAAACGGTTTTGAACATATTTGCTACGCCGTTCAATGTCGAACCATCGAATGTGCTTGATAATCAGCAGCACGAAATTTTTCAATTACAAAGCGATGATGAACTCAAAGCTAGATATAACAATCTTCCCAAATAAAGTCAGGAATCACTGGTTATATTAAGTCAAGCACGTCCCTTTACATTTTGTATATAATACAAACATTAATGCCATAATAATTGCTACACTTCTGGGTAAAAAAAATCACTTCACGAAATTTATTGTAATTAGTTAAATATATATAAACTATATTGCGGACAATAAATATGCTACAAAATGTAGAAAAACCATTCACGTAATCACAGTGGCGTAGCGTGGGTTTTGGCCGCCCGGGGCGGAGGAAAATTTTGTCGCCCCCCCCAAACTTCTACAGGTACTTCTTCCGCAGATTTTCAAGTGCTGACCGGGGGAGGGGGGGCGGTAGATATTTTCTATTTTTTCATGCCAATTTTTATAATTCCACGTGCCAAGTACTCTATCAATAAAATCATGCTTATAAATTCTACTACAAATTTATATATAACTGCTCTCAGAAATTGAGAGTGGTATGCCTGTAATAGAATTTGCATCTTTATCACGTATACATATGGAATGCAACTCAAATGCAAAGCTTCACTAGGTACACGCTGTATCGGCAACTTATTGTTATGTTGATAACACAAAACGGGTTTAAATTAAAAGAAATTTGCGGTGTATCAAAACTACACTCAGAACAAAAAGATGGTTCTTCTTTGATTCTAGCGGCACTTACATTCTGATCACAAGGATGGTTTTAATTAAATCTGTATGCAGTGAATTGAAACTACACTCAGAACATGAATAGGGGTTTTCTTTGATTCTGCCGGCACTTACATTCAGAACACGAAACTGGTTTTAATTAAATCTGTATATGGTGAATCAAAACTACACTCACAACATCGGGGTGTAGGAAAATTTCGCCGCCCACTTATTTTGGTACTTCAAGCGGCGGGGGGATGGGAGGTGGGGTTGTATTCGGAAATCCCATTTTTGTATTACGACCTAATTATATACGAGCCGGATTTTTTAAAAATCACATTTGGCGAGTATTCTTTCAACGAAAATCATGTTTATAAATTCTACTCCAAAATTGATTTATTGATACTGCGTTAGAGTCCCCAAATAATAGTTACACACGTAACAAACAATTTCTCAGAATTTTAAAGAATTATGTAACTCAAATGTAAAAATTCACTTGATGTACGATGAATCTGCAACTCGTTATTTAATTTATCGTTGTATTCTGAACACAAAACCAGTTTGAATGCGGTGAATTAAATCTACACTAGGAACATGAAAATGGTTTTACGTTGATTCTGGCATTAAATAAATAGTCTGCAAATAGAATTTTATAACTGCACATCGAATAACAGAATGTTTTCTTTTGAAATGTGTCAGCAGATGAATCCAACTGGAGTTTTTCATTCTGTACTGGTTTAAATTAAATCTGTACCTGGCAAATTTAAACTACACTCAGAACATGAAAATGGTTTTACTTTGATTCTTGCAGCACATACATGGTCTGCAAATAGAATATTATAACTGAACTTCAAATAAGAGGATGTTTTCCTTTGAAATGTGTCAACATACAGATGAAACCACAACTGGAAATTTACGTTCTCAACACAAAATGGGTTTGAAATAAGTTTGTAAGCGGCGAATTAAAAGTACACTCAGAACATGATAATGGTTTTCTCTGATTCTGGCAGCAGGTACAGGATACAGAGTCTGCAACTAAAATTTTATAACAAAACGTCGAATAAGATAATATTTTCCTTTGAATCGTGTCAGCAGATGAATCCTCAAAAGGAATTTTACATTCTGAAAACTGTTTAAACCCTGATATTGAAAATGTGGATTGGCTCAAAAATACACGCCTGCGAATATTCGAATTAAAGTACCTAATAGAATAAACCTAAAAATGTAAATACAGATTCCTTTTTTTTTAAATTGTAATAAAACTGTATCTTAACTTTTTATCGCAATTACAAATTTATTTCAATTAAACGTGTGGGACATAATTTCACAATTTTATTTTAAAATCAAATGTGTGGGAAAATTTGTGTCTCCTGTGATTAGACGGGTTAAATTAAATCTATATTTGGCGAATTAAAACTACACTCAGAATATGAAAATGGTTTCACTTTGATATTGGCAGCACATACATAGTCCGCAACTAGAATTTTATAACTGCACTTCGAATAAAATAATGGTCTCTTTCGAAATGTATCAGCAGATGAATACATAAATTAAATTAATTCGTTAATACATTCTGAACGCAATTCTGGTTTTATAAGGAGTGAATCTGTTTGCGAGATAACAGCTTTAATTAGTATTACTCTCATATGCGTACGGTTTTCCTACGTATTGCGAAATTTGCAGTTTAAAAAAATTTAATTGTTGATATTTTTAATAAATAATAATAAAAATTGTTGGATTCTTAAACGAAAGTATCGTATAACATTTTTTAATAATGATTTGAAATGGTTTAAATATTTCCAAGATAATATTATTATTTATTGTGAAAATTTGCCGCCCCCCTTAAAAGTGCCGCCCGGGGCGGGCCGCCCCCACCCGCCCCCCCACGCTACGCCACTGCGTAATCAGAGTACAACTTAATTTAAGCTGGTTGACTAGTAAACTACTATGCAGATTCATTCTAAGGGTAAAACCAATCTTGTATTCACAATGCAAATTCCTGTTGGGGATTAATCTGCTAACCATAACGCACTTCGAAGGTAAAACCATTTTGGTGTTCCAGGGGTCCTAGCACACTGAAATCGTTATCTTTACAATATCGAATCGACATGGCATAACAACCGACGATTTGTGTAAGGTAATCAAAAAAAATTGTTATACGCTGGCAACACTTGAGATATTTTCTATGCAGCAATCAATTGTCTATGGTATCGGAACGTCAAATTATTGTTTACTAATAAAGGGCTAGCGAGACGCGAGACTATCAAGCGGCTTGGCTCAATCACGTAGTTTTTTGTCTATGGCTAGAGTTTTGACCGTCTCCAGAGGTGGCTTGAGGCTTGAGTCAAGCGTTGCGCAATAATCTACGTTATTGCGCAACGCTTGAAGCGAATTTATATTTCTTGGGCGTAGACAACAAATCATAGACAAATAAGTACCTGAGTGGTGATTTTAGATATTTCGTATCACGTAAAACGTTTATAAAAAATAGATTAAATTATTATAAAATAGGTATTAATTGTTTTTGTGTTTAATTTGTAGAAATCCATCTGGTTTCTTTTAAATTAATGTAAATATAATTTAATAATGTTATTACGTTAATGTTATATTAAAATATTAATACATAACATTTGTTATAACATAACAAATAATTATTTTTCTTTACTAGATTCCATTCCGCACAAAAATCACTTTCAACTAGCGAAAATGACAGGAAACCATAGACAAAGGAGTAATATGTTCAAATGCCTCTCGAGAGAAATATCGTCTAGGCATAGACTAAGCTTGGCTCAACGGCTTGAAGCGCGCATCAAGCTGTTGAGGCAAGCATTCATAGACAATAACGGAAAATAAATTTACGTGCTGGCCGTCAAGCCGCTTGATAGTCTACAAGCGTTCTGGCAAGCATTTGTCTATGCCTAGATGTGATTTTCGATAGTTTGTTTGGTTTATTTATGGTTGACAGTGAATTTAGTGCGGCTGAAATAAAATGTAATATAACGGAGACAAAGCATTCTTAGCTCTTGGGTTATCTTTGTATTTTAATAAAAATAAACGAATTTGGTGTCAAGAATGGTACAATTTGTGATGCCGCTTTACTCATAAGCATTTACAAAGCGTATTACAGGCACGGCATTAAATGATTACTTACACGCATTTTTTCAAAATAGATGATCGTACTTACGAAGCATTGTTGTATATTTCTGTTGATATTATGAATAAATGATATAATTAATATTTTAATATCACATTAATTGATAAAGGAAAATTATTTATTCCCTATTTCTCAGATGTTCACTAAACTTAAACAATATTTTAAATCAGTCAAAGCAGTTACATTATTACAGGGCCGTAGCTAGAGTTGAATTTAAGATAGGGCAGCGGTAATTACAGGTAGGGCGCAAGTAAAATGATCTGATCTGGGTCGGATGGCGCGGGGGGGAGGGGGGGGGGGGTTTACACATATTTTTGTTGCATATATGGTTCAGACGGATTGAAATGTGCACGGAATTTTTATTTTGTTTTGCGCTTGGATTTTTTATGACTAATATTCAGTGAGAATGATTGAGAGAGGTCCGTGGGCGATGCGCGACAATTCTAAGAAAGTTTCATGGATCGTCACGTGTTCCAATGTATCATCAAACCATCAATTCCAAAAAGTAAGACGAAAACCATTTTCTTGTTCTGGGTGTAGTATCTGAGCTTAAGCTGAGGACTTAGCAGATTAACTCCTTGGTTAAAACCAGGTTCATGTTCCGAATGATCTGTCAAAATTCCATAAGCGGATTAATCTGCTGACACATTTCGAAGAAAACCGTTCTAATATTTCGAGTGGAGTTAAAATTTTTATTTCAAACCATTCCACAAAATTCGTATTTCATAGGAAAACCATTCTACGCATTATATGAGAGAAATACTAATTAAATCTGTGGACACGCAAGCAGATTCACCCTTAATTTAAAACCAGTTTTGTGATCAGAATGAAAATTTCCAGTTGTGGATTCATCTGCTGACACATTTTAAAGGAAAACGTTCTCCTATTCGAAGTGAATTAGAGGTTATCCACCACGTACCCGCCCGGTGTAAGTAACTGAAGTTTACTATTTAACAAGAACTCTTATTTTTTTATAGAACGACCCTACAATTATATTTAACTAAAACTAGACCCCTATTATCCCTGCATACGTTGTTAGCGAGCAGTATGCAAGTGCTTGATCTGATGACAAACCGTTTAGTATGGAGAAAGCCCGAAAATATCGATCTAGGGATTGGTTTATTTATGACTCAGCCGTTGAATAACATCCCCAAACTGTTTGGGAATTCCCCCTAAGCAGTGATTGCAATACGCGCACCTATAATAGCCTCTCACCACTTACTTCAATTCCATCTATGGGCAGAATAAAGAATTGATATAATATGATTCTTTGGTTCATTCGAGGCTGTTTAGTTAGATGTCGCTACGCTACACTAATAAGTAGTATTTTTTTTCAATCATGTCAAACAATGAACAAACAGTTTACTAGTATATTATCATAGTCGATAGTATTTCTTAAAGTAGGGCACAGGTATTTTAAGGTAGGGCATTGCCCCCTAATGCCCCCCCCCCCTAGCTACGGCCCTGCATCATTAACAATAAGAAAACAAAAAAATACTTGCAGAACTGAATAATAACATTATTAGCAGTTACAATATTATTAAACAATGAGAGAGAAAAAAAAATACTTGCAGAACTTAATAATAAATAATACTAGCTGGTACCCGGCATGCGTTGCAATGCCATTCAAAGAAATAAATTAATTCTCCCTGCATGTCCTTTCCCGTGCATCCCCGTTGACCTCCCGAGTCCCTTTCCGAGAATACTGCACAAGAGTCCCAACTGCTCCCGTCTGGAGCCAGTGAGACTACGGTATCCCCGATCGGGCTATATTGTGAGGCTGAAGGTAGTGGGGTGGGGAAGGAGATAGGAAAGAGGAAGGCGGGGAAGTACCTGGCTATTTAGATCTGGTCACCAATCACGGCTTATGCCATTTCAAGCAACGTTTCAATTCTGAATGGTGGTCTACCAGGGCGATACTTAGAGTATCTTCCAATCTGGAACGTGCCGCAAATATACTTACTTTGTATTATTTTAAAGAAAATAATTGTGAAATAACACAAATTAATCAAATAAAATTTATTTGACACGCCGGGATTCGAGCCCCCGACCTTCGGTTTACGAGTCAAGAGCCTTACTTACGTCAATTTTTCTTTCCGTAAGATCTTTCCACAAAGTATCGGAAGACTTAAAAAAATCTTTCAATTCCTTCCCCTCCCTCCAATTTTCTTACTTTTCTTTCCGGAAGAACCTTCTACAAAGTATTAGAAAACTTAAAAAAAAAGATGAATGAAATAGGTAAAGTGGTTCTGAAGTTATAGCGTGACCAAGGGAAACAGGGATTTATTTGTAGAAATCCATCTGATTTTTCTACAAATTAAACACCAAAACAGTAATTAAAAACGTAGAAATGCGTCTGATTTTACTTTTAAATTAATGTAAATAATATTTACATTAATTTAAAAGAAAAATCAGATGCATTTCTACAAATTAAACACAAAAACAATTAATTCTTATTTTTTATTAATTTTACCTAATTTATAGAATTGTTTCATGATGCGTAAAAAATGTAACAAATTTTGAAAAAAATCTGTTCTTTTATGTCGAAGAACTCTAACTATTAATGTACATGGGGTCCTATTTTATGATTCTGCGATTGTTTCGAAAATGTAATTAATTTCAAGAAATGGCCAAGATCACCTTTAATGAGTATAGCCAAATAAATGTTTTAAAAAAATATATCAATTCGCATCAAGCTCGCCGCCAGCACGTAGGTCGTAGATTATCGAAGCTTGCTTCAAGCGTCCTCGGTAGACTGTCAAAACGCTTGGCTCAAACGAAAACTACGCGCAGTGTTGCCAGCTTAACAAAAAACTACGTGCTTGAAAGAAATTGCTATTGATAGTGTCGGAATCTCTTTTTTATATACGCTTTACCGCGCTTTACAGTTTTCAAGTTTTCAGCGTCAAATTTAAATAATAAATTAACAATGTCGGGTCCGAAACAAGTGTAAGTATTTTGTATGCGGGAGAGTTTCCACTATTACCTATAAACTTTTCTTACATTATTACGTTGAAAATTTGTAGTTACATTTTGATCAAGCGCGGTATTATGTTGACATTCAGAATGCTGTTATTATAATTTCAGCAAGAAAGTTCGATCGACGGTGCAGCAGGTGAATTTTTTAATAGCGTACATGGCCGAGCATTCGGAGTTTGCTGCTGGCAGATTCGTTGGACCTCAAGGTGCTAAAAAAAATAAAGAGTTATGGCAGAAGTTGGCAGAGAACTTGGCCGAGCTAGGTCCTGTTAAGTCGGCCGAGCAGTGGAAAACAGTGAGTATTTGTACCTACCTAAACAAACTGAGTTATTTGCTTCTTATTACGAAAATACTTACCTTCTTCTAAACTATTATGGAGGCACTGGATATCAAATCTGTAAATCACTTTTAACCGTTGATTATTTTTGCCTTTTTCAGACATGGCGCGACCTAAAGTGTAAAAGCCGTGCTAAAAACGCAGATGCCAGGCGAGCTGCCCTCAGCACTGGCAATACTGCCAGAATACCTGTGATAGGTGATATCACCCTAAAGGTGATAAATATTATTGGCAGAGCCAGTTCTGAGGGCAGCGGACTGCCTGAAAGCAGCATAGGGGACGGACCAGAAGAAGTAGTGCTGGAGATTGAGGTAAGTATTGTCTTAGAATATTAATTTAATGTATTCTCAAAATGTGGTTAACCTTTCATCACCAATGCCAAGTATATGTGTGTTTTATAGTATTCCAATGAGCACGAGTCCTCACCCGACTTGAGTACTTCCAACACTCCCACCCAACCCACCTTGCCACCCAACACTGCCACTGGCCTTGGGCCAAGAAATAAACGGAGAAGGTTGGCTGCCACGCCAGATTCTTGTGTAGGGAGCCGAATGGCCAAGGCTCAAGAAATAAATAATGAGTCCTGCAAAGAGCTAGTGGAAGTAGTCAAACATTTTTCAGGTGTCTTTGAGGTATTTCCTATTTCTCTTCATACCACTCCCAAGTACTTTCAAATTTGTAAACCTTCCTTTTAGTATGTTTACTATTTGTTATTGCTGGGGGCGCTGCTGCTGTGGCCTACCCCAAGCCCTATTCCTGTAAAACACACACAATAACAGCCGTCGGTTAGCTCAAACCGGCTCGAACATGATTCCTCCTAAAAAACAGGGCGAGTGCCAGTGGTTCGCTTGGTCAATTCTTCCTTCCCCTCCTCTCCTCAAAATCCCCGGGACTCCCTCTTCAATCAGTACACAGTATTTGCATTTAAAGGGTTTATTCAATAAACAGAACAGGGTGATACACATACGGCCAGTGTCGGCACAAAACACAAGTTAAACTACCCTACTGACCTAACGAGGATTTCTCCCTCTCTCTATGCGTTTAAATGAAGTTACAAACGGTTCAAAGCACACGGTGGGGGGGAGGAAGCGAGTTGGTACTCACATAGCTAGATGCGTGGTCTGCCATCTTTTCTGGATTCCGTTCACAACACAATTTCAAACAATACATCGCGGAGTTAATATCGTGGAGCACAAACAGCGCAAATCGCGCGTAGCACAGTTGCTTGGCCGAGAGCTAGCGAAGGAATGGCGGCCGGCGGGCCGCCCGGCGCTTGGCGCCTGACGCGGGGTGGTCGCGCGGTGCGGGGAGAGGAAACGGTAGGCACGTGTAGTGGGGACGATTCACTTAACCTTCCGCTCGGGAGCCGATTCTGTTACGTAACACTTCCCCCCTCGCCGCAAAAAAAAGCGACGTGGTAATGGAGCAGTAGGGCTAAGAAATCCTCTTACCCTTCTAGCACTTGTGCCAAAACAAAACAAAAAAAAAAAAAATTTAAGAGAAAAAAGGAGAGAGAGAGAGAAAAAGGTTGCTAGCTACAAAATAGTAGAAACAAAAACAAAAGAGAAAAAAGCATGGTGAACAAGGAATTATACATGAATGAACAAGAAAGAGCAGTGACATACATAAATATAAACAAGGACCTGTTGGAGAAAGGTACAAGGGTTATGCAGTGATAGAAAAAAAATGACTCTAATTGTATCATTGGTCTGTGAGCTATGTTTGCGTAGCGTGGTTTGCGTAGGATGTTTGGGGTGTTGGGACGTTGCACTGAAGTTACACGGTTACTTTGTCACAGTAACCTGGCCCGTTTGAGATTACACTCAAGGAACACTAGGGCCTTAAAGAAAACACGAAGAAGAGAACGCAGGATGAGGCTTCTTGGTGGTGGAGAGGGTTCTACCTTGTCATAGAGGTCAAAAAGGTAGCTGCTTCCGGGTCCTGAGGGTGGGCCAGTATGACATCATTGAGGTACTGGAGAGTGGAATTGTAATTGGTGGTTGGTCCTTTATAGCGGAGGTGGTTTGTGTGCATGACAGCCGCTGTTGTGATGGTGGTTGGTACACTGGTTGTATACAGTGGGATTGTTGTGTGAACAATCGTTGGTATTGTTATTTGCGCAAAGGCACAGGAGCATTGGCATGGTGGCAACAGAGCATTTGCAAGGTGCAGCAGGAACATTTGTACAATGGCAACAGGAACATTTGCGAGATGCCGCAGGAACATTTGTACAATGGCAACAGGAACATTTGCGAGATGCCGCAGGAACATTTGTACAATGGCAACAGGAACATTTGCGAGATGCCGCAGGAACATTTGTACAATGGCAACAGGAACATTTGCGAGATGCCGCAGGAACATTTGTACAATGGCAACAGGAACATTTGCGAGATGCCGCAGGAACATTTGTACAATGGCAATAGGAACATTGTACAATGGCAACAGGAACATGAACCAACCTAGAGCTGGCGTGCTCGGGTTTGTTTGAGTGATGGTTTGGTGATGATACAATTCGCAACTACACGCACGACTCACACTTGGTTATGTTAGGTGTGGTCGGGTGCTTTTGGTACGCAGGGTTTGAAGGCATGGGACCTCCGTGACGGTAGTGAAGGCAGCATGAAGAGAGGCGCAGGTGTAGATAGGGTGAAGAGCTGCTGGTCTTCTTATTAATCCGGGAAAAATTTATTATTAGAGCAAAATTCTTGAAGTTTACCTGCCTGGTAGACCAATGATGAAAAGGTTTGGAGAGAAACAAGGTGTGCATGTTGAGAAAAATTGGATTTGTTTGACGCGTAGAGAGAGAGAGAGACGGAGAGAGAGTTAACTAAATGCAACTACAGACTTATACATATTACAAAGGTACGTATTCAAGGAAAGGTTCTGTTTAACCCATTTAGCTTTTTTTGAAACTAAATACATTTCCAAGAACACGTAGGTAAGGGTTTGTACGTATGACAAAATGCCCCTTTTCGAAAGAAGTTGGTCTTCCATGACCTATGCTCACGTCTATACGGTAGCATTTTTTCTACTTTCGAAGAACAAAACATTGAGTACAAATAAGTTATGAAAAGTGGGAAAGGAGTAGGAAGTTGAAAAGATCCGTGAATGAAGGTTGTCCCATTTGACAAACGAAACGCCAAGTGCGTAACGCATATATCCCCATTCACGGATAATTTCGAGGAAAGGAAAGAGTGACAATTGGGAACATTTGAACGAAGAAAACTGCTGAGGACTCGGCTATTTCCGAAATTCGACCTCTGAGTGAAAGGTGAAACAAGGTCTACAGCAACTTTCCTGGCACATTACAATACAATTTGGTAGAGTGGGACAAAAGGGATACACTGACAAAAAGAGTCTAATCCACTACGTGTATTGGGCAGAAGATTAGAAGGTCGTTTTATTCTCCTACTTGTTTGCGAGAAATGACAGACCCTTGCTCAAATCTCACAAACCTGGGGGTTTTCTTGTTCGTCCCCCAGACAACGAGTTAGGTGTTTTTTGTGTCCATCAACTTAACTCCTACGACACGATGCCCCATAATCATGAGTGAAGCGTATGATTAGTCCTTTAGGGATAGTGGATAGTTCCTGGGTTCTTGTGACAGGAAGTCCACGGGCATGCTTTTTGAATAATTGTTGCGAAAAAAAAAACAATAACTTTCTGATAACAGAAAATAAAAGGCGTGTGATCTACGCTTGGTAGGTCACACAAACATGGGGGTAGATATTATTTCGTTCGCACGATTCATGGTGAGTATTGTAACGTCTTCACGTCTCATGTACAGGAATGAACGATTTACAACAGATTTGCCCAGTATTGAAAGACAGTAGCCCAATTACGTTCGAAAATGTGGGTCCCCATTCAATACAGACGGCGGGTGGAATGAACGATTTACAACAAATTTGCCCAGTATTGAAAGACAGTAGCCCAATTACGTTCGAAAAAGTGGGTCCCCATTCAATACAGACGGCGGATTAAGCGGTTCTCATGCCAAAAGACACACGACCAACTCAATAACATTTAGTTAAGAGTATAAAGTAATTATAACGAACTTCTCGTATCATGGCGGATGTTTTGAGGATCTCTCCTATGATGGTAGATATTGTCACGTTTTCACGTCTCACGTGACAGGAATGAACGATTTACAACAAATTTGCCCAGTATTGAAAGACAGTAGCCCAATTACGTTCGAAAATGTGGGTCCCCATTCAACACAGACGGTGGGTGGAATGAACGATTTACAACAAATTTGCCCAGTATTGAAAGACAGTAGCCCACTTACGTTCGAAAAAGTGGGTCCCCATTCAATACAGACGGCGGGTTACAATGATGTAATTAATACGGCACTGCTGTAGCTTAATAATTTCATATTAGCGTACCTTACAAGACTTGCCAAAAGGCGATAAACACAAATTTTATTGAAGATCTGGCCAAGATTTTAAACTTCAAACTAGAATAATGGTACAATAAAGGACAAAAGAAACTGATGTCATGATAAAATATGTACCTCATAATGAAGTTGTATATGTACAAGGAACAAAGTTAATGAAGGGACAAAACATATTGTCACTTTTATAACAACAAAAAAAAATTTTTCCGAATCCGACAAAATATGATTCTAGAAAAATAAGAGCAATTGGGTTGAGCGCCATTCTAATTTTTTGGAAAAAGAAGAAAAAACCACAAATAGCAACAAGGTTGCTCTTGAATTGTCTCGAATCCAGCGAATGTGACCTGATAGGTGAGTACATTGGGTGTATTCGAAACGATTCCCAATATACAACATTACTATGAATGTGTAGGATGGGGTGAAGAGGGAAAAGAAAGAAAGAAAAAACGGGAGGATTTCCTATTATAACAGAAATCGTCGCGACATTCTTACAATATGGTGCTGTGACCATAGTAGCGAGCCCGCGGCAAAGGTCTGAAACCAATGGTTATTATACAGACTTGTGCTTATGATTTTATATTTACAACATTAGGGTAGGGACGTACTGGTACGACAAAACCCGACACAAAACAAAAAATTAAAAAAAGGGGTGATATGACAAGATGAGGCGATGAGGTGAGAAAAAAAAAACGCGCGGATGCTGCAAGAATTGTGAAAGGAAAACGACGTCTCGGAGCAAGAGTTTTCTGGAACCGTTGATGGTAGGAGGAAAAAGGAGTCCCTTTCCCGAAGTGATCAATTTCAGGAAGAGGATGCATACAAGCATGAAAACAGTGCCCCAAGAGGTGCTCTTGTGGTACAGCAGGCAAGGCGCGCAGGATGTAAAAGAACATATAAAATTATGCACAAAAAAAAAAAAATGTACAGGAGTTAGGCTACCGTTGACATTAATGTGCCTTCGGGTGTAAGGATTTCCTTACGAATGCCCATGTGGGTGATTATTTACATTAAATAATTACACATGACTCACGTCGTTTATGACGAGAATTATAAGACTTCTAAAGAGACCGCATCGCACTGATTGATGACTGGCCAAGAGAGGTCAGGGACGTAATAATGATCAGGGTTAACAAGATGCATGTTTTGCCGATTTGGTAACGCCTGAGTACTTGATGTGATGGAATTTACTGATTCCATATTCCCAATTTTGACAATGTCTTTCACATGGTAATTTCCGATGTGTTTACCAGAGATGTCAGACAATCGATAAACGAGGTCTGAGATCTTTGTTAGAACTTTCGTTTTTACAAAGCGGGGTGCCAATTTGGCAGAGAAGTATAGCGCACCTTGCGACAAGGTGTTGTTCCTTCTCCAAACGATGTCTCCTTCTTTGAACGTGACGTGCTTTCTGCGAAGGTTATACCTGTCGGCACTCTTTTGGTGGGCCAATAGTAGAGCGTCTGTTACTTCGCTATAGATAGCGGAGAGTTCCTCCAAGCGGTGAGCGTAATTTGCTGCGGGGTCTGCTGTGGCGGAAGGGGTGGGTGGAAGGCAAATGTCAGGGTGTAATGAACCGTGAACTACTTGCTCCATGCCGTGTTTGAGAAAAAATGGTGTATAGCCTGTAGCGAGGTTCACCGTGTTGTTCATGGCTGCTTGTATTTTGTCTAATTTTTTGCACCATGTACGTTGGTCCTTGCCGACCAGAATTGCCAGAGCCGTATTAATGGTCTGGTTGTATCGTTCGACGGTGTTGTTCTGTGGGGTGTAAAGGGTATTGTAGAATATATCCTTTATACCATATTTAGACAAAAACTCTTTAAATTCTAGAGCTATAAATTGTTTGCCATTGTCGCATATTATAGTACGAGGAATACCGTAGGGTATGAAAATATGCTTTTCTAACAGATTGGTTATTGCTGCTGCGGTCGCCCTTTTCAGAGGAAACAACCAGCAGTATTTGGAAAAAACGTCCACCACACTGAGTATATGCATGTAACCTGCGTAGCTTCTAGGGAAAGGTCCGATGAGGTCCATTGAGAAGGATTGAAGTGGTCTATCGGCACGCTTGGGGTTGCCCATTAGGCCAGACGGTGGTGCCGTGCTGTGTTTGTAAGCCTTACAGATGTCACATTTGGAGATGAATAGACGTACTTGTTTGAATAAACCAGGCCAATAATATCTCAGAGATATTTTTTTATATGTTTTAAAGGTTCCAGGGTGTATGGAATCTACGGCACTGTGGTTATTGATAATAACCTGTTCTCTATTTTCGAGAGGGACTACCTACCATTTTCCAGGCATAATCCTCTAATATTGACAGTGGTGGCTTGCAGTTGCGGTATAATTGTCCGTTTTTAATTGTAAAATTCGGAAACTTTTGTGGGTTGTTACTGCATCCTTGGAAGATTTTTTGATACCATAAATCTTTTGTGGGGAGACTAGAATTGGATGATACCGTGTTTAGTATCGCAATCTCGATTCTAGAAAGGGCATCCGGGACGATATTATCCGCGCCTTTACGGTGGATGACATCGAATGTGTATTGAGATAGGCGGGACGACCAGCGAGCCAATCTTCCAGAGGGATTGTCTAGCGAGATCAGCCACTTTAGGCTGCTATGGTCCGTAACCACGGTAAACTTACTGCCCTCAATGTATCCGCGGAAATGTTGAATGGATTCCATGACTGCTAATAATTCTCTCTCAGTGATTCCGTAATTTTTTTCGTGCTTGTTTAGGGTTCGAGAGAAATATGCCACGGGGTGTTCGCCGTCCGTAAAATTCTGAGTGAGGACTCCTCCGATTCCGACGTTTGATGCGTCTGAATGGATCGTAAAGGGGAGGCTGAAGTCAGGACAATTCAGTACCGGGGCTGACTGAAGGGCTTCCTTCAAGGAGTTGAATGCTGACTCGGTCTCTACGGACCAGGCAAAGTTACTGGTACCTTTGCGGACGCCCGTGATTTTGTTGAGCGGCGCCGCGAGTGTTGAGAAGTTTTTTATGAATCTTCTGTAATAACCGGTGAGGCCGAGGAAAGCTTTTACCTCTTTTGCATTCGTGGGCCGGGGGAAGTTTGTCATAGCTGCAACTTTTGCGGGGTCGGTTCTTAGGCCTTCTTCATCTACTATGAAGCCCAAGTATCGTAGGCGATGTTTGCAGAATTCCGATTTTTTAAGGTTTATAGTCAAACCGGCTTGTTTGAGTTGTTGAAAAACCTTTTCTAGAATGAGTATGTGTTTTTCAAAAGTATCGCTGATGATGATCAAGTCATCCAGGTAGCAAAATAAGTTGTTGTCGAACTCTGGGCCAAACAATTTATCCATGAGCCTTTGTAGCTCCGCTGGGCTGTTTTTTAAACCGAAGGGTAGCCTTTTAAAGTGAAACATGCCCCTGCCAGGCACTACGAAGGCAGTTTTTTCGCAGGAGCTGGGATCCAAAGGTATTTGCCAGAAAGCTTTGCTCAAATCTATAGATGAGATGTATTTAGCGTTTCGAAGTCTGTCGAGGATGGAGTTAACCAAAGGGAGGGGGTAGGCGTCTGACACTGTACATGCGTTGAGGCGTCTGCTATCGAGGCAGAAACGTGCCGAGCCGTCTTTCTTTGAAACTATTAAGGTGGGGTTGGTCCAAGCACTGCGGCTGGGTACCACCACTCCCATTCTTAACATATCGTCCAATTCCTTTTCTAATATTTTTAATTTTTGAGGAGCGAGGTTATAATACCTTTGTTTGATTGGGGGGCCTGTTGTTTTTATATGGTGTTCTACTAAGTTGGTTAAGCCTAAACCACACTTTTCGAATGAGATTGATTCAAACTTGTTTATCATTTGATCCAACTGATCTGTTTGCAGGGGGTTCAAATTTTCGTACGGTATTACTGTACGGATTTCGTTCACTTGGGGGGGGAACGGAGGGGTTGTTAAACAACTGTGGAGCAATTTTGAAAGCCATCCAAAAATCCACTCCCAGGATAAATTTTTGCGAGATTGTAGGTACAACCAGAAATTTGATCCGAACTGTTTTTGTGTCGCAATTGATCGGCAGGGTAAGAGAACCAATGACACGTTGTGAAGTGTTGTCTGCTGTGGTGACATGTGAAGAATGTTCTTCCATTTTAAAACCACAGTTTGTGAATAAGGTGTGAGCGTTGTCGCCCAGACAGCTGACAGACGCGCCGCTGTCGAGGAGACCAGAAAAAACCACATTGTTTATAGAAAAATGCGCGAAGGGTCTACCGTCTATTGCCTGTTTGCAGCAAACTGTAGAGAGGGGTAAGGCCTTTTTGAAGAATTTGACGTGTTCCAACCACTCCGACCATTCCTTCGGCCTATGGGGAGGATGGCCCGGGAGGTTGGGTTCTAGTTTTTTGGCCTCTTGACTGTCCAATTGGGAGGGGGCCTTGAGAAATCTGTAGGGGGTTTGATGAATCTGAGGTCCGGGATGGGTGTCTCAGTATTGTCTTGGCGTGGTCTTTTGCCAAACTTCCTCCCTTCATCTCTTCTTGGAGAACGATCGACAGATCGCCTTTTGTTAGATTGGGGGTCTCTTGAAGATAAAAGTTTAGCTTGTTTGAAACAAGAGGCTTGGGAGTGACCAACCTTGTGGCAAAAAGAGCAGGATTTCTTTTCGTTGTGCTCTGGTTTTATGCCGGACGAAGTGCTGGGGCGAAAGTTTTCCTTGGGGAACCTTTCGTCTCTCTTCCGATCCTGGTATGCCTCCAGTAGCTGACAGACGTCCTTAAGTTGCTCCAGCGTGGAAATTTTCTGGGAAGTTATGATGTTCTCATATCTGGGCAGGAGACCGTCGATCAAAACTGGGAGGAGTTCCACTTCAGGAACGGGTTGGGCGAGCTTAATATTGATGGCCTCTGCCCTCTGCGTGAATCTAGCGACAGGCTCTCCGGGGTGTTGCTTGATAGCGAGTAAGGATAACCTGATTCTGTGTTGGGCCTTTTTTTCTCCGAAACTCGTTAAAAGTGCCGCCCTGAGTTCCTTCCATGAGTTTGTTTTTCTCTTATGTATCCTGTGCCAGGTAAGCATTTCAGGAGCGATGAGGTCTATGAAATTTCTGTGTAGGATGTTCTCGGGAATTCCTCTGACTTGAGCTGTTTCCTCTATTCTGTTGATGAAATCCTCTACATCCGTGAGTCCGTTGTATTTTGTTTTCCAGGATGTCAGATCGTATATTTTTGTTGGTTCTTGGGCTTGCACTACCACGGGTTTTGCTTCGGAGACTGTGAGGGGGGTAGTGATGATTTCCGAGGTGACTTCCGGTTGAAATTGCAACCTCCTGATATATTTTTTGTTGTAGAAAGAAGCATATAGAGTGAGGCATTTTTTGGATTTATTCCTAGGAGAAATCTTTCTATTTCTCAGGGCCTGTAGTAGTTCCTCCTTTTTTGAAGTAAAAATGTGTGGGATTATACCCAGCGTGACTTGAGGAACTTCCATGGTGTATAAGATCGTATCAGACTGACCTTATGTTGGAAAAAGTGAGAACTAGACTCGCAATTGGAAAGAAATTGGGCAGAGATTGACCACTGGGGACGTATTTTTTACAAAAAGTTTTTTTTGAGAAGAAAAAAAACAAAAAAAAACGTTTTTTTTTTATAAGTGTTTGGTATATTTGAAAATTTGGGCAGCGGTTCCCCTCAAAAAACGTGATTTTGGGA
Source organism: Limnephilus marmoratus (assembly GCA_917880885.1). Classification (NCBI taxonomy): domain Eukaryota; kingdom Metazoa; phylum Arthropoda; class Insecta; order Trichoptera; family Limnephilidae; genus Limnephilus; species Limnephilus marmoratus. The sequence continues at coordinate 49,709,627 of OU862907.1, read as the reverse complement.
AAAAATCCTGATGTTTTGAAAATTTGTAGAAAATTTTTCTAAGTCCGAAAACGAGAAAAATTTGGGCAGCGGTTTCCCTCAAAAAACGTGATTTTGAGAAAAAATCCAGATGTTTTGAAAATTTGTTGAAAATTTTCAAAGTCCATAGACGAGAAAAAAAATTGGGCAGCGGTTCCCCTCGAAAAACGTGATTTTGAGAAAAAATCCAGATGTTTTGAAAATTTGTTGAAAATTTTCAAAGTCCATAGACGAGAAAAAAAAATTGGGCAGCGGTTTCCCTTACAAAAACGTGATTTTGAGAAAAAATCCTGATGTTTTGAAAATTTGTTGAAAATTTTCTAAGTCCGGAACGAGAGAAAATTTGAGCAGCGGTTTCCCTTACAAAAACGTGATTTTGAGAAAAAATCCCGATGTTTTGAAAATTTGTTGAAAATTTTCTAAGTCCGGAACGAGAGAAAATTGGGCAGCGGTTTCCCTCAAAAAACGTAATTTTGAGAAAAAATCCCGATGTTTTTGAAAAAGGTTTGCAAATAAGCAAAAGTCCGGAAAAGAAAAAATAAAAAAACGGAAACGAGGTTCGCCTTAAATGAACATGTTTTTTGGAATATTTCGATTAGCCTTCCAAAGGGGGGGTTCTTTAGAAAGGAAAGGAAATATTTTTTCTTTTATACAAGTTTTCGTGGAAGTATGTTTGAAAATTCAACAATGTCTTGGGGAATTGTTCTTTATTTAACGTGGCTATACTGCAGCCTGATTTGAGCATACACCATTACTGGTATTTACACGCAAACTGCCCGCTGGCTTGGCGCTCTGTATGTACAGATTGATAACGTAAGCTTTTGGACAATCGACGTCAACGCGAATCGAACGTTTTTCAAATTATGTCGACTGTTTCCTACGAAAGAAAAAAAAGCTAAATGATGAAACAGGCGGCAAAATTAGAAAAATGCTCAATTGTCAAAAGGTAGAAAGAGTTTAAACCACTTCTCCCCTGAGCTGCAAAAATATGCCGACATGATGAAGGCCAGTGCTTTTGCAAAATTACCCCTACCCACAAAGTATGTTGATATGAAACCGACCAGCACTTTGCGAGGTAGGTTTATTACAAGTAACTGGTTAATTAACTCGGGGAACGAAGCGGTAAATTGGTTTATCATATACACGATTTTAATTGTTGAATAACTTGTATTAATTATTTGTGTACATTTCCACTATTAATCTTGTATTTGAAACTAACAATTTTAGTTGGTCGACACTTGTAAACACTATATTATTTACGACGGCAACTTTCTTGGTTGAGCATTTTACGTAGGAATACCGGTGATAATGTTTTGTCGAGTGACGACTCGAAAATGAAGGAATGTGCCCGCGATAGTTTAAATTTGCAATTCGAAGTTACACTCGCGTCGATGTTCTTTGATGGTAATGCTAGACAAATTGGGAAAAAAAACAAGACAAAACATTATAGATTATACAGTTTAAACAATGGCTGATTGAAGAACGAGGCGAGCGACTGTGAAGAGGGAGGAAAAAAAAAAAAAAAACCGCCACACGTCGGGCGACAGTGCTGGGGGCGCTGCTGCTGTGGCCTACCCCAAGCCCTATTCCTGTAAAACACACACAATAACAGCCGTCGGTTAGCTCAAACCGGCTCGAACATGATTCCTCCTAAAAAACAGGGCGAGTGCCAGTGGTTCGCTTGGTCAATTCTTCCTTCCCCTCCTCTCCTCAAAATCCCCGGGACTCCCTCTTCAATCAGTACACAGTATTTGCATTTAAAGGGTTTATTCAATAAACAGAACAGGGTGATACACATACGGCCAGTGTCGGCACAAAACACAAGTTAAACTACCCTACTGACCTAACGAGGATTTCTCCCTCTCTCTATTCGTTTAAATGAAGTTACAAACGGTTCAAAGCACACGGTGGGGGGGAGGAAGCGAGTTGGTACTCACATAGCTAGATGCGTGGTCTGCCATCTTTTCTGGATTCCGTTCACAACACAATTTCAAACAATACATCGCGGAGTTAATATCGTGGAGCACAAACAGCGCAAATCGCGCGTAGCACAGTTGCTTGGCCGAGAGCTAGCGAAGGAATGGCGGCCGGCGGGCCGCCCGGCGCTTGGCGCCTGACGCGGGGTGGTCGCGCGGTGCGGGGAGAGGAAACGGTAGGCACGTGTAGTGGGGACGATTCACTTAACCTTCCGCTCGGGAGCCGATTCTGTTACGTAACATTATATAAGGTTAAACGCCACGACGTCACAGATGGCGCCAATCAAATTATTTTAGGTTTTTAATACTTTTTGCACGTCACGCTTTAAAACATTTAGGTAAATTAATTGCTTGCACCCGTACATATTTAATTTAATATGAATATAAATAAATAGTTTTGTCCATAAACAAACCCAAATTTTTCGAGAAAGGCTGAAAAATACAATATTGGATTGAGTCACCGATACAAAATTGAATGTTTCAGCCTTTCTTGAAAGATTTGGGTTTGTTTATGGACAAAACTATTTATTTATATTCATATTAAATTAAATATGTACCGCCGCAAATAATTAATTTACCTTAATATTTTAAAGCGTGACGTGCGCCATCTGTGAATGCATAGATTATAACGTACGTGACGTTATAATCTACGCATTCACAGATGGCCCCAATTAAATTAGGTTTTTAATACTTTTTGCACTTTACGCTTTAAAATATTAAGGTGAATTAATTGTTTGCGCCCGTACATATTTAATATGAACATAAATAAATAGTTTTGTCCATAAACATCTGTCCCTAAAATAGATTTGACTTTGTTTATGGACAGAACTATTTATTTATATTCATATTAAATATGTACGGGCGCAAACAATTAATTCACCTTAATAATATTTTAAAGCAAAACATGCAAAAAGTATTAAAAACCTAAAATAATTTAATTGGCGCCATCTGTGAATGCGTAGATTATAACGTACGTGTCGTTTAACCTAAGTTAAAATTTAATGAATTGCTATTTGTCATTTCAGAGTGCAGCAACACATTTTAAACATTCAATGGACCGAATTGGGGACATTTTTGAGGTATTTTTTTTATTCCTTTTTTGTAATCGTTTATGCCGGCTGTATACATTCATTGAGGCTCCCTGAAACAGGAATAGAGTGTAATCTTACATCGGCTCGCCACCTCTAGGTCGCATGTTAGTATTTTGGGCCTGAGTCGAAGGGCCTCGCTTGGTCTCAGGTTACAATCAGATACACACTCGCTCCTTTAGTTGCCTGCCAACTGTGTCTGTGACGCATTCGATGATATGTGGTCTAACGAATTAGAGTTTTTGGAATTTTATTAAAAATAATCAGTATTATGGGACCCAAATCAACAAACGTAAAATAGTAGCTAATAAGATAGAAGTAATAGCACAAAGAGTAAATATAGACTTGAAATTATTTAATGAGTGAATAAAGCTGGCATTTATAAATAATTTATTATAGAAGGTAAATGAATGAATTATCATTTCTACTTTCAGAGGTACACTGCAACCTGCAACACAGGAAGAAAGAGTTCGCCTTCTTCGACACAAGATATTGGGGTATTACATTATTTCATATTATTTGGAGGACTGAATGCCGTTGGCGCCAACCAAAAACTGTCCAAAGAAGCGAAGCTAGCAGTCCACAATGGAGTGCTGGTACCTTCCTCTGCCAATTCCATGCCCCAGTTGGGGCATGGAATTAGCAGAGGAAGGATGAAAGTAGACTGAATGCCGTGCAAAAAAGATCCCTGAGGCGTATGCGTGGTAAAACAAAACTGATGTATTTTTTGTTTTGTTTACGACTAGTTCCCGTGAGCACTTAGGCCATAGGCCCATTGTACTTTCTCCCATTTTGCCTCAATCCTTCAACAATAACCCAGTCCCTTTAAAAAGTTCAAGGCTGATGTAAGTGTAATGAGTAAAATTAAGAAAGGGACGCGCTCAATGGTTTGGGCATGTAGAGCGAATGAATGAGGAAAGGAGTGTAAGGAGAAAATATGACACAAATGTGAAAGGTAAAAGAAGTCCGGGACGCCCGAGGAAGACGTGACATGACCAAGTGAATCAGATTGTTGAGTCGGGTTATGTCAAGAGTCAGAATAATAGAAGATCATGTATGAGGCGATGTATGAATGTGAACGAGTCAAGGAGTGTGTGCCAAGATAGTGTTGTTCGGCGGTCCGTCCTCTCTGCCTACCGCTGCGGAGAAACGGCATGTTACTAAGTTAGTTTTGATTGGGGACTACTCATACATAGTAAAGTACGATAATAATGACAAGAGATGAAAATACTGAACACGATAATTAAAAGTTATCCAAAAAAGCGAGGTTAGCAGCCCACAATGGAGTGATGATACTAACCCTGATACACTACAGGAAACGAGACATGAAACTGGCAGAGGAACGTTGAAAGTAGGATGAATGAATTTAAAATTTGGGAGGCAGGTATGGGTACCGCCACCCCGGGAACCATTTATTGGATAACCAACACCTCTGCCATAGGTCCCTCCAAGTGGTTCGCCAAGTTTGGTGACTTAGCTAGGGTGTCCAGGTTCATGGGATGAGGTTTGTCCAGGTTCAGGTCTTGGTGGCGGATGCGTCTGCCCACTGACTGGTTGGTGGGCCGGATCGAGAGACTGGTGAGGGAGGCCTTTTGACCTTTCCAACCGGACTCTCTCGACCCATCGCCTTGCACCGCAGTTGGAGGGATGCATTCATACGTCTGTTACTCCTAGACACACTGACCCAGATTCCTACCCACCCCATACATTTATCTTTCCAGAACTTCCTATCCTTACTCCCTTAAAAAGACCCTCCACCCAGCATCCCCTATGACATAGGCCCTGAGGAATTTTTTTTCCTCAGGGCCTCCTGTGTGGAGTTAATGTAAAAAAAAGAATGAGATCTCAAGTAAAGCACTTTTCTTTCTAATTCTAGACCAACTAATCAGCCAACGCCATCAACATCCAAGACTTCACCCAAATATGTGCTGCATTTGGAGTCAGATTCGGAAGATGAAGACTAATTTTATTTATTTATTTATTATAAGAACTTTGTACATTGTATAGATGTTTGTGTTATTTCAACCGCCATGATAAGGGATGTCCTTGTGTTATGGTGGGTGAAGGTTCAATTCAAGGTGTCAATTCTATATTTTAAATTGTTACTTTTTTATTTTCCCCGTATATTTTTTTCTTGTGAAAAAGTGATGACTCAACAACAATTTTCATTTGTTTACCAAGTAAATTCATACAATACAATGTTTAGAATGATAGTACTTCCTAACTACTTGTTGTCTAATCGCAGCAAGCATTCTTGAAAATGGCATGTTTTCTTGTTTATCTTCTTACATATAAAAATCAATATTTGTTTGTTCGTATGTTGTGCGCTGCCATACCGTTCATCCGATTGCGATGAAACTTAGGTTATTTGTTATGCGCACAACTGCGAAGGTTATAGGCTATTTTTTAAAATGGTAAGCTCTTGCGGTATGAAATTTGTACAAATTAAAATGTGTATATATTAAAAAAAATAAAATATGTTTGTTTCTGCGTTTGTATAGTTTATCTTCTTATATATATATATATATATATATATATATATATATATACAGGGTGTAACAGGACGTACCCGAGGGATTTTAACCAGCGGTTTCTGAGCATATTTGGAGTAAAAAATGTAGATTTCATTTTGCTCTCCGGTGATATTTTTTTTCTATTAAAAACAAATATTATGTTTTTAAATCACGCGTCGCCAATGGCATGATCATTGGTCTACTTGGGAGACAACGTCGCAATTTCACACGTGCACACAGTGGAACGGAGGCGACGGCCAGCGCGCTTCAAGGCAGGACCATATTATATGCTCCAATACCAAACAAGTAATATTTAATATTGCGTAAATAATTATTATGCTTATTTTACTCAGATATTATTGCTAGCTTTAAGTAAAGACTTTAAGTACCGAAAATTACTGATGGAATTCTAATTTAAATAATTTGTGGTAAGAAGACGGGTGGGTTTCTTCATTTACCGAGAATGCTAAATGCAATGCTAATTGTAAAAGTAAACGATCGAAATTTAAAAATGTCTACGCATTTGACCGTTTACTTTTACAATTAGCATTTCATTTAGCATTCTCGGTAAATGAAGAAACCCACCATTATAACTTATTCAAAAAAAAATGTAGTTCTACGAATTAAACACAAAAACAGTAATTAAATAACTTATTTGTTGACAATTGAGAATAATTTCCAATGGTCCTTTTATCATAAATATTAAGAAATAAGATAAGATAAATATTTAAGCACCTTTAAAAACACAATCTCCCTTGCACTTGCTTAATTAGGTATCCAGAATCACCAAAACGAAACGCGCATTATCATCGCGAAATTATTGTCAATAAAATCAATGCTCATATAAAACGAACTTGTCAACAGCTGCAAATGCGTGACCGTGACCTTGACCCAAAGAATTTAAAATAATATGAAATACATAAATGTATAGGTATAGAATACGATGTTATTTTAAAATTAGAATGCTGCCAGGTGCTGAATTATTTGAATAATGAAAATATTTAATTTTATAAATGAATTTAAAAATAAATCAATTACATATTGGAACAATTTTAAAACCGTGTGAAATATTTTGTTCAAAAGATTTATTAAACATCACCCGGTAGGTAGAGAGGATGAACTGCCAAACAACTCGGTCTTAGCATACTCCTCGCAATTCCACGTAGTAGGTAATTGTGTATTCTTGGAAGTACCTAGTCATGATTCAAAGGCATTTTCCCCATTTAATTAGGGTTTTTACCTAACTACACAATGTAGGTACTAATATTTTTCAGTTATGTAGGTACTCAGAATAAGGGTTACAATCAATAAACTATTGGTTTTACCGATCTATTAATACGTATTATGAAGAACAGGGTACCCAACACAATTCTTAGAAAGTTCTCGACTTATAATGTGGCCTAACCAGTGTTTTTGAAACAATAAACTATTGGTTTTACCAACCCATCAATAAGTATGTTGACAAAGTTCGTAGAAAATAAATTGATCTAGCCAGGGCCGGATCTACAAAATCTGGCGCCCTGTGTAGTAGGTACCGATGGCCCCCCCCCCCCCCCCTACATTTTTATTTTGATTAAAAATTCGTTCACCCTAATTTTTTAATTTTTTTTTTTTTTTTACACTAATTTATCAAATAAAATCAAGACATATAAAGGGTGTAACTTTTCCAAGTGACCTGGCGGTAGCTCTCGCACTCGTTTTTTTTTAAAGAGAGAATCGCCAGGAGCCCTATACTCTCTGAATCTATTGGGTGAACATAAAACTATGGTGCTATTTTAATTATTTTAGGAAAAACTCTTTTTGCAAGTTATGCTTTAAAATAATACAACGAATTGTTTTTTTGTGCCCGTATCATAATTTAAAATATAGGTTACGAGACAATGCGGGTGGTTTCGCTGAACTACCTAGGTCCATTAGACATTCTTGAGATTTACTGCGTTTATGTATATACCCAACGCAAATATTAATAGAAAAATCAAATACAAATACGTTCTCATGGCAACGTACAACACAAGAATAGCATCTACAGCTACAGAAATGGAAACGAGTTTTTTTTTTTATTATGTCATTATGCTCTTTAATTCTCCGTTTTAGATTCTGCGAGCCTGAAAGTTTTTTTTAAAATTATTATTCTATTCATTGTAATCCACAGTACTTTTATAACCTCTAACAAGTGTAGGTAGTACCTAAACACAGCAGCCAACAGCCATAAAAATATATTTATAGAATGACAACACTGACATTCTAGGTCATTCTATCGGTCGCTGTCAAAGATATAAAATTACAAAGGCATTCTTGATTATTCGTTGGTTCTGGCTGCTGTGTGTCGAGGTTACTGTCCTCATAGTTTAACTTACGGTTAATAATTATTGTCGTAATGTAATTTTCCGAATCTTAAATATACCTGAGTCAGAGATAAGAATTCGACTTGTTATTTGAAGAGAAACCCGTGACATTCTGATACACATAAAGTGATTGGCATGGAAGCATACAATCTCCTAACCAACATTTTATAAATGGTGACCCGACTTTATACGATTTAAATATAATTCTTAAAAAATGTCACAATCCTTACACACCAGCAAGCTGGATCCAACGGCTAATCAAGGATCCTGAGACAGCTTTCGTAAGTACCTTTCTTTTTTTAAAATATAATTATTCCACATCTCATATCAATTTTAATTTTAAATGTTCTCAGTAAATTTAAAAATTGTATATCCCCGTTGTAAGATTACATCGGTAGACACTCCGAATATTCGGGGGCAAGCTTAATCTGTGAATCCCTATGCAAATTTACGATCAATATCTTTTGAATATTCCCAACTAATGATTTTAAAAATATCATTCTTTCAATGACCATTAACTGCGTGCAAAAACAATTTCAGAAACAAGGATCTACGGAAGCCCGAGCTGAGCATCCAGTGAAACCCTGCTGTGCAGGCCAGCGCAGATCAATGGCTCCTGATCACCAACCAGCCAGAGCATCAGAAGAGCAGATTCTACCAGTGTGCGGATAGCATGCGGTAGGCCATCGACTGACTACAGCCACACCAAGTCTCCAGGCACCAGCTATCATCAGGCATTACGGACCAGGCAGACGTAATTGTTTAAACAAAGATTCATTTAATCTCGTTTTATAACCTCATTTCAAAATCTTTTTCGATAAAATGTCACATAAAATAATTATGTTGCAATAATTTCAAAAGTGCATAATCATTTGTTATTAATGGTCATTTTTAAAAGCAGACCTGTGAATTAAAAATACGCTTTACAGTAATTAAATACATTTAAAGCTTCTAACAATTTAAAATCTTGTTGTAAATTATATTATTTTATTTTCTAAAAATCTTTCACCTTAGGTGATGAAAGATGATGATCAATAACTGCTAACAAGCAAACCTCACAAGCCTCTACACAAATATGGTTCGAGTCTTAGATCAATATTTAAAACAGCGATATTAGCTAAAATTGTTACAATCGACACATAGATGTCAGCGGAAATTCAAAATTTAATCTTTTCAAACAATTTTTTTTCTTTTATATCTATATAATATTTAACCATTGATTTACATGCGATATTGCGATGTTTTTATAATGTATGTATTTATAATGCGTAATGCGAATGTTTTTAACTGTATGGCATAATAATTTTAAACATTTCTTACATTTGAATATTTGCGAAATTTTTTATTCACACCTTTTATGCACTGAGCTCGTACTTATCGGAATAGTTTATGATGTCAACAAGTGAAGATACCTCCATACCAATGCTTACTGCGGAATCAAATCAATCCAATACGAATTCCAAGAAAAATTCAATGAACATGGAATCAACATCAGGAAGCAACAATGAGCCTGCAGTTCACCACGTCTCAGTCAAAATACCTTCAGTGTGGAAAGAGAATATATTGCTCTGGTTTATACAGACGGAAGCTCAGTTTGTGAACTCACGAATAAAGGAAGACTTCACCAAATATAATATTATCATCGCAGCACTAGATTCGCAAACATTGCAGTGTGTCAGCGATATTGTCACAAAACCGCCCACGATAGACAAGTATCCAACCTTGAAAGCTGCACTGATCGACAGATTACAGGACTCAGCAGAAAAAAGGTTAACACGACTCCTAACAGGAATACAACTTGAGGACCGTAAGCCAACTGGTCTCCTCAGGCATATGATGGAACTGGCTGGTCCCGCTTTGGCAGACAGCGCAATAGTACGTACTCTTTGGCTCCAACGCTTACCCCAGCACGTCCAAGCAATTCTATCGGCTCTCACAGATAATGATATAAACCAACTGGCGTCGGCTGCGGACAAAATCACAGACGTCTACCAATCAACGGAGTGCGGGGCAATGGAATATCAAGGAAAACCAAGCACATCAAAACCTGAAAATACAGAAACTAACATATTGCTACAATTACAGAAACAAATTTCAGCGCTTACACAAGAAGTGTCCCAACTAAAACTTTCACAAAATAACCGTTCCCATACCTTCCGAGGAAGAAGAAATCAGAGCCCTCAGAGAAATTTTTCTTATCAAAAGTCTTATCAGCAGAATCCCGCTAGAAGGCCGAGGTCCGGGTCTCGCGGTCGATTACCCAAAGGAAACCAAGACGGGTACTGCAGTTTCCACACCAGATTTGGAGAAAAAGCTTACAAATGTTATCAACCTTGCTCTTTTAAGAAGAAAAACGCGGGAAACAACAGCGGAAACCTCTCAGTAGGAACGTGCGAGATCCCGAGTAACACATGTCGTCTCTTCGTTTACGATTTACAAACGCGACAGAAATTCCTAGTGGACACAGGGGCTGACGTTAGCGTCTTACCTAGAAATCCACTATACAACAGGAACAATATCACTTCCGATAATTGCCCGACTACATTGTACGGAGCCAATGGAAATCCTATCAAGACATATGGAACAAGGACAGTTGAACTGGATTTTGGTCTTAGAAGATCATTGAAATGGCGTTTCATCGTCGCAGACGTGTCTAAACCAATCTTGGGTGCAGACTTCCTTCATCACTTCAATTTAACAATAAATTTAAAGAAAGCAACTATCGCAGATCAGTCAACTGGCTTATTAATAAAAGGATCCACCTACAAAGGACCTTCATCAGGTATTTCAACCATTTCATCATCACATAAATATTATAATATTTTAAGCAAATATCCTAGCTTAACGCGACCAGACTTGAAGAACCTGGACATAGTGAAACATTCTGTGACCCACTGTATAGAGATGAAAGGTCCACCGGTCACGGAACGTGCACGTCGCCTAGCACCTGCCCTTTTAGAAGCAGCAAAGAAAGAGTTCAAATTTCTCATGGAACAAGGGATTTGCCGGCCGTCCAAAAGCAATTGGGCGAGCCCCCTGCATATGGTCAAGAAACCAAACGGCGAATGGCGTCCGTGCGGAGACTACAGACGACTTAATGCAAGTACCATCCCAGATAAATACCCAATTCCCCAGCTTCAGGACTTCGCACACAAGCTTTCAAAAGCGAAAATCTTCACCACAATAGACATGACGAGAGCATATCACCAGATACCCATAGAACCAGAAGACGTACCGAAAACCGCCATTATTACTCCCTTCGGTTTATATGAATTCACCTCCATGCAGTTCGGTTTATCCAATGCAGCTCAAACCTTCCAGCGGTTCATGCACGCTGTGACACGAGACTTGGAATTCTGTTTTGTATATCTGGACGACATCCTAATAGCATCGGAAAACGAAGAAGAGCACAGAAGGCATTTGGACGCACTTTTCCAACGCCTTGCAGACAATGGTTTGGTAATCAATCTCAGTAAATGCCAATTTGGTTTACCAACCGTCAACTTTCTTGGTCATACAATAACACCCGAAGGTATGCACCCCATCAAAGAGAAAGTTACAGCTATTACGGAATTTCCTTTGCCGAAAACCGCAAAGGACCTCAGACGCTTTTTGGGAATGCTGAACTATTACCGAAAATTTCTACCACACTCAATCAGCACTCAAGCAAAACTTTTTGAGCTAATATCAGGTCACAAAAAGAACGACAAGCGCATACTGACCTGGACTCCGGAGCTAACAGCAGCGTTTGACGAATGCAAGCATCATCTCGCAACGGCTACTTTACTGGCACACCCGGACCCAGAGGCCAAGATCGCCATCATGGTGGACGCCTCTGATATTGCTATGGGAGGATCGCTCCAACAGACTAAAGGAGACTCATGGCAACCTTTAGGATTTTTCTCCCGGAAATTCACGACGGCGCAAAGAAAATATAGCACATTCGATCGCGAACTTACGGGTATATATGAATCAATAAAATTCTTCAGAAACAACATTGAAGGACGAAACTTTACCATTTATACGGACCACAAGCCGATCACCTTCGCGTTTAACAAGAAGCGAGCGTCCAGCTCTCCACGTCAGGAAAGGCAGTTGGACTTCATTGCGCAATTTTCAACGGACATCAGACATGTTTCCGGAGACCGGAACACCGTAGCTGACGCACTATCTCGCATAGAAGAGATTAATTGTCCTACTTCTATTGACTACAGGCAGATGGGAATAGAGCAATGTCATACTGACGGTACTTTGAAGGCAAACGATGACAGCTCCCTCGCCTTACGTCAAATGGTGATTCCTGGCACAGATTCTACAGTATGGTGTGACATATCGACAGGACACATCAGACCATTGGTACCTGACAGCATGCGCGATCAAGTAATCGCAAGTGTACACAACGTTTGTCATGCTGGCATTCTAGGTACAACAAAAACAATCAAGCAAAGATTTGTTTGGTCAAACATGTCAAGGGACATTAAAAACTTTGTAAAACAATGTATTGCCTGCCAAAAAGCTAAGGTCTCCCGGCACACTGTTGCTCCATTAGCAACATATATATTACCCGAGGATCGATTTAGAAACGTACACATCGATCTAGTCGGACCACTCCCAATATGCAACGAGTACCAGTACATACTTACTATGATTGACAGATTTACTCGTTGGCCCGAGGCAATACCCCTGAAAAATATGACAGCGGAAACCGTCGCCACTGCATTGACGACCCATTGGATCGCTCGTCACGGAACCCCTGATAGCATAGTGACTGATCAGGGACGCCAATTTGAGAGTTGCCTTTTCAAAAAACTTACAGAAAAGTTTGGCATTAAGCATCTGAGAACCACTGCGTACCACCCACAAGCTAATGGTATGATCGAGAGATGGCACCGTATTTTAAAATCATCTCTTATGGCTTGTGGAGATCAGAATTGGGTTGGAAAATCTCCCACTCATTCTACTTGGCCTGAGAGCAACGGTACGTGAAGATTTGAAATGTTCACCAGCAGAACTAACCTACGGTAGAACTCTAAAATTACCTTGCGATTTCTTCACAGCAACTCCACGCGAGGAACCAGATACATATATCGGACGACTCCAGAGAAAGTTCGAAACAATCAAACCGACTCCTGCCAGTATCCACGGTACAGGAAAATTTTTTGTTCATAAAGAGCTACCTACTGCGACACATGTGTTTCTCAGAACTGACGGCACAAAAAGACCCCTCCAATCTCCATATGATGGGCCATATAAAGTTGTGGAACGTAATGAAAAAACATTCGTCATCTCCATTAAAGGAAAGCCAAAACGCGTCTCGATAGACCGCTTAAAACCAGCTTTTGTTCCTGTAGAAGAAAATGTATCTGTAAAAGAAAACATTCCTATTTCTACAACTGTTCCAGAACCACTTACAGAAATAACCAGATCCACAAGAAGTGGCCGGAAGGTTCACTTCCCAAAACGATACGGAAAAGCTTAAAGCATAAAAAAGGCATTCTTATTTTTCTCAAAAATCTTTAATTAATACTAAAAATTCTAGATTACACTAATGAAATCTCAAAAGTATACAATTTTTATATTACTGAAAACAAATAGGAGTAAAGTCAACAATATTCAATGTAATCATTGAGCTTTATTACCAATTAAATTTAATTAATTATTTTTTTACAAATAACTTAGTGAAAACACAGTATAATTATATGCATTTCATTGCCATAGAAATGATGCATCATCAAACTGATGATGATTTTCATCCTTCAAAACCATGTACCATCCATCATGTACCTATTTTTAAGCAAACCTAGTATCTAACATTGTTTAAATAAATTTTAACTACCAAATCAAATCATGCATAGTGAAAATGTTTTTACTTTTAGTAATTTTAACCATGGTCACTCAGATGTATTTTAAAATGATACTCACCATCTGACTGAACATTTAGTTGAATCTTTATATGAATACTATGTACTAATTCTTTTCAATTGTTTACGGAAGCGACTAAATGCTATTAGTCAATTAATAATTAATTGCAATAATTTTTAGAAAATAATAGACCTACTCTGGACGATCCATACCCAGTCTAGTTCCTTTTGATAATAATAAACTCCATTGGTATGTCGAGTTGATAAATGCGCTCCAGTAAACAATTGAAGATAATTTTATTCGTTTTTCTAAAAAAAGGAAAACAAAAACAATTCTTGTGTGTGCATTTAAATATAATAAAATTTAGTATTTTTTTTTTTTTTTTTTTTTTACAGTGAATACCGCACAAGAATCTCAACTGCTCCCGTCTGGAGCCAGTGAGACTATGGCATCCCCAATTGGGGTATGTTGTGAGGCTTAAGGTAGTGGGGAGGGGAAGAAGGTGGGGAAGAGGAAGTTGGGAAGTACCTGGCTATTCAGATCTGGTCACTAAACACGGCTAAAGCCATTTTCAAGCAACGTTTCAATTCTGAATGGTGGTCTTACACCAGGGCGATACTAATAGTATCTTCCACTCTGGAACATGCCGCAAATATACTATATATTATTTTAAATGAATTAATTGTGAAATAACACAAATTAATCAAATAAAATTTATTTGCGCATGCCGGGTTCGAACCCGCGACCTCCGGAATGTGAGTCAAGAGTCTAGCCACTGGACTACAGAGGTCGTCAAATGTAGTAGTATCGTATCGTAAATGTAGTAGTATGTAGTATCGTAAAATGATCAAATAATTGATCAACTTCTATGCACACATGACAGTTGTTTTGTTATATTAAATTTTAAATTATGTAACAGTACATTTAAAAAACATAATTATAATTTCTTACAAGTACTTTATTATAAATAATAGTTAAAAATTTAACTGAAAATTTTCCACATTCAGAGTGATGTGAGGTATTCTTTTGTATCACAAAAGTGATGTAACATATTTATTATAATATAGAAACATGAAGTATTACATTAGTACCTACAATGACTTCACAATATAATCAGTTCAACATATTTCTATACTATATTAAATACATGGCTAATAATGTACACATATATGTTTCTTTCGTTTTTAAATAACTTTAATATTTTAATTAGCTTATAGGAAACTTAGATATTATAACATGCATTTTGGTTTCATAACTACCATTATTATAAAATTCAAACAAAAACTTTTGTAAATAAGAAAAAAAAAAAAAATAAAAATAAATTTTTTTTTGCCAATGATGTATACTCCCCTATTAACAACTAGTTGAAGCAAGCTCCTAGTTAGGAATCTTTTATTGTTCTTGTCAAGTCATTTCAAATATTTAGATTTTAATAAAACTTTTGCACATATTTAAGTTGATAAAATTTTTTCTAAATATTTAATAAACTTGCTGATCGTTTGCTATATATTTAATAAACCTGCTATCCTTTTCAACTGGCACTGCATGAACATGTTGTTCACACTTTAATACTTATGTTGTCATAATTCTTTCCAAGTGTTTACTGAAGCATATAAATGTTATTAATCATTTAACAATTATTTGAAATAACTTTAAAATAAAAATAATAATAGGTCCACTCTGGATGATAACTATACCCAGTCTAGTTTTCTTTAATTACAATAAAACTCCATAAACATGTTGAGTTAATAAATGAGCGCTCCAGTAAACAGTTGAAGATAATTTTTATTTGTTTTAAAATTCTAAAAACAATTCTTGTTTATACATTTAAGTGTTTATCTTCTTTCTATCGTCTATCGACTGGGGGGGAAGTATGTAGGTAGTACCTAAACACAGCAGCCAACAGCCATAAAAATATATTTATAGAATGACAACACTGACATTCTAGGTCATTCTATCGGTCGCTGTCAAAGATATAAAATTACAAAGGCATTCTTGATTATTCGTTGGTTCTGGCTGCTGTGTGTCGAGGTTACTGTCCTCATAGTTTAACTTACGGTTAATAATTATTGTCGTAATGTAATTTTCCGAATCTTAAATATACCTGAGTCAGAGATAAGAATTCGACTTGTTATTTGAAGAGAAACCCGTGACATTCTGATACACATAAAGTGATTGGCATGGAAGCATACAATCTCCTAACCAACATTTTATACAAGCAATAGAAATTTAGTTATAAATTAAAAAATCTAATAAGAATATAACCTCAAATTTGTACCTTGCATTTCCCCTGTGTTCTGTGTTGAGCGAACAAACACCATACAAACACTAAACACTGACGTATGGTATCAACGGCTTACAAAAGACGCTTACACTGACACCGTAAAATAACAAATCTAATAGATATTAATTATACATTTAACGAACTTCAAATAATATGTCAAATCAATGATGAAATTTTGCAACTTGCAAATCCTGCAAACCGTGCGATGTTTTTGTTAATGGAATTTACTGAAGATTTCATAATAAAATGGTCTGTAACTACCTCTCCTAGAGACATAAATCGTACAGAATAAAATAATAGCGAGCGTACGCTAACTAAAATTGTCAGCTTGAAAGGCGTGTTTGTTCACTAGAATAAAAAAACCGCGCTGTGATTGGTTACTGAATTTGGATCGCATCCATTCGTCGTAAAAGACGGTAAAAGATATATGGAAAAATAGATCTTACGTTAAAACTAAATATATGGAATTTGTAAAAAATTCTGTAGGTAACTGACTATAAATACGTAAGCCGTTGATACCAACCTGATGCGTGCGCATTCTGTTTCTTTGGAAAGTGTTGCTAGAGCGTAATAATTATTTCGTACTATGGGTAATTTTTAAACGATTCAGGGAATATTATAAGTAAATTTTAATACAATATTTATTTTCTCACGGCGCCCCTTCGGAGTTGGCGCCAGGTTTTTGCACGTTTTTGAACGTATGGCAGATCCGGCGCTGGATCTAGCAATGTTTTGAATGTAATAGCATACATTTGGATTACAAGGAACTATCCAGAATAAGGATTGCAATAATAACCTGTTTTACCGATACAAATAATATTATCATTTTACAGAAGGGAACGTACCCATACTACGTGACCAATTTTTTTTTTGCAATTTTTAACCCCCCCCCCTCCCCCTCCCGGTGACCAAAATCCTAAGCAAACCGCCGCTCATTTGTACCAAGCGTGACATTTTGAAGACCCCCCCCCCCCCCCCGAAGAGGTTACGTAGTATGAGTACGTTCCCTAAGGCAATGGTGCCGATTTAAAGAAAAAAAAATCAAGTAAATAAGTTGACTGTATTCAGCCTTACCAATAAAATACAAACTAACCACAAACAGTCCGATTATGAAGGATTGGAATGTTTCATAATTTTGACACAAAATGTGAGTTCTTATAGAAGTTTCAAATAAATTAATCGTGGTGGTTCGATCATAAGCTTTGAAAACATTTTAGTATCTACTGTTTAACACTAGAAAGACCGGAGCCTTCATTTTGACGGCAGCCCGAAGTAAAGTGACGATATAATGCTTTATAATTATTGTATTGGTCTGATTTTTTTTAACATTTCATGATTTATGGTTTAACAACTATGGTGAAAAAAACAGGTATGTATCTTAATGACTTTTTGAGATATATTGACTTATACCTACAAAGATCGCCGCCGTCAATGTGACGGTTTGGGCCATAATGCTGAGTTCGTTTACAACCTTCTTTACCCAAGTTAACAACATACCCATTCCTCCTCGTTTACGATAGTACTATTATGTCTGTTTCTTTCTTTCCGTATCGCGTATTATTCATACTCGACCTGTACATTGATTGGTCTCTGTCACATAATTTATAAAAATACCAAAAAAATATTGCTCTCGCCCAAATTTATTTTATGGCTTCTTGGAGAAGGACAGAGTGTACAAATACCAGAGTTGATCCAGCTGCGTTAGCTTCTGTAGAACTGAGAGAATCATTTATTGGGTAACCAACACGTCTGCCGTAGGTCACCCCAAGAGGTTTGCTATGTTTTGTGACTTAGCAGGGGTGCCCGGGTTCGTGGGGTTAGGTTTGTCTGGATCTTGGCCGCGGATGCATCTGCCAAATAACTGCGTGGCCGGCCAGATCGGCAGGGTACGGTTGAGGGTGATCTTTGACATCGGCAGCAGGACTCTCAGAAAATTGCCTTGCACCGCAGTGGTGGGGACAGATTCATACGTCCGCCACTCTAGAACACACTGCACCCCAGTTCCCCACCCACTCCTACTTTATTTCCTTCCCAGAATCCTATTCTTCTTCTTTTTCCTATTAGTACCCTCCACACAGTATCCCAAAAGATGACAAATGCCCTGAGAGGAATTATTTTCCTTAGGGCTTTTTTGTGGAGCTAATATAAACGAAAAAGAAAAGAAACCGGAAAATAATAAAGCTACTGAAAGACGCCAGTGCCAAATTAATAAAAAATATAGTAAAAACCAAATAAATTATAGGTGTGATAATTGTAAGAAACCCGTTTGTGGAGAGTGCATTCGATTTAATAAAAAACAATTCGATATTGTACAAACATAACACATGCTTGTACTAAAATTGCCTCATTTTGCACTCGCATGTTTTTTTCCAGGAAGCCCCGAGGAAAAAACCCTCAGGGCCTATGTCATCTTTGGGGATGCTGTGTGAATGTATGTGTGCATTGGTGTTTTTAGAGAAAGGAAGGATAGGAAGTTCTCGGAAGAAAAAAAGTGTGAGAGATGAATAGGAAAAATTCGCAAAGGTATCCAGGAGTGACGGAAGAATGAATCCATCCCTTCCACTGCGGTGCAAGGCGACGGGACAAAAAAAGTCCTGCTGGAGAGGACAAAATAAGTATCTCCCTCAAAAAGTGTCTCCCGACCCGGTCCGCTACGCAGTAGGTGGGCAAACGTATTCGCCACCTAGACCCAGACAAATCTCACCCAATGAACCCGGACACCCCTGCTAAGTCACTAAACGTAGCAAACCACTTGAAGTGTCCTTTAGCAGAGGTGTTGGTTATCCAATAAATGGTTCCCGGGGCAGCGGTACTCATATCCGTCTCCCAATTTGAAAAAAGTGATCAGCCGTCAAAGTGACGGTCGTGGTCTTTATAGGTATGGAGCAGTACCCGGTCTTTCTAGTGTTAAGTGTAATGTTGACTGAACTTATAATACTTAAAAAAACTATTTGCGAAAGTTATAATTAAATAATACCTCTAAAATAATTTAAAAACCCACCTGGCAATGTTTTGTTCGCGTTTGTGTCTGTCATCTGTCACAGATACGAACATAATATTATGAATGACATCTAAGAATAAAAATGCTGACATTTGGTTATAATATTTTTTTTTTATTATTATTATAAAAGTTGCTCGAAGTGGCCGCCATCGGCTTCAATGCATGCATGCAATCTTAACACATTATGGATGCTTAAATTAGCAGGATTCGCCTTCAGTTCGTCTGCTGCCTCCATGATCAGTTGGATCAATTGCTCTCTCGTCGCTATCGGCTTCGAATATACCTTTTCCTTCAGAGTTCCCCAGAGGTAGTAATCCAACGGTGTTAGGTCGGGTGATCTCGGTGGCCATGCAATGTTAGGACTACCTCGGCCTATCCACCGTCCAGGAAACTCTACATTCAGGTAGTTCCGCACGGCAACGGAATAATGGGGTGGAGCGTGGAGCTCCATCGTACTGGAACTACATCCTTCGCAGTGTTTGTAAGTTTACTTCGTCCAGAATGTCGCCCAGCTGCCCTTGCAGGAACTCCAGATACATCGGTCCATTTAACCACACATTTGTCAAGTCGCACAAGGCGGTTAATATCATTTCTTCAATTCTTGAAACAAATATCACAGATCATTACCCGACCTTTTATGGACATCATTTCAAAAATACTCCTCTAAACCGAAATTCTGAAAATCTAGAAAAAGTAGACATTGATTATGAAACTCTAAACTCTTTACTTCGGTCAGAAAACTGGGAAAATGTGATTTCAATAGAAAATCCACATCTCGCACTAGAGAATTTCTATAAAACTCTGAGAGATCATACTCTAAAAAGTGAAAGTAAAATAGTTGTCACTAACAATAAATATAAAAAAATTAAGCCTTGGATAACAGTTGGATTAATTATATCAATTAAACAAAGAGATAAATTATATAGAGAAATGTTTAAATATCAAGTAGATTGCCAAAAGAATAATCTCAGAACAATGCCTTATCTGAAAACAAAATATCTAATGTATCGTAATTTACTCAATAGGCTGATACGAAACTGCAAAAAGAAATACTATAGTATACAAATTGAAAATGCTAAAAATAATACTAAAAAAACTTGGAATATTATAAATGAAATTGCCAACAAAAAAAGTATGTCTTCAAATATTGTTAATGAGGTTATAATAAATAATGAAATAATAACTAACAAATCGACCATTGCAGAAAGCTTTAATAACTATTTTACAAATGTAGTAGACGTAGTACTTGAATCATCCGGCATTAATGTTAATGATGCGTATATGGAGACATCTCCTCAATTAGATTCAAATAACGATTCAATTAACTCTGTAGAATATTTTTCTCCTGTTACATTTAATGAAATTGAAAAATATATTGATAACCTAAAACCATCCAACTCTAAGGGAAATGATGGATTATCTTGTGACACGTTAAAAAAAATAAAACAACATGTCCTAACTCCATTGCAACATATTTTTAATTTATGCCTCAAAAATGGTCATTTTCCAGAGCAATTTAAAATCTCCACTATAATACCTATTCATAAATCTGGAGATACGAATAAATTAGACAATTATAGACCAATATCTCTTGTTTCAAACCTCTCGAAAATATTCGAAAAATGCATCAAGTTTAGAGTCATAGAACACTTAGAAAAATATAAAATTCTATCGAAAAACCAATACGGCTTTCGTAAAGACCTAAGCACCGAGGATGCGATATATGAATTGACAAAAAAGATATACTCATCTATCGATAAAAAAAAGAAATGTCTTGCCATATTCCTAGATTTAAGAAAAGCTTTCGACACCGTAAATCATAATTTACTCATTAAAAAAATAAGTCAACTAGGCTTCAAAAAAGACACACTAAAACTACTCTCTAACTATCTTAAAGACAGAACACAAAAAACAAAAATTGGGAATAATTACAGTTCAGAGTCAAAGATAAAAAATGGAGTTCCACAGGGAACTGTGCTTGGCCCGATTTTATTCTTAATTTATATTAATGAATTATGTAACTTTGTAATCCCTGGTAAAATTGTTTCTTACGCAGACGACACGGCAATAATAGTGGATGGTAATCATTGGAAAGAAACTTTTTCGAAAGCAACTGATTGTATTTCACTGGTTTCAACATGGCTAAAACACAACAAACTCGTTTTAAACTATAGCAAAACATTTTATTTACCGTTTTATAAAACCATTAAAAATAAACCTAAAGACAACCTTAAAATTAGAATCCATAATTCTAGTTGCAATCAAGAAATGTGCTTCATGTGCAACGAACTTACAAATGTCGAAAATATAAAATATTTAGGAGTATCAATAGATATAAATCTTAATTGGAAATCACATATTAATCAAATCACTTCTAAATTAAGATATCTGACCTACATATTTTATAGACTTAAGGAAGTACTAAACATTGAAAAATTGAAAATGATCTACTTTTCCCTGGTGCAATCTTCAATAATTTATGGCATTATAGGATGGGGTGGTGCACTTGATACATTTATTAAGCCTCTACAAATAATTCAAAAACACATAATTAAAGTAATATATAACAAAAATAAAACATTCTCGACCAACTTATTATACAAAGAAACTAAAATATTTAATATACGTAAATTATTTATATTACAAACTTTGAAATATGTATTTAAAAACAAAAATAATTTCGAAATAAATGAAAACAGAATGAGCAAAAGAACAAATAATATATTTTACACTCCACAAACCAATACTAAATTATTGCAGACACATAGCAGTTTCATTGGTCCTCGAACATTTAACCTTCTACCACTACAAACTCAAATGTTAAATAAAATGATAAAATATGTAAAAGAGGTAAAATTATGGTTGAATAATGTAGATATCGAAACGCTTTTTCTATAAATTTATCCATCCTTCTACAACTCACTTTCTGTAACATTCTAAACTGTAGTACAATATGTTTTCTATTTATTTTTTTATAATAACTTAAAAAAAAAAAATTGAAATTAGTATGTTTTTCTCCTTCCTTCTACAACTCACTTTCTGTAACATTCTAAACTGTAGTACAATATGTTTTCTATTTATTTTTTTATAATAACTTAAAAAAAAAAAAATTGAAATTAGTATGTTTTTCTCCATATTTTTATTTTATTTTTATAATAGCTGAAACAAAACCTTTTTCATTTATTCTCTATTTAATACTAACTTTTTATACTAACTTTATATTTTATATGTTCTTTAAATCTTTTTTATACTTTGGTACTTAGAAATATAGTATTTTGTTTTAATATTACCCACACTCAGGCAGTGCCTTAGTGGGTTTTCATTTCTTATTCATATTATTTGTTAATATATTTTTATGTTATTTTATACTATTTGCTATTATACATTATATCTATGTACAAAGAAATGGAAATAAATAAAGTAAAAAAAAAAAAAAAAAAAAAAAAAAAACCTGGGAGGCAACTCGATCGGACCAATTATTTTGTTACCCAAAATACCCGCCCACATATTTACTGAGAATCTCTCTTGGCTCGACGATTCCCGGACAATCTTAGGATTTTCTTCGGCCCAATGATGCAGGTTGTGGATATTTAATATTCCTGTTTTTGTAAATTGGGCTTCGTCTGTGAATAGAATATTTTTCATGAAATCTCCATTTCTCAACACGTTTCGTAGCATCCGTCTACAGTCTTGAGAAATGGTCGTTCTCCAGTAGACCTTGGCAGCGCCTGTAGTGGAAAGGTTTCAGGCGATGTTTTTTTAGGACTCTCCATACCGTTGTGTGTGTTATGTCTCCAACGATCATGGCGACGCGACGCACGGAAAGCGTCGGGTCTTCTGTTATCATGTTGAGGATCCTCTCCTCAACACGAACTGGAACATCATTATTTCCTCCACCCTGAACCCGTACGATTCCATGGTCGCGCAGGCGTTGATACATCTGCAAACAAAAATACAATTGCTAACATTATTCTGTTATAAAATATCAGTAAAAATGAATGACGGGTGCGTTTTATATCAGTTTATTTCTGAGAACATAGAAATATTTGATTAACATAGAAAACGTACCGTAAGTACGAATTAATTTATTTTGTGAGTGAAACTATTTAAAACAGGCTTTCTTGGAACCGAGTTTGATTAGCAACTATTTACGTTGGGGGGCAAGCACAAAATATGATTATTAAGTTCTTAATTTGGGTTATAAATAAGTGTTAATAACAATTTCAAAATGACGCGACGGCTTGATATTTTTTTCACAAGAATTTCGAACTTTAATTGTAATGAAAATGGAACTTTAAAGCATCTTTTACCAATTAACCTACGTAAATTATTCTTGTTTCTGTTGTATTATTATTCTTTTTTTTACATCAACTCCACACATTTTCAGGGATGCTGTGAGGAGGATATTAAGTTAAATGAAGTGTTATTTAAATAATTTGAGCTTAAAGAATTAGCCAAGTTGGGAAACATTACCCTATTTTCTTTACTTGGTACGTTTGATAGGTATTATCTTGGATTTCCGAGAGTGAAACATAAAATTTTGGAAAGTTTTGTAAATAAACATACGAAGTGATAACCTTTTTCCGTAACATTACAAGACACAATTAGGCGGCTTTTTGGGAGCCTTTACAATGAGATGGCGGCATTGAATGTGTGTCTAGCTCTACGATAATAAATAGGTAGTTAGGTACAAACCTGTACGAAAGTCATATGGTGTGGTAGACGTCGTTCTGGATATATTCTGCGATACTCTCTTACAGCTTCCACTGAATTTCCTCGGCAAATTCCATAAACAAACACTATATCTGCTTCATGGGCAGGTGGATAATTTTGAGGCATCTTTTAGAATAAACACTAATAATAACAGTAAAACAAAAACAAATTTCAAAGCAACTACCCACGACTAGGGTTACCTGGGCTTGAATTCGAAAAGCCGGTTGCAAACAGTAAAAAATCCTGTTTTCTGTAAAAAAGTCCGGTCTTTGGCTGAAAATAAAATTCATTAGATTGTAATTAGGTTTTATCAAGTTAGGCTTACGTAGGGTTACCAGGGCTTGAATTCTTAAAGCCTTTGCTTTCATGTACCATTATTTATCCTTGCAATGTTCATTTACATTTTTCGTGATACTTTGTTTAAAATAAATAAATAAGCATAATTGCATAATTCTTTCAGCTTTTCTGTTCGTACAGTATAAACTGAAAAATGATTGAAAAATTTCATCACTAAAGATTCTACGTCGAACTACAACAAATCTGTAGCATGACGGGCGGCATTAGGGGGCGTTCAAGTATTACGTAACGCAATTTTTGAAGATTTTGGACCCCTCCTCCCCCCCAGTAACGCGCTGTAACATTTTCCTTTACCCCCCCCCCCCCTAAACGTTATGTAACACCCAAGTGACAATTTTTACCTGAAAATCACAATTAAGTTGCGCAACGTACTGAAATGTAACTTAAATACCCTTTTTCTTGATTTAATCTTGATTTAAATAAAACTCGCGATACATGCGTATATTGTTCATTTTATTTATTTAAATTTTTATTTATTAAAAAAATTGGAAATTATTATAATTTTTATCGGCCTTGTATTCCTTCCGGATTTCCACAATTTAACACTGACCTATTAAACATATACCTACATGGTTTACAACACGTACTTTTTTTACATTAGCTGCAATGAGGAGGCCCTAAGAAAGTAATTTTCCTATTGTTTCCCTGTGGAGCAACACTTTACTCCACTATGATTCACAAGCTGACTCATAGTGGAATAAAACCTTTTTCATGTTCCGAATGCAGTTATGCAAGTTCTCAAAGGGGAAGATTTAAAAATACGCAGTATGATTCACAGAAGTGAAAAACCTTTTTCATGTCCTGACTGCAACTATTCGTGTCCTCAAAATGGATATCTAAGAAGTCACTTGCTGACTCATCCAAAAATTTATATGCTTACCCACACCGGACAAAAACCTTTTTCATGTCCCGACTGCAATTATTCATGTTGTACAAAGGAACTTCTTAGAAATCATTTGCTTACTCCAAGTGACATAAAACCTTTTACTGTTTCCACTGTGACCTATCATGTTCTACAAAGAGGCGCCAAAAATCACATGTTTACGCACAGCAGACACCATTTTCCTGTCCGGAATGAAGTTAAACAAGTTCTCAAAAGGACAATTTAAAAATCCACCGTATAATTCACAAAAGAGAAAAACCTTTTTCATGTCCTGACTGCAACTATGCGTGTTCTGAAAAGGGATATTTAAGAAGTCACTTGCTGACTCGACTCATAGCGGAGAAAAATCTTTTTCATGTTTCGTTTGCAACTATTCAAGTACTACGAAGAGAAATCTAAAAATCACATGTTTACCCACAGTGGAGTTTGTCATTTCATGTCCTGACTGCAACTATTCTTCTTCTCGAAAAAAAAAACTTAAACGGCACATACTTTCTCACACTGATAAAAACCCCTTTCATGTCCCGACTGCAATTATTTATGTTGTCAAATGAACTTCTTAGAAATCATTTGTTGACTTACAGTGATATAAAAACTCTTACATGTTTCTACTGCGACTATTCATGTTCTAAAAAGAGGCACCAAAAAATACATGTTTACCTACATACAGCAGACAAAACCATATTTTTTTCCCGAATGCAGTTATTCAAGTTCTCGAAAGGAGATTTAAAAATGCACAGCGCGATTCACAGTGGAGAAAAACCTTTTTCATGTTCTGAGTGTAACTAGGCATGTACTACGATAAATATCTATATGTAATATTATTATAAACTTAAGCAGTAAAATAACCCGTGTGTTATAACTATAAAACATTGTTCTAACTAAAAACTCTTGCATAACATCATTCATATGTTACGTTCCATATATGTTTACAGAACATTATAGTACCTTCAAACTCACTTTAACAATACTGACTACAGAAATTAGTGTTTATGTGTTTTTCGTACTTAGAACACTAACGACTACTGACAACGAAAATAAAATAAAAAATGACTTACAATACAGCCGAAAGATTAATTCCTCGCACAACATAAACGAAAAGGGTTGCCAAGTTGGAAGATTTTAATTCCCTAGTTTTTTTTATTTAAATAAAGAAAAACATGTTACGTAACGCGATGTTCGAACCCCCCCCCCCCCCTCCCCCAGTAACGTACCGTAACGTTTCACAAGACCCCCCCTCCCCCCCCCCAAGTGTGTTTACGTAATACTTGAACGGTCCCTTATGAAGAATATGAGCTGGACAACCAACACCCACAATTTATTCATCCACGTTTTGATTCAAATGCTCCCGCATGCACGCAGCACGCATCATCGCTTGTATTTGTGTATGCTCTTTGGTTTCATTTATTTGATTAAGCGCGACACGGCGCACGGGACGCTCAGGATCAGCGACTGTGATTTTTGCGTGGCATGACAAAAAATCCGGTCTTGAATGAAATCCGAGCGGAGTCCGGTCTAAACCCTTAAAATCCGGTCTCGACCGGATTTATCTGGTCAGATGGTAACCCTACCCACGACCCCGTTCACCGTCAAACTACAAACACAACTGACCGAGCGGTATTCGGAAAGGGGTAGCTTCGCCGCGGTATGGGAGTGAGGGAGCGCGCTGCCGATAACTGTGGAGTTGGCTAGCGGATAGGGGGAGGGGTTATCGCGAGGTTGCCATATCCTTTACTCGAAATATGAGATCAGTGACGGTGTGTAGAAAAAACAAAAAAAATATGTTTTTAATTGAAAAAAAATGTCACCGTACAGCAAAATGATATACAGATTTTTTACTCCAAATAAGCTCAGGAATCGCTGGTTAAAATCCCTCGGGTACGTCCTGTTACACTATTTAAAAATACTGTATGCGAAAGTTATGTTAAATATTATCTCCAAAAAAATATCTATTTAAAAAACCACCTGGCAATATGTTTATTCGCGTTACGAGGAGGCGCGCAGTAGAGAGTGAAAGAGTACGCTGCCAACAATGGGGTTCGAGTTGGCTAGCGGATATGGGGGAGGGGTTAGGGCGGAGTTGCCGTATCCTTTACTCGAAATATGAGATCAGTGACGCCGTGTGGAAAAAAACCAAAAAAATGATTTTATTTGAAATAAAAATTTCACCGGAGACGAAAATTTCATTCACATTTTTTACTCCAAATATGCTCAGGAATCACTGGTTAAAATCCCTCGGGTACGTCCTGTTACACCCTGTATATACAATACCAGTAATATTGTCATATGTAATAAAAAATTTGCCAGAGTTTGAAATTTCCCTAGATTTTGTCCTGATTTCCCTTATCCCTAAAAAATATTTTTCTCCCCTAGATCTCGGGAAATTTCCCTCGACATAACATCACTGAATCAAAAAGACAACTTGAAAATAATAAACTATAGGTGGGTGAAGACATTACATAATCCACCATAGATTCGGTGCGTTTTTGGGAGTCTTGAAAAATTAAAACTTTGACAATTATTTTAACTATTAAAACTAACTATAAAAATAAAAACGCAGTTATTTAAGTTTGAAGGTCTTTATTCATTAAAAAAAAATAAAAAAAATAAATTGGACTGGAGTTCTCTATTGTGAAGGCACAAGTCGTTGCAGCAAGTTTTTGTACAATAAAAATAAATCCTCAAATAAGAAGTGTGTGAGTGCTCCGTGTATACGATGTAATAAAATTTTAAAAAATATGCGGAAACACAAAACCCCCAAAAATACCCCTAAACATATTAAACCACTAAAAAATACCAACTCACTTATTTTACCCCTAAGTTGGCAACCCTGAGCGAAAGATGGCGAAAATCAAAATTACAAACCTATCTTTACAGCTCCATCTATGAAACTTTATCTATGAGTTTTCAGCACTGCTACGTCACGGACCACTGTTGAAAAATTTGAACGAAGATATACGCCCCTGAATCAGGGTATCAAAAATAGAGAGGGTGTTGGAATATTTGATGCTGGCAACACTGATAGTTACGGAACAATCTTCTTTTTTTGTTATTTTCTTCTGTTTGAAATTGAGTCAACTAGTGTATCGTTTACCTGACAACAAAATACTTCTGTACCTTGCAATTGAGTTTATTTCATTACAAACTAACATAATGCAGGCGCCAGACAGAAGTTCAAATAAGTGATCACTTCTTTGAAGACTTTGCGCACACATTTGGTCACATATTGTTGTTTCTGCCAAACATGTGTCAAAGTTTTGATCACTCCTTTGAGCTTACAGTTTTCAAATAGACTTCACACAACATGGTCGACGATTCGGTCGACACAGTTTGCTTATATTATTTATGTGGGTCTAATTATTTATATTGTCTAATTATCTAATTAATTCATCTAATTATATTTATCTAAATATATTTATCTAAACATATTTATTTAAATATATTTATCGAAATATATTTATCTAAATATATCTATCTAATTAATTCTTCGATAGAGCAAGGTATTGAAGAGTGGTGTTTAATTCGGTTCCAGGCGTCATTGATGTTATTGCGATTTTTATGTCCTTTACGTTTCGGATCCCATATATCTGGCTCTACTTGCATCAACTCTATAAACTCGAAAATGCTCTCATTATTCGACTCCATCGTTAGTTCGTTTGGCTGTCCACGCACGACTACTCTCCACGGCGACGCTCGCGCAACTGAGCTTCGCGCAGTGTGGCAGGCATGCAAACTTTGAACTTTGATCCCTTTGATGTGCGCTAAAAAACCGACACGGAACGGCAAAGCGCACTTAAGTGATCACTTATGTGATAACAGTGTCAAATGCCCGTGCCACACATGTGAACACTTGTTTGATCACTTCTTTGAATTCGTGTCTATGACTTCTATGACTTCATTATTGTCTATGTATAACCTAAATATTATATTGACACGTGCTTTCTTCTTCGTCAGTCGTTTCTTCCTGTTTCCAATGTTTAATCCGCGCAGTTAAATTTATCATCCCGTACTCTAATAGTTATTGGTAAGTACTAATCATGTATGATCGTGTGAGAAATGTGGATATCCGCAAAGAATGTAAGGCTGATGTAAGCATAATGAGTAAGATTAAGAAAGGGATTCTTAGATGGTTTGGGCATGTAGAGCGAATGGACGAAGATAGTAGTATAAAAAGAAATTATTTTTTTACAAAACCGGGACCAGCTCATTTTACACTAAAAAAAAATAATTTTTACCCCAGTAGATAGGTAATAATTAGATGTAATTAATTCCGTGAGCGGAAATTGAAAAAAATGTATATTATCGTATTTAAAAATACGAAAATGTCATTTTTCAATCACCTCCATGTTGTAAATTACAGCGGTAAATATGCACTTTTTCACGAAAAAAACACTTTGCAGAAGTTGAATAAAGATAATATACACAATCCCGCTAGACAAACCCTGCGTAGCCAAACAAACCATTCAAAAACGTAGGCTGTTTTTTAAAGTAAAGATAACATACACAAGCCCGCTAGATGCTGGTCCCGGCTTTGTAAAAATTTACCAAAAAGAATATATGACGCAAATGTGAATGGTAGAAGAAGTCGGTGACGACCGAGGATGACATGGCACAATCAAGTGAATCAGATATTTGAGTCGGGTCATGTCAAAAGTCAGAATAATAGAAGATTATGTATGAGACGATCTATGAATGTGAGTGAGGCAAAGAGTGTGTGCCAAGACCGAGTTGGTTGGCGGTCCGTCCTCTCTGCCTACCCATACTTGATGGTTAGTTACTTAGTTCCCAATGCTACTATTAATCACGCTTTTCGTTTGGTAGCGGCTGACAGCCAAACTGATCGACATTTGTTCTTTTATTTGAGCTAAGATAGGCTCACATGCACAAATGCGCTGTGTTTAACGCGACCTAGCTTTCCCTACCAATGCCAATCAGAACACCCCCCCCCCTCCCCCCTACGTGTGTAAGGATATTCATGTTACGTTTTGTTCGAAGAACATTTGAAACATCAATTATAAGTCTTCCTATTTTGGACTAGGGTCTCTGTGGGAAATTAAATTGCTGCTTTGACTTGAGCAGTACTGCGGTGAAACAGCAGCAATCTACCGTTAATATAAGATAGCATCTACTCGTACTTTCTTCTTCTAATCCCAGAAATTTGACAAAATAGACGTCAGTCGTAGAAATATCCATTGTTACTTGTAGAAATATCCATTGTTACTTGTAGAAATATCCATTGTTACTTGTAGAAATATCCATTGTTACTTGTAGAAATATCCATTGTTACCTAGCTTATTGCGTAAATCAGTTGTAAACTTATTCTTAAGCCCTGCACTCAATAACACAAATAACATTAGCGGAACTGGTTGTTGTAAACAAGTCCCTAAATAATATTGACAGCATATCGTTTTTAATATGCATTAAAAAAACTACATTATATTGTTATCATGTTAAAAGCGGAATGGCGGATCCAAAGTAAGGTAATACCGGTTTATCTTGAGAGATAGATATTGTGTACATTGTATCGAGTTAGGCTGCTATTGATGGCGATTCTCTCCACCTTTTTCAAATGTCAAATGCTAGCTTAAAATACGTAATGTCACAATAATTATTGAATTCTTATTTCAAAATATGAGTTATGTTTACGAATTCAAGGAAAACCAAATATTCAAAACTCACGCGAAATAAATTTCCATTATAAAAATGTTCTGTTTCAGGAATTTTTTTGACTTGAACCAATCATCAACGCTACCACAGCAGTGTCATGGATCTACTAAATCCTGATACTGTTTCCATCAACACGGAACCAGGTCCCCAGGAAGAAGGCGGAGGTGTAATGCTGTGTACGGATAATAATTTCGACCTCCAAGATGTAAAGAAGGAATATTTTCAATATGCGGAGATTACTCAGACAGCTGGTTAGTTGCATTGAATATATTAAAAAATGTGGCATGTTTAATTTTTAAATTATTTTTAAAACATGCCACATTTTTAATTTGGAATTATTAACTTAAAATTATTACTCGCAATAAGTTCCTGATTCCTCAAGTATTTACCCCTTTTTATTTGGGACATGTTATCAGTTACACGTTACAGTTACGTAATTATTTGATGGAAATAAAAACCTTTTCATTGACTTCTTCAAGAGCGGGGTCCTTCTTGAAGCGTTGGCAACTGATGCGGACATCTGGTGTCATTTTTTTATCTTAAAGTTCGTATCCAAATCCACGCCTATATACATATTATGTTAAATGATTGGGTTTTAAATCATTAAAATTTATAGATTTTTTTAAAATAGTCTAGTTGTTTGTAATTATTGTAGTGTATGAATGTAGTACACTACATTTAAAGAACATAACAATTATCATTGTTCGTATTGTCGTTTTGGTTTTGCAGGCAGCACCTTGGAGACAGTGGCCATCAAGGAAGATCTTGGATCCCGAGAAGAGGATGAAGGGAGTTTTCCATTTTTGGAAATTGACATGCACCTGTTGGATGTTAAGAAAGAATGCTTAGAACGCGTCGAAATGAACCAGACAACAGGTAAAACTTATTTTCATTGTAAAAACATTATCTGGTATCCATCTTTTCAACTTTTCGCGGAAAATAAATCTTAATGAGCCTTTTTTATTCATATTCTTTTTCAAATTTGTCGACAGATCTGAAGACGCATCCTGTGGATAAACGATTCTTTTGTTCTCAATGTGACTACTCTTGCTATCATAGGAATGATTTTGTAATTCACCGTCGCACCCATACTGGAGTTAAACCCTTTTCTTGTTCCGAGTGCAAGTATTCGTGTTTTCAAAAGCGCAGTCTAACGATCCACATGCTGACTCACAGTGGAGAAAAACCTTTTTCTTGTTCCGAGTGCAACTATTCATGTTCTCAAAAGGGCAATCTCACGAAGCACGAGCTGACTCACAGTGGAGAAAAACCTTTTTCTTGTTCCGAGTGCAACTATTCATGTTATCGAAAGGGCAGTCTAACGATCCACATGTTGACTCACAGTGGAGAAAAACCTTTTTCTTGTTCCGAGTGCAACTATTCATGTTCTCAAAAGGGCAATCTCACGATCCACATGCTGACTCACAGTGGAGAAAAACCTTTTTCTTGTTCCGAGTGCAACTATTCATGTTATCAAAATGGCGATCTCACGAGGCACAAGCTGACTCACAATGGAGAAAAACCTTTTTCTTGTTCCGAGTGCAACTATTCATGTTATCGAAAGGGCAGTCTAACGATCCACATGCTGACTCATAGTGGAGAAAAACCTTTTTCTTGTTCCGAGTGCAACTATTCATGTTCTCAAAAAGGTGATCTCACGAGGCACAAGCTGACTCACAGTGGAGAAAAACCTTTTTCTTGTTCCGAGTGCAACTATTCATGTTCTCGAAAGCGCAGTCTAACGATCCACATGCTGACTCACAGTGGAGAAAAACCTTTTTCTTGTTCCGAGTGCAACTATTCATGTTCTCAAAAGGGCAATCTCAGGAAGCACAAGCTGACTCACAGTGGAGAAAAACCTTTTTCGTGTTCCGAGTGTAACTATTCATGTTCTCAAAAAGGCAGTCTTACGATCCACATGCTGACTCACAGTGGAGAAAAACATTTTTCTTGTTCCGAGTGCAACTATTCATGTTCTCAAAAGGGCAGTCTAACGATCCACATGCTGACTCATAGTGGAGAAAAACCTTTTTCTTGTTCCGAGTGCAACTATTCATGTTCTCTAAAGGGCAATCTCACGAAGCACAAGCTGACTCACAGTGGAGAAAAACCTTTTTCTTGTTCCGAGTGCAACTATTCATGTTATCGAAAAGACAGTCTAACGATCCACATGCTGACTCACAGTGGAGAAAAACCTTTTTCTTGTTCCGAGTGCAACTATTCATGTTCTCGAAAGCGCAGTCTAACGATCCACATGCTGACTCACAGTGGAGAAAAACCTTTTTCTTGTTCCGAGTGCAACTATTCATGTTATCAAAAAGGCGATCTCAGGAAGCACAAGCTGACTCACAGTGGAGAAAAACCTTTTTCGTGTTCCGAGTGCAACTATTCATGTTATCGAAAAGACAGTCTAACGATCCACATGCTGACTCACAGTGGAGAAAAACCTTTTTCTTGTTCCGAGTGCAACTATTCATGTTATCGAAAGGGCAGTCTAACGATCCACATGCTGACTCACAGTGGAGAAAAACCTTTTTCTTGTTCCGAGTGCAACTATTCATGTTATCAAAAAGGCGATCTCAGGAAGCACAAGCTGACTCACAGTAGAGAAAAACCTTTTTCTTGTTCCGAGTGTAACTATTCATGTTCTCAAAAAGGCAGTCTTACGATCCACATGCTGACTCACACTGGAGAAAAACCTTTTTCTTGTTCCGAGTGCAACTATTCATGTTCTCAAAAGGGCAATCTCAGGAAGCACAAGCTGACTCACAGTGGAGAAAAACCTTTTTCGTGTTCCGAGTGTAACTATTCATGTTCTCAAAAAGGCAATCTTACGATCCACATGCTGACTCACAGTGGAGAAAAACCTTTTTCTTGTTCCGAGTGCAACTATTCATGTTCTCTAAAGGGCAATCTCACGAAGCACAAGCTGACTCACAGTGGAGAAAAACCTTTTTCTTGTTCCGAGTGCAACTATTCATGTTATCGAAAAGACAGTCTAACGATCCACATGCTGACTCACAGTGGAGAAAAACCTTTTTCTTGTTCCGAGTGCAACTATTCATGTTATCGAAAGGGCAGTCTAACGATCCACATGCTGACTCACAGTGGAGAAAAACCTTTTTCTTGTTCCGAGTGCAACTATTCATGTTCTTGAAAGCGCAGTCTAACGATCCACATGCTGACTCACAGTGGAGAAAAACCTTTTTCTTGTTCCGAGTGCAACTATTCATGTTATCAAAAAGGCGATCTCAGGAAGCACAAGCTGACTCACAGTGTAGAAAAACCTTTTTCGTGTTCCGAGTGTAACTATTCATGTTCTCAAAAAGGCAGTCTTACGATCCACATGCTGACTCACAGTGGAGAAAAACCTTTTTCTTGTTCCGAGTGCAACTATTCATGTTCTCAAAAGGGCAGTCTAACGATCCACATGCTGACTCACAGTGGAGAAAAACCTTTTTCTTGTTCCGAGTGCAACTATTCATGTTATCAAAAAGGCGATCTCAGGAAGCACAAGCTGACTCACAGTAGAGAAAAACCTTTTTCTTGTTCCGAGTGTAACTATTCATGTTCTCAAAAAGGCAGTCTTACGATCCACATGCTGACTCACACTGGAGAAAAACCTTTTTCTTGTTCCGAGTGCAACTATTCATGTTCTCAAAAGGGCAGTCTAATGATCCACATGCTGACTCATAGTGGAGAAAAACCTTTTTCTTGTTCCGAGTGCAACTATTCATGTTCTCTAAAGAGCAAACACACGAGGCACAAGCTGACTCACAGTGGAGAAAAACCTTTTTCTTGTTCCGAGTGCAACTATTCATGTTATCAAAAAGGCAATCTGACGAGCCACATGCTGACTCACTCTTGATAAAAACCTTTATTGTGATCTTAGTGCAGCAATTCGTCGTCTCAAATGAGAGATTTGAAGAAGTTCGTTGGAACTATTGTTGCAGAATAAACTTTTTCGTATTTTGTCTGCCTTTTGTCGACGACAAAGTTACGCAAGTAACCGGTACGAAGCAAACAAGACAGGAACTGGTTCAAAAATAGCATGTTTCTCGAATCCACTGTCATCTAGTGGTCTCTAGTCACCGGTACAGAATAACCGAGACATGCAATGGCGTCGTTTGCAGTATATATAACTGTTTGATACAACTGAGTATTACCGTCAAACTTTACATATTCGGAGCGATACTGCAAATTCATTTATATTGTAGTACTTATATTTGCCTAGGGCATGTCATTGGAGGGGACCCACCACTTTCCCAACGGCGTTATAAGGAAACATATGGTTTCCTCCTTCACCGCACACCTCAAGACTCTACTTTTTTTTTTTGAACGAAGCTACATTTATTTGAACGACTCTAGACCCTCCAATGTCCATGCATACGGGGTTAGTAAGCAGTATGCAAGTACTTACATTAACATTATACAAAAGATAAATAGAAGTAACAGCCCGTGGAATAGTTCTTCTGAAATAGGTAACATCGAAAGGAGATAATAATGTTAGTAAAAGAAAAAGAAAAATAAATATGACGGCTATGACCAGTCGAAGAAACCTTCTGTAAATAAAATAAGTAATGAGGAAAAAACAGTTATATGATTATGTTATAATGTAAGTAATTACTATAATAGCGGAAAGAAAATAAAATATATAAAAAGAAAAGCCAGAGAAAGTATTCCATAGACCACCGGGCAGTCCCAATGAGAATGCGTATAGCTATCGGCCCAACCGCAGACGATGCTCGAAGTCCGCGTCCTTTAGCCGGTTCCCCGATTTTGCCTCGAAGAAATGTACTTGGGAGAGAAGGGGAAGTTTTTGAAGACCTTTAGGAAAAGATGAGCGTCGGGTTACCGGAGGGGGGACGGAAGGACATCGAGACCGCACGGTTACGCCTCAGGCCAACGCATGTCGATGGGGGAGGCGCAGGCGGGTCGCGGGAAGACCGCTCCGGTGTGTGTTCGCCTGGCAATGTGCATGGACAGGGTTTATCCCACCCCCTTTCTATGGGGGAACGACGATACATAACATGTACAGTTCCGTTGCGCCACCAAAGAATGGAAACCAAAACTAATAAAGAAAAATAGAAAATAATAAGAGCATTTATACATGTGAAACATAATTACAAAATCAGTACAGAGTGATAATGTATCAAGCGATTGTGTCATCACTACCATCGCTCACCAAGATAGAACATGACCTGTCAAGGTAAAAACATAAATCATTGTTAGCAGAGACCAGAGAAGAAGAAAAAATAGTCAAACGTTATCAGTAAATTATAGGTCACATAAGTTAAATTACAGATAGTTCAAGGCATATTCACTAAATAAAGAGTAATAGAGGAGGACCGAAGAAGACGGGAGCAATACGTGTAGCACCTGAAACAAAGATGAATTTAGTCTAGGTCGGCGACTCTAAGTACAGGCCATCTCTCTACCCAGGACTTGACAAACTTTTTCAAGCATTCGAAATTCTCTTTGTTCGACACAAGGTCAGCATTCCACGCTGGTCTTGTTATTCCGCGCAAGCCATCCAACATTTCCTCTCGTGCTTCCTTCATCAACTCGCAGTGCCACAGAATGTGCCTGGCGTCTTGGTTAGTATCACCACATGCGCAGTTTGGGTGAGGAGAGAGGGTCAAGCTATGAAGCCGACCCCTGAATTCTCCATGCCCAGAAAGCATCTGCGTTATGTAGTGATCTAGTTTAATGTATGCCCCTTCCATTCTGAATTAAACTGAAGGAAAGAAGAAGAAAGTCCATCTGCCCTTCGTCGACCTATCCCATCGCTCTTGCCATACACTCAACGTCCTCTCGCGCATCGCTTTGAGCAAGCCAGGGAGGGCCACGACTCCTCCCGGTGTCAGCTCGACACCCAGGTGGACAGCAGCCCTGCCTCTAATAAGTTCCTTTTTGGTCAAAATTTCCCTAATTTCAAGGTCAATCGGCAGAGCGCCGGCCAGAACCGGTAGTGCATCTGAGGCCACAGTCCTATAAGCGCCCAAGAGCGCCAACAGGGGAGTCCGCTGACCCCGTTTAAGAGCCGAGCTTATCAAGACGTTATCCAAGCGATGCTCCCACACAGAGGCAGCATATGAGACTTGCGACACATATACCCCTCTGTACAGCAGGCGAATCGCCGGAGAGCGCAATCCCC
The DNA here is from genome assembly GCA_917880885.1 of Limnephilus marmoratus. NCBI lineage: Eukaryota > Metazoa > Arthropoda > Insecta > Trichoptera > Limnephilidae > Limnephilus > Limnephilus marmoratus. The sequence goes on along the minus strand of OU862907.1, from coordinate 49,672,763 downwards.
ACTCGGCTGTTGAGAGTCTTCTCAGTTTCTGAAACAGGGCCTGGGCCCTGTCGGAGGCGTTCTTGACGTGGGCTAGGAACGAAGAAGATCTGTCCAAAAAAAATTACGCCTAAATACCTGGTGTTTTCTGCAAGGGCATGTCACTATGCTAGCTGCCGACGGAATTGGCGACTTCTTTTAAGAATTCTAGAATTAGAAACGGAACTACAATAGTTAAAGCGAATGTAGCCATAAAAAGGTGTAAAACGAAATGGTTTTCTTCTAGCTGGTATTGCGGTATACTTCGAACTGGTTTTCTGCGTTTAGCTTTGATATAGCCATCAATTACCGGATACAAAGACCCATGCCGACGAAGTATTGACTAGGTCGTAATTTTTTTTTTGTTTTGAAGTCGAATTTTGCGTTCTTTTTTAATTTATCAAAGTCAACTTTAATGGGGGATGAAAAGTTACAACACGTTATCCGCTCCGGGTGCCACCCATACCAGTTACGCTACTGAGGATACTGTATTAGCACCTCGTAGTGGATTGGACCTGGCAACACGGTATCACTTCCAAGTACATATGCACACATTTCACCACTAACAATTAAACATCTACCCTAATGATGGATACTGTAGCGATGTCCGAAACGTTGGCTAAAGAAGGAGGTAGCGCAACACGGGATAACTTTCCGAAAACAAATCACAAAAATAATTTTGGTCGTGAAAATCTTAAAACGTGTCCACGGAATGTGGTTGTTTGATTTTAAGTAGTATTTAAGTGCATTTTGTTCCGAATCCTTGTCAGAAAATCCTGAATCATAATAATTCTGAATCCTTCTCAGAATATCCTGAATCACAATAATTCGGATAAATTTACCATTTTTTATTCCTACTGGATAGGGTTAACCTATATATTTTTTTTATTTTAAAGATATTATAATAATATAATACTGATTTATTGTATTCATTTCTTAGTAACAGTAGAGATAATGATATCCTCACTGGGATCTCCCGTGCTGAGGATTTCATTTACATATTATAATTTAATTATAAGAAATTGATATGAATTAGACACAACATATATCATGTAGTATTTTTTTTTAAATAATTATAAAGTAAATAAGATAGTGGTTTTTTTTTATAATTCAGATTACTAGATTTGGTTTTAGTCTGTATTTGATATCAGAATATTTTCTATTTCTGATCTCCCTATATTTAGTATCCAGCTTTTTATTTGAAATTTAAATGTTATAATGTTGAGGTTTTTGAAAGAGAGTGGTATTTAATTGTAGAGTTTAATGCCATAATATAAGAAGCTTTTTTGCCCGAATGTTGTGTTAGTAGTTACATGTTGGATAAGTTTTTGACCATGAGATCTAGTGTTTCTAATGTACGTATTAGTTGTTATTTCTTGGGTTTTGTACTTATGAATGTAAATGAGTACAGTTTTAGAATATAGTTGTTTAATTGACATGATGTTAAGATTGTTGAAGATTTCGTCAGTGCTAGTTCTTACAGGAACTTTCAGTATAAATTTCATTATAGCTTTTTGAGTTTTAATTAGTGGATTTAGTATGTTTTTATTTGCACTGCCCCATCCGATAATACCGTATTCTAACAGTGATTGGCAGAGAGCCATGTAAGTCTTGATTAAGTCTTTTTTAATGAGGACATTCCTGATAGTTTTGAAAAAAACAACTTAGTTTTTTAATTTTATTATTTAAATACATAATGTGTTCGGTCCATTTTAAGTTTTGGTAAATTTTTAGACCCAGATACGTTATATGGTCAACGTTTTCTAATGAGGGACAATCACAATTCTCATTTAAGTGATGCGGGCTATGGATTTTCAAGTTCAGGTTTTCTTCAGAGTTTTTCTTATTTTTTTTTTATTTTAAAAGTGATGAATTTGGTTTTATTAGCATTAAGTGTAAGTGAATAGTAGTCTTGCCATTTTTTAATCCTATTAAGTGTGTCTTCTGCTTTCTTAAATGTTTCTGTCCAATTATTCCCATTTATTTGGAGAACAGTATCATCCGCAAAACTGATGATTTCTCCTTCACATTCTATGTGGCATAGATCATTAATGTAAATAAGGAACAGAATCGGACCCAGAATACTTCCTTGCGGCACCCCGAATTTGACATCAATACACTCACTGATTATGTTATTAAGTTTCACAGTTTGCTTTCTATTTCCCATGTAACTTTTAAAAAATATCAGTTCATTATCAGTAATCCCTATGTTCTCTAGTTTTTCAAAAAGATGTGTGATTTATTGTGTCGAAGGCTTTAGAAAGGTCGAGAAATATGCCAATGCATTTTTTATGTGAGTCTAGAGAATTTTTAATATATTCAATTAGTAAGGCTATGGCGTTAGATGTTCCTAGATTTTTTCTGAAACCAAATTGTTTTGGTGATAATAGTTTATTTGATTCTAGGTAGTCGACGAGTTGAGTTTTAACTGTTATTTCTAAGATTTTAGATAATGTGTTTAGAATTGTGATTGGTCTGTAGTTATTGATATCTTTACGATTTCCTGATTTAAAGATTGGTGTAATAGTCCCTATTTTGAGTTGAGATGGAAATCTGCTTTCCATGATAGATTTATTTATTAGAAAGAGTATCGGTTTGGTAATTTCATCTTGTAAGAATTTTATTGTTTTCATTGTGATTTCATCACTACCAGATTGGTTTGAATTTAGATAACATTAGAGTTAGTTCTTGTTTAGTGATTTGTTTTAGAGCAAATTTAATCCTTTGTGGATTTGGGTGTTTGTTTATGTTCGGGTTAAAGTTTGAGGTTTGGTTATTTTGTTGGCTTAATTCGAGCCTATGTTTGCAAAAAAGTTGTTAGTGTAGTTAATTAGTTTATGTACGTTTTTGTTTAGCGAGAGTGTACCGTTATCTGTGTTGATTTCTTCCAATGGGTTTGTTTTGTTTTGATCTGTGTAGGTGATTTCTTTAATTATTTGCCAGATAAGTTTTGGATTATTATTGGATTGCTCTATTTTAGATCTGTAGTAATTTTGTTTAGCCGATTTAGTAAGATTGGAGCAGATGTTTTTATAGTTTTTGTAAAATAGTTTAAGGGAAAGGTCATAAGGATTGTTTTTTTACTTGCTGATGGATCTTGTCTCTTTTTCTTATACATTTAAGTAAGCCAGGTGTGATCCAAGCTTTTTTGATAATTTTATTGTGTGAATATGTGTATGTTTTTATTGAAGTGTGGTTTTGTATTTTTAATTGCAAGTGTTCAATAAATATTTTTCAAGCAACTTCTAGGTCTTCAGCATTATATATTGACTCCCAGGTTTCAGTTTGTAGTGATTTTTTTAGTTTTATGTAGTCTATAACATGTCTATTCCACGTTAAATTTTGAGTCGATGGTCGATTTTTCTTTGCATGAATGTTAAGAATTAAAGTGTAGTGATCAGTGATGGTGGATTGATGTATGATTGTGGAGTAGTTTTTATTTGTTTTTGTCATTATGTGGTCAATGCAAGTTTGCGAAGGGATTGATTTATTCATTTTGTGATCCACTCTAGTTGGTTCCCTTATGGCGGCAGACATCCCGTGGGAGAGGAGGAGTAATTGGTACTCCTGTGTTTTCGGATGTTGCCTTCCAGTATCCAGTATATTAATGTTGATGTCCCCAATAATGAACAGGTTCCTGATGTTTCGTTCTTGAAGTAGTATGTAGTCTAGTGATCCAAGAAGTGGTGATAAATTTGTAGTTGAAGGCGATCTATAGATAGCGAAGATGCATATATCTTGATCGAGTTTTATTTTCAAACAGTTTGCGTCTTGTAGTTCGATTTCTTCTATTTTGCATTCTATCATATTTTTACAATATACAATTACTCCGTCGTTTTGATGTTTGTGAAGTTTAGTATTGAAGACTTTGTAGTTGTTGATGTTTTTATGCACATATGTTGAGGAATTTATCCAACATTCTGTAAGGATTAATAAGTCAGGTACTAAATTTAATTCATTTATCAGCATAGTGAAATCCTCGAAGTTTTTGTTAATGCTTCGAATGTTTTGATGAATTATGTTCAGGATCGGTAACTTGTCCTGGAGTACACGGTTTAACATGCAGGTATTTGTGGTGATTATTGGTTCAGGTATCAGTTTTTCAAGTGGTTCCGTTGTGAAAGAGGCCATTATAAATATATAGAGTAGATGGAGTGTGTATATGGTTTTATTTTATTTTTTGAATCATCTTAATAGGTATATCGTTGAGATGTCTTATTTCGACAACCTTGGATTCTTTAGTTTTTCTTACAAGAATTTTTCCTGATTTTACCCAAACATATCTATATTCTTTTTCTAGGGCTCTTTGTTTGGTGTTCCAATGTAAGTTTTTGTAGTACTGGGTTAATGCCGCATTTGAATAGACGTATTGGGCTCCTTCCCCGTTGAATTTTTTAATCGGATCGCTATGCTTAGCAGCTAACCTAATGTGGACTTTTTTTATTGTCTACAAAATTAATTGTGATTTTTTTTTGTTTGTTTGGTTTGGAAGTCGTAATTTTAAACGTGTCCTCTGGTGATAAGGTAACGCCTGCGAGCTCAGCGATCTGGCTTACAGTATGGGCTGGGGGTATGTTTTCCTGTAATTTAAGGCCGCTTATTTCAATACTGTTTAGCAGGGCTGATTGCTCAATATCTGCCAGGTGAACCTCCACCATAGCCAATCTTTTCTCCTTTTCTGCCATTTCGTCCTTAAGTTTGTTTATATGTTTTGGTGAATCCATGATTTGTGACAATTTGTTTATGATATCGTCATATTTATCGTTAATAAAGTTGTTAAACGTTTCTATTTTTTTAAACATAACTGATTTCATTTCGTCGAAATTTGAGTTGATGAATTCGAATATTGGCTCATCTTTGGTATTTTTGTTAGACCTTGTTTCCATGATTTTAGTTGGTTTGGACATGGGCAAAATAAATGATTCAATGTGCACTAAAAAAACTTTGACCGATTTTCTGCGAACTGTCACTTCCGCTTTAATGATCTTATTAAAGTGGAAGATCAAGATAATATGATCTCAATTAATGAAACTAGTAGTGTATTTCTTTTTAATTCTTATTTTATTAAGTGAACCTTTAGTTGAATTCTTGGTCATTTTGTTGGTGGTTATTTTGAGTCTGCACTTTTTTCCTTTTAGTGTGTGTTTTGTATAAATATAATTTTCTTTAAATTCCGTAAAGTTTTAATTCCAATCGTTTCTATTTATGTTATTTATAAAATCAACCAAAATGTGTTGAGCATCTTAATGTTTTTAATATTTATAATTAAATATGTATGTTTATTATTATGTCAGAAATTTTATTCTATATCTAATTTAATGTTTTTTTCTTTTTTCATTTTATGCGATCAATATTACATAAACGGTTAATTAGTTTGTGCAGTATGGTTTAGGGGATATTAATTATATACAATTATTCGGATAATATAGTCATCATTTCACTAAGGCGTTTACACGTTTTAGACATAAGTAACTAGCTATAAGTCTTAGATATAAGTTACCTGCTATAAATATTAGATTTAAGTTACTAGCTATAAGTCTTAGTATAAGTCACTAGTTATAATTGTAAATCTTGTAAGCCACTTGTAAGCCAGTTATATTTATTCTTATATATATGTATTTGTTCAGCGCTCTTGAGGTGATTTTTAATTAAAACGGCGCTTTATAAATTAACCAAATAATTTTATTGTGACTATTATTATCATGTGCAGTACCCAGAAAACTTTCTTGTAGAGAGTCTCGTTCACCAAGGAGCCCGATGAAGATCATCGTAGATCAGTGATCATAGGGTGGTTTATTGCATTTAGTAAACAGCAAACAATCAACTTCTTTATTTGAGATTGTGCTTACTGTTCACACTGTACGTAGAAATGAAATATCATGGTTTTAGGGTCTATTCTGAAGGATCAATCTCGTTCTTTAAATTTTCCATAACTGGCGTCATGAGTAGTGTTCCTTTAAACAGCGGACTGAACAATAAACCACTTCTTCTTCTTCAATGGCTCTACAGGCCATTTTGAGCCTTGGCCTCCTTCAAAATAAGCCTCCACCGCCCTCTGTCCTCGGCCGTCGTCTTCCAATCTGCAACACGGAGTAATCCTCTTGCATCCTTCCTGACGTCATCCTCACATCTCAGCCTAGGTCTGCCCGCCTTTCGTTAACCTCCCGGGCATCCTGTTAGAACCTTCTTCGGTACTCGTGTGCTTGGCATTCGGTGCACATGTCCGGCCCATCTTAATCTTTGGAGTCTTAGATGGGTGGAGAGTCTGGGAGCTTGGTAAATATCATTGAGCTCATTATTATAGCTCTCCCGCTCGCACCGCTCCTAAGATTCTTCGAAGTACCTTTCTTTCGAAGATGTCCAACCGTTCCGCTGACTTTGCTATCAGTGTTCCCGCCTCACATCCATAGGCCAATACCGTTCTGATAATTGTTTGATATAACGTTATTTTGGTTTTCCTATGGACGTTTCGGGATTTGAACACTGGCAGCAACGCGAAGTAAGTTTTGTTAGCTGCTGTAATGCGCTTTCTTACTTCTACTAGGTCTTCATTGTCCTGCTTTATGATGGAGCCCAGGTAGGTAAACTTTTCGACCACTTTGAAATTATAATTGTCTACCAACTATAAACTATGAATGCAAGGCGGGGACTAGCTACCAGCATAGAGTTTTAAGTTTGTTACGTCAGCAAGTCATTAACACGGTAAAAGGAAAGTGACGTACGGCGAGCAGTGAAGGCGGCTAGTCGGCGATGGACTGCAGACTCGTAAGCCGATTCAACATTCTACGACAAGCTTCATTATGTTTCATAATCAGTTTATCCGTTGTTTAATATTTTTCGCCACTGGTAATTGTAGCAACTGGCGCTCTTAGAATTAAGCATGATTAAGATTTAAACTTTTTGATAGTTAGAAACTCTATACGCCGCATACAGATTAAATTTAAACCAGTTTTGTCAAATTTAATTTAATTTAATCTTAACTCTTGACAGGCCAAGATGACAAACATGACATCCGTAACCATGGGGTCGGCTGATGACCCCGTGTAATCTTTTATTTTTTTGGACATTAAATTTTAAACCATATAAATCACTTTTTTTTGTTATTTGTCCATTTATTGGGCAGGGAATATAACCTATATTTGACAAAATATTTTTTCCGGCGATCAATGATTTTTTCACTTTTTTTTTAAATGGCACATTATGTATTATTCCTTTGGGCAAGAATACCTAAAATATTAAAAACATATTTCATGTATTTAAGCAGATATAAGAAGGATAGTGATTTTGGGGTCTACCTTTGGCCCAGATGGCTGCGGGAAAGTTAATTTAAACTAGTTGTAAAAATGCAAAATTTTTACCGGATTCTTCCGATTACACATTTCGAATGAAAACATTATCTTATTAGAAGTGAAGGTACTTATAAAATTCTAGTTGCGGGATATGCAGTAGCGTAACGAGTGGGGTGGACCGCCCCGGTGCCACCCGACGGTGGGGTGACACTACACCCGACGCAGTGCCGTAGCAAGCATGATTTTTCCCCCATTATTTTTTTTTGTGAAATTCAAAACACAAATTTTGACTTCCTAAAATATAAAAAAAACATTTCTAGCCAGTCAAATACGTAAAAACAAATTGTTATCCTCAAAATTAAAACACTTTTAAAAACACAAACAGAATAACAACTTTTTCAACAATCCATAGGTGATGATTTCCTTCGCGAGTTCCCGTCAATCACAATGTACGAAAGAAATGAGAATGACACAGGGGAAAACCGAGGAATATTTCACGGGAATCCCCAATAAATCAATAGTAAGAGATGGAAAGAAAATAAAATAACAGAATTTTTGGGGAATGCTGACTGACCGAGTCATATAGCTACAAATAACAGAGTTCCGTGTGGAGTCTTCAATTCTAATATGCTGCAAAAATCTGAAGAAAATCATTTGCTGCCATGAAAACAAAATAACCAATACTTAGGTTAAAATCAGTTTTGTGTTCAGAGTATAACGATAAAATTCCAATCGTGATATAAATAGTAAAGGGGGCGTTCAAGTATAACGTAACGCAATTTTTGAAAAATTTTGACCCTCTTTCCACCTATGCAACGCGCCGTAACATTTTTCTGCACCTCCCTCCTCCTAAACGTTACGTTACACCCAAGTGACTATTTTTACCTAAAAGTCTCAATTAAATTGCGCAAAGTACTGGAAAGTCGCTTAAATACCTTTGTCTTGTTTTAATCGCGTGTTAAAAAGAGTGAAGACTACTGCCATCTAGCGGAGTATTTTTGTAGCCTATTGTCAGTTAATATTGGATTTTACAGCTTAGCGACGTAATTCGAAACTAAAGGTAAACACTAGACAATAAAGTAGATTTCTTGATTTCTGCCATGTATTTTACAATGACTGACACTTTGGTTTTTTGTTTGTGTGTGAAAATGTGTGGTTATAAATAGGACAATTTTTAGTTAAAAACTCTCTCTTAAATCGTGGATCTCCTGTAAACAACTAGCATGGTCTAGCAAGTGGTCAAAGTGACCAAATTAAATGTGTTTTGTCGGGTCGGGGACAAATTATTGTTAAAAAATGTGCTTGTGAATAAAACAAAGGAATTCCTCCATTGAAGCCAGATGTTTTTCCTTGACGTCCTTCTGCTAAATACCAATTTATAACATGGTCCTTACGAGCGGATGAAAGCATGGCCCTCCAGCCGCATCTACCTTACGATCGGATTAAGGCATTAAAAGGAAACAATAAAATGAACCAGCGAGCTATCCAAAAAAGATGAAAAGATGAAATCATGAAGATCAAGGAACGACATCAAATTTAAGTATCCCTGCCATTATTCCTTCTATTCCGTTCAAACAAGTGCTATTTTTTGTGTGTCGATGTACTTATTTAAAAACAAAAAACTAACTACCCGCAGTGTAAAATGCAAGTCATGCAAATTTTTTTAGGTTAATTGTTTTAGAAGATGATTATTGTTAGATTCTGTCATTGTTCATAGCTTGAATTGGTTACTACTGTTTTCTACGCGATTATTGCACAGAAAATATTTTTTAAGGAACATTTTTAGCATTTTTTGTGTTGAATTATTGTCAAACGTATAAAAAATGGATAATTTAAAATCGTTGATTAACAAACGCGGAGTGTTGAAAGGTAAACTCACGAGATTTGCGGATTCATTAAACGCATTATCAGTTAACGAAATTAAAATTCGCTATGCGAGGATTGAAAAAATAATTGATGATTTCGAAGAGATCCAGGAGCAAATTGAAAGTCTTCCGGATTCCAACGAAATTGATAATCATTTGCAAAGGGAGAATTTTGAAAATCAATATTATTCAACCTTGGCGACTGCTAAAGGAGCAATTCAGTCTGTAGAGACCCCCAAATTAGAAATCAAGTTACCCAACCTTCAGTTACGAGAATTCAACGGAGACCCTAAAAATTGGATTAACTTTCTAGAAACATTTAAGACATTGGTTCATAACAATACTGCCATAAGCAATGTACAGAAGTTTTATTATCTGCAATCCTGTTTAAAGGGGAATGCAGCAAAGATCATCGCCAATTTCGAGGTATCAGACCTGAATTATATATCGGCTTTTGAATTGTTGCAGCAGAGGTTTGCAAATTTGCGAACTACCGTACAAAGACACATCCAAGCTCTGTTTCAACTTAAAGAGATGAAACATGAGGATCCGGTAGCCATGCGTTATCTGATTGATGAAACAAATGTAAATCTCAAGGCGTTGCAAAATTTAGGCTTGAAAATCGAACAATGGGATGCTTTAATTATATACGTAATTTCTAATAAATTGGATGCAAGTTCTAGAAAGCATTGGGAACAAACCCCATTGCAGGATGAGCTACCTACATTACAGGAATTTCTTAAATGTTTGACCTCGCGTGCGCAAGTTTTGGAATTAATGTTAAATTCAGATTCGAAAAAAATTCCTACCCACCCGAAAGCAAGTGGTAGCAACAATAATCCCAAAAAGGAATCGGTATTTTTAGCTGCTACCCACAATAATTGTATTTGTTGTAATGACAAAGGGCATAAAATATATTTTTGTAAAAAATTTTTAAAATTAAATTCAGGAGAAAGAGCCAACGCAATAAGGAGGTACCGTGCTTGCTTCAAATGTTTGAGGTTAGGACATACGGCCCCATATTGCAAAATTAATTTAAAATGCAAGCATTGTGATAGCGAGAGCCACAATACGTTATTGCACAGGGAGATGCATCCGAGCGATGACTCCACGAATAAAGGTGAAGATCACCCCGGAGGTGACTGCCAAATGGATGCTGAACGAGTTTCAGTATCAAACCATTCAGCCTTAGCGAAGGCTGAAAAAACAATTTTATTGTCGACTGCTATCATTGGGGTGGTAGGTCACAATAATAAAGTGCATGAGGCAAGAGTCCTAATTGACTCTGGAGCTCAAGCCAATTTTATGTGCGAAAAGTTCGCAATGAAGTTAAATTTGAGATGCGAAAATATAAACAAGCCTGTGTTAGGTATACACAACAATGTTACCCATATAAAGAAACGTGTTGCGATAAAAATGAAATCTCTGAGGACAAATTATAATCAAAATATCACTTGTCTAATATTGCAGGAAATAACCACAAACCTACCTCAAGCAACAGTGGCCAGAAAAGATTTTAAGCTGCCGCCGGGATTACAAATGGTGGACCCAAATTTCAACGTAGCGGCGCCTATTGATATCCTGTTAGGCGCTGAGAGCTTTTGGGATATACTACAAGATGATCGGCTGAGATTGGATACCGGACCTACTCTTCAGAGGACTGAATTAGGCTGGGTTATATCGGGCCCGATCAACATTCATCAGAAAAAAAGGCCAGTACCGCAATTTTGTAGTTTATCAATAAACACATTATCTAATCAAATAGAAAAATTTTGGAAAATGGAGGAGGTGAATCCTGCGAGATTTCAAAATCACGAGGAGAAGGCGTGTGAAGCGGATTTCGTCGCCACGCACTCTAGAGAGAGCGATGGTAGATACGTTGTGAGTCTGCCGCGCCGCCCGTGTGTGAGTCAACTTGGTGACTCGTTAAACACAGCGGAAAAAAGATTTAAGAACCTAGAAAAGAAGTTTTTAATTAATCCTGAATTGAAATTGCAATATGTACAATTTATGCAAGAATATGAACAACTAGGTCATATGGAGTTATGTGATAAATGGAGAGGGGATGAGCAATCCTATTTTTTGCCGCATCACGCGGTTATTAAAGAAGCTAGCACCACGACAAAGGTGCGTGTAGTTTTTGATGGTTCGGCAAAGACGTCGACCGGAATATCCCTGAACGATGCTCTGATGGTGGGAGCTGTCATTCAAAAGGACTTATACAGCCATTTATTACGTTTCAGAAAACATCGATACGTCATGACTGCGGACATCGAAAAAATGTACCGTCAAATCAACGTATGCGCAGAGGATCGCAGCCTTCAGAAGATTGTATGGCGCGAATCACAAGAAGAGGAACTCCGACATTACAAATTGAGAACCGTGACATATGGGCTGGGACCTTCCTCCTTCCTAGCAACGAGATGTCTTCGACAAATCGGTATGGATAATCAAGTTAATTTCCCAGTAGCAAGTCAAGTCATAGAAAATGATTTTTATATGGACGATCTATTGACTGGAGGGGATGACTTGGAAGTTTGTTTCCAGTTGAAGAAACAAATAAGTGATATCTTACTGTCCGCAGGGATGACCCTGAGGAAGTGGAGATCAAATATTTTGGAATTGTCATCTGGGCGGAGCCAAGGTGAAATTGCCAAACAGGGCAATTGTGAAAAAATGATCACTGACAATTCCAAGAATGAAAAAATACTTGGATTAATTTGGAATAATGAATTAGATTACCTGTCATATGAAATTACAAAGCCGTCAGGTAAAACTAAGAGTAAGCGTCAATTATTGTTGTGCATAGCTTCCACCCTTGATCCAACGCAGTGGCGGCAAGTATCATCGTCAGTAAATGCAGCGGATATACTGTCCCGAGGTACCACGGCTGAATGGTTAGTCCACGCTTCAATATGGTGGAAGGGGCCAAGCTGGTTGACGGAAGATGTCAGCACTTGGCCAGTATCCAAGATGTCATGTTTGGATCCCCCGGAAATGAAAAGTAAAAATGTACTACTAGTAGCTGATGCTCAAGAATGGGATATTTTCAAAAAATTCTTATCGCTAACCAAATTGAAAAAAGTAATCGCTCAAGCGTTAAGATTTATAAATAATTGTCGTAACCCTAAGGATGAAACGTATGGCAGTAGATTGAAAGCTCTCAATCTCTGTTTAATGGAAGTTTAATTTGTGCAAGTGAAAGATTAAAATTAGCTACTTATTTATATTGGCCGATATTTGGGAGAAACACTGTTAAGCGTATCCTACATAAGTGTGTTATATGTTCTAGATACCGACTTCAGGTTTGCCGGCAGATCATGGGAAACCTTCCAGTTGTGAGAATCACTCCCAGTCGACCGTTCTCTGTCATGGACGTCGACTATGCCGGACGGATAGACACGAAGGCTGGAGCGCTGAGAAAATCTCCGCTCCTTAAATCGTATCTTTGCATATTTGTTTGTTTTTCTACCAAAGCGGTCCATTTGGAACTCGTAACAGATTTGTCAAGCGATGCTTTTTTAAATTGTTTAAAGAGGTTCATTGCCCGTAGGGGTCAACCGGAAAAAATATTTTCTGACAATGCAACCACTTTCAGAGGAGCTTCTAATAAGCTCAAAGAACTATATGCCAGTCTAAGATTGAACAATGACAAAATCCATAGGTTTTTAGCTGATAAGGGAATATCTTGGAGTTTCATACCGCCTAGGGCGCCGAACCACGGGGGGCTGTGGGAGGCCGCCGTCAAGTCCACCAAGTTTCATTTATATCGAATTACTAAAAATAACCCATTGCAGTTTGAATTATTGTATACTTTGCTTTGTCAGATAGAGGCTTGTTTGAACTCCCGTCCCTTAACTTCCCTGTCTGATGACGTAGACGACCTTCTCCCTCTAACCCCCAACCATTTCCTCATGGGCAGGGATGCTTCGGTTATTCCCGAGTTGGATGTCCGCGAGCTCCCGGAGAACAGACTAAGCAAATATCAAAAATTAAACGCTCTAATTCAAAATTTCTGGTTCAGATGGAAACGAGATTACCTTGCTGAGCTGCAAAAACGGACCAAATGGCAGGCCAACAACCAAAAGGCCATAAAGAAGGACGATCTGGTAATCCTGATGGAAGACAATATGCCTCCTGTATTATGGAAGATGGCGCGCATATTATCTACTCATCCAGGCCCGGATGGAGTAGTGAGGGTAGTTACCCTCAAAACAGCACAAGGCACTTTTGTGAGACCCATCACAAAAATATGTTTGATGCCAGTAGAATCAAACTTGGATCCAAATTTCCCGACCCGGCAAATCACTGACCTTCCCAAGGTCACAGCCTAACTGTAATTAGGGCTGAACCGATGCAACCAAACCACATCAATAATTATGGAGCATCGGTATTGGTGTTGTTGACACCACTGTATCCAGCCTGAAGCCACTGGGGCTTCAAGTCAACAACCGCGAGATGATCATCCTCGCTGCAGATCTAATGGTACTATCTGCTTACCAGGGCACGGCCGCCCCTTGATTTATGATGATCTACCCAAATGATGACATACAGAAGTACATGCTGATGTACCTTTCTAAAACGATGACCACCCTGGACAAGATGGCCGAGTAGTCTACCCGGTGAAGTGTTCATTCGGTTTTTTGGCAGTGCCATGCCAGTGAAAGTTAATGAACTGATAATCAGTCAATAGCGAACTAACAATTTATTGCTATTTGTGAATTGGTGTTGGTTAAAAAATATAATTGAAGTGAAATTTCTCCATAGAGACAATGAGACATTATTGATTTGTCAATTTTACAAAATTATTATTAATGTTGTGATTTTATTATTTTATAATTTAATTTTTTGCATGATTTTGTGAAATTTTTTAAGTTTTTTTTAGGTTTATTTTAATTGTTGGTTAGGTTCCCGAACCCGTTAAATGTAGATAATAGGAATTTGTAGTTTTGATTTTAATTTCAAAAAAACTTGTTGTTTTTTTTCATTCCCCGCCGGGCAGTATGTTAAAAAGAGTGAAGACTACTGCCATCTAGCGGAGTATTTTTGTAGCCTATTGTCAGTTAATATTGGATTTTACAGACTAGCGACGTAATTCGAAACTAAAGGTAAACACTAGACAATAAAGTAGATTTCTTGATTTCTGCCATGTATTTTACAATGACTGACACTTTGGTTTTTTGTTTGTGTGTGAAAATGTGTGGTTATAAATAGGACAATTTTTAGTTAAAAACTCTCTCTTAAATCGTGGATCTCCTGTAAACAACTAGCATGGTCTAGCAAGTGGTCAAAGTGACCAAATTAAATGTGTTTTGTCGGGTCGGGGACAAATTATTGTTAAAAAATGTGCTTGTGAATAAAACAAAGGAATTCCTCCATTGAAGCCAGATGTTTTTCCTTGACGTCCTTCTGCTAAATACCAATTTATAACATCGCGTTTGCGGTAAAAATAAAATAAGACAATTCAAACTCTCAATAGGTCCATGCGTATATTGTTTATTTTATTGTTTTAAATTGTATTTCATAAACAAATTGGGAAAATATTATCATTTTTATCGGCCTTTCATTCCTTTCGGATCTCCACAATTTAATACTGTACCTTTAATACACCTACATGGTTTTACACTCATATTTTGTTTTATATTAGCTACACTGAGGAGGCCCTGAAGAAAGTAATTTTACAAAGGTTCCCATATGGAGCAACACTTTACTCCACTATGATTTATAAGCTTACTCAGAGTGTAGTAAAACCTTCTTCATGATCTGAAAGCAGTTATACAAGTCCTTAAAACAAAGATTTAAAAGTCCACACTATGATTCACAGAAGAGAAAAACCTTTTTCATGTTCTGGTTGTAACTATTCGGGTTCTCAAAAGGGATACTTATGAAGTCAGTTGCTGACTCAGTGCGGAGAAAAACTTTTTCATGTTTCAACTGCAACTATTCATATACTATGAAGAGAAATCTAAAAATCACACGTTTACCAACAGTGGAAAAAAACCTTTTTCATATCCTGAATGCAACTATTCTTATTCTCGAAAAAATAACTAAAACGGCACTTGCTAACTCACAGTGATGAAAAACCTTTTTCTTGTCCCGACTGTAACTAAGCATGCCCTACAAAACGGTATCTAAAAATTCACATGCTTACCCATACTGGACAAAAACCTTTGTCATGTCCCGACTGCAGTAATACAAGTTTTCAAATGGAAGATTTAAAAATCCGCAGTACGATTCACAGAAGAGAAAAATCTTTTTTTTTGTCCTGATTGTAACTATTCGTGTTCTCAAAAGAGATACATAAGAAGTCAGTTGCTAAGAAAAACCTTTTTCATGTTCCAACTGCAACTTTTCATGTACTATGAAGAGAAATATAAAAATCACACGTTTACCGACAGTGGAAAAAACCCTATTTCTAGTCCTGACTGCAATTATTCTTATTTTCGAAAAAAATTACTAAAACGGCACTTGCTAACTCACAGCGATCAAAAAATATTTTTCTTGTCCCGACTGTAACTGTTCATGCACTACAAAACGGTATCTAAAAATTCACACCTATCTACCTTGTTTTCAAACTGGTCTTTCAGCACTAATAAACACGCTAACACAATAATAACTTCTTCACTAATTCACGTCAGTCCATAGATAATAATTCACTTCACGAGTCTACGTTAATCACAATATACGAACGAAATTAGAATGACACATGGAATATTTCAGGGAAATCCCCGACTTGGCTAGGAACAAAAAAAACATTTTTCAGGAATCCCCGACCAACCAAGCGATCGCATGCGGTCCGCGAGGCCTTTTGGTGCGGCCCGCGGGCACTTTTGGTGCGGCCTGCTGAAAGAACCACAAAAAATTACACAGAACGGGATGGGTTTTTCACGGTGTTTCAGATACATTTTAAGACGTTATTACAAAATTGTTAATATCAAGTTGTTTAGATACCAATAAAAACGTGATAAAACCTCCCATCTTACTTTTATTTCAATTTGTTATTGTGAAACAATAGTGAAATTCCATCGGAAAATTTAATTTTCTTGAACGGGACAGTTCCGATATTTTAGGATTGATAGAAACTCTATTCGGAGGGGAATCTTAGGCAGTCTGTCATAAAAAATATTTTCTAGTCATCGTTGCGAAAGTAAAGTGGATTATAAATCGAAAAAAATCCTATTAATGACAACAACGAAGAAAAGAAAAGTTGAAGCTGAGTGAAACGCGAAATCATTTGAAACTAAATTAAGGCTTGGAAAGTAACCCGAAATGAATAACACAATGCATTTTCCAACACTGCAAGGACAAAAGCCTTCTACATAATTTGAATACGCTGGTAATTGCGCGAAATTAAGTGAGGCATTTAATGAACGATTTAAGGATGTGAAAAGAGAGCAAACGGATTTGAACATATTTGCTACGCCGTTCAATGTCGAACCATCGAATGTGCTTGATAATCAGCAGCACGAAATTATGCAATTACAAAGCAATGATGAACTCAAAGCTAGATATAACAATCTTCCCAAATAAAGTCAGGAATCACTGGTTATATTAAGTCAAGCACGTCCCTTTACATTTTGTATATAATACAAACATTAATGCCATAATAATTGCCACACTTCTGGGTAAAAAAAATCACTTCACGAAATTTATTGTAATTAGTTAAATATATATAAACTATATTGCGGACAATAAATATGCTACAAAATGTAGAAAAACCATTCACGTAATCAGAGTACAACTTAATTTAAGCTGGTTGACTAGTAAACTACTATGCAGATTCATTCTAAGGGTAAAACCAATCTTGTGTTCACAATGCAAATTCCTGTTGGGGATTAATCTGCTAACCATAACGCACTTCGAAGGTAAAACCATTTTGGTGTTCCAGGGGTCCTAGCACACTGAAATCGTTATCTTTACAATATCGAATCGACATGGCATAACAACCGACGATTTGTGTAAGGTAATCAAAAAAATTGTTATACGCTGGCAGCACTTGAGATATTTTCTATGCAGCAATCAATTGTCTATGGTATCGGAACGTCAAATTATTGTTTACTAATAAAGGGCTAGCGAGACACGAGACTATCAAGCGGCTTGGCTCAATCACGTAGTTTTTTGTCTATGGCTAGAGTTTTGACCGTCTCCAGAGGTGGCTTAAGGCTTGAGTCAAGCGTTGCGCAATAATCTACGTTATTGCGCAACGCTTGAAGCGAATTTATATTTCTTGGGCGTAGAGTTCGTAGACAACAAATCATAGACAAATAAGTACCTGAGTGGTGATTTTAGATATTTCGTATCACGTAAAACGTTTATAAAAAATAGATTCACTTTCAACTAGCGAAAATGACAGGAAACCATAGACAAAGGAGTAATATGTTCAAATGCCTCTCGAGAGAAATATCGTCTAGGCATAGACTAAGCTTGGCTCAACGGCTTGAAGCGCGCATCAAGCTGTTGAGGCAAGCATTCATAGACAATAACGGAAAATAAATTTACGTGCTGGCCGTCAAGCCGCTTGATAGTCTACAAGCGTTCTTGCAAGCAATTGTCTATGCCTAGATGTGATTTTCGATAGTTTGTTTGGTTTATTTATGGTTGACAGTGAATTTAGTGCGGCTGAAATAAAATGTAATATAACGGAGACAAAGCATTCTTAGCTCTTGGGTTATCTTTGTATTTTAATAAAAATAAACGAATTTGGTGTCAAGAATGGTACAATTTGTGATGCCGCTTTACTCATAAGCATTTACAAAGCGTATTACAGGCACGGCACCAAATGATTACTTACACGCATTTTTTCAAAATAGATGATCGTACTTACGAAGCATTGTTGTGTATTTCTGTTGATATTATGAATAAATGTTGTAATTAATATTTTAATATCACATTAATTGATAAAGTTGATAAAGGAAAATTATTTATTCCCTATTTCTCAAATGTTCACTAAACTTAAACAATATTTTAAATCAGTCAAAGCAGTTACATCATTACAGGGCCGTAGCTAGAGTTGAATTTAAGATAGGGCAGCGGTAATTACAGGTAGGGCGCAAGTAAAATGATCTGATCTGGGCCGGATGGCGCATGGGGGGGGGGGGGGGGGTTCACACATATTTTTGTTGCATATATGGTTCAGACGGATTGAAATGGGCACGGAATTTTTATTTTGTTTTGCGCTTGGATTTTTTATGACTAATATTCAGTGAGAATGATTGAGAGAGGTCCGTGGGCGATGCGCGACAATTCTTAGAAAGTTTCATGGATCGTCACGTGTTCCAATGTATCATCAAACCATCAGTTCCAAGTACAAAAGTAAGAGGAAAACCATTTTCTTGTTCTGGGTGTAGTATCTGAGCTTAAGCTGAGGACTTAGCAGATTAACTCCTTGGTTAAAACCAGGTTCATGTTCCGAATGATCTGTCAAAATTCCATTAGCGGATTAATCTGCTGACACATTTCGAAGAAAACCGTTCTAATATTTCGAGTGGAGTTAAAATTTTTATTTCAAACCATTCCACAAAATTCGTATTTCATAGGAAAACCATTCTACGCATTATATGAGAGAAATACTAATTAAATCTGTGGACACGCAAGCAGATTCACCCTTAATTTAAAACCAGTTTTGTGATCAGAATGAAAATTTCCAGTTGTGGATTCATCTGCTGACACATTTTAAAGGAAAACGTTCTCCTATTCGAAGAGAATTAGAGGTTATCCACCACGTACTCGCCCGGTGTAAGTAACTGAAGGTTACTATTTAACAAGAACTCTTATTTTTTTATAGAACGACCCTACAATTATTATTAACTAAAACTAGACCCCTATTATCCCTGCATACGTTGTTAGCGAGCAGTATGCAAGTGCTTGATCTGATGACAAACCGTTTAGTATGGAGAAGGCCCGAAAATATCGATCTAGGGATTGGTTTATTTATGACTCAGCCGTTGAATAACATCCCCAAACTGTTTGGGAATTCCCCCTAAGCAGTGATTGCAATACGCGCACCTATAATAGCCTCTCACCACTTACTTCAATTCCATCTATGGGCAGAATAAAGAATTGATATAATATGATTCTTTGGTTCATTCGAGGCTTTTTAGTTAGATGTCGCTACGCTACACTAATAAGTAGTATTTTTTTTCAATCATGTCAAACAATGAACAAACAGTTTACTAGTATATTATCATAGTCGATAGTATTTCTTAAAGTAGGGCACAGGTATTTTAAGGTAGGGCATTGCCCCCTAATGCCCCCCCCCCCCTAGCTACGGCCCTGCATCATTAACAATAAGAAAACAAAAAAATACTTGCAGAACTGAATAATAACATTATTAGCAGTTACAATATTATTAAACAATGAGAGAGAAAAAAAAATACTTGCAGAACTTAATAATAAATAATACTAGCTGGTACCCGGCATGCGTTGCAATGCCATTCAAAGAAATAAATTAATTCTCCCTGCATGTCCTTTCCCGTGCATCCCCGTTGACCTCCCGAGTCCCTTTCCGAGAATACTGCACAAGAGTCCCAACTGCTCCCGTCTGGAGCCAGTGAGACTACGGTATCCCCGATCGGGCTATATTGTGAGGCTGAAGGTAGTGGGGTGGGGAAGGAGATAGGAAAGAGGAAGGTGGGGAAGTGCCTGGCTATTTAGATCTGGTCACCAATCACGGCTTATGCCATTTCAAGCAACGTTTCAATTCTGAATGGTGGTCTACCAGGGCGATACTTAGAGTATCTTCCAATCTGGAAAGTGCCGCAAATATACTTTATATTATTTTAAAGAAAAAATTGTGAAATAACACAAATAATTCAAATAAAATTTATTTGACACGCCGGGATTAGATCCCCCGACCTTCGGTTTACGAGTCAAGAGCCTTACTTACGTCAATTTTTCTTTCCGTAAGATCTTTCCACAAAGTATCGGAAGACTTAAAAAATCTTTCAATTCCTTCCCCTCCCTCCAATTTTCTTACTTTTCTTTCCGGAAGAACCTTCTACAAAGTATTAGAAAACTTTAAAAAAAAGATGAATGAAATAGGTAAAGTGGTTCTGAAGTTATAGCGTGACCAAGGGAAACAGGGATTTATTTGTAGAAATCCATCTGATTTTTCTACAAATTAAACACCAAAACAGTAATTAAAAACGTAGAAATGCGTCTGATTTTACTTTTAAATTAATGTAAATAATATTTACATTAATTTAAAAGAAAAATCAGATGCATTTCTACAAATTAAACACAAAAACAATTAATTCTTATTTTTTATTAATTTTATCTAATTTATAGAATTGTTTCATGATGCGTAAAAAATGTAACAAATTTTGAAAAAATCTGTTCTTTTATGTCGAAGAATGCTAACTATTAATGTACATGGGGTCCTATTTTATGATTCTGCGATTGTTTCGAAAATGTAATTAATTTCAAGAAATGGCCAAGATCACCTTTAATGAGTATAGCCAAATAAATGTTTTAAAAAATATATCAATTCGCATCAAGCTCGCCGCCAGCACGTAGATTATTGAAGCTTGCTTCAAGCGTCCTCGGTAGACTGTCAAAACGCTTGGCTCAAACGAAAACTACGCGCAGTGTTGCCAGCTTAACAAAAAACTACGTGCTTGAAAGAAATTGCTATTGATAGTGTCGGAATCTCTTTACGCTTTACCGCGCTTTACAGTTTTCAAGTTTTCAGCGTCAAATTTAAATAATAAATTAACAATGTCGGGTCCGAAACAAGTGTAAGTATTTTGTATGCGGGAGAGTTTCCACTATTACCTATAAACTTTTCTTACATTATTACGTTGAAAATTTGTAGTTACATTTTGATCAAGCGCGGTATTATGTTGACATTCAGAATTCTGTTATTATAATTTCAGCAAGAAAGTTCGATCGACGGTGCAGCAGGTGAATTTTTTAATAGCGTACATGGCCGAGCATTCGGAGTTTGCTGCTGGCAGATTCGTTGGACCTCAAGGTGCTCAAAAAAATAAAGAGTTATGGCAGAAGTTGGCAGAGAACTTGGCCGAGCTAGGTCCTGTTAAGTCGGCCGAGCAGTGGAAAACAGTGAGTATTTGTACCTACCTAAACAAACTGACTTATTTGCTTCTTATTACGAAAATACTTACCTTCTTCTAAACTATTATGGAGGCACTAGATATCAAATCTGTAAATCACTTTTAACCGTTGATTATTTTTGCCTTTTTCAGACATGGCGCGACCTAAAGTGTAAAAGCCGCGCTAAAAACGCAGATGCCAGGCGAGCTGCCCTCAGCACTGGCAATACTGCCAGAATACCTGTGATAGGTGATATCACCCAAAAGGTGATAAATATTATTGGCAGAGCCAGTTCTGAGGGCAGCGGACTGCCTGAAAGCAACATAGGGGACGGACCAGAAGAAGTAGTGCTGGAGATTGAGGTAAGTATTGTCTTAGAATATTAATATAATGTATTCTGTCAAAATGTGGTTAACCTTTCATCACCAATGCCAAGTATATGTGTGTTTTATAGTATTCCAATGAGCACGAGTCCTCACCCGACTTGAGTACTTCCAACACTCCCACCCAACCCACCTTGCCACCCAACACTGCCACTGGCCTTGGGCCAAGAAATAAACGGAGAAGGTTGGCTGCCACGCAGTGGCGTAGCGTGGGTTTCGGCCGCCCGGGGCGGAGGAAAATTCTGCCGCCCCCCCCTAACTTCTACATGTACTATTTCCGCAGATTTTCAAGCGCTGACCGGGGGGGAGGGTTGATATCCTGTTTTGTACTCTTCGAATAAAATCATGCTTATAAATTCTACTACGAATTTATATAAAACTGCTCTCAGAAATCGAGAATTGTATGCTTGTAGTGGAATTTCGCATCTTCATTACGCATACGTATGGAATGCAACTCAAATGCAAAGCTTCACTCGGTACACGATGAATCGGCAACTTATTGATATATTGATAACACAAAACTGGTTTAAATTAAAATAAATATGCGGTTTATCAAAACTACACTCAAAACATAAAAATGGTTTTTCTTTGATTCTAGCGGCACATTTATTCTGAACACAAAACTGGTTTTAATTACATCTGTATGTGGTGAATTAAAGCTACACTCAGAACATGAAAACCGTTTTTCATTAATTCTGCCGGCAATTACATTCTAAATATAAAACTGGTTTTAATTAACACTAGAAAGACCGGGTACTGCTCCATATCTATAAAGCGCCCTTGAGATGATTTTCCACGAAAACGGCGCTATAAAAATTAGCCAATTATTATTATTATTAAAGACCACAACCGTCATTTTGACGGCTGATCATTTATTTCAAATTGGGAGGCGGATATGGATACCGCTGCCCCGGGAGACATTTATTGGATAACCAACACCTCTGCCATAGGACACTTCAAGTGGTTCGCTACGTTTAGTGACTTAGCAGGGGTGTACGGGTTCGTTGAGTGAAGTTTGTCTGGGTCTAGATGGCGAATACGTTTGCCCACCTACTGCGTAGCAGACCAGGTCGGGAGACATTTGTTGAGGGACACCTTATCTTGTCCTCTCTAGCAGGACTTTTCTCGTCCCGTCGCCTTGCACTGCAATGGGAGGGATGGATTCATTCATCCGTCACTCCTGGATACATTTACGATTTTTTCCTATTCATCTCTCACACTTTTTTCCTTCCCAGAACTTCCTCTCATTTCTTTCCCAAAAAACACCAATGCACACAGCATCCCCAAAGATGACATAGGCCCTGACGGATTTTTTCCTCAGGGCTTCCTGGAAAAAAACATGTAAGCGCAAAATGCTGTAATTTTAGTACAAGCATGTGTTATGTTTGGACAATATCGAATTGTTACGTTTTTTATAAAATCGAATGCACTCTCCGCAAACGGGTTTCGTACAATTATCACACTTGTCATTAATTTAGTTTTTATTATATTTTTTATTAATTTGGCACTGTCGCCTTTCAGAAGTTTTATTTTCCTGTTTCTTATCTTTTTCGTTTACATTAGCTCCCTAAGGAAAGCTGGGGGGGGGGGGGGGGGTGTATATGGAAATCCTATTTGTTTTATTACGACCTATTTATAAACGAGCCGGATTTTTTTAATAAACCAAATTTGACGAGTATTCTTTGAACGAAAATCATGTATATAAATTCTACTCCAAAGTTGATTGATTGATACTGCGTTAGAGTCCCCAAACAATAGTTACACACGCAAAAATCAATTTCTCAGAATTTTACAGCTTTATGTAACTCAAATGTAAAGCTTCACTCGATGCAGGATGAATCTGAAACTCGTTATATAATTTATCGCTGTATTCTGAAAACAAAACCAGTTTCTACGCCGTGAATTAATCATCACTCAGAACATGAAAATGGTTTTTCTTTGATTCTGGCAGCACATACATAGACTGCAAATAGAATTTAATAACTGAACTTCGAATAAAATAATGTTTTCCTTTGAATTGTGGTTCTTCTCGTGCAATGTTCCTTTTTATTTAAAAAAAAACTGTTCTAAAATCTAGATAAAGTAATTTTTTTCGACGTGCTTATCAGAACATTATTGTTTCTAAACATTAAAATTATCATATTGGAAATGTGAATTAGCTCAAAAATACACCCCTGCGAATATTCAAATTGAAGTACCTAAAATAGAATAAACTTAAAATTTTAAATACAGATTCCTTTTCTTAAAAAATGTTATAAAACTGTATCTTAACTTTTTATTGCAATCACAAATTTATTTAAAATTAAATATGTAGGACATAATTTCAGAATTTTATTTTAAAATTAAATGTGTGGGATAATTTGCGTCTCCTGTGATTAGACGGGTCAAATAAAAACTGTATTTGCCGAATTAAAACTACACCCAGAAAATGAAAATGGTTTCTCTTTGATTCTGGCAGCATATAAATAATCTACAACTAGAATTTTATATCTGCACTTCAAATAAAATAATGGTCTCTTTCGAAATGTATCAGCAGATGAATACACAACTGAAATACAGTCGTTAATACATTCTGAACACAATTCTGATTTTAATTAAGAGTGAATCTGTAAGCGAGTTATCAGATTTAATTAGTATTACTCTCATAATGTGCGTATGGTTTTCCCACGAATTGCGAAATTCACAGCTTAAAAAAATATAATTATTGATATTTTTGATGAATTAACAAAAGAGTTGGATTCGTAAACGAAAGGATCGTAGAACGTGTTCAAATAATGATTTGAAATGGTTTAAAATTTTCCAAGATAATGTTATTATTTATCGTGAAAATTTGCCGCCCCCCTTAAAAGTGCCGCCCGGGGCGGGCCGCCCCCTCCGCCCCCCCCACGCTACGCCACTGCTGCCACGCCAGATTCTTGTGTAGGGAGCCGAATGGCCAAGGCTCAAGAAATAAATAATGAGTCCTGCAAAGAGCTAGTGGAAGTAGTCAAACATTTTTCAGGTGTCTTTGAGGTATTTCCTATTTCTCTTCATACCACTCCCAAGTACTTTCAAATTTGTAAACCTTCCTTTGTATGTTTACTATTTGTTATATAAGGTTAAACGCCACGACGTCACAGATGGCGCCAATCAAATTATTTTAGGTTTTTAATACTTTTTGCACGTCACGCTTTAAAACATTTAGGTAAATTAATTGCTTGCACCCGTACATATTTAATTTAATATGAATATAAATAAATAGTTTTGTCCATAAACAAACCCAAATTTTTCGAGAAAGGCTGAAAAATACAATATTGGATTGAGTCACCGATACAAAATTGAATGTTTCAGCCTTTCTTGAAAGATTTGGGTTTGTTTATGGACAAAACTATTTATTTATATTCATATTAAATTAAATATGTACCGCCGCAAATAATTAATTTACCTTAATATTTTAAAGCGTGACGTGCGCCATCTGTGAATGCATAGATTATAACGTACATAACGTTATAATCTACGCATTCACAGATGGCCCCAATTAAATTAGGTTTTTAATACTTTTTGCACTTTACGCTTTAAAATATTAAGGTGAATTAATTGTTTGCGCCCGTACATATTTAATATGAACATAAATAAATAGTTTTGTCCATAAACATCTGTCCATAAAATAGATTTGGCTTTGTTTATGGACAGAACTATTTATTTATATTCATATTAAATATGTACGGGCGCAAACAATTAATTCACCTTAATAATATTTTAAAGCAAAACATGCAAAAAGTATTAAAAACCTAAAATAATTTAATTGGCGCCATCTGTGAATGCGTAGATTATAACGTACGTGTCGTTTAACCTAAGTTAAAATTTAATGAATTGCTATTTGTCATTTCAGAGTGCAGCAACACATTTTAAACATTCAATGGACCGAATTGGGGACATTTTTGAGGTATTTTTTTTATTCCTTTTTGTAATCGTTTATGCCGGCTGTATACATTCATTGAGGCTCCCTGAAACAGGATAGAGTGTAATCTTACCTCGGCTCGCCACCTCTAGGTCGCATGTTAGTATTTTGGGCCTGAGTCGAAGGGCCTCGCTTGGTCTCAAGTTACAATCAGATACACACTCGCTCCTTTAGTTGCCTGCCAACTGTGTCTGTGACGCATTCGATGATATGTGGTCTAACGAATTAGAGTTTTTGGAATTTTATTAAAAATAATCAGTATTATGGGACCCAAATCAACAAACGTAAAATAGTAGCTAATAAGATAGAAGTAATAGCACAAAGAGTAAATATAGACTTGAAATTATTTAATGAGTGAATAAAGCTGGCATTTATAAATAATTTATTATAGAAGGTAAATGAATGAATTATCATTTCTACTTTCAGAGGTACACTGCAACCTGCAACACAGGAAGAAAGAGTTCGCCTTCTTCGACACAAGATATTGGGGTATTACATTATTTCATATTATTTGGAGGACTGAATGCCGTTGGCGCCAACCAAAAACTGTCCAAAGAAGCGAAGCTAGCAGTCCACAATGGAGTGCTGGTACCTTCCTCTGCCAATTCCATGCCCCAATTGGGGCATGGAATTGGCAGAGGAAGGATGAAAGTAGACTGAATGCCGTGCAAAAAAGATCCCTGAGGCGTATGCGTGGTAAAACAAAACTGATGTATTTTTTGTTTTGTTTACGACTAGTTCCCGTGAGCACTTAGGCCATAGGCCCATTGTACTTTCTCCCATTTTGCCTCAATCCTTCAACAATAACCCAGTCCCTTTAAAAAGTTCAAGGCTGATGTAAGTGTAATGAGTAAAATTAAGAAAGGGACGCGCTCAATGGTTTGGGCATGTAGAGCGAATGAATGAGGAAAGGAGTGTAAGGAGAAAATATGACACAAATGTGAAAGGTAAAAGAAGTCCGGGACGCCCGAGGAAGACGTGACATGACCAAGTGAATCAGATTGTTGAGTCGGGTTATGTCAAGAGTCAGAATAATAGAAGATCATGTATGAGGCGATGTATGAATGTGAACGAGGCAAGGAGTGTGTGCCAAGATAGTGTTGTTCGGCGGTCCGTCCTCTCTGCCTACCGCTGCGGAGAAACGGCATGTTACTAAGTTAGTTTTGATTGGGGACTACTCATACATAGTAAAGTACGATAATAATGACAAGAGATGAAAATACTGAACACGATAATTAAAAGTTATCCAAAAAAGCGAGGTTAGCAGCCCACAATGGAGTGATGATACTAACCCTGATACACTACAGGCAACGAGACATGAAACTGGCAGAGGAACGTTGAAAGTAGGATGAATGAATTTAAAATTTGGGAGGGAGGTATGGGTACCGCCACCCCGGGAACCATTTATTGGATAACCAACACCTCTGCCATAGGTCCCTCCAAGTGGTTCGCCAAGTTTGGTGACTTAGCTAGGGTGTCCAGGTTCATGGGATGAGGTTTGTCCAGGTTCAGGTCTTGGTGGCGGATGCGTCTGCCCACTGACTGGTTGGTGGGCCGAATCGAGATACTGGTGAGGGAGGCCTTTTGACCTTTCCAACCGGACTCTCTCGACCCATCGCCTTGCACCGCAGTTGGAGGGATGCATTCATACGTCTGTTACTCCTAGACACACTGACCCAGATTCCTACCCACCCCATACATTTATCTTTCCAGAACTTCCTATCCTTACTCCCTTAAAAAGACCCTCCACCCAGCATCCCCCATGACATAGGCCCTGAGGAATTTATTTTCCTCAGGGCCTCCTGTGTGGAGTTAATGTAAAAAAAAGAATGAGATCTCAAGTAAAGCACTTTTCTTTCTAATTCTAGACCAACTAATCAGCCAACGCCATCAACATCCAAGACTTCACCCAAATATGTACTGCATTTGGAGTCAGATTCGGAAGATGAAGACTAATTTTATTTATTTATTTATTATAAGAACTTTGTACATTGTATAGATGTTTGTGTTATTTCAACCGCCATGATAGGGATGTCCTTGTGTTATGGTGGGTGAAGGTTCAATTCAAGGTGTCAATTCTATATTTTAAATTGTTACTTTTTTATTTTCCCCGTATATTTTTTTCTTGTGAAAAAGTGATGACTCAACAACAATTTTCATTTGTTTACCAAGTAAATTCATACAATACAATGTTTAGAATGATAGTACTTCCTAACTACTTGTTGTCTAATCGCAGCAAGCATTCTTGAAAATGGCATGTTTTCTTGTTTATCTTCTTATATATAAAAATCAATATTTGTTTGTTCGTATGTTGTGCGCTGCCATACCGTTCATCCGATTGCAATGAAACTTAGGTTATTTGTTATGCGCACAACTGCGAAGGTTATAGGCTATTTAAAATGGTAAGCTCTTGCGGTATGAAATTTGTACAAATTAAAATGTGTATATATTAAAAAAATTAAAATATGTTTGTTTCTGCGTTTGTATAGTTTATCTTCTTATATATATATATATATATATATATATATATATATATATATATATATATATATATATATATATATATATATAATATACTGGTATTATATATATATATATATATATAATATACTGGTATTATATATATATATATAATACCAGTAATATTCACATATGTAAAAAAATTTTTTGCCAGAGTTTGAAATTGCCCTAGATTTGGTCCTGATTTCCCTTATCCCTAAAAAATATTTTTCTCCCCTAGATCTCGGGAAATTTCCCTCGACATAACATCACTGATTCAAAAAGACAACTTGAAAATAATAAACTATAGGTGGGTGAAGACATCACACAATCCACCATAGATTCGGTGCGTTTTTGGGAGTCTTGAAAAATTAAAACTTTGACAATTATTTTAACTATTAAAACTAACTATAAAAATAAAAACGCAGTTATTTAAGTTTGAAGGTCTTTATTCATTAAAAAAATAAAAAATAAATTGGACTGGAGTTCTCTATTGTGAAGGCACAAGTCGTTGCAGCAAGTTTTTGTACAATAAAAATAAATCCTCAAATAAGAAGTGTGTGAGTGCTTCGTGTATACGATGTAATAATTTTTTTTTTAAATATACGGAAACACAAAACCCCCAAAAATACCCCTAAACATATTAAACCAGTAAAAAATCCCATCTCACTTATTTTACCCCTAAGTTGGCAACCCTGAGCGAAAGATGGCGAAAATCAAAATTACAACCTATCTTTACAGCTCCATTTATGAAACTTTATCTATGAGTTTTCAGCACTGCTACGTCACGGACCACGGTTGA
Source organism: Limnephilus marmoratus (assembly GCA_917880885.1). Lineage (NCBI taxonomy): Eukaryota > Metazoa > Arthropoda > Insecta > Trichoptera > Limnephilidae > Limnephilus > Limnephilus marmoratus. The sequence continues at coordinate 49,643,916 of OU862907.1, read as the reverse complement.
AAAATTTGAACGAAGATATACGCCCCTGAATCAGGGTATCATCAAATAGAGAGGGTGTTGGAATATTTGATGCTGGCAACACTGATAGTTACGGAACAATCTTCTTTTTTTGTTATTTTCTTCTGTTTGAAATTGAGTCAACTAGTGTATCGTTTACCTGACAACAAAATACTTCTGTACCTTGCAATTGAGTTTATTTCATTACAAACTAATATAATGCAGGCGCCAGACAGAAGTTCAAATAAGTGATCACTTCTTTGAAGACTTTGCGCACACATTTGGTCACATATTGTTGTTTCTGCCAAACATGTGTCAAAGTTTTGATCACTCCTTTGAGCTTACAGTTTTCAAATAGACTTCACACAACATGGTCGACGATTCGGTCGACACAGTTTGCTTATATTATTTATGTGGGTCTAATTATTTATATTATCTAATTATCTAATTAATTTATCTAATTATATTTATCTAAATATATTTATCTAAACATATTTATCTAAATATATTTATCGAAATATATTTATCTAAATATATCTATCTAATTAATTCTTCGATAGAGCAAGGTATTGAAGAGTGGTGTTTAATTCGGTTCCAGGCGTCATTGATGTTATTGCGATTTTTATGTCCTTTACGTTTCGGATCCCATATATCTGGCTCTACTTGCATCAACTCTATAAACTCGAAAATGCTCTCATTATTCGACTCCATCGTTAGTTCGTTTGGCTGTCCACGCACGACTACTCTCCACGGCGACGCTCGCGCAACTGAGCTTCGCGCAGTGTGGCAGGCATGCAAACTTTGAACTTTGATCCCTTTGATGTGCGCTAAAAAACCGACACGGAACGGCAAAGCGCACTTAAGTGATCACTTATGTGACAACAGTGTCAAATGCCCGTGCCACACATGTGAACACTTGTTTGATCACTTCTTTGAATTCGTGTCTGGCGCCTGCTTAAGTAACATAAACCTAAAGGCCAGGCAAGGAAATCTTTATAATTATCTATGACTTCATTATTGTCTATGTATAACCTAAATATTATATTGACACGTGCTTTCTTCTTCGTCAGTCGTTTCTTCCTGTTTCCAATGTTTAATCCACGCAGTTAAATTTATCATCCCATACTCTAATAGTTATTGGTAAGTACTAATCATGTATGATCGTGTGAGAAATGTGGATATCCGCAAAGAATGTAAGGCTGATGTAAGCATAATGAGTAAGATTAAGAAAGGGATTCTTAGATGGTTTGGGCATGTAGAGCGAATGGACGAAGATAGTAGTATAAAAAGAAATTATTTTTTTACAAAACCGGGACCAGCTCATTTTACACTAAAAAAAAATAATTTTTACCCCAGTAGATAGGTAATAATTAGATGTAATTAATTCCGTGAGCGGAAATTGAAAAAAATGTATATTATCGTATTTAAAAATACGAAAATGTCATTTTTCAATCACCTCCATGTTGTAAATTACAGCGGTAAATATGCACTTTTTCACGAAAAAAACACTTTGCAGAAGTTGAATAAAGATAATATACACAATCCCGCTAGACAAACCCTGCGTAGCCAAACAAACCATTCAAAAACGTAGGCTGTTTTTTAAAGTAAAGATAACATACACAAGCCCGCTAGATGCTGGTCCCGGCTTTGTAAAAATTTACCAAAAAGAATATATGACGCAAATGTGAATGGTAGAAGAAGTCGGTGACGACCGAGGATGACATGGCACAATCAAGTGAATCAGATATTTGAGTCGGGTCATGTCAAAAGTCAGAATAATAGAAGATTATGTATGAGACGATCTATGAATGTGAGTGAGGCAAAGAGTGTGTGCCAAGACCGAGTTGGTTGGCGGTCCGTCCTCTCTGCCTACCCATACTTGATGGTTAGTTACTTAGTTCCCAATGCTACTATTAATCACGCTTTTCGTTTGGTAGCGGCTGACAGCCAAACTGATCGACATTTGTTCTTTTATTTGAGCTAAGATAGGCTCACATGCACAAATGCGCTGTGTTTAACGCGACCTAGCTTTCCCTACCAATGCCAATCAGAACACCCCCCCCCCTCCCCCCTACGTGTGTAAGGATATTCATGTTACGTTTTGTTCGAAGAACATTTGAAACATCAATTATAAGTCTTCCTATTTTGGACTAGGGTCTCTGTGGGAAATTAAATTGCTGCTTTGACTTGAGCAGTACTGCGGTGAAACAGCAGCAATCTACCGTTAATATAAGATAGCATCTACTCGTACTTTCTTCTTCTAATCCCAGAAATTTGACAAAATAGACGTCAGTCGTAGAAATATCCATTGTTACTTGTAGAAATATCCATTGTTACTTGTAGAAATATCCATTGTTACTTGTAGAAATATCCATTGTTACTTGTAGAAATATCCATTGTTACCTAGCTTATTGCGTAAATCAGTTGTAAACTTATTCTTAAGCCCTGCACTCAATAACACAAATAACATTAGCGGAACTGGTTGTTGTAAACAAGTCCCTAAATAATATTGACAGCATATCGTTTTTAATATGCATTAAAAAAACTACATTATATTGTTATCATGTTAAAAGCGGAATGGCGGATCCAAAGTAAGGTAATACCGGTTTATCTTGAGAGATAGATATTGTGTACATTGTATCGAGTTAGGCTGCTATTGATGGCGATTCTCTCCACCTTTTTCAAATGTCAAATGCTAGCTTAAAATACGTAATGTCACAATAATTATTGAATTCTTATTTCAAAATATGAGTTATGTTTACGAATTCAAGGAAAACCAAATATTCAAAACTCACGCGAAATAAATTTCCATTATAAAAATGTTCTGTTTCAGGAATTTTTTTGACTTGAACCAATCATCAACGCTACCACAGCAGTGTCATGGATCTACTAAATCCTGATACTGTTTCCATCAACACGGAACCAGGTCCCCAGGAAGAAGGCGGAGGTGTAATGCTGTGTACGGATAATAATTTCGACCTCCAAGATGTAAAGAAGGAATATTTTCAATATGCGGAGATTACTCAGACAGCTGGTTAGTTGCATTGAATATATTAAAAAATGTGGCATGTTTAATTTTTAAATTATTTTTAAAACATGCCACATTTTTAATTTGGAATTATTAACTTAAAATTATTACTCGCAATAAGTTCCTGATTCCTCAAGTATTTACCCCTTTTTATTTGGGACATGTTATCAGTTACACGTTACAGTTACGTAATTATTTGATGGAAATAAAAACCTTTTCATTGACTTCTTCAAGAGCGGGGTCCTTCTTGAAGCGTTGGCAACTGATGCGGACATCTGGTGTCATTTTTTTATCTTAAAGTTCGTATCCAAATCCACGCCTATATACATATTATGTTAAATGATTGGGTTTTAAATCATTAAAATTTATAGATTTTTTTAAAATAGTCTAGTTGTTTGTAATTATTGTAGTGTATGAATGTAGTACACTACATTTAAAGAACATAACAATTATCATTGTTCGTATTGTCGTTTTGGTTTTGCAGGCAGCACCTTGGAGACAGTGGCCATCAAGGAAGATCTTGGATCCCGAGAAGAGGATGAAGGGAGTTTTCCATTTTTGGAAATTGACATGCACCTGTTGGATGTTAAGAAAGAATGCTTAGAACGCGTCGAAATGAACCAGACAACAGGTAAAACTTATTTTCATTGTAAAAACATTATCTGGTATCCATCTTTTCAACTTTTCGTGGAAAATAAATCTTAATGAGCCTTTTTTATTCATATTCTTTTTCAAATTTGTCGACAGATCTGAAGACGCATCATGTGGATAAACGATTCTTTTGTTCTCAATGTGACTACTCTTGCTATCATAGGAATGATTTTGTAATTCACCGTCGCACCCATACTGGAGTTAAACCCTTTTCTTGTTCCGAGTGCAAGTATTCGTGTTTTCAAAAGCGCAGTCTAACGATCCACATGCTGACTCACAGTGGAGAAAAACCTTTTTCTTGTTCCGAGTGCAACTATTCATGTTCTCAAAAGGGCAATCTCACGAAGCACGAGCTGACTCACAGTGGAGAAAAACCTTTTTCTTGTTCCGAGTGCAACTATTCATGTTATCGAAAGGGCAGTCTAACGATCCACATGTTGACTCACAGTGGAGAAAAACCTTTTTCTTGTTCCGAGTGCAACTATTCATGTTCTCAAAAGGGCAATCTCACGATCCACATGCTGACTCACAGTGGAGAAAAACCTTTTTCTTGTTCCGAGTGCAACTATTCATGTTCTCGAAAGCGCAGTCTAACGATCCACATGCTGACTCACAGTGGAGAAAAACCTTTTTCTTGTTCCGAGTGCAACTATTCATGTTCTCAAAAGGGCAATCTCAGGAAGCACAAGCTGACTCACAGTGGAGAAAAACCTTTTTCGTGTTCCGAGTGTAACTATTCATGTTCTCAAAAAGGCAGTCTTACGATCCACATGCTGACTCACAGTGGAGAAAAACATTTTTCTTGTTCCGAGTGCAACTATTCATGTTCTCAAAAGGGCAGTCTAACGATCCACATGCTGACTCATAGTGGAGAAAAACCTTTTTCTTGTTCCGAGTGCAACTATTCATGTTCTCTAAAGGGCAATCTCACGAAGCACAAGCTGACTCACAGTGGAGAAAAACCTTTTTCTTGTTCCGAGTGCAACTATTCATGTTATCGAAAAGACAGTCTAACGATCCACATGCTGACTCACAGTGGAGAAAAACCTTTTTCTTGTTCCGAGTGCAACTATTCATGTTCTCGAAAGCGCAGTCTAACGATCCACATGCTGACTCACAGTGGAGAAAAACCTTTTTCTTGTTCCGAGTGCAACTATTCATGTTATCAAAAAGGCGATCTCAGGAAGCACAAGCTGACTCACAGTGGAGAAAAACCTTTTTCGTGTTCCGAGTGCAACTATTCATGTTATCGAAAAGACAGTCTAACGATCCACATGCTGACTCACAGTGGAGAAAAACCTTTTTCTTGTTCCGAGTGCAACTATTCATGTTATCGAAAGGGCAGTCTAACGATCCACATGCTGACTCACAGTGGAGAAAAACCTTTTTCTTGTTCCGAGTGCAACTATTCATGTTATCAAAAAGGCGATCTCAGGAAGCACAAGCTGACTCACAGTAGAGAAAAACCTTTTTCTTGTTCCGAGTGTAACTATTCATGTTCTCAAAAAGGCAGTCTTACGATCCACATGCTGACTCACACTGGAGAAAAACCTTTTTCTTGTTCCGAGTGCAACTATTCATGTTCTCAAAAGGGCAATCTCAGGAAGCACAAGCTGACTCACAGTGGAGAAAAACCTTTTTCGTGTTCCGAGTGTAACTATTCATGTTCTCAAAAAGGCAATCTTACGATCCACATGCTGACTCACAGTGGAGAAAAACCTTTTTCTTGTTCCGAGTGCAACTATTCATGTTCTCTAAAGGGCAATCTCACGAAGCACAAGCTGACTCACAGTGGAGAAAAACCTTTTTCTTGTTCCGAGTGCAACTATTCATGTTATCGAAAAGACAGTCTAACGATCCACATGCTGACTCACAGTGGAGAAAAACCTTTTTCTTGTTCCGAGTGCAACTATTCATGTTATCGAAAGGGCAGTCTAACGATCCACATGCTGACTCACAGTGGAGAAAAACCTTTTTCTTGTTCCGAGTGCAACTATTCATGTTCTTGAAAGCGCAGTCTAACGATCCACATGCTGACTCACAGTGGAGAAAAACCTTTTTCTTGTTCCGAGTGCAACTATTCATGTTATCAAAAAGGCGATCTCAGGAAGCACAAGCTGACTCACAGTGTAGAAAAACCTTTTTCGTGTTCCGAGTGTAACTATTCATGTTCTCAAAAAGGCAGTCTTACGATCCACATGCTGACTCACAGTGGAGAAAAACCTTTTTCTTGTTCCGAGTGCAACTATTCATGTTCTCAAAAGGGCAGTCTAACGATCCACATGCTGACTCACAGTGGAGAAAAACCTTTTTCTTGTTCCGAGTGCAACTATTCATGTTATCAAAAAGGCGATCTCAGGAAGCACAAGCTGACTCACAGTAGAGAAAAACCTTTTTCTTGTTCCGAGTGTAACTATTCATGTTCTCAAAAAGGCAGTCTTACGATCCACATGCTGACTCACACTGGAGAAAAACCTTTTTCTTGTTCCGAGTGCAACTATTCATGTTCTCAAAAGGGCAGTCTAACGATCCACATGCTGACTCATAGTGGAGAAAAACCTTTTTCTTGTTCCGAGTGCAACTATTCATGTTCTCTAAAGAGCAAACACACGAGGCACAAGCTGACTCACAGTGGAGAAAAACCTTTTTCTTGTTCCGAGTGCAACTATTCATGTTATCAAAAAGGCAATCTGACGAGCCACATGCTGACTCACTCTTGATAAAAACCTTTATTGTGATCTTAGTGCAGCAATTCGTCGTCTCAAATGAGAGATTTGAAGAAGTTCGTTGGAACTATTGTTGCAGAATAAACTTTTTCGTATTTTGTCTGCCTTTTGTCGACGACAAAGTTACGCAAGTAACCGGTACGAAGCAAACAAGACAGGAACTGGTTCAAAAATAGCATGTTTCTCGAATCCACTGTCATCTAGTGGTCTCTAGTCACCGGTACAGAATAACCGAGACATGCAATGGCGTCGTTTGCAGTATATATAACTGTTTGATACAACTGAGTATTACCGTCAAACTTTACATATTCGGAGCGATACTGCAAATTCATTTATATTGTAGTTCTTATATTTGCCTAGGGCATGTCATTGGAGGGGACCCACCACTTTCCCAACGGCGTTATAAGGAAACATATGGTTTCCTCCTTCACCGCACACCTCAAGACTCTACTTTTTTTTTTTGAACGAAGCTACATTTATTTGAACGACTCTAGACCCTCCAATGTCCATGCATACGGGGTTAGTAAGCAGTATGCAAGTACTTACATTAACATTATACAAAAGATAAATAGAAGTAACAGCCCGTGGAATAGTTCTTCTGAAATAGGTAACATCGAAAGGAGATAATAATGTTAGTAAAAGAAAAAGAAAAATAAATATGACGGCTATGACCAGTCGAAGAAACCTTCTGTAAATAAAATAAGTAATGAGGAAAAAACAGTTATATGATTATGTTATAATGTAAGTAATTACTATAATAGCGGAAAGAAAATAAAATATATAAAAAGAAAAGCCAGAGAAAGTATTCCATAGACCACCGGGCAGTCCCAATGAGAATGCGTATAGCTATCGGCCCAACCGCAGACGATGCTCGAAGTCCGCGTCCTTTAGCCGGTTCCCCGATTTTGCCTCGAAGAAATGTACTTGGGAGAGAAGGGGAAGTTTTTGAAGACCTTTAGGAAAAGATGAGCGTCGGGTTACCGGAGGGGGGACGGAAGGACATCGAGACCGCACGGTTACGCCTCAGGCCAACGCATGTCGATGGGGGAGGCGCAGGCGGGTCGCGGGAAGACCGCTCCGGTGTGTGTTCGCCTGGCAATGTGCATGGACAGGGTTTATCCCACCCCCTTTCTATGGGGGAACGACGATACATAACATGTACAGTTCCGTTGCGCCACCAAAGAATGGAAACCAAAACTAATAAAGAAAAATAGAAAATAATAAGAGCATTTATACATGTGAAACATAATTACAAAATCAGTACAGAGTGATAATGTATCAAGCGATTGTGTCATCACTACCATCGCTCACCAAGATAGAACATGACCTGTCAAGGTAAAAACATAAATCATTGTTAGCAGAGACCAGAGAAGAAGAAAAAATAGTCAAACGTTATCAGTAAATTATAGGTCACATAAGTTAAATTACAGATAGTTCAAGGCATATTCACTAAATAAAGAGTAATAGAGGAGGACCGAAGAAGACGGGAGCAATACGTGTAGCACCTGAAACAAAGATGAATTTAGTCTAGGTCGGCGACTCTAAGTACAGGCCATCTCTCTACCCAGGACTTGACAAACTTTTTCAAGCATTCGAAATTCTCTTTGTTCGACACAAGGTCAGCATTCCACGCTGGTCTTGTTATTCCGCGCAAGCCATCCAACATTTCCTCTCGTGCTTCCTTCATCAACTCGCAGTGCCACAGAATGTGCCTGGCGTCTTGGTTAGTATCACCACATGCGCAGTTTGGGTGAGGAGAGAGGGTCAAGCTATGAAGCCGACCCCTGAATTCTCCATGCCCAGAAAGCATCTGCGTTATGTAGTGATCTAGTTTAATGTATGCCCCTTCCATTCTGAATTAAACTGAAGGAAAGAAGGAGAAAGTCCATCTGCCCTTCGTCGACCTATCCCATCGCTCTTGCCATACACTCAACGTCCTCTCGCGCATCGCTTTGAGCAAGCCAGGGAGGGCCACGACTCCTCCCGGTGTCAGCTCGACACCCAGGTGGACAGCAGCCCTGCCTCTAATAAGTTCCTTTTTGGTCAAAATTTCCCTAATTTCAAGGTCAATCGGCAGAGCGCCGGCCAGAACCGGTAGTGCATCTGAGGCCACAGTCCTATAAGCGCCCAAGAGCGCCAACAGGGGAGTCCGCTGACCCCGTTTAAGAGCCGAGCTTATCAAGACGTTATCCAAGCGATGCTCCCACACAGAGGCAGCATATGAGACTTGCGACACATATACCCCTCTGTACAGCAGGCGAATCGCCGGAGAGCGCAATCCCCACTCGGCTGTTGAGAGTCTTCTCAGTTTCTGAAACAGGGCCTGGGCCCTGTCGGAGGCGTTCTTGACGTGGGCTAGGAACGAAGAAGATCTGTCCAAAAAAAATTACGCCTAAATACCTGGTGTTTTCTGCAAGGGCATGTCACTATGCTAGCTGCCGACGGAATTGGCGACTTCTTTTAAGAATTCTAGAATTAGAAACGGAACTACAATAGTTAAAGCGAATGTAGCCATAAAAAGGTGTAAAACGAAATGGTTTTCTTCTAGCTGGTATTGCGGTATACTTCGAACTGGTTTTCTGCGTTTAGCTTTGATATAGCCATCAATTACCGGATACAAAGACCCATGCCGACGAAGTATTGACTAGGTCGTAATTTTTTTTTTGTTTTGAAGTCGAATTTTGCGTTCTTTTTTAATTTATCAAAGTCAACTTTAATGGGGGATGAAAAGTTACAACACGTTATCCGCTCCGGGTGCCACCCATACCAGTTACGCTACTGAGGATACTGTATTAGCACCTCGTAGTGGATTGGACCTGGCAACACGGTATCACTTCCAAGTACATATGCACACATTTCACCACTAACAATTAAACATCTACCCTAATGATGGATACTGTAGCGATGTCCGAAACGTTGGCTAAAGAAGGAGGTAGCGCAACACGGGATAACTTTCCGAAAACAAATCACAAAAATAATTTTGGTCGTGAAAATCTTAAAACGTGTCCACGGAATGTGGTTGTTTGATTTTAAGTAGTATTTAAGTGCATTTTGTTCCGAATCCTTGTCAGAAAATCCTGAATCATAATAATTCTGAATCCTTCTCAGAATATCCTGAATCACAATAATTCGGATAAATTTACCATTTTTTATTCCTACTGGATAGGGTTAACCTATATATTTTTTTTATTTTAAAGATATTATAATAATATAATACTGATTTATTGTATTCATTTCTTAGTAACAGTAGAGATAATGATATCCTCACTGGGATCTCCCGTGCTGAGGATTTCATTTACATATTATAATTTAATTATAAGAAATTGATATGAATTAGACACAACATATATCATGTAGTATTTTTTTTTAAATAATTATAAAGTAAATAAGATAGTGGTTTTTTTTTATAATTCAGATTACTAGATTTGGTTTTAGTCTGTATTTGATTTCAGAATATTTTCTATTTCTGATCTCCCTATATTTAGTATCCAGCTTTTTATTTGAAATTTAAATGTTATAATGTTGAGGTTTTTGAGTGAGAGTGGTATTTAATTGTAGAGTTTAATGCCATAATATAAGAAGCTTTTTTGCCCGAATGTTGTGTTAGTAGTTACATGTTGGATAAGTTTTTGACCATGAGATCTAGTGTTTCTAATGTACGTATTAGTTGTTATTTCTTGGGTTTTGTACTTATGAATGTAAATGAGTACAGTTTTAGAATATAGTTGTTTAATTGACATGATGTTAAGATTGTTGAAGATTTCGTCAGTGCTAGTTCTTACAGGAACTTTCAGTATAAATTTCATTATAGCTTTTTGAGTTTTAATTAGTGGATTTAGTATGTTTTTATTTGCACTGCCCCATCCGATAATACCGTATTCTAACAGTGATTGGCAGAGAGCCATGTAAATCTTGATTAAGTCTTTTTTAATGAGGACATTCCTGATAGTTTTGAAAAAAACAACTTAGTTTTTTAATTTTATTATTTAAATACATAATGTGTTCGGTCCATTTTAAGTTTTGGTAAATTTTTAGACCCAGATACGTTATATGGTCAACGTTTTCTAATGAGGGACAATCACAATTCTCATTTAAGTGATGCGGGCTATGGATTTTCAAGTTCAGGTTTTCTTCAGAGTTTTTCTTATTTTTTTTTTATTTTAAAAGTGATGAATTTGGTTTTATTAGCATTAAGTGTAAGTGAATAGTAGTCTTGCCATTTTTTAATCCTATTAAGTGTGTCTTCTGCTTTCTTAAATGTTTCTGTCCAATTATTCCCATTTATTTGGAGAACAGTATCATCCGCAAAACTGATGATTTCTCCTTCACATTCTATGTGGCATAGATCATTAATGTAAATAAGGAACAGAATCGGACCCAGAATACTTCCTTGCGGCACCCCGAATTTGACATCAATACACTCACTGATTATGTTATTAAGTTTCACAGTTTGCTTTCTATTTCCCATGTAACTTTTAAAAAATATCAGTTCATTATCAGTAATCCCTATGTTCTCTAGTTTTTCAAAAAGATGTGTGATTTATTGTGTCGAAGGCTTTAGAAAGGTCGAGAAATATGCCAATGCATTTTTTATGTGAGTCTAGAGAATTTTTAATATATTCAATTAGTAAGGCTATGGCGTTAGATGTTCCTAGATTTTTTCTGAAACCAAATTGTTTTGGTGATAATAGTTTATTTGATTCTAGGTAGTCGACGAGTTGAGTTTTAACTGTTATTTCTAAGATTTTAGATAATGTGTTTAGAATTGTGATTGGTCTGTAGTTATTGATATCTTTACGATTTCCTGATTTAAAGATTGGTGTAATAGTCCCTATTTTGAGTTGAGATGGAAATCTGCTTTCCATGATAGATTTATTTATTAGAAAGAGTATCGGTTTGGTAATTTCATCTTGTAAGAATTTTATTGTTTTCATTGTGATTTCATCACTACCAGATTGGTTTGAATTTAGATAACATTAGAGTTAGTTCTTGTTTAGTGATTTGTTTTAGAGCAAATTTAATCCTTTGTGGATTTGGGTGTTTGTTTATGTTCGGGTTAAAGTTTGAGGTTTGGTTATTTTGTTGGCTTAATTCGAGCCTATGTTTGCAAAAAAGTTGTTAGTGTAGTTAATTAGTTTATGTACGTTTTTGTTTAGCGAGAGTGTACCGTTATCTGTGTTGATTTCTTCCAATGGGTTTGTTTTGTTTTGATCTGTGTAGGTGATTTCTTTAATTATTTGCCAGATAAGTTTTGGATTATTATTGGATTGCTCTATTTTAGATCTGTAGTAATTTTGTTTAGCCGATTTAGTAAGATTGGAGCAGATGTTTTTATAGTTTTTGTAAAATAGTTTAAGGGAAAGGTCATAAGGATTGTTTTTTTACTTGCTGATGGATCTTGTCTCTTTTTCTTATACATTTAAGTAAGCCAGGTGTGATCCAAGCTTTTTTGATAATTTTATTGTGTGAATATGTGTATGTTTTTATTGAAGTGTGGTTTTGTATTTTTAATTGCAAGTGTTCAATAAATATTTTTCAAGCAACTTCTAGGTCTTCAGCATTATATATTGACTCCCAGGTTTCAGTTTGTAGTGATTTTTTTAGTTTTATGTAGTCTATAACATGTCTATTCCACGTTAAATTTTGAGTCGATGGTCGATTTTTCTTTGCATGAATGTTAAGAATTAAAGTGTAGTGATCAGTGATGGTGGATTGATGTATGATTGTGGAGTAGTTTTTATTTGTTTTTGTCATTATGTGGTCAATGCAAGTTTGCGAAGGGATTGATTTATTCATTTTGTGATCCACTCTAGTTGGTTCCCTTATGGCGGCAGACATCCCGTGGGAGAGGAGGAGTAATTGGTACTCCTGTGTTTTCGGATGTTGCCTTCCAGTATCCAGTATATTAATGTTGATGTCCCCAATAATGAACAGGTTCCTGATGTTTCGTTCTTGAAGTAGTATGTAGTCTAGTGATCCAAGAAGTGGTGATAAATTTGTAGTTGAAGGCGATCTATAGATAGCGAAGATGCATATATCTTGATCGAGTTTTATTTTCAAACAGTTTGCGTCTTGTAGTTCGATTTCTTCTATTTTGCATTCTATCATATTTTTACAATATACAATTACTCCGTCGTTTTGATGTTTGTGAAGTTTAGTATTGAAGACTTTGTAGTTGTTGATGTTTTTATGCACATATGTTGAGGAATTTATCCAACATTCTGTAAGGATTAATAAGTCAGGTACTAAATTTAATTCATTTATCAGCATAGTGAAATCCTCGAAGTTTTTGTTAATGCTTCGAATGTTTTGATGAATTATGTTCAGGATCGGTAACTTGTCCTGGAGTACACGGTTTAACATGCAGGTATTTGTGGTGATTATTGGTTCAGGTATCAGTTTTTCAAGTGGTTCCGTTGTGAAAGAGGCCATTATAAATATATAGAGTAGATGGAGTGTGTATATGGTTTTATTTTATTTTTTGAATCATCTTAATAGGTATATCGTTGAGATGTCTTATTTCGACAACCTTGGATTCTTTAGTTTTTCTTACAAGAATTTTTCCTGATTTTACCCAAACATATCTATATTCTTTTTCTAGGGCTCTTTGTTTGGTGTTCCAATGTAAGTTTTTGTAGTACTGGGTTAATGCCGCATTTGAATAGACGTATTGGGCTCCTTCCCCGTTGAATTTTTTAATCGGATCGCTATGCTTAGCAGCTAACCTAATGTGGACTTTTTTTATTGTCTACAAAATTAATTGTGATTTTTTTTTGTTTGTTTGGTTTGGAAGTCGTAATTTTAAACGTGTCCTCTGGTGATAAGGTAACGCCTGCGAGCTCAGCGATCTGGCTTACAGTATGGGCTGGGGGTATGTTTTCCTGTAATTTAAGGCCGCTTATTTCAATACTGTTTAGCAGGGCTGATTGCTCAATATCTGCCAGGTGAACCTCCACCATAGCCAATCTTTTCTCCTTTTCTGCCATTTCGTCCTTAAGTTTGTTTATATGTTTTGGTGAATCCATGATTTGTGACAATTTGTTTATGATATCGTCATATTTATCGTTAATAAAGTTGTTAAACGTTTCTATTTTTTTAAACATAACTGATTTCATTTCGTCGAATTTTGAGTTGATGAATTCGAATATTGGCTCATCTTTGGTATTTTTGTTAGACCTTGTTTCCATGATTTTAGTTGGTTTGGACATGGGCAAAATAAATGATTCAATGTGCACTAAAAAAACTTTGACCGATTTTCTGCGAACTGTCACTTCCGCTTTAATGATCTTATTAAAGTGGAAGATCAAGATAATATGATCTCAATTAATGAAACTAGTAGTGTATTTCTTTTTAATTCTTATTTTATTAAGTGAACCTTTAGTTGAATTCTTGGTCATTTTGTTGGTGGTTATTTTGAGTCTGCACTTTTTTCCTTTTAGTGTGTGTTTTGTATAAATATAATTTTCTTTAAATTCCGTAAAGTTTTAATTCCAATCGTTTCTATTTATGTTATTTATAAAATCAACCAAAATGTGTTGAGCATCTTAATGTTTTTAATATTTATAATTAAATATGTATGTTTATTATTATGTCAGAAATTTTATTCTATATCTAATTTAATGTTTTTTTCTTTTTTCATTTTATGCGATCAATATTACATAAACGGTTAATTAGTTTGTGCAGTATGGTTTAGGGGATATTAATTATATACAATTATTCGGATAATATAGTCATCATTTCACTAAGGCGTTTACACGTTTTAGACATAAGTAACTAGCTATAAGTCTTAGATATAAGTTACCTGCTATAAATATTAGATTTAAGTTACTAGCTATAAGTCTTAGTATAAGTCACTAGTTATAATTGTAAATCTTGTAAGCCACTTGTAAGCCAGTTATATTTATTCTTATATATATGTATTTGTTCAGCGCTCTTGAGGTGATTTTTAATTAAAACGGCGCTTTATAAATTAACCAAATAATTTTATTGTGACTATTATTATCATGTGCAGTACCCAGAAAACTTTCTTGTAGAGAGTCTCGTTCACCAAGGAGCCCGATGAAGATCATCGTAGATCAGTGATCATAGGGTGGTTTATTGCATTTAGTAAACAGCAAACAATCAACTTCTTTATTTGAGATTGTGCTTACTGTTCACACTGTACGTAGAAATGAAATATCATGGTTTTAGGGTCTATTCTGAAGGATCAATCTCGTTCTTTAAATTTTCCATAACTGGCGTCATGAGTAGTGTTCCTTTAAACAGCGGACTGAACAATAAACCACTTCTTCTTCTTCAATGGCTCTACAGGCCATTTTGAGCCTTGGCCTCCTTCAAAATAAGCCTCCACCGCCCTCTGTCCTCGGCCGTCGTCTTCCAATCTGCAACACGGAGTAATCCTCTTGCATCCTTCCTGACGTCATCCTCACATCTCAGCCTAGGTCTGCCCGCCTTTCGTTAACCTCCCGGGCATCCTGTTAGAACCTTCTTCGGTACTCGTGTGCTTGGCATTCGGTGCACATGTCCGGCCCATCTTAATCTTTGGAGTCTTAGATGGGTGGAGAGTCTGGGAGCTTGGTAAATATCATTGAGCTCATTATTATAGCTCTCCCGCTCGCACCGCTCCTAAGATTCTTCGAAGTACCTTTCTTTCGAAGATGTCCAACCGTTCCGCTGACTTTGCTATCAGTGTTCCCGCCTCACATCCATAGGCCAATACCGTTCTGATAATTGTTTGATATAACGTTATTTTGGTTTTCCTATGGACGTTTCGGGATTTGAACACTGGCAGCAACGCGAAGTAAGTTTTGTTAGCTGCTGTAATGCGCTTTCTTACTTCTACTAGGTCTTCATTGTCCTGCTTTATGATGGAGCCCAGGTAGGTAAACTTTTCGACCACTTTGAAATTATAATTGTCTACCAACTATAAACTATGAATGCAAGGCGGGGACTAGCTACCAGCATAGAGTTTTAAGTTTGTTACGTCAGCAAGTCATTAACACGGTAAAAGGAAAGTGACGTACGGCGAGCAGTGAAGGCGGCTAGTCGGCGATGGACTGCAGACTCGTAAGCCGATTCAACATTCTACGACAAGCTTCATTATGTTTCATAATCAGTTTATCCGTTGTTTAATATTTTTCGCCACTGGTAATTGTAGCAACTGGCGCTCTTAGAATTAAGCATGATTAAGATTTAAACTTTTTGATAGTTAGAAACTCTATACGCCGCATACAGATTAAATTTAAACCAGTTTTGTCAAATTTAATTTAATTTAATCTTAACTCTTGACAGGCCAAGATGACAAACATGACATCCGTAACCATGGGGTCGGCTGATGACCCCGTGTAATCTTTTATTTTTTTGGACATTAAATTTTAAACCATATAAATCACTTTTTTTTGTTATTTGTCCATTTATTGGGCAGGGAATATACCTATATTTGACAAAATATTTTTTCCGGCGATCAATGATTTTTTCACTTTTTTTTTAAACGGCACATTATGTATTAATCCTTTGGGCAAGAATACCTAAAATATTAAAAACATATTTCATGTATTTAAGCAGATATAAGAAGGATAGTGATTTTGGGGTCTACCTTTGGCCCAGATGGCTGCGGGAAAGTTAATTTAAACTAGTTGTAAAAATGCAAAATTTTTACCGGATTCTTCCGATTACACATTTCGAATGAAAACATTATCTTATTAGAAGTGAAGGTACTTATAAAATTCTAGTTGCGGGATATGCAGTAGCGTAACGAGTGGGGTGGACCGCCCCGGTGCCACCCGACGGTGGGGTGACACTACACCCGACGCAGTGCCGTAGCAAGCATGATTTTTCCCCCATTATTTTTTTTTGTGAAATTCAAAACACAAATTTTGACTTCCTAAAATATAAAAAAAACATTTCTAGCCAGTCAAATACGTAAAAACAAATTGTTATCCTCAAAATTAAAACACTTTTAAAAACACAAACAGAATAACAACTTTTTCAACAATCCATAGGTGATGATTTCCTTCGCGAGTTCCCGTCAATCACAATGTACGAAAGAAATGAGAATGACACAGGGGAAAACCGAGGAATATTTCACGGGAATCCCCAATAAATCAATAGTAAGAGATGGAAAGAAAATAAAATAACAGAATTTTTGGGGAATGCTGACTGACCGAGTCATATAGCTACAAATAACAGAGTTCCGTGTGGAGTCTTCAATTCTAATATGCTGCAAAAATCTGAAGAAAATCATTTGCTGCCATGAAAACAAAATAACCAATACTTAGGTTAAAATCAGTTTTGTGTTCAGAGTATAACGATAAAATTCCAATCGTGATATAAATAGTAAAGGGGGCGTTCAAGTATAACGTAACGCAATTTTTGAAAAATTTTGACCCTCTTTCCACCTATGCAACGCGCCGTAACATTTTTCTGCACCTCCCTCCTCCTAAACGTTACGTTACACCCAAGTGACTATTTTTACCTAAAAGTCTCAATTAAATTGCGCAAAGTACTGGAAAGTCGCTTAAATACCTTTGTCTTGTTTTAATCGCGTGTTAAAAAGAGTGAAGACTACTGCCATCTAGCGGAGTATTTTTGTAGCCTATTGTCAGTTAATATTGGATTTTACAGACTAGCGACGTAATTCGAAACTAAAGGTAAACACTAGACAATAAAGTAGATTTCTTGATTTCTGCCATGTATTTTACAATGACTGACACTTTGGTTTTTTGTTTGTGTGTGAAAATGTGTGGTTATAAATAGGACAATTTTTAGTTAAAAACTCTCTCTTAAATCGTGGATCTCCTGTAAACAACTAGCATGGTCTAGCAAGTGGTCAAAGTGACCAAATTAAATGTGTTTTGTCGGGTCGGGGACAAATTATTGTTAAAAAATGTGCTTGTGAATAAAACAAAGGAATTCCTCCATTGAAGCCAGATGTTTTTCCTTGACGTCCTTCTGCTAAATACCAATTTATAACATGGTCCTTACGAGCGGATGAAAGCATGGCCCTCCAGCCGCATCTACCTTACGATCGGATTAAGGCATTAAAAGGAAACAATAAAATGAACCAGCGAGCTATCCAAAAAAGATGAAAAGATGAAATCATGAAGATCAAGGAACGACATCAAATTTAAGTATCCCTGCCATTATTCCTTCTATTCCGTTCAAACAAGTGCTATTTTTTGTGTGTCGATGTACTTATTTAAAAACAAAAAACTAACTACCCGCAGTGTAAAATGCAAGTCATGCAAATTTTTTTAGGTTAATTGTTTTAGAAGATGATTATTGTTAGATTCTGTCATTGTTCATAGCTTGAATTGGTTACTACTGTTTTCTACGCGATTATTGCACAGAAAATATTTTTTAAGGAACATTTTTAGCATTTTTTGTGTTGAATTATTGTCAAACGTATAAAAAATGGATAATTTAAAATCGTTGATTAACAAACGCGGAGTGTTGAAAGGTAAACTCACGAGATTTGCGGATTCATTAAACGCATTATCAGTTAACGAAATTAAAATTCGCTATGCGAGGATTGAAAAAATAATTGATGATTTCGAAGAGATCCAGGAGCAAATTGAAAGTCTTCCGGATTCCAACGAAATTGATAATAATTTGCAAAGGGAGAATTTTGAAAATCAATATTATTCAACCTTGGCGACTGCTAAAGGAGCAATTCAGTCTGTAGAGACCCCCAAATTAGAAATCAAGTTACCCAACCTTCAGTTACGAGAATTCAACGGAGACCCTAAAAATTGGATTAACTTTCTAGAAACATTTAAGACATTGGTTCATAACAATACTGCCATAAGCAATGTACAGAAGTTTTATTATCTGCAATCCTGTTTAAAGGGGAATGCAGCAAAGATCATCGCCAATTTCGAGGTATCAGACCTGAATTATATATCGGCTTTTGAATTGTTGCAGCAGAGGTTTGCAAATTTGCGAACTACCGTACAAAGACACATCCAAGCTCTGTTTCAACTTAAAGAGATGAAACATGAGGATCCGGTAGCCATGCGTTATCTGATTGATGAAACAAATGTAAATCTCAAGGCGTTGCAAAATTTAGGCTTGAAAATCGAACAATGGGATGCTTTAATTATATACGTAATTTCTAATAAATTGGATGCAAGTTCTAGAAAGCATTGGGAACAAACCCCATTGCAGGATGAGCTACCTACATTACAGGAATTTCTTAAATGTTTGACCTCGCGTGCGCAAGTTTTGGAATTAATGTTAAATTCAGATTCGAAAAAAATTCCTACCCACCCGAAAGCAAGTGGTAGCAACAATAATCCCAAAAAGGAATCGGTATTTTTAGCTGCTACCCACAATAATTGTATTTGTTGTAATGACAAAGGGCATAAAATATATTTTTGTAAAAAAATTTTAAAATTAAATTCAGGAGAAAGAGCCAACGCAATAAGGAGGTACCGTGCCTGCTTCAAATGTTTGAGGTTAGGACATACGGCCCCATATTGCAAAATTAATTTAAAATGCAAGCATTGTGATAGCGAGAGCCACAATACGTTATTGCACAGGGAGATGCATCCGAGCGATGACTCCACGAATAAAGGTGAAGATCACCCCGGAGGTGACTGCCAAATGGATGCTGAACGAGTTTCAGTATCAAACCATTCAGCCTTAGCGAAGGCTGAAAAAACAATTTTATTGTCGACTGCTATCATTGGGGTGGTAGGTCACAATAATAAAGTGCATGAGGCAAGAGTCCTAATTGACTCTGGAGCTCAAGCCAATTTTATGTGCGAAAAGTTCGCAATGAAGTTAAATTTGAGATGCGAAAATATAAACAAGCCTGTGTTAGGTATACACAACAATGTTACCCATATAAAGAAACGTGTTGCGATAAAAATGAAATCTCTGAGGACAAATTATAATCAAAATATCACTTGTCTAATATTGCAGGAAATAACCACAAACCTACCTCAAGCAACAGTGGCCAGAAAAGATTTTAAGCTGCCGCCGGGATTACAAATGGTGGACCCAAATTTCAACGTAGCGGCGCCTATTGATATCCTGTTAGGCGCTGAGAGCTTTTGGGATATACTACAAGATGATCGGCTGAGATTGGATACCGGACCTACTCTTCAGAGGACTGAATTAGGCTGGGTTATATCGGGCCCGATCAACATTCATCAGAAAAAAAGGCCAGTACCGCAATTTTGTAGTTTATCAATAAACACATTATCTAATCAAATAGAAAAATTTTGGAAAATGGAGGAGGTGAATCCTGCGAGATTTCAAAATCACGAGGAGAAGGCGTGTGAAGCGGATTTCGTCGCCACGCACTCTAGAGAGAGCGATGGTAGATACGTTGTGAGTCTGCCGCGCCGCCCGTGTGTGAGTCAACTTGGTGACTCGTTAAACACAGCGGAAAAAAGATTTAAGAACCTAGAAAAGAAGTTTTTAATTAATCCTGAATTGAAATTGCAATATGTACAATTTATGCAAGAATATGAACAACTAGGTCATATGGAGTTATGTGATAAATGGAGAGGGGATGAGCAATCCTATTTTTTGCCGCATCACGCGGTTATTAAAGAAGCTAGCACCACGACAAAGGTGCGTGTAGTTTTTGATGGTTCGGCAAAGACGTCGACCGGAATATCCCTGAACGATGCTCTGATGGTGGGAGCTGTCATTCAAAAGGACTTATACAGCCATTTATTACGTTTCAGAAAACATCGATACGTCATGACTGCGGACATCGAAAAAATGTACCGTCAAATCAACGTATGCGCAGAGGATCGCAGCCTTCAGAAGATTGTATGGCGCGAATCACAAGAAGTGGAACTCCGACATTACAAATTGAGAACCGTGACATATGGGCTGGGACCTTCCTCCTTCCTAGCAACGAGATGTCTTCGACAAATCGGTATGGATAATCAAGTTAATTTCCCAGTAGCAAGTCAAGTCATAGAAAATGATTTTTATATGGACGATCTATTGACTGGAAGGGATGACTTGGAAGTTTGTTTCCAGTTGAAGAAACAAATAAGTGATATCTTACTGTCCGCAGGGATGACCCTGAGGAAGTGGAGATCAAATATTTTGGAATTGTCATCTGGGCGGAGCCAAGGTGAAATTGCCAAACAGGGCAATTGTGAAAAAATGATCACTGACAATTCCAAGAATGAAAAAATACTTGGATTAATTTGGAATAATGAATTAGATTACCTGTCATATGAAATTACAAAGCCGTCAGGTAAAACTAAGAGTAAGCGTCAATTATTGTTGTGCATAGCTTCCACCCTTGATCCAACGCAGTGGCGGCAAGTATCATCGTCAGTAAATGCAGCGGATATACTGTCCCGAGGTACCACGGCTGAATGGTTAGTCCACGCTTCAATATGGTGGAAGGGGCCAAGCTGGTTGACGGAAGATGTCAGCACTTGGCCAGTATCCAAGATGTCATGTTTGGATCCCCCGGAAATGAAAAGTAAAAATGTACTACTGGTAGCTGATGCTCAAGAATGGGATATTTTCAAAAAATTCTTATCGCTAACCAAATTGAAAAAAGTAATCGCTCAAGCGTTAAGATTTATAAATAATTGTCGTAACCCTAAGGATGAAACGTATGGCAGTAGATTGAAAGCTCTCAATCTCTGTTTAATGGAAGTTTAATTTGTGCAAGTGAAAGATTAAAATTAGCTACTTATTTATATTGGCCGATATTTGGGAGAAACACTGTTAAGCGTATCCTACATAAGTGTGTTATATGTTCTAGATACCGACTTCAGGTTTGCCGGCAGATCATGGGAAACCTTCCAGTTGTGAGAATCACTCCCAGTCGACCGTTCTCTGTCATGGACGTCGACTATGCCGGACGGATAGACACGAAGGCTGGAGCGCTGAGAAAATCTCCGCTCCTTAAATCGTATCTTTGCATATTTGTTTGTTTTTCTACCAAAGCGGTCCATTTGGAACTCGTAACAGATTTGTCAAGCGATGCTTTTTTAAATTGTTTAAAGAGGTTCATTGCCCGTAGGGGTCAACCGGAAAAAATATTTTCTGACAATGCAACCACTTTCAGAGGAGCTTCTAATAAGCTCAAAGAACTATATGCCAGTCTAAGATTGAACAATGACAAAATCCATAGGTTTTTAGCTGATAAGGGAATATCTTGGAGTTTCATACCGCCTAGGGCGCCGAACCACGGGGGGCTGTGGGAGGCCGCCGTCAAGTCCACCAAGTTTCATTTATATCGAATTACTAAAAATAACCCATTGCAGTTTGAATTATTGTATACTTTGCTTTGTCAGATAGAGGCTTGTTTGAACTCCCGTCCCTTAACTTCCCTGTCTGATGACGTAGACGACCTTCTCCCTCTAACCCCCAACCATTTCCTCATGGGCAGGGATGCTTCGGTTATTCCCGAGTTGGATGTCCGCGAGCTCCCGGAGAACAGACTAAGCAAATATCAAAAATTAAACGCTCTAATTCAAAATTTCTGGTTCAGATGGAAACGAGATTACCTTGCTGAGCTGCAAAAACGGACCAAATGGCAGGCCAACAACCAAAAGGCCATAAAGAAGGACGATCTGGTAATCCTGATGGAAGACAATATGCCTCCTGCATTATGGAAGATGGCGCGCATATTATCTACTCATCCAGGCCCGGATGGAGTAGTGAGGGTAGTTACCCTCAAAACAGCACAAGGCACTTTTGTGAGACCCATCACAAAAATATGTTTGATGCCAGTAGAATCAAACTTGGATCCAAATTTCCCGACCCGGCAAATCACTGACCTTCCCAAGGTCACAGCCTAACTGTAATTAGGGCTGAACCGATGCAACCAAACCACATCAATAATTATGGAGCATCGGTATTGGTGTTGTTGACACCACTGTATCCAGCCTGAAGCCACTGGGGCTTCAAGTCAACAACCGCGAGATGATCATCCTCGCTGCAGATCTAATGGTACTATCTGCTTACCAGGGCACGGCCGCCCCTTGATTTATGATGATCTACCCAAATGATGACATACAGAAGTACATGCTGATGTACCTTTCTAAAACGATGACCACCCTGGACAAGATGGCCGAGTAGTCTACCCGGTGAAGTGTTCATTCGGTTTTTTGGCAGTGCCATGCCAGTGAAAGTTAATGAACTGATAATCAGTCAATAGCGAACTAACAATTTATTGCTATTTGTGAATTGGTGTTGGTTAAAAAATATAATTGAAGTGAAATTTCTCCATAGAGACAATGAGACATTATTGATTTGTCAATTTTACAAAATTATTATTAATGTTGTGATTTTATTATTTTATAATTTAATTTTTTGCATGATTTTGTGAAATTTTTTAAGTTTTTTTTAGGTTTATTTTAATTGTTGGTTAGGTTCCCGAACCCGTTAAATGTAGATAATAGGAATTTGTAGTTTTGATTTTAATTTCAAAAAAACTTGTTGTTTTTTTTCATTCCCCGCCGGGCAGTATGTTAAAAAGAGTGAAGACTACTGCCATCTAGCGGAGTATTTTTGTAGCCTATTGTCAGTTAATATTGGATTTTACAGACTAGCGACGTAATTCGAAACTAAAGGTAAACACTAGACAATAAAGTAGATTTCTTGATTTCTGCCATGTATTTTACAATGACTGACACTTTGGTTTTTTGTTTGTGTGTGAAAATGTGTGGTTATAAATAGGACAATTTTTAGTTAAAAACTCTCTCTTAAATCGTGGATCTCCTGTAAACAACTAGCATGGTCTAGCAAGTGGTCAAAGTGACCAAATTAAATGTGTTTTGTCGGGTCGGGGACAAATTATTGTTAAAAAATGTGCTTGTGAATAAAACAAAGGAATTCCTCCATTGAAGCCAGATGTTTTTCCTTGACGTCCTTCTGCTAAATACCAATTTATAACATCGCGTTTGCGGTAAAAATAAAATAAGACAATTCAAACTCTCAATAGGTCCATGCGTATATTGTTTATTTTATTGTTTTAAATTGTATTTCATAAACAAATTGGGAAAATATTATCATTTTTATCGGCCTTTCATTCCTTTCGGATCTCCACAATTTAATACTGTACCTTTAATACACCTACATGGTTTTACACTCATATTTTGTTTTATATTAGCTACACTGAGGAGGCCCTGAAGAAAGTAATTTTACAAAGGTTCCCATATGGAGCAACACTTTACTCCACTATGATTTATAAGCTTACTCAGAGTGTAGTAAAACCTTCTTCATGATCTGAAAGCAGTTATACAAGTCCTTAAAACAAAGATTTAAAAGTCCACACTATGATTCACAGAAGAGAAAAACCTTTTTCATGTTCTGGTTGTAACTATTCGGGTTCTCAAAAGGGATACTTATGAAGTCAGTTGCTGACTCAGTGCGGAGAAAAACTTTTTCATGTTTCAACTGCAACTATTCATATACTATGAAGAGAAATCTAAAAATCACACGTTTACCAACAGTGGAAAAAAACCTTTTTCATATCCTGAATGCAACTATTCTTATTCTCGAAAAAATAACTAAAACGGCACTTGCTAACTCACAGTGATGAAAAACCTTTTTCTTGTCCCGACTGTAACTAAGCATGCCCTACAAAACGGTATCTAAAAATTCACATGCTTACCCATACTGGACAAAAACCTTTGTCATGTCCCGACTGCAGTAATACAAGTTTTCAAATGGAAGATTTAAAAATCCGCAGTACGATTCACAGAAGAGAAAAATCTTTTTTTTTGTCCTGATTGTAACTATTCGTGTTCTCAAAAGAGATACATAAGAAGTCAGTTGCTAAGAAAAACCTTTTTCATGTTCCAACTGCAACTTTTCATGTACTATGAAGAGAAATATAAAAATCACACGTTTACCGACAGTGGAAAAAACCCTATTTCTAGTCCTGACTGCAATTATTCTTATTTTCGAAAAAAATTACTAAAACGGCACTTGCTAACTCACAGCGATCAAAAAATATTTTTCTTGTCCCGACTGTAACTGTTCATGCACTACAAAACGGTATCTAAAAATTCACACCTATCTACCTTGTTTTCAAACTGGTCTTTCAGCACTAATAAACACGCTAACACAATAATAACTTCTTCACTAATTCACGTCAGTCCATAGATAATAATTCACTTCACGAGTCTACGTTAATCACAATATACGAACGAAATTAGAATGACACATGGAATATTTCAGGGAAATCCCCGACTTGGCTAGGAACAAAAAAAACATTTTTCAGGAATCCCCGACCAACCAAGCGATCGCATGCGGTCCGCGAGGCCTTTTGGTGCGGCCCGCGGGCACTTTTGGTGCGGCCTGCTGAAAGAACCACAAAAAATTACACAGAACGGGATGGGTTTTTCACGGTGTTTCAGATACATTTTAAGACGTTATTACAAAATTGTTAATATCAAGTTGTTTAGATACCAATAAAAACGTGATAAAACCTCCCATCTTACTTTTATTTTAATTTGTTATTGTGAAACAATAGTGAAATTCCATCGGAAAATTTAATTTTCTTGAACGGGACAGTTCCGATATTTTAGGATTGATAGAAACTCTATTCGGAGGGGAATCTTAGGCAGTCTGTCATAAAAAATATTTTCTAGTCATCGTTGCGAAAGTAAAGTGGATTATAAATCGAAAAAAATCCTATTAATGACAACAACGAAGAAAAGAAAAGTTGAAGCTGAGTGAAACGCGAAATCATTTGAAACTAAATTAAGGCTTGGAAAGTAACCCGAAATGAATAACACAATGCATTTTCCAACACTGCAAGGACAAAAGCCTTCTACATAATTTGAATACGCTGGTAATTGCGCGAAATTAAGTGAGGCATTTAATGAACGATTTAAGGATGTGAAAAGAGAGCAAACGGATTTGAACATATTTGCTACGCCGTTCAATGTCGAACCATCGAATGTGCTTGATAATCAGCAGCACGAAATTATTCAATTACAAAGCAATGATGAACTCAAAGCTAGATATAACAATCTTCCCAAATAAAGTCAGGAATCACTGGTTATATTAAGTCAAGCACGTCCCTTTACATTTTGTATATAATACAAACATTAATGCCATAATAATTGCCACACTTCTGGGTAAAAAAAATCACTTCACGAAATTTATTGTAATTAGTTAAATATATATAAACTATATTGCGGACAATAAATATGCTACAAAATGTAGAAAAACCATTCACGTAATCAGAGTACAACTTAATTTAAGCTGGTTGACTAGTAAACTACTATGCAGATTCATTCTAAGGGTAAAACCAATCTTGTGTTCACAATGCAAATTCCTGTTGGGGATTAATCTGCTAACCATAACGCACTTCGAAGGTAAAACCATTTTGGTGTTCCAGGGGTCCTAGCACACTGAAATCGTTATCTTTACAATATCGAATCGACATGGCATAACAACCGACGATTTGTGTAAGGTAATCAAAAAAAATTGTTATACGCTGGCAGCACTTGAGATATTTTCTATGCAGCAATCAATTGTCTATGGTATCGGAACGTCAAATTATTGTTTACTAATAAAGGGCTAGCGAGACACGAGACTATCAAGCGGCTTGGCTCAATCACGTAGTTTTTTGTCTATGGCTAGAGTTTTGACCGTCTCCAGAGGTGGCTTAAGGCTTGAGTCAAGCGTTGCGCAATAATCTACGTTATTGCGCAACGCTTGAAGCGAATTTATATTTCTTGGGCGTAGAGTTCGTAGACAACAAATCATAGACAAATAAGTACCTGAGTGGTGATTTTAGATATTTCGTATCACGTAAAACGTTTATGAAAAATAGATTAAATTATTATAAAATAGGTGTTAATTGTTTTTGTGTTTAATTTGTAGAAATCCATCTGGTTTTTCTTTTAAATTAATGTAAATATAATTTAATAATGTTATTACGTTAATGTTATATATATATTATATATTATTGTTTGGTTTGGAGACGCCTCACTTTTTTTGCCGCGCTAAAAACGACCGCTCTGCCCTTTACGTTTCAACCACCTTAAGGATCACTTTCGCTCGAATCGGATTCAGACAGGGTCGTGTCCCGATTGAGGACCAGATTTCATACAAAAAAGATGATGCAGGATTAACAGCGCACCCAACGGCGAAAACTACAATTAGATCTCTCACCGACGAAGAAATTCGGCCTCAGTTATATTTCCTGCCGACAGGTCACCCGTTAAAAAATGTCCAATATTTCAGTGCTTCAGAAAAGTTCACCTCCCATACAAAACTGATTTTGGAAGGTATTTAATAATTTAACGGCGTTCTTGATAATAACGAAGAAAAATGGACATTTTAAAGGCCCTTTGCGGGAACGCAGATTACAGCGTAAAAAAATATTTTGCCCGAGATGTTTTTCAATAAATTGTAAAAATACAAGTTTTAGAAACTTTTAAAGTTGCGACATGTACCGCATTCTATTCAAAATATTACACTATATTAGATTAAAGATTGAAATTTTTCTGACATTTGCCGAAATCGATCCATCATCGACAATGCAAATTTTTCCAGCCAGTTAATATGAACTCGAGGTAGGTACCTACTGGCGTTTAAAATATGAAGGATTTGCACGTAGAAAATAAACAGTAGTTAATGCAGCATTCATATTATCCGAGGTTTTGTGTACTTACGTAGGTACTTAATTCCATTGAAAATCAAATAAAGTAGGTAATGCAGCGTTGATATTATATTTATAACGCGGTAGGTACCTACCGTTCTATCGAATTATTGCAAATTCGCTAAGTATTTATAAGAAAACGCGTAGGTAAGGTAGGTACCGGCTTATATGAGGATATTCTTTCCTTTTAATGTTAAATCGAAAATTCATGATATGAAATGAAAAAAATCACCCAAGATCGTCACTTTTTGAAATATGTAGGTACACGGTAGTTGCATCTGGACAACCACTGCTGGTAGGAACGTTATTTTTAAATTAATTAAGTTTATTTTCACGTAATTTGCGAGTTTTATTTATTCAAAACATCAAAACTTATTATATTTATTATTATTTATTTATACTTTTTATTTCAAAACAGAAATAATTACGGAACTTGAATAGAATTTGAACAGAACTTTCACAGAACGTTTAAATTAACTTGAAAAATTGGAGATTTTTAAATATTGTTTTGAACAACCCAGCCTAAATATGTTTCTTTTTTTTTACGTACGTCCAGGTAACTCTAAACATTAGTACCATATATTTTTTTTCAAAAATGTTAAATTTATATAGTGCTTTTTTGCATATTGCATTTTTATGAAAATCATTCAATATGGGATAGGTACCGCCACCCTGGGAACAAATAATTGGTTTCTATATAAAATAATGAGCTTTGACATCACGAAATTTTCAAAAATGTTAAATTTATATAGCGCTTTTTTTGTATATTGCATTTTTATGATAATCATTCAATATGGGATTGGTACCGCCACCCCGGGAACAATTCATTGGTTTCTATATAAAATAATGAGCTTTGACATCACGAAATTATGCATTGCTAAACTGTTCATCCGATTGCGAGGAAACTTTGGGGACACTATGTGCGCATCCCTTCGATTCTTTCTGTATAAAATGGTGAGCTCTGGCTCTGGCTTCTCTGACTTTTGGGATTTGATTTTTTTTTACATGAATAGCGCACAAGAGTCCCAACTGCTCCCGTCTGGAGCCAGTAGGACTATGGCGTCCCCAATTGGGGTATGTTGTGAGGCTGAAGGCAGTGGGGAGGGGAAGGATATAGGAAAGAGGAAGGTGGGGAAGTACCTGGCTATTCAGATCTGGTCACCAAACATGGCAGAAGCCATTTCAAGTAACGTTTCAATGCTGAATGGTGGTCTTACACCAGGGCGATACTGAGAGTATCTTCCACTATGATGTGTGCATTCACTCGATTATTTTTTTTATATAAAATAGTGAGCTCTGGCGTCATGAAATTATGCATTGCTAAACCGTTCATCCGATTGCGATGAAACATTGGGGATTTGATGTGTGCATGCCCGCGATGATTTTTGTATGCAATAGTGAGCTCTGGCATATTGAAATTACGCATTGCTAAACCGTTCATCCGATTTCGATGAAACATTGGGGATTTGATGTGTGCATGCCCGCAATGATTTTTGTATGCAATAGTGAGCTCTGGCATAATGAAATTACGCATTGCTAAACCGTTCATCCGATTTCGATGAAACATTGGGGATTTGATGTGTGCATGCCCGCAATGGTTTTTGTATGCAATAGTGAGCTCTGGCATAATGAAATTACGCATTGCTAAACCGTTCATCCGATTGCGATGAAACTTTGGGGATTTGATGTATGCATGCCCGCAATGGTTTTTGAATAGTGAGCTCTGGCATCAAGAAATTATGCATTGCTAAACCTTTCATCCGATTGCGATGAAACTTTTGGGATTTGATGTGCGCATCCAGTCGATTCATTCTATATAAAATAATGAGCTCTGGCATCATGAAATTATGCATTGCTAATTTCGTTTGTCGACTACCTGTTCCCTTTGTAGGCGCTCACTCCTCGCTTCATCCACATTCACACGTCAAATCGCATGTGTTTTAACCCGTTAGTTGCATCTGCAACGGGCAAAAGCTAGTTAAAATATTAATACATAACATTTGTTATAACATAACAAATAATTATTTTTCTTTACTAGATTCCATTCCGCACAAAAATCACTTTCTACTAGCGAAAATGACAGGAAACCATAGACAAAGGAGTAATATGTTCAAATGCCTCTCGAGAGAAATATCGTCTAGGCATAGACTAAGCTTGGCTCAACGGCTTGAAGCGCGCATCAAGCTGTTGAGGCAAGCATTCATAGACAATAACGGAAAATAAATTTACGTGCTGGCCGTCAAGCCGCTTGATAGTCTACAAGCGTTCTGGCAAGCATTTCGTCGCTTTAGTTCGTTTTACTCCAACAGACCAAAACGTAAATCGTGAGAAACTGCGCTTTAAAGTTTTTTTTACGAAAAAGGCATATAAAATTAAATTAGCTAAATTGTAAGTCTACAAAAATGTTTTAAAGTATTACAAATTGTTTATTTTAAGTACAATATGTTCTAAATGTATAAAATTACGCAGAAAACACGTTTTTAATTTGGATGTTGGCCAAAGTGACGAATTCTTGTTTGCAAAAGTTGGATATTGGACAAGGGACACTGGATGTTAGACAAGAGCGCGTACTCTTGCGTGAAGTTACTTTATCTAACGTGCTTGGTATTACAGGGAGATCGGAAAGCATTTCAATTTATTGAACTTTGATAGGTACTTATGGATTTAGCTTATGTGTCCTATGTTTTCGCGGTGAGACCTAAATATTCGGGTGTGATTTTTAAATAGTTTCTTATAACATTCGAAATTTTTTCAGAAATAATATGTTTCTTGGTTGGGAAACAAGTTTCAAGAGTAAGTTTTTGTAAAATAATAAAATCGTAAAATCATCAATGAAAACGTACGTTTTCAGACAATTATACTTATTAAATAATGTTTCAGGCGTGTTTTATTGTTGGCTGCTAGTCGTCAACCGTTAGTCATCAGATAGGTCCTACGTTTATTAGTTATTATTTGAGAGGCGGGTATGGGTACCGCCGATCCGGGAACCATTTATTGGATAACCAACATCTCTGCCATAGGTCACCCCAAGTGGTTAGCTACGTTTGGTGACTTAGCAGGGGTGGCCGGGTTCTGTCTCGTTGTGAGTTTTGTCTGGATCCTGGCGACGGATGCGTCTGCCCACAAACTGCGTGGCAGGCCGGATCGGGAAAGACTGGTTGAGGAAGATCTGTAGACCTCTCCAGCAGGACTCTCGGAACATCGCTTTACCCGCAGTGGGGAAGGATTGATTCATAGAGCTGTGAAAAGGTCTCCCCAAGTGGTTCGCTACGTTTGGTGACTTAGCGGGAGTGCCTGGGTTCATGGGGTGAGGTTTGTCCAGGTCTTGACGGCGGATGAGTCTGCCCACCAGCTGCATGGCGGGCCGGATCGAGAGAGACTGCGTGAAGGAGTCCTTTGGACCTTTCCAGCCGGACTCTCTCGACCCCATTGCCTTGCACCGCGGTTGGACAGTTTCTTACGTCCGTCAATCCTATACACACTAACCCCCAGATTCCTACCCACAACTCATTCCTATTTCCATCCTAGAACTTCCTATTATTCCTTTCCTCAAAAAGACCCTCCACACAGCATCCCCTCGTAGGCCCTGAGAACATATATTGTGAAGCGTTTTTGCACTAAAACAATGCTATTCAAATTATCCGTATAATATACACTCGTATTATTTTTATCATATTTATTACGGCATATAAATCGGAGATTTAGTATGATCAGACCCGAAAGGTTGGATTGATTTGCGTGACTTTATTTTTATGTTAATACTGCACAAGAGTCCCAACCGCCTGGATCAAGTCAGGCTATACATAGCATACCCAATTTTGTGAGGCTGGATGTAGCGGGAAGGGGATGCAGTTATGAAGGTTGGTAAGTACCTGGCTATTCAGATCGAGTCAACAACCACGGCTAAAGCCATTTCAAGCAATGCTTCAATTCGAAATGGCGGTCTTACACCAGGGTGATACTGAGAGTATCTTCCGCTCTGGAACGTGTCGCAAATGCAGCATGTATATACATTTATATGTATATATTTTTTATTGATTTGTGTTATTTCACTATTTAAACATAAAAAACACATATACCTACACGTACGTTTTTTAAATGGTTAAAGTTGTGAAATATGTATAATATATATTTTTAGATTAGCTCCACACAGGTGGCCCTGAGGAAAATAATTTCACTTTGGAGGAGTCTTTATAAGGAATGTAAGGATAGGAAATTTGGAAAGAAAAAGGGTATGAGGGGTGGGTAGGAATCTGGGGGTCAGTGTGTCCGGGAGTGACGGACGTATGAATCTATCTCTCCAATTGCGGTGCAAGGCGAGAGTCGGGAGATTCCGGCTGGAAAGGTCAAAAAGCCTCCCTTAACCAGTCTCTCTCTCGCCACGCAACAGGTGGGCAGTCGTATCCGCCGCCAAGACCTGGACGAACTTCACCCCATGAACCCGGGCACCCTTGCTAAGTCACCAAACGTAGCGAACCACTCGGGGTGACCTATGGCAGAGATGGTGGTTATCCAATAAATGGTTCCCGGGACGGCGGTACCCATACCCGCCCCCCAAAATAAACAAGACTACCAAATAAATAGGCTATTTAAAATGGCAAGCTCTTGCGGTATGAAATTTGTACAAATTAAAATGTGTATATATTAAAAAAAATTAATATATGTTTGTTTCTGCGTTTGAATAGTTTATCTTCTTATATATTACATATATATATATATATATATATATATATATATAGGTTTATGTTACGGCATTTAGTGGCTCAAAGCGTCCTTTAATTACCGGAACTTCTTGATCATTTCGACTTACTGGCTCATTTGGGCACTTAGTGGCTCATCGTTTTTTTTTTTTTAAGTCCATCATATCAAACTCGATGAGACGAGTCGAACGGTGTAAAAAAAATTTTTGAGTGAATAAATGACATTTTTACGTGGACCGTTAATGCTCCGGAATGCGTTTTTTATCAGTAAATATTCATCCATACTTAGAACATCAATTGGGTACACTTTTTATCGCATCTATAACATCACGGCATGCGACGTTGCCGGATGTTCTCGTCATACAATATCATTCAAACTCCAAGTCGTTTATCAATGCTTTGCGATATTGAACTCAATGGTTAAATTCCTCAAAATCTATTATCGCATGACATTGCTAAGTCAGATTGAATCTTTTTGCGATATGTTATATGTTTGCCGGAATGTTATAATATGTTGTATTCCTACATAGGTAGCCAGACTGTCGAGCGCTCGCGGTGGACTGTTAGAAGAACAGACATTATATTATAATATTTACCGGCTATTCGCGCCCTTTTTTAAAATTGAAGATTGATTTACGAATTGCTTTTATAATATCGTTATTAATTTTGTGTTAATGGTTTTTGTTTTTATTACAAGTTTTATATTATTTCGTATTTTAATACACATTTATGTAGTTTTTCTTTAATAAATAAAATATTTGCTTCGTAATTATGTATTTGTCTTTTGCGTTCCGAAAGCATAGTCAGTTGTAATGTGATGATATCTATACAGGGTTTTCTAAAAATTTCAGAAATATATTAGGTACTCATTTAATATGTTTTTTCATACAGTTATATTAATTTGTTTAGAGTTTTTCATTTAAAAAAATGATCTGTACCTAGGTAATTACTTTACGCGTGACTATTTTTCAAAGGCATTGTCTCTAGTTGTATTGTAGTAGATAATAAAAAGGTGTTTTATTGTTGTTTGGGTGTATTTTATAAAAAATATTATGAACAAAAATAAACAATAATTTAAAAATAAATTACAATATACGGCCTACATAGTCCAGGAGTAAGACCATTGACTCACAATCCGCAGGTCTCAAATTTTATTTGATTAATTTGTGTTATTTCACAATTAATTCATTTAAAATAATATATAGTATATTTGCGGCACGTTCCAGAGTGGAAGATACTCTCAGTATTACCCTGGTGTAAGACCACCATTCAGAATTGAAACGTTGCTTGAAAATGGCTTTGGCCGTGTTTAGTGACCAGATCCGAATAGCCAGGTACTTCCCAACCTTCATCTTCCCCACCTCCTTCCCCTATCCATTACCTTCAGCCTCATAACATACCGGGAATGCCATAGTCTCACTGGCTCCAGACGGGAACAGTTGGGACTCTTGTGCGGTAGTCACTGTAAAAAAATAATATTTAGGTACCTATTAACTTACTGGCATAATACGGTGGTTTGAGGGATAGCCAAATTTAGTTGTTTTCTGATGGGTTACGGTAGTGAATTGGTCAAAATAAAGTTGGCAACACTGTCTCGGTGATTTAGTTGATATTTGCGCTAGATTGGTATTTGGTATATTTATGGCGCCGCCGATTCGTGTGTGGATGTGGATCAATGTGGATCATATGAATCCTTTCCTTTCGCATTTTATAAAATGTCGCGCTGGCGAAGGTACCATTATTGCAATATCAATGGATTCTTCAATTAACGGTAAGATTTTATCATATAACCTTAAATATTGTGTTGCATAATGAATTATTACAATCAATGACATACCAAAAATGTTTGGTGATTATCGGTTCGGACTGGCCACGCTTATTACGAATAATTTTTATTATATAATAAAAAGTTTCCTTTTTAAGTAATTAAGGCGAATCTAAAGTGTTTTTCTAAAAATTATTCGTAATAATCGTGGCCAGTCCGAACCGATATTTACCAAATGTTTTTTTAGGTAAAATTACATTTTAGGTTATGATTTCTATAAAAACGCTTTTCACTGATATTTTAATAATAATTCTTGTTGATTTTCACATAAGTATGATAATTATGCTTATTGTTTTATTATGTTTATGATTTTTAATGTGTTTTGTTATTTTATAGATAAAAATATATGTAGTACAAGTGAAAGTTCGCCAATTTCAGAGGATAAAAGAGCCGTAATTAATGAAATGGAGGAAAAACTGGATGATCTATTTGCAAACTCTTCAGATTCAGGTAGCTATGTACATAATAATTACTGATAATATACAATAATCTTAGGTATTTTTCATTACATACCAACATTACGTTACTTATTATTGTGAAATGTTTTAGCAATTAACGATAGTGATGCGGAATATTACGTTACGTAATATGAATTGTTTTATTTCGAATATTACATTATTATGCTTTATTTTAGAAGCAAGTGTGACGTCCGGCAGTGATGACTTATTCAAGTTACCCTCGAGAATTTCGTCTGATTCTGGTAGGTAAAACAAACCCCTTTATCTGACAAACGTTAACCAATGATTCCTGATCATATATGTGATAAGCGCATGGTAAGCGCTCGTTTCAAATTTCCAACTTGGTAATGTAA
Organism: Limnephilus marmoratus; assembly: GCA_917880885.1. Lineage (NCBI taxonomy): Eukaryota > Metazoa > Arthropoda > Insecta > Trichoptera > Limnephilidae > Limnephilus > Limnephilus marmoratus. Next base: position 49,609,567 of record OU862907.1, on the reverse strand, counting down.
ACGCTATGCTGTAGCGCAGGGGTTCCCAACCTTTTTGTACTCTAGAGCACATTCTAAAATATCGGTAGGGTGGCGGGCACCACATATTTTTAATCGACAAACTCCTCCCATAACTTCTCATTTTCCCATAATTTATTAATAAATAATAAACAAAAATGTTTCAAAATAATAAAATTATTATTCAAATTGCATACACACAGAGAAATGTATTTAATGTATTATTACGTCTCGCAATCGCAATGAAAATCTCGTCTCCTTCAACGGAAGCAACCTTCCGAACAGGCCCTCCATTGATATGCTCGATGTAACTCTAAGTGACCAGCTCAGATTTGGGGGCTCTATCGAAGCCAGAGTAAAGCTAGCCTCTCAAAAACTGGGCGTACTGTACAAGGCCCGCAGATACTTTAATAGTACACAACTGCTAGCCTTGTACAAATCGCAAGTCCGCCCCACAGTTGAATTTGGCAGCCACCTCTGGTCTGGAGCTCCAAAATATCTGAAAAATAACCTCGATTCTGTGCAGAAGCGGGCGATCCGATTGATTGATAAATTCTCCCATTTTAACAGATGGATTGCAATCTTTAGGGCACAGGCGTCAGGTAGGAATGCTATCCTTGTTCTACCGGTATTTCAATGGAAGATGCTCCAAGAAACTAGCATCATTGATCCCTTCGGCACCGGTGCATAGTCGGGAAACACGCCAAACCCGTGCCCAACATATGTACACGGTTGACATTTGTCACATGAGAACTGGTCGCTTCTTCGACTCGTTCTTGTGCTCAACAGCTCGGCTATGGAACGATTTGCCGACCTCTGTTTCCCCTTCCTACAACATGGGTCTCTTCAAGACCAATGTTAACTCCCTCTTCTCCTCAAAAAGACCCTCCACACAGCATCTTAGATGACATAGGCCTTGAGGGAAATCGTTTTCTTAAGGGCCTCCTGTGTGGAGTTTTTTTTTACCGGGTATACCGCACAAAAATCTCAACTGCTCCCGTCTGGAGCCAGTGACACCATGGAATCCCCAATCGGGGTATGTTGTGAGGCTGAAGGTAGTGGGGAGGGGAAGGAGGTGGCGAATAGGAAGGTTGGGAAGTACCTGGCGATTCAGATCTGGTCACCAAACACGGATAAAGCCATTTTCAAGCATACCCGGCGATTCAGATCTAGTCACCAAACACGGATAAAGCCATTTTCAAGCAACGTTTCAATTATAAAAAAAATATAATATCAATATGTCAATGTGATCTGAGGCAATGCATATCATTGGCCACTGCCTCATAATTAGGAGGGTATGACGATAATCCTGTTAGCAAACAATCATAAGGATGCTCATCGGTGAGTCGAGATCTATATCTTGATTTTATTAAGTTCATGTTTGAAAACAAGGATTCGCATAAATATGTCGAACTGAAAAATGATTCAATTTTTTATGCGGCTTTTTTCAAAAATGGGAACTTTTCTCTGTCCACTGTATTCCAAAAGTCCTCTGATATTAAGGATTTTAGCTAAATATCATTCTTAAGGTCCAAAATTTCTAACTCTAGTTCTTCTATCTTACCTTGAACAAAATCTGCAGTACAATGCGTGATGTGCAATAGTGAATAGCACTTCCCGTTCCAGGCTAGCGTGAAGAGTACAGTCTGGCACGCCGCGGCCGCTAGACAAGTTGCGAAGTACTGTCAGCAAAGGAACCACTCATACAAACAATATCGCAAACATACAAACGTATTTAATAAACCTACGCACTTAAAAACTTAAAACTCTAACAAATAAATAAAAATAATTCACATTTTTAATTAATGTTTATGAAAGAATTCTGTCTCTGTCGAATAGTGGTGGGAACATACGAACCGTTCACGGGGTCGGGAAACCCTGCTGTAGCGGGACAGCTTGCGTGAATACAGTTTAAGTTTATCGAACAAAGAAGTCATCCCATAATAAAATGACTGACACACCACATATGCTCAGGAATCGCTGGTTTAAGTTTGTGTGGTAACTTTGTATAATTCACTCTGTATAATTTTCCACACAAATTTAATTTATTAAATATGTTATAAAATGTTATTGCATTTTTAAATTTTAGATTCATATACCAGCGATCATCCAGGGAAGCAGGAGAAAACGGACTGCTATGTGTCATCAACTTCAAAACAATGTACATCTGATTTAGCTAGTAAAAAACCAAGAGTTTATGACCGTAAAAACTTCTGTCCATACTGCTTCAAGCTGATAACCAACTTTGTACGCCACATCACAATCCAACATCCCTTAGAGGCAGAAGTGATTGAATATAATAAAATTTTAGATCCCGATCTGCGCGAACGAAAAAAAAAGTGTGAATTAATTTCGAAGAAAATAAGAAATAGAGGCAATTATCTATATAAGCAGGACGCGATAAATAGAGTTAATGGAATAATACTACCGAATCGCCGCCCAAGAACGACTGCGACAGCTAAAGATTATGCGGTTTGTATAGAATGCTGTGGCACATTCAAAAGAAGTTTACTCTATAGACACCTGAAAAAATGTTCAAATAGAAAACAATCACATGAAGGAAATCCACTAAAACGCTGCAGAGTGTTAAAATCATCCGCTATTTTATTATCCCCAGACAATTCTGAGATCACTGAATCTTTAAGATCTCAGATATTTCCTGTGTTCAAAAATGATCCTATTGCAAAAATTGCAAAGTCTGAGCCATTAATTTGTGCATATGGTTCCCTACTATTAAGCAATCATAAAGAACATCATTTGAAAACACACATTACATCCAAGATGAGAGATCTCGCTAGACTGTTCATGGTCATCAAAGAAAAAAATCCTGCAATATCCTCATTTGACCTTGCATTTGACCCTATACATTTTAATGTTTTTATGGACGCTGTCAAAATAAATAGTGGTTACGATGAAAGTACAGGTTCTGTAAAAATTCCTAGCATCCCTCAACGACTTTGTACAGCTATAAAAGATTGTGCTGATATTTTGATGCGTAAAACAATACAGAATCCTGTGCTGACCACTTCATCCAAAGATGTTATAAAAAACAAGTTGTCTGAATTTAAAATAATCTTTGGTCACGCTTGGAAATTTGAAATTTCTACTAACGCTGAAAAATCAAGGAAAACTCAAAAAATGCTGAAAACTGATGTCATGCCTTTAACTACTGATATAAAAAAAATATGCACGGAAGTTATGAAACTAGAAGTGAATATAGCTCAACGATTTGAATGTGAAAAGTCTTATATCGCCTATGAGGAGCTATGTAAAATAACAATTGCTCATATTATAATTTTTAATAGGAGGAGGGCAGGAGAAGTTGCAAGAGCTCCATTAGAAAATTATATAGCCAGCCAAAGTGAAAAACAAGACATTCCTGAAGAAATATTGGAAATCATGAGTTCTGAGGAGCAAAATGCTATACATACATTATATTGCTTCCATATCCCAGGAAAAAGGGGGAGAACAGTTCCAATACTTCTTCGAAATCAGATGAAAAAAAATGTAGACACTATATTTGCGTACAGAAATTTAGTTGGAATTCCAAATGAAAACAAATTTTTATTCCCAAAACTAGGAGGTGAACCTTATTTTTGTGGCACGCAAATTTTAAGGGAACTAAGACACAAGTTTTCCTTTGTGAATTCAGATCATATAACTTCAACTGGGCTGCGACACCATGTTGCAACCATGAGCCAAGTAGCTGGAAAGAATAATGCTTATGTAAACGCTTTGTCTCATTTCTTAGGGCATACACCAGGTACACATAAAGGGAATTACATGATACCACAACTAGCTCTTGAGAAAGGTAAAGTTGGCTTGAATTTACTGCAATTAGCTGAGGGAAAAATATCTTGCCGATCACAGTCTGATAATGGAACGAACATTACAACAACTTTACAAAATGAAATAGATTCCGTCCCTCAACCTGAAGAATCACATAAAGAAAATGTGGATCATGTTACGTTGGATAATAGCTTAGAAAATGACCAAGAGTCTTTACCAAGTAATTTACTTGATGGGAATATGGCAAAAAAAATTATAGTTAGAAGGAGGTGGCTTAATCAAGAAAAAGATGAACTTTATAAAAACTTTGCAAATTATTTCATCGAAGGGATTGATCCTGGCGCTACGAAAATAAACGAAATAAAAAAACAAACAGGAATATTGTCAATGAGGTCATGGAAGCAAATTAATACATTTATTAATAATCACCGTGTCAAGAAATTGCCCTTACCTAAGGATTTGCAGAGAAAAAGAGAATTCTACCTCCAGGATGCTTAACTTGAATTCAAATGAATTGTATTGATTAAGAGACCGCTATACCGGCTTCAACGATTGAACGATCCAAAGGTATCGACTCCGATTCCACTACAGCTGATATAAAGCGTGAAGCAATCGTAAAGTAGCTGTTGGCTTGTTCCATAGTTTGATCATTGGCAGTCGTTATAGCAGTTCCATATATTTTATCTTTTGTAATACTGGCATACAGAGTACCGGGCGAATAAGGCCCCTTTATCTTTCATCATGATATTGGTTGTGGAGGGTTATAATTTATTTTAGTTTTTGTTAAATTTATGTGCAAGGTATAATTTGATATCCCTTGTTAAATAAAAAAAAAACGAAGGATTCTTCTGTAATGTACAACGCTAAATGTTTCGTGAACGATGTATAATAAAAAGTTATTTGGTTTTAATTATGATTTAATTTTTTATTATATTATGCTGTTTTTATAATGATTGTGAATATAAAGTTATTAGGCTATAATTATTTTTTTATTGTGTTATGTTATTTTTCAAATGATTACACACTTTTTTTAGTATGTATAGTAATATTTTTTGTTTTTAAAAATTCAAATTAAATAGTTTTTTTTCAAAATGATCGTTTTTATTTTATCACCCTTGAAATGTTGAAAGTTACGTTTGAGACCCGTATTGTAGGAGGGAGGACACACAGAGGCAGGCAAAAATGAGTCGTAGAAATGACCCGTTCTCATGTGACAAATGTTGGGCACACGTTTGACGTGTTACCCGACTAAAGGGACCGGTGCCAAAGGGATCAATGACGCTAGTTCCTCGGAGCATCTTCCATTGAAATACCAGTAGAACAATGACAGCTTTCAAACCAGACGCCTGTGCTCTAATACACACACACACCGACACTAATCTTGGGATTAGTGTGTCGGTAACGGGCATATGGGTCTATCCCTTCTACTGCGGTGCAAGGTGATGAGTCGAGAGAGCCAGGCTGAAGAGGTTAAAAGGTCTCCCTCAACCACCCTCTCCCAGATGCGACACCTAGTCAAACCATTTGGGGCGGCCTATTGTAGAGACGTTGGTTGTACAATGTATACTATAGAAAATAATAAAATTAGAATACGTGTATAAAATTGGTGGAAGGTAGGTACCTACCTATGTGTCATACAACTGGAGACAATGCTTACACGTGTAAAAATAATTATAGGGTAAGATAAGATAAGATAAGTAGGTATAACATGATAATATAAAACATTATATAAAAATTACATTTTACACACATTTTAATAAAACTGTATGTAAACATGAAATTAATAAACATATTAAAAATTATAATTTGCAAACCAACCTACAACTTAAAGAAGCGTACGAATCAATGAACAAAGTAAATTTTGTAATATATTTCTAATAAGTTTATTCATAATTTTTCGAAAACACTAATAAAACTAAGATAAAATAATTATGTAGCAAATAAAAGAAACTACACCAATATGTATTTAAATACCTAATTTTATTTGTGATAATATTAAAATAAACCTTAACACAAAACAACCGTAAACACCAAATAAATAACAATATTAATTAGCAAATCATACTCCAATTTTAAAAAAACGCGCCAATAATCAAAAACGGCCGCTTGAAATAATAAATGTGTGAATAAGCAACATCCGACCTGTTCTGTCAACCTACCTTCATATGAACTATATTGGTATGTATATGTAGCATTAAACTTGGCAACGTAGCGTGATGCGGTAAGTGTGTTCTTAAAATAGATCAAGGAATGCACGTTATTTTAAGATATTTTTTTTTAATAAATAAACATAATTTTTGATTACATATTATAGCTGACCATATTTTAAACAAAATTTAAAAGACAGCATGTTGGTACTTCATCTACGTAAGTATATATTACATGCGAAAGAATGAGCAACTTAAGTGGCTTCTTCTAAGATGAGCCACAAAATGTGGTATGACATAAATATATATATATATATATATATATAATACCAGTAATATTGTCATATGTAAAAAAAAAAATTTGCCAGAGTTTGAAATTTCCCTAGATTTTGTCCTGATTTCCCTTATCCCTAAAAAATATTTTTCTCCCCTAGATCTCGGGAAATTTCCCTCGACATAACATCACTGATTCAAAAAGACAACTTAAAAATAATAAACTATAGGTGAGTGAAGACATCACATAATCCACCATAGATTCGGTGCGTTTTTGGGAGTCTTGAAAAATTAAAACTTTGACAATTATTTTAACTATTAAAACTAACTATAAAAATAAAAACGCAGTTATTTAAGTTTGAAGGTCCTTATTCATTAAAAAAAAATTAAAAATAAATTGGACTGGAGTTCTCTATTGTGAAGGCACAAGTCGTTGCAGCAAGTTTTTGTACAATAAAAATAAATCCTCAAATAAGAAGTGTGTGAGTGCTTCGTGTATACGATGTAATAAATTTTTTTTTAAATATACGGAAACACAAAACCCCCAAAAATACCCCTAAACATATTAAACCAGTAAAAAATCCCATCTCACTTATTTTACCCCTAAGTTGGCAACCCTGAGCGAAAGATGGCGAAAATCAAAATTACAAACCTATCTTTACAGCTCCATCTATGAAACTTTATCTATGAGTTTTCAGCACTGCTACGTCACGGACCACGGTTTAAAAATTTGAACGAAGATATACGCCCCTGAATCAGGATATCATCAAATAGAGAGGGTGTTGGAATATTTGATGCTGGCAACACTGATAGTTACGGAACAATCTTCTTTTTTTGTTATTTTCTTCTGTTTGAAATTGAGTCAACTAGTGTATCGTTTACCTGACAACAAAATACTTCTGTACCTTGCAATTGAGTTTATTTCATTACAAACTAACATAATGCAGGCGCCAGACAGAAGTTCAAATAAGTGATCACTTCTTTGAAGACTTTGCGCACACATTTGGTCACATATTGTTGTTTCTGCCAAACATGTGTCAAAGTTTTGATCACTCCTTTGAGCTTACAGTTTTCAAATAGACTTCACACAACATGGTCGACGATTCGGTCGACAAAGTTTGCTTATATTATTTATGTGGGTCTAATTATTTATATTATCTAATTATCTAATTAATTTATCTAATTATATTTATCTAAATATATTTATCTAAACATATTTATCTAAATATATTTATCGAAATATATTTATCTAAATATATCTATCTAATTAATTCTTCGATAGAGCAAGGTATTGAAGAGTGGTGTTTAATTCGGTTCCAGGCGTCATTGATGTTATTGCGATTTTTATGTCCTTTACGTTTCGGAACCCATATATCTGGCTCTACTTGCATCAACTCTATAAACTCGAAAATGCTCTCATTATTCCACTCCATCGTTAGTTCATTTGGCTGTCCACGCACGACTACTCTCCACGGCGACGCTCGCGCAACTGAGCTTCGCGCAGTGTGGCAGGCATGCAAACTTTGAACTGATCCCTTTGATGTGCGCTAAAAAACCGACACGGAACGGCAAAGCGCACTTAAGTGATCACTTATGTGACAACAGTGTCAAATGCCCGTGCCACACATGTGAACACTTGTTTGATCACTTCTTTGAATTCGTGTCTGGCGCCTGCTTAAGTAACATAAACCTAAAGGCCAGGCAAGGAAATCTTTATAATTATCTATGACTTCATTATTGTCTATGTATAACCTAAATATTATATTGACACGTGCTTTCTTCTTCGTCAGTCGTTTCTTCCTGTTTCCAATGTTTAATCCGCGCAGTTAGATTTATCATCCCATACTCTAATAGTTATTGGTAAGTACTAATCATGTATGATCGTGTGAGAAATGTGGATATCCGCAAAGAATGTAAGGCTGATGTAAGCATAATGAGTAAGATTAAGAAAGGGATTCTTAGATGGTTTGGGCATGTAGAGCGAATGGACGAAGATAGTAGTGTAAAAAGAATATATGACGCAAATGTGAATGGTAGAAGAAGTCGGTGACGACCGAGGATGACATGGCACAATCAAGTGAATCAGATATTTGAGTCGGGTCATGTCAAAAGTCAGAATAATAGAAGATTATGTATGAGACGATCTATGAATGTGAGTGAGGCAAAGAGTGTGTGCCAAGACCGAGTTGGTTGGCGGTCCGTCCTCTCTGCCTACCCCTACTTGATGGTTAGTTACTTAGTTCCCAATGCTACTATTAATCACGCTTTTCGTTTGGTAGCGGCTGACAGCCAAACTGATCGACATTTGTTCTTTCATTTGAGCTAAGATAGGCTCACATGCACAAATGCGCTGTGTTTAACGCGACCTAGCTCTCCCTACCAATGCCAATCAGAACACCCCCCCCTCCCCCCTACGTGTGTAATGATATTCATGTTACGTTTTGTTCGAAGAACATTTGAAATATCAATTATAAGTCTTCCTATTTTGGACTAGGGTCTCTGTGGGAAATTAAATTGCTGCTTTGACTTGAGCAGTACTGCGGTGAGACAGCAGCAATCTACCGTTAATATAAGATAGCATCTACTCGTACTTTCTTCTTCTAATCCCAGAAATTTGACAAAATAGACGTCAGTCGTAGAAATATCCATTGTTACTTGTAGAAATTTCCATTGTTACCTAGCTTATTGCGTAAATCAGTTGTGTACTTATTCTTAAGCCCTGCACTCAATAACACAAATAACATTAGCGGAACTGGTTGTTGTAAACAAGTCCCTAAATAATATTGGCAGCATATCGTTTTTAATATGCATTAAAAAAACTACATTATATTGTTATCATGTTAAAAGCGGAATGGCGGATCCAAAGTAAGGTAATACCGGTTTATCTTGAGAGATAGATATTGTGTACATTGTATCGAGTTAGGCTGCTATTGATGGCGATTCTCTCCACCTTTTTCAAATGTCAAATGCGAGCTTAAAATAAGTAATGTCACAATAATTATTAAATTCTTATTTCAAAATATGAGTTATGTTTACGAATTCAAGGAAAACCAAATATTCAAAACTCACGCGAAATAAATTTCCATTATAAAAATGTTCTGTTTCAGGAATTTTTTTGACTTGAACCAATCATCAACGCTACCACAGCAGTGTCATGGATCTACTAAATCCTGATACTGTTTCCATCAACACGGAACCAGGTCCCCAGGAAGAAGGCGGAGGTGTAATGCTGTGTACGGATAATAATTTCGACCTCCAAGATGTAAAGAAGGAATATTTTCAATATGCGGAGATTACTCAGATAGCTGGTTAGTTGCATTGAATATATTAAAAAATGTGGCATGTTTAATTTTCAAATTATTTTTAAAACATGCCACATTTTTAATTTGGAATTATTAACTTAAAATTATTACTCGCAATAAGTTCCTGATTCCTCAAGTATTTACCCCTTTTTATTTGGGACATGTTATCAGTTACACGTTACAGTTACGTAATTATTTGATGGAAATAAAAACCTTTTCATTGACTTCTTCAAGAGCGGGGTCCTTCTTGAAGCGTTGGCAACTGATGCGGACATCTGGTGTCATTTTTTTTATCTTAAAGTTCGTATCCAAATCCACGCCTATATACACATTATGTTAAATGATTGGGTTTTAAATCATTAAAATTTATAGATTTTTTTAATAAAGTCTAGTTGTTTGTAATTATTGTAGTGTATGAACGTAGTACACTACATTTAAAGAACATAACAATTATCATTGTTCGTATTGTCGTTTCGGGTTTTGCAGGCAGCACTAATGTGGAGACAGTGGCCATCAAGGAAGATCTTGGATCCCGAGAAGAAGATGAAGGGAGTTTTCCATTTTTGGAAATTGACATGCACCTGTCGGATGTTAAGAAAGAATGCTTAGAACGCGTCGAAATGAATCAGGCAACAGGTAAAACCTATTTTCATTGTAAAAACATTATCTGGTATCCATCTTTCCAACTTTTCGCGGAAAATAAATCTTAATAAGCCTTTTTTATTCATATTCTTTTTCAAATTTGTCGACAGATCTGAAGACGTATCCTGTGGATAAACGATTCTTTTGTTCTCAATGTGACTACTCTTGCTATCATAGGAATGATTTTGTAATTCACCGTCGCACCCATATTGGAGTTAAACCCTTTTCTTGTTCCGAGTGCAAGTATTCATGTTTTCAAAAGCGCAGTCTAACGATCCACATGCTGACTCACAGTGGAGAAAAACCTTTTTCTTGTTCCGAGTGCAACTATTCATGTTCTCAAAAGGGCAATCTCACGAAGCACAAGCTGACTCACAGTGGAGAAAAACCTTTTTCTTGTTCCGAGTGCAACTATTCATGTTCTCAAAAGGGCAATCTCACGAAGCACAAGCTGACTCACAGTGGAGAAAAACCTTTTTCTTGTTCCGAGTGCAACTATTCATGTTATCGAAAGGGCAGTCTAACGATCCACATGCTGACTCACAGTGGAGAAAAACCTTTTTCTTGTTCCGAGTGCAACTATTCATGTTCTCAAAAGGGCAATCTCACGATCCACATGCTGACTCACAGTGGAGAAAAACCTTTTTCTTGTTCCGAGTGCAACTATTCATGTTATCAAAAAGGCGATCTCACGAGGCACAAGCTGACTCACAATGGAGAAAAACCTTTTTCTTGTTCCGAGTGCAAATATTCATGTTATCGAAAGGGCAGTCTAACGATCCACATGCTGACTCACAGTGGAGAAAAACCTTTTTCTTGTTCCGAGTGCAACTATTCATGTTTTCAAAAGGGCAGTCTAACGATCCACATGCTGACTCATAGTGGAGAAAAACCTTTTTCTTGTTCCGAGTGCAACTATTCATGTTATCAAAAAGGCGATCTCACGAGGCACAAGCTGACTCACAGTGGAAAAAAAACCATTTTCTTGTTCCGAGAGCAACTATTCATGTTATCGAAAGGGCAGTCTAACGATCCACATGCTGACTCATAGTGGAGAAAAACCTTTTTCTTGTTCCGAGTGCAACTATTCATGTTCTCAAAAATGCAATCTGACGAGCCACATGCTGACTCACAGTGGAGAAAAACCTTTTTCTTGTTCCGAGTGCAACTATTCATGTTCTCAAAAGGGCAATCTCACGATCCACATGCTGACTCACAGTGGAGAAAAACCTTTTTCTTGTTCCGAGTGCAACTATTCATGTTATCAAAAGGGCAGTCTAACGATCCACATGCTGACTCACAGTGGAGAAAAACCTTTTTCTTGTTCCGAGTGCAACTATTCATGTTCTCTAAAGGGCAATCTCACGAAGCACAAGCTGACTCACAGTGGAGAAAAACCTTTTTCTTGTTCAGAGTGCAACTATTTATGTTATCGAAAAGGCAGTCTAACGATCCACATGCTGACTCACAGTGGAGAAAAACCTTTTTCTTGTTCCGAGTGCAACTATTCATGTTATCGAAAGGGCAGTCTAACGATCCACATGCTGACTCACAGTGGAGAAAAACCTTTTTCTTGTTCCGAGTGCAACTATTCATGTTATCAAAAAGGCGATCTCAGGAAGCACAAGCTGACTCACAGTGGAGAAAAACCTTTTTCTTGTTCCGAGTGTAACTATTCATGTTCTCAAAAAGGCAGTCTTACGATCCACATGCTGACTCACAGTGGAGAAAAACCTTTTTCTTGTTCCGAGTGCAACTATTCATGTTCTCAAAAGGGCAGTCTAACGATCCACATGCTGACTCATAGTGGAGACAAACCTTTTTCTTGTTCCGAGTGCAACTATTCTTGTTCTCTAAAGAGCAAACTCACGAGGCACAAACTGACTCACAGTGGAGAAAAACCTTTTTCTGGTTCCGAGTGCAACTATTCATGTTATCAAAAAGGCAATCTGACGAGCCACATGCTGACTCACTCTTGATAAAAACCTTTATTGTGATCTAAGTGCAGCAATTCGTCGTCTCAAATGAGAGATTTGAAGAAGTACGTTGGAACTATTGTTGCAGAATAAACTTTTTCGTATTTTATATGGTCAACGTTTTCTAATGAGGGACAATCACAATTCTCATTTAAGTGATGCGGGCTATGGATTTTCAAGTTCAGGTTTTCTTTAGAGTTTTTCTTATTTTTTATTTTAAAAGTGATGAATTTGGTTTTATTAGCACTAAGTGTAAGTGAACAGTAGTCTAGCCATTTTTTAATCCTATTAAGTGTGTCTTCTGCTTTCTTAAATGTTTCTGTCCAATTATTCCCATTTATTAGGAGAACAGTATCATCCGCAAAACTGATGATTTCTCCTTCACATTCTATGTGGCATAGATCATTAATGTAAATAAGGAACAGAATCGGACCCAGAATACTTCCTTGCGGCACCCCGAATTTGACATCAATACCATTTTGAGTTGAGATGGAAATCTGCTTTCCGTGATAGATTTATTTATTAGAAAGAGTGTCGGTTTGGTAATTTCATCTTGTAAGATTTTTATTGTTTTCATTGTGATTTCATCACTACCAGATGAAGATGTTGGTTTGAATTTAGATAACATTAGAGTTAGTTCTTGTTTAGTGATTTGTTTTAGAGCAAATTTAATCCTTTGTGGATTTGGGTGTTTGTTTATGTTCGGGTTAAAGTGTTGAGGTTTGGTTATTTTGTTGGCTTAATTCGAGCCTATGTTTGCAAAAAAGTTGTTAGTGTAGTTAATTAGTTTATGTACGTTTTTGTTTAGCGAGAGTGTACCGTTATCTGTGTTGATTTCTTCCAATGGGTTTGTTTTGTTTTGATCTGTGTAGGTGATTTCTTTAATTATTTGCCAGATAAGTTTTGGATTATTATTGGATTGCTCTATTTTAAATCTGTAGTAATTTTGTTTAGCCGATTTAGTAAGATTGGAGCAGATGTTTCTATAGTTTTTGTAAAATAGTTTAAGGGAAAGGTCATAAGGATTGTTTTTTACTTGCTGATGGATCTTGTCTCTTTTTCTTATACATTTAAGTAGGCCAGGTGTGATCCAAGCTTTTTTGATAATTTTATTGTGTGAATATGTGTAAGTTTTTATTGAAGTGTGGTTTTGTATTTTTAATTGCAAGTGTTCAATAAATATTTTCCAAGCAACTTCTAGGTCTTCAGCATTATATATTGACTCCCAGGTTTCAGTTTGTACTGATTTTTTTTAGTTTTATGTAGTCTATAACATGTCTATTCCACGTTAAATTTTGAGTCGATGGTCGATTTTTCTTTGCATAAATGTTAAGAATTAAAGTGTAGTGATCAGTGATGGTGGATTGATGTATGATTGTGGAGTAGTTTTTTTTGTTTTTGTCATTATGTGGTCAATGCAAGTTTGCGAGGGGATTGATTTATTCATTTTGTGATCCACTCTAGTTCGTTCCCTTATGGCGGCAGACATTCCGTGGGAGAGGAGGAGTAATTGGTACTCCTGTGTTTGTGGATGCTGCCTTCCAGTATCCAGTATATTTGTTGATGTCCCCAATAATGAACAGGTTCCTGATGTTTCGTTCTTGAAGTAGTATGGAGTCTAGTGATCCAAGAAATGGTGATAAATTTGTAGTTGAAGGCGATCTGTAGATAGCGAAGATGCATATATCTTGATCGAGTTTTATTTTCAAACAGTTTGCGTCTTGTAATTCGATTTCTACTATTTTGCATTCTATCTTATTTTTACAATATACAATTACTCCGTCGTTTTGATGTTTGTGAAGTTTAGTATTGAAGACTTTGTAGTTGTTGATGTTTTTATGCACATATGTTGAGAAATTTATCCAACATTCTGTAAGGATTAATAAGTCAGGTACCAAATTTAATTCATTTATTAGCATAGTTAAATCCTCGAAGTTTTTGTTAATGCTTCGAATGTTTTGATGAATTATGTTCAGGATCGGTAATTTGTCCTGGAGTACACGGTTTAACATGCAGGTATTTGTGGTGATTATTGGTTCAGGTATCAGTTTTTCAAGTGGTTCCGTTGTGAAAGAGGCCATTATAAATATATAGAGTAGATAGAGTGTGTATATGGTTTTATTTTATTTTTTACATCATCTTAATAGGTATATCGTTGAGATGTCTTATTTCGACAACCTTGGATTCTATAGTTTTTCTTACAAGAATTTTTCCTGATTTTACCCAAACATATCTATATTATTTTTCTAGGGCTCTTTGTTTGGTGTTCCAATGTAAGTTTTTGTAGTACTGGGTTAATGCCGCATTTAAATAGACGTATTGGGCTCCTTCCCCGTAAAATTTTTAAATCGGATCGCTATGCTTAGCAGCTAACATAATGTGGACTTTTTTATTGTCTACAAAATTAATTGTGATTTTTTTTGGTTGTTTGGTTTGGAAGTCGTAATTTTAAAGGTGTCCTCTGGTGATGAGGTAACGCCTGCGAGCTCAGCGATCTGGCTTACAGTATGGGCTGGGGGTATGTTTTCCTGTAATTTAAGGCCGCTTATTTCAATACTGTTTAGCAGGGCTGATTGCTCAATATCTGCCAGGTGAACCTCCACCATAGCCAATCTTTTCTCCTTTTCTGCCATTTCGTCCTTAAGGTTGTTTATATGTTTTGGTGAATCCATGATTTGTGACAATTTGTTTATGATATCGTCATATTTATCGTTAATAAAGTTGTTAAACGTTTTTATTTCTTGAAGCTCGTTTTCTATTTTTTTAAACATAACTGATTTCATTTCGTCGAATTTTGAGTTGATGAATTCGAATATTGGGTCATCTTTGGTATTTTTGTTAGACCTTGTTTCCATGATTTTAGTTGGTTTGGACATGGGCAAAATAAATGATTCAATGTGCACTAAAAAAACTTTGACCGATTTTCTGCGAACTGTCACTTCCACTTTAATGATCTCATTAAAGTGGAAGATCAAGATAATATGATCTCAATTAATGAAACTAGTAGTGTATTTCTTTTTAATTCTTATTTTATTAAGTGAACCTTTAGTTGAATTCTTGGTCATTTTGTTGGTGGTTAATTTTTGTCTGCACTTTTTTTCCTTTTAGTGTGTGTTTTGAACAGGCAATTTATACTAAATATAATTTTCTTTAAATTCCGTAAAGTTTTAATTCGGATCGTTTCTATTTTTATGTTATTTATAAAATCAACCAAAATGTGTGGAGCATGTTAATGTTTTTAATATTTATAATTAAATAGGTATGTTTATTATTATGTCAGAGATTTTATTCTATATCTAATTTAATGTTTATTTCTTTTTTCATTTTATGCGATCGATATTACATAAACGGTTAATTAGTTTGTGCAGTGTGGTTTAGAGGATATTAATTATATTCAATTATTCGGATAATATAGTCATCATTTGACTAAGGAATTTACACGTTTTAGACATAAGTAACTAGCTATAAGTCTTAGATATAAGTTACCAGCTATAAATCTTAGATTTAAGTTACTAGCTATAAGTCTTAGTATAAGTTACTAGTTATAATTGTAAATCTTACTTGTAAGCCAGTTATATTTATTCTTATATATATGTATTTGTTCAGCGCTCTTGAGGTGATTTTTAATTAAAACGGCGCTTTATAAATTAACCAAATAATTTTATTGTGACTATTATTATCATGTGCAGTACCCAGAAAACTTTCTTGTAGAGAGTCTCGTTCACCAAGGAGCCCGATGAAGATCATCGTAGATCAGTGATCATAGGGTGGTTTATTGCATTTAGTAAACAGCAAACAATCAACTTCTTTATTTGAGATTGTGCTTACTGTTCACACTGTACGTAGAAATGAAGTAACATGGTTTTAGGGTCTATTCTGAAGGATCAATCTCGTACTTTAATTTTTCCATAACTGGCGTCATTAGTAGTGTTCCTTTATACAGCGGACTGAACAATGAACCACTTCTTCTTCAATGGCGCTACAGCCCATTTCGAGCTTTGGCCTCCTTCAAAATAAGCTTCCACCGCCCTCTGTCCTCGGCCGTCGTCTTCCTATCTACAACACGGAGTAATCCTCTTGCATCCTTCCTGACGTCATCCTCACATCTCAGCCTAGGTCTGCCCGCCTTTCGTTTACCTCCCGGGCATCCTGTTAGAACCTTCTTCGGTACTCGTGTGCTTGGCATTCGGTGCACATATCCAGCCCATCCTAATCTTTGGTCTCCTAAATGGGTGGAGAGTCTGGGAGCTTGGTAAATATCATTGAGCTCATTATTATAGCTCTCCCTCTTGCACCGCTCCTAAGATTCTTCGAAGTACCTTTCTTTCGAAAATGTCCAGCTGTAGGCCAAGGCCAAGGCCATAGGCCAAGATCGTTCTGATAATTGTTTTGTATTACGTTATTTTGGTTTTCCTATGGACGTTTCGGGATTTGAACACTGGCAGCAACGCGAAGTAAGTTTTGTTAGCGGCTGTAATGCGCTTTCTTACTTCTACTAGGTCTTCATTGTCCTGCGTTATAATGCAGCCCAGGTAGGTAAACTTTTCGACCACTTCGAAATTATAATTGTCTACCAACAATAAACTAATAAACCACTATTATTAACATATATGAATGCAAGGCGGGGACTAGTTACCAGCATAGACTTTATGTTTGTTCCGTCAGCAAGTCAGTAACACGGTAAAAGGAAAGTGACGTACGCCGAGCAGTGAAGGCGGCTAGTTGGCGATGGTCTGCAGACTCGTAAGCCGATTCAACATTCTACGTACAAGCTTCATTATGTTTTATAATCGGTTTATCCGTTGTTTAATATTTTTCGCCACTTGTAATTGTAGCAACTGGCGCTCTTAGAATTAAGCATGATTAAGATTTAAACTTTTTGATAGCTAGGAACTCTATACGCCCCATACAGATTAAATTTAAACCAGTTTTGTAAAATTCAATTTAATTTAATCTTAACTCTTGACAGGCCAAGATGACAAACATGACATACGTAACCATGGGGTCGGCTGATGACCCCGTGTAATCTTTTTTTTTTTGGACATTAAATTTTAAACCATAGAAATCACTTTTTTTGTTTTGTTATTTGTCCATTTATTGGGCAGGGAATATAACCTATATTTGACAAAATATTTTTGCCGGCGATCAATGATTTTTTCACTTTTTTTTTTAAACGGCACATTATGTATTAATCCTTTGGGCAGGAATACCTAAAATATTAAAAACATATTTCATGTATTTAAGCAGATATATGAAGGATAGTGATTTTGGGGTCTACCTTTGGCCCAGATGGCTGCGGGAAAGTTAATTTAAACTAGTTTTGTAAAATGTAAAATTTTTACCGGATTCTTCAGATGACACATTTCGAATGAAAACATTCTCTTATTAGAAGTGAAGGTACATATAAAATTCTAGTTGCGGTATATGCAGTAGCGTAACGAGTGGGGTGGACCGCCCTGGTGCCACCCGACGGTGGGGTGACACTTCACCCGACGCAGTGCCGTAGCAAGCATGATTTTTCCCCCATTATTTTTTTTTTGTGAAATTCAAAACACAAATTTTAACTTCCTAAAATATAAAAAAAACATTTCTAGCTAGTTAAATACGTAAAAAAAATATTATCCTCAAAATTAAAACACTTTTAAAAACACAAACAGAATAACAACTTTTTCAACAATCCATAGGTGATAATTTCCTTCGCGAGTTCCCGTCAATCACGATGTACGAAAGAAATGAGAATGACACAGGGGAAAACCAAGGAATATTTCACGGGAATCCCCAATAAATCAATAGTAAGAGATGGAACGAAAATAAAATAACAGAATTTTTGGGGAATGCTGACTGACCGAGTCATATAGCTACAAATAACAGAGTTCCGTGTGGAGTCATCAATTCTAATATGCTGCAAAAATCTGAAGAAAATCATTTTCTGCCATGAAAACAAAATAACCAATACTTAGGTTAAAACCAGTTTTGTGTTCAGAGTGTAACGATAAAATTCCAATCGTGATATAAATTGTAAAGGGGGCGTTCAAGTATAACGTAACGCAATTTTTGAAAATTTTTGACCCTCTTTCCCCCTATGCAACGCGCCGTAACATTTTTCTGCACCTCCCTCCTCCTAAACGGTACGTAACACCCAAGTGACTATTTTTACCTAAAAGTCTCAATTAAATTGCGCAAAGTACTGAAAAGTCGCTTAAATACCTTTGTCTTGTTTTAATCGCGTTTGCGGTAAAAAAAAAACAAGACAATTCAAACTCTCAATAGGTCCATGCGTATATTGTTTATTTTATTGTTTTAAATTGTATTTCATAAACAAATTGGGAAAATATTATCATTTTTATCAGCCTTTCATTCCTTTCGGATCTCCACAATTTAATACTGTCTTACCTTTAATACACCTACATGGTTTTACACTCATATTTTGTTTTACATTAGCTACACTGAGGAGGCCCTTAAGAAAGTAGTTTTACAAAGGTTTCCATATGGAGCAACACTTTACTCCACTATGATTTATAAGCTTACTCAGAGTGTAGTAAAACCTTCTTCTTCTGAATGCAGTTATACAAGTCCTTAAAACAAAGATTTAAAAGTCCACACTATGATTCACAGAAGAGAAAAACCTTTTTCATGTTCTGATTGTAACTATTCGGGTTCTCAAAAGGGATTCTTATGAAGTCAGTTGCTGACTCAGTGCGGAGAAAAACTTTTTCATGTTTCAACTGCAACTATTTATATACTGTGAAGAGAAATCTAAAAATCCACGAGTCCACGGTTTTTTTCCACGTTTACCAACAGTGGAAAAAAACCTTTTTCATGTCCTGAATGCAACTATTCTTATTCTCGAAAAAATAACTAAAACGGCACTTGCTAACTCACAGTGATGAAAAACCTGTTTCTTGTCCCGACTGTAACTAATCATGCCCTACAAAACGGTATCTAAAAATTCACATGCTTACCCATACTGGACAAAAACCTTTGTCATTTCCCGACTGCAGTAATACAAGTTTTCAAAGGGAAGATTTAAAAATCCGCAGTACGATTCACAGAAGAGAATAATTCTGATTGTAACTATTCGTGTTCTCAAAAGAGATACATAAGAAGTCAGTTGCTGAGAAAAACCTTTTTCATGTTCCAACTGCAACTTTTCATGTACTATGAAAAGAAATATAAAAATCACAC
This sequence comes from Limnephilus marmoratus, assembly GCA_917880885.1. Lineage (NCBI taxonomy): Eukaryota > Metazoa > Arthropoda > Insecta > Trichoptera > Limnephilidae > Limnephilus > Limnephilus marmoratus. The sequence continues at coordinate 49,590,256 of OU862907.1, read as the reverse complement.
GTTTACCGACAGTGGAAAAAACCCTATTTCTAGTCCTGACTGCAATTATTCTTATTTTCGAAAAAAATTACTAAAACGGCACTTGCTAACTCACAGCGATCAAAAAATATTTTTCTTGTCCCGACTGTAACTGTTCATGCACTACAAAACGGTATCTAAAAATTCACACCTACCTACCTTGTTTTTCAAACTGGTCTTTCAGCACTAATAAACACGCTAACACAATAATAACTTCTTCACTAATTCACGTCAGTCCATAGATAACAATTCACTTCACGAGTCTACGTTAATCACAATATACGAACGAAATTAGAATGACACATGGAATATTTCAGGGAAATCCCCGACTAGGCTAGGAACAAAAAAACATTTTTCAGGAATCCCTGAAAAATGTTCTATCTGTTCAATCTGTAATTAAAACCAGTTCTGTGTTAAGAATGCAACGAAAACGCATCAGGTTTTATTTCATTTGCTGACGCATTTTGTATGTTGGAAGTGCATCTATAAAATTCTAGTTTCTTATTTTATGCTGCCAGAATTAGAGGAAATCCATTTTCATATTCTGAGTGTAGTGCATTTTGACGGAAACCATTCTCGTGTTTAAAGTGCAGTTATAAAATTCTGGTTGCTGACTATATGCAGCCAGAATTACAGGAAAACCATTTGCATGTTCTGAGTGTAGCTATAATTAAAGAGTGTTGGCAGTTACGTAACGATTTTTTTAATCAGTTGCAGTAGAACCAGTTCTTTGATTCGAATGTGGCTCACCCCCCCCCCCCCAGCGACTGAAATCGGAGTGCGGCCAGCGGATTAGAGTATGAACATCCGAATGGCCCGCGACGTTAAAAAGGTTCCCCACCCCTGCCATAGAGCAAAATAACAATCAGTGTTAACGTGTAAAATATTTTTTACGGAAATTTTGCACTTTCGTTAGTTTTTTCTCCACGTTCGAGTGTAACCCCCTCCTTGGGTGGCACCCGGGGCGGTTTGCCCCCTCCTCGTGACCGTGGAAAATAAAATTACGAAGGATATTGTCACAAAAATATTTAATACGGTGTTATTTTCTTGCCTCATTGCCTTTTTATACGCAAAAATAGCCTTTTTCCGAAATTCATTCTCTATCAACCCCCGCCCCCCGGGACGGACCAATTATTTACACTCTTGTGAAGTTGAAATTGGAGGGGGGGGGGGGGGGGGGGGGGGTTGACACCACGTCACCCCGGTGCAACTGAGCAAAATCATCGATTTCCGAAAGAGAAAATTTGTAACGCTCCCCCCCCCCCCCGCCCCCCGTCAACACCGCACGCTACTGTGTTCCGCATTGATATTTTACAAAGTTGGCCGCTTTAATATATGTATCTATACCTACAGATATATATTGTTTTAACCCTAGAGTAGTCGCACCTTTCCATGATTCATGATTGCTCGCGTGGTTGGCATTTTGCCGCCCATACTTAAAATGTTTTTTTTGCAAATAATAGTTATACACGTTTGCAATGATTTTAAAAGAACAGAATAAACTATCAGAAAATTTTATTAATGTTTTATACTTAGTATTAGAAAAAAAGCCTTGAGAAATCTTCAGTTAATTTTTTTGAATTTTAACGATACCTTTATCTAAACCTATATAAAAAAGGAAAATTATTAACGAAGTTAAACGTTTTCATCATCTATAACAGGGATGGGGAACCTGCAACCCGCAAGACGTTTTGGTGCGGCCCGCGGGCACTTTTGGTGCGGCCTGCTGGAAGAACCACAAAAAATTACACAGAATGAGATGGTTTTTTCACTGTGTTTCAGATGTATTTTTTTGTCGTTATTACAAAATCGTTACTCGCAAGTAGTTTAAATACAAATAAAAAAGTGATGAAACCTCCCATTTACTTTTATTTCAATTTGTTATTGTGAAACGGTAGTGAAATTCCATCGAAACTTAATTTTCTTGTACGGGACAGTCCCGATATTTCAGGATTGATGGCAACTCTAGTCATCGTTGCGGAAGTAAAGTGGATTTAAATAAAATAAAATATTATGTTATTTTAATATCTTTTTAATAAAATCCTATTAATGACAACTACAAAGAAAACAAATGTGGAAGCTGAGTGAAACGTGAAATCATTTGAAACTTAATTAAGGCTGTGGAAAGTAGCTCAAAATTATCAACACGATTTTCAAACACTGCAAGGACGAAAGCCTTCTACATCGCTTGAATATGCTGGTGAGTGCGCAAAATTAAGTGAGGCTTTTAATGAACAATTTAAGGACGTGAAAAGAGAGCCAACGGATTTGAACATATTGGCTACACCGTTCAACTTCGATCCTTCGAATGTGCCTGATAATCTGCAGCACGAAATTATTCAATTATAAAGCGATGATGAACTAAAAGCTACCTATAACAATCTCCCCAAATAAAGTCAGGAATCACTGGTTATATTAAGTCAAGCACGTCCCTTAACATTTTGTATATCATACAATCAAATGCCATAATACTTGTCACACTTCTGGCTTAAAAAAAATCAATACAATATGTAATTTATTGTAATTAGTTAAATAAATATAAAATTATATTGCGGATAATAAATATGTTACAAAATATAGAAAACCATTCACGTAATCAGATTACAATTTAATTCAAGCTGGTTGACTAGTGGAATCCTATGCAGATCATTCTAAAGGTAAAACCAATCTTGTGTTCACAATGCAAATTCCTTTTGCGGATTCATCTGCTAACTGCTAACCCTAACACATTTCGAAGGTAAAACCATTTTGGTGTTCTAGGTGAAGCAATAATTAAAGCTGGGGACACACAATCCAATACGCTATGACGGAAAAACCAGTTTTGTGTACAAAATGCTATTAAAAAATCCATGTAAGGTTTCGTCAGCTTACGCATTTCCTTCTCGTTTTTGAAGTGCATTTAAGTTGTTTTTTTTTGTTAATTAAATACATACAAAATTTTCACTAATTGTGCCATTTAACCATGTAAAATTTTAAGTAACAATATGTAAAAAAAAAATCAGAATCGACCCTACATAAGCCAATCAACCATTTAGTTATAATTGAATCGATGGTTGTAATTCGCATGTTTTAATATTTTATTCTGGGGGGATTGAATTACACAATTTCGTTCCCAGATATGCTAATGTCTTTTGATACTTTGCCGTACTGCTCCCTGGGACCAAGAGATCCTATCTGTGATTCTGTATTGTTGTGATATATTCATGATCAATTAATGAATAATGTAGGGGCGTGTAAATATCCCCATACACAAGGAAATCCGCAAAACAGTCTACACAGCAATTCCAAAATCCTAAGTGAAAACAGAACAATACTCACTCAGAGAATGCAGCTCTTGTATGATGTCCAGCACAAAACGACACTAGTTTTCATTCAAAATATCGATTTCTGCCAAGGCGGTATTGCATAATCTCAACAGATGTTTAGCACAGCAAGGAAGTTTCAACAATGAATATAAATTTGCATATTAATAATACGTGCCAAATCTTAGGTACAACAATTATTCAATTATTGGGTGAATTATTTGATAATTACTGACTAGGAGTGACATCTCTTGGCTTTCACTAACACTCACGTCGGAAGTAATTGCCTGCTTCACAGAGGTAAGAAAATGCATGAATATACTGAATTTCAATGTCACATAGGTAAATTCAATATAATACAAAATCCATAGATGGCGCCCTCATGGTCGCATAGCATAAATTATTAATTTAATAGAAATTAATGCCTAAATGGATTTAAATATATTTATGGCGCGTATCCATATTCCCCGCTGTTCACACCTAGTATATTGGCTGCACTCGGCGGATTGCTTTTGTGTTTATTTTGGACATAAGTATTATTTATTTCCTATGGCAATAAATATCTCCTTTCCCCCGCTCCCCGTGTTTTTTCCCGTCTGTCACGATTCCGACTATATCAAGATTATTCGATGCTCGAAGTTGATGTTAACAATCATCACAGACGGACGCAGTCATAGTTATATACCTAACTCGCATAAAACTACCGCAACTATCTTATCGCAGCGCATTCTTGCAAAACTATTAGCATTTTGGGGGTTATGTGTTTATTGTGTAAGTGTGTAGATGGCAAAGCGAATAAGTAAGACGATTCAATACTTACAAGTTTATTAACACTATTTACAGAAACATAAATCTCCAATTTAAATATATGCAATAATAAAGTAATGTGAAGGGCGAACAAATATTAAAGACCAGCGACTCCTGACCGAGAGTTAAAGCAGAATGAATCGTTAGTTTGTGATGCAAGCGAGGCAAGTTGCTTGAAGAAAGGTCTGCATCCAATTGGTGTCTGAAGGACCAATCGGGTGGCTAGACGATGCAGAATAGTGTCCTTTGTTCGTCCTCCACATCAGCCCCCTTCCCGAAGACTCCTACATTACATTACAACCCCTAGTGAGAAGGCTCCGGGGGTTTGTCAACGTCGGGACCTGTGGGCATGGAAAGTGAATTGTTAGAAAATTCAAGAAATGTACCTATTATGGCAATGTTTTAGTCTCTTATATTGGCTGAGATATAACAAAGTTTGAATTGAACTTAGTATAAACTTATAATTTTTAAAAGGTTTGTAGAATTTGAAAATTTATTTTATCAGACTTCTTTGGTTTAATAAATTAAATGATAAAGAGGATAATATTTAAAAAAAAAGTTTCTAAAAGAAATGAAATTGAAATTGATAACAGCCAAAGTTTGTTTAAATAAGAAACTGTTAATGACTCATGGTAGGTAGGAAGGTATGTTTTTTTTTTTTTTTTTTTTTTTAATTATTTATTGAAACATTAATTATAATAACAATTTTGCAACAAAATATTTTTTTTTACAGGTTTTTCTTTTACTACCCTTCCATTAAAAGCATTTGCTTGTGTATGGAAGGGGAGTGTACAAAGATGCTATTAGTTATTAGGGTAATCTTTCGGGATTGGTGGCCACGGCTATTACGAATAATTTAAAAAAAAAAACTTTAGATTTGCCTTAATCACTATAAAAGGAAACTTATTGCATCACGGCTGGCGGAAAATAATGCATTTTAATTTTCAATGTCGTTAAATAAAATTTCACTTCCGAACTACGACAGCCCGCCCGCCATTTGTCACATACACAAGCCCGCTACACAAACCCTGCGTAGCTAAACAAACCATTCAAAAACGTAGGCTGTTTTTTAAAGCAAAGATAACATACACAAGCCCGCTACACAAACCCTGCGTAGCCAAACAAACCATTCAAAAACGTATTTTGACAGCGAAAAATGGCGGGCGGGCCGTCATAGTTTCGGTTCCCGAAGTAAATTTAGTTAACGACATTGAAAATTAAAATGCATTATTTTCTGCCAGCCGTAATGCAATAAGTTTCCTTTTATAGTGATTAAAGCGAATCTAAAGTTTTTTTCTAAAAATTATTCGTAATAGCCGTGGCCACCAATCCCGAAAATTTACCGTTATTAGTTATAAGTTAGTACTTAAATAATTCATTGTATATTATCTAACCCCCATTATTTCCAACAGACAGGATCGACCAAGGGATTTTGGAAAATGGACGGCAAAGTCCGAAAATGATATAAAAACTTACAACGCCCTGGCCAATAAACTACTGTTAAAAATAAAATTCCCAGATGCCGTAAAATGTCAAAGACATAACTGTGATAATGAGACTCGTAAACTTGAGCTAGATTCTCTCTACGGTAATATTGTGCATATACTAAGAAACTCCGCCATACAAGCATTCAGAAGTAAAGGACCCAAAAAAAGTATGAAATTGTTCCTGGGTGGAATAATGAAATCTCCACTTTGTACCGCAAATCAAGACATGCATTCCTATGCTGGGTTGAAGCCGGAAGGCCCACGGAAGGCCGTTTCGCAGACGACAGAAAAACAAGTAAAAAATCTTTTAAAATTGCTCTCCGAAAATGCCAACACTCGGAAAACAAAGCACGAATGGATAGCATAGCCACATCTATGCATAACAAAGATTTCAGAAAGTTTTGGCAAAAAACTTCAACTGTGCTGAAAGCCAAGAGCAAAGTTCCACTATGCGTCAACAACATCACGGGGGATGAAAACATAGCTAACGAATTTAGAGACTTTTTCTCTTTAAGCGAGGATCAAGGAGATACCACGAAACCTTCGATAATGACATGTCCACCTGCGGCCAATGATGACCTGGTTATGAATGTTACTCCTGAAATGATTGAAAACGCAATTAAGCAAACTGCCCACGGTAAAAGTCCAGGGCACGACGCCATTGGTATTGAGCACGTAAGATACGCAGGAAATCAACTTCATGTTATTTTAGCCGCCCTGTACTCAAGCCTCTTAAGACACACACATATGCCGATGAACATGAGCCAAACTATTATCGTACCAATCCTAAAATCCAATCAGCTGGATGCTTCGATATTAGGAAATTACCGACCGATTTCCTTGGCGACAATGCTTTCAAGACTATTTGAAAAAATCTTATTCGCGCTAGTCAAAGAAAAACTATTTACCCTGGACAACCAATTCGGCTTCAAGAGCGCCTCATCAACCGATATGGCCATTTATGGGATAAAACAAATAATAGCCTACTACAAAAAAAGAAAAACCACCGTTTATGGGTGTTTTCTGGACCTAAGCAAGGCATTTGATCGGGTTTCCCATCGATTATTATGGGAAAAACTCATAAAACGAGATGTTCCAGCAGCAGTGGTCAATATGTTGGCTATTTGGTATGGACAACAGGAAAATCACATACAATGGGCAGGAGCTTCTTCAAGACCTTTATTCCTTAAAAGCGGAGTCAGGCAAGGGGGAAATATGTCTCCAACTCTATTTAATGTGTACATTAACGACCTCTTACAAGAGTTGAACGATACACGAATCGGCTGTCATATCTGCGGACAAGGCAGTAATAACATTAATTACGCGGATGACATGGTGCTGCTTGCACCTTCGATTAAAGCGATGAGACGACTTGTGCAAATATGCGAAGAGTACGCAAACTCTCATAACTTGTTGTACAATTCTAAAAAGTCAGTCATCGTCGCTTTCAAACACAATAAGGAGCCACTGAATGTTCCTCCAATATATCTAGAAGGAAACGAACTGCTTGTGGCCTCACAGGTTAAGTATCTGGGACATATCCTAACCGAAGACATGAAGGATATAGAAGATATGGAACGACAAAGAAGAGCAATTAACATACGGGCGGGAATGCTCTCAAGGCGGTTCTACCACTGTAGCGATGACGTCAGAAAATTACTCTTCAAGACATACTGCACTGCCTTGTACACATCTGAACTGTGGACGCAATACCCAGCAGCGCAATGGGACAAACTGAGGGTGTGCTACAACAATGCATACAGGCAACTTATGCAACTACCGAGGTTCTGCAGCGCCTCCACGATGTTCACCGAAGGGAGGGTGCACTCATTCCCAGCATTACTTCGCCACCGGCTAGCCAGCTTCTGGAGCAGGACACTGAAATCAAACAACATCATTGTCGTGGCTGCATCCGGTTGGCTCAGCTCCCCACTGAATGAGCGATGGATGCAAATGATGAGGCGACCTCCGTGATGGACGATAAAAAAAAACTAATATTTCTTTTTTTTAAATTTTAATTTCGGTTTAATTTTAGTTTAATTTTATTTTATTTATTTTATTTTGTTTTTAATTTTGTGATTAATTTTTATTATTATTATTATTTATGTTCGAATTTTATTTTATTTTAATTTTTTGCTTTCGTTAGGTACCTAACCTAATACGCTATCATATTTTATTTCTTTTAGATTTTTATTTACTCTGTAAAATATATTATACTATACTTTATGTAATATGGCAGACTGGGATTGCACTACCCTCCCAGCCCTGCTGGAATAAAAACTTAAATAAAAAAAAAATAAAAAAATTAATTTATGTGAGCTGCAGTATTAATTTGATAATGGTGTGTATTTAAAAAAAGAGAAAGAATGTTATGGAAAACTAAGAATATTTGTAAGATTAATTGACAGTAGTTTTTTTCTTAAGAATATTTTTAAAATGTCTCTTGACAGAGAGCAGTATTCGGGTTTTATCATTAATGCTTCTGATTTCTTCTGGTAGACGATTGAAAAAAGTTCTTCCCTGGTAAGTGTAATGATGCTGTGCAAAAGACGTATTTAGTTTTGGGCATAGAAAAACATGTTTAAGTCGAGTTCTGTTTTCATTTAAAAATGGATATTTATCTTTTTCTTTTATAATTTGAATTAATGAATTTTTAATATATAAATCTTTAAATGTGGGTACTTGAAATTCTTCAAACAGGCGTTCTGTTGGGTAGTCCGAGGATTTTTTTAATATAATTTTAATAATTGTTCTTTGTATAATTTCTATTGGAAGAAGGTTACATTTATACGCGGATCCCCAACTAATAATAGCGTATTGTAAAGTGGATTGAACTAAGGCATAGTAGATTAAATATAGATTTTTTATCGACAGAAAATTTCTAATTCTTAAAAATATATATATTAATTTTCTGATTTTGTTTACTACCTGACATATTTGTTCCTTCCATTTCAGATTTTTATCGATAATTACTCCGAGATATTTAATTTTATTTGTTGTTTTTAATATTGTACAGTGTGATTTGCAATAATTTTGGTTATGAATTTTGGTATTATCGTGTATGACAATGTTAAAATTTTTGGGAGCATCGTTTGGATTGATTGCAAATGGAATTACAAATGTCTTTTCACTATTTAGTGATAGTAAATTAGTGTCGAAAAAATTCTTAAGCGTGTTGATATCTTCTGTGGCCTTTAATTCTACATTTTCCCAAGTTTTTTCACTTATTATTAATACTGTATCGTCGGCGTATGATGTAATTTGACCATTTAAAGGTTGAAAAAAAATATCGTTTACATGTGTATGGTAAAAAAAATTGGTCCAAGCACTGTACCTTGCGGGATTCCAAAGCTTGAAATCTCTTGATCACTATTAACACGATTGATTTTTACCACTTGAGGGCGGTTTTTTAAGTAGTTGGTAATCCATTTAATCGCATTGCCTTTTATGCCAATATTATTTAATTTTTTTAATAGCATCTCATGGGATATGCTATCGAATGCCTTTCTGAGGTCAATAAATATGCCCGCACATTTTTTACCTTTATCTAATGATTCGTTAATGTATGAAGTTACGTTAGCAATTGCATCTTGTGTGCTGAGTGACTTAATAAAACCAAACAGGTTTTTGTGTTGTATTTTATTACTATCTAGGAAATTTACCAATTGTTTTTTTACTATTTTTTCAAAGATCTTTCCTATGTTAGAAATTAGACAAATTGGGCGATAATTCGTTACTTGGTGAGGATCACCAGATTTGTAAATAGGTGAGATTATTGTGTTTTTGTAGTTCATTGGAAATATTCCTTTCGTTAAACTCAAGTTTGAGTGATGGGTTTTATTAAGTAAGATTTCATAGATTTTAACATGTGTGTCGTAATAGAATCAAAACCGGGAGACGAACCTCCTTTCATATTTTCTATTATTTTTAAGATTTCACATTCGGTTGTTATTTCAAATGTTGAAAGTATATTACGTTTCTGTACATTTTTATTTTTATGTTTTTCCGGGTTAGAAGGTTTATGAATATTTTTCGCAAGATTTTTTCCAACATTTGCAAAGAAGGAATTAAATATGTTTGCACATTGTTAAGGCTGTAAATTGGTATCTATAATTTTTTTATCATGTTCGATGTACTTAATATTTTGTGTTTTTTTTGTATTGTCTATGGCCAAATTCACAGTTTTCCACATTTGTTTATGGTTATTTTCTGAAGATAATATTTTATTTTTAAAAAACTCCTCCTTACTTTTTTTAATATAAGATGTTAATTTATTTTTATATTTTTTATAAAAAATATTTGTATGTATTTCTATTTGGCCAAGCGCAGCGCATTAAGACTGCGGTAAGTACTTGCATTGTTTATATTGAACTGAGCCAGTATTTAATAATAAAAAGTAATAATATTGCTTGTCTATTGTTGAATTTAAGTAAATAATATTTATGTATAAGTGAGTATCTATGTCGCTTGCTAGTTAATTGATAATGTGATATTATTATTATGCGATAAGCATAAGCGGCAATGCTGAATAAATAATAAAAACAGGTACCAGTTAGAAATGCAATAAATTTGGCTATTTGAAAATGAATGCAAGATGTTATTTTAAATTCAGTTAAGTTATGACAGGGATAATTGCTATTAGAAAAAATGTTTTTGTTTGTTTTTTTATATGGAAGTGCACAAAAAAATATTTTATTATGGACGGTACCTATCAGTAAATTTGACTTTGCGTCCAGACCTGGTTATCACAGTATTTGATCGTGGTGATGAATCCAACACTACCGGTGTGCGTACTTGATCGGTAACGTTGTTCTGTAGCGGGTCGGCTTCTTCATGCAGGAGGAATGCGGGCTTTACTCTGTCAATGGAAACGCGTTTTGTTTTTCCACGGACGAGTATTACGAAGGTTTTTGCGTCTCGCTCGATCACTTTGAAGGGTCCCTCGAATGGAGTTTGAAGTGGCCTTCGAACCGCGTCGGTCCTCAAAAAAACGTGAGTTGCCTCGGGTAATTCTTTGTGGATAAAGACTCTGTTATTTACATGATGCTTTACTGGAATCGGTTTTAGTTGTGCCATCTGTTGCTGTAGCCTGCCGACGAAGGTGTCTGGCTCTTCGCTTTGAGATGGGTAGAAAAAATCGCTTGGTAGGCGAAGCGTTTTTCCGTACATTAGTTCCGCAGACGAGCATTTTACGTCATCTCGTACCGTTGTTCTTAGTCCCAGCAAGATCAGTGGAAGCATCTCTACCCAGGGTTTGTCTGCGTGGGTTTTGAGAGCCGTTTTTAGAGTGCGGTGCCATCTTTCGATCATCCCGTTCGCTTGGGGATGGTAAGCTGTTGTTCGGCAGTGTTTTATGCCGAGAATTTTTGTTAGTGATCTGAAGAGGTTTGACTCGAATTGTCTGCCTTGATCCGTTGTGATCGTTTCTGGGGTGCCGAAGCGGGCAATCCAGGTCGACGTGATTGCTTTCGCGACGGTTTCTGCAGAGATATCCTTTAGGGGAACGGCTGTTAGATAAAAATATTTGTAACAAGGTGTGTGCATCCTCTTATACACACTTTATTCATGGTTTCGGTGTGTGGCACCTCTAGCGCTTGCCCATTGACATTTGGGGCATTGGTAATATGGTAGCCCTGCAAGATTTTTGAATGGAAGAGTTGCTGATCCTGGAAAATTCAAATCAGGAGATTTGAAAAGAGAGATGAGCATTCTTGGTATTACAGCCCAGAGCATTGGGCGATCCTCTGGACCGTAAGACGACGGATGGAGTATAAATCGTTACCATTCAAGTTCATACATGTGGGAAGTTACTCTCGCCATCTTGGAAGCCGACTTTAAATCATCCTGGGAGGATGATTGGCCTCTGAAGACATCAGCCTGTCCTGTTTCTGGATGGTCCTTTTTTGGCTTTTAGCCAATGATTTGCAGCCCTGCCATCAGGGCCGTATTTACACTTTTCACTGGTATAGGCCACTTCATTTGCGCCGCCCCTTCCTCTGTTGCCACCTATCAGCACTCACTTGTAGGCTTTTATTAGGTGACGCACAATTATTTTAAAAATAAATATTCAAGTATAGGTTAAGTAGGAATTCAAAAATGAAATAAAGAATTAATTATTTGTAAAATAAAAGTATAACATGAAACAAGAATTAGAATTTTTTACGAGATTTTTTTATTTGACAAAATCATTTATGATAGCTTCGTAGTTGCTTCTATGCATAGAAGATCCAAAGGGTAAAGTTTTTATTGCGATAATGAAGACCTTTTTATTTGACCTTGGTATTTCTTCATTCGCTTTAAACAGGAAAAACTCCAGAACAATTTGTATCTTATCTTCTAAATCATTGCACAAGAGACTGAACTTTTTCTAAGACTCTTTGTGTTGAAAGAGTCTGAGAAACCCATTTTTCAAAAAATGATTTTTTTATTTGAAGTCTCATGCCTTCATATTATGCCTTATGCCTTCGCATATGCCTTTCCTCTAATTCAGATCTAAGTCAGGAAGTTGTTTCAATATCCTCATTTAATGTTTCATCTATATTTTTTTTTCTCTTTGGGTCATCTTACTCTGAATGTCACCGTTATATTGCTAAAGTGTGCTAATTTCAATAGCACTTTCTTCGAAGTAATCAAAGTTTTCTTGCTCTGGTATAATATACTCGAGAAGATATCCATAAAAATCAGATACCGTCAGTACATCAACAGATGAGCTCTCAATCTGAGCACTCATTTTATTTAGTCTTTCCAAAATAGCATTCCAAAATACAATTAGTAGCCAAATAAAGGTAGCCCACTGACCAAACATTTTTTGTGAAATATTCACACCATAATCGACGCAATCCATTTCACCGGATCACTGGGCGTTTAAAGGTTCCTTTAAGGGAGGAAATAGGCGTAGAGGCTTCAAAATTTCTTTTTTTTCGTAAATATCGATACCATCGGGTAGAACTATTCAAAAATATTTTCTGAAAATTTCAAACCAAAATTTCACGCCATTTAAAAGTTATATGCGTTTGAGTGAGTGTCCCTCGGTCGAACTATCATTATTTTACTGCCACTCTTATTTTCAAACGCATTTTTCTCGAAACTTCTTTTTTCGAATTTGTGAAAACTCTAGCTCCTAGAGTTTTTGATCAATCGTTATCAAACTAAGGACATAATTTCTTTATATAAATGCGCTCTATTTGAACCTTAATCCTAAAAAAATCTTTATTTTAACTATTTTTTTGTGGCAAAAAAACGTTTAAAAGACTGGTAAAAAATCATAAATATTAAATTTTCACATTTACATTTCACATTTTGAAAAAATATTAATTTTCGATTTTTTTGTAAGAAGTGAGGTTCAAATAGAAGAATACTAATAAAAAACTTTTTTTTTAAATTGATTTCGGATGAAAATTGTGACATCCAGGAGTTACAGAAATTGTCCAGCAGGATGGCGACTTACAATGCGCGGCAGTTGACATCTCCGTTATTTTTTGAGGAAAATATTTGAAAATTTTAGAATATACTCTTGAATATGTATGTGTAAAATGACCGCAAGGTATAAGTAAAATATACATATTCCTTATGTGTTAAAAAAATTCATGAAAATCACTAAAAATACGAAGTCCTACACCTATTTCTCCCCTTAAACGCTCGTTCAATAAAAGTAGCCCACTGCCAAAGCATTTTTTTGTGAGATATTCGCACCACAATAACCGGTCCCGTATTGGACCGTTGGGCATTGAACGACACAAATCCGCGGTCCCGTACGGGACCACTGGGGGTCTAAAGGTTAATAGATAGAAAACTCTATCTATCCACGATGACTTTTTTGTTGTTGTTTAGGTATAATCGTACACAAAATTAACGGCTTACCAAAGCGAGCGAGCGCCGCCCCCTAAACTCTGCCGCCCCTAGGCCGCGGCCTATAAGGCCTATTGACAAATCCAGGACTGCCTGCCATTCTCACGAAGTGAGATTCTTGATATAAAACGAGGAGTTTTTGACAAGCCACGCTTCAGCCACACTACGACTTATCACGGTATCACCATCAACCTATTATCTAAGCAAGCCCTTTATGCCAGACAGTTTTAGACTTAGGATGTCCTTTTAATTCACAATAGGTATACTTTTTTTATTTTCGAATGCCTTGTTTTCGTACTAGAACCTAATCCTTGTATTTGGCATGATGAGTCCTCATTGCTCTTTATAATCTACATTGTCGCCACCTCATCCCAGGTAACACGGCTTCGGGCCATCTTGTGAAGCGGTCGATCATTGTAAGTACGTACGTGTATTCTTGACAGAGTGGTAACGGTCCCACCAGATCGATGTTAAGATGTTGGAAGCGATCCTCTGGCGGGGTGTACGTGGATAAGGGGCTTACTGTATGTTTGTGGATCTTTGCGAGCTGGCATTTTTGACAGTGTTTCACAAAAAACTTTATGTCTTTTGACATGTTTGGCCACACGTACTTTTGACGGACGCTATTTTTAGTGCCTGCGTTTCCGGGATGACATAAATTATGGCTTTGGCCTATTACTGTGTGCCGCATCTCACGAGGAACGAAAGGTCTGATCATGCCCGTAGATACGTCGCACCACACGGGTTCGTCCGAGCCAGTGATGGTTAGTTGTTTGAGGACTAATGATGAATCTCGCTGTGCTGATTTTATGTCCTCGTCGCTATGTTGTAATTTTGCCATTTCGTTGAAATTAATCGTTGACGGGCAAGATATTGTTTCGATGCGAGATAACGCGTCGGCTACTTCGTTTTTCTCTCCCGGGATGTGCTGGATATCGACCGTGAACTGGCTGATGAAGTCGAGTTGCCTTTCCTGGCGTGGTGAGCTCGTTAAATTTTTCTTGGTAAATGCGAACGTAATGGGTTTGTGATCGGTGAAGATTGTTAACTCGCGGCCTTCGACTTGTGGTCTGAAATACTTTAGAGCCTCATACACTGCTGTAAGTTCACGATCGTATGAGCTGTATCTGCATTGCGAGGGAGAAAATTTTCTTGAGAAAAATCCCAATGGATGCCAATTTCCATCTCGCGATTGCTGCAGTGATGCCCCCAGAGCTACATCACTTGCGTCAACCATTATGGCTATGCTAGCCACGGGGTCCGGATGATTTAAGAGCGTGGCGGTTGCTTAGTCGTTTTTACATTTTTCAAATGCCCCTGTTAATTGTTCGTTCCAGCATATTTCTCGTTTATCATTTTTCGCGTAGCCTTTGATCTCGTTGAAAAGTATGGACTGAGTTTCTATAGCGTGGGGAAGGAATTTTCGATAAAAGTTCAACATGCCTAGGAATCTTCTCAGTCCTCTTGCGGTTTTTGGTGGCGGAAAATCAGATATGGCTCTGACTTTTTCTTCAAGAGGTGCCATTCCATGCTGAGTTATTTCCTAAAAATTTTACTGATGTTTTGTTAAAATGGCACTTGTCGGCGTTTATGACTAGGCCATAGTCAGAGAGACGCTTGAATAAACGTTCGAGATGTGATTGATGCTCCGCTTCATTCTCTGATACAACGAGAATATCGTCTATATAAAAGAAACAGAATTCGAGGTCTCTGGTTACGTTGTGCATGAATCGTTGGAATGATTGACCGGCGTTGCACAGTCCGAATTGCATTGCAGTGAATTCGAAAAGGCCGAACGGCGTGATCGCGATGATTGCTGTTTTTGGAATATCATCCGGTTCAATAGGTATTTGGTGATATGCTCTCGTGAGGTCCACGGTTGAGAAGATGACTGCACCATTGAGCTTGTGTGCAAAATCTTGTAGCTGCGGTAAAGGATACCTGTCTGGGATGGTTTTGGCATTTAAAAGCCGGTAGTCGCCGCAGGCGCGCCATTCTCCATTTGGTTTTTTTACCATATGGAGAGGACTAGACAAATTACTGCTTGACGGGCGACAAATTCCCTGCTCCATCGAAAACGTAAATTCTTTTTTTGCCGCTTCTAGCTGGGCGGGAGCTAGGCGTCTAGCACGAGCTGAAACTGGAGGTCCTCTCGTCTCGATGCAATGAGTTACTCTGTGCTTCGCAGTCGGTGGGGACGCTAAAGTGGGGCGTGTTAGCAGTGGCGTAGCGTGGGTTTTGGCCGCCCGGGGCGGAGGAAAATTTTGCCGGCCCCCCCAAACTTCTACAGGTACTTTTTCCGTAGATTTTCAAGTGCTGACCGGGGGAGGGGAGGGGGGTATTTTTTCTATTTTTTCATGCCGATTTTTATAATTCCACGTGCCAAGTACTCTATCAATAAAATCATGCTTATAAATTCTACTACAAATTTATATATAACTGCTCTCAGAAATTGAGAGTGGTATGCCTGTAATAGAATTTGCATCTTTATCACGCATACATATGGAATGCAACTCAAATGCAAAGCTTCACTAGGTACACGATGTATCGGCAACTTATTGTTATGTTGATAACACAAAACTGGTTTAAATTAAACCAAATTTGCGGTGTATCAAAACTACACGAACAAAAAGATGGTTCTTCTTTGATTCTAGCGGCACTTACATTCTGAACACAAGGATGGATTTAATTAAATCTGTATGCAGTGAATTGAAACTACACTCAGAACATGAATAGGGTTTTTCTTTGATTCTGCCGGCACTTACATTCAGAACACGAAACTGGTTTTAATTAAATCTGTATATGGTGTTTCAAAACTACACTTCGAACATCAGGATGTAGGAAAATTTCGCCGCCCACTTATTTTGGTACTTCAAGCGGCGGGGGGATGGGGGGTGGGGTTGTATTCGGAAATCCCATTTTTGTATAACGACCTAATTATATACGAGCCGGATTTTTTTAAAAATCACATTTGGCGAGTATTCTTTCAACGAAAATCATGTTTCTAAATTCTACTCCAAAATTGATTTATTGATACTGCGTTAGAGTCTTCAAATAATAGTTACACACGTAACAAACAATTTCTCAGAATTTTAAAGAATTATGTAACTCAAATGTAAAACTTCACTCGATGTACGATGAATCTGCAACTCGTTCTTTAATTTATCGTTGTATTCTGAACACAAAACCAGTTTGAATGCGGTGAATTAAATCTACACTAGGAACATGAACATGGTTTTACGTTGATTCTGGCATTAAATGAATAGTCTGCAAATAGAATTTTATTACTGCACATCGAATAACAGAATGTTTTCCTTTGAAATGTGTTAGCAGATGAATCCAACTGGAATTTTTCATTCTGTACTGGTTTAAATTAAATCTGTACCTGGCAAATTTAAACTACACTCAGAACATGAAAATGGTTTTACTTTGATTCTTGCAGCACATACATGGTCTGCAAATAGAATATTATAACAGAACTTCAAATAAGAGGATGCTTTCATTTGAAATGTGTCAACATACAGATGAAACCACAACTGGAAATTTACGTTCTCATCACAAAATGGGTTTGAAATAAGTTTGTAAGCGGTGAATTAAAAGTACACTCAGAACATGATAATGGTTTTCCTCTGATTCTGGCAGCAGGTACAGGATACAGAGTCTGCAACTAGAATTTTATAACTGAACGTCGAATAAGATAATATTTTCCTTTAAATCGTGTCAGCAGATGAATCCTCAAAAGGAATTTTACATTCTGAAAACTGTTTAACCCTGATATTGAAAATGTGGATTGGCTCAAAAATACACGCCTGCGAATATTCGAATTAAAGTACCCAATAGAATAAACTTAAAAATGTAAATACAGATTCCTTTTTTTTAATTGTAATAAAACTGTATCTTAACTATTTATCGCAATTACAAATTTATTTCAATTAAATGTGTGGGACATAATTTCACAATTTTTTTTTTTTAAATCAAATGTGTGGGAAAATTTGTGTCTGCTGTGATTAGACGGGTTAAATTAAATCTATATTTGGCGAATTAAAACTACACTCAGAATATGAAAATGGTTTCACTTTGATATTGGCAGCACATACATAGTCCGCAACTAGAATTTTATAACTGCACTTCGAATAAAATAATGGTTTCTTTCGAAATGTATCAGCAGATGAATACATAAATTAAATTAATTCGTTAATACATTCTGAACGCAATTCTGGTTTTAATAAGGAGTGAATCTGTTTGCGAGTTATCAGCTTTAATTAGTATTACTCTCACATGCGTACGGTTTTCCTACGAATTGCGAAATTCGCAGCTCAAAAAAATTTAATTATTGATATTTTTAGTAAATAATAATAAAAATTATTGGATTCTTAAACGAAAGTATCGTATAATATTTTTTAATAATGATTTGAAATGGTTTAAATATTTCCAAGATAATATTATTATTTATTGTGAAAATTTGCCGCCCCCCTTAAAAGTGCCGCCCGGGGCGGGCCGCCCCCCCGCCCCCCCACCCCCCACCCTACGCCACTGCGTGTTAGATTGGGAAAATTTTTTAACAGTTCCACGCCATTTTGTGCTTTGTCTAAGACTGTTATTCCAGATGATGGGCCCTTGATTGTTATACCAGGCGTGCTCAATCCGGTATTTTTGTCTAATAGGAGAGATTTCCTCAGGTCGACGGTCAGGTC
Organism: Limnephilus marmoratus; assembly: GCA_917880885.1. NCBI lineage: Eukaryota > Metazoa > Arthropoda > Insecta > Trichoptera > Limnephilidae > Limnephilus > Limnephilus marmoratus. The sequence continues at coordinate 49,572,100 of OU862907.1, read as the reverse complement.
GTAGTGGTGGATGAAATCAGCTCCAAGGATAGCTCGAGTTACTTCAGCCACCACGAATCTCCATTTCAGTGTTCGACGGATTCCGAGATGTAGTTCTATTGTTTTTGTTCCATATGACTTGATGAGGCTGCCGTTAGCTGCGTATAATGATGTAGGTTGATTGTCGGAAGTTATAATGAAGCGAGGGTCGTTGAAATGTTTGGGAAGTACTGAGATATCTGCTCCGGTGTCGACCAGGAGCCGTAGTCCTGACCTTTGGTCCGTCACAAAGAGGCGATGGCTAATAGAGGCTGAGTCGAGGGTCTCTAGAGCGGGGTTCTCTCTTCGTTTGTATGGCTTTCTTCTAGGTTTCTTGTGGGGAAAACGGTATTGATTTGTAGTTCCATTTTGTTGAGACGAGTTCCGTCTTGTTGAGTAGTTCGCACGAGTTGGCGAATAATTATTGTCGACTGATTTCTGGCGAGAGAATGTTTGTCGGCGAGACTGGTGTTGTGAGCCTCGACCATGTTTTGACTTCAAATGCTCGATTTTGCTGGTTAAATCTGCGATTTGTTTTTGAAGCGTGATGAGGAGTTTCTCGCTGGAAGTGGTGAGAAATCCTTGATGTGAGTTGTCGAAACTGCATGTTTCGGGTTTGTTGTAGACTTCGAAAATTTTGTCAGCTTTCTCTGCCATGCTGGAGAGTTTTTCCCTCGGTAATATGGAGAGGATTGCTTGAACATTTTGCGGAAGTCGTTGCATCCAGTTGCACGAGTGATTGCGTTGTCGGCGAGACCCGGACCTGCCAATTCTTTGATGTGGCGGAGTAGTTCGGAGGGTTTCCTGTCTCCTAACTGTAATTCTGTCAGAAGATGCGTGAGTCGTTTATCTTCCGATTCCTGATACCTGGAGATGAGCGTGTTTTTGAGCGTTAGGTATTTGTCTTGAACAGGTGGAGATGTGACCAGGTCGCTGACTGTTTTTAGTGCTTCGGCATCCAACGATGCTATAATGGTGAAATACTTGGTGGAATCGCTGGTTATTCGGGCGTTGGTGAACTGAGCTTCAGCCTGAATAAACCAGAGAAGGATATTTTGTTTCCAGCAGGGTTGTAGTTTGACGCCAATACGATGTAATTCAGGAGCATCTTGAGGTTTGCTTGAAGAATTTGAGGAGTTTGCTTCGTCGGTAGACATGTTTCCGTGGATTGAGATTACTGAATACCAGTGGAAAATATTTTTGCGACAATAAAATATTAATTTAAAAACCTGAAATACAATCTTCAAAAGGACACTATATTGTGGGGTGCGATACAGTACCTTAATAGAAGTTTAAAAAGGATACTTTTTTTAAAGTAAATTCGCCGTGCGCCGAGGCTGATTGCCTAGCGCTAGAATGATGGAGGCCCGAGATGATGGGTCAGCTCTGTGCGGCTGCTTGTTTCCGGGCGCAGGCTTCAGGCGCTCGATAGGTATTGGGCTGAAGATTCCTCAATGATGGATTGCCTGAAATGTAAATTTACGCAAGCTTAATCCGTTGCAAAAAATGTTTTTTATTGTGGGTCGACATAAATTTATTATTTGCAAACAGTGTGAGTAGTACTTTGTTACTGGTTGTAGGCAGTGGCGTAGCTAGCATGGGTGGCACCCGGGGCGGAAAACGCGGTGTCACCCCCCCCCCCCATTATTTCTTTTTTTTTGAGAAATTCAAAACACAAATTTTGACTTCCAAAAATATAAAAAACATTTCTAGCTAGTCAAATATGTAAAAAAAATGTTATCCTCAAAATTAAAACACTTTTAAAAACACTAACAGAATAACAGCTTTTTCCACAATCGATAGGTGATAATTTCCTTCGCGAGTTCCCGTCAATCACAATTTACAAAAGAAATGAGAATGACACAGGGGGAAAGGGAGGAATATTTCACGGGAATCCCCAATAAATCAATAGCAAGAGCGAACGAAAATAAAATAACTGAATTTTTAGGGAATGCTGACCGATCGAGCCATATAGCTACAAATAACATGTGGAGTCTTCAATTCTAATATGCTGCAAAAATCTGAAGACAATCATTCGCTGTCATGAAAACATAATAACCAATACTAAGGTTAAAACCAGTTTTGTGTTCAGAGTGTAATGATAAAATTTCAATGATGAAATAGTAAAGGGGGCGTTCAAGTATAACGTAACGCAATTTTTGAAAAATTTTGACCCTCTCCACCCCCATGCAACGCGCCGTAACATTTTTCTGCAACTCCATCCCCCTAAACGTTACGTAACACCCAAGTGACTATTTTTACCTAAAAGTCTCAATAAAATTGCGCAAAGTACTGGAAAGTCGCTTAAATACCTTTTTTCTTGTTTTAAACGCGTTTGCGGTAAAAATGAAACAAGAGATTTCAAACTCGCAATAGGTCCATGCGTATATTGTTTATTTTATTGTTTTAAATTGTAATTCACAAACAAATTGGGAAAATATTATTATTTTTATCGGCCTTTCATTCCTTCTGGATCTCCACAATTTAATACTGTCTTACCTTTAATACACCTACAAGGTTTTATAACACATATTTCGTTTTACATTAGCTGCACTGAGGAGGCCCTGAAGAAAGTAATTTTAAAAAGGTTTCCACATGGAGCAACACTTTATTCCACTATGATTCATAAGCTTACTCAGAGTGGAGTAAAACCTTTTTCATGATCTGAATGCAGTTGTACAAGTCCTCAAAACGAAGATTTAAAAGTCCACAGTATGATTCACAGAAGAGAAAAACCTTTTTCATGTCCTGATTGTAACTATTCGTGTTCTTAAAAGGGATACATAAGAAGTCAGTTGCTGACTCAGTGTGGAGATAAACCTTTTCATGTTCCAACTGCAACTATACAGTGGAAAAAAACCTATTTCATGTCCTGACTGTAACTATTCTAATTCTCGAAAAAAATAACTTAAACGGCACTTGCTAACTCACAGCGATGAAAAACATTTTTCTTGTCCCGACTGTAACTATTCATGCGCTACAAAACGGTGTCTAAAAATTCACACCTACCTACCTTGTTTATCAAACTGGTCTTTCAGCACTAATAAACACGCTAACACAATAATAACTTCTTTACTAATTCACGTCAGTCCATAGATAATAATTCACTTCACGAGTCTACGTTAATCACAATATGCGAACGAAATTAGAATGACACAAGGAATATTTCAGGGAAATTCCCGACTGAGCTAGGAACAAAAAAATACATTTTTCGGGAATCCCCGACCAACCAAGCCATAGAGCAAAATAACAGTTAGTGTTAACGTGCAAAATATTTTTTACGGCAATTTTGCACTTTCGTAAGTTTTTCTCCACGTTCGAGTGTCACCCCCTCCTCGGGTGGCACCCGGGGCGGTCCGCCCCCTCCGCCCCCCCCTCGCTACGCTACTGGTTGTAGGTAATATTAATTTAAAGTATTGATGACCGGGCGATAATTGATTCAATACTTACAAGTTTATTAACACTATCTACAGATACATAAATCTCTAATTTAAATATATGCAATAATAAAGTAATGTGAAGGGCGAACAAATATTAAAGACCAGTGACTCCTGACCGAGAGTTAAAGCAGAATGATTCGTCAGTTTGTGATGCAAGCGAGGCAAGTTGCTTGAAGAAAGGTCTGCATCCAATTGGTGCCTGAGGGACCAGTCGGGTGGCTAGACGATGCAGAATAGTGTCCTTTGTTCGTCCTCCACAGCATTAACAATAATTCAGTTTTTAAAAAGTGAACTGAAACTAAATGGTGATCTCATCAAGTAAACAATCTCATCAAGTAAACAATTACGTTCCAGAAGAACCTGCTCCTCTTCCGTGAGTTTGACCTACCCTTTATATTTATTGCCATTGTATTTACGCAGAAGTAAATTGCCAGAGATTATAACCTCTAAGCCGAAACATTATGGTCCAATCTAGCCTGGATATGTAATTTAAGAGAACCAGCGCGCATTTTTACTTGAAAACATTTACGCACGTATTTCATTGCATATAAATTTATCGTGGGTAGTTGAGATAGGTCGTACCTACGTCATCACGAAATAATCTTCAGCCTATTATAATTAACAAATAAATTGTCAATATGCCGGATAAATCAGCCGTCTCCAAAATGGAACGCGACATTCAATTATTAGAAGCGAGGCAGAATTCACAATTTGCAAGGATTCAGAGAATTTATGATAGCATAAAGGGTTTGAAATCATCTAATTCAAAAAACATATTTTGTGCCAATGCAGCGTTGCTATTGGAGATCATAAAAGAGTTTATGCAATTAGTAAATAAAATTAATGATTTAAAAATGCAAATAAATTCAGATTTTATTCCTAACTTTCAAATGGAACAATCATTTGATGATTTATATTCTGTAATCCAGTAAACCGCAAAACAGACATGTGACAGTACAAGTGAGTTATCTGAAACGCATTCGAAGTTAGATAAATCAAATCTCAATGTTAAGTTGCCAAAATTAACTTTGCCATCATTTGATGGAAATATAATGGGATGGAGAATTTTTCACGATACTTTTAAAAAATTAATTCATGAAAATATAGATCTTTCCGACACAGAAAAAATTTATTATTTAATAAGTACTTTGTCGGGAAAAGCGTTAAATTAATATCTGTGCCGGAATTCCAACCACAGCTGAAAATTACCAACTTATATGGAAGGCATTAACGGAAAAATACGAAGATACCCGGGCGAACGCGGTTTATTATTTTGATAAAATTTTTAACATAAAACCAATAACAGTACCAACTGCAGTGGATTTAGGAGCCTTTATAGACCAATTTCATTCATCAATTTCAGCATTGTAACAATTACAAATTCCTAACTTATTACACTGTTTCTTTCTTTATATAGGAACCCAAAAACTAGACAAAGAAACAGCTGTAGCATTCGAATCATCGATCAGAAAGTCAGAGACACCTTCATACGATGAGTTCATAACATTTTTGCGGGAACAAGCTAAGATATTACAAAGAACATCAACATTACCGGAATGTAAATCACAACAGCGTATTGAGAAAAATTCCCTTAAGAAACAATACAGCCAGGCATTTGTTAGTTTAACAAATAACAAAATAAAACAGTATAACTGCGCTGTATGTAACCTTTCGGACCACACATTAATTTATAAATGCCCAACATTTTTAAAAGCGTCCCCTAAAAGTAGGTTTGAAATATCTCAAAAACAAAACTTATGTCGAAATTGTCTTAGTAAAATGCACTTTGCCAATACATGTAAATCGGAAAACCGGTGCAAGTATTGTAATCAAAAACATCACTCTTTATTACATTTTGATATCGCCTCACAAAATTCATCCCACGATAAGGATGAGGATCTATCGGAAAATCCAGAAAATGAATCGGAAATTCAGTCAGATAATGTCATACTATGTACTCTGAATAATAGAGATTCAAACGTTTTTTCTCAAAATCAAACAATATTACTAGGTACCGCATCTATTAACGTTCTCGATAATCGGAATAATTATCAGAAAATACGTAATTTAATTGATAGTGCATCGCAAAATGATTTCATAACAACGGAATGCTGCAAACGTCTGGGTTTGCGTTTATTCCCAAATTGAAATCACGCAACTATTAGAGGCATAGGAGATATTTCTCAAAGTATTAAAGGAATAGCAAATTTAAAGTTTGAAGCGATATAATAATAAAACATCTTTCTCCATTCGACCTTTGGTCGTAGATCGCATCACAACACAGTTGCCGGCATCTTCTATTGATAGAAATGCCTTATCTTACCTAAACGGATTGCCTCTCGCCGATGACGAATTCCATCTTCCAGGTGTCATCGATGCAATCATCGGTGCCAATTTATTTGGACAAATAATATTACCGGGTGAGGTAAAGGGTTCTCGGTTATTACCAAGTGCAATCGAGACTAGCTTGGGGTATATAATAATAGGAAACGCACCTACCCATGAAAGTTCTTACTCACTTGGTAAAACCTTTTGTACAACCATAGAGCCATCGGTTGAAGAACTCATTGCAAAATTTTGGCAGTTGGAAGAGGTCACGGAGTGTGAGCGACAATCACCGGAAGAAAAAGAATGTGATGCAATGTACGATCAATCTACAATCAGAGATCAGTCCGGTAGATACATAGTTAGCCTACCATTTAAAGATCCTCCAGAAGTACTAGGAGATTCTTATCAAGCAGCATCACGTCGCTTTTTAATGCTAGAAAGGCGATTAACCGCATCACCATCCCTGAGACAAAAATATAATAACGTGATACTGGAGTACCTCAAAGGGGGTTATTTATCCCAGGTTAATCCCGACAGGAAGCTAGATCAAGGTTATTATATTCCGCATCACTGCATAATCCGAGACGATAAACCAACCACGAAATTACGAATAGTTTTAGATGCAAGCTGAAAACTAGTACTACCTATTCTTTAAACGATATTTTACATTCCGGCAAGAACTTACAAGCTGACTTATTCAAGGTTTTAATAAATGTTCGATTATTTCCCATTGTACTTTCCGCCGATATTCGACAAATGTATCTACAAATATTAGTTACAGAAGATCATCGACGATTCCAAAGAATCGTATATAGATTTCACGCTGAGGACCCCTTGCAAGTATTGCGCGTTTGTTTCGGAATGCGATGCAGCCCTTATTTAGCATTACGCACAATCCGCCAACTTGCTAAAGACGAACAAGAATCGTATCCCCTTGCCGCTGAGATAATCTTCAGAGATATTTACATGGACGACATTGCCACTAGTGTGATGTCCAAACAGCTCGCCGTTGAATATTCACGTCAGTTGATAAATTTGCTTAAAGCCGGAGGCTTTGATTTAGTTAAGTTTTCTAGCAATTCTTCCAAAGTGTTGCTAAATGTTCCAGAATTTAACCGTCTGTCTAGTGCTGTCGAATTCAATGATGATAATTATCACAAGATACTGGGGTTTCAATGGGTTCCGTCACAATACATTTTTACTCTAAGTGTTAACTTGGAGTCACGCGAATGCACTAAACGCAATATTTTATCGACAATCGCACGTCTGTGGGATGTAATGGGATTTGCAGCACCTGTAATTTTGTATGCAAAGTTACTAATTAGGTCACTCTGGTTATTGAAAATAGACTGGGATGCTACCCCTCCACCAATCATCAGCAACACTTGGGAGCAATTTTACACCGAACTACCACTACAGAATATCCGCATACCTCGACATATAGGAGTTAACAATAGTGATTCTGTAATCACTATATTGGGGTTCGCTGACGCCAGTGAACAGGCTTATGGTGGAGTAGTTTACGCACACGTTTCGAATAGCTTAGGGAGCAATCAGAACCTTGTACATTTAATTTGCGCGAAGTCTAAAGTAGCTCCTGTAAAGACAGTCTCTCTGGCAAGATTGGAGCTGTGTGCCGCTCTGCTGTTATCAAAATTATGCCGAGAAGTACATAATACTCTATCATCTCGACACCGCATAAAATCAATTTTCGCATTTTCGGACTCAACCGTTGCATTAAGTTGGATTCATTCTTCCCCCCATCGATGGCAGACTTTCGTTGCAAATCGTATTAGTAAAATTCAAGACAATCTAGATCCGCATAATTTTTATCACATTGCAGGACAGGACAATCCCAGTGATTGTTTGTCGCGAGGGTTAACACCAGCCCAATTACTTACGCACCCATTATGGTACCAGGGCCCGCCGTGGACGCATCTCAATGTAGAAAATTGGCCAATTGAGCCATTCTGTAATCGCGATTTATCAAATATACCAGAACCGAAAGTTTTAGCGTTTCCAATAACTACCAGTGAATACTCACCCTTATATCTACTTGCGAATAGAATTTCATCGTGGTAAAAATTATTACGCATCACAGTCTACGTACTAAGGTTTGTACGAAAAATACCTAGACTCGTTCAAATAACATCAAATCACCTTAAAATTGCTGAAAGGGCAATACTTTATGCTGTACAAGTGATTCATTTTAAGAATGAATTAAGATACTTACAAGGGAAACATAATGTGCCACCAGTACTAAGAAAATTACGTCCATTCTTAGACAATAATCTTATTCGTGTTGGAGGTAGACTAAAAAAATTCTGATCTCAGCTATAATTCTCAACATCCGATTTTGTTACCAAGTAAGGAACACGTCACAACCATCATAGTCGACTATTACCATAAGAAATATCTACATGCTGGACCGCAGCTTTTAATGTCCTTAATTCGACAGAATTATTGGATACTTTCCGCTAGAAACATGATTAGAAAACGTGTACACCTTTGCAATACCTGTTTCAAAAATAATCCAAAATCCAATTTTCCTATGATGGCGGATTTACCCGCGTGCCGTGTTAAACAATCAAAGCCATTTTTACATACGGGTGTAGACCATGCGGGACCTATCGCAATAACAATGAATCGACAAAGAGGAACCCGTCGGCTAAAGGCTTACATTTATTTATTTATATGTCTCGTTACTCGAGCAGTGCATATTGAACTCGTTTCTGATCTCAGCACGGATTGCTTTTTAAATGCTTTTAAGCGTTTTATCGTACGACGGGGACCTTGTGGTACGCTATATTCAGATAATGGAACTGCTTTCATCGGTGCAAAGTCATATTTAGATGATCTTTATCGTTTCCTGGGCTCCGAACAATTCAAAGACGCATTTTTACATACTTTATCCTAATATCGAATCGATTGGAAATTTAACCCACCTAGCGCACCCCATTTTGGTGGTATTTGGGAAGCCAATGTGAAAAGTGTGAAAACGCACTTACACCGAGTGATAGGAGAGCAACTCCTTACTTATGAGGAATTGTCCACTGTCTTGATTCAGATTGAAGCCTTGTTAAACTCTCGTCCTTTATCTCAACTGAGTTCTGATCCATCAGAACCATTGGCCCTTACCCCAGCTCATTTCCTCACCCTAACTCCCTTAACGACCTTACCTTCCGCAGACGTGTCTCACGAACCCATCGGATTACTCAAAAGAAAATCTATGTTAGATCACATGGTTCAGAACTATTGAAAACGCTGGAAGATAGAGTACCTGAACTCATTACGAACAAGGTTAAAATGGAACACTCCGGTTAATCCTGTCCAAAAGAGCATGATAGTTATATTAAAAACCGACATGTCACCGCCCCTGCATTGGCCCTTAGGGATTATAGATGAAGTTTATCCAGGAAAGGATGGTGTCGTTAGAGTAGTACTTGTCCGAACAAAAACAGGATATTACAAGCGTCCTGTTGCAAAGGTTTGTCCTTTACCAAATCAATAAGCCAATATCATATTAATTGGATTATTTAGTTTAGTTTATTTCGGCATACATCTACCTATTACTGTTATCGTTCTAAACGCTTATAATTTACTATTTTCTTTTCATCGTACTCACAATAGTGATACACATTAACGTGATGAGCAATGAACCACGATGACGTAGATGTTTTCAAGCATTTATGTAATTACAATTTTTTTGTTTTTTGTTTATTATTATTATTTACTATTCTTCGTTTTTATTTTTCTTTCTCGTTGCTATTCGCATTGTTATTTTGTTTTTTGAGCATTCTGTCAAGGCTGGGGGCATGTTCGCGCCTAGTATATTGGCTGCACTCGGCGGATTGCTTTTGTGTTTATTTTGGACTTAAGTATTATTTATTTCCTATGGCAATAAATATCTCCTTTCCCTCGCTCCCCGTGTTTTTTCCCGTCTGTCACGATTCCGATTATATCAAGATTATTCGATGCTCGAAGTTGATGTTAACAATCATCACAGCCGGACGCAGTCATAGTTATATACCTAACTCGCATAAAACTACCGCAACTATCTTGTCGCAGCGCATTCTTGCAAAACTATTAGCATTAACAATAATTCAGTTTTTAAAAAGTGAACTGCAACTAAATGGTGATCTCATCAAGTAAACAAATACGTTCCAGAAGAACCTGCTCCTCTTCCGTGAGTTTAACCTACCCTTTATATTTATTGCCATTGTATTTACGCAGAAGTTAATTGCCAGAGATCATAACCTCTAAGCCGAAACACCCGCCTTGGAAGTTTGTAGAAAAAATAACTATAAAATACAATGTAATAAAGTTCAATTGACCAAGATAGCCGATATTAAGAAATGCCATGTCTGGGTCAGAAATCATTGAAACAATGACTCAAAACAAAAACAAAAAAATAAACAAAAATAGATAAAATATAAAATTATTGTGTTGGAATGGGATATAATTTGACAACCGGACGTTTAAAAGAACCAAATCGTGTCTTTACCGTCGCAACGCGAACAATTTTATCCATTCCGGGATGCGTATTTACAAAACCTATACCGATTCAGTCGCGGTAGTGACAATTTGCATTTTAAATATACCTTTATATTGGTTATTTATTATTACATTGCAAAAACAAAAATTGTTCTAAAGTCTAGATAAAATAATCTTTCTGATGTGTATATTAGAAATTATAAATTTTATTTCTAAATATTTAAATTTTAATATTATTCCAATTTATAATTTGGGAGGCGGGTATGGGTACCGCCGCCCTGGGAACCATTTATTGGATGACCAACACCTCTCGCCACAGGTCACCCCAAGTGGTTCGCTACGTTTGGTGACTTATCAGGGGTGCCCGGGTTCTTGGGGAAATATTTGTCCAAGTCTTGATGGGGGGTGCGCCGGCCCACCTTCTGCGTGGCAGGCCGGATTGGGAGATGCTGGTTGAGGGAGACCCTTTACAACCGGTTACCGCTGTCCGGGCCGCTCGGTAGTACAGGGGCCCGACCCTCAGGCTCACGACTGAGGGTGGGCTGCCCCATCGTTCATCACTCTTGGACACTCTGATCCCCAGCTTCCTACCCACCCCTCATACCTTTTCTTTCCCAGACCTCCCTCCCCCCACACCCTATCATAAAAATATTAAAAAAAAAAAAACATGACAACACAAACAACAAAAATTAACTGCATTACAGCGGCGAATAGTAGGAGACCCCGGCGCAGGCCAAAAATGTTGGTGAATTACACCAACATTCGCGGCCTGCATACCAATTTAAACTCCGTCCACCACCACCTTTTTTCACAACGCCCCAACCTACTATTCCTGTCTGAAACGCAGATAGCCGAGCCTGTAGACGCCTCCTATCTGGACTGCCCGGGCTTCACCCTCGCAAGCAAGTTCAGACCTAAAGGAGGTGCCTGTCTCTATAGTCGAGCTGACGTCAACTGTGTGCGACTGTTGAATCTTGAAAACTCCAGATTCGACGTAATGTGGGTACGCGTCAATCTCGCCAGTACGGTAAGATTCTACGCGTGTTTATACCGCTCACCGAACCTTAGCGAATCAGACACGTCCGAGCTCTTCAAACATTTAAGCGACACTATTGATGACCTCTTGCCCCGCTACCCTATGGCAGAGTTTGTGGTCCTGGGGGACTTCAATGTTCATAACGAACCTTGGTTGAAGTTCTTAGGATCAACAGACTCGGCTGGACGCCAAGCGGAATCCTTTGCCCTTTGCTACGGATTGGAGCAAATGGTTCAGGAGCCTACAAGGGTTCCTGATGTCCAGACTCACCGTTCCAATCTGTTAGACCTATTTTTAACTACTGTGCCACACGGTTACAGGATTGAAGTCACAGCGCCTTTAGGATCGTCCGACCACTGCCTGGTGACGACATCAATCCCTGTAAACTTCAGACCACCAAACGAGAGGCTGAAGAGAAAAGTGTGGCACTATAGGTCAACAGATTGGTTCGGTCTGCGGGCACATTTTAATGCTTTTCCGTTGTCAGCTGTCTGTTTTCGGACTTCGGATCCCTCAAGATGTGCCCAGGAAATTGGTGAAGTCATCACATCCGCGATGGATGGCTTCATCCAATCTACTGTTAAGGAAACTGGTGTGGGCTCAAAGCCGTGGTTCAGTCGACAATGCGCTGAAGCAGTGCGACGAAAAAACGCGGTTTACCGAGCCTACAACACATCTAGAACATCCGAAGACAGAACAGCTTACAACAAAATGGCAAAGGAAACCAAGAGAATCATAAATAGGTCAAAATTCGAGCACGACCAGCAGATCAGCAGAAAACTGACTGCATGCCCGCATGGCAGCAGGCAATTCTGGTCGCTTGCGGGCTCAATAGGTCGCAATTTCTGCAAATCCAGTCTGCCACCTCTTACCAGACCTGACGGCTCACTAGCAAACACCGCCACCGAAAAGGCTAACTTACAAGGTAAAATGTTTGCGGATAACTCAACCCTCGATGACCAAGGTGCTGTCCCGACGTCGGTTCCTCACTGCGGTTTTCGTATGAAAAAGCTGAGGATCCGGCATCGGGAAGTACTTCATGTTTTACGAGGGCTTGATGTTAATAAAGCTAGTGGACCTGACGGAATACCTGCCCTGGTACTGCAGAGGTGCGCTGCAGAAATAGTTCCAATTTTGACGAAGCTTTTTAAATTGTCCCTGAAGACTGGCTCTGTGCTCTCTGGTTGGAAAAAAGCGGTTATCCATCCTATTCCAAAGAAGGGTGACCGCTCCAACCCGGCCAACTACCGCCCCATAGCGATCACATCAGTTCTGTCTAAGGTGATGGAACGTGTGATCAACGACAAACTGCTCACATACCTCGAGAAGAACAAAATTATTAACGACCGTCAATACGGATTCCGGCGGAACCGCTCGTGCGGTGATCTTCTCGCGTATGTGACGCATGTTTGGGGACGATGCCTGGAACGTTTCGGTGAGACCCAAACGGTTGCAGTGGACATCTCCAAGGCCTTTGACCGGGTTTGGCACCGAGGACTTGTCAACAAACTGCATTCTTACGGACTTCCCGCATCCTTGTGTATGTGGATTGCCGACTTCTTGAGGTCGATTCAGACGGTAGTCGATGGTTTCACCTCTTCCTCACACTCGATAAATGCTGGCGTCCCGCAGGGATCGGTTCTGTCTCCGACTTTGTTTTTGTTGCACATCAACGACCTTTTGACATGTGCACCAATTCACTGTTACGCGGATGACAGTACAGTTCATGATAGCTTTTTGTTTGACAAGCCCCCAAAGGGCTCACAAACTCCAACAGCTCGTAGGGCTTTGAAGCAAAGAATGGACGGTTACCTCGAGAGTGTTTTCTCTTGGGGTAAAAATAATCTCGTTGAATTTAATGTTTCAAAGACCCAATCTTGTCTGATTACGTCTAAAAGGGATCGAAATGAAAATCTAGTCTCTTTCAACGGAAGCAATCTTCCGAACAGGACCTCCATTGATGTAACCCTAAGTGACCAGCTCAGGTATGGGGGCTCCATCGAAGCCAGAGTAAAGTTAGCCTCCCAAAAACTGGGCGTACTGTACAGGGCCCGCAGGTACTTTAATAGTACACAACTGATAACCTTGTACAAATCACAAGTACGCCCCACGGTTGAATTTGGCAGCCACCTCTGGTCTGGAGCTCCAAAATACCTGAAAAATACCCTCGACTCTGTGCAGAAACGGGCGACCCGTTTGATAGATTCTCCCATCTTAACAGACGGATTGCAATTTTTAGAGCACAGACGTCGGGTGGGATTGCTATCCTTGTTCTACCGGTATTACAATGGAAGATGCTCCGAGGAACTAGCATCATTGGTCCCTTCAGCACCGGTGCATAGTCGGGAAACACGCCAAACGCGTGCCCAAAATTTGTTAAAAAATTTAAAATTTCCAAAATTAAATACACCTCTATATTGATAATTTTTTATCACTTTGCAAAAACAAAAATTGTGCTATAATCTAGATAAAATAATCTTTCTAATGTGTATATTAGAAATTAATAATTTTATTTCTCAATATTTAAATTTTGATATTGAAAATGTAAAGCGACTGAACCGGTATAGGTTTTGGAAATACGCTTCCGGGATGGATTTCAGTTATCACGCCTATAGGCCAATTTAACGGAGGGGAATCTTCCTGTCCCACTAGTACGACAGTTCCGATATCAGTCGGATGATCAGAAGTAGTCCACTTCTGCCTGATTTGCAAGGTGTGCAGATAGGTACTCTGAACGCCACTTCTTCCAGAAGGACTGAACCATGCTGTCTAATAATTGCTTACGCTGAGTCAAATTGATTTTACCGTCTGCCAGGACAGAAGCAAGCAAGTACTGCAATGGTGTCGACATTAAAAAATGCGCAGGCGTAAGGACTTCTGGATAAGGGTCAGAAGACATAACTGTTAGTGGACGCGAATTCATCATGCACTCAATTTGAACTAGCACAGTCTGTAACTCCTCATAGGTGAGAAGCTGAATTCCAATCACACGGTACAAGTGTGTCTTCATGCTCTTTATGTTCGACTCCCACATACCCCCAAAATGAGGCGCGCGTGGTGGAATCATTTTCCACTCTATACGACGCTTAGCGAGTTCGCGCTTTAATGAGGGCTCATATTCAGATTCAACCAAAAAACTTGTAGAGGTCATCTAATTGTGCCTTCGCACCCACAAAATTAGTACCATTATCTGAATACAAGCATGTTACTGGGCCACGCCGAGAAATAAAACGGCTGAAAGCAGCCAGGAAAGCATTTGAAGTTAAGTCAGAGACCAACTCACTATGAATAGCCTTGGTCACAAGGCATACGAATAGACAAATATACCTATGCCTTTTGAGAATGTTGTCCTCTCCGACGAGTCAGCACGAAGGCCTTTGCTTCTGCAGCACGATATGACGGTAAATCTGCCATCTTCGGTGTAGGATACGATGGATTTAAGCGGAAGCAACAATTGCATTTCCGCACCATCGCCCTGATGACAGTCCTAGCATCTAATATCCAATAGTGTTGACGTAAGATAGACATAAGAAGTCCTGGGCCTGTATGACAGTTCACGACATGAAAGTGAGCGATGATCAGATCGACAACAGTCATGTTTGGGAAGTAAAACCGGATGTTTAACCTCAAAAGGTAAATCCGATTTAGAAAGCCGCCCCCCAATACGTCACAGATTATCTCCATCAAGAAATAGAGATAAACTCTGAAGCCTTTTGGAATGAAATTTGCCTTTCTGGAGTGCAGCAATATCTCCTGCAAAGTTAATACTCTGCACAGCACG
The DNA here is from genome assembly GCA_917880885.1 of Limnephilus marmoratus. NCBI lineage: Eukaryota > Metazoa > Arthropoda > Insecta > Trichoptera > Limnephilidae > Limnephilus > Limnephilus marmoratus. The sequence goes on along the minus strand of OU862907.1, from coordinate 49,557,003 downwards.
AATCACAGCCTTTTCAGCAGTCATAAGATTATTGACCGTTCCAGAGGAAAGTGATATCTTTTTTATGAATCGGAGGACATAAACAACAATCCTTAGTAGTTTATCCCAAGTGGATATACGCTGAGCCAGTTCACTCAGGACCGATTTTTCACCCTGAAATGTTGCAATGAGCACATTAGCTTTGTGTTCAGGCATTTCACCAGTATTGGTAGGGTGAAACGGTTTTAATGGCCATTCCAAAGGTGGGCTGCGAATCCATGATGGGCCGTTCCACCATAAATCATGTGAAACGAGTTGGGAAGGAAGCATGCCACGAGAAAGGCAGTCGCTCGGGTTTTCACTACCAGCAACCTGGTAAAAGTTCTCTGGAGACAAATTTTCTTGGCACTGAGCCACGCGATTACTAACAAACACCGACCAGCGATGCGGTTAAGAAAGTATCCAAGAGAGCGCAACGGTAGAATCGGAAAACGCATATGTTCCTGCAATAGGAAGACGCTCAGAATAATTATCTTGAACCGTCCGTATTAATTTGGACATCAATACTGCGGCACAGAGCTCCAAACGAGCGAGGGTCGTCACTTTGGTGGGAGAAACCTTTGATTTTGCGCACAACAATCTCACTGTAATTTTCCCAAACAGATCAGTGGCATGCAAATAAATCACACAGCCGTAACCATTCATGCTTGCATCGCAGAAAGCAACAACTAGCACCGTACTGTCTTTCAGGATACCAACATGGCGAAGGATTTTCATAATTGAAATTAGAGGAAATTCCTGTGTAAGCGCCGAAAACCGATGAATAACGCTATCAGGGGGTGTATCATCCCAACCAATGTTGCACAGCCATAGCTCTTTGATAAGTAATTTAGCGTACAGAATGACAGGGGCGACCAAGCCGAGGACATCAAATAAGCGGGCGACTATGGAGAGTATGCTCCGCTTTGTCCACTTCTCCTGAACATAAGATGTCGTAAAGAAGAAGCTGTCATCAGCTGGTTCCCACGAAAGGCCCAACACCTTAGAGGTATTGTCAGGGGCGGCCCTAGGGCGGTGCGAGCGGTGCGACCACACACGGCGCCGTCGTAATGGGGGCGCCGAAAACACCCGACCACTGACGCCCGACTATCTATCGATCGTGCGCTTAAATCGTGTGGTCAGTGCGGGGAGCAAGCAGCATTGCCAACGTAGGTGGTTTTCGCCATTTAGTCTACTCAGGACGAGAATCGGCAACGAAAAAAGGCGACTGGTCGCCTATTAGTCTACTTCAGAGACAAGTTATTTAAATCTGCCGAATCGCAAATAACTAAGAAAAAAAACAATAATACTGTCGTTGAAAGAACTTTCAGCGTAATCGGGACAATCAAAACAATCATGGATTTAGCAAACGCATCGCAATTGCTGAAAAACCGCTCGAAATTTGTGAAGCAGTACCGGACTTATTCATCTGCTCAAATAACAGCTATGGAAATAGCTTCCCAGGCTGGGACAGATTCTACGCATAAGCCAGCCCGATCCCAAAGAAAGAAGCGATTATTTGAATGATGAGACCCCAACAAATCTCGAAGAACTGTTTAAATTAAAGTCTTTTAACCTATGATAGATACAATTGGAAATGCATTGGTCACGCGGTTTGGACAATTATCTAAATTCAATGATACATGGTATTTTTTTGTATTAAAGGAGGATTTAAAAACCACAGTACGACTCACAGAAGAGAAAACCTTTTTGAAATCCTAAATGAAATTGTTCTCAAAGGGGATATCTAAGAAGTCACATGCTGACTCATAGTGGACAAAAACCTTTTTCATGTTCCGACCGCAACTATTCTTGTACTATGAAGATAAATCTAAATATCACATGTTTACTCACAGTGGACAAAAACCATTTTTGTGTCCCGAATGCAGTTATACAAGTTCTCAAAAATGGAGTCTAACGACGACCCAAACTGATTACGTGGACAAATAGGTATAATCATTCAAAAATTTTCACGAGCAACACATCGATGCATCTAATCTAATTAAAATTATATAATATAGTTTGTGCCTACCCGGGACTTCAGCACCTTTGGAGCGTGTTTTCTCAATAATGAATCATATTTGGTCGGATAATCGTGGCCGCATGCTGGAGTCTACTGAACGAGCGTTACTATACTGTACATAAAATTTTGGCATTAGATGCAGTGATTTTAATGAAAAAAATGACAGAATGTTAAGAAGAACAGCGAAAAGTACAATTGGCACAATAACTACAGGACTGACCGCCACTGCTTCCCGTCCCGGTTTGGAGCTTCAGAATTATGGTAAGCCTATTTGTCGAGGAATACTTGGCAAGGTTGTAAACTTAAAATTAAACTTACAGCATTCTTGTAATTTAAAACTATCTTTGTTAAATAAATAAAAAAATATAATTACTTCGATAATTGTTTTCAATTTCAGAGTCAAACAACAAAAGATTTTTACATTAGCTCCATTGAGAAAGCCCTGAGGAAAGCAATTTTCCTAAGGTTTCCCTATGGAGCAACACTTTACGCCACTATGATTCATAATTGAATGATTTCTTCGATTTTGTATTTTGTATTTTTCTCAAAAATATTTTTTTTATTTTTCTTTCTTACATTTATATATTATATTTTTATTTTATATTTTACATGTACCTACCTTGATTTTATTGTTTATTACTGCTTTTTTGTATTTTCCTAAAAAATTTTTTTTTTTATTTTTCTTTCTTACATTTATATGTTATATTTTTATTTTGCTTTCTTATATTTATATGTTATATTTTTATTTTTCTTTCTTACATTTATATGTTATATTTTTATCTTATTTTATATTTTACATGTACCTACCTGGATTTTATTGTTTATTACTGCTGTATACCTAGAATAACACAACTTATATCTGATATTGTACCTAATATCTAAGTAACTCCCCCAATATGTAACATTATTGTTAATTATTATTGAATCCATTAATGTGAAATTATGTACACGCAACCTGCCAATTTGACTGTCCTAAAACAGGAAACCTTCCTAGTTGGACAGTCAAAGCTCCCTTTTATATTGTTATATCTTGTATGTAATAAATGTAATAATAATAAATAAATAAGCTTAATAGAAGAGTAAAACCTTTTTCATGTTTCGAATGCAGTTATACAAGTTCTTATAAGAGAGAGTTAAAAATCCTCAGTACGATTCTCATAGCTCATAGGTAAATAATCTTCTTCATTTCCCGACTGCCTATAATTGTGTCCTCAAAAGGGATATCTAAGGAACGGTGACCAGACAATTCATAATGAAACCAACTCATAAACAACTCAAAAAGGTCATAAGAGTGATGATAAAAAATATTTAAAAATTGTTATAACAGGTAAGATAGGTAAGTTAGGTAAGATTTACCGGCTATTTTAAATTTTTTTTTTAAGCTTTTAATGACTTTTCTAAGGTGTTGTTGAGTTGGTTTCATTATGACTTGGCATGGAACCCTATGGAACACTTGATAACTCATAGTGGGGAAAACCCTTTTTCATATTCCCATTGCGAGTATTCAAGAACTACGAGGGGAAAACTAAAAAAGAAATGTTTACGCACTGCGTAGAAAAACCTTTTTCCTTCCGAGACTGCAACTATTTTTCTTCTCGAAAAATCACTAAAACAGCACTTGTGATTCACCGTAATGAAAAACTTTTTTTATTTCCCAACTGCGAATATATTAATGCGCTACAAAACGGTATCTAAAAATTCACATGTTTACCCACAGCGGACAAAAACCTTTTTCTTGTCCCGAATGCAGTTATTCAAGTTCTAGAAATGGAGATTTAAAAATCCACAGTTGAGAAAAATCTTTTTAATGTTTTGAGTGTAACTTTGCACGTACTAAGAAGATAAATCTTAAATAATCGCACGTTTTCCTATTTTGAGTTCCGGCTGCAACTATTCTTGTTCTACAAAATAACAACTACAACGTCACATATTAACCCACAGGGAAAAAAATCTTGTTCTTGTTGTCGGAAGGGACATCCAAAATATGACATGTCAACCCTCAGTGGACAAAAACCTTTTCGTGTCCCGACTGCAACTATTTATTGTTTCAATAGGGACTTTTAAGAACGCGCTCGCTGATTCACAGTGGAGATAAACTTTTTTTCATGTCTTGATTGCAACTTTTCACGTTCTACAAAGGGTTATCTAAAAAGTCACAGATTTACCATCTTTTGTAGACCATGAAGCCGCGACACGAAAAAGGTTTTTCGTGTCGCGGCTTGTTACATAATTGTGGCATTTACATAAAGTAGAATATATTAAATCACCATACTAGGCGGCTGCCTGTCTCATGGAGACCAATGGAGTATAGTTATTATGTATGAAATTTAAAATTTAAAGTCTAGTGTAAACATACGGATTTAATATAAATGATGCTAAAAATTGGAAAAATTATAATAAAAAGTAGAAAAGAAGAAAGTAGAAAAAGTAGAAAGTAGAAAATACACAATAGAAAGGAAAATTAAAGTAAATTAGCACAAGATTATAAAAATGTACATAACCTTTATCTTTTATTAATATATGTGCATGTGCATGCAAGCAAACATGTGCGTGAATAGATACACACATGCAAAAATACTAAATGTACACATACATACACATGCGTATACGTACACGGGAGTGTACATAAATGCTGTTAGTTATTAGTTTTAAGTTAGTACTTAAATAATTAATTGTACATAAATATATGTGAGCTGCAGTATTTATTTGATAATGGTGTGAATTTTTTCAAAAAAAAGAAAGAATGTAATGGAAAACTAAGGATATTTGTAAGATTAATTGACAGTAGTTTTTTTCTTAAGAATATTTTTAAAATGTCTCTTGACAGAGAGCAGTATTCGGGTTTTATCATTAATGCTTCTGATTTCTTCTGGTAGACGATTGAAAAAAGTTCTTCCCTGGTAAGTATAATGATGCTGTGCAAAAGACGTATTTAGTTTTGGGCATAGAAAAACATGTTTAAAAACATATATATATATATATATATGCATATATATATATTTATGTCATACCACATTTTGTGGCTCATCTTAGAAGAAGCCACTTAAGTTGCTCATTCTTTCGCATGTAATATATACTTACGTAGATGAAGTACCAACATGCTGTCTTTTAAATTTTGTTTAAAATATGGTCAGCTATAATATGTAATCAAAAATTATGTTTATTTATTAAAAAAAAAATATCTTAAAATAACGTGCATTCCTTGATCTATTTTAAGAACACACTTACCGCATCAAGCTACGTTGCCAAGTTTAATGTTACCAATATAGTCACATATGTAGGTAGGTTGACAGAACAGTTTGGATGTTGCTTGTTGATTATTCACACATTTATTATTTCTAGCGGCCGTTTTTGATTATTGGCGCGTTTTTTTAAAATTGGACTATGATTTGCTAATTCATATTGTTATTTATTTGGTGTTTACGGTTGTTTTTTTTTGTGTTAAGGTTTATTTTATTATTATCATAAATAAAATTAGGTATTTAAATACATATTGGTGTAGTTTCTTTTATTTGCTACATAATTATTTTATCTTAGTTTTATTAGTGTTTTCGAAAAATTTTGAATAAACTTATTAGAAATATATTACATAATTTACTTTGTTCATTGATTCGTACGCTTCTTTAAGTTGTAGGTTGGTTTGCAAATTATAATATGTTTATTAATTTCATGTTTACATACAGTTTTATTAAAATGTGTGTAAAATGTAATTTTTAAATAATGTATTATATTATCATATTATACCTACTTATCTTATCCTATAATTATTTTTACACGTGTAAGCATTGTCTCCAGTTGTATGACACATAGGTAGGTACCTACCTTCCACCAATTTTATACACGTATTCTAATTTTATTATTTTCTATAGTTGTACAACCAACGTCTCTACAATAGGCCGCCCCAAATGGTTTGACTAGGTGTCGCATCTGGGAGAGGGTGGTTGAGGGAGACTTTTTGACCTCTTCAGCCTGGCTCTCTCGACTCATCACCTTGCACCGCAGTAGAAGGGATAGACCCATATGCCCGTTGCCGACACACTAATCCCAAGATTAGTGTGTCGGTGTGTGTGTGTATTAGAGCACAGGCGTCTGGTTTGAAAGCTGTCCTTGTTCTACTGGTATTTCAATTGAAGATGCTCCGAGGAACTAGCGTGATCGATCCCTTTGGCACCGGTCCCTTTAGTCGGGTAACACGTCAAACGTGTGCCCAACATTTGTAGACGGTTGACATTTGTCACATGAGAACGGGTCATTTCTACGACTCATTTTAGCCTGCCTCTGTGTGTCCTCCCTCCTACAATACGGGTCTCAAACGTACCTTTCAACATTTCAAGGGTGATAAAATAAAAACGCTCATTTTTAAAAAAACTCTTTAATTTGAATTTTTAAAAACAAAAAATATAACTATACATACTAAAAAAGTGTGTAATCATTTGAAAAATAACAAAATACAATAAAAAAATAATTATAGCCTAATAACTTTGTATTCCCAATCATTATGAAAACAGCATAATATAATAAAAAATTAAATCATAATTAAAACCAAATAACTTTTTATTATACATCGTTCACGAAACATTTAGCGTTGTACATTACAGAAGAATCAAAAGATATCAAATTATACCTTGTACATAAATTTAACAAGAACTAAAATAAATTATAACCCTCCACAACCAATATCATGATGAAAGATAAAGGGGCCTTATTCGCCCGGTACTCTGTATGCCAGTATTACAAAAGATAAAATATATGGAACTGCTATAACGACTGCCAATGATCAAACGATGGAACAAGCCAACAGCTACTTTACGATTGCTTCACGCTTTATATCAGCTGTAGTGGAATCGGAGTCGATACCTTTGGATCGTTCAATCGTTGAAGCCGGTATAGCGGCCTCTTAACCAATACAATTCATTTGAATTCAAGTTAAGCATCCTGGAGGTAGAATTCTCTTTTTCTCTGCAAATCCTTAGGTAAGGGCAATTTCTTGACACGGTGATTATTAATAAATGTATTAATTTGCTTCCATGACCTCATTGACAATATTCCTGTTTGTTTTTTTATTTCGTTTATTTTCGTAGCGCCAGGATCAATCCCTTCGATGAAATAATTTGCAAAGTTTTTATAAAGTTCATCTTTTTCTTGATTAAGCCACCTCCTTCTAACTATAATTTTTTTTGCCATATTCCCATCAAGTAAATTACTTGGTAAAGACTCTTGGTCATTTTCTAAGCTATTATCCAACGTAACATGATCCACATTTTCTTTATGTGATTCTTCAGGTTGAGGGACGGAATCTATTTCATTTTGTAAAGTTGTTGTAATGTTCGTTCCATTATCAGACTGTGATCGGCAAGATATTTTTCCCTCAGCTAATTGCAGTAAATTCAAGCCAACTTTACCTTTCTCAAGAGCTAGTTGTGGTATCATGTAATTCCCTTTATGTGTACCTGGTGTATGCCCTAAGAAATGAGACAAAGCGTTTACATAAGCATTATTCTTTCCAGCTACTTGACTCATGGTTGCAACATGGTGTCGCAGCCCAGTTGAAGTTATATGATCTGAATTCACAAAGGAAAACTTGTGTCTGAGTTCCCTTAAAATTTGCGTGCCACAAAAATAAGGTTCACCTCCTAGTTTTGGGAATAAATATTTGTTTTCATTTGGAATTCCAACTAAATTTCTGTATGCAAATATAGTGTCTACATTTTTTTTCATCTGATTTCGAAGAAGTATTGGAACTGTTCTCCCCCTTTTTCCTGGGATATGGAAGCAATATAATGTATGTATAGCATTTTGCTCCTCAGAACTCATGATTTCCAATATTTCTTTAGGAATGTCTTGTTTTTCACTTTGGCTGGCTATATAATTTTCTAATGGAGCTCTTGCAACTTCTCCTGCCCTCCTCCTATTAAAAATTATAATATGAGCAATTGTTATTTTACATAGCTCCTCATAGGCGATATAAGACTTTTCACATTCAAATCGTTGAGCTATATTCACTTCTAGTTTCATAACTTCCGTGCATATTTTTTTTATATCAGTAGTTAAAGGCATGACATCAGTTTTCAGCATTTTTTGAGTTTTCCTTGATTTTTCAGCGTTAGTAGAAATTTCAAATTTCCAAGCGTGACCAAAGATTATTTTAAATTCAGACAACTTGTTTTTTATAACATCTTTGGATGAAGTGGTCAGCTCAGGATTCTGTATTGTTTTACGCATTAAAATATCAGCACAATCTTTTATAGCTGTACAAAGTCGTTGAGGGATGCTAGGAATTTTTACAGAACCTGTACTTTCATCGTAACCACTATTTATTTTGACAGCGTCTATAAAAACATTAAAATGTATAGGGTCAAATGCAAGGTCAAATGAGGATATTGCAGGATTTTTTTCTTTGATGACCATGAACAGTCTAGCGAGATCTCTCATCTTGGATGTAATGTGTGTTTTCAAATGATGTTCTTTATGATTGCTTAATAGTAGGGAACCATATGCACAAATTAATGGCTCAGACTTTGCAATTTTTGCAATAGGATCATTTTTGAACACAGGAAATATCTGAGATCTTAAAGATTCAGTGATCTCAGAATTGTCTGGGGATAATAAAATAGCGGATGATTTTAACACTCTGCAGCGTTTTAGTGGATTTCCTTCATGTGATTGTTTTCTATTTGAACATTTTTTCAGGTGTCTATAGAGTAAACTTCTTTTGAATGTGCCACAGCATTCTATACAAACCGCATAATCTTTAGCTGTCGCAGTCGTTCTTGGGCGGCGATTCGGTAGTATTATTCCATCAACTCTATTTATCGCGTCCTGATTATATAGATAATTGCCTCTATTTCTTATTTTCTTCGAAATTAATTCACGCTTTTTTTTTCGTTCGCGCAGATCGGGATCTAAAATTTTATTATATTCAATCACTTCTGCCTCTAAGGGATGTTGGATAGTGATGTGGCGTACAAAGTTGGTTATCAGCTTGAAGCAGTATGGACAGAAGTTTTTACGGTCATAAACTCTTGGTTTTTTACTAGCTAAATCAGATGTACATTGTTTTGAAGTTGATGACACATAGCAGTCCGTTTTCTCCTGCTTCCCTGGATGATCGCTGGTATATGAATCTAAAATTTAAAAATGCAATAACATTTTATAACATATTTAATAAATTAAATTTGTGTGGAAAATTATACAGAGTGAATTATACAAAGTTACCACACAAACTTAAACCAGCGATTCCTGAGCATATGTGGTGTGTCAGTCATTTTATTATGGGATGACTTCTTTGTTCGGTAAACTTAAACGTTCACGGGGTCGGGAAGTTTTCTTTGTATTTGTGTTTTTTGCGTTTAGTTTTGTTTTTTTTTATTTATTTTTTACATTAACTCCGGCCTCCATAGTCCGGCCTATTTGACGACCGCCGTAGTCCAGTGGGTAAGACTCTTGACTCACAATCCGGAGGTCACGGGTTCGAACCCGGCATGCGCAAATTAATTTTATTTGATAAATTTGTGTCATTTCACAATTAATTCATTTAAAATAATATATAGTATATTTGCGGCACGTTCCAGAGTGGAAGATACTATCAGTATCGCCCTGGTGTAAGTAAGACCACCATTCAGAATTAAAACGTTGCTTGAAAATGGCTTTATCCGTGTTTGGTGACCAGATCTGAATCGCCAGGTACTTCCCAACCTTCCTATTCGCCACCTCCTTCCCCTCCCCACTACCTTCAGCCTCACAACATACCCCAATTGGGGATTCCATGGTGTCACTGGCTCCAGACGGGAGCAGTTGAGATTCTTGTGCGGTATTCCCTGTAAAAAAAAACTCCACACAGGAGGCCCTTAAGAAAACGATTTCCCTCAAGGCCTATGTCATCTAAGATGCTGTGTAGAGGGTCTTTTTGAGGAGAAGAGGGAGTTAACATTGGTCTTGAAGAGACCCATGTTGTAGGAAGGGGAAAACCCAGAGGCCGGCAAATCGTTCCACAGCCGAGCTGTTGAGCACAAGAACGAGTCGAAGAAGCGAGCAGTTCTCATGTGACAAATGTCAACCGTGTACATAGGGATTGCAATCCCGCAGCTAAATCAATCCCGCGGGATTGATATGCGGGATTGCTCAATCCCGCGCGGATCCCGCGGGATCCCGCATCTTTGAAATAATGTTATAAGTTTCACTTTAATACCATTGAAATTGATTATTATTATAATCGATAACCATATCCAAAAAACATTTTTCACAAAAACCACTTTTAAATCATAATAATGTTTCACACGAACGACGTTATATTGCTATAGATTTATATATTTATTTATTTAGTTTTTACACCATTAAAATTGATTACGATCATCGATAACCATATCCATAAAACTTTATTAACAAAAACCACTTTAATTCATAATAATGTTTCACACGAACGACATTATATTGCTATAGATTTATATTCATTTACTTCGTTTTTACACCATTAAAATAGATTACTGTCATCGATAACCATATCAAAAAAACTTTATTAACAAAAACCACTTTAATGCATAATGTTTCACGCGACATTACGACATAATATTGCTATAGATTTAGTTTCATTTATTTCATTTTTACACCATTCAAATTGATTACTATCTTCGATAACCATATCCAAAAAACTTTATTAACAAAAACCACTCTAAGTCATACTGTTTCACGCTATATTACGATATTATATTGCTATTTACGGCACAATCTGCTTTTGAAATAAAACAGAACAAAACTATATCAAAAACATTTAAATTTAGGTACTTACATTAAACGCCGGTCGGTGAATACGAAAACACTCGTCACCTACAGAAAGACGTGCGCTTCGCAGTACTATTTATGAACAAATGGCAGGCGCCGACAGGATACAGGATACTAGGATAGCCCGCCTGCCGCCAACCGCTAGTGGCGCTAGTCCCCGGCCAATCCTCTAGTGGCCGGCGACTAGCGCCACTAGCGGTTGGCGGCAGGCGGGCTATCTTGTGCTAAACGGTAACATTGCGCTCGTGCTACTCTCGATTTACGCGAAAGTTTTAGCGCCAAATTTTTAACTTGCGGGATCCGCGGATCCGCGCTTTGAAGGTGCGGGATTGCGGGATTAATAAAAGCTGCGGGATCCCGCGGGATTGCGGGATCCCACTTTGCGGGATTGCAATCCCTACATATGTTGGGCACGAGTTTGGCGTGTTTCCCGACTATGCACCGGTGCCGAAGGGATCAATGATGCTAGTTTCTTGGAGCATCTTCCATTGAAATACCGGTAGAACAAGGATAGCATTCCCACCCGACGCCTTTGCTCTAAAGATTGCAATCCGTCTGTTAAAATGGGAGAATTTATCAAACGAATTGCCCGCTTCTGCACAGAATTGAGGTTATTTTTCAGATATTTTGGAGCTCCAGACCAGAGATGGCTACCAAATTCAACTATGGGGCGGACTTGCGATTTGTACAAGGCTAGTAGTTGTGTACTATTAAAGTATCTGCGGGCCTTGTACAGTACGCCCAGTTTTTGAGAGGCTAGCTTTACTCTGGCTTCGATGGAGCCCCCATATCTGAGCTGGTCACTTAGAGTTACATCGAGCATATCAATAGAGGGCCTGTTCGGAAGGTTGCTTCCGTTGAAGGAGACGAGATTTTCATTGCGATTGCGAGACGTAATAATACATTAAATACATTTCTCTGTGTGTATGCAATTTGAATAATAATTTTATTATTTTGAAACATTTTTGTTTATTATTTATTAATAAATTATGGGAAAAATGAGAAGTTATGGGAGGAGTTTGTCGATTAAAAATAGGTGGTGCCCGCCACCCTACCGATATTTTAGAATGTGCTCTAGAGTACAAAAAGGTTGGGAACCTCTGCGCTACAGGATAGCGTTTACATTACAAAGTTGGAAATTTGAAACGAGCGCTTACCATGCGCTAATCACATATATATGATCAGGAATCATTGGTTAACGTTTGTCGGGTAATTGAGTTAGTCTACCTACCAGAATCAGACGAAATTCTCGAGGGTAACTTGAATATGTCATCACTGCCGGACGTCACACTTGCTTCTAAAATAAAGCATAATAATGTAATATTCGAAATAAAACAATTCATAGTAAGTAAGGTAATATTCCAAAACTAAGCATCACTACCGTTAATTACTAAAACATTTCACAATAATAAGTAACGTGATGTTGGTATGTAATGAAAAATAACTAAGATTATTGTATATCATCAGTAATTATTATGTAGCTACCTGAATCTGAAGAGTTTGCAAATAGATCATCTAGTTTTCCCTCCATTTCATTAATTACGGCTCTTTTATCCTCTGAAATTGGCGAACCTTCTTCACTTGTACTAGATATATTTTTATCTATAAAATAACAAAACACATTAAAAATCATAAACATAATAAAACAATAAGCATAATTATTGTACCCATGTGAAAATCGACAAGCATTATTATTAAAATAACAGTGCAAAGCGTTTTCATAGAGACCATAACTTAAAAATGCAACGCATTATAACGTAATTTTATTAAAAAACTCTTTTATTAAGTCATTGAGTCATTTATACGTAGCTACCTGAAACTGGAGAGTTTGCAAATAGATCATCCAGTTTTTTCTCCATTTCATTAATTACGGCTCTTTTACCCTCTGAAATTGGCGAACCTTCTTCACTTGTACTAGATATATTTTTATCTATAAAATAACAAAACACATTAAAAATCATAAACATAATAAAACAATAAGCACAATTATCATACTTATGTGAAAATCAACAAGAATTATTTATTTATTTATTTATTTTATTTTGCAGAAACAAACAGTACATTATTACATAATGGGAAATATATAAAAAGTTATAGAGTTAATACAATAATTGGTACCAATGACATGTCGCTGTTATCTTATATTTTTGTGTGATAAGTAATACATTGTACCTAAATTAATTTATTTTTGTAACTTATTGAAGGAGAGGGGTGTGGGAGAGTGTTTGTATGTGTGTAAATGAGGGTGTGTGAGGGTATGTGGATGTGTGTGTTATGTGTGCGAATTCAGTGTGCTAAAAATGTTTTTCTTAAATAGAGGGAGGGAATCAAAAAATATATCGGTATTTGTGGTTTGTTGAATAGAGTTGAAACTTTGAAGGATGCGGGAAATGGGGGAGTTGGCTGCAGCGTTCGTATTGTTACTGGTTGTGTAAAAAAGGTTGGTGTGGCGGGTTCTTTTAGATGGGATGTTAAAATTTATTTGGGATAGAAGTTCTGGGCAGTCTATTTCGTTATGTATAATTTTGTGGAGAAATGTCATGTCAGCTACCGTTCGCCTGGATTTCAGGGATTGGAGAGTGCAGATGTAATTATTGTTGTATTTATAACAGAGATACTTAATAAATTTATTTTGTATGCGCTCTATATTATTGACGTATTGGGTGTATTTGGGATTCCAGACAGGCGATGCAAATTCCAGTGTACTTCTGACTAGTGAGGAGTAAAGCATTACTAGAGTATGTGGATTTCTAAATAATTTACTCAGACGTAGTATAAAACCCAACATTTTGTAGGATCTATCAGTGATAGAATCGATGTGCGTTTTAAATATAAGTTTACTATCTAAATAGACTCCAAGGTCCTTACATTCATTTTTTGAGATCACGGGTTCATCGCTCAGAAAAGTTAATTTGATGCTTGTTTCTAGTAAAGGACATAGTGTGGCATTTAGAAACATTGAGGTCTAAATAATTAGCTGTGCAATAGTTGCAGAGCCTATCTAAGTCACTTTGTAGCTCTTTACAGTCCGATAGAGAGCGAACCGTTTTGTAAATTTTCATATCATCTGCAAACAATAAAAACTTAGAGTATTTGAAACATGAGCCTATGTCGTTTAAGTATATATTAAAGAAGAGCGGACCAAGGTGGGAACCCTGAGGGACACCCGAGGTTACGTTGATTATTTTAGATAAAACTCCATTTATTGAGATAACTTGACTACGATTGCTAATGTATCATTTAATCCATCTAAACAAGTCACCGTGTATTCCAAGACGAGTGAGTTTATTTAACAGAATTGAGTGGATAACGCGGTCGAAGGCCTTTGAGAAGTCGGTGTACATAGCATCGACCTGCACCCTTTCGTCCATATTGCTCTGCAAATAGTTGACAAATAGGGCAAGGTTAGATGTTGTAGACCGATTTTTCATGAATCCGTGTTGGTTCTGTGAAATTGTTGTAGTGATAGCCGGGTAAAGTTGGTCGTAAACGATTTTTTCAAGAATTTTACTTAAGATGGGAAGTTGAGAGATAGGTCTGTAGTTTGTTACGTCATGTTTGTCACCCTTTTTAAAAATGGGGGTTATTACGGCAGACTTCCACTTATGAGGAAACGTACCTTCACTTAATGATTTTTTGAAAATTGCACTGACCGGAGGAGTGATATATTTACTACAGTTACGTATGAAGATACCAGGCAAACTATCTAAACCAGGTCCTTTGTTAATGTCAATGGATGATAGATATTTGTAGGTAATGTCGTCGTTGATTGTGATTGAGGATATAGCTATGTTAATCAGCGGATCAGGTTCAAGAATATCAGATGCTAAATTTTGGGTCTGATCAGTGAAGACGGTAGAGAAATAGTCAGCAAATAGATCGGTAATCTCCTTACTATTGTGTGCGATTCTCGAGCCATATGTTAGGTGTTCGGGTATGGAAGGAGATTTTCTTTGCGTTTTGACAAAGCTCCATATTTTTTTTACCTTATTTTGTATAGCATGTTCTAAGTGTGAAATATAATTGTGGTATGTGAGAGTAGCTATTTTTTTTTGTCGTTTTCGGAGCAGTGAAAAGGTTTGGTAATCTAGTGGGTTCTTGTGGCGTTTCCAGGCTCGAAAGAATTTGAGCTTTTCTTTTGTAATATTGATAAGAGCCGATGAGTACCACGTTGGGAATATGTTTGTTTTCAGAATTTTCTTTGGAACAAAGTTATCAATTAAGGCGTCAATGATTAAGTAAAAGCTGTTAACCGCCGTGTTGACGTCTTGTGCGTTTAAGACAGAAGACCAGTCAGTTTTTGACAGAGCGTCGTTGACTAGGTCATAGTTAACTTTATTGAATAATTTAATCGTTTGGGGCTGGGAAGTAGTTGTAGGGGCGTGAATATTAAGTTCGACTATTAGGGATATGTGATGTGTGTCCTCCTGAACCAGAGGGGAGTCGGCAGGAGAGACGCAAACTGTGGTGTTACAGAGCACTAGGTCAAGTGTTCTACCGTGCCTATTTGGAATGTGGTTGTATTGCTTTAAATCCGAATAAGATAGGCAGTTAAGGAGGGTGGTGGAGCAAAGGTCAGTACCGCGGGGATGATGTGTGGTGTTCCAGCTGATATTAGGCATGTTGTAGTCTCCAATTAAAAGGAAGATATCATTTGGATAGTTTGTGGTTAGATCGGATATTCTGGACGTATGACTGTTGAGAAGAGATAATCGCTGAGTGTTTGATAGCTTTGGACCGACTCCGGGTAAGTACGAACAACAGATGTGAATATTAAATATACGACGTTTTGGGTCTCTTAGTACTATTGAAATCCAAATGTCCTCAGCTTCCGAGCTCCATGACTCATGTGAATGTACAATAATTTTTTTTTTAATACCAATTGCAACACCACCTCCTTTGGTTTTACCCGTGAGGGACGTGTCTCTGTCTTTTCTGTAAACATTGTACCTGGAGTCGAAGAGCTCGTTATCAGATATACTGTCTACTAACCAAGTTTCAGTAATTAAAATTATATCGAATTCATTTATCAGAACATTATGATAAAACTCGTTCGTTTTAGTACAAAGGCCGCGTGCATTTTGGTAGAAAATTATTATTTTTTCAGACATTGGAGAATGAATTAAATTACCGATTTATTATTGTCTGCCACAAGTCCACTGGAATATGCATTCGGCGAGTGTAACGCTGGATAATGAAAATTTACTGAATGAGCAAGTGTGTAGGTATGGTTGTTGAACATTTTAGCTGTTGATACCGATAGAATGAATGTGTTGTTATGATGTGTTGTGTGCGCTGGAGTAAAGGGTAGGAAATTATGATTTAAAGAAACATAAGTGAAGTGAATAGGAAGGGTAGAAGTTATTATAGTTATACCAGGTTTGATAGTTGCGCAGGGTAATATATCAGGATTGCAGGAGAGGTTTCGTTCTTTCTTAGGTATATCTTGGAGTTTCGCACCCATAAAAAACTAAAGTTGTTAGCGATTTTAAACTCTTTCGCGGATCGTAATAAATATTTATTTTTTCTAGTGAGATGGTCATTAATAAATATTTTTCCTCCGACTAAACCTATACTACTGCAGTTGAGTCCCTTCTTCTTTTTGATGGCAGCAATCAATTCGTCCTTCAATTTCTTGCTAGCAAATTTGGCCACAATGTTTCGGGGGCGGGGGTCACGGGGGGTAACAGGTCCAGGACCATCGGGTAGAGGATGTTGGCGTATTTTCACCCTGCTGGCGTAAAGAATATCATCTCTGTTTATAGCCCAGTCATTCCGTAGTTTTACCTTGCAAAAGGTCATGTAGTAGCGATTTTTAATATATGTTGTTAAAATTGGGACTCTAAAGAAAAAAAAAAGTTTTCGACCTCGGGAGGGTCGAGCTCGATCCGCCATCTTGGATTGAAGGTCCCAAAATTCGGTTTTTTCAAAATAATTATGAAATGGTTGATTTTACAACCAAGTTGTTCAAGGTGAACTTGAAGAAAACTAAATTTCGTACATTTTATTTCTAAAGTTTTTTTTTGTAAGTCTAATAGGTAACGAACTACAGTGGCGGAAATGTGAATATTTTTCTAAAAAATGATGAAATTCCCAATTTGTGTCATTTTTTCGGGTTATTCATTACACAACTAGCTGTTAAAAACACGCTCCGTAGGGTTTTACTGCTAGGCCCTGTAGGCAGCTTTTGGTTTGGCTTCGCCCAGTTAGTGTTGGTGACCATTTTATACATGATTATATTATATAATATATTTTTTATCATATAATTATAATAATTTTAAGATGTCGATATCAACCAACCGACATCAACAAAAAAATATCATTACGCAATAGCCAATATATAAAATAATTTCGAAATCTACCATCGCTGGTATATCTGTGGAGTAGACCTACAGGGGATACCACAATAAAAAAATGCGCCATGTTCTCTACCTCATGGTGGTGTAGAAATGAGTTAACAAAATTATTATAATTATATGATAAAAAATATATTATATAATATAATTATGTATAAAATGGTCACCAACACTAACTGGGCGAAGCCAAACCAAAAGCTGCCTATAGGGCCTAGCAGTAAAACCCTACGGAGCGGGTTTTTAACAGCTAGTTATGTAATGAATAACCCGAAAAAATAACACAAATTGGGAATTTCATCATTTTTTAGAAAAATATTCACATTTCCGCCACTGTAACTCGTTACCTATTAGACT
Source organism: Limnephilus marmoratus (assembly GCA_917880885.1). Lineage (NCBI taxonomy): Eukaryota > Metazoa > Arthropoda > Insecta > Trichoptera > Limnephilidae > Limnephilus > Limnephilus marmoratus. Next base: position 49,539,474 of record OU862907.1, on the reverse strand, counting down.
TACAAAAAAAAACTTTAGACATAAAATGTACGAAATTTAGTTTTCTTCAAGTTCACCTTGAACAACTTGGTTGTAAAATCAACCATTTCATAATTATTTTGAAAAAACCGAATTTTGGGACCTTTAATCCAAGATGGCGGATCGGGCTCGACCCTCCCGAGGTCGAAAACTTTTTTTTTTCTTTAGAGTCCCAATCTTAACAACATATATCAAAATCGCTACTACATGACCTTTTGCAAGCTAAAGGCCTTTTTAACTACGGAATGACTGGGCTATTATTGTATATCCCACATTAGTTGCAACTTTCAAAATGATGTCAGCAAGGTCCTCGTTGGTTTTTTCTGGGATTCCGAAGATTTCAATATTATTTTCGAGCAGCTGTTGGTCGTGGTTACTATTCCTTATGTCGAGGTGGTTTACAATTTTCTTGAGATCAGCAATCTCGCCTTCAAGCCTTAAACTGACTTTGTTTTTTCTTCTTTTAGATGAAGGTCCATAGTTTTTAGTTTTCCTTCGTAATCGTCGATTTTTTTTGACATAAAATCTATTGTCTTTATGAGGTCTCGGATTTCAGATTTAAAAGACATTTGAAAACTGTCGAATTTTAGATCAATATGCTTTAATAATTCGGAGTCATCAGATTGCAACTTCTTAGGAGGCATTTCAAATTGTTAAAATAATTTATAAGTTGTTTACGTTATCACGGCCAATAGGAGTGGGCGGTGACAACAATAAGCCAATGACAAGGCTGCGAGAAGAAATGGCGGCGATTACAACCAATCACAGCTGTCAAAACGAGGATGACAAGTAAATATGCAGGAGTCACTGATATAAGGTTAGAAATTGTGATTTTGTGTTTGAATTTAAAGTTATTCTGCACAGAGAACGTAGATAACAGTTTCACTTATGGCTTCCACTAAGCTCTATTCGTTTTACTGGAACTGGATTGAGATAATATAGAAATGAACAGTTTTAACGGTTAACACAAGAAGCGTAATTTGAACAGGTAAATGTATTATACTTAGATACGTATATATTATTATTAACATATCAGTGAAAAGCGTTTTTATAGAGACCATAACCTAAAAATGCAACGCATTATAATATAATTTTACCTAAAAAACATTCGGTTCGCACTGGTCACGATTATTACGAATAATCTTTAGAAAAACACTTTAGATTCGCCTTAATTACTATAAAAGGAAACTTTTTATTATATAATAAATATTATTCGTAATAAGCGTGGCCAGTCCGAACCGATAATTACCAAACATTTTTCGTTATGTCTTTGATTGTAATAGGTAATTCATTATGCAACACAATATTTTAGGTTATATGATAAAATCTTACCATTAATTGAAGAATCCATTGACATCGCAATAATGGTATTAATCTTCGCCAGCGCGACATTTTATAAAATGCGAAAGGAAAGGATTCATATGATCCACAGTAATCCACACGCGAATGGCGGCGCTGGGCGGCGCCATAAATATACAAATCTTGCGCAAATTTCAACTCACCGAGACAGTGTTGCCAACTTTATTTTGACCAATTCACAAATTGTGGTACCTAAACCCATCAGAAAACAACTAAATTTGGCTATCCCTCAAACCACCGTATTATGCCAGTAAAAGTTAATACCTAAATATTATTTTTTTTTACAGTGAATACCACACAAGAGTCCCAACTGTTCCCGTCTGGAGCCAGTGAGACTATGGCATCCCCAGTATGTTATGAGGCTGAAGGTAATGGATAGGGGAAGGAGTTGGGGAAGATGAAGGTTGGGAAGTACCTGGCTATTCGGATCTGGTCACTAAACACGGCCAAAGCCATTTTCAAGGAACGTTTCAATTCTGAATGGTGGTCTTACACAAGGGCGATACTGAGAGTATCTTCCACTCTGGAACGTGCCGCAAATACACTATATATTATTTTAAATGAATTAATTGTGAAATAACACAAATTAAACAAATAAAATTTGAGACCTGCGGGTTGTGAGTCAAGGGTCTTACTCCTGGACTATTTAGGCCGTATATTGTAATTTATTTTAAAATTGTTTATTTTTGTTCATAATTTTTTTTCTAAAATACACCAAAACAACAATAAAACACATTTTGATTACTACAATACAACTAGAGACAATGCTTTTGAAAAATAGTCACGCGTAAAGTAATTACCTAGGTACAGAGCATTTTTTAAAATGAAAAACTTGTTAGATTTCTTAAATATGATTATATAATTCATTATAAAAATTACGTTCTACTAAAAAAACATTTAAAAAAATAATATAACTGTATGAAAAACATATTACATGAGTACCTAATATATTTCTGAAATTTTTAGAAAACCCTGTATAGATATCATTACATTACAACTGACTATGCTTTCGGAACGCAAAAGACAAATACATATTTACGTAGCAAATATTTTATTTATTAAAAAAAGGACATAAATGTATATTAAAATACGTAATAATATAAAACTTGTAATAAAAACAAAAACAATTAACACAAAATTAATAACGATATTATAAAAGCAATTCGTAAATCAATCTTCAATTTAAAAAAAGCGCGCGAATAGCCGCTAAATATTATAATCTAATGTCTGTTCTTCTAACAGTCCACAGCGAGCGCTTGACAGTCTGGCTACCTATGTAGATAGGATACAACATATGACATACCGGCAAACATTATAACATATCGCAAAAAGATTCAATCTGACATAGCAATGTCAAGTGATAGATTTTAAGGAATTTAACTATTGAGTTCAATATCGCAAAGCATTGATAAACGACGTGGAGTTTGAATGATATTGTATGACGAGAACATCCGGCAACGTCACATGCCGTGATGTTATAGATGCGATTAAAATTGTATCCAATTGATTTTCTAAGTATGAATGAATATTTACTGATAAAAAACGCATTTCGGAGCATTAACGGTCCACGTAAAAATGTCATTTATTCACTCAAAATTTTTTTTACACCGTTCGACTCGTCTCATCGAGTTTGATATGATGGACTTAAAAAAAAAAACGATGAGCCACTAAGTGCCCAAATGAGCCAGTAAGTCGAAATGATCAAGAAGTTCCGGTAATTAAAGGACGCATTGAGCCACTAAATGCCGTTACATAAACCTATATATATATATATATATATATGTGTATATATAATACCAGTAATATTGTCATATGTAATAAAAAATTTGCCAGAGTTTGAAATTTCCCTAGATTTTGTCCTGATTTCCCTTATCCCTAAAAAATATATTTCTCCCCTAGATCTCGGGAAATTTCCCTCGACATAACATCACTGATTCAAAACTACAACTTGAAAATAATAAACTATAGGTGGGTGAAGACATCACATAATCCACCATAGATTCGGTGCGTGTTTGGGAGTCTTGAAAAATTAAAACTTTGACAATTATTTTAACTTTTTTTTTTTATTTTTTTTTATTTAGTAACTATGTAATATTTTTTACATTTTTATATGAAACATGTTAGTTAGATGTATATATGTATAAAATAGAAAATATATTCGAAGTCCTCCTCACTAGGAGATCCTGTGCTGAGGGGGACTATGCTTTGGATAAGTTTTTCAGCGACTTCTATGGTTTAACTTGTTTGGATAAGGTTTTCCAGAAACTTCTATGATGTTTTAAGTATACTAGTAAGGTCATTTTCCGGTAGTTCCTTCAGCCAACATTTAATGTCCTTAATATAGCTGTTTTTTGTTTTAATTTGTTTGATACTAAGTGGGAGTTTGTTATATAACTTTACTGCTAAAAATTCAGAACTTCTTTGACCAAATGAAGAGTTACACTTTGGTATATTAAGTGTGTCTGTTTGTTTGGCTCTGGTTTTATGAGCATGTGAGGTTTCTTTCTCTGGGTCGTTTTTGTGGTGATGTACTAGAATGTTTTTGGCATAGTTTTTCTGTATGCTTGGAACATCAAACTGTTTAAAAATTTCTGTTGTTGACGTCCTTATGGGGACCTTTAGAATGGTCTTTATGATGCAATTCTGAGTTATCTTAAGTTGTTTTAAGTGATTAGATGCTGCTGAGCCCCATCCTATTACTCCATATTCCAATCGAGAGTGGCATAAAGCATAATTTACTCTCTTTAGATCCCTCATTGACACGATGTTTCTTAATTTTTAAAACTAACTCTCTCTCTCTGGTTTCAACCCTGGGATTGGTTTGCAGCAATTTCCTTTAGTCTCCTCTTCCATTCTTCCCTGTCTTGTGCGGCTCTTTTGAGGTCTGCATATGACAAGCAGCGCACGTCCACCAGCAGGTCCTCCAGGTACTCTCGGCGTGGGCGTCCCCTAGAGTTTGTCCCCTCGGTCATACCCTCCATTATGGAATGCAAGAGGCCTTCTTGTCGTATTACATGGCCGATCCATCTTGCACGCCTTTCGGACAAGGTCCTGAGCAGGTGCCTTCCTCCTTCGATTCTTTGGAGAACCTCCTCATTTGTAATGTGGTCTCTCCAGGAAATTCCTAATAGTCTTCTATAGGACCACATCTCAAAAGCCTCTAGTCTCCGTTTATCTCTTTTGGATAGGCACCATGTTTCGCAGCCGTACATCAAGATACTCCATACATAGGTCTTGATGAGGAGTATTCTCAGCTTTAGGTCTATATTATTTGATTCAATTATTTTCGACCTTTTATTGAAAGCAAGCCTAGCCTGGTGTATACGGCTGTCGACATCGCTCTTAGAGCGACCGTCCCATGTTATTTTGCTCCCGAGGTAGTTTTGTCTACCTCGGGAGCAAAACTAACTATAAAAATTAAAATAAAAACGCAGTTATTTAAGTTTGAAGGTCTTAATTCATTAAAAAAAATTAAAAAATTGGAGTGGAGTTCTCTATTGTGAAGGCACAAGTCGTTGCAGCAAGTTTTTGTACAATAAAAAATAAATCCTCAAATAAGAAGTGTGTGAGTGCTCCGTGTATACGATGTAATAAAAATTTTAAAAAATGTACGGAAACACAAAACCCCCAAAAATACCCCTAAACATATTAAACCAGTAAAAAATCCCATCTCACTTATTTTACCCCTAAGTTGGCAACCCTGAGCGAAAGATGGCGAAAATCAAAATTACAAACCTATCTTTACAGCTCCATCTATGAAACTTTATTTATGAGTTTTCAGCACTGCTACGTCACGGACCACGGTTGAAAAATTTGAACGAAGATATACGCCCCTGAATCAGGGTATCATCAAATAGAGAGGGTGTTGGAATATTTGATGCTGGCAACACTGATAGTTACGGAACAATCTTCTTTTGTTATTTTCTTCTGTTTGAAATTGAGTCAACTAGTGTGTTGTTTACCTGACAACAAAATACTTCTGTACCTTGCAATTGAGTCTATTTAATTACAAACTAACATAAGTAACATAAACCTAAAGGCCAGGCAAGGAAATCTTTATAATTATCTAAGACATCATTATTGTCTATGTTTAACCTAAATATTATATTGACACGTGCTTTCTTCTTCGTCAGTCGTTTCTTCCTGTTTCCAATGTTTAATCCGCGCAGTTAAATTTATCATCCCATACTCTAATAGTTATTGGTAAGTACTAATCATGTATGATCGTGTGAGAAATGTGGATATTCGCAAAGAATGTAAGGCTGATGTAAGCATAATGAGTAAGATTAAGAAAGGAATTCTTAGATGGTTTGGGCATGTAGAGCGAATGGACGAAGATAGTAGTGTTAGAAGAATATATGACGCAAATGTAAATGGTAGAAGAAGTCGGTGACGACCGAGGATGACATGGCACAATCAAGTGAATCAGATATTTGAGTCGGGTCATGTCAAAAGTCAGAATAATAGAAGATTATGTATGAGAAGATTTATGAATGTGAGTGAGGCAAAGAGTGTGTGCCAAGACCGAGTTGGTTGGCGGTCCGTCCTCTCTGCCTATCCCTACTTGATGGTTAGTTACTTAGTTCCCAATGCTAATATTAATCACGCTTTTCGTTTGGTAGCGGCTGACAGCCAAACTGATCGACATTTGTTCTTTCATTTGAGCTAAGATAGGCTCACATGCACAAATGCGCTGTGTTTAACGCGACCTAGCTTTCCCTACCAATGCCAATCAGAACCCCCCCCCCCCCTACGTGTGTAAGGATATTCATGTTACGTTTTGTTCGAAGAACATTAGAAACATCTTCCTATTTTGGACTAGGGTCTCTGTGGGAAATTAAATTGCTGCTTTGACTTGAGCAGTACTGCGGTGAGACAGCAGCAATCTACCGTTAATATAAGATAGCATTTACTCGTACTTTCTTCTTCTAATCCCAGAAATTTGACAAAATAGACGTTAGTCGTAGAAATATCCATTGTTACTTGTAGAAATATCCATTGTTACTTGTAGAAATATCCATTGTTACTTGTAGAAATATCCATTGTTACTTGTAGAAATATACATTGTTACTTGTAGAAATATCCATTGTTACTTGTAGAAATATCCATTGTTACTTGTAGAAATATCCATTGTTACTTGTAGAAATATCCATTGTTACCTAGCTTATTGCGTAAATAAGTTGTGTACTTCTTCTTAACCCCTGCACTCAATAACACAAATAATATTAGCGGAACTGGTTGTTGTAAACAAGTCCCTAAATAATATTGGCAGCATATCGTTTTTAATATGCATTAAAAAAACTACATAATATTGTTATCATGTTAAAAGCGGAATGGCGGATCCAAAGTAAGGTAATACCGGTTTATCTTGAGAGATAGATATTGTGTACATTGTATCGAGTTAGGCTGCTATTGATGGCGATTCTCTCCACCTTTTTCAAATGTCAAATGCGAGCTTAAAATACCTATTGTCACAATAATTATTAAATTCTTATTTCAAAATATGAGTTATGTTTACGACTTTAATATTTGGCAAAATATTTCAAGGAAAACCAAATATTCAAAACTCACGCGAAATAAATTTCCATTATAAAAATGTTCTGTTTCAGGATTTTTTTTGACTTGAACCAATCATCAACGCTACCACAGCAGTGTCATGGATCTACTAAATCCTGATACTGTTTCCATCAACACGGAACCAGGTCCCCAGGAAGAAGGCGGAGGTGTAATGCTGTGTACGGATAATAATTTCGACCTCCAAGATGTAAAGAAGGAATATTTTCAATATGCGGAGATTACTCAGACAGCTGGTTAGTTGCATTGAATATATTAAAAAATGTGGCATGTTTAATTTTTAAATTATTTTTAAAACATGCCACATTTTTAATTTGGAATTATTAACTTAAAATTATTACTCGCAATAAGTTCCTGATTCCTCAAGTATTTACCCCTTTTTATTTGGGACATGTTAACAGTTACACGTTACAGTTACTTAAATATTTGATGGAAATAAAAACCTTTTCATTGACTTCTTCAAGAGCGGAGTCCTTCTTGAAGCGTTGGCAACTGATGCGGACATCTGGTGTCATTATTTTATCTTAAAGTTCGTATCCAAATCCACGCCTATATACATATTATGTTAAATGATTGGGTTTTAAATCATTAAAATTTATAGATTTTTTTAATAAAGTCTAGTTGTATGTAATTATTGTAGTGTATGAATGTAGTACACTACATTTAAAGAACATAACAATTATCATTGTTCGTATTGTCGTTTTGGTTTTGCAGGCAGCACTAATGTGGAGACAGTGGCCATCAAGGAAGATCTTGGATCCCGCGAAGAAGATGACGGGAGTTTTCCATTTTTGGAAATTGACATAGACCTGTCGGATGTTAAGAAAGAATGCTTAGAACGCGTCAAAATGAACCAGACAACAGGTAAAACCTATTTTCATTGTAAAAACATTATCTGGTATCCATCTTTTCAACTTTTCGCGGAAAATAAATCTTAATGAGCCTTTTTTATTCATATTCTTATTCAAATTTGTCGACAGATCTGAAGACGCATCCTGTGGATACACGATTCTATTGTTCTCAATGTGACTACTCTTGCTATCATAGGAATGATTTTGTAATTCACCGTCGCACCCATACTGGAGTTAAACCCTTTTCTTGTTCCGAGTGCAACTATTCATGTTTTCAAAAGCGCAGTCTGACGATCCACACGCTGACTCACAGTAGAGAAAAACCTTTTTCTTGTTCCGAGTGCAACTATTCATGTTATCGAAAGGGCAGTCTAACGATCCACATGCTGACTCATAGTGGAGAAAAACCTTTTTCTTGTTCCGAGTGCAACTATTCATGTTCTCAAAAAGGCAATCTGACGAGCCACATGCTGACTCACAGTGGAGAAAAACCTTTTTCTTGTTCCGAGTGCAACTATTCATGTTATCAAAAACGCGATCTCACGAGGCACAAGCTGACTCACAGTGGAGAAAAACCTTTTTCTTGTTCCGAGTGCAACTATTCATGTTCTCAAAAGGGCAATCTCACGATCCACATGCTGACTCACAGTGGAGAAAAACCTTTTTCTTGTTCCGAGTGCAACTATTCATGTTATCAAAAAGGCGATCTCACGAGGCACAAGCTGACTCACAGTGGAGAAAAACCTTTTTCTTGTTCCGAGTGCAACTATTCATGTTCTCAAAAGGGCAATCTCACGATCCACATGCTGACTCACAGTGGAGAAAAACCTTTTTCTTGTTCCGAGTGCAACTATTCATGTTATCGAAAGGGCAGTCTAACGATCCACATGCTGACTCACAATGGAGAAAAACCTTTTTCTTGTTCCGAGTGCAACTATTCATGTTCTCGAAAGCGCAGTCTAACGATCCACATGCTGACTCACAGTGGAGAAAAACCTTTTTCTTGTTCCGAGTGTAACTATTCTTGTTCTCAAAAGGGTAGTCTTACGATCCACATGCTGACTCACAGTGGAGAAAAACCTTTTTCTTGTTCCGAGTGCAACTATTCATGTTATCAAAAAGGCGTTCTCACGAGGCACAAGCTGACTCACAGTGGAGAAAAACCTTTTTCTTGTTCCGAGTGCAACTATTCATGTTCTCAAAAGGGCAGTCTAACGATCCACATGCTGACTCATAGTGGAGAAAAACCTTTTTCTTGTTCCGAGTGCAACTATTCATGTTATCAAAAAGGCGATCTCACGAAGCACAAGCTGACTCACAGTGGAGAAAAACCTTTTTCTTGTTCCGAGTGTAACTATTCTTGTTCTCAAAAGGGCAGTCTTACGATCCACATGCTGACTCACAGTGGAGAAAAACCTTTTTCTTGTTCCGAGTGCAACTATTCATGTTATCAAAAAGGCGATCTCACGAGGCACAAGCTGACTCACAGTGGAGAAAAACCTTTTTCTTGTTCCGAGTGCAACTATTCATGTTATCGAAAGGGCAGTCTAACGATCCACATGCTGACTCATGGTGGAGAAAATCCTTTTTCTTGTTCCGAGTGCAACTATTCATGTTCTCAAAAATGCAATCTGACGAGCCACATGCTGACTCACAGTGGAGAAAAACCTTTTTCTTGTTCCGAGTGCAACTATTCATTTTATAAAAAAGGCGATCTCACGAGGCACAAGCTGACTCATAGTGGAGAAAAACCTTTTTCTTGTTCCGAGTGCAACTATTCATGTACTCAAAAGGGCAATCTCACGATCCACATGCTGACTCACAGTGGAGAAAAACCTTTTTCTTGTTCCGAGTGCAACTATTCATGTTATCAAAAAGGCGATCTCACGAAGCACAAGCTGACTCACAGTGGAGAAAAACCTTTTTCTTGTTCCGAGTGCAACTATTCATGTTCTCAAAAGGGCAATCTCACGATCCACATGCTGACTCACAGTGGAGAAAAACCTTTTTCTTGTTCCGAGTGCAACTATTCATGTTATCGAAAGGGCAGTCTAACGATCCACATGCTGACTCACAATGGAGAAAAACCTTTTTCTTGTTCCGAGTGCAACTATTCATGTTCTCGAAAGCGCAGCCTAACGATCCACATGCTGACTCACAGTGGAGAAAAACCTTTTTCTTGTTCCGAGTGTAACTATTCTTGTTCTCAAAAGGGTAGTCTTACGATCCACATGCTGACTCACAGTGGAGAAAAACCTTTTTCTTGTTCCGAGTGCAACTATTCATGTTATCAAAAAGGCGTTCTCACGAGGCACAAGCTGACTCACAGTGGAGAAAAACCTTTTTCTTGTTCCGAGTGCAACTATTCATGTTCTCAAAAGGGCAATCTCACGAAGCACAAGCTGACTCACAGTGGAGAAAAACCTTTTTCTTGTTCCGAGTGCAACTATTCATGTTATCGAAAGGGCAGTCTAACGATCCACATGCTGACTCACAGTGGAGAAAAACCTTTTTCTTGTTCCGAGTGCAACTATTCATGTTCTCAAAAGGGCAGTCTAACGATCCACATGCTGACTCATAGTGGAGAAAAACCTTTTTCTTGTTCCGAGTGCAACTATTCATGTTATCAAAAAGGCGTTCTCACGAGGCACAAGCTGACTCACAGTGGAGAAAAACCTTTTTCTTGTTCCGAGTGCAACTATTCATGTTCTCAAAAGGGCAATCTCACGAAGCACAAGCTGACTCACAGTGGAGAAAAACCTTTTTCTTGTTCCGAGTGCAACTATTCATGTTATCGAAAGGGCAGTCTAACGATCCACATGCTGACTCACAGTGGAGAAAAACCTTTTTCTTGTTCCGAGTGCAACTATTCATGTTCTCAAAAGGGCAGTCTAACGATCCACATGCTGACTCATAGTGGAGAAAAACCTTTTTCTTGTTCCGAGTGCAACTATTCATGTTATCAAAAAGGCGATCTCACGAGGCACAAGCTGACTCACAGTGGAGAAAAACGTTTTTCTTGTTCCGAGTGCAACTATTCATGTTATCGAAAGGGCAGTTTAACGATCCACAAGCTGACTCACAGTGGAGAAAAACCTTTTTCTTGTTCTGAGTGCAACTATTCATGTTCTCAAAAAGGCAATCTGACGAGCCACATGCTGACTCACTCTTGATAAAAACCTTTATTGTGATCTAAGTGCAGCAATTCGTCGTCTCAAATGAGAGATTTGAAAAAGTACGTTGGAACTATTGTTGCAGAATAAACTTTTTCGTATTTTGTCTGCCTTTTGTCGACGACAAAGTTACGCAAGTCACCGGTACGAAGCAACCAAGACAGGAAGTGGTTCAAAAATAGCATGTTCCTCGAATCCACTGTCATCTAGTGGTCTCTAGTCACCGGTACAGAATAACCGAGACATGCAATGGCGTCGTTTGCAGTATATATAACCGTTTGATACAACTGAGTATTACCGTCAAACTTTACATATTCGGAGCGATACTGCAAATTCATTTATATTGTAGTACTGATATTTGCCTAGGGCACGTCACCATGCTAGCTGCCGACGGAATTGGCGACTTCTTTTAAGAATTCTAGAATTAGAAACGGAACTACAATAGTTAAAGCGATTGTAGCCATAAAAAGGTGTAAAACGAAATGGTTTTCTACTAGCTGGTATTGCGGTATACTTCGAACTGGTTGTCTGCGTTTAGCTTTGATATAGCCATCAATTACCGGATATAAAGACCCATGCCGACGAAGTATTGACTAGGTCGTAATTTTTTTTTGTTTTGTAGTCGAATTTTGCGTTATTTTTTAATTTATCAAAGTCAACTTTAATGGGGGGATGAAAAGTTACAACACGTTATCCGCTCCGGGTGCCACCCATACCAGGTACGCTACTGAGGATACTGTAATAGCACCTCGTAGTGGATTGGACCTGGCAACACGGTATCACTTCCAAGTACATATGCACACATTTGAAACGTTGGCTAAAGAAGGAGGTAGCGCAACACGGGATAACTTTCCGAAAACAAATCACAAAAATAATTTTGGTCGTGAAAATCTAAAAACGTATCCACAGAATGTGGTTGTTTGATTTTAAGTAGTATTTAAGTGAATTTTGTTCCGAATCCTTGTCAGAAAATCCTGAATCACAATAATTCTGAATCCTCAGAATATCCTGAATCACAATAATTCGGATAAATATACTATTTTTTATTCCCACTGGATAGGGTTAACCTATATATTTTTTTTAATTTAAAGATATAATAATAATAATAATAATAATAATAATGATTTATTGTATTCATTTCTTAGTAACAGTAGAGATAATGATATCCTAACTGGGATCTCCCGTGCTGAGGATTTCATTTACATATTATAATTTAATTATAAGAAATTGATATGAATTAGACATAACATATATCATGCAGTATTTTTTTTTAAATAATTATAAAGTAAATAAGATAGTGGTTTTTTTTTATAATTCAGATTACTAGATTTGGTTTTAGTCTGTATTTGATATCAGAATATTTTCTATTTCTGATCTACCTATATTTAGTATCCAGCTTTTTATTTGAAATTTAAATGTTATAATGTTGAGGTTTTTGAGTGAGAGTGGTATTTTCTTGTAGAGTTTAATGCCATAATATAAGAAGCCTTTTTGCCCAAATGTTGTGTTAGTAGTTACTTGTTGGATAAGTTTTTGACCATGAGATCTAGTGTTTCTAATGTACGTATTAGTTGTTATTTCTTGGGTTTTGTACTTATGAATGTAAATGAGTATAGTTTTAGAATATGGTTGTTTAATTTACATGATGTTAAGATTGTTGAAGATTTCGTCAGTGCTAGTTCTTACAGGAACTTTCAGTATAATTTTCATTATAGCTTTATGAGTTTTAATTAGTGGATTTAGTATGTTTTTATTTGCACTGCCCGATCCGATAATACCGTATTCTAACAGTGATTGGCAGAGAGCCATGTAAATCTTGATTAAGTCTTTTTTAATGAGGACATTCCTGATAGTTTTGAAAAAATAACTTAGTTTTTTAATTTTATTATTTAAATACATAATGTGTTCGGTCCATTTTAAGTTTTGGTCAATTTTTAGACCCAGATACGTTATATGGTCAACGTTTTCTAATGAGGGACAATCACAATTCTCATTTAAGTGATGCGGGCTATGGATTTTCAAGTTCAGGTTTTCTTCAGAGTTTTTCTTATTTTTTTTATTTTAAAAGTGATGAATTTGGTTTTATTAGCATTAAGTGTAAGTGAATAGTAGTCTAGCCATTTTTTAATCCTATTAAGTGTGTCTTCTGCTTTCTTAAATGTTTCTGTCCAATTATTCCCATTTATTAGGAGAACAGTATCATCCGCAAAACTGATGATTTCTCCTTCGCATTCTATGTGGCATAGATCATTAATGTAAATAAGGAACAGAATCGGACCCAGAATACTTCCTTGCGGCACCCCGAATTTGACATCAATACACTCACTGATTATGTTATTAAGTTTCACAGTTTGCTTTCTATTTCCCATGTAACTTTTAAAAAATATCAGTTCATTATCAGTAATCCCCATGTTCTCTTGTTTTTCAAAAAGATGTGAGTGATTTATTGTGTCGAAGGCTTTAGAAAGGTCGAGAAATAGGCCAATGCATTTTTTATGTGAGTCTAAAGAATTTTTAATATATTCAATTACTAAGGCTATGGCGTTAGATGTTCCTAGATTTTTCTGAAACCAAATTGTTTTGGTGAAAATAGTTTATTTGATTCTAGGTAGTCGACGAGTTGAGTTTTAACTGTTATTTCTAAGATTTTAGATAATGTGTTTAGAATTGTGATTGGTCTGTAGTTATTGATATCTTTACGATTTCCTGATTTAAAGATTGGTGTAATAGTCCCTATTTTGAGTTGAGATGGAAATCTGCTTCCGTGATAGATTTATTTATTAGAAAGAGTATCGGTTTGGTAATTTCATCTTGTAAGAATTTTATTGTTTTCATTGTGATTTCATCACTACCAGATGAAGATGTTGGTTTGAATTTAGATAACATTAGAGTTAGTTCTTGTTTAGTGATTTGTTTTAGAGCAAATTTAATCCTTTGTGGATTTGGGTGTTTGTTTATGTTCGGGTTAAAGTGTTGAAGTTTGGTTATTTTGTCGGCTAAATTCGAGCCTATGTTTGCAAAAAAGTTGTTAGTGTAGTTAATTAGTTTATGTACGTTTTGTTTAGCGAGAGTGTACCGTTATCTGTGTTGATTTCTTCCAATGGGTTTGTTTTGTTTTGATCTGTGTTGGTGATTTCTTTAATTATTTGCCAGATAAGTTTTGGATTATTATTGGATTGCTCTATTTTAGATCTGTAGTAATTTTTTTTAGCCGATTTAGTAAGATTGGAGCAGATGTTTCTATAGTTTTTGTAAAATAGTTTAAGGGAAAGGTCATAAGGATTGTTTTTTACTTGCTGATGGATCTTGTCTCTTGTTCTTATACATTTTAGTAGGCCAGGTGTGATCCAAGCTTTATTGATAATTTTATTGTGTGAATATGTGTAAGTTTTTATTGAAGTGTGGTTTTGTATTTTTAATTGCAAGTGTTCAATAAATATTTTCCAAGCAACTTCTAGGTCTTCAGCATTATATATTGACTCCCAGGTTTCATTTTGTAGTGATTTTTTTAGTTTTATGTAGTCTATAACATGTCTATTCCACGTTAAATTTTGAGTCGATGGTCGATTTTTCTTTGCATGAATGTTAAGAATTAAAGTGTAGTGATAAGTGATGGTGGATTGATGTATGATTGTGGAGTAGTTTTTATTTGTTTTTGTCATTATGTGGTCAATGCAAGTTTGCGAGGGGATTGATTTATTCATTTTGTGATCCACTCTAGTTGCTTCCCTTATGGCGGCAGACATCCCGTGGGAGAGGAGGAGTAATTGGTACTCCTGTGTTTGTGGATGTTGCCTTCCAGTATCCAGTATATTAATGTTGATGTCCCCAATAATGAACAGGTTCCTGATGTTTTGTTCTTGAAGTAGTATGGAGTCTAGTGATCCAAGAAATTGTGATAAATTTGTAGTTGAAGGCGATCTGTAGATAGCGAAGATGCATATATCTTGATCGAGTTTTATTTTCAAACAGTTTGCGTCTTGTAGTTCGATTTCTTCTATTTTGCATTCTATCTTATTTTTACAATACACAATTACTCCGTCGTTTTGATGTTTGTGAAGTTTAGTATTGAAGACTTTGTAGTTGTTGATGTTTTTATGCACATATGTTGAGGAATTTATCCAACATTCTGTAAGGATTAATAAGTCAGGTACCAAATTTAATTCATTTATCAGCATAGTGAAATCCTCGAAGTTTTTGTTAATGCTTCGAATGTTTTGATGAATTATGTTCAGGATCGGTAACTTGTCCTGGAGTACACGGTTTAACATGCAGGTATTTGTGGTGATTATTGGTTCAGGTATCAGTTTTTCAAGTGGTTCCGTTGTGAAAGAGGCCATTATAAATATATATAGTAGATGGAGTGTGTATATGGTTTTATTTTATTTTTTAAATCATCTTAATAGGTATATCGTTGAAATGTCTTATTTCGACAACCTTGGATTCTTTAGTTTTCTTACAAGAATTTTTCCTGATTTTACCCAAACATATCTATATTCTTTTTCTAGGGCTCTTTGTTTGGTGTTCCAATGTAAGTTTTTGTAGTACTGGGTTAATGCCGCATTTAAATAGACGTATTGAGCTCCTTCCCCGTTGAATTTTTTAATCGGATCGCTATGCTTAGCAGCTAACATGATGTGGACTTTTTTATTGTCTACAAAATTAATTGTGATTTTTTTTTGGTTGTTTGGTTTGGAAGTCGTAATTTTAAAGGTGTCATCTGGTGATAAGGTAACGCCTGCGAGCTCATCGATCTGGCTTACAGTATGGGCTGGGGGTATGTTTTCCTGTAATTCAAGGCCGATTATTTCAATACTGTTTAGCAGGGCTGATTGCTCAATATCTGCCAGGTGAACCTCCACCATAGCCAATCTTTTCTCCTTTTCTGCCATTTCGTCTGTGGAGATCGTAATAAAAGTGGGAAGGAACTATTTTTAGATGTTAATAATATTATTTATCGCACTGGCAATTTACAACATTAGCGCCACGAGCGGCCGGTTGATGTAAACTATCCTGACAAATTTGACAGCCACTTGCTTTGTGAACTCCGGCCGGATTTGTTGGTTCCTCATTTCTGCTTTTATTACGATCTCGTGTAATCTTAAGAAAACCCTTCTGATTTTAGAGTAACATCACGGTTAATTAATTTGTCAATAAATTGAAGTTTGTTATCCAAGAAATATCAGTGTATTATTCACATCCCGTGATCTTGATGGTGCACCAATCCGCGACAGAGGTGCTTCATTATTCACCCTACAAATCCCGTATTGGTGACGACCACCATACGTCCTTAAGTTTGTTTATATATTTTGGTGAATCCATGATTTGTGACAATTTGTTTATGATATCGTCATATTTATCGTTAATAAAGTTGTTAAACGTTTTTATTTCTTGAAGCTCGGTTTCTATTTTTTTTAAACATAACTGATTTCATTTCGTCGAATTTTGAGTTGATGAATTCGAATATTGGGTCATCTTTGGTATTTTTGTTAGACCTTGTTTCCATGATTTTAGTTGGTTTGGACATGGGCAAAATAAATGGTTCAATGTGCACTAAAAAAACTTTGACCGATTTTCTGCGAACTGTAACTTCCACTTTAATGATCTCATTAAAATGGAAGATCAAGATAATATGATCTCAATTAATGAAACTAGTAGTGTATTTCTTTTTAATTCTTATTTTATTAAGTGAACCTTTAGTTGAATTCTTGGTCATTTTGTTGGTGGTTATTTTGAGTCTGCACTTTTTTTCCTTTTAGTGTGTGTTTTGAACAGGCAATTTATACTAAATATAATTTTCTTTAAATTCCGTAAAGTTTTAATTCGGATCGTTTCTATTTATTTTATTTATAAAATCAACCAAAATGTGTTGAGCATGTTAATGTTTTTAATATTTATAATTAAATAGGTATGTTTATTATTATGTCAGAAATTATATTCTATATCTAATTTAATGTTTTTTTTCTTTTTTCATTTTATGCGATCGATATTACATAAACGGTTAATTAGTTTGTGCAGTGTGGTTTGGGGGATATTAATTATATACAATTATTTGGATAATATAGTCATCGTTTGACTAAGGCATTTACACGTTTTAGACATAAGTAACTAGCTATAAGTCTTAGATATAAGTAACCAGCTATAAATCTTAGATTTAAGTTACTAGCTATAAGTCTTAGGGGGTCTTTCACCATCTTGCCTGTAAGCTGCCGGTAGCACTACCCATAGAATAAAGCATTTTTTCGATTTCACCATCCTTCAGATAAGCTTATGTGGGTAGATAAAGTTTCCCTTTGTTATTGGGTACTCAAAGCAGCCAGTAAAGTTTAACGGGTAGATGATATCTAAGTTTTATACCTTATTAGCTAAGATTTCTACCATGGGTTCAATATTTTCTGACAGCTCCTGTCAAATCGTATTAACATCACCCGAATTTTTCACGATTTTACTTACGAGAATTGTTGTTTTGTAATCCATGACCAGATTAAAGTTTCTCTCAAAGGACCACCCGGTATGTTATTTTAATATACATATTGAACAATAATACTTAGGTACATCATATTTTGACAAAAATAACAACAGTGTTTTGTCATTGTATTTTTTTTTTTACATGAATACCGCACAAGAGTCCCAACTGCTCCTGTCTGGAGCCAGTGGGACTATGGCATCCCCAATTGGGGTATGTTGTGAGGCTGAAGGCAGTGGGGAGAAGGAGACAGGGAAGAGGAAGGTGGGGAAGTACCTGGCTATTCAGATCTGGTCACCAAACACGGCAGCATCCATTTCAAGCAACGTTTCAATTCTGAATGGTGGTCTTACACCAGGGAGATACTGAGAGTATCTTCCACTCTTAAATACCAACTCATAAATACCAACAAAGATGTACCATAATAATTTCATTGTTATCAGGGATAATGCTGTACCTGATGTCTGCTTTGTTGATGTCTGCTTGCAGATTTATAAAGGCATGGTCGGAGGCTATTGGATATAACTGTCCAATATATATTTGCACCCCTCGGGATCCGGCTCTTTTAAAAGAAGATCAATTTATAATTTGATCCGGTCCCCGAGAGTCGTTGAGACTATGGACTGTCACTGTACTCATGTTGCAATGTGACCAAGTAAGTACCTCTGAATATCATACTACTGTAATGGATAGTTGTTATTATGAATATTTGTATTACCTATTAATGAATTTATAATTTGATCCGGTCCCCGAGAGTCGTTGAGACTATGGACTGTACTCATGTTGCAATGTGACCAAGTAAGTACCTCTGAATATCATACTACTGTAATGGATAGTTGTTATTATGAATATTTGTATTACCTATTAATGAATTTATAATTTGATCCGGTCCCCGAGAGTCGTTGAGACTATGGACTGTACTTATGTTGCAATGTGACCAAGTAAGTACCTCTGAATATCATACTACTGTAATGGATAGTTGTTATTATGAATATTTGTATTACCTATTAATGAATTTATAATTTGATCCGGTCCCCGAGAGTCGTTGAGACTATGGACTGTACTCATGTTGCAATGTGACCAAGTAAGTACCTCTGAATATCATACTACTGTAATGGATAGTTGTTATTATGAATATTTGTATTACCTATTAATGAATTTATAATTTGATCCGGTCCCCGAGAGTCGTTGAGACTATGGACTGTACTCATGTTGCAATGTGACCAAGTAAGTACCTCTGAATATCATACTACTGTAATGGATAGTTGTTATTATGAATATTTGTATTACCTATTAATGAATTTATAATTTGATCCGGTCCCCGAGAGTCGTTGAGACTATGGACTGTACTCATGTTGCAATGTGACCAAGTAAGTACCTCTGAATATCATACTACTGTAATGGATAGTTGTTATTATGAATATTTGTATTACCTATTAATGAATTTATAATTTGATCCGGTCCCCGAGAGTCGTTGAGACTATGGACTGTACTCATGTTGCAATGTGACCAAGTAAGTACCTCTGAATATCATACTACTGTAATGGATAGTTGTTATTATGAATATTTGTATTACCTATTAATGAATTTATAATTTGATCCGGTCCCCGAGAGTCGTTGAGACTATGGACTGTACTCATGTTGCAATGTGACCAAGTAAGTACCTCTGAATATCATACTACTGTAATGGATAGTTGTTATTATGAATATTTGTATTACCTATTAATGAATTTATAATTTGATCCGGTCCCCGAGAGTCGTTGAGACTATGGACTGTACTCATGTTGCAATGTGACCAAGTAAGTACCTCTGAATATCATACTACTGTAATGGATAGTTGTTATTATGAATATTTGTATTACCTATTAATGAATTTATAATTTGATCCGGTCCCCGAGAGTCGTTGAGACTATGGACTGTACTCATGTTGCAATGTGACCAAGTAAGTAC
Organism: Limnephilus marmoratus; assembly: GCA_917880885.1. Taxonomy (NCBI): domain Eukaryota; kingdom Metazoa; phylum Arthropoda; class Insecta; order Trichoptera; family Limnephilidae; genus Limnephilus; species Limnephilus marmoratus. The sequence goes on along the minus strand of OU862907.1, from coordinate 49,520,083 downwards.
CTCTGAATATCATACTACTGTAATGGATAGTTGTTATTATGAATATTTGTATTACCTATTAATTTATAATTTGATCCGGTCCCCGAGAGTCGTTGAGACTATGGACTGTACTCATGTTGCAATGTGACCAAGTAAGTACCTCTGAATATCATACTACTGTAATGGATAGTTGTTATTATGAATATTTGTATTACCTATTAATGAATTTATAATTTGATCCGGTCCCCGAGAGTCGTTGAGACTATGGACTGTCACTGTACTCATGTTGCAATGTGACCAAGTAAGTACCTCTGAATATCATACTACTGTAATGGATAGTTGTTATTATGAATATTTGTATTACCTATTAATGAATTTATAATTTGATCCGGTCCCCGAGAGTCGTTGAGACTATGGACTGTACTCATGTTGCAATGTGACCAAGTAAGTACCTCTGAATATCATACTACTGTAATGGATAGTTGTTATTATGAATATTTGTATTACCTATTAATGAATTTATAATTTGATCCGGTCCCCGAGAGTCGTTGAGACTATGGACTGTACTCATGTTGCAATGTGACCAAGTAAGTACCTCTGAATATCATACTACTGTAATGGATAGTTGTTATTATGAATATTTGTATTACCTATTAATGAATTTATAATTTGATCCGGTCCCCGAGAGTCGTTGAGACTATGGACTGTACTCATGTTGCAATGTGACCAAGTAAGTACCTCTGAATATCATACTACTGTAATGGATAGTTGTTATTATGAATATTTGTATTACCTATTAATTTATAATTTGATCCGGTCCCCGAGAGTCGTTGAGACTATGGACTGTACTCATGTTGCAATGTGACCAAGTAAGTACCTCTGAATATCATACTACTGTAATGGATAGTTGTTATTATGAATATTTGTATTACCTATTAATGAATTTATAATTTGATCCGGTCCCCGAGAGTCGTTGAGACTATGGACTGTCACTGTACTCATGTTGCAATGTGACCAAGTAAGTACCTCTGAATATCATACTACTGTAATGGATAGTTGTTATTATGAATATTTGTATTACCTATTAATGAATTTATAATTTGATCCGGTCCCCGAGAGTCGTTGAGACTATGGACTGTACTCATGTTGCAATGTGACCAAGTAAGTACCTCTGAATATCATACTACTGTAATGGATAGTTGTTATTATGAATATTTGTATTACCTATTAATGAATTTATAATTTGATCCGGTCCCCGAGAGTCGTTGAGACTATGGACTGTACTCATGTTGCAATGTGACCAAGTAAGTACCTCTGAATATCATACTACTGTAATGGATAGTTGTTATTATGAATATTTGTATTACCTATTAATGAATTTATAATTTGATCCGGTCCCCGAGAGTCGTTGAGACTATGGACTGTACTCACGTTGCAATGTGACCAAGTAAGTACCTCTGAATATCATACTACTGTAATGGATAGTTGTTATTATGAATATTTGTATTACCTATTAATGAATTTATAGGGACAAGGAAGGTACAATATTTGTACCTATGTCCTCACTATATACCTATATTATTCATTTCCATATTCCAACAGTATTCAATTTCCCCAACTGAAAAAAATCAAGTACTGAAATGACTTTCTTCTTTCAGATGTAGAAAAAGCCTTCTTCTGTATTCTTCGGGTGGACGTGCAAGTGATCCCGTATAAACCCTAGAAATATTGTAGAACTGTGTTTTTGGGATTTTAAAGAGTGTTATATTATTATATACCTGTACTAATATCTGAAAAAAAAACACATATTCAGCTTTACGGAAACTATAATAAAACTACAAAATATTTTGGTATTTCTTTACAATATATTTATTTAATAACATGTGAGAGAAAACATTTCTCTTAGTAAGTACAAACCTACTAGGTACGGTAGAATATATTTTGTTTTTATAAATAAGTGAAAACATTATCTGTTATAATCGTGCAATTTACAAACATGATTTTGCAACAAACAAGTTATTACAAAATAGAATCTGAATTGAAAAGTAAAATATTAATTTCACTCATTACGCTTACATCAGCCTTGCATTCTTTGCGAATCTCCACGTTTCCCATACGATCGTACATGGCTTTATCACACATTCGCCTCAGGGATCTCTACTGGAAAGAGATACCTACTTAATTGTTTTTATATTGCACTTTGATTAAAAACAATAACAGTAGCGGTGAAATGTGGTGAAATGTTTTCCTATATTAAAAGCAGTTAATCTTGAATAAAAAACGACTTCTTACACCTAAATGTCATGGTCATAGTAGTCTTATTCCGCCATATTGTTCACTTAAAACAGGGATGTTCTGCCCAAAAAAATTATTTCCCTAGATTTCGAAGTGAAATTTCCCTAGAATTTCACATTTACGCAATTACTTACGTAGCCACCTGATTGTGTAACACTAATAATGTTATATGTTAATTAATATGATTAATTAATTGGAAAGATATCGGAACTTGGTAAATATACTTATAATACTGTGCTTTTCCAAATAAAACACTTTTGCTACGAGAAATAATAATTTAAAAGTACGAATACACTCACCACTGAATTAGAAACTGAATTCTAAATAAAAAAAAAACACTTTGCGAAATAAAAATTAACCGCAATCACCGAAAAAACGGAACCCGCAAGCACCCCGCCGTTCATTTGTACCAAGCGTGGTATTTTGAAGACCCCCCCCCCGAATGTGTCACGTAGTATGGGTACGTTCCCTAATATCATTTTGAGTTGTCAGTGTTAAAAATATCATTGCATGTAAGTACATGAACAATAATTAAGATTCAAAGGAATTCCAACAAATATATATACCTATAAAAAAACAACAAATATACATATATACGTAAAAATAGTCCTTTTAAGGACTACGTTACGCGGGTAAACCGAGAAAATTGTTCTACATCTTACACCCGTGAAAACCTTAATCATAACATAAATATAAATATATATATATATATGTTATGATTACCGAGAAAATTGTTCTACACATATATATATATATATATATATATATATATATATTTATGTCATACCACATTTTGTGGCTCATCTTAGAAGAACCCACTTTAGTAGCTAATTCTTTCGCATGTAATATATACTTACGTAGATGAAGTACCAACATTCTGTCTTTTAAATTTTGTTTACAATATGGTCAGCTATTATATGTAATCAAAAATTATGTTTATTTATAAAAAAAATATATCTTTAAATAACGTGCATTCGTTGATCTATTTTAAGAACACACTTACCGCTTCACGCTACGTTGCCAAGTTTAATGTTACCAATATAGCCACATATGTAGGTAGGTTGACAGAACAGTTTGGATGTTGCTTGTTGTTTGTTCACACATTTATCATTTCTAGCGGCCGTTTTTGATTATTGGCGCGTTTTTTTAAAATTGGAGTATGATTTGCTAATTAATATTGTTATTTATTTGGTGTTTACGGTTGTTTTTTTTTGTGTTAAGGTTTATTTTATTATTATCATAAATAAAATTAGGTATTTAAATACATATTGGTGTAGTTTCTTTTATTTGCTACATAATTATTTTATCTTAATTTTATTAGTGTTTTAGAAAAATTATGAATAAACTTATTAGAAATATATTTCATAATTTACTTTGTTCATTGATTCGTACGCTTCTTTAAGTGGTAGGTTGGTTTGCAAATTATAATTTTTAATATGTTAATTAATTTCATGTTTACATACAGTTTTATTAAAATGTGTGTAAAATTTTTAAATAATATATTATATTATCATGTTATACCTACTTATCTTATCTTATCTTATCTTATCTTACCCTATAATTATTTTTACACGTGTAAGCATTGTCTCCAGTTGTATGACACATAGGTAGGTACCTACCTTCCACCAATTTTATACACGTATTCTAATTTTATTATTTTCTATAGTATACATTGTACAACCAACGTCTCTACAATAGGCCGCCCCAAATGGTTTGACTAGGTGTCGCATCTGGGAGAGGGTGGTTGAGGGAGACCTTTTGACCTCTTCAGCCTGGCTCTCTCGACTCATCACCTTGCACCGCAGTAGAAGGGATAGACCCATATGCCCGTTGCCGACACACTAATCCCAAGATTAGTGTGTCGGTGTGTGTGTGTGTATTAGAGCACAGGCGTCTGGTTTGAAAGCTGTCCTTGTTCTAATGGTATTTCAAAGGAAGATGCTCCGAGGAACTAGCGTGATTGATCCCTTTGGCACCGGTCCCTTTAGTCGGGTAACACGTCAAACGTGTGCCCAACATTTGTAGACGGTTGACATTTGTCACATGAGAACGGGTCATTTCTACGACTCATTTTTGCCTGCCTCTGTGTGTCCTCCCTCCTACAATACGGGTCTCAAACGTACCTTTCAACATTTCAAGGGTGATAAAATAAAAACACTCATTTTGAAAAAAAACTCTTTAATTTGAATTTTTAAAAACAAAAAATATTACTATACCTACATACTAAAAAAAGTGTGTAATCATTTGAAAAATAACATAATACAATAAAAAAATAATTATAGCCTAATAACTTTGTATTCCCAATCATTATAAAAACAGCATAATATAATAAAAAATTATATCATAATTAAAACCAAAAAACTTTTTATTATACATCGTTCACGAACAGTGGCGGCTCGTGACTTTTGGGTGTGCTAGGGTGCTAATATTAAAAAAATGGCATCATGAGTGTTGTCGTATGCGAAAAATAATTTTTTTTTTTTTTTCAAAAATCGGTGTTTTGTATGAAGATTTTTCAGGAAATCGGTGCGGCGCACCGCCAAACTGAAACTTTCTGAAATTTTTCATACAAAAAACTGATTTTTCAAAAAAAAAAAAAAAAATTTTTTTCGGCTACAACAACATCAATAATGCCATTTTTTTAATATCAGCACTCTAGCACACCAAAAAGTCACGAGCCGCCACTGTTCACGAAACATTTAGCGTTGTACATTACAGAAGAATCCTTCGTTTTTTTTATTTAACAAGGGATATCAAATTATACCTTGCACATAAATTTAACAAAAACTAAAATAAATTTTAACCCTCCACAACCAATATCATGATGAAAGATAAAGGGGCCTTATTCGCCCGGTACTCTGTATGCCAGTATTACAAAAGATAAAATATATGGAACTGCTATAAAGACTGCCAATGATCAAACGATGGAACAAGCCAACAGCTACTTTACGATTGCTTCACGCTTTATATCAGCTGTAGTGGAATCGGAGTCGATACCTTTGGATCGTTCAATCGTTGAAGCCGGTATAGCGGCCTCTTAACCAATACAATTCATTTGAATTCAAGTTAAGCATCCTGGAGGTAGAATTCTCTTTTTCTCTGCAAATCCTTAGGTAAGGGCAATTTCTTGACACGGTGATATTAATAAATGTATTAATTTGCTTCCATGACCTCATTGACAATATTCCTGTTTGTTTTTTTATTTCGTTTATTTTCTTAGCGCCAGGATCAATCCCTTCGATGAAATAATTTGCAAAGTTTTTATAAAGTTCATCTTTTTTTTGATTAAGCCACCTCCTTCTAACTATAATTTTTTTTTGCCGTATTCCCATCAAGTAAATTACTTGGTAAAGACTCTTGGTCATTTTCTAAGCTATTATCCAACGTAACATGATCCACATTTTCTTTATGTGATTCTTCAGGTTGAGGGACGGAATCTATTTCATTTTGTAAAGTTGTTGTAATGTTCGTTCCATTATCAGACTGTGATCGGGAAGATATTTTTCCCTCAGCTAGTTGCAGTAAACTCAAGCCAACTTTACCTTTCTCAAGAGCTAGTTGTGGTATCATGTAATTTCCTTTATGTGTACCTGGTGTATGCCCTAAGAAATGAGACAAAGCGTTTACATAAGCATTATTCTTTCCAGCTACTTGGCTCATGGTTGCAACATGGTGTCGCAGCCCAGTTGAAGTTATATGATCTGAATTCACAAAGGAAAACTTGTGTCTTAGTTCCCTTAAAATTTGCGTGCCACAAAAATAAGGTTCACCTCCTAGTTTTGGGAATAAATATTTGTTTTCATTTGGAATTCCAACTAAATTTCTGTATGCAAATATAGTGTCTACATTTTTTTTCATCTGATTTCGAAGAAGTATTGGAACTGTTCTCCCCCTTTTTCCTGGGATATGGAAGCAATATAATGTATGTATAGCATTTTGCTCTTCAGAACTCATGATTTCCAATATTTCTTTAGGAATGTCTTGTTTTTCACTTTGGCTGGCTATATAATTTTCTAATGGAGCTCTTGCAATTTCTCCTGCCCTCCTCCTATTAAAAATTATAATATGAGCAATTGTTATTTTACATAGTTCCTCATAGGCGATATAAGACATTTCACATTCAAATCGTTGAGCTATATTCACTTCTGGTTTCATAACTTCCGTGCATATTTTTTTTATATCAGTAGTTAAAGGCATGACATCAGTTTTCAGCATTTTTTTAGTTTTCCTTGATTTTTCAGCGTTAGTAGACATTTTAAATTTCCAAGCGTGACCAAAGATTATTTTAAATTCAGACAACTTGTTTTTTATAACATCTTTGGATGAAGTGGTCAGCACAGGATTCTGTATTGTTTTACGCATCAAAATATCAGCACAATCTTTTATAGCCGTACAAAGTCGTTGAGGGATGCTAGGAATTTTTACAGAACCTGTACTTTCATCGTAACCACTTTTTATTTTGACAGCGTCTATAAAAACATTAAAATGTATAGGGTCAAATTCAAGGTCAAATGAGGATATTGCAGGATTTTTTTCTTTGATGACCATGAACAGTCTAGCGAGATCTCTCATCTTGGATGTAATGTGTGTTTTCAAATGATGTTCTTTATGATTGCTTAATAGTAGGGAACCATATGCACAAATTAATAGCTCAGACTTTGCAATTTTTGCAATAGGATCATTTTTGAACACAGGAAATATCTGAGATCTTAAAGATTCAGTGATCTCCGAATTGTCTGGGGATAATAAAATAGCGGATGATTTTAACACAACACTCTGCAGCGTTTTAGTGGATTTCCTTCATGTGATTGTTTTCTATTTGATCATTTTTTCAGGTGTCTATAGAGTAAACTTCTTTTGAATGTGCCACAGCATTCTATACAAACCGCATAATCTTTAGCTGTCGCAGTCGTTCTTGGGCGGCGATTCGGTAGTATTATTCCATCAAATCTATTTATCGCGTCCTGATTATATAGATAATTGCCTCTATTTCTTATTTTCTTCGAAATTAACTTTTTTTCGTTCGCGCAGATCGGGATCTAAAATTTTATTATATTCAATCACTTCTGCCTCTAAGGGATGTTGGATAGTGATGTGGCGTACAAAGTTGGTTATCAGCTTGAAGCAGTATGGACAGAAGTTTTTACGGTCATAAACTCTTGGTTTTTTACTAGCTAAATCAGATGTACATTGTTTTGAAGTTGATGACACATAGCAGTCCGTTTTCTCCTGCTTCCCTGGATGATCGCTGGTATATGAATCTAAAATTTAAAAATGCAATAACATTTTATAACATATTTAATAAATTAAATTTGTGTGGAAAATTATACAGAGTGAATTATACAAAGTTACCACACAAACTTAAACCAGCGATTCCTGAGCATATGTGGTGTGTCAGTCATTTTATTATGGGATGACTTCTTTGTTCGGTAAACTTAAACGTTCACGGGGTCGGGAAGTTTTCTTTGTATTTGTGTTTTTTGCGTTTAGTTTTGTTTTTTTTTATTTATTTTTTACATTAACTCCGGCCTCCATAGTCCGGCCTATTTGACGACCGCCGTAGTCCAGTGGGTAAGACTCTTGACTCACAATCCGGAGGTCACGGGTTCGAACCCGGCATGCGCAAATTAATTTTATTTGATAAATTTGTGTCATTTCACAATTAATTCATTTAAAATAATATATAGTATATTTGCGGCACGTTCCAGAGTGGAAGATACTATCAGTATCGTCCTGGTGTAAGTAAGACCACCATTCATAATTAAAACGTTGCTTGAAAATGGCTTTATCCGTGTTTGGTGACCAGATCTGAATCGCCAGGTACTTCTTAACCTTCCTATTCGCCACCTCCTTCCCCTCCTCACTACCTTCAGCCTCACAACATACCCCAATTGGGGATTCCATGGTGTCACTGGCTCCAGACGGGAGCAGTTGAGATTCTTGTGCGGTATTCCCTGTAAAAAAAAACTCCACACAGGAGGCCCTTAAGAAAACGATTTCCCTCAAGGCCTATGTCATCTAAGATGCTGTGTGGAGGGTCTTTTTGAGGAGAAGAGGGAGTTAACATTGGTCTTGAAGAGACCCATGTTGTAGGAAGGGGAAAACCCAGAGGCCGGCAAATCGTTCCACAGCCGAGCTGTTGAGCACAAGAACGAGTCGAAGAAGCGACCAGTTCTCATGTGACAAATGTCAACCGTGTACATATGTTGGGCAAGAGTTTGGCGTGTTTCCCGACTATGCACCGGTGCCGAAGGGATCAATGATGCTAGTTTCTTGGAGCATCTTCCAATGAAATACCGGTAGAACAAGGATAGCATTCCCACCCGACGCCTGTGCCCTAAAGATTGCAATCCGTCTGTTAAAATGGGAGAATTTATCAAACGGATTGCCCGCTTCTGCACAGAATTGAGGTTATTTTTCAGATATTTTGGAGCTCCAGACCAGAGATGGCTACCAAATTCAACTGTGGGGTGGACTTGCGATTTGTACAAGGCTAGTAGTTATGTACTATTAAAGTATCTGCGGGCCTTGTACAGTACGCCCAGTTTTTGAGAGGCTAGCTTTACTCTGGCTTCGATGGAGCCCCCATATCTGAGCTGGTCACTTAGAGTTACATCGAGCATATCAATAGAGGGCCTGTTCGGAAGGTTGCTTCCGTTGAAGGAGACGAGATTTTCATTGCGATTGCGAGACGTAATAATACATTAAATACATTTCTCTGTGTGTATGCAATTTGAATAATAATTTTATTATTTTGAAACATTTTTGTTTATTATTTATTAATAAATTATGGGAAAAATGAGAAGTTATGGGAGGAGTTTGTCGATTAAAAATAGGTGGTGCCCGCCACCCTACCGATATTTTAGAATGTGCTCTAGAGTACAAAAAGGTTGGGAACCTCTGCGCTACAGGATAGCGTTTACATTACCAAGTTGGAAATTTGAAACGAGCGCTTACCATGCGCTTATCACATATATATGATCAGGAATCATTGGTTAACGTTTGTCGGGTAATTGAGTTAGTCTACCTACCAGAATCAGACGAAATTCTCGAGGGTAACTTGAATAAGTCATCACTGCCGGACGTCACACTTGCTTCTAAAATAAAGCATAATAATGTAATATTCGAAATAAAACAATTCATAGTAAGTAAGGTAATATTCCAAAACTAAGCATCACTACCGTTAATTACTAAAACATTTCACAATAATAAGTAACGTGAGGTTGGTATGTAATGAAAAATAACTAAGATTATTGTATATCATCAGTAATTATTATGTAGCTACCTGAATCTGAAGAGTTTGCAAATAGATCATCCAGTTTTCCCTCCATTTCATTAATTACGGCTCTTTTATCCTCTGAAATTGGCGAACCTTCTTCACTTGTTCTAGATATATTTTTATCTATAAAATAACAAAACACATTAAAAATCATAAACATAATAAAACAATAAGCACAATTATCATACTTATGTGAAAATCAACAAGCATTATTATTAACATATCAGTGAAAAACGTTTTATAGAGACCATAACCTAAAAATGCAACGCATTATAATATAATTTTACCAAAAAAAACATTCGGTTCGCACTGGTCACGATTATTATGAATAATCTTTAGAAAAACACTTTAAATTCGCCTTAATTACTATAAAAGGAAACTTTTTATTATATAATAAATATTATTCGTAATAAGCGTGGCCAGTCCGAACCGATAATTACCAAACATTTTTCGTTATGTCATTGATTGTAATAATTCATTATGCAACACAATATTTTAGGTTATATGATAAAATCTTACCGTTAATTGAAGAATCCATTGACATCGCAATAATGGTATTAATCTTCGCCAGCGCGACATTTTATAAAATGCGAAAGGAAAGGATTTATATGATCCACAGTATCCACACGCGAATGGCGGCGCTGGGCGGCGCCATAATAAATATACAAATCTTGCGCAAATTTCAACTCACCGAGACAGTGTTGCCAACTTTATTTTGACCAATTCACAAATTGTGGTACCGAAACCCATCAGAAAACAACTAAATTTGGCTATCCCTCAAACCACCGTATTATGCCAGTAAGTTAATACCTAAATATTATTTTTTTACAGTGAATACCGCACAAGAGTCCCAACTGTTCCCGTCTGGAGCCAGTGAGACTATAGCATCCCCAGTATGTTATGAGGCTGAAGGTAACGGATAGGGGAAGGAGTTGGGGAAGATGAAGGTTGGGAAGTGCCTGGCTATTCGGATCTGGTCACTAAACACGGCCAAAGCCATTTTCAAGCAACGTTTCAATTCTGAATGGTGGTCTTACACCAGGGCGATACTGAGAGTATCTTTCACTCTGGAACGTGCCGCAAATACACTATATATTATTTAATGAATTAATTGTGAAATAACACAAATTAAACAAATAAAATTTGAGACCTGCGGGTTGTGTCTGAGTCAAGGGTCTTACTCCTGGACTATTTATGCCGTATATTGTAATTTATTTTAAAATTGTTTATTTTTGTTCATAATTTTTTTTATAAAATACACCAAAACAACAATAAAACACATTTTGATTACTACAATACAACTAGAGACAATGCTTTTGAAAAATAGTCACGCGTAAAGTAATTACCTAGGTACAGAGCATTTTTTAAAATGAAAAACTTGTTAGATTTCTTAAATATGATTATATAATCCATTATAAAAATTACGTTCTACTAAAAAAACATTTAAAAAAATAATATAACTGTATGAAAAAACATATAACATGAGTACCTAATATATTTCTGAAATTTTTAGAAAACCCTGTATAGATATCATTACATTACAACTGACTATGCTTTCGGAACGCAAAAGACAAATACATAATTACGAAGCAAATATTTTATTTATTTAAAAAAAGGACATAAATGTTTATTAAAATACGTAATAATATAAACCTTGTAATAAAAACAAAAACAATTAACACAAAATTAATAACGATATTATAAAAGCAATTCGTAAATCAATCTTCAATTTAAAAAAAGCGCGCGAATAGCCGCTAAATATTATAATCTAATGTCTGTTCTTCTAACAGTCCACAGCGAGCGCTTGACAGTCTGGCTACCTATGTAGATAGGATACAACATATGACATACCGGCAAACATTATAACATATCGCAAAAAGATTCAATCTGACATAGCAATGTCAAGCGATAATAGATTTTAAGGAATTTAACTATTGAGTTCAATATCGCAAAGCATTGATAAACGACGTGGAGTTTGAATGATATTGTATGACGAGAACATCCGGCAACGTCGCATGCCGTGATGTTATAGATGCGATTAAAATTGTATCCAATTGATTTTCTAAGTATGAATGAATATTTACTGATAAAAAACGCATTTCGGAGCATTAACGGTCCACGTAAAAATGTCATTTATTCACTCAAAATTTTTTTTACACCGTTCGACTCGTCTTATCGAGTTTGATATGATGGACTTAAAAAAAAAACGATGAGCCACTAAGAGCCCAAATGAGCCAGTAAGTCGAAATGATCAAGAAGTTCCGGTAATTAAAGGACGCATTGAGCCACTAAATGCCGTTACATAAATATGTGTGTATATATAATACCAGTAATATTGTCATATGTAATAAAAAATTTGCCAGAGTTTGAAATTTCCCTAGATTTTGTCCTGATTTCCCTTATCCCTAAAAAATATATTTCTCCCCTAGATCTCGGGAAATTTCCCTCGACATAACATCACTGATTCAAAAAGGCAACTTGAAAATAATAAACTATAGGTGGGTGAAGACATCACATAATCCACCATAGAATCGGTGCGTTTTTGGGAGTCTTGAAAAATTAAAACTTTGACTATTATTTTAACTATTTTTTTTATTTTTTTATTTAGTAACTATGTAATATTTTTTACATTTTTATAAGAAACATGTTAGTTAGATGTATATATGTATAAAATAGAAAATATATTCGAAGTCCTCCTCACTAGGAGATCCTGTGCTGAGGGGGACTATGCTTTGGATAAGTTTTTCAGCGACTTCTATGGTTTAACTTGTTTGGATAAGGTTTTCCAGAAACTTCTATGATGTTTTAAGTATACTAGTAAGGTCATTTTCCGGTAGTTCCTTCAGCCAACATTTAATGTCCTTAATGTAGCTGTTTTTTGTTTTAATTTGTTTGATACTAAGTGGGAGTTTGTTATATAACTTTACTGCTAAAAATTCAGAACTTCTTTGACCAAATGAAGAGTTTCACTTTGGTATATTAAGTGTGTCTGTTTGTTTGGCTCTGGTTTTATGAGCATGTGAGGTTTCTTTCTCTGGGTCGTTTTTGTGGTGATGTACTAGAATGTTTTTGGCAAAGATTTTCTGTATGCTTGGAACATCAAACTGTTTAAAAATTTCTGTTGTTGACGTCCTTATGGGGACCTTTAGAATGGTCTTTATGATGCAATTCTGAGTTATCTTAAGTTGTTTTAAGTGATTAGATGCTGCTGAGCCCCATCCTATTACTCCATATTCCAATCGAGAGTGGCATAAAGCATAATATACTCTCTTTAGATCCCTCATTGACAAGATGTTTCTTAATTTTTAAAACTAACTCTCTCTCTCTGGTTTCAATCCTGGGATTGGTTTGCAGCAATTTCCTTTAGTCTCCTCTTCCATTCTTCCCTGTCTTGTGCGGCTCTTTTGAGGTCTGCATATGACAAGCAGCGCACGTCCACCAGCAGGTCCTCCAGGTACTCTCGGCGTGGGCGTCCCCTAGAGTTTGTCCCCTCGGTCATACCCTCCATTATGGAATGCAAGAGGCCTTCTTGTCGTATTACATGGCCGATCCATCTTGCACGCCTTTCGGACAAGGTCCTGAGCAGGTGCCTTCTTCCTTCGATTCTTTGGAGAACCTTCTCATTTGTAATGTGGTCTCTCCAGGAAATTTCTTATAGTCTTTTATAGGACCACATCTCAAAAGCCTCTAGTCTCCGTTTATCTCTTTTGGATAGGCACCATGTTTCGCAGCCGTACATCAAGATACTCCATACATAGGTCTTGATGAGGAGTATTCTCAGCTTTAGGTCTATATTATTTGATTCAATTATTTTCGACCTTTTATTGAAAGCAAGCCTAGCCTGGTGTATACGGCTGTCGACATCGCTCTTAGAGCGACCGTCCCATGTTATTTTGCTCCCGAGGTAGTTTTGTCTACCTCGGGAGCAAAACTAACTATAAAAATTAAAATAAAAACGCAGTTATTTAAGTTTGAAGGTCTTTATTCATTAAAAAAAATAAAAAAATTGGACTGGAGTTCTCTATTGTGAAGGCACAAGTCGTTGCAGCAAGTTTTTGTAAAATAAAAATAAATCCTCAAATAAGAAGTGTGTGAGTGCTCCGTGTATACGATGTAATAAAAATTTTAAAAAATGTACGGAAACACAAAACCCCCAAAAATACCCCTAAACATATTAAACCAGTAAAAAATCCCATCTCACTTATTTTACCCCTAAGTTGGTAACCCTGAGCGAAAGATGGCGAAAATCAAAATTACAAACCTATCTTTACAGCTCCATCTATGAAACTTTATATATGAGTTTTCAGCACTGCTACGTCACGGACCACGGTTGAAAAATTTGAACGAAGATATACGCCCCTGAATCAGGGTATCATCAAACAATCTTCTTTTGTTATTTTCTTCTGTTTGACACACTAATTGAGTCAACTAGTGTGTTGTTTACCTGACAACAAAATACTTCTGTACCTTGCAATCGAGTCTATTTAATTACAAACTAACATAAGTAACATAAACCTAAAGGCCAGGCAAGGAAATCTTTATAATTATCTATGACATCATTATTGTCTATGTATAACCTAAATATTATATTGACACGTGCTTTCTTCTTCGTCAGTCGTTTCTTCCTGTTTCCAATGTTTAATCCGCGCAGTTAAATTTATCATCCCATACTCTAATAGTTATTGGTAAGTACTAATCATGTATGATCGTGTGAGAAATGTGTATATCCGCAAAGAATGTAAGGCTGATGTAAGCATAATGAGTAAGATTAAGAAAGGGATTCTTAGATGGTTTGGGCATGTAGAGCGAATGGACGAAGATAGTAGTGTAAGAAGAATATATGACGCAAATGTGAATGGTAGAAGAAGTCGGTGACGACCGAGGATGACATGGCACATCAAGTGAATCAGATATTTGAGTCGGGTCATGCCAAAAGTCAGAATAATAGAAGATTATGTATGAGACGATTTATGAATGTGAGTGAGGCAAAGAGTGTGTGCCAAGACCGAGTTGGTTGGCGGTCCGTCCTCTCTGCCTATCCCTACTTGATGGTTAGTTACTTAGTTCCCAATGCTAATATTAATCACGCTTTTCGTTTGGTAGCGGCTGACAGCCAAACTGATCGACATTTGTTCTTTCATTTGAGCTAAGATAGGCTCACATGCACAAATGCGCTGTGTTTAACGCGACCTAGCTTTCCCTACCAATGCCAATCAGAACCCCCCCCCCCTACGTGTGTAAGGATATTCATGTTACGTTTTGTTCAAAGAACATTTGAAACATCAATTATAGTCTTCCTGTTTTGGACTGGGGTCTCTGTGGGAAATTAAATTGCTGCTTTGACTTGAGCAGTACTGCGGTGAGACAGCAGCAATCTACCGTTAATATAAGATAGCATCTACTCGTACTTTCTTCTTCTAATCCCAGAAATTTGACAAAATAGACGTTAGTCGTAGAAATATCCATTGTTACTTGTAGAAATATCCATTGTTACTTGTAGAAATATCCATTGTTACTTGTAGAAATATCCATTGTTACTTGTAGAAATATCCTTTGTTACTTGTAGAAATATCCATTGTTACCTAGCTTATTGCGTAAATCAGTTGTGTACTTCTTCTTAACCCCTGCACTCAATAACACAAATAATATTAGCGGAACTGGTTGTTGTAAACAAGTCCCTAAATAATATTGGCAGCATATCGTTTTTAATATGCATTAAAAAAACTACATTATATTGTTATCATGTTAAAAGCGGAATGGCGGATCCAAAGTAAGGTAATACCGGTTTATCTTGAGAGATAGATATTGTGTACATTGTATCGAGTTAGGCTGCTATTGATGGCGATTCTCTCCACCTTTTTCAAATGTCAAATGCGAGCTTAAAATACCTATTGTCACAATAATTATTAAATTCTTATTTCAAAATATGAGTTATGTTTACGACTTCAATATTTGGCAAAATATTTCAAGGAAAACCAAATATTCAAAACTCACGCGAAATAAATTTCCATTATAAAAATGTTCTGTTTCAGGATTTTTTTTGACTTGAACCAATCATCAACGCTACCACAGCAGTGTCATGGATCTACTAAATCCTGATACTGTTTCCATCAACACGGAACCAGGTCCCCAGGAAGAAGGCGGAGGTGTAATGCTGTGTACGGATAATAATTTCGACCTCCAAGATGTAAAGAAGGAATATTTTCAATATGCGGAGATTACTCAGACAGCTGGTTAGTTGCATTGTATATATTAAAAAATGTGGCATGTTTAATTTATAAATTATTTTTAAAACATGTCATATTTTTAATTTGGAATTATTAACTTAAAATTATTACTCGCAATAAGTTCCTGATTCCTCAAGTATTTACCCCTTTTTATTTGGGACATGTTATCAGTTACACGTTACAGTTACGTAAATATTTGATGGAAATAAAAACCTTTTCATTGACTTCTTCAAGAGTGGGGTCCTTCTTGAAGCGTTGGCAACTGTTGCGGACATCTGGTGTCATTATTTTATCTTAAAGTTCGTATCCAAATCCACGCCTATATACATATTATGTTAAATGATTGGGTTTTAAATCATTAAAATTTATAGATTTTTTTAATAAAGTCTAGTTGTATGTAATTATTGTAGTGTATGAATGTAGTACACTACATTTAAAGAACATAACAATTATCATTGTTCGTATTGTCGTTTTGGTTTTGCAGGCAGCACTAATGTGGAGACAGTGGCCATCAAGGAAGATCTTGGATCCCGAGAAGAAGATGAAGGGAGTTTTCCATTTTTGGAAATTGACATGGACCTGTCGGATGTTAAGAAAGAATGCTTAGAACGCGTCGAAATGAACCAGACAACAGGTAAAACCTATTTTCATTGTAAAAACATTATCTGGTATCCATCTTTTCAACTTTTCGCGGAAAATAAATCTTAATGAGCCTTTTTTATGAATATTCTTTTTCAAATTTGTCGACAGATCTGAAGACGCATCCTGTGGATAAACGATTCTATTGTTCTCAATGTGAATACTCTTGCTATCATAGGAATGATTTTGTAATTCACCGTCGCACCCATACTGGAGTTAAACCCTTTTCTTGTTCCGAGTGCAACTATTCATGTTTTAAAAAGCGCAGTCTAACGATCCACATGCTGACTCACAGTGGAGAAAAACCTTTTTCTTGTTCCGAGTGCAACTATTCATGTTATCAAAAAGGCGTTCTCACGAGGCACAAGCTGACTCACAGTGGAGAAAAACCTTTTTCTTGTTCCGAGTGCAACTATTCATGTTATCGAAAGGGCAGTCTAACGATCCACATGCTGACTCATGGTGGAGAAAAACCTTTTTCTTGTTCCGAGTGCAACTATTCATGTTCTCAAAAATGCAATCTGACGAGCCACATGCTGACTCACAGTGGAGAAAAACCTTTTTCTTGTTCCGAGTGCAACTATTCATTTTATCAAAAAGGCGATCTCACGAGGCACAAGCTGACTCATAGTGGAGAAAAACCTTTTTCTTGTTCCGAGTGCAACTATTCTTGTTCTCAAAAGGGCAGTCTTACGATCCACATGCTGACTCACAGTGGAGAAAAACCTTTTTCTTGTTCCGAGTGCAACTATTCATGTTATCAAAAAGGCGATCTCACGAGGCACAAGCTGACTCACAGTGGAGAAAAACCTTTTTCTTGTTCCGAGTGCAACTATTCATGTTATCGAAAGGGCAGTCTAACGATCCACATGCTGACTCATAGTGGAGAAAAACCTTTTTCTTGTTCCGAGTGCAACTATTCATGTTATCAAAAAGGCGTTCTCACGAAGCACAAGCTGACTCACAGTGGAGAAAAACCTTTTTCTTGTTCCGAGTGTAACTATTCATTTTCTCTAAAGGGGAATCTCACGAAGCACAAGCTGACTCACAGTGGAGAAAAACCTTTTTCTTGTTCCGAGTGCAACTATTCATTTTCTCTAAAGGGGAATCTCACGAAGCACAAGCTGACTCACAGTGGAGAAAAACCTTTTTCTTGTTCCGAGTGCAACTATTCATTTTCTCTAAAGGGGAATCTCACGAAGCACAAGCTGACTCACAGTGGAGAAAAACCTTTTTCTTGTTCCGAGTGCAACTATTCATGTTATCGAAAGGGCAGTCTAACGATCCACATGCTGACTCACAGTGGAGAAAAACCTTTTTCTTGTTCCGAGTGCAACTATTCATGTTATCAAAAAGGCGTTCTCACGAAGCACAAGCTGACTCACAGTGGAGAAAAACCTTTTTCTTGTTCCGAGTGCAACTATTCATGTTATCAAAAAGGCGTTCTCACGAAGCACAAGCTGACTCACAGTGGAGAAAAACCTTTTTCTTGTTCCGAGTGTAACTATTCTTGTTCTCAAAAGGGCAGTCTTACGATCCACATGCTGACTCACAGTGGAGAAAAACCTTTTTCTTGTTCCGAGTGCAACTATTCATGTTATCAAAAAGGCGATCTCACGAGGCACAAGCTGACTCACAGTGGAGAAAAACCTTTTTCTTGTTCCGAGTGCAACTATTCATGTTATCGAAAGGGCAGTCTAACGATCCACATGCTGACTCACAGTGGAGAAAAACCTTTTTCTTGTTCCGAGTGCAACTATTCATGTTATCGAAAGGGCAGTCTAACGATCCACATGCTGACTCACAGTGGAGAAAAACCTTTTTCTTGTTCCGAGTGTAACTATTCTTGTTCTCAAAAGGGCAGTCTTACGATCCACATGCTGACTCACACTGGAGAAAAACCTTTTTCTTGTTCCGAGTGCAACTATTCATGTTCTCAAAAGGGCAGTGTAACGATCCACATGCTGACTCATAGTGGAGAAAAACCTTTTTCTTGTTCCGAGTGCAACTATTCTTGTTCTCTAAAGAGCACACTCACGAGGCACAAGCTGACTCACAGTGGAGAAAAACCTTTTTCTTGTTCTGAGTGCAACTATTCATGTTCTCAAAAGGCAATCTGACGAGCCACATGCTGACTCACTCTTGATAAAAAACCTTTATTTTGATCTAAGTGCAGCAATTCGTCGTCTCAAATGAGAGATTTGAAAAAGTACGTTGGAACTATTGTTGCAGAATAAACTTTTTCGTATTTTGTCTGCCTTTTGTCGACGACAAAGTTACGCAAGTCACCGGTACGTAGCAACCAAGACAGGAAGTGGTTCAAAAATAGCATGTTCCTCGAATCCACTGTCATCTAATGGTCTCTAGTCACCGGTACAGAATAACCGAGACATGCAATGGCGTCGTTTGCAGTATATATAACTGTTTGATACAACTGAGTATTACCGTCAAACTTTACATATTCGGAGCGATACTGCAAATTCATTTATATTGTAGTACTTATATTTGCCTAGGGCACGTCACCATGCTAGCTGCCGACGGAATTGGCGACTTTTTTTAAGAATTCTTGAATTAGAAACGGAACTACAATAGTTAAAGCGAATGTAGCCATAAAAAGGTGTAAAACGAAATGGTTTTCTACTAGCTGGTATTGCGGTATACTTCGAACTGGTTTTCTGCGTTTAGCTTTGATATAGCCATCAATTACCGGATACAAAGACCCATGCCGACGAAGTATTGACTAGGTCGTAATTTTTTTTTGTTTTAAAGTCGAATTTTGCGTTCTTTTTTAATTTATCAAAGTCAACTTTAATGGGGGTTAATGGCTTTAATGGCTTTAATGAAAAGTTACAACACGTTATCCGCTCCGGGTGCCACCCATACCAGTTACGCTTCTGAGGATACTGTAATAGCACCTCGTAGTGGATTGGACCTGGCAACACGGTATCACTTCCAAGTACATATGCACACATTTCACCACTAACAATTACACATCTACCCTAATGATGGATACTGTAGCGATGTCCGAAACGTTGGCTAAAGAAGGAGGTAGCTCAACACGGGATAACTTTCCGAAAACAAATCACAAAAATAATTTTGGTCGTGAAAATCTAAAAACGTATCCACAGAATGTGGTTGTTTGATTTTAAGTAGTATTTAAGTGAATTTTGTTCCGAATCCTTGTCAGAAAATCCTGAATCACAATAATTCTGAATCCTTCTCAGAATATCCTGAATCACAATAATTCGGATAAATATACTATTTTTTATTCCTACTAGATAGGGTTAGCCTATTTGTTTTTTTTAAATTTAAAGATATTATAATAATAATAATAATAATAATATAATAATAATAATGATTAACTATTGTACTTTAACTACTTTAACTATTGTATTCATTTCTTAGTAACAGTAGAGATAATGATATCCTCACTGGGATCTCCCGTGCTGAGGATTTCATTTACATATTATAATTTAATTATAAGAAATTGATATGAATTAGACATAACATATATCATGTAGTATTTTTTTTTAAATAATTATAAAGTAAATAAGATAGTGGTTTTTTTATAATTCAGATTACTTGATTTGGTTTTAGTCTGTATTTGATATCAGAATATTTTCTATTTCTGATCTCCCTATATTTATTATCCAGCTTTTTATTTGAAATTTAAATGTTATAATGTTGAGGTTTTTGAGTGAGAGTGGTATTTTATTGTAGAGTTTAATGCCATAATATAAGAAGCTTTTTTGCCCAAATGTTGTGTTAGTAGTTACTTGTTGGATAAGTTTTTGACCATGAGATCTAGTGTTTCTAATGTACGTATTAGTTGTTATTTCTTGGGTTTTGTACTTATGAATGTAAATGAGTATAGTTTTAGAATATAGTTGTTTAATTGACATGATGTTAAGATTGTTGAAGATTTCGTCAGTGCTAGTTCTTACAGGAACTTTCAGTATAATTTTCATTATAGCTTTTTGAGTTTTAATTAGTGGATTTAGTATGTTTTTATTTGCACTGCCCCATCCGATAATACCGTATTCTAACAGTGATTGGCAGAAAGCCATGTAAATCTTGATTAAGTCTTTTTTAATGAAGACATTCCTGATAGTTTTGAAAAAATAACTTAGTTTTTTAATTTTATTATTTAAATACATAATGTGTTCGGTCCATTTTAAGTTTTGGTAAATTTTTAGACCCAGATACGTTATATGGTCAACGTTTTCTAATGAGGGACAATCACAATTCTCTTTTAAGTGATGCGGAATTTTATGAATTTTATTTTATTTTATGCGTGAATTTTATTATTTAAATACATAATGTGTTCGGTCCATTTTAAGTTTTGGTAAATTTTTAGACCCAGATACGTTATATGGTCAACGTTTTCTAATGAGGGACAATCACAATTCTCTTTTAAGTGATGCGGGCTATGGATTTTCAAGATCAGGTTTTCTTCAGAGTTTTACTTATTTTTTTTTTATTTTAAAAGTGATGAATTTGGTTTTATTAGCATTAAGTGTAAGTGAATAGTAGTCTAGCCATTTTTTAATCCTATTAAGTGTGTCTTCTGCTTTCTTAAATGTTTTTGTCCAATTATTCCCATTTATTAGGAGAACAGTATCATCCGCAAAACTGATGATTTCTCCTTCACATTCTATGTGGCATAGATCATTAATGTAAATAAGGAACAGAATCGGACCCAGAATACTTCCTTGCGGCACCCCGAATTTGACATCAATACACTCACTGATTATGTTATTAAGTTTCACAGTTTGCTTTCTATTTCCCATGTAACTTTTAAAAAATATCAGTTCATTATCAGTAATCCCTATGTTCTCTAGTTTTTCAAAAAGATGTGAGTGATTTATTGTGTCGAAGGCCCTTGAAAGGTCGAGAAATATGCCAATGCATTTTTTATGTGAGTCTAGAGAATTTTTAATATATTCAATTACTAAGGCTATGGCGTTAGATGTTCCTAGATTTTTTCTGAAACCAAATTGTTTTGGTGATAATAGTTTATTTGATTCTAGGTAGTCGACGAGTTGAGTTTTAACTGTTATTTCTAAGATTTTAGATAATGTGTTTAGAATTGTGATTGGTCTGTAGTTATTGATATCTTTACAATTTCCTGATTTAAAGATTGGTGTAATAGTCCCTATTTTGAGTTGAGATGGAAATCTGCTTTCCGTGATAGATTTATTTATTAGAAAGAGTATCGGTTTGGTAATTTCATCTTGTAGGAATTTTATTGTTTTCATTGTGATTTCATCACTACCAGATGAAGATGTTGGTTTGAATTTAGATAACATTAGAGTTAGTTCTTGTTTAGTGATTTGTTTTAGAGCAAATTTAATCCTTTGTGGATTTGGGTGTTTGTTTATGTTCGGGTTAAAGTGTTGAGGTTTGGTTATTTTGTTGGCTAAATTCGAGCCTATGTTTGCAAAAAAGTTGTTAGTGTAGTTAATTACTTTATGTACGTTTTTGTTTAGCGAGAGTGTACCGTTATCTGTGTTGATTTCTTCCAATTGGTTTGTTTTGTTTTGATCTGTGTAGGTGATTTCTTTAATTATTTGCCAGATAAGTTTTGGATTATTATTGGATTGCTCTATTTTAGATCTGTAGTAATTTTGTTTAGCCGATTTAGTAAGATTGGAGCAGATGTTTCTATAGTTTTTGTAAAATAGTTTAAGGGAAAGTTCATAAGGATTGTTTTTACTTGCTGATGGATCTTGTCTCTTTTTCTTATACATTTAAGTAGGCCAGGTGTGATCCAAGCTTTTTTGATAATTTTATTGTGTGAATATGTGTAAGTTTTTATTGAAGTGTGGTTTTGTATTTTTAATTGCAAGTGTTCAATAAATATTTTCCAAGCAACTTCTAGGTCTTCAGCATTATATATTGACTCCCAGGTTTCAGTTTGTAGTGATTTTTTTAGTTTTATGTAGTCTATAACATGTCTTTTCCACGTTAAATTTTGAGTCGATGGTCGATTTTTCTTTGCATGAATGTTAAGAATTAAAGTGTAGTGATCAGTGATGGTGGATTGATGTATGATTGTGGAGTAGTTTTTATTTGTTTTTGTCATTATGTGGTCAATGCAAGTTTGCGAGGGGATTGATTTATTCATTTTGTGATCCACTCTAGTTGGTTCCCTTATGGCGGCAGACATCCCGTGCGAGAGGAGGAGTAATTGGTACTCCTGTGTTTGTGGATGTTGCCTTCCAGTATCCAGTATATTAATGTTGATGTCCCCAATAATGAACAGGTACCTGATGTTTCGTTCTTGAAGTAGTATGGAGTCTAGTGATTCAAGAAATGGTGATAATTTTGTAGTTGAAGGCGATCTGTAGATAGCGAAGATGCATATATCTTGATCGAGTTTTATTTTCAAACAGTTTGCGTCTTGTAGTTCGATTTCTTCTATTTTGCATTCTATCTTTTTTTTACAATATACAATTACTCCGTCGTTTTGATGTTTGTGAAGTTTAGTATTGAAGACTTTGTAGTTGTTGATGTTTTTATGCACATATGTTGAGGAATTTATCCAACATTCTGTAAGGATTAATAAGGTCAGGTACCAAATTTAATTCATTTATCAGCATAGTGAAATCCTCGAAGTTTTTGTTAATGCTTCGAATGTTTTGATGAATTATGTTCAGGATCGGTAACTTGTCCTGGAGTACACGGTTTAACATGCAGGTATTTGTGGTGATTATTGGTTCAGGTATCAGTTTTTCAAGTGGTTCCGTTGTGAAAGAGGCCATTATAAATATATAGAGTAGATGGAGTGTGTCTATGGTTTTATTTTATTTTTTAAATCATCTTAATAGGTATATCGTTGAGATGTCTTATTTCGACAACTTTGGATTCTTTAGTTTTTCTTACAAGAATTTTTCCTGATTTTACCCAAACATATCTATATTCTTTTTCTAGGGCTCTTTGTTTGGTGTTCCAATGTAAGTTTTTGTAGTACTGGGTTAATGCCGCATTTAAATAGACGTATTGGGCCCCTTCCCCGTTGATTTTTTTAATCGGATCGCTATGCTTAGCAGCTAACATAATGTGGACTTTTTTATTGTCTACAAAATTAATTGTGATTTTTTTTGGTTGTTTGGTTTGGAAGTCGTAATTTTAAAGGTGTCCTCTGGTGTTAAGGTAACGCCTGCGAGCTCAGCGATCTGGCTTACAGTATGGGCTGGGGGTATGTTTTCCTGTAATTTAAGGCCGCTTATTTAAATACTGTTTAGCAGGGCTGATTGCTCAATATCTGCCAGGTGAACCTCCACCATAGCCAATCTTTTCTCCTTTTCTGCCATTTCGTCCTTAAGTTTGTTTATATGTTTTGGTGAATCCATGATTTTTTGTGACAATTTGTTTATGATATCGTCATATTTATCGTTAATAAAGTTGGTAAACGTTTTTATTTCTTGAAGCTCGGTTTCTATTTTATTAAACATAACTGATTTCATTTCGTCGAATTTTGAGTTGATGAATTCGAATATTGGGTCATCTTTGGTATTTTTGTTAGACCTTGTTTCCATGATTTTAGTTGGTTTGGAAATGGGCAAAATAAATGATTCAATGTGCACTAAAAAAACTTTGACCGATTTTCTGCGAACTGTCACTTCCACTTTAATGATCTCATTAAAGTGGAAGATCAAGATAATATGATCTCAATTAATGAAATTAGTAGTGTATTTCTTTTTAATTCTTATTTTATTAAATGAACCTTTAGTTGAATTCTTGGTCATTTTGTTGGTGGTTATTTTGAGTCTGCACTTTTTTCCTTTTAGTGTGTGTTTTGAACAGGCAATTTATACTAAATGTAATTTTCTTTAAATTCCGTAAAGTTTTATTTCGGATCGTTTCTATTTATTTTATTTATAAAATCAACCAAAATGTGTTGAGCATGTTAATGTTTTTAATATTTATAATTAATTAGGTATGTTTATTATTATGTCAGAAATTTTATTCTTCATCTAATTTAATGTTTTTTTCTTTTTTCATTTTATGCGATCGATATTACATAAACGGTTAATTAGTTTGTGCAGTGTGGTTTAGGGGATATTAATTATATACAATTATTCGGATAATATAGTCATCATTTGACTAAGGCATTTATACGTTTTAGACATAAGTAACTAGCTGTAAGTCTTAGATATAAGTTACCAGCTATAAATCTTAGATTTAAGTTACTAGCTATAAGTCTTAGTATTAGTCACTAGTTATAATTGTAAATCTTACTTGTAAGCCAGTTATATTTATTCTTATATATATGTATTTGTTCAGCGCTCTTGAGGTGATTTTTAATTAAAACGGCGCTTTATAAATTAACCAAATAATTTTATTGTGACTATTATTATCATGTGCAGTACCCAGAAAACTTTCTTGTAGAGAGTCTCGTTCACCAAGGAGCCCGATGAAGATCATCGTAGATCAGTGATCATAGGGTGGTTTATTGCATTTAGTAAACAGCAAACAATCAACTTCTTTATTTGAGATTGTGCTTACTGTTCACACTGTACGTAGAAATGAAATATCATGGTTTTAGGGTCTATTCTGAAGGATCAATCTCGTACTTTAAATTTTCAATAACTGGCGTCATGAGTAGTGTTCCTTTATACAGCGGACTGAACAATAAACCACTTCTTCTTCTTCAATGGCGCTACAGCCCATTTCGAGCCTTGGCCTCCTTCAAAATAAGCCTCCACCGCCCTCTGTCCTCGGCCGTCGTCTTCCAATCTGCAACATGGAGTAATCCTCTTGCATCCTTCCTGACGTCATCCTCCCATCTCAGCCTATGTCTGCCCGCCTTTCGTTTACCTCCCGGGCATCCTGTTAGAACCTTCTTCGGTACTCGTGTGCTTGGCATTCGGTGCACATGTCCGGCCCATCTTAATCTTTGGAGTCTTAAATGGGTGGAGAGTCTGGGAGCTTGGTAAATATCATTGAGCTCATTATTATAGATCTCCCTCTCGCACCGCTCCTAAGATTCTTCGAAGTACCTTTCTTTCGAAGATGTCCAGCCGTTCCGCTGACTTTGCTGTCAGTGTTCCCGCCTCGCATCCATAGGCCAAGACCGTTCTGATAATTGTTTTTTATTACGTTATTTTGGTTTTCCTATGGACGTTTCGGGATTTGAACACTGGCAGCAACGCGAAGTAAGTTTTGTTAGCGGCTGTAATGCGCTTTCTTACTTCTACTAGGTCTTCATTGTCCTGCGTTATGATGGAGCCCAGGTAGGTAAACTTTTCGACCACTTCGAAATTATAATTGTCTACCAACTATAAACTAATAAACCACTATTATTAACATATTTATTTATTAATTTTATTTTAGTAATTTGTACATTTAAGTTTACAAATTTCTAATTAATTATAATATTTCATATTGCAAACTAAATTTTATGTAGCTCCTACAATATGTCTTGAACTTTCCAATTGGTGTGGATTTCAAAGTCTCTGGTAGCTTGTTAAACAAATTCATCCCCTTGTACAGCAAACTGTTCTGCGTATTCGCCTTATCCTTTTTTTGAAACCTGATTTCTTTGCATGTTCTTGTGTTATGTCTGTGAATGTCTTTGTTGAATACAATTTTATTTAAAATGTTGTTTATTATTTTATGTATAAATATCATCGTATTCAAGGTCAGCATCTGTTTCACGGTTAGCCAATTCAGTTCCTTTAACATTTTGTTTACTTTTGAAAATCTATTCCGCCGTAATATTGTTCTCATTGCCCTGTTTTGGAGAATTTGAAACTTATTTTGTTCTCGATCGTTACATAGGAAAAGGATAGTTGAGCAATAGTTAAAATGTGGAGCAATAATCGAATTGTATATAGTGATTGCAGTTTTACTAGATAGTTTTGGCCGAATTCTTCCCAAAAAAAAAATATTTTTTCCCAATTTTCTTTTGTGTATATTCAGCATGCTTGTTGAATGTTAGTTTGGAGCCTAATATAACTCCCAAATATTTTTTATTTCAGTAACATTTTCAATAATTTCACCATCAATTTTAATTTTGCTTTCACTGGATGGCTTCTTGTATCCGATCACCATACATTTAGTTTTTTTTTTTATTTAATTTAAGCTTAATAATTTTTAGCCATCTTGATACATTGTTTAGCTCATTATTTAAAATATTTATTAGTTCTTCATAGTTATCTCTAACTAACTAACTAATCATCACGCCATTTCCCCGTAGGGGTAGGCAGAGAGGACGGACCGCCAAACAACTCGGTCTTGGCACACACTCTTTGCCTCACTCACATTCATACATCGTAGTTATCTCCAATTAAGTATATTAGTGTATCATCGGCAAATAGTCGTACTTTGCATTTTGAAAATATTTTAACCATGTCATTAATATAGAGTATGAACAATAGAGGTCCAAGGACCGACCCTTGCGGTACTCCTAATTTATTTTCCATTGGTTTTGAAAATTGATTATTAATTTTTGTTATCTGTTTTCTGTCTTTCAAATACTCTTCTATTAATTTAATGGCTACAGATGAAAAACCAATTTCTTTAAGCTTTTTTATCAGTATTTCTCGATCTATAGTTTCGAATGCCCTTTGAAAATCCAAAAATATTGCTAAGATATATTTATTACTATTCATTCCTTCCTTCCACTCTTCGACAATTACGTTTAATGCTGTTTCACATGAGTTATTAGATCTTGGTATATATGAATGCAAGGCGGGGACTAGCTACCAGCATAGACTTTTAAGTTTGTTCCGTCAGCAAGTCAGTAACACGGTAAAAGGAAAATGACGTACGGCGAGCAGTGAAGGCGGCTAGTCGGCGATGGACTGCAGACTCGTAAGCCGATTCAACATTCTACGTACAAGCTTCATTATGTTTCATAATCGGTTTATCCGTTGTTTAATATTTTTCGCCACTTGTAATTGTAGCAACTGGCGCTGTTAGAACTAAGCATGATTATGATTTAAACTTTTTGATAGTTAGGAACTCTATACGCCGCATACAGATTAAATTTAAACCAGTTTTGTAAAATTTAATTTAATTTAATCTTAACTCTTGACAGGCCAAGATGACAAACATGAAATCCGTAACCATGGGGTCGGCTGATGACCCCGTGTAATCTTTTATCTTTTTGGACATTAAATTTTAAACCATAGAAATCACTTTTTTGTTTTGTTTTGTTATTTGTCCATTTATTGGGCAGGGAATATAACCTATATTTGACAAAATATTTTTTCCGGTGATCAATGATTTTTTCACTTTTTTTTTTTAAACGGCACATTATGTATTAATCCTTTGGGCAGGAATACCTAAAATATTAAAAACATATTTTATGTATTTAAGCAGATATAAGAAGGATAGTGATTTTGGGGTCTACCTTTGGCCCAGATGGCTGCGGGAAAGTTAATTTAAACTAGTTTTGTAAAATGTAAAATTTTTACCCGATTCTTCCGATGACACATTTCGAATGAAAACATTCTCTTATTAGAAGTGAAGGTACTTATAAAATTCTAGTTGCGGGGTATGCAGTAGCGTAACGAGTGGGGTGGACCGCCCCGGGTGCCACCCGACGGTGGGGTAACTCTACACCCGACGCAGTGGCGTAGCAAGCATGATTTTTCCCCCATTATTTTTTTTTTGTGAAATTCAAAACACAAATTTTGACTTCCTAAAATATAAAAAAAACATTTCTACCTAGACAAATACGTAAAAAAAAAATATTATCCTCAAAATTAAAACACTTTTAAAAACACTAACAGAATAACAACTTTTTCAACAATCCATAGGTGATAATTTCCTTCTCGAGTTCCCGTCAATCACACTGTACGAAAGAAATGGAATGGACACAGGAGAAAACCGAGGAATATTTCACGGGAATCCCCAATAAATCAATAGTAAGAGCTAGGAACGAAAATAAAATAACAGAATTTTTGGGGAATGCTGACCGACCGAGTCATATAGCTACAAATAACAGAGTTCCGTGTGGAGTCTTCAATTCTAATATGCTGCAAAAATCTGAAGAAAATCATTTGCTGTCATGAAAACAAAATAACCAATACTTAGGTTAAAACCAGTTTTGTGTTCAGAGTGTAACGATAAAATTCCAATCGTGATTTAAATAGTAAAGGGGGCGTTCAAGTATAACGTAACGCAATTTTTGAAAATGTTTGACCCTCTTTCCCCCTATGCAACGCGCCGTAACATTTTTCTGCACCTCCCTCCTCCTAAACGTTACGTAACACCCAAGTGACTATTTTTACCTAAAAGTCTCAATTAAATTGCGCAAAGTACTGGAAAGTCGCTTAAATACCTTTGTCTTGTTTTAATCGCGTTTGCGGTAAAAATAAAACAAGAAAATTCAAACTCGGAATAGGTCCATGCGTATATTGTTTATTTTATTGTTTAAAATTGTAATTCATAAACAAATTGGGAAAATATTATCATTTTTATCGGCCTTTCATTCCTTTCGGATCTCCAAAATTTAATACTGTCTTACCTTTAATACACCTACATGGTTTTACACTCATATTTCGTTGTACATTAGTTACACTGAGGAGGCCCTGAAGAAAGTAATTTTACAAAGGTTTCCATATGGAGCAACACTTTACTCCACTATGATTTATAAGCTTACTCAGAGTGTAGTAAAACCTTCTTCATGATCTAAATGCAGTTATACAAATCCTTAAAACGAAGATTTAAAACTCCACACTATGATTCACAGAAGATAAAAACCTTTTTCATGTTCTGATTGTAACTATTCGGGTTCTCAATAGGGATACTTATGAAGTCAGTTTTTTTTTTATTATTTTAGAAGAAAAGTAAATGTTTACAATAATAATATAATAATATGTTACATTATGTTACACTATAAGGTTTTATGGTTACCCAATTAGTAGAGAAATATTCTCGGGTCTAATTGGGGAGCTAGTCTAAGTACTTATATTTAGAACTTTACAAAAATGAAAATAAAATACTGTAAGATATTACAAAAAATTTTACAATTAGAAAAATACATATAATTATTAAAATAGAATATCAACAAAATATTGGCAACAGATTATATCTGAAAATCATCGATACCAATAAGATAATCTCTTGCTTATCTGTAAAAATACAATGCGAGTTTTTTTTAAAATTTATGATAGTTTTTCTCACTTTTTATTGCATTGGGTAATTCGTTATATAGCTATGGGCCTAAATATTCATAATGGTGTTGTGCAGCTGTCGTGTTGCATCTAGGTACATATACGTTCCCACATGTTCTAGGTCTTATACTTCGTATTGAGGACACTTCAGATTCTTTAAAAACTGTTAAAATAGCGCTTTTTTTAAATAGTTTTGAAACCGGTAGGACCTTAAATTTTTCAAAAAGTTCGCTAGTTGGTTGTTTTTTAATAATAACTTTGATGATCATTTTTTGTGTTGTTACTATCGGAAAAAGGTTATTCTTATATATGCTTCCCCGTGCGATTATGCCGTACTGCAATACTGACTGCACAAAAGCAAAGTAAACCATTTTAATATTTGAATGACTTAGGATATTTCTTAAACGTATAAAAATGTAAGTAAGTTTTCTAATTCTTTTGACACAGTTTTCGACATGTTTCTTAAATTTCATGTTACTTTATATAGTGATCCCTAGATATTTGACATCTGTGGTTTTCTTAAGGATTTTACAATTATCGTTACATTCTCCTCCTTTACACGAACGACTGTGCACTGTCACTCTAATATTGAAGTCAGTTACAGGATCAGTAAGGTAAAAAGGTAAATATGATGTTTTTTCTACATTAAGACTGAGTAAGTTATCATCAAACCATTCCTTCAATATGCTGACTGTTGCTGACTCAGTGTGGAGAAAAACGTTTTCATGTTTCAACTACAACTATTCATATACTATGAAGAGAAATCTAATAATCACACGTTTACCGACAGTGGAAAAAAACCTTTTTCATGTCCTGAATGCAACTATTCTTATTCTCGAAAAAAATAACTAAAACGGCACTTGCTAACTCACAGTGATGAAAAACCTTTTTTCTTGCCCCGACTGTAACTAATCATGCCCTACAAAACGGTATCTAAAAATTCACATGCTTACCCATACTGGACAAAAACCTTTTTCATGTCCCGACTGCAGTAATACAAGTTTTCAAAGGGAATATTTAAAAATCCGCAGTACGATTCACAGAAGAGAAAAATCCTTTTTTGTCCTGATTGTAAATATTCGTGTTCTCAAAAGAGATACATAAGAAGTCAGTTGCTGAGAAAAACCTGTTTCATGTTCCAACTGCAACTTTTCATGTACTATGAAGAGAAACATAAAAATCACACGTTTGCCGACAGTGGAACAAACCCTATTTCTTGTCCTGACTGCAATTATTCTTATTTTCGAAAAAATTACTAAAACGGCACTTGCTAAGTCACAGTGATCAAAAAACCTTTTTCTTGTCCCGACTGTAACTGTTCATGCACTACAAAACGGTATTTAAAAATTCACACCTACCTACCTTGTTTTTAAACTGGTCTTTCAGCACTAATAAACACGCTAACACAATAATAATTTCTTCACTAATTCACGTCAGTCCATAGATAACAATTCACTTCACGAGTCTACGTTAATCACAATTCACAATATTCGAACGAAATTAGAATGACACATGGAATATTTCAGGGAAATCCCCGACTAGGCTAGGAACAAAAAAACATTTTTCAGGAATCCCCGACCAACCAAGCCATCGCATGCGGTCCGCAAGGCCTTTTGGTGCGGCCTGCTGAAAGAACCACAAAAAATTTCACAGAACGGGATGGGTTTTTCACGGTGTTTCAGATACATTTTAAGACGTCATTAAATTGTTATAATTAAATTGTTAATAGCAAGTTGTTTAGATACCAATAAAAACGTGATAAAACCTCCCATCTTACTTTTATTTTAATTTGTTATTGTGAAACAATAGTGAAATTCCATCGGAAAATTTAATTTTCTTGAACGGGACAGTTCCGATATTTTAGGATTGATAGAAACTCTATTCGGAGGGGAATCTTAGGCAGTCTGTCATAAAAAATATTTTCTAGTCATCGTTGCGGAAGTAAAGTGGATAATAAATCAATAAAATCCTATTAATGACAACAACGAATAAAAGATAAGTTGAAGCTGAGTGAAACGCGAAATCATTTGAAACTAAATGAAGGCTTGGAAAGTAACTCAACCCAACAGAACAACAGAATAAACGTCAGACGCCTATTTGAATGCTCCAACACTAATTTAATCAAAAGTGTAGTAAAAAAGTTAAGTGGATCACTTCAGTTTGTGAAATACAGTGTAGTTTTTTACGCGCTATCGTCGTGTAATCTTACATCCTCAATTTTAACACCCGTTAATATCTTAATAGTGTTTTGAAACTAAAACAAAAAACTGCCTACCAGAGTTCACAGTTCAACTCGTTAAAGGTAAAATAAATCATAATAATCGGTTTAACGGTAATAAATAAACTGTGCTTCATCCTACGTATAATCATCCAGCCGTCCCTATTAAAAAATACACGAATCTGTTCTAATTGATCTATTCAAAAACATCATTCAAACTGTGACATTTGACATTTATTATAAAGTGTAACATAATCAACCCACATAAAAATATTTCCCTCTAGATTCTTAAATCAAGAGAGTGAAAATTAAAATATATAAATGAAATAAATAAAATTATTGTGTCCAGTGCATACCAGATCAGTTAAATAAGTTAAAAAAGCAAATTTCACTATAATCTTTATTTGTTTATTTTCTTTTTTATTTAACGCCATCTGTGTCTGCGAGCAATAACAAGAACATTATTAGAAACATTACAAATCTATTAGCTCGATCACCACACAGAGGCCGCATTATCCACTGAATCCTACTCTATTCCGAATATTTATTTAAAAAAAAAAAACGAACCAACAATGAATTGCGAAGCCTGCCTAAACCTTATCACCAAAAATGAACATGCGCTCACGTGTGCCACTTGCAACATCGGTTTCCATAACAATTGCTTAAATATCACAGATAACAATTTCAAAAAAATGTCAGTAAAAAATAAACAAATTTGGAAATGCCCAAAATGCAAAAGCAGACCGAGCTCACCTGCTACGTCGGCCGCTACACTCGGATCAGAAGCCGACTCCTTATATAATCGTCTCACCAAACATTTTGATGACAAAATTTTTGAAATAAAACAAATGTTTGAGCAGGAAATTAATGACCTCAAAAGAAGCAGTGAATTCATCTGCAAACAATATGAAGACCTGCTATTAAAATTCAAACAAGTAGAGGACATTCAAAAAGAAGCAAAATTCCTACGCGAGGAAAACGAAAAAAAAACAACAGAATCTCTTCCCTGGAAAGTCGACTCGCGGATTTAGAACAAGTCAAACTCTCCGACAGCGTGGAAATGGCGGGTGTGGACTTAAGGACGGGAGAACAACCCGCGGAGGCCGTTCTTCGGGTAGCTGGCTCGCTGGGACTGCCCCTCCAACAACAAGACATCCGTATGGTGACCAGGACACAAGATCGCAGGCGGAACACCCCGGTCAAACTACACATTGCCTTCTACAGCCAAAAAACAAGGGAATCGTTGCTCTCGCTAAAGAAAGAGGCCAAAACCTTAAACCCAAACTCTCCTATCTTCATCAATGAAGTACTCTCTCCTTACTTCAAGGAACTGATGTGGAAAACGAAGCAAAGGGCCAAAGAAACCCTTTATCAATTCGTATGGTTCAAATCAAATAAATTGCTTGTCCGCAAAGCAACTGGGGAAAAAATAATTGAAATAAAACATGAAAATGATTTGAAAAAAATGGGGATTCAACTGTAGATAACTAAGCATTCTACTATAAACTTCCTGTATTGCAATAAATCATAATGGCAGAATTATTTAACACATTCCAATCATTGCAACTATATTATTCCCCTAAAAGTCCCATTTCATTAATTATTTCTACCGATTCTGTTTACAAAAATCTTTCTAATTCTTTCTATTATCCAAACTATTTTAACACCAAATTTTACTGCTCTAAATGTTTTTATTACCAAAACCATTTTAACTATTTTAACATCAAATCTTATTATTCTAAATGTTTTTTTTACCCAAATTATTTAAATTATTTTATCATAAAAATTGATTGTTTTGAATGTTTTTATTACCCAA
Organism: Limnephilus marmoratus; assembly: GCA_917880885.1. NCBI lineage: Eukaryota > Metazoa > Arthropoda > Insecta > Trichoptera > Limnephilidae > Limnephilus > Limnephilus marmoratus. The sequence goes on along the minus strand of OU862907.1, from coordinate 49,486,500 downwards.
ATTATTTTAATTATTTTTCCATCATATTCTATTATAACCCAAATTATTTTAATTATTTTTCCATCATTTTCTATTATAACCCTAATTATTGTAATTACTTTTCCATCATTTTCTATTATAACCTAAATTATTCTAATTATTTTACCATCATTTTCTATTATAACCCAAATTATAACCTAAACTATCTCTACATTTTTACCTTCAAACTTTATTGTTTTAAAGGTCTTTCAAAGTATGTTAATTATTTTTACTTCAATTTCTATTTTTCCAATGGTTCTTATTACCCAATATTTTTTAACTATTGTACGATAAAATTTTATTTTTTTAAATGTCTTTACTACCCAAACTTTTCTAATTATTTTATCATTAAATTCTATTATTCTAAATGTGAGAGAGGTTTTAGGGTGGCACACCTGTTTCCGGCCATACAAGAGCGAGACAGGTGATCCCGCATATAAAAGGAGATGCAGGCCTCTCCTCACTCTCTTTTTCCAACCGCCAACACGTTAGTTAGGACGTATTTATAGCCATAACTTATAATAAATATCCATATCGCCAATACGCGCATTATTTATACATAACCTCGCCTACACTCGAGTCTGTATTTAACAGTGGCGCAGCCTACGGTACACGATTCTGCACAATACGGCAGAAATATCGCGAAAAGAATCGACGCGCAAAAAAATTTGGCACAAAAATTTGGCAAAAATACGCGGTAACATTATTATTTCGGGTCGGTAAGAAAGGCCGGACCGAAATTATTCCAACACTTCACTGCAAGGAGTGAAGTGCAAGAAGACACTGGAGACAGCCAGCTTTTCGGAAGGGGGAAGCACGGGAGGTCCAGCGTCAATCGACATCTCTGAGGGTCAAGGATCGGAGATCCAGGTCGCAGGAGTGATCTGGGGTAGCCATCGGTGTTACTGTGTGACGGGTCTGGAAGGAGCCATCAATTCACAGGGTCAAGGAGCAGTTTCCGGAGCAGGGTCCAGGGAGCAGACGGCAGAAGAAGAAGCCTCATTGGGAAGTTTTTGTTTTTTCTGTTTTCTTTCTCTCTATTTGGGTACCTTCTGGGCATTGGGAACATGGAGTCTCGAGGATTGGAGTCCTTCAGTTTGCGTGACGGGAACTGGGAGAACTTCAAGGTCCGCCTCGGACAATTTCTCCTCGTGAATGATGAAAAGTTTGCATCGGATGATAAAAAAAGGGCTATTTTCCTGAATGCATTGAAAGATGATTGTTTTTCCTTATTGGTTAATTTGTGCATTCCTAAAAAGGTAACAGATATTAAGTTAGAAGATTTGATATCTAAACTTGATGAGTATTGTTGTTCAACGAAATGTTTTTTTGAAGAGAGATCTAAGTTTTACAGTGCTAAACAAAGAAATGACGAATCAATCCGTGAGTTTGCAGTGCGGTTAAAGTCTCTTTCTACTAATTGCAAATTTGGGAATAGTTTATCAGTAAATTTAAGGGATTTCTTTGTTTTGGGTTGTAAACCAGGAAAGGTAAGGGAAAAATTATTTCTCGAGGGTGAATTACACTCGTTCGAAAAATGTTTACAAGTCGCCGAGTGCATTGACCTCGTAGCTTCAACTCAAGCGCAGTCCCGAGTTGATAATACGGTTTACGCTAATGTACAGCTCAAGGCCGGTCGACTCTCTTTTAATAATTCGCGTGTGAAAGACAGAGACGTGAAGCGTTTCGGGCATAGCAACAGGGCACGGTCACAGTCGCCAGCGAACGCTGTGAAACAAAATTGTACCGTTTGTGGTCACAATAATCACATCGCGACGGAATGTAGATATAAAAATTATTTATGTAAAATTTGCAGTACGAAGGGTCATCTCGCAAAACAGTGCAAGCGTTCCTTAACACGTAAGAGTGTGAATACTTTGTTGTCGGACACAAAGTTGGGTGAAGTTAATAGTGTCGAACCATTTTTTATTGAAGTTTCACTAGACGGGATCAAGAGTAAATTCATGGTAGATTCTGGAGCATCTTGTTGCGTAATTTCCAAGGAGTGTTATTTCAGTAAATTCAGTAGAATCAAGCTAGTGCACGAAGACATTAGTCTACGGGGTTTTGACAATACGCTCGTGAAAGTGGTAGGTACAATTACGCCACAAGTGGAATTTAACGGTCAGTGTCACAATTTGAAATTTGTTGTTGTCACAAGTGCTTCGTTATCGATAGTGGGGCGTGATTTTATGAATCTTTTTAACGTCGGGATTAACGGAATCGTAAACAGTATAAAACAGAATACTTTGAAGCAGCGATTAGTAAAAAAATTCCCGGAAGTTTTTACGGATAAACTAGGAAAATTTAATAAGTACGAAGTGAATTTAACTTTAAAAGAGACCGCTATTCCGATATTTCGTAATCACAGAGTTATGCCGTTCGCTTTGAAAGAAAAAGTCGAAAGGGAGTTAGATAGTTTACTGTCAGACGGTATTATAGAACAAGTCCAGTTTAGTGAGTTTGCAAGTCCAATTGTTCCAGTAATTAAGAAAAACGGTAGTATTAGATTATGTGGTGATTATAAATCGACAGTGAATAATCAGTTATTAGTTGACAAATATCCATTACCTAGGATAGAGGAGCTATTAACGAAAGTAAATGGTGGGAAAGTTTTTGCAAAAATCGATCTTAAATCGGCGTATAGTCAATTTGTTTTAAAAAAGGAGTGTAGGCGTTTTACAACAATCAATACCCATTTAGGATTGTTTCAGTATAAGCGGTTAGTGTACGGGTTATCTCCCGCGCCAGCTATATTTGCAAAGGCAATGGCAAATTGTTTGTCAGGATTACAGAACATGACGTTTTATTTGGATGATATTATCGTGATAGGGGAAGACGAAGACGATTTAGAGAAAAACGTATGTGTCGTGTTAGAAAGGTTGAAACATTGTAATCTAACAGTGAATAGTGACAAGTGTGAATTCAATTTAAAAGTTATTGAGTTTTTAGGTTATAAAATAAGTGAACAAGGGATTCAACCGTGTGAACGGAATAAAGAAGCCATTTTAAATGCACCAGCACCTAGTGATTTAAATAATTTAAGAAGTTTATTAGGTATGATTAGTTATTATCGTAATTTTATTCCAAATATGGCAAATATATTGTCACCATTATACGAATTACTTAAAAAAGATGTTAAGTTTCAATGGGGTACGGAACAAGAAAATAGTTTTGCGATAATTAAAAGAATATTAACTTCGGATTGTTTAGAAATTAAACCAGAATCACAAAAGAGTTCTTTAGCAGTGTGGCCATATGAACCTGAAGTATGGTTCAGGGTACATATTGATCATGGTAGTTTATATAACAAAAATTTTTTAGTGGTGGTAGACTCTTCTTCAAAGTGGATTGAGTGTCTGGAAGTAAACAGTCTGTCTTCAAAAGAAAATATCGAAATACTTCATAGATTATTTTCGCAATTTGGTTTTCCAGCAACTTTAGTTAGTGATAATGGTACGTGTTTTTGTTCTGAGGATTTTGAAAATTTTTGTAAGAAAAATGGGATAGAACATATCACTAGTCCAGTCAATCACCCTAGTAGCAACGGGCAAGCTGAAGCTACAGTAAAGACTTGTAAAAATTTCCTTAAAAAAATTTGTAAACATAATGGATTTCCTTCAGATTATAAAGAAAAGTTAGGTAACTTTTTAGCAGACTATAGGAATACAGTTCACGCAACAACAGGATGTGAGCCATCTGTATTATTAATGGGTAGAAAAATTAGAACAGTATTTGACTCTCTGATTCCAAGGAAAATTGAGGATAGAACGGGTAGTTCAGGTTCTACTCGACGAAACAAAGTAATAAAAAAGGTTACTCAGAGCCAAAACAATCAGAAAAGACAATATAAGGGTAGAGTTAAATCAGGTTTTAATATAGGTCAGAAAGTAATGACTAGAGATTTCAGATCTCAGGGTAATAGGTTATGGGTCCCTGGGGTTATTGTGGATAAAAAAGGTAGTAAAATATATTTCATAAAAATTAACAAGTCTAATATGGTGTGGAAAAGACATTTAGACCAGCTAAAGGAATTACATGTTTCATGGCAGGAGGAAGATAACCAGGAATTCGCGTCTGACACGTTGGAATTGTCGACGGACGAAGTAGATCTCTCCGGTATGTTACGTAATAGAAGTGTCTCTAATTCTGTTTCTCCATGTTTCAGGTCTAACCCATGGCAAGGAAGGCTTCGGCCCAGGTGACAGCACTTCGCAGTTGAAATGGACAGAAGGGAAACAGAAAGAACAAAAACAAATGTTTTGTTAATTTTAAATGTAATGTGTTAATTTTAAATGTGAAATATGAAATATAAAATATATTGTATGAAATATGTAGCTATAGGTATCACTTATGTAGCCAGGATTCTCCCGTTTAAGTAGGGGAGGATGTGAGAGAGGTTTTAGGGTGGCACACCTGTTTCCGGCCATACAAGAGCGAGACAGGTGATCCCGCATATAAAAGGAGATGCAGGCCTCTCCTCACTCTCTTTTTCCAACCGCCAACACGTTAGTTAGGACGTATTTATAGCCATAACTTATAATAAATATCCATATCGCCAATACGCGCATTATTTATACATAACCTCGCCTACACTCGAGTCTGTATTTAACACTAAATATTTTTATTACTCTAATTATCTTAATCAATTTACCATAAAATATTATTGCTCTAAAGGTTTTTATTATCTAAAGTTTTTAAAGTATTTTACCATAAAATTTTATACCTTTAAAGGTTTTTATTATCCAAAGTATCTTTATTTTTTTACCATCAAATTTTATGGTTTAAAAGGATTTTATTATCCAAATTATTCTAATTATTTTAGCATGCAATTCTACGTTTTTAAAGGTTTTTATTATCCAAGGTATTTTTATTATTATACCATCAAATGCTATTGTTTTAAATGTTCTAATTATCCAAAGTATTTCAATTATTTTAACATAAATTTTTACTGCTCTAAAAGTTGTTATTACCCAAATTATTCAACTAATTTTTCCATCAAATTACATTATACCGAAGGTTTTTATTATCCAAAGTATTTGAATAATTTTACTGTCAAACTTTATTGTTTTAAAGGTTTTTATTACTCAAAGTACTTAAATGATTTTCCTTTAAAGTTTTATGCTTTTCGAGGTTTTTATTATCCAAAATATTTTCATTATTTTACCATCAAATTTCATGTGTTTAAAGGTTTCTATTATCCAAAGTACTGTTATTATTTTACCATCAAATGTTACTGTTGTAAATATTTTTTATTATCCAAAGTTTTTGAATTATTCTACCATAAAATTTTAAGGTTTAAAAGGATTCTTTTTTATTATCCAAAGTATTCTAATTATTTTACCATGAAATTTTATATTTTTAAAAGTTATTATTATCCAATGTTTTTTTATTATTATACCATCAAATGCTATTGCTTTAAATGTTTTAATTATCCTAAGTATTTGAATTATTTTACCATCATTATTACCATATTACTTTATTGTTCTAAAAGTTATTATTACCCATATTACTCAACTTATTTTTCCATCAAATTATATTGTACCAAAGGTTTTTATTATCCAAAGTATTTGAAAAATTTTACTGTCAAATTTTATTGTTTCAAAGGTTTTTATTATTCAAAGTACTTAAATAATTTCCCTTTAAAATTTTGTGCATTTCAAGGTTTTTATTATCCTAAGTATTTTCATTTTTTTACCATCCAATTTTATGTTTTTAAAGGTTTCTATTATCCAAAATACTGCTATTATTTTACCATCAAATGTTACTGTTTTATATATTTTTTATTATCCAAACTCTTTGAATTAGTCTACCATCAAATTTTATGGTTCAAAAGGATTCTATTTTATTATCCAAAGTATTCTAATTATTCTACCATGAAATTTTATGTTTTTAAAGGAGTTTATGTTTTTAAAGGTTTTTATTATCCAAAGTATTTGAATAATTTTACTCTCAATTTTTACTCCTATATTACTCCTAATTTACCACCACTAGCAAAATGTGTGAACTTTGTATGGATCAACTTATGTATCTTCGCAACCGCAACATGATCACTCAACTTAATATTGATACAGAAACATTTAACAACTCAGAACACACTTTTAACAAAGCGACAGATTGTAATTTTCTGTTCACAGAAAAACACAACTTAAACATAATATCCCAAAACATTAGAAGTATTCGAAAGAACTTCGATAATTTCTCGATCCTCCTAAACGAAATAAACATAAGCTTCGACATTATTATCTTGACTGAATGCTGGTTAGATGACTCGTACACAAACCTAAACTTAAAGGACTATACAACTCTCCATTCCACAAAACATCTAAATCAAAACGACGGTATAGTCATCTTTGCCAAAGATTCACTAAACTCATCAATAACAGAAATCAACCTAATCGAAGCAAACTGTATCCAAATCTCCCTCGGACCAGACATCTCCATATTTGCCGTCTACAGACCCCCTTGCTATACCAATCTCTCACCTTTCTTCAACTCCTTAAATAAACTTCTCGATAAAAATAAAAAAAACACAACAATTAATTATTGCAGGGGATATGAATATTAACTTACTAAACGGGCAACCAATAACCACAGAATACTTAAGTCTACTTACTCACTATGGATTAAATTCGACAATCAACTCACCAACAAGAATTACGTCAAACTCTGAATCCTGTATTGACCATATTTTTGTTAAAACTAGGAAAAAAACATCTTCATCCATTATTCGATCAACGGTCACAGATCATTTCACTACTACACTAAGCATACATCTTAACAAGAAACAAAAAGATGAAAAAAACAACTCCGCACAAGACAAAATCAATTTTAAGTCCCTAATAGAGGACATACATAATGAATCTTGGTCAAATGTAATAAATGAACCCGATCCAAACAACGCGCTGAACACATTTATGACCACAGTTGGAACCTATATTGCTAAACATACAACAAAATATACCCCGAAAAACTACTCACATAAAGAAAAAAAAATAACACCCTGGATCACGAAAGGATTAGTAAACAGCATTCATAAAAGAGACACAATGCACATGCAAGTACGCAAAAACCCATATGATGACAAACTAAAAAAATAATTACCTGCTATATAGAAACCTTTGTAATAAATTAATCAAACAAGCCAAATACAAGTACTACAAAAAAGAAATAAAATCCGCCAAAAATGACCCCAAAAAAATCTGGAAAATCGTCAAAGATATTAATTTCTCCAATACGAAAAAAGACTCGAAGATCAAAGTACTGTTAATAAATGGAAACAAAACCCTTACAAAAAATGAACCTGGTAAAATAGCTAATTTTATTAACTCCCAATTTGCAAAAGTTGGATCTAACTTGGCTGAAAAAATTCTTTTAAAAAACGGCACAACAGGAGACTCTTTAACCAAACTATCCTCTACCATGCAACCAAATCATTCGTTTTATGCTCACAAAATAAGTACAAAGGAAATATCGGATTTAATTATTTCTCTCAAACCAAATTGCGCTGTGGGCCCAGATAACCTCTCCAATCATATACTGATTACTCTCCGAGAACATATACTTATACCACTTCAACATATTTTCAACCAAAGTTTCAGCCTCGGCTTTGTCCCCGATCATCTAAAAATAGGTTGTATTACTCCAATACATAAATCGGGAGACAAAACGCTGATCTTAAATTACAGACCAATCACTCTCCTAAATTCGCTATCGAAACTACTAGAAAAAACTATGAAAAAAAGACTGCTCGCATACCTTGACAAACACAAACTGATCTCCACCCGTCAATTCGGGTTTCGAGCGAAAATGGGAACAGAAGACGCCTTATCGGAACTAACCTCCTACATAGTGAAAAACCTAGATGGCGGTTCAAAGGTGTTAGGAGTGTTCTTAGACCTAGCAAAAGCTTTCGACACCATCTCACACAAATTACTCCAACAAAAACTCAAAAACATTGGCATAACAGGTCCACCACTAAAATGGTTCATCAGCTACATTGAAAATAGACAACAAATTGTAAAAATCAATAATCAAGAAAGTGACAAAGTAGGCAACAGGTATGGAGTACCCCAAGGCAGCGTTTTAGGTCCCATACTGTTTCTCATCTACATTAACAGTCTAACTGAGATAAGCCTAGAGAACATAGAGTACAAAGTTATCAGTTATGCAGATGACACTGTAATTTTATTCAAAGCCCAATCATGGGATAACGTCTTCAAAAACACGGAAGCAGGGATGACTGAAGTAAATAAATGGCTAATAAATAATCTACTGACACTAAATATTTCTAAAACAAAATACTTAACTTTCAGTAAAACATTAGCTGGTCAGCCAGATAGTCGCCCACAACTACATCTTCACCCCTGCACAGTTACCTCATTAACTAACTCACGCTGTGTTTGTGACAAAATTGATTATGCGCAAAATATTAAATATCTCGGTTTAACTGTTGACAATAACTTAAAATGGGATCTCCAAATTAACCTAATTACAAAAAAAATACGGAAACTCTCTTACATCTTCAAAACAATTCGAAACATTATGTCACTACCTCAGCTAAAAAATATTTATTATGCACTCTGTCAAAGTATTCTAATGTATGGTATTTCAGTATGGGGAGCAGCAGCAGAGACTCACCTCAAATCACTTAAAATTAATCATAAAACAATAATCAGAATTATGTTTAGAAAGCCTTATCAACATCCGACAGAACAGATAATGATCAACAATAACCTATTAGACATAAATAAACTATACATAAAGAAGATCATCCACAAAAACTGCATAAAAATATCACCACACTTCATAACTCACTCGCAATACACAAGAGCAAACACACACAATCAATTACAAGTACCATATATCAAATCAAATTTTGCAAAAAAACATGAATCTTACTTGGCACCATATATATTCAATAAGTTTGTAGCCCAAACAAAGACCTACGTCGCATCTAATAATTTGAATTGGGTTTTCAAAAGATTTTTAAACTGGTTGAATGTCAAAGAAAGAAGAGAGATAAGTAATATTCTTAATATCTAATATTATATATTTTCTATTTTCTACTCTGTTTTTAAATTCTGATTTTCCTCTTATTTTATTATTATTATTTTTACCATAATATATATTTTTCTTTTTTTTTATGTTTTTACCACTTATTTATTTTTATGTAATTAGAAATTGTTAGTTACCAGCCTCAGAACAGACTCTTTGTCTAGTGAGGAGGGTAAGGAAAAAAAATCATGTTGTACATAACTAATAATAAATAAACGCCCGGGTTGCCGGCACTGAAATTGTAACTCGAAATGAATAACACAATGTATTTTCCAACACTGCAAGGACAAAAGCCTTCTACATAATTTGAATACGCTGGTAATTGCGCGAAATTAAGTAAGGCATTTAATGAACGATTTAAGGATGTGAAAAGAGAGCAAACGGATTTGAACATATTTGCTACGCCGTTCAATGTCGAACCATCGAATGTGCCTGATAATCAGCAGCACGAAATTATTCAATTACAAAGCGATGATGAACTCAAAGCTAGATATGACAATCTTCCCAAATAAAGTCAGGAATCACTGGTTATATTAAGTCAAGCACGTCCCTTAACATTTTGTATATAATACAAACATAAATGCCATAATAATTGCCACACTTCTGGGTAAAAAAAACAGTTCACGAAATTTATTGTAATTAGCTAAATAAATATAAACCATATTGCGGACAATAAATATACTACAAAATGTAGAAAAACCATTCACGTAATCAGAGTACAACTTAATTTAAGCTGGTTGACTAGTAAACTACTATGCAGATTCATTCTAAGGGTAAAACCAATCTTGTGTTCACAATGCAAATTCCTGTTGGGGATTAATCTGCTAACCATAACGCACTTCGAAGGTAAAACCATTTTGGTGTTCCAGGTGCAGTATTAATTAAAGCTGGGGACTAACAATCCAAGTCGATCTGACAGAAAAAAACAGTTTTGTGTGAATGCAAAGAAAAAATTCCGTGAAAAAATTCAATGAAAAAATTCCATGTGTTTCCAACAACTTAATTTAAGCTGGTTGACTAGTAGACTCCTATGCAGATCCATTCTAAAGGTAAAACCAATCTTGTGTTCACAATGCAAATTCCTGTTGCGGATTAATATCCTTACCATAACGCACTTCGAAGGTAATACCATTTTGATGTTCCAGGTGCAGTATTAATTAAAGCTGGGGACTCACAATCCAATTCACTCTGACAAAAAAAAAACAGTTTTGTGTGAATGCAAAGAAAAAAATCCGTGAAAAAATTCAATGAAATATTCCATGTGTGGTTTTGTCTGTTTACGCATTTCGTAGAAACCCGTTCTCGTTTTTGAAGTGCACTTATAAAATTCTAGTTGCTTAATGCATTCAGTATTAGAGAAAAGCCATTTCTATATACTCAGTAAAATGGCTACACTCAATAATTTTAAGTCTCCGTGTATAGATTCACCCAATAACTGAAACCAGTTCTGTGTTTAGAATGCAACGAAAAAAATCCCTGGTGGGGTTTCATTTTTTGACGCATTCCTCGTGTTAGAAGTGCATTTATAAAATTCTAATCGCGTACTTTGTGGTTTTAATTCTCCACGTATAAACTCACTTTATAAATTAAACCAGTTCTGTGTTTAGAATGCAACGAAAAAGTTACAGGTGGAGTTTTATCTCGCTAACGTTTCGTAAGAAACCATTCTCGTGTGTGAAGTGCATAAATATAAATGTGTGAAATACATTAATACGCAGTTATAAATTTGTAGTTGCATATGTGCTGCCAGTATTGGAGGAAAGCAATTTCAAATTCTGAGTATAGTTTTAATTCCCCGCGTACAGATTAAAACCCATCTGTAATTAAAACCAGTTCTGTGTTAAGAATGCAACGAAAACGCATCAGGTTTAATTTCATTTGCTGATGCATTTTGTATGTTGGAAATGCATCTATAAAATTCTAGTTTCTTATTTTTTGCTGCCAGAATTAGAGGAAATCCATTTTCATGTTCTGAGTGTAGTGCATTTTGACGGAAACCATTCTCGTGTTCAAAGTGCAGTTATAAAATTCTGGTTGCAGACTATATGCAGCCAGAATTTCAGGAAAACCATTTGCATGTTCTGAGTGTAGCTATAATTAAAGAGTGTTGGCAGTTACGTAACGATTTTTTTAATCAGTTGCAGTAGAACCAGTTCTTTGATTCGAATGTGGCTCACCCCCCCCCCCCCCCCCTGCGACTGAAATCGGAGTGCGGCCCGTGGGTTAGAGTATGAACATCCAAATGGCCCGCGACGCTAAAAAGGTTCCCTACCCCTGCCATAGAGCAAAATAACAATCAGTGTTAACGTGTAAAATATTTTTTACGGAAATTTTGCACTTCCGTTAGTTTTTTCTCCACGTTCGAGTGTGAACCCCTCCTCGGGTGGCACCCGGGGCGATCCGCCCCCTCCTCGCTATGCTACTGACCCGACGGGAGGTGACACCCGACCGTGGAAAATAAATTACGAAGGATATTGTCACAAAAATATTGAATACGGTGTTATTTTCTTGCCTCTTGGTCTTTTTATACGCGAAAATAGCCTAATTCTGAAATTCATTCTCTATCAACTCCCCCCCCCCCCCCCCCCCAGGACGGACCAATTTTTTACTCTCTTGTGAAGTTGAAATTGGGGGGGGGGTGACACCACGTCACCCCGGTGCTACTGAGCAAAATCCTCGATTTCCGAAAGAGAAAATTTGTAACGTACCCCCCCCCCCCCCCCCCGCCCCCCGTCATCACCGCACGCTACTGTGTTCCGCATTGATATTTTACAAAGTTGGCCGCCTTAATATATGTATCTATACCTACAATAATATATTGTTTTAACCCTAGAGTAGTCGCACCTTTCCATGATTCGTGAGTGCTCGCGTGGTTGGCATTTTGCCGCCCATACTTAAAATGTTTTTTTTTGCAAATAATAGTTAAACAAGTTTGCAATGATTTTAAAAGAACAGAATAAATTATAAACTATCAGAAAATTTTATTAATGTTTTATACTTAGTATTAGAAAAAAAGCCTTCAGTTAATTTTTTTTAATTTTAACGATACCTTTATCTAAACCTATATAAAAAAGGAAAATTATTTACAAAGTTAAACATTTTCATCATCTATAACAGGGGTGGGGAACCTGCAACCCGCGAGGCGTTTTGGTGCGGCCCGCGGGCACTTTGGTGCGGCCTTCTGAAAGAACCACAAAAAATTACACAGAATGGGATGGTTTTTTCACTGTGTTTCAGATGTCGTTATTACAAAATCGTTACTCGCAAGTAGTTTAAATACAAATAAAAAAGTGATAAAACCTCCCATTTACTCTTATTTCAATTTGTTATTGTGAAACGGTAGTGAAATTCCATCGAAACTTAATTTTCTTGTACGGCACAGTCCCGATATTTCAGGATTGATGGCAACTCTATTCGGAGGGTAGTCTTAGGCAGTCTGTCATAAACATTATTTTTTAGTCATCGTTGCGGAAGTAAAGTGGATTTAAATAAAATAAAATATTATATTATTTTAATATCTTTTTAATAAAATCCTATTAATGACAACTACAAAGAAAAGAAAAGTGGAAGCTGAGTGAAACGTGAAATCATTTGAAACTAAATTAAGGCTGTGGAAAGAAGCTCAAAATTATCAACACGATTTTCAAACACTGCAAGGACGAAAGCCTTCTACATCGCTTGAATATGCTAGTGAGTGCGCAAAATTAAGTGAGGCTTTTAATGAACAATTTAAGGACGTGAAAAGAGAGCCAACGGATTTGAACATATTTGCTACACCGTTCAACTTCGATCCTTCGAATGTGCCTGATAATCTGCAGCACGAAATTATTCAATTACAAAGCGATGACGAACTAAAAGCTACCTATAACAATCTCCCCAAATAAAGTCAGGAATCACTGGTTATATTAAGTCAAGCACGTCCCTTAACATTTTGTATATAATACAAACAATTGCCATAATACTTGTCACACTTCTGGCTTAAAAAAATCATTACAATATGTAATTTATTGTAATTAGTTAAATAAATATAAAATTATATTGCGGACAATAAATATGTTACAAAATATAGAAAACCATTCACGTAATCAGATTACAATTTAATTTAAGCTGGTTGACTAGTGGACTCCTATGCAGATTCATTCTAAAGGTAAAACCAATATTGTGTTCACAATGCAAATTCCTTTTGCGGATTCATCTGCTAACTGCTAACCCTAACGCATTTCGAAGGTAAAACCATTTTGGTGTTCTAGGTGAAGCATTAATTAAAGCTGGGACACACAATCCAATACGCTCTGACGGAAAAACCAGTTTTGTGTACAAAATGCTATTAAAAAATCCATGTGTGGTTTCGTCAGCTTACGCATTTCCTTCTCGTTTTTGAAGTGCATTTAAGTTGTTTTTTTTTTGTTTATTAAATACATACAAAATTTTCACTAATTGTGCCATTTAACCATGTAAAATTTTAAGTAACAATATGTAAAAAAAAAATCAGAATCAACCCTACATAAGCCAATCAACCATTTAGTTATAATTGAATCGATGGTTGTAATTCGCATGTTTTAATATTTTATTCTGGGGGGATTTAATTACACAATTTCGTTCCCAGATATGCTAATGTCTTTTGATACTTTGCCGTACTGCTCCCTGGACCACATGACACTTAAAGAATTTTTGTCAAAATTGATCTGAGCATGAGAAAAGATAACTAATGTACCTCTTTACTAAGTGCGTCGTTTTCGCTTGTGTAGTGCGTTCTGCGCGAGGGCTTGGTTTATGGTTTTGTTGCGTCTATTCACCAATGGGAGAAATAACGCTTGATTAGTCATTTGCGCGTGCCCCCATACACTTAAATTAATAAATAGTAAAGTTGGATTGTTATTGTTAAGATAATACGAAGCGACGTGAGCTCCATCTATATCAAATTGTGTGTACTTATAACTGTTGTTATTCATAACCCTTCAGGTTATGGGCCCAGCTATCATGTGCACATTAGTCTCTTCAATATCTGATTCATTTTCACTTTCAGTATTATCTCTTACTAAATTGTGCTCCTTTCGCGGTCTTCCCACTGAACCGGAACGTATTATACGTGGTCTTCCTCGTCCTCTTTTTGATGGTCCTATTAATCGTTCCCATGAGACTGTTGATTTTCTTTTTCTTTGTAACAGACCAGTTTCTCTACTTTCACCTGCTTCTATTACAGGCGTTCTACTGTTTTCTCTCATTTCATCATTTGTGGTTGGATCATTTAATTCTATATTTATTTGTTCATGGTCAGTATCTTCTTCTTCATCGAGTATTTCTTTGTACTCATCCTTGAATGCCGTTTCATTTATGAATTTTATATCTCGAGTTACGATTTTTCTCGTCTTAGGGTCATGTATTCTATAAGCTTTAGATTGAGTATCGTAGCCCACAAAAACTCCTAATTGTGACCTTGAATCAAACTTGCATTTTTGAGGTCCTTTATCTTTATAATATGCTTTAGATCCAAACACTAGCATGTAGATTACTGTAGGCTTCTTCCCATTCCATAGTGTATATGGTATATTGCCACTTAAAGCTGTAGTTGGGCACCTATTTCTCACATAATTAGCAGTATTCACTGCTTCCGCCCAAAAAGAAGGAGGGCTTCCTGCTTGTCGCATCATACAGCGCGCCATCTCGACCAGAGTACGGTTTTTCCTCTCTGCAATCCCATTTTGTTGAGGCGTATAAGGCGCTGTTAATCTTCTTCTAATTCCTTCTTTTTTCAAGTACTCGTCAAATGTATTGTTGATGTATTCTCGCCCATTATCTATCTACATATATGTAATATTATTATATTTTAGCAGTAAACTTACCTGCGTATAATAACTAAAAAGCGTTGTTGCTTTGGTCTTCGTGGCCGTCACCTTGAATTCTCGTATAACATCATTTATATGTAACATAAATTTTTCTTTATTTTTTATTTTTTTCTTTAGCCGCTTTCCAAATTTGGGTGGCATTTTTTTGGCATTGCTGCGCTGGCAAGTCAGCATGAGAGCCTTTGTAGGCCAAAAATAGCTGGTGGTGTAAATCTCCCGCTTTTGAGGACATTATAGTACCTTTAATGACACTGACTGGAGTAATTTGTCTAAATGCGTAATTCGTGTTTGAAACGCTAACGAATACTGTCAACGAAAATAACATAAAAATGACGTACAACACAGCCGAGGGATTCCCCTTACAACACAAAGGAAAAGGGTTACCAACTCGGAAGTTTTTAATTCCCTGGTTTTTAATTTAAATACTGTAATAAAATGTTACGTAACGCATTGTTCGAACACCCCCCCCCCCCCCCCCCCCCACGGAAGCCGTAACGCACCGTAACGTTTTGAAAGACCCCCCCCCCGAGTGCGTTACGTAATACTTGAACGGCCCCTTAGTTATTGATGGCCTCCGTGGTCGAGCGGTAAGGCTCACGACTAGCAATCCGGAGGTCGCTTGTTCAAATCCCGGCGTGCGCAAGTAAATTTTATTTGTATTACTTTGTGTTATTCCACAAACTGTTCATTAAAAATAATGGATAGTATATTTGCAGTACATTACAGAGTGGAAGATACTGTCAGTATCACCCAGTTGTAACATCACCATTACAGAATTGAAACATTGAATGAAATGGTTTTAGCCATGCTTGGTGACCAGATTTAAATATCCGAGTACTTCCCCATCTTCCCCTTCCTTCCCTAGTACCTTCAGTTTCACAACACACCCCAATTGGAGATGCCGCAGTCTCACCGCACTGATTCCGGGCGGATGGGAGCAGTTGAGACACCAATGCGAACACTGAGATTATTGAGAATTAGGATAAATGAAATAAAAATTACCAGTGTCCATTCCGCAGGCTCTACTGATTCCAGAGACGGCTGTTCTACTTCCTCCCGGCTGGTGGATGCCTGTTGATCATTTTGGACGGCAGGGCCATTGGAATCAAACCTTTCAAAATAGAATAGAAAATGTATGTCACGTTAAATAATATTAAATTCTCACTATATTCAGTTGATGGTTAGTTTTGCTTTGTGGGAACTCTTTTCTTTCATATCATGATTCTTGTTTATTGGTCATCGTTCTTTAGCTTCGCAGACCAATATCAATTGCCTTTTGTGTGTACTTTTTAATCTTTCTTTGGTTTGCTTTCATGTTGCCACTTCATCTTCGAGTCTCTGTTGCCGAAGGTGAAGGTCACGACCCCACTCCAAACGCCCTGATGAACAAGGATACTCCACTAGATGCGCTCCTTCACGGCATAGAGAGCTGCCCAACACCAACGTTCCGGATGCCTTTGATTGGTCACTCCGGTGTATTGGTGTTGCTACTTACTATTTTATGAGTAATTATACTATGTTCCTATAAACTGTAAGCTATTCTATTATTTATGTAAAACTTGTAACATTTTGCCTAGTTTTTAACGCTGAATCTTTATGTGGATGATGTTTTTTTCTGTCGTTTTATCAAAGGTTACAGTTAAAAGTTTAGGTTCAAAAAACCTTCATTAACAAACTTAACACTTTGTTGTTAATTCATATAATTTTATCACTTATTATTTTCTCTGTTTATCATTTTATTTTTAAATTTTATTATTTTACTTTTACTTAACTGTTTTGCATGACCGATATTTGCGTGTGTTATTTTTATTAAATTGTGAAATTATTAACCCCGATACAGGCGAACCCTAGTGGGGTTAATAATTACATGCTAAAATATATATGTATATAAATTGTGAAGAAGCAATAAATAAATAAAATAAACAAATAAAGTGTTGCTCCACGGGGAAAACTTAGGGAAATTACTTTCCCCAGGGCCTCCTCACTTAAGCTAATGTAAAAGAAAGTATGTTTTTTAAACTCATGTTGGTTTATTCTAGGTAAGACAATGTTAAATTGTGAAGATCTGGAAGGAATACAAGGCCGATAAAAATAATAATATTCTCATTTTTTTTTCATAACTCGCGATACATTATATACATTTTATTTATTCATATGACTATATGATTAAATAAATAATATATATTTTGTATCGCGAGTTAGAAATCTCTTGTTTTATTTATTACAGCAAATGCGATAAAACCAAGAAAAGGGATGTTTAAGCGACATTTCAGCACGTTGCGCAACTTAATTGTGACTTTCAGGTAAAAATTGTTACTTGCGTGTCACGTAACGCTTAGGGGGGGGGGGGGGGGGGGGTTGAACAGGAAAAGGTTACGGCGCGTTACATGGGGGGAAGGGGGGGTCAAAATTTTCAAAAATTGCGTTACGTAATACTTGAACGATCCCGTCCATTTTGAATATAAAGTTACAACTGCATAAAACGTCAAACGTCAACATTCGCTAAGTCAATTAACACTTTATTTTTTCACATATTAAATACGTTTGTTTTAAAAATATGAAATGTCAGTTTATGTATTACACTATTTAAAATAAATTACATATCTGTATAAATAATAAATACAATTAATTAATGCTTCGGTAATAATTTAAAATGTAAAGTTTCTAATTTGACGTCATTTTTTAGTCTATGTAAATAAACGGTGCTACACACGACGCGTTACGATCAAAACGTTGGCTACAGGCAAAATGGAGCAATTCACTATGATCACTTAACTGAGTGGCGCTTGGCGGGAGGCTCAGAATTACTTTGATAATCAATTTAAATTGTTGGTCAGGTTATGGGCCACATCATGCTTAAATACACTGTGTTGTGATAAATAACTTTTAGTATAAAATTGTGGTTAACATTTGAATCGATCAATGTCCATGTCCACCCGTTAACTATGTTCATGTCCAGTCTGCTACAACTACAAAAGAGGTCTGGGACAATCTTGCCGCTGCTTACGACGATAAAGGTCTTACACGGCACTTCGGGCTACTAAGGACCCTTATTACAACAAAGTTAGAAAACTGTAAGTCTGTTGAAGATTACGTCGATAAAATTATTACCACTGCCCTGAAATTTACTAATATTGGTTTGAAAGTTGATGATGAATGGATAGGTACCATTCTTCTTGCGGGGCTTCCAGAAAAATACACCCCCATGATTATGGGCATAGCGAGCTCTGGAATAAAAGTTACTGGGGATGTAATAAAGACAAAATTCCTACAAGATGTTGCGCATAATAATTCAATATTAGAAAATCCCAATGACATTGCTATGTACGGATCTGGCTCGCCCAGATGGGTAAAATACATGGTTTCTGGTAGTCGCAGTTCCAGAGAGGCAGCAGAAAACAGTTCATCCAGAAACAGATCGGAGGAAATAATTACTCTCAACTCTGCAGATCATAAAAAGGGACTCCGCTGTTACCGATGCAACAGAAATGGTCATATAGCCCGAAACTGTGAGTTGATATTTGATACAAAAAACTGTGGAAACAAACAAAGTTCAATGTATACTGCTTTTTCCGTGACTTCTAAATCAGCTGACGAATGGTTTCTCGACTCGGGGGCTTCTGAACATTTAACAATGACTGATAATAATTTATTAAATAAAATCAAAAAATCTTCCCAGTTAGGTATCACTACTGCCAATGGTGATCAAATGATCAGCGACACAGTTGGAAACCTGCAATTTATCACATCTTGTGGAGAAACAATAAATGTAAGTGATGTGTTTTATGTTCCACAAGTGAAAGTGAATTTGCTATCTGTTAGTTAAATTGTTAGCAAAGGTAATTCTGTGGTTTTTAATTCAACTGGAGCAAAAACTTTAAATCGTAACAATCAAATAGTTGGAACAGCATCACTAGTGAATAATTTATTTAAATTAGATGTGCAAAGCAATGCTGGTTTCGCTGTTCAAACAAAAGCTAATGATAGATTTCTTGGCATAGAAGGATGGCCCACATAAATTATGACAGTTTAAATAAATTGAAAAATGGATTAGTTCATGGAATTCAGTTTTCCTCGTGTAACCCACCAGATGTATGTGAAGTTTGTGTGAAAGGAAGGGGCCACAGGTTGCCTTTCCAATCGAGCAACTTTAGAGCTGCAAGACTGCTTGAAGTGATCCACTCAGATCTTGTAGGACCAATGCAGATAAATTCATTATCTGGCTCTAGATATATTCTCGCTTTTTTGGATGATTTCAGTAGAAAATCCTTTGTTTATTTTCTTGTGACAAAAGGTCAGGTGGCAGAGTGTTTTGAAACTTTAAAAAAACATGTTGAAACGCAAACTGGAAAGAGACTTAAGACTCTTCGTACTGATAATGGAGGTGAATTTTCCAACAAGCGATTAGGCCGATTAGACAAAATCCTGCGTGATTGTGGTATTGAACACCAAACCACGGATCCATATACACTGGAACAGAATGGTCGGGCGGAAAGACTGAATAGATCAATTCTGGAGCGTGCCAGGTTTTGATTGAAGCTAACCTCCCAAATATTTTTTGGGCTGAATCAGTATTCACTACAGTCTACTTGATGAATCGTTCGCCCAGCAAAAATGTGGATAAAACTCCTGAGGAAATGTGGTCAGGAAGAAAACCTACTGTAAAACATGTAAGGGTATTTGGCTGCAAAGCCTATGCACAAATTTCGGATGCACACCGAAAAAAGTTAGACCCTAAATCAAAACCATGTGTAATGATGGGATATAGTCTTCTGCCCAAGGCTTATCGTTTGTATGACCCTAACAATAATTGTATTTTTGCATCAAGAGATGTCATTTTCTCTGGAAATGAGGAAGGAGTTTCACTCCTCACAGGGAAACAGGATAATTCAAGAGGATCTTTCTTTCCTGCAGCGGAAGATGAATGTTCCTCAATAAATGAAGATATTGTATCTAAGGACTCACCCGAAAAAGTTGGCTCAGTGGATTTAAAGCACATTGCGGATATACGGAATACTGAAGGCTTCCTAAATCGGCACGTTGCAGACGAACAGTCTGGTCTAAAAAGGCAGGACAGGGTTAGGAATCTTCCCAAAAAATATGATGATTTTGTAGTTTATACTGGTGTTAGTGATGAACCCTCAGATCCCTTGACCATTGAGGAGGCAATGGAGCGATCAGATAAACAACTTTGGATTGAAGCAATGAACCGTGAAATGGAATCACAAATGGATAACAACACATGGGAACTGGTCGATCTTCCATTTGACAGAAAACATTTAAACAGCAAATGGGTTTTTCGCACAAAGAGAGAGGCAAATGGGGATATAGTCCAGCGTAAGACTCGTCTTGTAGTGAAAGGTTGTGCTCAAAGAAAGGGTTTGGATTTCGAAGAAACCTTCTCACCTGTAGTCCGATACAGCTACATTCGATACTTAATGGCATTAGCGGCTGAACTTGATTTGGACATAGATCAGATGGACACTGTTTCAGCATTTCTCCAGGGTGATCTTCAGGAGGATATCTACTTGTACCAACCAACAGGATACCAAAAATCTGATAAAGTTTGTCGCCTAAGGACAATGGCGGATCCAGGATTTTTTTCTGGGGGGGGGGCACAAGAGGCGGACGGGCAAAATATCAACAATTACTGTTCGAAATAAACTTGAAGTACATACTTATGTTTAGGAAGGTATGTTTGGGAAGGTTTATGATAGTGTCAAAACAATAGAAAAATTAGATGTTTAAAATAAAGACAGTTTTTGTTTCTAAGTATGTAGTGTGATGGAATCTTTACAGTACAAAAAATGCCGTCTGGGGGGGCACGGGGGCACGTGTAGGCACCCTAAATCCGCCCTTGCCTAAGGAAAAGCCTATATGGATTAAAAAAATCAAGCCGTGTTTGGAACATAAAATTGGATGCATGCCTGAAGAATATTGGGTTTCAACAGTCAAGATATGATCCATGTGTGTATGTGAAAAATGAAAATGCGACTGTGTTGATCATTGCTGTTTGGGTGGATGATCTACTTATTTTTTCTAGCGACAAATCACAAAAATATGCTGTCAAAAATCAGCTCAAAGAAAGTTTCAAAATGACTGATATCGGTAAAGCCAAATATGTGTTGGGATTCCAGTTGACTCGAGACAGGCAAAACAAGAAGCTGTGGATAAGTCAACACAGCTATATTGAACATGTTCTGAAGCGCTTCAATATGTATGGATGCAACCCTGTGGACACACCACTAAGTCCTAATGAAAAACTATCAAAAGAGCAATCACCAAAAGATGAGAACACCTCAGTCATGATGAAAAATATTCCGTACCAAGAGGCAGTCGGTAGTTTGTTATTTGCCTCAAGTTATCCGACCTGACATTTCATTTGCGGTTAGTTATGTGAGTCGTTTCAATAACAATCCAGGTCAAGCGCACTGGGCTGCAGTCAAACGAATCATGCGTTACTTAAAAGGTACTGCAGATTGGAAACTGGAGTTTGATGGATGCACACCCTCTTCAATTGTTGGTTTCTGTGATGCTGATTGGGCCAGTGATTGTGACAAAAAGCGATCTGTGACAGGCTACATTTTTACTAAATGTTAAGGAGCTGTTTCTCGGGGGACAAAAAAACAACCAACTGTGGCGCTATCGACAACCGAAGCAGAGTACATATCCATGTCTGCTGCGACACAGGAGGCATTGTGGTTAAGAGGTCTGGCTCAGGAAATCGACTGTGAGGTATATGACACTCCTACAGTTATCCACGTGGAAAACCAGGGAGCGGCAAATCTAGCCGTGAATGGGTGTTACCAAGCCAGAACCAAACATATAGATGTGCGACATCACTTCCTTCGTGAGAAGATCCAGTGCCAACTAATTGAAATTCAAATACATCCCTACAACTAAAATGGTAGCCGACTCTCTCACCAAAGCTTTGGATAGAGAGAAATTGATGAGATGCATTTGCAATCAAGGCATAAATATACTAACCCCTAGATTAATATCTTCGGACTTTTTCCTCCTAGCGGTTTCGTCACAAAATTATTATTATATATCTATATTATTATATATGCCTATCGACAGCACTAATAAACTAAAGATGGAGGAAGTTTATTCATCTACCATAGGTAATATAATTGCACTCGACCTACTGCAACATATTAGCCCAATAAATTATTTAAAAACAAAATTATTGGAATCAGAAAATGTTACTACATTAGACAAATTTTTTTTTATTTTCAGTAAAGACAACTGATAATAAATAACACACAAGACAATTGATAATAACACATAAGACAATTGATAATAACAGTAATAACACATAATACAATTGATAATAACACAAAAACTAAGGTATCCTAACCGACTTAACCTCAAATTAATTTACGGACGAATGCTGAATGTTGATGTCCTGGTCCTGGTACTGGTTCTGATCCTGGTCATCTTGTAGATACTCCACTGACCAGCTCTCTTCACCTTCACCGTCAGACTCCCATTTGACATCGGAAATGTCTCCTTCCAATGCAATAGTTATTTCTTCATGTGACAAACCTCTAACAGCCATCTATAAAAATGATAACAATAAGTTATACTAGCTGGGCCCATTGCAAAAGCAATAAACGGGTTTAAACACTATGCGATTTGACGTGTGAACGTGGATGAAGCGAGGAGGAGTGTGTGTTAAATTAAATATAAATCGGTTAAATATCAAATTTTCATTGCAATCAGTTAATTGGTTTAGCAATGCGTAATTTCATGATACCAGAGCTCACTGTTGTATACAAAAACCATTGCCGGCCTGCGCACATCAAATCCCCAAAGTTTCATCGCAATCGGATGAACGGTTTAGCAATGCATAATCTTATGATGCCCAAGCTCACTATTTTATACAGAAAGAATCGAAGGGATGCAGCAATCAAATCCCCAAAGTTTCATCGCAATCGGATGAACGGTTTAGCAATGCATAATTTCATGATGCCAGAGCTCACTATTTTATACAGAAAGAATTGAGGCGATGCGCACATGAAATCCCCAAAGTTTCATCGCGATCGAAGAAAAAATAACACAGAACGTGAAAATAAATTTTAAAAAGTGTGCTTTAGACCACACGACTGAAGTAAAACTTCACTTACTTATGCCAGATACCCGTTATATATAATGTTAAATAGTGCAGGCGCTTGCATTATAATGCAGTTTCCCGGGATTTGGGCCGGAAACATTACAGTTTTATTGACCCCGAGGTTAAAGTGGCCTTGCAACGCACGCCGGGTACCCGTTGTATATAATTTTATATAGTGCAGGCGCTTGCATTATAATGTAGTTTCCCGGGACTTGGGATGGAACCATTATAATTAAGTTGACCCCGAGGTTACAGTGACCTTGCAACGCATGCCGGGTACCCGTTGTATATAATGTTATATAGTGCAGGCGCTTGCATTATAATGCAGTTTCCGGGGACTTGGGATGGAACCATTACAGTTTAGTTGACCCTGAGGTTAAAAAGGAGTTGCAACGCATGCCGGGTACCCGTAGTATATAATGTTACATAGTGCAGGCGCTTGCATTATAATGTAGTTTCCCAGGACTTCGGATGGAAACATTACAGTTTTATTGACCCCGAGGTTAAAGCGGCCTTGCAACGCATGCCGGGTACCCGTTGTATATAATTTTATAAAGTGCATAATTTTATAATGTTGTTTCCCGGGACTTGGTAGGGAACCATTACGGTTTAGTTGACCCCGAAGTTAAAGTGGCCTCGCAACGCATGCCGGGTACCCGCTGTATATAATTAATTTATTTACGCACAAATAGTCCATTAACAATAACAATCGGTTGCACGGTTTAGCAGTGCAAAATTTCATTATGCCGGAGCTCACTATTGTAGTTGTATTGTATTTCATTTTGCAAGTGTAAGTACTAAGTAGGTACTTTGTTGTAATATTTCACCAAAACGACGCCATTATGCTGTTGATCATAAAATAATTTTCACTACAAATAAATTCATTCAATATCATGTTTTGATTTTTAAATGAAAAAAGTCCCCGCAAGTAAGTACCTACCTAGAACACGCGTAATGTATATATATATACAATGTTCAAATAGAACACACTTAAAAATAAAAAAAAATAATTAATAAAAAAAATTGACAATTCTTTAAATTTTTCTAGTAAATTTTCAGTTCTATAAAGTTCCGTTCGAGTTCTGTAATTATTTCAGTTTTGTGATATAACTGGTCTGTAATGATAAAACAATAGAATTTGAGTAGAACCATCACAGAACGTGAAAATTAACTTAAAAAAAGTTCAATTATTCTGTATCATCGAAACAACCTTACCGTAGTATTTATTGCATTAAAACCTAATTCGTTGTGTAGGTACCCATTCAGGTAGGTACCTGCGCATTTCCTTAAATTCCGGCAATCTTTGCTTTTTCATCATATTTGCAATACTACCGAAATAAGTAGGTACCTACCCGGAATGAATAACGTGTTAATTTTAACTGGCCACCAATATTTAAACTTCCGATGGAATCTGTGAGCGCGTGTTTTGATGATTTTTTTTCGGAAAATTTCGAGTTTTGTCAGCATCTCCTGACGTATTTTATATGAGAATCGTATGTTTTATTGTTATCAAAAGTTGCGGAATCTATCCGGCTATCGTATTTTCAAAAAACATCTAGCCCGGAATCGGTTTTTCGGCGGTAATGTCGTTTTCCGAAAAACAACGACCCAAACCGCCGAGAGTTCCGTTTTGTTAGGCTAAAAATTTGACATCTGAGATCCTGACCTATGTCAATAGTCCTATATAGCATTTTCCTTTGTGAAATTAGCGGGTTTTTTCCTAAATTATTTTTTTCAAACGCCATCTGTCGGCGGGAAATATAATCGGGTGATTCGAGTAGAGCTTCTAGTTTTCGCCGCCGATTCGTATCGGAGAATAAATACCTGTATATATTTCATTTTGTCGGAAAAAAATTACCCCCAGTTTCCATTCGGAATTTGCTTCAACCGAAAGTGAACCTTGAGGTGGGTGAAACGCAAAGGGCGTACTGGTCGTTTTTGCGTCGACGAAAAAGTGAGCTTTTCCCGACCTACCCCAAAACCAAGCATTAATATATATACTAGGTTTTGCCCGTTGCAGAAGCAACTAACGGGTTAAAAAATTATGCGCTTTGACGTGTGAACGTGGATGAAGCGAGGAGGAGTGTGTGTTAAATTAAATATAAATCGGTTAAATATCAAATTTTCATCGCAATCGGTTAATTAGTTTAGCAATGTATAATTTCATGATGCCAGAGCTCACTGTTGTACACTGAAACCATCGCCGGCATACGAACATCAAATCCCCAAAGTTTCATCGCAATCGGATGAACGGTTTAGCAATGCATAATTTCATGATGCCAGAGCTCACCATTTTATACAGAAGGAATCGAGGCGATGCGCACATCAAATCCCCAAAGTTTCATCGCAATCGAAAAGGAAATAACACAGAACGTGAAAATCATTTTTAAAAAGTGTGCTTTAGACCACACGACTGAAGTAAAACTTCACTTACTTATGCCAAAAACCCGTTATATATAATGTTAAATAGTGCAGGCGCTTGCATTATAATGCAGTTTCCCGGGACTTGGGATGGAAACATTACAGTTTTATTGACCCCGAGGTTAAAGTGGCCTTGCAACGCATGCCGGGTACCTGCTGTATATAATGTTATATAGTGCAGGCGCTTGCATTATAATGCAGTTTCCCGGGACTTGGGATGGAAACATTACAGTTTAGTTGACCCGAGGTTAAAGAGTCCTTGCAACGCATGCCGGGTACCCGTTGTATATAATGTTATATAGTGCAGGCGCTTGCATTATAATGTAGTTTCCCGGGACTTGGTAGGGAACCATTAAGGTTTAGTTGACCCCGAAGTTAAAGTGGCCTCGCAACGCATGCCGGGTACCCGCTGTATATAATTAATTTATTTGCGGACAAATAATCCATTAAAAATAACAATAACAATCGGTTGCATGGTTTAGCAGTGCAAAATTTCATTATGCCGGAGCTCACTATTGTAGTTGTATTGTATTTCATTTTGCACGGGTAAGTACTAAGTAGGTACTTTGTTGTAATATTTCACCAAAACGACGCCATTATGCTGTTGAGCATAAAATAATTTTCAGCACAAATAAATTTATTCAATATCATGTTTTGATTTTTAAATGAAAAAAGTCCCTGCAAGTAAGTACCTACCTAGAACACGCGTAATATATATATATATATATATATATATATATATATAAATATATTCATTTTTTTTATTATTTAACAATGTCCAAATAGAACACACTTATAAATAAAAATAAATAATTAATAAAAAAAAATTGACAATTCTTAAAATTTTTCAAGTAAATTTTCAGTTCTAGAAAGTTCCGTTCGAGTTCTGTAATTATTTCAGTTTTGTGATGTAACTGGCCTATAATGATAAAAAACAGAATTTGAGTAGAATCAAAACAGAACGTGAAAATTAACTTAAAAAGTTCAATTATTCAGTATCATCGAAATAACCTTACCTTAGTATTTATTGCATGAAAACCTAATTCGTTGTGTAGGTACCCATTCAGGTAGGTACCTGCGCATTTCCTTAGATTCCGGCAATCTTTGCTTTTTTCATCATATTTGCAATACTACCGAAATAAGTAGGTACCTACCCGGAATGAATAACGTGTTAATTTTAACTGGCCACCAATATTTAAACTTCCGATGGAATCTGTGAGCGCGTGTTTTGATGATTTTTTTTCGGAAAATTTCGAGTTTTGTCAGCATCTCCTGACGTATTTTATATGAGAATCGTATGTTTTATTGTTATCAAAAGTTGCGGAATCCTTCCGGCTATCGTATTTTTTAAAAACATCTAGCCCGGAATCGGTTTTTCGGCGGCAATGACGTTTTCCGAAAAACAACGACCCAAACCGCCGAAAGTTCCGTTTTGTTAGGCTAAAACTTTGACATTTGAGATCCTGACCTATGTCAATAGTCCTAGCATTTTCCTTTGTGAAATAAGCCGGTTTTTTCGTCATTTTTTTTTTTCAAACGCCATCTGTCGGCGGGAAATACGACCGAGCCGAATCGAGTGATTCGAGTAGAGCTTCTAGTTTTCGCCGCCGATTCGTATCGGAGAATAAATCCCTGTATATATTTCATTTTGTCGAAAAAAATTGACTTACAGTTTTCATTCGGAATTTGCTTCAACCGAAAGTGAACCTTGAGGTGGGTGAAACGTAAAGGGCGTACTGCCGAGCTATTCTCTAAAAAATGTGAGGTGAGATCGATCTCACGTGAGAAGTGCTGTCAGATTTGTGCATAGATTTGTGCAATTTTGTGTAATTTTCTATGGTTGTCAAAACGTCAAATTGCCTTTTCAATGCTAACTTCGTCGGTTTTAAGTGGTTTAAAATACGAAATACTGTAAGAATGCATGATTATTTATCCACTAATGTATGTTTAAAGTTGTATACCAAGGATTTGACGTTTGCAAAATTGCGTTTCAATTCAAATTCGCATGAATTAGGTAGTTTGTCAAAATTAACCTAAAAATCTATTTTTTTGTCCGTAAATAGTTGTTTCTTCTACTAATTTTTGAAATGAAGTGTAATTTCCATAATCTGTGCCTAAAAGTGCGGCGGTTAGCGGTTTTTTCGTCCCCAAATATTCAATTGTTCTACAGATGTAGATTTGCCATCGAGATATGTATTGAGCTCCTATTTCTTCAACAGATGTCTAGTAGGAGCCGTGCGACGAGCGGGCAGCTGGAGATGCTGATTAGTCGGCTGGAAGAGAGACCGACAATGACTTCGGGGCGGCAGCAGGGAAACGATGGCCGCATCAATAACGAATTGGCGTGGTCTTCCCTGGCGGTCGACCTGAATGCTATGAAGCTCGGGTGCACGAAGAGTGGCGACAAGTGGCAATAGGTATGCACTCATTATATTATTACCACTATTATGTTTCTATGGAGGTGTCTACTAATATCTACAGGAATTCCAAAAACTGAAATAATCGAACTAATATCTATGAGAACCAAAGTATTGACAAATATCTACAGCTCAAACTGTTGACTAATATCTATGAGAACCAAAGTGTTGACGAATATCTACAGCTCAAACTGCTGACTAATATCTATGAGAACCAAAGTGTTGGCGAATATCTACAGCACTGGCAGTGGTTGGATTTGCAATTATGTAAGTATGTATGTAAAAATCCCTAATATTGGACTATTGGTCACATTTAGCTGATTAGTCCAACCTACGCTCTGTAGATATTAGTCAACACTGGGACCGTCATAGATATTCGTCCGACCTTAGCTCTGTAGATATTAGTCAACACTCTGAAGTTCGTAGATATTAGTTCAACATATGAGCTGTAGATATTCGTCCGACATACAGGCTGTAGATATTAGTATCTGGAGTCGTTTCTATTATTGCAACGAGGTACGGACTTCAATTGGATTACGGATTGAAATAAAAAAAATAAATTTATATTCTTTATTGATATAATTTGAATTTTATTATATTTTCTGTAGTACAAAAATGTCTCTTTATTTCAGACGTGGAGGATCAGAGAAATGGCATCAAAAAAGCATCTGGCTTGCGATCGGAGATGATGCAGAGCGCAGAGCGGAGGTGGCCCCAGCCAGGCACAACCCTTGACTCCGTTGGAGGAAAGGGTCCTGGCCATCATTGCTGCCGAGGCAGTATATGGACGTACTGCCACGGAGTCCGTACCTGTAAGTTAACTAATTATTACTATTATATGGAAGTATTTCACCATCCTCTTAATAGCTTACCCATAGGCCATAGGAATATGTATATTTTCGAATTCCAATTTAAGATTTATTTCCTTATAAAGTCGGAGCTTACTATTCTACACCTACTCGAACTTGAGAACGGTGACTACAAATCGGATAAGTTAGCCAAGTTTTCTACCTATAGCGAAGTATTTATTCATTTATTTATTAGTATACATTATCCTATGGATAAGCTATCAAGAGGATGGTGAAATACCCCCTCAGTCTATTTACAACATATTCTCCAGCTACACTTTTATGTCAACACGATTTTCATAATAATATAACTATATTATTAAGCTTAAGAGATGATAATAACTTACTTAAGTAAGTAATAATCATCTCTTAAGCTTAATAATATAGTTATATTATTATGAAAATTGTGTTGACATAAAAGTGTAGCTGGAGAATATGTTGTAAATAGACTGAGTTGTTTGGCGGTCCGTTCTCTCTGCCTACCCCTGCGGTGAAATGACTTGATGTTTAGACAATTAGTAAATTACCAACGGTTCCCGCTTTTAGTTGCAAATTGTTTAGAACTTCATTGTTGATATCATTCATCGACATGCAATATAAAAATACTATGTGACCCGGTCACACGTTGCTGTGGCTAACGAAACACAACGCCATTACCCAACCTTTATAACCAACGCCATCATTAATTTGGATACATATCAAATCCACACCGCCCGCTTGCCAGCCCGCTCCCTTTATATACTATATTATTACAGCACCCTTGAGGTGATTTTCCATAAAAACGGCGATATACAAATTATCCAATTATTATATCAACCAATTAAAACAAAACCCTGATGCCTAAACCTACCTCATGAATCACTCTATCTATTGGTGATAACCTCATGAAAACCCATTGCGTAGTTTAAAAGATCTAAGCGTACAGACAGCAGGAGCGACTTTGCTTTATACTGTGTAATAGATAACTGCTTGTGGTATATTTGATGCAGCTTTCAAAGAGTATACAAGGGTGTGCATTGCTCAGATACAAGATAAGCTAATACCTTTCGACTGTTGTTGCAGATTGATTTCGTAGTGGAAACAAGTACACCACCATCATCACCACTACCGGAGGTGGAACACTTGCTACAACTGGAAGTGGAGTACGTAGCCCCATGTCCCGTAGAGGCAGTCCCGCTTGCAAGTAACCGTAAGTACTAAAGCACTGAAATACTAAGTAGTGGAGAGTGTTTTCAAATACTATAAAATGGTATGTGACAAATAACAAACGTTAAAATATTTATTGCCTATTTTGTTTCAGCGAATAGAAAGGCGCTCTCCGTAGAAGAGCTTTTGATATTGTTAGAGGAAAGCAGAGAGAGGTGAGGGGCGAGGCAAGAGAGGAAAAGCGGCTCTGCCTGGAAGAGAGGCAGGAGAAGAGAGGGAGAGGCAAGAAGAAGAGAGGAGAGGCAAGAAGAGAGGCGAGAGAGAGAGATAGATAGAGAGAGAGAGAGAGAAAAGAGAGGAAGCTCAGCCTAAAGGAGAGTAGACAGGCGGCTGATAATGCAGGTAATTTTAAATGAATATTTGCAACCTTTGAAAGATGAATTTATTTTGATTAATCAGGATAAATTTATAAAAATGCGCTTATACATTTTTATATAAATTGGTGACAATCCTACACCTAGCAATTTGACCTTATTATCATCAAGGTTGTCGTCATCTGCATGGAGTCCTTCAGCAATTCGCCTCAAATTATCTTTGACACACAAGTATGCTGATTCTGGCATTTATAATTTTAATAGTCATCAGGGGAGTATAATGAAGTACCCGATGCTTGAGTACACAGCTTCTTAGGTGTGTCCCGAGTGTTAGCGTGGTCCTTTGGTAAGACTCTTGACTCACAATCCGAAGGTCGCAGGTTCGAACTCGGCGTGCGCAAATAAATTTTATTGGATTGATTACCCCTTTCACAATTAATTAATTAAAAATAATATATAGTATATTTGCGGCATGTTCCAGAGTGGAAGATACTCTCAGTATCGCCCTGGTGTAAGACCACTGTTCAGAATGAAACGTTGCTTGAAATGGCTTTAGCAGTGTTTGGTGACCAGATCTGAATAGCCAGGTACTAGCCCACCTTCCTCTTCCCCATCTTCTTCCCTTCCCCGCTACCTTCAGCTTCACGACATACCCCAATTGGGGATGCCATAGTCTCACTGGATCCAGACGGGAGCTGTTCGGGATTCTTGTGCGGTATTCATATAAAAAAAGACTAAAGTAATGCTCAATGCATTTCCGGGCCTTGCAATGTATATTCTGTATATGTGGATTCTTGCGAACCGGGAACCAGGCGCGGCCGGTGCCTTCACTTTTTGGTGGTTCACCGAGTAATTCATCAAAAATTAAAACAAAAGTAGGTAAATAAATAAAAAATAAAATTAGACAGAGCCTAGTAACTCATAACTCGTACAGTGCCCTTGAGGTGATTATTCACAAAAAAAAACGGCGCTATACAAATTATCCATTTATTATTACTATAATTTTATGTAAAAGTTTTCTTTGCGGATTTACTATCTTGGTTGATAATTAAATGTAGTTTTGGCGGGCCATAGGCTATAATTCTGCTTTTATTTTCATGGTTCATATATTCTCAATATAGTCTATATTTATTATTATATAACTTTTAATTTTAAAAAGGCAAGGAAATTTAAATCAGCGATATCTATCGAATAATAACACAATAACAAAACGCAGTAAACGTTTCATTTTGGCGCGCCCCCCGCGCGATAGTAAACCCCCTTACTGAGTGAATTTTGCAATACATATGTGACAAAAATGCACAAACAAAAGGTCCCAAAAACTAATAATGACAATGTCAAATAGGTTCCCTATCCATCAAGATAATATTATCGCACCCGATGACTCATCGTTACATTTTACAAGAGAAAAATATAATTACTATCCTATTCAAACCCTACTACGAATGGTCATTTCGCTGGAACGATTCACTTCGGAATTCCTCGGGCATTTCCGTCAACCGCGCAGCGCACGGCAGTTACCATTTTTTCGCTACGATTTTCTATTTTGACGGTCTGGAGATGTTGCTGGGGGCTTCATACAAATGATAATTCTCAAACGGGCGCTTTGCTGAAACGCGTAGAATGGTATGTACCTACCTCGGTTCCTAGGCGATATAACTTGCGCGAGGGAAGCAATGCTTTGGGACACGATAATTTATTATTCTCTACCAAATTCATGTATTTTTAGATAGGAATTCAATTTTTTTTTTAAATTTAAAATAATCATTTAATTAATTTAATAATTAAAAATATTATGTAATACGATGAGCTGCAAAATGTTGTTTAATTTTTGTTGGCGGTTCGGTGCACGAGTGCACTTTAGGACGAGCCGCGCCTGCCAGGAACTGCATTTAATATTGGCGTTATCACGTACGGACTAAAATAAATAACAGTACATAATATATTATACAACTAATGAGGTATATTTTATTTGTTTCAGAATCACACACACACTGTACACAATTTTTGGGATTTGCAACAAAATATATTTTTTACTAAAACATACCCTTTGTTTAACTTTATTTCGTTGTATGTTTAGGGAGAGTACCCAAACTACAAACTACGTGACCTCTTCGGAGGGGGGGGGGGTCTTCAAAATGTCACGCTTGGTACAAATGAGCGGCGGTTGGCTTAGGATTTTGGTCACCGGGGGAGGGGGGGGGGGTTAAAAATTGCAAAAAATTGGTCACGTAGTATGGGTACGTTCCCTTACATACTCTGTATGTACTCTGCCAATAAACTATCCAATAAGGATGCAATAAGGACACTACTGGACTGATATAACGACTAACAGTCGTTTGCGATACACAGATGCGTGTAGCACGAATCTACAAATTCTTTCAAAGATAAGCAAACATTTCTTTAAAATTAACTGCATTGTCAGCCACCTATTCTCCTCCAGGCGGAGGTCCTTCTCCTCTCTCTTCTACCACCTCTTATAGACAAAGCCACCTTTCCTCTCTTGCCTCTCCCCTCGCCTCGCTCGCCACTCTACTTTCCTCAACCAATAGGAAACACTCTTCTGTGGAGAACTTTTCTATTAGCTGAAACAAAATAATCAATAATTAATTACTTTAACATTTGTTATTTGTCTCTAAGCATTTTTTTATATTATTTCCAAACTCTCATTACTATTTATTATTTCGGTGCTAAAGTACTTTTTTTTACATTAACTCCACACAGGAGGCCCCGAGAAAAATAATTTCCCTCAGGGCCTATGTCATCTTTGAAGACGCTGTGTGGGAGGGTCTTATTGAGGAAAGGAAGGAGTGAACAAGGGTCTTGAAGAGACCCATGTTGTAGGAGGGAGGAAACAGAGGCCGGCAAATCGTTCCACAGCCGAGCATAGAAACGACCCGTTCTCATGTGACTAATGACAACCGTGTACAAATGTTGGGCGCGTGTTTCCCAACTATGCACCGGTGCCGAGGCGATCAATGACGCTAGTTCCTCTTCCATTGTAATACCGATAGAACAAGGACAGCTTTCCCACCTGACGCCTATGCTCTAAAGATTGCAGTCCGTCTGTTAAGATGGGACAATCTATCAAACAGACCGCCTGTTTCTGCAAGAGTCGAGGGTTTTTTGTCAGGTATTTTGGAGCTCCAGACCAGAGGTAGCTGCCAAATTCAACTGTGGGGTGCACTTGCGATTTGTGCAGGGTTAGCAGTTGTTACTATTAAAGTATCTGCAGGCCCTGTACAGTACAGTATGCCCAGTTTCTGAAAGGCCAACTTAACTCTGGTTTCGATGGAGCCCCCATATTTCAAATACCCTTACGGGCATTTGAAAGAGGGACCTCCTCATCAGTGCTTGGAACATGGGACGACGTTAACTGGCTCCATTTCCAGTGATGATGATGATGGCGGAGTCCTCGATTCCAATCGGAAATGAAACTACAACAACCGTCAAAAGGAATTAGCTTTTCTCATATCATTGTAAAAATTACACTATTACAATGACTTAACACATTTTTACAAAGTTATTTTGTTTTTATTTTGCAAAATTTAGAATTTATTATTATCTCTTGCTGATATGAGAAAAGCTAATTCCTTTTGACGGTTATTGTAGATTCACTTCCTATTGGAATCGAGGACTCCACCATCATCATCATCACTGGAAATGGAGCAAGTTAACGTCGTCCCATGTTCCAAGCACCGATGAGGCAGTCCCTCTTTCAAATGCCCGTAAGGGTATTTGAAATACGGGGGCTCCATCGAAACCAGAGTTAAATTGGCCTCTCAGAAACTGGGCATACTGTACAGGGCCCGCAGATACTTTAATAGTACACAACTGCTAACCCTGTACAAATCGCAAGTGCGCCCCACGGTTGAATTTGGCAGCCACCTCTGGTCTGGAGCTCCAAAATACTTAAAAAAAAAACCTTGACCCTTGCAGAAACGGGCGGTCTGTTTGATAGGTTCTCCCATCTTAACAGACGGACTGCAATCTTTAGAGTACAGGCGTCAGGTGGGAAAGCTGTCCTTGTTCTATCGGTATTACAATGGAAGAGGAACTAGCGTCATTGATCCCCTCGGCACCGGTGCATTGTCGGGAAACACGCCAAACACGCGCCCAACATTTGTACTATGTTTGTACTACACGCGCCCAATGTTTAATATTTGTCACATACCATTTTATAGTATTTGAAAACACTCTCCACTACTTAGTATTTCAGTGCTTTAGTACTTACGGTTACTTGCATGCGGGACTGCCTCTACGGGACATGGGGCCACGTACTCCACTTCCAGTTGTAGCAAGTGTTCCACCTCCGGTAGTGGTGATGATGGTGGTGTACTTGTTTCCACTATGAAATCAATCTGCAACAACAGTCGAAAGGTATTAGCTTATCTTGTATCTGAGCAATGCACACCCTTGTATTCTCTTTGAAAGCTGCATCAAATATACCACAAGCAGTTATCTATTACACAGTATAAAGCAAAGTCGCTCCTGCTGTCTGTACGCTTAGATCTTTTAAACTACGCAATGGGTTTTCATGAGGTTTTCACCAATAGATAGAGTGATTCATGAGGTAGGTTTAGGCATCAGGGTTTTGTTTTAATTGGTTGATATAATAATTGGATAATTTGTATATCGCCGTTTTTATGAAAAATCACCTCAAGGGTGCTGTAATAATATAGTATATAAAGGGAGCGGGCTGGCAAGCGGGCGGTGTGGATTTGATATGTATCCAAATTAATGATGGCGTTCGTTATAAAGGTTGGGTAATGGCGTTGTGTTTCGTTAGCCACAGCAACGTGTGACCGGGTCACATAGTATTTTTATATTGCATGTCGATGAATGATATCAACAATGAAGTTCTAAACAATTTGCAACTAAAAGCGGGAACCGTTGGTAATTTACTAATTGTCTAAACATCAAGTCATTTCACCGCAGGGGTAGGCAGAGAGAACGGACCGCCAAACAACTCAGTCTATTTACAACATATTCTCCAGCTACACTTTTATGTCAACACGATTTTCATAATAATATAACTGTTGGAATCTCCAGGTTGGATTTGAAGGAAAACACGTGTAACATATTTAATCAGTAATATATTTATTCAACTACAATACAATGTTTATCCAACGGGATTCTGTTGACAAGTAACACAAACAAACAACGGTTGCTAGGAATCTAATTCCTCAAACTACATACTGGCGGCAGCACCATACAGTACAAATGTAATTAGAACACAACTTTCAACACGCCCCTTTACATTTGTACTTGTTATAATCATAAACATTTTTTTTTTTATTCTTCCAATTTCAACAGTTTTCTTAACTTAACAAACTTTGGCTTGCTCAAGGATTTGGTTAATATATCAGCAATATTTTCATCAGTATCGATCTTTACAATATCAATATTTCCATTCTCATAACTCTCATGTACGTAGTGATACTGAACCTCTATATATTTAGATTTTTTAGAAAAATTTCCGCTTTTAGCAATTGATACCGCTCCAGAATTATCCTCATACATTTTGACTGGATCATTCAATTTAATTTTGAACACTTCACTTACTAAACCTTTCACAAACTTCAATTCAGTCAAAGCATCAGACAATGCTACGTACTCTGCTTCAGTGGACGACTTAGTTACAGATTTTTGTTTACGAGACTTCCAATAAACAGTATTGCCAAACAATCTTATTAAATACCCCGATGTAGACTTTCTGTCATTAATATCACCAGCCCAGTCTGAGTCTACTAAACAATCCAGTTCATCATTTTTACTTGAGCTTGAGTACAACAATTTCAAATTTCTTGTTAAGTATAAATATTTTAGAATTCTCATCGCGTACTGGAAATGAGTCTCATTGTAACTACTCTGGAACCTACTTAAATAATTTACGCTGAAGGCGATATCTGGTCTCGTTCCAGTACTTATGTATAACAGTTCTCCAATCAAATTGCGATACTTGACTTGTTCATTTAATTCGTCAGCTGGCTCTAGTCTCAAGTTTGTTTCCATTGGTGTATTGTACAATTTGGCATTTTCTAAGTTATACTTTTTGGCTAAAGAATTAATATACGTTTCTTGACTTAGACCCATTACATTTGACTCGAGATCATGCTTAATGTTAATTCCGATATAATTACTCACTGGACCCATGTCCTTCATTCTGAAACGTTTAGATAATTCATCTTTCACTCTTTGCACTCTCTTCAAGTCTTTGCCACATACCAACAAATCATCAACAAATATCAAAATATAAATCGGATCATTTCCCTCGTTTCTCACGTACAAACAATAATCATGAGTGCTTCTTCTAAACTTTGATTCAACCATGAAACTGTGAAAACATTCGTACCATGACCTCGGACTCTCTCTCAACCCATAAAGTGATTTTCGTAATTTATAAACTTTACCGGATCCATCATCATAACCAGGAGGTTGTTTGACGTATACTTCAGACATTATTTTTCCGTTTAAAAAAGCTGTTTCCACATCCATTTGTTCAACATTCAATTTGTTTTAACAACTATACGATAATAAAATCTTAAGAGTTTCCATTTTTGCAACTGGTGAATAAGTGTTTTCAACTTGTTCATTTTGTTGATATCCCCTTACAACCAATCTAGCTTTAAACAAATCATCAGACTTCTTTTTAAAGATCCATTTAACATCAATAGCTTTCTTATCATCAGGTTTTTCTACTAAACTCCATGTTTCATTCTTCTCAATACAATTAATTTCTCTATTCATTGCATTTACCCATTCACCGGACTCTTCATGTTCAATTGCCTCTTCAAACGTATTCGGTACATCTGCATTGCAACAATTTACGTACACACAGTAACTCACGAAATCGTCGTTCACATATTTCTTATTCGGTTTTCTTTCTCGCATTGAACGTCTCACTGATACATCTTCACTTACTTTTTTTTCACTCTCATTCTCTCCATTTGACTCAGCAGACTCATTAATGGATTCATTTTTATTTTCTTCCCCAACAATATCATCCACACTTTCATCAGACTCATTTGCAATCATCTCATTCTCTTGGTTTTTGAATCCAATGTATTTAATATCGTTTTGAACAATATCAACGTGTCGCGCTACGATTATTTTGTTGTTTATCAAGACACGATAGCCAACTTCGCAATACCCCAATAAAATTCCCAATTTCGCTTTATCATCCCACTTTGATTTTCTCAATTGCTCTGGTGTTCGGACATAAACTCTACTCCCATACAAACGTAGATTGTTTACATTTGGTTTGACTTTAAAAAATATTTCATAAGGCGTTTTTATTTCAATGGTATTTGCAAGTGTCCTGTTTCTCAAATACGTTGCTGCTTTAATTACTTCGGGCCAATATCGAATATTTACTTTGGCTTCTTTTAACAAACATCTAGCATTGTCCATAATTGTACGATTGAATCTCTCAGCTACCCCATTTAATTCGTGAACATATGGCGGACAAGGCATAACTCGAATTCCCTTTTTTCTCGCAAACTGATCAATTTTCCTGTTAATAAACTCGGTGCCATTATCACATCTCAAAAATTTTATTCTTTTCCCTGTAATGTTCTCGACTTCATTTACATAACTCACAAAGCAATCATAGACTTGATCTTTGGATTTGATACAATAAACTCTCGCCAATTTACTGTAATCATCAATGAAACTCAAAAAATATTTTTCCCTACAATTTCCGACTGTTGGGTGAGGCCCATTAATATCTGTATGAACGATCTCTAGTATTTCAGTTGCTTGTTTTCTCTTGTTATCGAAAGGCAAATTATGCATCTTTGATTCAATACACGTAGCACATTTTAAAATCTCAGACTCTAGTTTTTTTGGCAATCCAATTACAAGTTCTTTTTCACTTAATATTTTTAAATAATTTAAATTTACGTGACCCAATGTACGATGCCATTTTTCTTTCAAGGTCATTCCTCCATCATTACTACTAGACATTGTATTATTTACTTTACTCAATTTTCCGTCTCTCTTGATAAAGCTTGTCATGAAATACAAATTATTCTCTTTTACCGCAATTGCTATCAACTCATTATTTTGATTATACACTTCGGAAACATCATCGTACGAAATAATTGAATTGTTCATCGTGACTTTTGCATAGCTCATTAGATTTGATCTCATGTCACGCACATAAAAAACATTCATCATAGTTACCATACTCTCTCTACCATTGACCACAAACAATGCTTTTACTTTACCAATTTTCGTCGCTTTCATTACTCTACCATCTCCTAATTTTACATCAACGGGATTTTTTAAAATTCTACATTCATCGAATAATTCATCGTCATTAATAATATGATCAGTACATCCACTATCCAGGATCCAGTTTATTTCATTTTCATTTCTGTTCCTCTCATTCTTAATTTCAGTTTTATTCACTTGAGTCACAAAAACATTACCAGAGTTCCCAAATTGATTTTGCTCACTACTTGACGCTGTGTTGACACTCCCATGGTATAAACCTCTGTTGCCTCTGAAGTCGCCTCTGTAATGATTGTTGCCTCTGTAGCTGTTGTTCCCTCGATAATTCTTACTGCCTGGGTAACTGTATCCTCCTCTGTTTGACCGACCTCCTCGATATGTTTGATTTGACTGTCCTCTGCTTCTGCATTCCCGCAATATGTGACCAGCTTTGCTGCAGTTGTAACACTTTTTCGTCTCTGTACTAAAAGCACTCGCTTTCATAGACTCATCACCATCTTTGTTCTTGTCTTTCACTTGACTTTGATTTTTTTCATATTTTAACTTTATTTTGCTTTTTAGAAATTCCACTGTTCTATCCTCTGTCGGTAAAACATCAATCAAGTCCCCAATGTAACTATATGATTCTGGGAGAGACTTGATCAAATAATTTAATATTTCTTCGTCCTGAATTTTCGCCCCTGCGGCTTTCACTTCATTAACCGATTTTTCGAAGTCATCAAAAAATTTCTTGGTGTCTGAATAATTCACAAGTTTTATTTTTTCTAATTCGTTTCTTTTCACAATTTGTAGGGCTGTCGATTCTTTTAAGTACTCTCTGTCAATTTTTTTTATTATTTCAAATGTGGACGGTAGGTGCTTCACATACTCTAACTGCTTGTTCGAA
Organism: Limnephilus marmoratus; assembly: GCA_917880885.1. Classification (NCBI taxonomy): domain Eukaryota; kingdom Metazoa; phylum Arthropoda; class Insecta; order Trichoptera; family Limnephilidae; genus Limnephilus; species Limnephilus marmoratus. Next base: position 49,447,133 of record OU862907.1, on the reverse strand, counting down.
ATGGCACTGTAAATATAATTTGTTGCTTGTATGTCTTTATCATTCCACTCGGTTTCACTTTCAGTTGTTAGTATTTCTCTTGTGGCCACAACATAGCACTTTTTATACTGTAGGAACTTCAAAATTCGGGTTTTCCAATTTGAATAATCTTGTCCATCAAAAATTGGAATAAGCACATCATCTTGTTTCACGTACGCCATTTTTTTTTTTTTACAACGGTTCACCGCATTCACGTGTTCCACAATTTCACAACTTTATCCTTTTTCTTTATCTTTCTATTTTTCCGTATCAAACCATAGAACTGCTACCATGTTGGAATCTCCAGGTTGGATTTGAAGGAAAACACGTGTAACATATTTAATCAGTAATATATTTATTCAACTACAATACAATGTTTATCCAACGGGATTCTGTTGACAAGTAACACAAACAAACAACGGTTGCTAGGAATCTAATTCCTCAAACTACATACTGGCGGCAGCACCATACAGTACAAATGTAATTAGAACACAACTTTCAACAATAACTATATTATTAAGCTTAAGAGATGACAATAACTTACTTAGGGGGTATTTCACCATCCTCTTGATAGCTTATCCGTAGGATAATGTATACTAATAAATAATGAATAAATACTTCGCTATAGGTAGAAAACTTGGCTAACTTATCCGATTTGTAGTCACCGTTCTCAAGTTCGAGTAGGTGTAGAATAGTAAGCTCCGACTTTATAAGGAAATAAATCTTAAATTGGAATTCTAAAATATACATATTCCTATGGCCTATGGGTAAGCTATCAAGAGGATGGTGAAATACTCATGTATACTATGACAGTAATAATTAGTTAACTTACAGGTACGGACTCCGTGGCAGTACGTCCATATACTGCCTCGGCCGCAATGATGGCCAGGATCCTTTCCTCCAACGGAGTCAAGGGTTGTGCCTGGCTAGGGCCACCTCCGCTCTTCATCATCTCTGATCGCAAGCCAGATGCTTTTTTTTTGACGCCATTTCTCTGATCCCTCCACGTCTGAAATAAAGAGACATTTTTGTACTACAGAAAATATAATAAAATTCAAATTATATCAATAAAGAATATAAATATAATTTTTTTTATTTCAATCCGTAATCCAATTGAAGTCCGTACCTCGTTGCAATAATAGAAACGACTCCAGATACTAATATCTACAGCCTGTATGTCGGACGAATATCTACAGCTCATATGTTGAACTAATATCTACGAACTTCAGAGTGTTGACTAATATCTACAGAGCTAAGGTCGGACGAATATCTACGACGGTCCCAGTTTTGACTAATATCTACATAGCGTAGGTTGAACTAATATCTACAGAGCGTAGGTTGGACTAATCAGCTAAATGTGTCCAATATTAGGGATTTTTACATACATACTTACATAAATTAAGTTTTTTAAACTGCATACGCAAAATTACGTTATTCCAATATGCTATACATAATTGCAAATCCAACCACTGCCAGTGCTGTAGATATTCGTCAACACTTTGGTTCTCATAGATATTAGTCAACAGTTTGAGCTGTAGATATTTGTCAACACTTTGGTTCTCATAGATATTATTTCAGTTTTTGGAATTCCTGTAGATATTAGTAGACACCTCCATAGAAACATAATAGTGGTAATAATATAATGAGTGCATACCTATTGCCACTTGTCGCCACTCTTCGTGCACCCGAGCTTCATAGCATTCAGGTCGACCGCCAGGGAAGACCACGCCAATTCGTTATTGATGCGGCCATCGTTTCCCTGCTGCCGCCCCGAAGTCATTGTCGGTCTCTCTTCCAGCCGACTAATCATCATCTCCAGCTGCCCGCTCGTCGCACGGCTCCTACTAGACATCTGTTGAAGAAATAGGAGCTTAATACATATCTCGATGGCAAATCAACATCTGTAGAACAATTGAATATTTGGGGACGAAAAAACCGCTAACCGCCGCACTTTTAGGCAAAGATTATGGAAATTACACTTCATTTCAAAAATTAGTAGAAGAAACAACTATTTACGTACAAAAAAATAGATTTTTAGGTTAATTTTGACAAACTACCTAATTCATGCGAATTTGAATTGAAACGAAATTTTGCAAACGTCAAATCCTTGGTATACAACTTTAAACATACATGAGTGGATAAATAATCATGCATTCTTACAGTATTTCGTATTTTAAACCACTTAAAACCGACGAAGTTAGCATTGAAAAGGAAATTGACGTTTTGAAAACCATAGAAAATTACACAAAATTGCACAAATCTATGCACAAATCTGACAGCCCATTTCACTTTTTATTCATCTCACCTCACTTTTTTTAGAGAATCGCTCCGCTGGTGATTAGAAACGTGCTATTTTTTTGGTTCGTGTTGTATTGACACAAAGCTCTTTGTATTTATGTCAATGTCAATAATTGAAATTTAGGGATTACGCGCTACAAACAGTTATACTACGAGTTCAGGAATATCGATGGTATTACTTACCATCTTCTGTTTATAAACTACTTATTCATTGGTTTCATGGGTTTGAAGTGATTCAGAATAATTCATTGAATAAAAATTTTAATCATTTTAGGCGCAAGAATACGCGGGAAATGTAACGTATTGTAATGAGCGCCGACCTCTTATATCGACTTCTCTTATATTCAAATATTAATTTCTAGGTTGAAGAATTTGCCTTTCGATAAGAAAAAGAGACGTTAGATTTTTAATATGTTTAGTGTATTATTTGTATTTAATTATAAAATATAGTTTCTAGTAAGTAATCAAGATTTTTGTGAATATTCTGTACCTCAATATGTTGTTGTAACATTAACGCACATGCGATGTGTTTTTTTAATTGTGTTTAAACTAGACTAAATTATTTCACTTTTTTTTGTAATAGCTTATGAATAAAACATCAAATTCAAATTTTTTATCATTGAAAACGATAATATGTTAACCGACAAATCAGAATTGCCGGTTAACAAATTTCGATCGCATCTAAGAATCAAACCATTTCTCAGCCTTGCCGGGGCTCTTACCACTGAGCTATTGCTTTTAGTTATTTTTACCTACTTTAATTTGACCGAAGAGAGTCCATGAAAATAACACACCTGTATAAAATAAGTTAACCCTTTATTATGGATGATTGAAAAATTAGAATACAATGCGAAATCTTTTAATTTTATCTAATATTAATTCCTGCATAATGCCAATAAAGATTTCATAAATCTTCAAAAACAATAAAAAGGAAAAATGTGAATGTAATGTATATTATAATAACTAAATAATGCCTATCACAGTTCCCATCTTTTAGAAGAAAGTAATTGCAAAAACATCACTAATAAACCATAGAAGATTAGACAATAGGGAGCACCTTCTGACAAATGTCACTTTAAATATAAATTCCTGCAAAATGCTACACAAAAAATCGACAATACCTGGAAAATAATAGTAAAAGGCAATGTAGCCTGTTAGAGGAAGAAAACAATACAATTATAAGTGTGGTTTTCCCTTAGGATAATTAGGAAAATAAAATTTAGTGAGGGAGCAATTAAGGTGGGAAATTCCTCGACTATTCACTAATAACTTTAAGTTTATTATCTTCAATCTTTCAAATTATTTATACTTTTTGTAAAATCATCCACAATCAATGTAACCCGACGTATAATTTATTATTATTTTTTATTATTTATTAATTTTCGGGAAATCGACAGTTTATATTTATTTCAGTTTGTACATAGTATTAAATAGCCAAAATAAAACCAATTACGGATTTCCTCCTTGTGACTTTACTTCTACTGAGACAGCATAATAAGAATAAGTAAATTAGTTTTATAAAAAGGAATATGAATCTAAAATTATATAAAACAAAAAATATATATATGTATACTCAAAACATTTTTTTAAAATATAAAATGAAAAATTACAAAACAAAAAAAATCTATCAAAACATTGGTAGCCATGGAGAGAGGTTGTACATATAAATCAAATCATAACAGAAATACAAACAATAAAAACATAACATTATTCAAGAACCATTAGAGAAACACTCTTTTATGGACCTTGTACCACACAGGATGAGGCACACAAGACTGTAGAAACAGGGGGTGGTTCCGATCCACGGAGGCGTTAAGAAGTCGGGAGAGCGTCTCAGGGCTGTCCGCTTGGAGAGCTTGTCTGAAGGTGATCCAAGGGCTCGTTGTTCCTTTTAACTAGCCGGGTCTGGTCCGTAGAGCGTAGAGTGTCCGAGGTCCAGGGGTAAGGCGATGGTCAGAAAAGAAAAGAGGCGAATGAAAGCAGATCAGAGCAAGGGCGGGCAGGCAGAGAGAGATGTTGACGCGAATGTGGTTAGTTGATTACTGACTGGTTTGGAAGGGCTTCTAGACCCTATTCATTAAGCCACGGTAGCAAGGTAGCACTCTGCCGTTGCTATGTCATTGTTGGGCCGTTATGCTTAGGGAGGATTCGTAGAACCCATTAAAGGGGTTGGCCATCGGGTCCGGATTCCGAGAATCCAGTGAAAGCGCCCGACGGCAACAAAATTCCCTCTGCTCGCTCGCCTCACCCTGACAATTTATTTATTAAACACAATATTTTACATAGCCAAATACATAATACAAAATATGCCAAATACGTCCGACACAGACCTTTTATATTCAGTAAGTTTGCAATTGAAAATGTCCACATTGGAAAATACGCTATTATAACTACTGCATAGTCGGTTCAGGCAAGAATTCTGCTTACAGTTTGTCTTGCATTGATCCACCCTGAACAGGACAGAAGAGCGTGTTGAACGTGCAGGTACATTGAATTGAATTTTATTTAGCAACTCTGGGCATTGAATATTATTGTTGACTACTTTATACAGGAATAGTGCATCCATATGATGCCTTCGTACACTCAATGAATCAATTTTAAAGTGTGAAGCTGCCTCTACATAATTATTAAATCTTACAAACGACTTGTAACAAAGATATTTTAGGAATTTGTTTTGAATAGCCTCGATTTTGTTTATGTGGATTTTGTAAAATGGAGTCCAAACAACTGATGCAAACTCCAAATGACTCCGTACATAGGCAAAGTAGAGTTGCTTAATGATATTGATGCTATTAAAAAGTTTTGTGTTTCTTATGATGAAACCTAACATTTTAGACGCTTTATTTATGATTTGTTGTATATGAAGGTTATATTGTAGTTTACTATCAAGGGTTATTCCAAGATCACGAATATCTGAGACTGTTGCAATGTTGTTGTTATTTATAGAATAATTAAATAATGTTTTATTTTTATTTCTTGAAAAGGTAATATGATGACATTTTGAGACATTTAGAAATAGTTGATTATGTTGGCAATAGGTAAATATATTGTTTAAATCATGTTGTAAATTGACACAATCGTTTAGACTTTTTATTGGTTTGTATAGCTTGGCATCATCAGCAAATAATTCTATTTCAGAGTATTTAACAACATTGACCAAATCATTGATATATAAAATGAAAAACAATGGTCCGAGATGAGAACCCTGTTGGATCCCAGAGGAAATTTCACTGAAATCTGATTCGAAACCCTGTATTGCTACTGCCTGTGATCTCTTAAGTATATAAGATGTAACCCAACGAAATAAATTACCACGTATACCTAATGACCAAAGTTTTCTGAGTAATAGTTTTTGATTAATTTTATCAAATGCTTTGGCAAAGTCTGTATATATGATATCTACTTGAGTGCGGTTGTCCATGTGATCGACAATGAATTCAGTAAGAAGAACGAGGTTACTTTCCACATTTCTGTCTTTTGTAAAACCATGTTGCTTTGTTGTAATGATGTGATTCAGTTGTGGACTTATATATTTGTAAACAATTTTTTCCATTAACTTACTGAATATTGTTAGTTTTGAAATCGGCCGATAGTTTTTAACATTATTTTTTTCACCATTTTTGTGGATTGGTGTTACATAGGCTCTTTTCCAAATTTCAGGTACCATGCCTTCGTTCATTGATTTATTATATATAATGCAGAGAGGTTTTGCAAGTGTTTCCGCGCAATTAACTATAAAGTATGAGGGAATGTCATCACACCCCGCGCTTGTGTTTATGTCAAGAGCTTTTATTTCTTTTAAGACTATTTCTCGTGAGAATTTGACCGTGGTGATATTTATATTATTTGTATTTTCTGGTATATCTAATGTTGGTAGGTTATTATCATTTATGTAAACTGATTGGAAATATTCCATGAAAATATTGCATATGTCTTGGCCATTGTCTGCTTTTTTGTCATCTAGGTGCATTGTCCTTGGAAGAGACGATTGTGTTTTTTTCATGTTATTGAAATGATTCCAGAAGAGTTTAGGATTGCCATTCATGTTACTTTCAGCAGTATGTATATAATTAATGTAGAGTTGTTGTGCAATTCGTTTTTGTCTAGATCTTAAGAGTGAAAACGTTTGGTAGTCACGTGGATTTTGAAATTTTTTAAAATTTTTATGATATTTATTTTTTTCTTTAACTATTTTTATGAGAGATGACGTATACCATGGTGGATAATTACAGTTTTTAGCCGGTTTAGTTGGTACATAATTTATTTTAATATTGTTCAATATATCGTAGAAGATGTCAGTTGCGGGTTGAGTATTCAAATGGTTAAGTTTATGATCCCAATCAATTTCATTTAGTTTTGTGTTTATTATTGAATAATCTGCTTTTCTGTATAGAAATATTTGATTTTCGTTAGTTTTCAGGTTTTTATTTATTTTTTTAATAGGAATTGAAATTAGCAGTGTTTTATGATAAACATCCTCTGGTACTAATGAGATATTATTAGACGTAATTTTCAGTAGTATGTTGCTCACAGCTAAGTCAAGAATGCGATTATTTATACTATTACTCTGAGAGTTATATTGTTTCAGATTATTAAATGACAAAAATTCTGTAAAGTTCAAATGGGCTGGGTTTAATGAATTGATCGGTTCACTACACATATAATCACAGTTTTCATTAATTGGTAGCCAATGTAAGTGAGGTAAATTGTAATCCCCAACCAAAATGAAACTATCATTATTGTTATCTGTCATAATTTGTGAAGTTTTGTTTATGTGAGACGTAATATTTATGAGGTGCTCACTATCAGGTGCAATATATGAGGTGCATATGTGAATTTTTTTACCAGGAAGTGAAAGCGTTACCCATATGTCTTCCGCCTCAGAGCTCCATTCTATTTTTTGATCAGAAATAAATTTATTTTTTACTGCAATTAAAACTCCACCACCGCGATTCTGATTAAGGTTATGGTAATCTCTATCTCGTCTGTAAACCTGATATCTTGGATCGAATAGTTCCTCATTAAAGATTGAATTGTTAAGCCATGTTTCACTGAGACATATAATGTCATAGTTGTTTAATAGTACATTTTGAAGAAAATAATTCGTTTTAGTTCTGAGACCTCTTGTGTTTTGATAGTACAATTCTAAAGAATCCATTTTAAGATACAATATAGTTAATTTGAAAGTTACTGTTATGTTCTAAGCGTTATTGATGGAAATATTGTATTTTTTTAGTTTTTCTAGATCGTTATAAGAGTTAATACAATAGTGATCTGAGTTTTCATTTAGTCTCACATAAATTTTACAATTTTTAATCCAGCAAAATTTAAATTTATTAATTTTGGTAAACTCTCTGACCTTTTTGTAGAGTACTTTGTTTTTATGAGTTAAATGTTCATTAATGTAGATCCGATGTTTCCCATTTAAGTTAATATCCTCAGCTGTTAGGCCTCTTCTCGTCCGGATTGCAGCCATGATGTCATCTTTTTGTTTTCTGCACTTTAGTTTCACAATAATATTTCGCGGTCTTCCTTCAATCTTCTCCTTAGGGGTGACCCGGGTGGCGTATTCAATTTCGTCAGGGCTTACTATTTTTAATTCTGAATAGATATTTTTGATAATCTCTGTCAGGTTCTCTTGTTTTTTTTCTGGAATCCCAATGATCTCTATGTTATTAATACGCGCGTGTTGTTCGTTAGCATCCAATTGTTTTTGTAATTGGTTGAATTCACTTTGAATTACAGCATTTTGTTCCAGGGTTTTTTCAAGATTGTTGTTTTTTTTTGTGTCAATTTTTTTTTCCAGAGTTAATATTCTATTTTTTAATTCTTCGATTTCTTCTTTGTACTCGTTTCTGACGATTTCCAGAAATTGCACCTTAAATTCTTCAAACTTTTTGTCAAGGAGTTGAAGGAGTTGTGTATCCGTATTATTTAGTGCAGTCTTTGCAGTTGCCCGAGTAGTCATATTGACACGGAATATTGACTAATATAACAAGTTATAACAACACTCACTTTAAAAAAGTTATTTGAAATATAAATATTTAGATTTTAGTTAGAAATTTGTTTTATTTTGCGATATTTCTAAAGAGAAATAAAAACACGACAGCTGTCATTGAATGTTATTGTTGTAATTTTTTTGATAACAAAATAAAGCGTATCTACTTTTTCACTGTTCCGAGACGTTTTTTTTTCTGAAACCCTTTCTTATTGATCAACAAAATGCATTAAAAACACAGAATTACATAATACTAACACATAGTTTAACTGTTGTCAAAAATCAAGAATGGTTTCCATGTAAATATAGAAGGATTTCGCATCTCGAACTTTTACACCGTGCTTAGAACGCAAGGCAGGTTTAACTTACGATTGATTCTGCGTTAGATTCCCCATATAATAGTTACACACGGAACAATCAATTTCTCATATTTTTGCAACACAAATGAAGACTCCGGATACTAATATCTATAGCCTGTATGTCGGACAAATATCTACAGCTCATATGTTGAACTAATATATCTAAGAACTTCAGAGTGAGGACTAATACCTACAGGGCTAAGTTCGGACGAATATTTATGACGGTCCCAGTGGTGACTAATATTTATGGAGCCTAGGTTGGACTAACATCTACAGAGGGCAGCTGAGCAAGAGGTTGTACGGAAAAGCATAAATTACTTCAATTACGTAAAGGCTTAAACGTATAAAGTATCTACGTACATGAAGTTTTTGCATAAAATTACGTATTTTGCTGTTTACGAGGACAATAATTTATTGAACAAACATGAAGGTCATAAAACAAAGATAGGTATTTATTTATTTCAAAATACACGGCACCACAACCTAACCTAACTGACATAGAAATGGTCATGGTAACAGACTAAATAATTTAGAAGCACTCGAAATAAAGAAAGTTGTTAAAACAAAAACCAAACATCCTTATTGATCAGCTAAAAATGTATCCAATAGTCCGATATTAGGGATTTGTACATACATAAATTATTTTTTTTAAACTGCATACGCAATATTACGTTATTCCAATATGCTATATGTACATAATTGCATATCCAACCAATGCCAGTGCTGTAGATATTCGTCCACACTTCGGTTCTCATAGATATTAGTCAGCAGTTTGAGCTAGAGATATTCGTCCCCACTTTCTCATAGATATTAGTCCGATTTGTTCAGTTTTTGGAATTCCTGTAGATATTAGTAGACGCCTCCCAAATGAATAACTACACTCGGTACACGAAGAATCTGCAACTTATTATTAACCCGTCTGCTTGGTTCAATATATTCGCACCTCACAATCCGGAAGCCTCACCATGAACACGAAAAACATTTCCCGCCAGAGTGTGTCAGTCTGTGACGCTTTAACTAAACTATATTCACGTAACCACGAATAATTGAATTCAGAACAAGTAAAAGTAAAAGGCATCTCTCCATGGTGTCAGCTTGTGAAATTACGAAATAAATAAAATAAAACTTTCTAGACAGATTGCGTCAGCCTGTGACGCTTTAACTTTAAACTATATTTACGTAACCACGAATAATTGGATTCAGAACAAGTAAAAGTAAAAGGCATCTCTCCATGGTGTCAGCTTGTGAAATTACGAAATAAATAAAATAAAACTTTCTAGACAGATTGCGTCAGCCTGTGACGCTTTAACTTTAAACTATATTTACGTAACCACGAATAATTGGATTCAGAACAAGTAAAAGTAAAAGGCATCTCTCCATGGTGTCAGCTTGCGAAATTACGAAATAAATAAAATAAAACTTTCTAGACAGATTGCGTCAGCCTGTGACGCTTTAACTTTAAACTATATTTACGTAACCACGAATAATTGGATTCAGAACAAGTAAAAGTAAAAGGCATCTCTCCATGGTGTCAGCTTGTGAAATTACGAAATAAATAAAATAAAACTTTCTAGACAGATTGCGTCAGCCTGTGACGCTTTAACTTTAAACTATATTTACGTAACCACGAATAATTGGATTCAGAACAAGTAAAAGTAAAAGGCATCTCTCCATGGTGTCAGCTTGTGAAATTACGAAATAAATAAAATAAAACTTTCTAGACAGATTGCGTCAGCCTGTGACGCTTTAACTTTAAACTATATTTACGTAACCACGAATAATTGGATTCAGAACAAGTAAAAGTAAAAGGCATCTCTCCATGGTGTCAGCTTGTGAAATTACGAAATAAATAAAATAAAACTTTCTAGACAGATTGCGTCAGCCTGTGACGCTTTAACTTTAAACTATATTTACGTAACCACGAATAATTGGATTCAGAACAAGTAAAAGTAAAAGGCATCTCTCCATGGTGTCAGCTTGTGAAATTACGAAATAAATAAAATAAAACTTTCTAGACAGATTGCGTCAGCCTGTGACGCTTTAACTTTAAACTATATTTACGTAACCACGAATAATTGGATTCAGAACAAGTAAAAGTAAAAGGCATCTCTCCATGGTGTCAGCTTGTGAAATTACGAAATAAATAAAATAAAACTTTCTAGACAGATTGCGTCAGCCTGTGACGCTTTAACTTTAAACTATATTTACGTAACCACGAATAATTGGATTCAGAACAAGTAAAAGTAAAAGGCATCTCTCCATGGTGTCAGCTTGTGAAATTACGAAATAAATAAAATAAAACTTTCTAGACAGATTGCGTCAGCCTGTGACGCTTTAACTTTAAACTATATTTACGTAACCACGAATAATTGGATTCAGAACAAGTAAAAGTAAAAGGCATCTCTCCATGGTGTCAGCTTGTGAAATTACGAAATAAATAAAATAAAACTTTCTAGACAGAGTGCGTCAGCCTGTGACGCTTTAAACTTGATTTTTGAGAAAACTAATAATTGCATTCAGAACAAGAGTAAGGTCTCTCTCCAGAGTGAGTCAGCTTGTTAATGTTCAAATTTGATTTTGTTGAACACGAATAATTGCATTCGGAACAAGAGAAAGTGTTAAAATTGTAAGGGTCCTTTTAAATAAATAACTCATTTTGCAAAAACTTCACTATTAATTTTTTACTGTGACATGTTATAAATGTATAAAATAACGGTGATAATACTGTATACACCGGGCCAAACACTGCCAGTTGTTTTTTTGTTTAAACAACGTCTGACATTTCAAAAGTTTTTTAAACATGGCTTCCACTTAACTCGTGGTTAAAACAGGTTCCAATTCGGCCTTAGCCATTTAGCAGAGACTCACACCATCTTATTGGGTGATACAAAGTCGGAGTTTACTCCAACCAACCAACAGATGCCGCTAGCATGTCGATTTTCAACATAGTCCCCCCCCCGGGGTTCGTGAATCGTCTTTATTGAATCATGAATCCTTCAAGAAAACATAACAAAAAAAACAGGGGAAGACAACCAAGGCAAAAAAACAAAATTCCTAAATCTAAATACTGTACAAATACTAACAAATAATTTTACCTATTATAAATTAGCAGCCAAAAACTTATTTTTCAAAACTATAATCCTACACTGAGTATTATACTATTATTTAAATAATAATTCAACACAAAATGATATTATAATAGAACACAACCCAACACAAAATAATATTATAATAGAACCCAACCTAACACAACACAATTTTATTGTCTTTTTTTAAGTCCATTGGTTTTGATCTTCTCCAGGTGCAGTCCACGATATAAGCACCACAGTGCGGGGTGCATAATCAATCATCAATTAATAGCTCGTCATGTTGTTCCTGAGTTTGGTACCTTTAAAGCAGGGGTGGGGAACCTGCGGCCCGCGAGGCCTTTTGGTGCGGCCCGCGGGCACTTTTGGTGCGGCCTGCTGAAAGAACCACAAAAAAATTACACAGAACGGGATGGTTTTTTCACGGTGTTTCAGATGCATTTTTAAGACGTTATCACAAAATCGTTACTAGCAAGCAGTTCTGATACAAATAAAAACGTGTTAAAACCTCCCATTTTGCTTTTATTTTAATTTGTTATTGTGAAAAGATAGTGAAATTCCATCCGAGTTTTTAATTTTCTTGTACGGAACAGTCCCGATATTTCAGGATTGATGGCAACTCTATTCGGAGAAATTATTCAATTACAAAGCGATGATGAACTAAAAGTTAGATACAACGATCTCTCCAAATAAAGTCAGGAATGGTTATATTAAGTCAACACGTCACTCAACATTTTGTATATAATAAAAACATTAATGCCATAATAATTGCCACACTTCTGGGAAAAAAAAATTATAACATGTAATTTATCGTAATTAGTTATATAAATATAAAATTATTTTGCGGACAATAAATATGCTACAAAATGTAGAAAAACCATTCACGTAATCAGAGTACAATTTAAGCTGGTTAATTTTTGGACTTCATACAGATTCATTCTAAAGGTAAAACCAATATTGTATCCACAATGCAAATTCCTGTTGCGGATTCATCTACTAACCTTAACGCATTTCGAAGGAAAAACCATTTTGGTGTTTGAGGTGCAGTATTATTTAAAGCTAGGGACTCACAAAAACCAGTTTTGTGTTCAAAATGCAATGAAAAAATTCCATGTGTGGTTTCTTCTGCTTACGCATTTCGTAGAAATCCGTTCTCGTTTTTGAAGTGCATAACATTCTAGTTGCTTTTGTGCTGCCAGTGTTAGAGAAAAGTCATTTTCATGTACTTACATTTAGTAGAATGGCTACACTCGGTACTTTTAAGTCTCAGCGTACAGATTCACCCTATTACTGAAACCAGTTCTGTGTTTAGAATGCAACGAAAAAATTCGAGGTGGGGTTTCATTTTTTGACGCATTCCTCGTGTTAGTTATTTATTAAATTCTAGTTGCGTACTTTGTGCTGTCAGAATTGGAAGAAAGCCATTTTCATGTTATGAGTGGAGTTTTAATTCCCCGCTTACAAACTCACTTTATAATTAAAACCAGTTCTTTGTTTAGAATGCAACGAAAAAATTCCAGGTGGGGTGTTATCTCGCTAACGAGTTTCGTAAGAAACCATTCTCGTGTAAGTGCAGTTATAAATTTGTAGTTGCGTATGCGCTGCCAGTATTAGAGGAATGAAATTTCATGCTCTGAGTATAGTTTTAATTCCCCGCTTACAGATTCAACCTGTAATTAAAACCGGTTCTGTGTTAAGAATGCAACTAAAACGCATCAGGTGTGATTTCATTTGCTGACGCATTTCTTATGCTGAAAGTGAGTGCATTTATAAAATTCTAGTTTCTTAGTTTATGCTGCTTATGAATTAGAGGAAAGCCATTTTCATGTTCTGAGTGTAGTTTTAATTCCCTGCAAGCAAATATAATCTAAATTGAAACTAGAACCGTGTTCAGAATGGAACGAAAAATTTCAACTTTGGTGTCACCTGCTGATACTTTTTGACGGAAACCATTCTCGTGTTCAAAGTGCAATTATAAAATCCTTGTTGCTGACAACGTGCAAACAGAATTTTAGGAAAACCATTTGCATGTTTGAGTGTAGCTATAATAATATAGTTAGTTCTAGTAAAATCAGTTCTTTGATTCGAAAGTGGCTCCACGTGGCTCCACAAGCTTCCGGATCCAGAGGCATCAGACATATCTTTGTGATAGGCCTGACAAAGATTCCTTGAGGGGTTTTCAGGGTAACCACTCGCACTACACCATCCGCGCCGGGATGTGTACCTACATATGACTCGCGCCATTTTCCATAATGGTGGAGGTAAATTATCTTCCTTCAGAATAACCAGATCATCCTTTTGCAGTGCCCGTTGATTACTGGTTTGCCATTTAGTCCTTTTTTGTAGCTCCATCAAATACTCTCGCTTCCATCTAGAGATCTAGACCAAAAGGATAATATTAGCGCATGGATTCTCTGATATTGGGTCAGCCTGTTGTCTGGTATGGCTCGGACATCTCTCTCCGGAATGATAGAGGATTTAGTGCCTATGAGGAAATGGTTTGGGGTGAGGGGTTGGTAATCGTGGATATCATCAGACAAGGAAGTCAATGGACGGGAATTTAGACAGGCCTCAATCTGACAAATTAAGGTATACAAAAGTTCAAAGGTCAAAGCAGAATTTTTAGTGACTGTATACAAATGAAACTTCGCTGACTTGACCGCAGCTTCCCACAGCCCTCCCTGACTAGGGGCTCGAGGGGTTATGAACCTCCACTCAATACCTCTGTTGGCTAAATAATTTTGAATCTTGTCGTTGTTTTCTCTCAAACTGGTATACAGCTCCTTGAGCCTGTTACAGGCTCCCCGAAAGTTGCTAGCGTTGTCGGAAAAGATCTTATCAGGTTCTCCCCTACGGGATATAAACCTCTTTAAACTGTTCAAGAAAGCATTGCTACATAAATCCGAAACTAATTCCAAGTGAACCGCCTTTGTGGAAAAACAGACAAAAATACATAAATACGATTTCACGAGTGGAGCCTTCCTCAGTGGCCCACTTTTGGTTGGAATCGGTCCGGCAAAATCGACGCCCGTGACAGCGAACGGCCGGCTCGGTGTGATTCTTTCGCTCGGTAAGTTGCCCATGATTTGGTTACCAGTACGAGGATGACACCTAAAACACACAATACACTTATGTAATATCTTTTTAACAGTATTTTCCCCAAAAATAGGCCAAAACTTTAATCTTATTTCAGCTAATAGGGCTTGAGATCCTGCGTTTACATACCTTTACATGATAGTGACGTATAATCAATTCGGTTAGTTTATGTTTAGCTGGCAATATAATTGGATGTCTTTGTTGGTACGATAGGTGTGTAGCTAAATTTAGTCTACCGCCCACATATATAAGACCATCACGTAAAAAAGGATGAAGAGATTTTAAGTTACTATTTTTGTTGACGTTTCCCTGGTTTTTTAATGCCTTCAACTCCTTTTGAAAGGCATGTGCCTAAGCTGATTTCAGTAGACAATTCAAACTTGCTTCTAGTTCAGCTACACTTAAATTACCCGAAATGTTACTTTTAATATTTCTGCAGTTATTTACAAACCGCAGCACGTATGCTGTAACCCTTTTCAATTTGATAAATGAGGAAAATTTTCCAAATATTTCCCATTCTTGAATATCTGTAGATAATAGAATATTTTTGCTCTTGAGCTCCGGAGGGTTTGAACAGGAAATGTTCGATATAGGCCAATCGTTGACTCCGTCAGTCAACCAACTTGGTCCATTCCACCATATTGTAGAATTTATCAATTTATCTGCAGTAGTTCCTCTTGAAAGTATATCCGCTGCATTGTCGGATGATGATACGTGTCTCTATTGATCTGGATCACTCAGTTCTTGTATTTCGGCTACTCGATTAGCCACGAAAGTGCTCCAACGAGTAGGTTGACCTTTCAGCCAACACAGCGCTATCGTAGAGTCACACCAATAATATGTGATCTCCATTATATTTAGTGCTTGTTTTATAGTTTTCATTAATTTCGTCAGTAGTACAGCGCTATACAACTCCAACTTAGGCAGTGAAATACACTTCAATGGTGCTACCCTTGATTTGGATGTTATTAAATGTGAATGCCACTTACCGCTGTTGTCTATTGACACCATATAAATACAGGCTCCGAAAGCCTTCTCAGACGAATCACAAAAACCGTGTAGCTGTAGCTCTTTTGCTTGCTTGCAAATAATTTTTCTTGGTATTTTCAACACATTTAGCTGAATTAAATCTTGCAGGTAGGTCCTCCAGGGTGCTAATATTTCATTAGATAATTGATACACTATGTTATATTAAGGTATGAACCTTTTAACTGTCTAATATTAATTCTATATAAGATCTCGGATAACTGAAGCAATATTGGCATCGGAAACATTTTAGCCAATACTTTAGCCAATGTTCGATCATTCCTTAACCCTGACTTAGCGATGGGCACCATCGATGTCTCATTTCATGTCTCATCCATATATTTTACCGTCGATATATTTCCGATTCACTGTCATAGATTAATCGATTCCTGATTAATCGAATCTTGAACATTCGAATCTTGAAAATCGATACTCGCTTTATATCGTTGTCAATATTCATTCGGATACACGGTCCGAGACAATCCTTTTGAAACGTCATCGAAAGTGGATTCGATACAATTCTTGTGAATTGTCAGAATTAATCGAAAACGGGAATCAATTTTCAAACTTTCAGAAATCATTCGAAAATCCATACCGATTCTCAGATCCGACAGATTATATTTGAAGATATGTCAAAATATCTCGGATTGCTTGATAATCGAAATATTTTGTAAGTACATTGTGAGCTACCTGATAAAGCATGATGATGTTATAATCAACCCGCTGTGTGAATTATAAATTGATACTTTTGGCAACGATTTACGTTATTAGTAGTATATATTTTTATTTATTTACTTAGATATGAGGGAGCGGTCTGTATCGGTAGAGACGGGACGAGAGAGAAATGAAAGGCGTCAGTCGATGTATGGTATGAGTCAGTCTTTTATTGATGCGCTACGTAGCGAGGTCGAAGCGGAGCGGAGTGACAGTGGTGCCAGTGGTGATGCTGCTGCGTGATGACGAGTGAAGAAGGTCAGGAGACTACGGCGGTGAAGATCACAGGTCTTCAGGAAGCCGGCGTGTTGCCCTACACCATGGCGGTGTAGAAGTGACCTTGGTCCAGGCGGTTGACCGCCGTCGCGTTGACGAGGTATGGCGGCTGTGTGTCCAGTGGGTCGGAGCACACACGTGACACAGGAAGAAACCTTGAGAGGCGGTGAGGATGCTGATTGCTGCTCGTTGCAGGATGCTTATTGCTGCTCGTTGCAGGATGCTTGTTGCTGCTCGTTGCAGGATTGCTGGCGCGTTGCCTGTTGTTGCTGCTGCTCGTTGCAGGATGCTTGTTGCTGCTCGTCGCAGGATGCTGGCTTGTTGCCTGACATCTCATGTTGAGATGGTAGTTGGAGATGGTTGCTCGAAGGTGCTGGACATGTTCCTGGGTCACACTGGATAAATGGTGTTCACTGTTGACTGCGCGAGGCCCGTGCCCCGCGCGGGCAGGTAGAGAGTTACTACACTGCACTTGTTGTATCACAGCCCGATGTGTAGGTGAGTCGACCAATGAATGGAAACTAGACTTAAGACTGAGCTGCATGCGGCTCGTGCTCGCTTATATACTCTGCCGGACGGGCAAGTAGTTTCGCTGACGGTAGGTAACGCCGGGTGAACTCACGCAAAGCCGAGATATCGCTAGAACTTTCTGCTTGCACTTGTTTGGTGCAGCCAGACGTTCTAGCTCTTTCGCGTAGGTGGCGGATTATTCCTAGATGGCCTTGGAGCGGTAGGTAGTTCATAGTTTCCAGTGCGTTCGGCTAGAGTCCAGTGGCGGAGCAATTAATTCGGCACAAGTGGCCGCCACAGATATTATATGTAAAAGATTGCCATGGTGATTGTTTTTCCCAAAATACGAAGGTGTATTAGAGATTAATTTTCATCTATTTGGGTGTGTATATTTTATTAAAAGTAAATAATTAGATATTTACCATTTGTTAATGTTTATATTTACCACCAGGTTTCGCTTTAACCGTGGTTTTTTGGTGGCAGTACAATACTTTCCTAAAATATGCAAATAACATGTTATAAACATATTTGTCACATTAAAAAATATTTTGCTTTAATAGAAAAAAAAAAACATTTAATTAATTTGAAATGAGTATAAATGAAATCAACATCGGTATGTCTTAGTTAGTAATTAAAATGCAACAATTTCTGTAGCACGATAACTTTATTCAATAATAATTTAATCACATAAGTCAAGAGTGAGTGCAGTTAACAATTCAATTTGTTTATGTTTCTAATAGGCACCTACGGCCTGCATGTCAGTTGGAGATTATATTTATTTATTTATAAGCACATGTTACATAATTAATACATTTACTTGAGAAGATACAATACATTATATATTATTACAATATATTAAGAGCAGTACATTATTTTTATATACAGCGACCTTGAGATGATTTTTCACGAAAACGGCATTTACAAATTATGAAATTATTTTTAATCGTAGGGACATTAATATTATTAATTGGATTTTGTACCTACTGGCTAAACTATTACAAGTATAGCCTACAATAATACATAAAACATGCGTTATATATTTTTTAAAATTTGTACCTAGGTATTCGTAACTTATTAATAATTACTTATAATAATATTTAAATGTAACGTATTAAGCGCACACATTTGAAATTCGTGGATAACAAGAATAATATTAATGTTGCTAATAAACAACAACGAAATCATTGCCAAGATTGAAAATCGGTTACTGAATTTTTTTGCAGCTGCATAAACAAAAAATAAAGTCTTCTTCAAATTTTGCAAATTCACTTTGTGGCACCATTTTATTAATGAAATAATTAAAAACACTTTGTTTATCTTAAACATATTTCCATTGTAATTTTTTGTCTTTGTTCTTCTAAGCAACCCCTTTCCACCTCCCCCCTCCCCCTTGTTGATCTTCTAAGCACCTCCCCTTTTCACCTCTCTCCTCCCCCTCTACTTGCATTTCTACCCACGCCGTTCTATGTTCGATCATTTAGTTTTTAGTACATTCTATGTCCTGATGAAGAGAACATCGTTCTTGAAACATGTTGACTTTTAAATAAAGTTTATTGTGGTAAAAACAAAGTGTTTTTAATTATTTCATTAAAAAATAAAGTGTTGCCATACCAATGCACCAAAATATTTTTTGGTCTACAATCCCTCTCCTGTTTTCTATTTTGTGTTAATTTTATGAACACTCTTCTTTCTCTATATTTTTTATTTAAAATTTTAAACCCACCTCAGACCATAAATTGTCCACTGTGGCAGGTAAATTTTGGATTATCAGAATATGTTATGTCGATAAACGCCCGGGTTGCCTGCAATTAAATTAAATTAAATCTCTCTTCTCGAAGCCTCCATACATTCGGTGCCAATTAATCCTTCTGATGGTATTCCTTTTCATACAAACTCCTTTCGTTTCCATTTACCTAAACCTTCTAAAATCTTCTTTTGCTCTGCTTAACTGAAGCTCTAAGTAACTTTGTCCGCATTTAAATGTAGAAATATTCCGGCTGGAGCAATGACGTTAGGGAACGTACCCATACTACGTGACCAACTTTTTGCAATTTTTAACCCCCCCCCCCCCCGGTGACCAAAATCCTAAGCAACCCGCCGCTCATTTGTATGGAGCGTGACATTTTGAAGACCCCCCCCCTAAACGTGTCACGTAGTATGGGTACGTTCCCTTATATAAATTAATAGACTTGCCATAGTCTCACAAACTCAAGATATAATGTGGCAATTAATCAAAACTCTTTTGTTTTCAGCGATTTTCAATAATTTCTTAATTCAAAAGTTATTCGTGTATGATAAAGATAGACGCTTAAAAGAATATGTGCATATGAACGAAACAAAAGATAGAACGCGGGCGGCATTTTCGTACTTATTCAAAATTCAAAAGTTCCGTCGAATACTGTCTCAAGGCCGACTAAAGTAGGAGGCCTGGGCACCAGTCGAATTTTGAGGTGTAAAATAGCTATAATGAACAACGATAGTTTGCAAATGGCGTTGATTGTTATTGTATTTGTTGTTTCTGCTGATTTGTATGTTGTTTTACCGCAGGCAAGTAAATAAAGAATCATGAGATTATTATTATAGAAAGTAAATTTTACTTAGCGACGGCATGGCATCGACTTTGCAATTTGGCTGTTGCGCATCCAGACCTGTACTTTAGTAGGCCTTGAGTTCTCTAATGACGCATAAAATCTTTGGGCGGAAAGCAATTGTATTATTTTTATAATCGATAATAATAAGTAATTTGCATGTGTTTACAAATGAAATGTTATTCCTTCGCTTTTACGACTGTTTACCGTGTAATGGAAACATTTTCTCATCACACAGGAGGGAATTTTGGCGCTTTTTAATGCAATTTACTTACTAGTAGGACACGACCTTACTCGACGCGTGGCAGTTTAGTACTAAAGAACTAGAAATCGAGTACTCTACAATTGTCTTGTTGTTGGCTTCCCATTTTGAGATTTCTACCCCGCGTCTAGCTGGAGACTGTTAACAGATAGCTATGGTTCAAGTCTCCCTTATCACACCGCGTGGAGCGGCGCGCGGCATCTTCATCCCATCACCATGAGTTTTTCTACAATAACTTGGAAATAGTCGTTGTTCCAATATGACTCTTAGGTAATTTAAATTTTGATGGATATTCGGTTGGTTCGAAGACTTATTTCGTTATTAATATTGTTTAGTTTATGTGCTTTTTTGCTTTCTTAATGTATTTATTTTTTGCAAATCTGTTAAAAATTTCATTATATTTCATGTTTTATGAATTATTGTCCAACCATCGTGAAAAATAATATTTACAATACATTGATAATAAAATATTTACTATAATAATTTAATTATCTTTCAGCAATTATTCACACAATTTTTATTTTATTTTTAAAGCCTTAATGAAAGATGAAATCAGAAAATTATTAAAAAATAGAAAAAATAAATACTGATTTCAATATAATTTTGTTTGATTTTGGTGGTAGGGAACTTATGGGAAATTTGAATATCTGTTAGGCTACGAACGCACAGGCAGGCGGCTTGCTTAGCGCCTAGCGCCTAGATAGGTAGTAGATAGCCGATGGATAGCCGCTTAGCGTGTATCCAGGTAAACCAACGTGTTGGTTTTTTGCCACTAGGCGCTAGGCGCTAAGCCAGCCACCTGCCTGTGCGTTCGTAGCCTTATGGTACCGCTACATGCTTGCGACAAACGGCTTGCCGCAAGCTCAGGCAAGCTCTGGCAAACGAATGGCTGGCTTCCACACACTTGCGAGCGCGCCAGTGTGTTCGGAGCATCCAAGCGCGGCGGACGTCTATTTAGGCTATACTATGTTTGCGTTAATCTATTTTTATTTTGGTTCCATGCCAACTCAGAATGAAACCAACTGAAAAACACCTCGGAAAGATCATTAAAAGCTATGAAAAAATAATTTTAAAATTGCCGGTAACCTTAACCTAACTTAATCAATTTTTTTATCATGACGTTTCTGAGTTGGTTTCATTCTGAGTTAGCCGGTCACCTTTATTTTAACGTGAAACAAAAAACAAGGGGAAAATGTATTTTTTATACCATTGAACCATTGAAGAAGATAATACTAATAAAAATATGAAAAAGAACAAGACACAGAAAAATACAATGTCTAGTTTACTCGCGGTAGAAGTGAAACCTTCAGAAAACTAAGGTAGAAAAGAGTGGGGAGGCTACGAAGCACCGCACAAAGAGGAGAAATTATCTCGCAGGCTAAATCCTATAGATTTTTGTCTCTTTTTAGTGCCACTTTTTCGTTTCATCGAGTTTCAAATCACAACGGTGCCAAAGAAGTTTTCGCTTCCAAAGGTAGTGATCGCAATTGGGACCCGATCTCGAGGATCACTTGTCTTTATATAATATTGTCTTGTATTATAAAAAAAGTTATTCTCACAAAAATCATATATTTTTTATTGTAATAATATTGTATAAATCATCAATAAAATATTATTTATTTATTTTGACATTTTAGGTAAGTCCAGTCGCAATAAACTACGTAAGTGCATTAAATTTATGTACTTATACATTTTAATAAGTCAGGCTCGCCTCATACGCCATGAATATTCATATGTCTCGTAATATTAAATATTATCATAGACCGCACGGAGCAAAAACGGCGTGCATTCACCGCCAGCTCGGAAGTTCCACTGAGCGCGACCGAGCGCTTGCCGCTTGTGGCCAAATTATCCGACCTCGCCGGATCGGTGGCAAGCTCTCGCAAGCTCTTGCAAGCCTACGCAAACGCGCGCTCCAGACGTTGGGACTTGTGAACGCTTGCCGAGGCTCGCCAAGCGTTTGGACCCCGCTTTAGGGTATTTTATAACATATGCACTGGCAACCCTATTGCCACAGCTGACACACGCAAGGAACGAAGGAACGTGGCACGCTTGGCATCCATCTTGTTATGAAGTAGCATTCCTCGGTGTAGTTGTGGTCACAAGCCTTTTATTGTATTGAGGTACGAACCTGTATACTGTATTCTTCGCCTTTCATTAATTGTATAAAATCGGTTATCTGAAGCGGTGTTCACATTGGGAATATTTTAGTCCTTGTGTGCTGTTCGATGGCATACGAACTTTTCCGTTGACCAAAATATATATTTTTTAAATGGGTAATCTTTCGGGATCGCTGGCCACCCTATTTGAACTATTTGCTGAACACAATTATTTGCTTTCGGTTAAAGGAAAATACTGCATTCTAAATAATAATTTCGAAAAATGTATATTTGTGACTCCACACATATTAATTGAATGTTTTCGCTTGTGAGATGACAGCCGTCTTCAATAATTTTATTTAGATGCGGTATTTTCCTTCGCCCTGAATGCAATTAGTTGTATTTTATTGAAAATAAAGTTTTTCAAAAGGTTTTTTTAATATTCGTATTAAGCGTGGTCAATGAACCCGAAAGTTTACCAAAATGATAAATATCGAAAAAATAGAGACACGCTTAATACCTATGCAAGTTTAATTGTTAAAACATTTTGTGTCAGTCAGATAATAGTGGGAAGTTTAGTATTTCAGTTTCTGGATATGGAAAATAATCATTTCAGACATTGACTTCAAAATATAATATGAACTTGCTAAAAAAAAATCTGAAAGGTATTTTTTTTAATTTTTTTTATATTATAATATTTAATCGAGGCTTCTGACTCGCATACTGCTGTCATTTTTTGCCTCATCTGTTTTTATTTATTTTAAGGTTTCATTTTTTTTTTTTTTGAAAGGTATTTAAAAACGTGACTTGTAGTGCTTTGTAAGTCGGGGTAAATTTCGGTTTAGAGGCGAAATTCCTAGAAAATCAAACTAGTTATTTTTATACTAACTATGGGCCGGGGAATCCGAATCTGAAAGAATTAGGCGGCGGCAAGCATTATTAACTGAATTACACGACTTTAAAATTGTTTATACACACACAGGAAAATAGCCATTTGGAAGCATTCTGATTCCTAGAAAATCAAACTAGTTATTTTTATACTAATTACCTATGGGCCGGGGAATCCGAATCCGGCAAGTGACAAAAGTTCGTCTTCAAGCGACGAAAACGACAGCAGTGGCGATAGTTTAGACTGTTCGAGTTCTCGGTTCAATCCACTGAAAGCCCTTTATGCCAAGGATGTAAAGATTCCCATTCCAAACGCGCCTGTGTTCGATAATATCGCCATATTTATATCGCGTATGAAGGCCGGCACGTTGAATATGTCGGTCGGTAACGTAGCGCGCCTCAGAGCCAAGCGGCAGGTAGAAGAACTGCAGAAGGAATAAATTGCCGTCAAAAATGCTGAACGCTTTCCTGAACACCAGAGTGAGTGCCCACTTCTAGTTTAGTTGAATGGTTATCTGTTTTTATCATCATGACTTATTTTTATTCAATACTAGCTTTTTCCCGCGGATTCGCTCGCATGGTGTAAGAGGGGTTCCCACTCCGCCTCCTCCACCTACCCCCTCCCTCCTCCCCCCTAAAACCTCGCGTACCACCTTCAAACCTCGCGTGCCACCAATAGCAAAGTTAAAGTTAGTTAAAGTTAGTTGGCTAAAGTTCGGTTTACGGGAGATGATCCTAGATAATTTTTTTTTCTTTTTTTATACTAATTATGGGCCGGAAAATCCGAATCTGAAAGAATTAGGCGGCGGCAAGCAATATTAACTGAATTACACGACTTTTAAATTTTCTATATACACACACACGAAAATAGCCATTTTGGAAGCATTCTGACACACGAAGTACGAAGATCAAAGAAAAACAAGATAACATAGATGTTTTTACCACACAAAATTAAGTGTTGCCATTTAGCAGTAATATCAATAACGTAAAATAACATGTTTATATTTTAAGTACTTATTTTTTATAAATTTTACTCACTTTTGTATCACAAACCATGTTACATAAACCCAGCGTAGCCGCTAAACTACTTGAAAACAGGGATGTTTTGTTGCCTTGACGCGAGTAGGCGCTATGAAGGGGGCACTTTCTTTTCTATCACAAACTATGTTACACAAACCCAGCGTAGCCGCTAAACTACTTGAAAACAGGGATGTTTTTTAAAATTGACGCGAGCAGGCGGTATAAAGGGGCACAAACCGTGTTACACAAACCTAGCGTAGCCGCTAAACTACTTGAAAACAGGGATGTTTTTTTAAAATTGACGTGAGCAGGCGGTATAAAGGGGCACAAACCATGTTACACAAACCTAGCGTAGCCGCTAAACTACTTGAAAACAGGGATGTTTTTTAAAATTGACGCGAGCAGTCGGTATAAAGGGGCACAAACCATGTTACACAAACCTAGCGTTAGGTTAGGTTAGGTTAGGGACGCGAGCAGGCGGTATAAAGGGGCACAAACCATGTTACACAAACGTCGGATAGTTTTACGTTATTGATACAGGGATAATATTTTTGAGAGTTGGTAACACTGCCGGCACATGTTTTTGTACATTTCTTGTTTTTCTATGACTTGTTATGTCAGTTCATTAAAAATGACGTTTTCCTTAGTGTTTATAAAAAATTTTAAAGTCGTGTAATTCAGTTAATATTGCTTGCCGCCGTATAATTCTTTCAGATTCGGATTCCCCGGCCCATAGTTAGTATAAAAATAACTAGTTTGATTTTCTAGGAATTTCGCCCTTAAACCGAAATTTTTCCAGTCGTAGATTTTGTACTAAACTTCCAATAATCGCATAAAGACATGTGCTGCTCCTACCAAGTAAATTACATTAAATGCACCTTGTGTTTATTAGAAAGTATTTTGATTACTGGCAACTCTAGCAAAAGCCAAGGAATAGCATTTCAATTGTACGTACACACAAATTACTTATAATTATCGATTATTATGCAGAATAAATTTAGGAAACATTTACTCAAGAAATACAACAAAACTACAAATAATATCTTAACTTTACAAAAAAAGGCGCACATTGTCAGATCTGTTGTTTCTGTATAACTTGCTAAATTATAAAATAGATGGTCTAGAATTGCTATCCGTCATTAGTTTAAACGTCCCAATGAGGCGTACCAGGCACACTTCCCTTTTTCATATTGAAGTTAACAACACTGATGCAGCAAGTAACTAACCAATTGCTCGCGCAATCACAATTTATACCCACTACGAAAAATTACTACATTTAGACATTTTCCATGATTCCTTGCAAACAAACAAAACTAATTTATTAAATTTCTTGGCGTGATGTAAACACATATTATATACCTATTTAAAACTACTTGCACTTAACAATTTACTTAACTTAATCAGTCAATTACAATTTAGTGAGCATATAATTCTTGATTTTTAAATATCTCTTTATTTCCCCTCCCCATCCCTTTCTTTCTTTTAATTATTATTATTTCTTGTTCATTCACTAATAATGTTTTAAAACCCGTTATTACATATGTCAGGCGAAACTACCAAATTACATTCTATGACTTACGTAATAAGTACATACCTAACCATGTAAAAATTTAACATCTTATACAGTGGGGGGGGGGGGATTCTGAGTGTAGTTTGGATACACCGCATATTTAGTTTAATTTAAACCAGTTTTGTGTTATCAATATAACAATAGGTTGCCGATTCATCGTGTACCGAGTGAAGCTTTGCATTTGAGTTGTATTCCATATGTATGTGTGATAACTAACCAACCATCACGCTGTTTCCCCGCAGGGGTAGGCAGAGAGGACGGACCGCCAAACATCCCGGTCTTGGCACACATTCCTTGCCTCGTTTACATTCATACAACGTCTCATACATTCTCTTCTTCTTCTCGTCTCATACATTATTCTGACTCTTGACATGGCCCGACTCAAGTACCTATCTGATTCACTTGGTCGTGCCATGTCTTTCTTGGGCGTCCTCGACTTCTTCTACCATTCATATGTGTGATAAAAACGCGAAATTCTATTACATGCATACCGTTCTCTATTTCTGAAAGCAGTTATATATAATTTTGTGGTAGAATTTATGAGCATGATTTTATTGGAAGAGCACTCGGCACATGGGATTATAAAAATCAGCATATTGTTTTATAATCTACTGTGTATGTCTTAATAAACAAATAGGTAATACAATAATTGTTCTCCGCTCAAAGATTTTATGCATTAGAGAAAATACATGGTCGACTAGAGTACAGTTCTGGACGAGCAATAGCCAAATTATGAAGTCAGTCCTGTCGCTAAGTTAACTTCACTATTTAAAAAGTTTCATCACTGTGTTTATTTATATGCTTATGGTAAAACAACGTATACATCAGAAGTAACATCGAGTATCAAAATCAATCGCTGCGCAAATTGTCGTTGATCTACTATGGCACAATACCTACTGACTTGATCCCTTGATACCTGAAAATCCTTCCGGCGACCAGGCTTTTATTCAAAGGTTCTATTCTATTGGACCCAACTTTTGAATGTGAAATCACCGCCCCATGCGTCGCTATTTGTTACACTGAATGTTTACCAAAAATGTCAGCATTTAACTCTTCAGCTTCTGCCGCTGAACTACGCGGAAATTTTTTCTTTTGCTTTGACGAACGTTTTATGGTGCGCTTTGTCACCTCATTCTCT
Organism: Limnephilus marmoratus; assembly: GCA_917880885.1. Taxonomy (NCBI): domain Eukaryota; kingdom Metazoa; phylum Arthropoda; class Insecta; order Trichoptera; family Limnephilidae; genus Limnephilus; species Limnephilus marmoratus. The sequence goes on along the minus strand of OU862907.1, from coordinate 49,420,187 downwards.
ATCTTGTGCTACAATTGACTCCAGATACTAATGTCTATAGCCTGTATGTCGGACGAATATCTACAGCTCATATGTTGAACTAATATCTACGAACTTCAGAGTGTTGACTAATATCTACAGAACTAAGGTCGGACGAATATCTATGACGGTCCCAGTGTTGACTAATATCTACAGAGCGTAGATTCGACTAATCAGCTAAATGTGTCCAATAGTCCGATATTAGGGATTTTTCATACATACTTACATAAATTAATTTTTTAAACTGCATACGCAATATTACGTTATTCCAATATGCTATACATAATTGCAAATCCAACCTCTGCTAGTGCTGTAGATATTCGTCAACACTTTGGTTCTCATAGATATTAGTCAGCAGTTTGAGCTGTATATATTCGTCAACACTTTGGTTCTCGTAGATATTAGTCAACAGTTTGAGCTGTAGATATTCGTCAACACTTTGGTTCTCATAGATATTAGTTCGATTTTTTCAGTTTTTGGAATTCCTGTAGATATTAGTAGACGCCTCCCTACAATTGGTTGCAATTGTACGTTCACAATGTGCATGGTTAATGAATTTACAGACAAACAGCGGTTTGTCAGAATATTTGAATTACCTACTTACACGAGCATCTTCACACGGTTCAGTAAAATATGTTTAGAGAAATGTAAATAAATTATTCTGCATATAGTGGTAGTAAATGGTAAAATCTCGACGTAATCGGGCCAAACCTAGTGTCAGAAGGATGATACAATGGTAATAACTTAACACAGAATATAAAATAGAAAACGATGTGCCTTCGATATGAAATTCAAATTCGTACAATTCTGGATTTATTGCACGTTTTTCTTAACATCTGTTTTCAATCATTTGTTTTAGGTTTTACTGTAAGCTGTCACTAATTACTGTTCAGCTTAAATCAGCATCATGGACCTTCCCAACACAGAGAGTGTTTCCATCAAGACGGAACTAGGGACTTTAGAAGAAGACGAAGGTGAAATGCCGGATACGGAGATAGATATAGTCCTCCAGGATGTTAAGAAGGAGTGTTTGGAATATAGCGAAAGTGTTGATCGAATAATGATGACGGATAATGTTGTAGGTAAGAAGCGTATTTTGGAAATATATGTAACTAGAATAGTTCAAAAATTAAGAAGAACTGAATGCAACGACAATGGTTTTAGTTAGGATATTTCGCTTCGTATTTATTTGTAAAATTACTCTTTTTACGTTGTGTTCTTGTTTTTTTTCCCTAATGGCAGCTAGTGACCTATCGAAAAGGTCACATTATCTCACATGAATATTGTGTTTTTCGCCTTTAAAAAAAACACCACAAATAAAACCTTGTGCTTTAAACGGAAGCCATATCTTCTGCTGTTGGACTAGATTTTAACTTATTTTGACTCTGCCTTCTCTGTTTGCGACAGTTAAGGTTGTTATTTGCTTTGTTTGGTAATTATAAATGTGAAACACTTCTTATTCAAACTCTCGACAAAATTAATTTGAGAGACATCGCGCTTTCAGGTTAATTACTGAGAAATAAAACTGTTTGGAATATCGCCTTTACGTCATTGACTCCAACTCCATTGATCCACCGTGTTAATAGGGATCTATGCATTTGTTCAATACCAATTAGCATGTTATTTCAGTATTGCTTAATATAATATTAATATCAATCATTCTCTAAAGTTCCCTTATTCTTTTTCTACATTTTTTCCTTTTTTCAACAGAATTCATCCGAGGAAAGAAATCTTCTAGAAGAAAATCCCACCCGGCGACTCATAAAGATTTAAAGACGCACAAGCTGACGCACGCTGGAGAAAAATCTTTCTCATGTCCCGACTGCAAATATTCCTGTGTTCGAGAATTTGGTTTAAAACGACACATGCTAACGCACTCTGACGAGAAACCTTTTGTTTGTTCTGAATGCAATTACTCGTGTTCTTGTAAATCATCTTTAAAGAGACACATTTCCATTTACTCTGGCAAGAAATATTTCATTTGTTCTGCATGCGATTATTCATGTTATCATCAATCAAATTTAATGAGGCACAGGCTGACCCACTCCGGGGAGAAACCTTGCAATTGTTCTGAATGCGATTACTCGTGTTCTCAAAAATCTAGTTTAAAGATTCAAAGAATAACCCACTCCGGGGAGAAACCTTTCAATTGTTCTGAATGCGATTACTCTTGTTCTCAAAAATCTAGATTAAAAACTCACAGCCTGACCCACTCCGGGGAGAAACCTTTCTATTGTTTGGAATGCGATTACTCGTGTTCTCAAAAATCTAGTTTAAAATCTCACAGCCTGACCCACTCTGGGGAGAAACCTTTCAATTGTTCTGAATGCGATTTCTCGTGTAATCATAAATCAAATTTAAAGAGGCACAGGCTGACCCACTCTGGGGAGAAACTTTTTTATTGTTCGGAATGCGATTACTCGTGTTCTCAAAAATCTAGTTTAAAATCTCACAGCCTGACCCACTCTGGGGAGAAACCTTGCAATTGTTCTGAATGCGATTTCTCGTGTAATCATAAATCAAATTTAAATAGGCACAGGCTTACCCACTCTGGGGAGAAAACTTTCAATTGCTCTGAATGCGATTTCTCGTGTAATCATAAATCAAATTTAAAGAGGCACATGCTGACCCACTCTGGGGAGAAACTTTTCAATTGTTCTGAATGCGATTACTCGTGTACTCAAAAATCACATTTAACTAGTCACAGGCTGACCCACTCCGGGGAGAAACCTTTCAATTGTTCTGAATGCGATTACTCTTGTTCTCACAAATCTAGTTTAAAAACTCACAGTCTGACCCACTCTGGGGAGAAACCTTTCAATTGTTCTGAATGCGATTTCTCGTGTAATCATAAATCAAATTTAAAGAGGCACAGGCTGACCCACTCTGGGGAGAAACTTTTCAATTGTTATGAATGCGATTACTCGTGTACTCAAAAATCTCATTTAACTAGTCACAAACTGACCCATTCTGGGGAGAAAATTTTCACTTGTTCTGAATGCGATTACTCGTGTTCTCAAAAATATAGTTTAAAGAAGCACGGGTTGACCCACTCCGGAGAGAAACTTTTCAATTGTTCTGAATGCGATTACTTGTGTAATCATAAATCAAGTTTAGATAGTCACAGGCTTGCCCACTACGGGGAGAAACTTTTCGATTGTTCTGAATGCGATTACTCGTGTAATCATAAATCAAATTTAAAGAGAGACAGACTGACCCACTCTGGGGAGAAACTTTTAAATTGTTCTGAATGCGATTACTCGTGTAATCACAAAACAAATTTAAAGAGGCATATCCTGACCCATTCTGGGCAGAAACCTTTCAATTGTACTGAATGCAATTAGTCATGTTCTCGTCAGTCATATTTAAAAATTCACATCCTAAGGCATTCTGACGAGAAGCCTTTCATTTGTTCTGAATGCAATTATTCTTTTTCTCAAAAACCATATTTAAAGAGTCATATTCTGACTCACTCTGGCGAGAAACCTTGCACTTGTCCTGAATGCAAATATTCGTCTTCTCATAAATCACGGTTAAAGCATCACAGGCTGATACACTCTGGTGAGAAACCTTTCTCTTGTTCTGAATGCAATTATTCGTGTTAAAGAAAATCTAGTTTGAACATTCACAAGCTGACTCACTCTGGAGAGAAACCTTGCACTTGTTCTGAATGTAATTACTCGTGTTCTCAAATATCCAGTTTGAAGCGTCACATGCTGACGCACTTTAGTGAGAAAACTTTCCCATGTTCCGATTGCAATTATTCATGTGCAATGAAAACACATTTAACAGTACACGTGCGAATGCATTCCTATCAGGACAAATAAATTTGTATATAGCAAAACAACTGTACGAAGTTGTTGTTTTTATTTGTCATTTTAAAAATAGAAAACTTATTTCGGAAAAGGGGCATTCTGTTATTGTTCATTCTTAGATACGTTCAAAAATTGAAATTTAAAATATTATAAATAAGTCGTCCGTTAGTGGCTTCACCACAGTTTGAAAATGACCTTACAAGTCGAAACAGCTGTAACTAAAATGCTTTCTAAAATACTTGCAGATCTCGATAATCTCTCTCTCTGGTTTCAATCCTGGGATTGGTTTGCAGCAATTTCCTTTAGTTTCCTCTTCCATTCTTCCCTGTCTTGTGCGGCTCTTTTGAGGTCTGCATATGATAAGCAGCGCACGTCCACCAGCAGGTCCTCCAGGTACTCTCGGCGTGGGCGTCCCCTAGAGTTTGTCCCCTCGGTCATACCCTCCATTATGGAATGCAAGAGGCCTTCTTGTCGTATTACATGGCCGATCCATCTTGCACGCCTTTCGGACAAGGTCCTGAGCAGGTGCCTTCCTCCTTCGATTCTTTGGAGAACCTCCTCATTTGTAATGTGGTCTCTCCAGGAAATTCCTAATAGTTTTCTATAGGACCACATCTCAAAGGCCTCTAGTCTCCGTTTATCCCTTTTGGATAGGCACCATGTTTCGCAGCCGTACATCAAGATACTCCATACATAGGTCTTGATGAGGAGTATTCTCAGCTTTAGGTCTATATTATTTGATTCAATTATTTTCGACCTTTTATTGAAAGCAAGCCTAGCCTGGTGTATACGGCTGTCGACATCGCTCTTAGACCGACCGTCCCATGTTATTTTGCTCCCGAGATAGACAAACTCCTTGGCGTTCTTTAGTGGAACTCCTGACATCTCTATTCGCATCTGATGTTGCGTTCGGCCTACAGTCAGCAGCTTTGTTTTGTCTTTATTTATCTTCATGTTATAGTTATTTTGGAGAATGCTTTGCATGGTTGTTAAGGCCTCTTGCAGTTCTTCTTCGCTTTCAGCAACCAATGCAATATCGTCAGCAAACCTTATCATATCCAAATAATAAATTAATAATAAATCCAAATAATAAATTAATTAATTCAAACTAAATTCGATAATAACATTATCAAATTTAGTTTGAATTAAATTTCTAAAAATTAAAATGGATTTCTACGAATTAAAACACAAAAATAATTAAAACATATAAATCATTTTCGGCGCAGGAATGGGCGCATGACCTCTAATATATATATTTTTTCGTTAACTCTACACAGGAGGCCCTGAGGAAAATAATTTTCCTCAGGGCCTATGTCATCTGGGATGCTGTGTGGTGGGTCTTTTTGATGAGAGGAAGGAATGAACATTGGTCTTGAAGAGACCTATGTTGTAGGAAGGAGGAAACACAGAGGCCGGAAAATCATTCCACAGCCGAGCTGTTGAACACAAGAACGAGTCGAAGAAACGACCCGTTCTCATGTGACAAATGTCAACCGTGTAGGTACAAATGTTGGGCACGCGATTGGCATGTTTCCCGACTATGCACCGGTGCCGAAGGGATCCATGCCACTAGTTCCTCGGAGCATCTTCTATTATAATACCGGTAGAACAAGGATAGCATTCCCACCTGACGCCTGTGCTCTAAAGATTGCAATCTGTTAAGATGGGAGAATCTATCAAACGGACCGCCCATTTCTGCACAGAGTCGAGGGTATGTTTCAGGTATTTTGGATCTCCAGACCAGAGGTTACTGCCAAATTCAACCGTGGGGCGCACTTGTGATTTGTACAAGGTTAGCAGTTGTGTACTATTAAAGTAAACCTGTACAGTACGCCCAGTGTTTGGGAGATTTATATCGACTTATCTCATATTCAAATCTTAATTTCTAGATTGAGGAATTAGCCTTGTAAAGGCCCTGATCGACAGGCGAGTAATACCGCGGTCTTATGGCTCGTTGATAAAGCTCGCCGGTGTATCATTGCAATACCGCGGTTTTGTGAGTTGACGAGCCTGGCTCGCGGCCGGTCATGTTTGCTTAATTTTTTACTCGGCTCGTCGTTCAAAACCGCGTGTTGATCATGGCCGGCGAGCCAAGTCGCCAGTATCGGCGATAGCGCTGGAGTACGGACGACACATTTTTAATAATGGATCTGCGAACTCACAGTCACGATTTCATAATAGAATTCACAATTGGCTTCCGAGAGTGTCCCTGTGTATGGCAAACTAAATCAAGTATGGGGGCTCCATCGAAGCCAGAGTAAAGTTAGCCTCCCAAAAACTGGGCGTACTGTACAAACCCTGTACAAATCACAAGTACGCCCAACGGTTGAATTTGGCAGCCACCTCTGGTCTGGAGCTCCAAAATACCTGAAAAATACCCTCGACTCTGTGGGCGGTCCGTTTAATAGATTCTCCGATCTTAACAGACGGATTGCAATCTTTAGAGCACAGGCGTCGGGTGGAAATGCTATCCTTGTTCTACCGGTATTACAATGGAAGATGCTCCGAGGAACTAGCATCATTGATCCCTTCGGCACCGGTGCATAGTCGCCAAACGCGTGCCCAACATTTGTACACGGTTGACATTTGTCACATGAGAACGGGTCGTTTCTTCGACTCGTTATTGTGTTCAACAGCTCGGCTGTGGAATGATTTGCCGGCCTCTGTGTTTCCTCCTTCCTACAACATGGGTCTCTTCAAGACCAATGTTCATCCCTTCCTTTCCTCAAAAAGACCCTCCACACAGCATCCCAGATGACATAGACTCTGAGGGAAATTATTTTCCTCAGGGTCTCCTGTGTGGAGTTAATGTAAAAAAAAGCAAGTATAAAAACATGGGAAATCGGCTTGCAGCGTATATCTCTTGGAAATTGCAACAAAATATGAACCGAACTCGGATGTAGCCGGTGTTAAGAAAAAAATTCAGTCTTTACGAGCTTCCCACCGAAACGAACGAAACAAAGTTATTGCAAGCATGAGAACCGGCTCCGGAGTTGAGGATTTGTATCAGCCAAAGTTATGGTATTATCAGGAGTTGGAATTTCTCGAACGTATCATTGGTATTACTAAAGACAATAATTCGTTGTACAACTCTTCATACAAACTCAGACAATTTCTGTTATCGAGTTGTTCTGCTGACAATTCTCGAATTAAATGTGTATGCGATAACGCTTGCCTTTTCTCAATCCAACTTTTAACCCAAACATTCGGGCGTTTTCGCTTGTTTTCTTAATTTCATGGTATGCTATAATACCAAGATAACACAAAGCTTCAGACGTACAAGACATGTTAACCTCAATTCGACTACGATACGACTGTTTCACTCGCTAGTCGATCAGCACTAACGAGCCGCGAGTAAAACCGACGTTCTTTAAAAACCGCGGTATAGGCTCGTACGTCGATCACCCACTTAAGAAGAAGTCTTTGTTTTCAAAAGAGGTGTTAGATTTTTCAGACGTTTAGTGTATTATTTGTAACAATTATTATAAACAATAATTATCAGCCTGAAACACTCATCCACATTGAAACATCTTCCGAGAAAAGATACATGACGCCAACGGGACTTGAACCCGTGCCCTTCTGATTGCCGGTCAGCTGCTCTTCCAATTGAGCTATGGCGGCTTATATTATACCCGCCAAATGATTCAATATATTCAATTGGGAGAGCAGCTGACCGGCAATCAGAAGGGCATGGGTTCAAGTCCCGTTGGCGTCATGTATCTTTTCTCGGAAGTTTTTTCAATGTAGATGAGTGTTACAGGCTGATAATTATTGCTTATAATAATTGTTACCCTTTGTGCTATGCATAAAAATCTTGTCTTAAAACGTTAGTTTAAAAATTAAAAATAATAATTATTATTTGTATTTTATTTTAAAATATAGTTTTTAGTAAGTAATATATATTTTTGTTACTGTAGGTAATATTAACACACAAACGATGGGTTATTTTTGTATTGTGTTTATACTGTAATTATTATATTATTGTGTTTATATTTAACTTATATATATTTTTGAATTAACTTATACCACCTTAAATTCCAATTTTTAATTATTGAATACAATATTAGCGACTTTCAATCGAGGATTTTAATAATTTTTTTTTTAATAAAAATATTTTTATTTAATCTGCCAGCTTTTATTTAATTAAGGGCGCCGCTGGTCGATGGACCAGGCTAGCAGAGGGGAGGACAAAATTCTTTCTCAGGGCCTTGGGGTATACTGTATTTATTTATTTCGAAACACATGGCACCACAACCTAACAAAAACTGGGCGTACTGTACAGGGCCCGCAGATACTTTAATAGTACACAACTGCTAACCCTGTACAAATCGCAAGTGCGCCCCATGGTTGAATTTGGCAGCCACCTCTGGTCTGGAGCTTCAAAATACCTGAAAAATACCCTCGACTCTGTGCAGAAACGGGCGGTCCGTTTGATAGATTCTCCCATCTTAACAGACGGATTGCAATCTTTAGAGCACAGGCGTCGGGTGGGAATGCTATCCTTGTTCTACCGGTATTACAATGGAAGATGCTCCGAAGAACTAGCATCATTGATCCCTTCGGCACCGGTGCATAGTCGGGAAACACGCCAAACGCGTGCCCAACATTTGTATACAGTTGACATTTGTCACATGAGAAAAGGTCGTTTCTTCGACTCGTTCTTGTGCTCAACAGCTCGGCTGTGGAATGATTTGCCGGCCTCTGTGTTTCCTCCTTCCTACAACATGGGTCTCTTCAAGACCAATTTTCATTCCTTCTTCTCCTCAAAAAGACCCTCCACACAGCATCCCAGATGACATAGGCCCTGAGGGAAATTATTTTCCTCAGGGCCTCCTGTGTGGAGTTAATGTAAAAAAAAAAACCTAACCTAACTGATATATAAATGGTCATGGTAACAGACTAAATAATTTGGAAGCACTCGAAATAAAGAAAGCTGTTAAAACAAAAACCCAAATCCTTAATAATCAGCTAAATGTGTCCAATAGTCCGATATTAGGGATTTTTACATATATAAATTAAGTTTTTTAAACTGCATACGCAATATTACGTTATTCTAATATGCTATACATAATTGCAAATCCAACCTCTGCCAGTGCTGTAGATATTAGTCCACACTTTGGCTCCTATAGATATAGATATTAGTCAGCAGTTTGAGCTGTAGATATTCGTCCTCACTTTGGTTCTCATAGATATTAGTCAGCAGTTTGAGCTGTAGATATTCGTCCTCACTTTGGTTCTCATAGATATTAGCCCGGTTTGTTCAGTTTTTGGAATTCCTGTAGATTTTAGTAGACGCCTCCTCTGTGGTTTAGTACCTCAGTGCACAGCCAACAGGGAGCCGGGGTTTGTGACTGATGGGTTAATGGAAATCAATAATAGTTAATGTTTGTTATAATGTGTAATAGAAAAAATAAACATTGCCCTAGGAGCACATTCGACATTTTTCGTTTAAGTCTACCCGATGACAGGGTGCAGAAAGCGGAGGTCTGATATTGTTCTTCGAGCATTTAAAAATCATCCGACATTTCTAGGGTATGTTTTTGAATACTACTTTGTTCGACTGAAAAACTCGTTAAATCCTTTTAAAATTGTTTACCTTTTAGCTGTAGTGTTATTAATTAATTCGTAACTGCGTTTATAGTTGATAACAATTATTGTATCATTTTACATTAATTTTATTTGCTATGTAAAATAAAAATTCTAAAAAAAACACGGGGACCAATGTCGTGCATTCAACATCATTTCGAATCCATTTGACAATCAGACAGAAGCCATCATTCTACATCGTGAGGTAAAATAGTTTGCCCGCGTTTAAAAGTATCAACAAAGTTGAAGTTATCACTTCCGATGATATAAAATCATTTGTGCGATCTTCGGCTTTCAAAAGGTATTAATATGTCCTCTAACTGTTAGGTGGTGGATATATGGCCAAAACCGGTCTTAGACATGATGTACTGGAGGGAGACAGCAGGACACAAGTATCTTAGAAGAGGCCAAGGCTCTCATAGTGGAACAACTAGATACACGAGTATAAGTTTATTTATTTATTTTTTTTTATTTAGTAACTATATAATATTTTTTTACATTTTTATATGAAATATGTTAGTTAGATGTATATATAAAATAGAAAATATATTCGTAGTCCTCCTCACTAGGAGATCCTGTGCTGAGGGGGACTATGTTTTGGATAAGTTTTTCAGCGACTTCTATGGTTTAACTTGTTTGGATAAGGTTTTCCAGAAACTTCTATGATGTTTTAAGTATACTAGTAAGGTCGTTTTCCGATAGTTCCTTCAGCCAACATTTAATGTCCTTAATGTAGCTATTTTTTGTTTTAATTTGTTTGATACTAAGTGGGAGTTTATTATATAACTTTACTGCTAAAAATTCAGAACTTCTTTGACCAAATGAAGAGTTACACTTTGGTATATTAAGTGTGTCTGTTTGTTTGGCTCTGGTTTTATGAGCATGTGAGGTGTCTGCCTCTGAGTCGTTTTTGTTGTGATGTATGTAATACTTTTTTAATGTTCTTCTTTAAAACCATATATTTTACCTTTAACTTTCTGTGTCCTCGGCTAGCCAGCTTCTCAGGGGTGAGTTGTCAACCCAAACACCATTGTTTTTTTAATCAGGTTCTCATAAAGAAAAACAACATGTGATAATAGAGTAGATGTATTGAAACATAATAATCAACAGTACATGGTAATGTGAAAACCCTACCTAATTTGGCTCTATGGTTAATTATGAGATAATACGGAACGGGCATTCGGGGTATGTTACTTGGTAGATCTTGAAGGTGTGGTGTCCGGCGTCGTCCCGACGACGGGGGGGGCCGTTGCCACAGGCTCCAGCCTAGGCAACGAAGGTGGCTGGATCGGCGTTTGAAGGCGTGGTGTTCCGGGTGCTGTCCATCCATGCGCAGTAGGTCCAATGAGGGTCCTCGACCCGGGGTACAGCGGGCGGAGTCAGTCTGGTCTTTTAGGGGCAGACTGCACTGGGCGGGCGGAGCCTTAATGGATCGTGGCTCGCTTCGATTGTCGTCTTCGGATCGACAAGGTAAAAAACGTTACGGCACTTATCATGGCGTGAAGGAACCGGCGGTGGTTAACATTTGCCGCGGTTTACACAATTGAACGGTTCGAGCGAGATCAATTACGTCGTTCGGTTGTTGTATGAGATTTATTAGGCACGGTACTTGTTATGGCACGATGAGGTTCTTTACGTGAACGGTGAAGTGTGTTTGGCGTAACCACTTAAAATCGGCGAGCTACCGGCAGCCACTTCTAGCCGAAGCCACTCGTAATGCTTGGGCCGCGATCCAGCTGAGACTGCCCGCGTGTTGTCGCGTTCCAATATTTAAAATGTCCCTTTGGGTGTCCGGGGTGGGGGGTGTAGGGCATCCGGCTGCTTGTAAATAGGTAGATGATCAGCTTATTGCTGCGTGGCTCGTCAGTATCTGGACATTTTGTTTTGACGTGATCGAGTCCCTTCGACGGTCTTGGGGGAGTAGGGGCGAGGGGTATCCTGCTAGCGCGGCGGTTAGGTATCTTGACAGTGTGAGACACATTACACTATCCCCCTTTTTAGGAAGAGAGAAAAAAAAAAAGAGAAAAAAAAAAAAAAAAAAAAATTCTACCCAGAGCCAAACCTAAATACTGAACGGAATTTAACTACCTAAGAGCCAAACGGAGCAAAAAGTTTGAGAATATCTATCTAAAATTATATAAAACAGAACAGGAAACTTAAATGTTAGTTAAAATTAACTTATAGCTAAATACAAGGTGTGCAGTGTGTATGTAAAAATGAGAGTGTCGCTTGTTGATTGCCGAGAAGGACAAGAGTAAAGAAAAAAAGAAAAAAAAATTTAATTGAAAAAGTGCAGATGAAAACTAAAAAGTTACTTATACGAAACTGGTTGGAAAGTTGTGAGAAAGCCACCCAAAGAAGGTATGACAAATAATTCGCTGAAAGCTTGTAGAAAGTAAACCAAAAAAAAACTTTTTGAAGGTTGAGAAAATTATAAATATAAGTTATTATAAGGCAAGATCTGAGAAACTATTAGAAAGCCAAAAGATTAAATAAATATTTAGATTATGACGTAACTTAAAAATTGGAAATCTTGTGAAAGAGGGACCTCTCGTAAGCTATGATGGGGTGGCGTTATACAATATAAAAAGGAGGTTATCATTAAGGTTAACATTATTTTAGATATAATCGATTTAAGACTTAAGACATGATGAAATAATTATGTAGGATAATAATAATTTCTTTCAAAATAAACAACACCAACAGTATTAGGCAAAAAAAAAAAAATTAAAAAAATAAAATTTTGAAGTCAAAGTGTACTGAATGTAATACGTTGAGAATGTGAAGAAGGTTACTACTGTGTAACTAGTTTAATTGTCAACTTTTAATAAGTTGGGAATATTGTGAAAAGGAATAATACGTTACTAAACGAAATTCAAAACAAGGTAATACAAATATTTTACCAATTTAATTATCAGCTTTAATAAGTTGAAATTATTGTAAAAATGATGTCACGTTATTAACGTAATCAAAACAAGGTAATACAAATATTTTATCAATTTAATTATCAGCTTTAATAAGTTGAAATTATCGTAAAAATGATGTCACGTTATTAAACGTAATCAAAACAAGGTAATACAAATATTTTATCAATTTAATTATCAGCTTTAATAAGTTGAAATTATCGTAAAAATGATGTCACGTTATTAAACGTAATCAAAACAAGGTAATACAAATATTTTATCAATTTAATTATCAGCTTTAATAAGTTGAAATTATCGTAAAAATGATGTCACGTTATTAAACGTAATCAAAACAAGGTAATACAAATATTTTATCAATTTAATTATCAGCTTTAATAAGTTGAAATTATCGTAAAAATGATGTCACGTTATTAAACGTAATCAAAACAAGGTAATACAAATATTTTATCAATTTAATTATCAGCTTTAATAAGTTGAAATTATCGTAAAAATGATGTCACGTTATTAAACGTAATCAAAACAAGGTAATACAAATATTTTATCAATTTAATTATCAACTTTAATAAGTTGAAATTATTGTAAAAATGACGCCACGTTATTAAACGTAAACAAAAAGCATATTCCAGCTGAGTCATTAATGACTGAATTATTAAATTAAATTCTGTGGTTATTTGAGCAAGGTCGCTGACACCACTATAGGGTTAGGTTACCACCCGACAGGTGTGTTACCTCTTAATTAATCATGTCTAGTTTTAATACATGGCTTTAACAAATCCGGAGGTGACTTCCTCCGACTGACATGTCTGTACTTATGTTTGTAGCAGTTACCATGGTTATGATAAGTTAATTTTAACAACAATGATATGTCCCATGGACGAATTTTCTTATACCTAACAATAACATAAACGAGATTGTGGTTTTAAACTAGGTGTTCTATAGACGAGGAAATGTCCTTATGGACAACTCTTCAATACCTATTTATAATACGATCGCGTCTCCGCGGTGATAACAAAATGACAAAGCAAAACTTAATAAAAAAAATTGAAATAATAATAATAAAAAAATTAATAAAATTATATGAGATGATACGATGATTGACTAGGTATGGTAAACCAAGTCGACAAGCACTGATGTGCTTCTGAGTGGGTGATAGGCGGAATTGTAATCCTGGATCTAGACGAGCCCACCGCTAGACCTCTGTGGAAATTTAAAAAAAAATCGACATAACATTTACGAGCAAAACACAGGCTTGTCCGAACAGCTCTGACGCTGACGGACCTAGGTTAAAAATATACTAAGCAAATAAAGCCTATATGTGTTTGCAAGGTACTCCATCGTGACGCGTCCGGGTGTTATCTCTTGTGAGATAAATAAAACTACGCAAGAATAGCGATGATTGTTAACGTAATTAAAGTTAAGATTTTGAGCGCCAACATGTCTTTACGTGTTACTTGTCATATTAATTTATATTGAATTTTACTAGTTATGGGGAGACATGTAAACCATTGACTAGTTTTGAGTTTATTAGAACCAGCTGTGGTTCAATGGGTGACGTTCGCGGGGAAGGAAGGAGATAAAAATTAACGTGCACCGGTTTCGCAACCCGCTCGGCAATTGGGTCCTTACCGCCAAGTAGATGTCGAACACCGTTACAGTAGTATACAAAGCGTCCGTAGTTGGTCTGGTATTAATTCGTTTAGCCGAACTGAGGCGTGCACTCCTCAGGTCTACGTGACGAAGAACGTACCAGGTACTCAACGTACGGTTTGGTAGTATGCGACGAGAGAAACAAACGAAACGAGATGGAAAGAAGGAAAAAAAAACTTCAGTGAGAGACTTGCATACTAAAGTTGTGGGGGTTTAGTGAGCCCTTTTTATCTACGCGGCGTCTGTGGAAGGTACGACCCGTGATTGGAGACTGCCTTGAGTTCATTTCCAGAAAAAGGCACTCGTTTTCTAATTGTTCTAATTTATTGATCGATTTGTTATCAACTATTTCGTTATATTTGGGCAATAATGCTCTTTTTATTATTGAAGTAAGTTCCGGTTCCGAAAATGGGGGCGATAATTTGATATTCAAGTTTTTCATCATTTTAATGAAGTTAGCCGCAGTCGAGTTGCCGAATTGCTTCTTTCTGAGAAATTCGTTTCGCGAGTACTCTTGATTAGAGGGGGCCGAGGAATTCGCGCTAAGTGATGAAGAAGACGTAGGCGGCTGAATGGACAAAATATTGTCTATCTCGGTACATAATGAGAGAAGTTCGTTGATGCTAGACGTCGCCTTCCCTACTTTTACTTGTAGGTATTTTTGCGTAAGACCTTTCAATATTAGTTGATGGAGTTCTGTTTCCGTAACCGGTGAATTTAATTTAGAATTGATGTTAAGCGCTTCTAGAATAAAATCCGAGGCGAGTTCGTCCTCCGTCTGTGTTAGGTTAAATAGCTTCGCCTTTTGAATCAGCTGGTGATTCGGGTTGTCATATTTATTGGTTATTGCCTGACGTAGGTCCTTCCATGATAAGTTTTCGTTAAATATTTTCCTGTACCATGTTAGAGCGTTACCGGATAGTAGGTCGATGAAGCCTCGCGTTATTTCCGAGTCTGACACGCCTCTCGCAAATTTTAATTCTGAGACTCTCTCCAAAAATAACCTAACGTCTGTTTTACCGTC
Source organism: Limnephilus marmoratus (assembly GCA_917880885.1). Lineage (NCBI taxonomy): Eukaryota > Metazoa > Arthropoda > Insecta > Trichoptera > Limnephilidae > Limnephilus > Limnephilus marmoratus. The sequence goes on along the minus strand of OU862907.1, from coordinate 49,405,173 downwards.
GAACGTCAGGTTCCAACTAGCTAAATTGATCGACCTCTTAACAATGTTATAATTGCTTAGTTGGTTTGTTTTTTTTTTTTTTTTTTGATTTTATGGATTCTTTCGTAATCCTCTAACTAACTAGGGCTTTGCAATACCCTTCATGTTTCTAGCTGACTAGTACTGCGGCTCATTTGGCCTTATTACTATTACCATCTGATGGTTGTATTTAAATTTACTGAGTTTACGTTACATTATTGTGTTTTATGAGGAAAAATTCTTAACTGGATAAAAAACCTCATACAAATTCAAAGAAAAGGAAAACATTAAGTTCTGAACTTTTTACTCAATTTTACTTTTTAATTTACTGAATGTAAATATTTCATTGCTTGTCCGTGTCATCTGCTGCGGTCTGGTGTTGCTGTGTCTTCTACCTGCGGGCCTGAAAAACATAAAAGGTGGGGTTCATTTCATTGGCGGATTTACTCTACGCCCCTGGTTGTGTAAGGAATGGATGAGGGTTTTGAGATAAAAGGATACAACAGTACTCATGGGAACTGCATGATAAGGTGCTTAGGCATTCGATGCTTGTATTTTAAATTTAAGTCAGCTTTTTTGTTGTAATTACCCAGCCCTCTAATAAGCGGATTCTCTTGATTTAATGTATTATAAAATTTGGTCGTCAAGTCAAAAGCATGTTCTTGAATGGTAGGAATTTCTTCCTGTTCGTGTAGTCGTCTTAAGTTTGTATACATTGGTGTATCGTAGGCGATTTTTATGCATTTGTTCTGAGTTACTTGAAGTTTGTTGTAAGTCGTGTGTGAGATGTTAGACCACACAGGGATCGCATATGTGAGGGATGGGCGAATTTGGCTGAGGTACAGATGTCTTTTCCTTCTTGTAGCTAGTGGGCTCTTTCTGTTGAAGATTGGGCTTACCGCGCCAATAGCTTTTTGCGTTTTTGATTTCGCTATGTCGAGATGTTTCTTCCAGTTTAGTCCTTGGTCCATGGTGAGTCCTAGGTACTTTACATCGGTTTTCCATTCGAGTTCCTTCCCACCCATGAGAATTTTTATTTGCGGATTTTTTCGCTGGCGTCGGCGCGTGAATGTTATTGCCTCCGTTTTGGCTTCATTGAGTTTTAACCTCCACATTTTGTAAAATTTAGCGAGCGTATCGAGTCCTTGTTGTACGTATTTCGCTGCTAAGTTGGGGTTTTTTGAGGTGGCATAAACCGCCGCATCATCTGCGTAGAATGCGCTGTTGCAATTCTCATTTAGAGGTGGGATGTCATGGGTATACAGGTTGAAAAAGTGTGGTCCGAGTAAGCTTCCCTGCGGGACTCCTTTGGGTATGTTCCTTTTTGTAGATAATGCATCGCCCACTTTGACCGTGAATGTTCGGTTTTCCAAGTACGACTGCGCAATCCTGATGATGTAGATTGGCGTGTTGGTTATGTACAATTTGTATATGAGACCTTCCATCCATACTGTGTCAAATGCTTTTTCAAGGTCCAACAGCGCCATTACTGTGCAGCGATTTATGTTGAAGCCTCTGATTATGTGTTCTGTTACACGTGTGAGTTGGTGAGTCGTGGAATGTTTTTTCCGAAAACCGAACTGTTCATCTGGTAGGGTCTTTCGTAATTCATGATGCGGTAGATATCTGTTTAGGATCACTTGTTCGAGGACTTTGCTGAGCGTGGGCAATAAGCTTATTGGTCGGTAGTTTATCGGATTCGTTCGATCTTTATTAGGCTTGTGAAACGGTAGAACTATCGCATTTTTCCAAGATGCTGGGAAGTGGCCATTTAGTAAGCAGGCATTAAATATTTTAACGATGAATATTATCGCTCTCTGCGGAAGGTGTTTTAGCAGAATGTTGTTTATTTGATCTTCGCCTGGGGCCTTGTTTGATTTTAGGCACTTTATGATAAGTGCCACTTCCTTCGGGGTACATAGATTTATGTCCTCCGTATCTGTTTGCGTTCTTTGGTTTAATTCTTCAACCGTTTCCGCCACCAGATTATTTGTTTCCACGTCCTCCATTCCGTCTGTGGTCGCAAAGGCTTTTTCGAATCCGTCTGCCAATGTGTTCGCTTTTTCTTCATTTGTGAGTGCCAGGATTGTAGATTCTGGCCATTTGAGCGGCGGTATGCTATTGTCTTGATATCGGAGGGCTTTTGTCATTCTCCAAATTGAGTTGTCTTTGGTACTTAGAGACTCCACTTTCTTTGACCATAGAGTATTTTTTAGCTTCGCAATTTCTTCTTTTATTTCTCTACCGAGAGAATTTACCGCTATCTTGAAGCATCTCTCTCCGGTGTTTTGATGTATTCTGCGAAGTCTGTTTTTCTCAGTGATCAAGAATTTGATGTGTGGTGTGAGCTCCACTTGGAAGGGTTTAATTTTTTTATGTTTGATGAATTTATCTCTGGCTTGTTGTATGCTTTCAGTAAGTGTCAACACTGCTTCCTCTATTTCCTCCCTAGTAGTGAGGGTCTCAGATGTTAGATAAATTTTTTCATTAATAAATTTCTTGAAGCCCTTCCAATCGGCGTTTTTGTAGTCGAGTTGAGTCTTTGTTATTCTGTCGTGTCTACCGCCTATTGAGAAGCTCACAGGTAGGTGGTCGGAAGAAAGTTTATCCTGTGTAATCAGGGGAGACACAGATGTTATATTTTTTGCCAGTGCAATGTCGAGTGTGCTTGGATATTTCGACCTCGGGGCATAGTGAGTCGGCCTGTCCGGTGCGAGTACTATGTATTCGTGATTTTCCATGTGTTTGAATAGAATATTGCCGTTCTTATTGGCTCTGAAATTATTCCAGTTTCTATGTTTGGAGTTTAAATCACCTCCTACGAGTACTCTTGTACCTAGCGCCAGTAGTTTGTTAAGGTCGCCCCTCGTTATGTTCTTGGTTGTGCTCGATGGGCAATACGCCGAGACAATCGTGTGCGTCTGGTTATTTAGCTCAACCCTGATTACGGTGGCTTCCATGTTCTCTAGTACCGGTGTGGGAACCCTGGTTGTTTGTAGGCCCTGTCGAGTAAGTATCGCAGTACCGCCTGCGCTGCGATTTCCCCTTGCGTTGGCAGGGTTGGCTCTATCATTTCTGTGTACTTCGAATCCTGGCACTCGAAGTCGAATACCTTCGTGTAGATGAGTCTCACTGAGTAGAATGATGTCAATCTGTAGGCTGTTGGTAAGCTCTAGTAATTCCTCTGTTTTCGCCCGGATGCTGCGTGCATTCCAAATTAAGCAATTTATCTCTGCTGCCTCTTTATCCAGTTGCTTTTTAGCTGTTTTTTGTTTTAATTTGTTTGATACTAAGTGGGAGTTTGTTATATAACTTTACTGCTAAAAATTCAGAACTTCTTTGACCAAATGAAGAGTTACACTTTGGTATATTAAGTGTGTCTGTTTGTTTGGCTCTGGTTTTATGAGCATGTGAGATTTCTTTCTCTGGGTCGTTTTTGTGGTGATGTACTAGAATGTTTTTGGCATAGATTTTTTGTATGGTTGGAACATCAAACTGTTTAAAAATTTCTGTTGTTGACGTCCTTATGGGGACCTTTAGAATAGTCTTTATGATGCAATTCTGAGTTTTCTTAAGTTGTTTTAAGTGATTAGATGCTGCTGAGCCCCATCCTATTACTCCATATTCCAATCGAGAGTGGCATAAAGCATAATATACTCTCTTTAGATCCCTCATCGACAAGATGTTTCTTAATTTTTTGAAGAAGTAGATGAGTTTTGTTAGCTTTTTTGAGGTAAGATCAATGTGTGAATTCCACTGTAGTTTTTCATCAATTTCAATCCCAAGATATTTAATACTTTTTGTTTGGGATATAGACGGGCAGGAACATTGTGGAAAAGTATTTTGACATTCATGTAATTTGAGGGTATGCACATTCATTGGTTGTCCTATTTTGTTTTTGGAGAAAGTGAGATATTTAGTTTTATTAACATTTAATGTAAGCGAGTTTACTTTTAGCCAGTTTTGAAGTACAGCCAGGCCATGTTCCGCCTCCTTGTAGGTTCTTGTCCAATCTTGTTCGTGGAATATTATAACAGTGTCATCTGCAAAGCTCATTATGTTTCCATTTATGGGAAGATTTATAAGGTCATTTATATATATCAGAAATAGTATAGGTCCTCATACGCTTCCCTGAGGGACCCCGAATTTAATTGGAAGAGATTTGCTCTTTCTTTTAACAATTTGTACAATTTGTTCTCTTCCAGTTAAATAACTTCTAAGTAGGTTTAGAGTTGTTTCAGTTATTCCATTTTTTTTAGTTTTAAGTACAGTATTTCATGATCGATTGTATCGAAAGCTTTTTGAAGATCAATGAAAACTGCTAAGCATTTTTTGCCTTCATCCAGTTTTCTAATTATTGTATTAGTTACATTAGCTATAGCGTCACCAGTACCCAGGTTTTTCCTAAAACCGTACTGCGTGGGTGATAATATTTTATTGGTATCCAAAAATGTAAGAACTTGTTTTTTTATTACTTTTTCCAATATTTTCGATAGAGGAGTTAAAATACTAATTGGTCGATAATTTGAAATATCATTTTTGGGACCATTTTTATATAATGGTATGATCGTAGCAATTTTAAGACAAGCGGGAAAAACACCTTTAGATAATGATAGATTTACAAGGTATGTCAATGGTTGAATTAACTCATTTTGTAGGTATTTAATTGATTTGCTTGATATCAGTTCATTTCCCGATGAGGTATTTGTGTTTAAGGAGGTTATAATATTTCTTATTTCGTCACTTGTTATCTTGACTATATTGAGGCTGTTTTCATGATTTACATCATCATTCCTCATTGTGTTTTCGACAGTAGTAGTAGAATTTTGTTTAATTTTATTTTATTTTATTTTTTTTTTTTACAGTGAATACCGCACAAGAATCTCAACTGCTCCCGTCTGGAGCCAGTGAGACTATGGCATCCCCAATTGGGGTATGTTGTGAGGCTGAAGGTAGTGGGGAGGGGAAGGAGGTGGGGAAGAGGAAGGTTGGGAAGTACCTGGCTATTCAGATCTGGTCACTAAACACGGCTAAAGCCATTTTCAAGCAACGTTTCAATTCTGAATGGTGGTCTTACACCAGGGCGATACTAATAGTATCTTCCACTCTGAAAGGTTAGAGCCTATATTGCAAAAGTAGTTGTTTATAAAGTCAAGAAGTTTGTCTGGGTGTTTCGTAAAAGATGTGGGAATCTCATCAATGTTTAATTCTTCAATGTTTTTGTCTTTATGCGAGGCTTTAGTATTTGTAATTTCATTTATGATCTGCCAGAGTTTACGGGAATCATTATTGTATTCATCAATTTTGTTTTTATAGAATGTTTCTTTAGCATAACGAATTTTTACATGTATTACGATATCTTTTTTGTAGAATCAAAGTGTATGGACATCATAAGGGTTGATTTTTACTTTTCTGTGCAGTTCATCTCTTTTTCTGATTGAGTTTATAATATTTTGACTGATCCATGGTTTAATTTGAATATTTTTATGAGATACCTTTTTATCTGTGGTTTTGGTGTTAGATAATACTGTGCTGTATAATTTCTACAAAATAACTCCAAGCAGTATCAGTATCATCTTTTTCCAGAAGGGCGGTCCAGAGTGCATTCTGTACTTACTATCTATACTGTGCTGTATAATTTCTACAAAATAACTCCAAGCAGTATCAGTATCATCTTTTTCCAGAAGGGTGGTCCAGAGTGCATTCTGTACTTACTATCATTGTACTAAATAATATACCTAATCCATTTGTGACGTTTCCACTAAACCAAATGCCGAGCTCCGAGGGTAAAAATCCGACGAATAAAAGGCATCTCAGAATGTGCGCTCAAAGGAAACAAATTTTTCGTATCCAGTTGGTACTTTTGGCACTTGATGTTAATTAGCATGTCCAATCTCCACTCAAAGTAAAAGTTTGAAAATGAATGCAAAACAAATACTTACATAAACTTGAGAACAAACTTATAATTATTTATACTCAACATTCAAGATGAACGTATTGCAGTCCGAAGAACATTGGAAATTTAAAAAATTTGCAACAAACAAATAATAAAAAGATTGCAAATCTCGAAAGTAATCAACGTTGTAGGTATTATATACAGTAATAAATATACCTATCCTAAAATCGATTAAAAATCTTCTCAAAATTAGATCATAATTATTTACATACAACGCAACTTATGGATTCCAGTTAAGTTAAATCATTCATTTTTCATTCTGAGTACGTTAATGGTTTATTTCCAGTGTGGGTTCTGGTTTGCTGGACCAAACTATATTTCCGATTGCACTTATAAGAGCATTCAGTGCAAAAGAATGGTTTTTCATCAGCGTGCGTTCTAGTATGTTTCAATAAATCATTTTTCTGTATAAACCTGTAAGTGCACGAGCATGAAAATGGTTTCTCTCCGGTGTGGGTTAAAGAACCTATGTCTTACTAAATCATTCTCTCGTCTGCATCTGTAAGTGCATTTAGAGCACGATAATGGTTTCTCTCCAGTGTGGATTCTAATATGAGATACCAGATTGCTTTTCGCACGGCAAGTAAAAGAGCATTCTGAGCAGGAGAATGGTTTCTCGCCGGTATGGGTAAGAGTATGTCTTACTAAAACATTCTTTTGTATGCATCTGTAAGTGCATTTGCAACGGTTTGGATTCGCATACGGACCTTCTCACCCCGATTACGTAGTAAATAAGTACTCTGGAGTTTGAGATGTGTCATCCCAGTTATAATTACCGCTTGTGCAGAGACTCGGCTCGCCGCCAACTTCAGTACAAGAAACCAAGGCCGGAGAGAGGAACGTGTTTACAGCTGTCTGGTACAACAAACTATTGGCGCTTGCCCTTGGATCGCAGCATCATGGCTTCATATTATCAAGACTTCAGATTCATCGTAACGTAACGTTATTTTATTTAGTAATTCCTCAGGTTACATATTTAACTTCATTAGTTTTTGTATTCTCTTTAAATGCAATGGCGCCCTCGTTAGTCTTCTAGCACTGTACACTCGCGTTTACCTACATGTAACATCTTGTCTTACATTTATCATCTTCGATGATGATGTACACGGCCCGAGATAATTACTTATTTTAGCGTCATCACCTTCTGCATATTATTACAACATAATGTCCCTGTTGTCAATCACAATAAACCCTATTTATATAGGTATTTTAACTTTAGTCTTTCATTGATTTGTTTTATTATTAACATGCATCTACCCTTTTTCTGGAGCTAGCCACATTAAAGCACAGAGTAATGAGTTGAATAAGTAAGTATATTTATCACCATTACATTTGGCGCCCCACGTTCTGCACCATTTTGTAACATGAATTCTGCTTGACACGAATAAAGTGCAAGATACCTATGCCTCACGCCGGCATGTTAAACAGTAGGTAAGAATATTCATAAATAATAAGTCTGGATTAACAAATAACATTTATTATTATGCAACATAAGTTCAATCATGGTAGAGCAAAAGACATTTAAATCAGGGCGTGACAGGAAGCGTGATCCTGTTAGAAGCGAATGGTATCTCTCCAGTGTGGGTTCTAATATGAGATACCAGATTGCTTTTCGCACGGCACGTAAAAGCGCATTCTGAGCAGGAGAATGGTTTCTCGCCGGTATGGGTAAGAGTATGTCTTACTAAATAATTTTTTTGTATGCATCTGTAAGTGCATTTAGAGCACGAGAATGGTTTCTCTCCAGTGTGGGTTCTAATATGAGATACCAGATTGCTTTTCCCACGGCACGTATAAGAGCATTTTGAGCAGGAGAATGGTTTCTCGCCGGTATGGGTAAGAGTATGTCTTACTAAATCATGCTTTTGTATGAATCTGTAAGTGCATTTAGAGCACGAGAATGGTTTCTCTCCAGTGTGGGTTCTAATATGAGATACCAGATTACTTTTGTCACTGCACGTATAAGAGCATTTTGAGCAGGAAAATGGTTTCTCTCCAGTGTGGATTCTACTATGACGAACAAAATTGCATTTAACCCTACACTTGTAGGCACAAGTCGGACAGGAAAACGATTTCTTTTCTGTGACTGATTGCTTTGCTTCTAGTCCAGTTTCAACAGAGAATGGTTTCTCGCCGGTATGGGTAAGAGTATGTCTTACTAAATCATTCTTTTGTATGCATCTGTAAGTGCATTTAGAGCACGAGAATGGTTTCTCTCCAGTGTGGGTTCTAATATGAGATACCAGATTGCTTTTCCCACGGCACGTATAAGAGCATTTTGAGCAGGAGAATGGTTTCTCGCCGGTATGGGTAAGAGTATGTCTTACTAAATCATTCTTTTGTATGCATCTGTAAGTGCATTTAGAGCACGAAAATGGTTTCTCTCCAGTGTGGGTTCTAATATGAGATAACAGATTGCATTTCGCACGGCACGTAAAAGAGCATTCTGAGCAGGAGAATGGTTTCTCTCCAGTGTGGATTCTACTATGAGATACCAGATTTCTTTTGTCACTGCTCGTATAAGAGCATTTTGAGCACGAGAATGGTTTCTCTCCAGTGTGGATTCTACTATGAGATACCAGATTACTTTTGTCACTGCACGTATAAGAGCATTTTGAGCACGAGAATGGTTTCTCTCCAGTGTGGGTTCTTGTATGACGAACGAAACTGCTTTTAAACCTACACTTGTAGGCACAAGTCGGACAGGAAAACGATTTCTTTCCTATGACTGAATGCTTTGCTTCTAGTCCAGTTTCAACAGTGGATGATTTCGGTGAATTAAATTCTGAAACACAACATTTGAATTAATGGCATTGAGAGTACTTCACAGATAAAGTACACATCGAAAGTATTAAATTTCCTGTTGGGTTGGAAACTTTATCAGTTTTAATAATTAGAAATGATTTTTTTTTGCAGTAGCTCTACACAGGAAACCCTGAGGGAAAAAAATCTCTAAGGGAGTATGTCAACATTGGGAAAAGTTGTGTGCAGGATATTTTTAAGAAGATAAAGGAGAAGAAGTTCTGAGAAGGAAAAAGGTATAAGGGGTGGGTAGGAATCTGGCAGTCAATTTGTCCAGGAGGGGCAGAGGTACGAATCCTTCCCTCCCCCTGCGGTGCAAGGTGATGGGTCGAGAGAGTCCGACTGGATAGGTCTAGATTATGTCTGCTTCAAGCAGTCTCTCCCGATCCGACCCGCCAAGCAGTAGTTAAGTAAACGCATTCGCCATCAAGACATAGACGAACTCCAAGAATCCGGGCATCTCTGCTAAATCACCAAACGTAGCAAAGCACTTGCAATGACCTATGGCAGGGGTATAGGTTACCCAATAAATGGTTCCCGGGGCAGCGGTACCCATACCAACCTCCAAAATTGAATGTTTAAGCAAATACCCGTTTAATACAGCACTAGATTCACGCGCAACGACGGGTTAATAGTTCCGAAATTTAACAAAACAGTGAACAAATTTGACAGAGAACGTTTGAATACATCATACCGAAGATATTTAATTTATTACCTTTATTTTTTTATTATCCTGCTTGAGGAACAAGATTGCAATACGTTATACACTAAAATTAAAGATAATTTTCAGGATTTGTATGAACAAAGTAAAATCGTTATGTATTATAAACCCAAAAAAGACCCCTCGCAATAAAATCTTGGATAACTTCTGATATATTAGAAAATATAAAAAAAAAGATTCACTGTACAGAAGGTGGAAAAATTCTCCTGCAAATAAAGTCTTTGAATTAGAATATAAAACTTTCAGAAATAAGGTTACAAAAGAAATCATTAAATGTAAGTCTACCTTTTTTAACAATAAATTTAAAAATTATTTCGGAGATACAAAAAAAAACTTGGAATGAGGTAAATAAATTATTAGGACGCAAGTCTAAAAGCAGTTGTGACGAAATAATCTCAAAATATATGTTAAAAACGCATAATTTATTTATTTATTCAACGCCCAGAGGGTTTTTACATGGTTGGTAGTTAGGGTGGAGCACGGATGTATGACAAAATTTTTTTTTAAGAATCAGAGTTCTAAGAGGGGGGGATTTGTGCCTTATGTTAAAGTAAAAATACGTAAGATTTTTCATTTCATTTGATTAAGATCTTCAGTCTCCGCAGTGACTTCAAAAATTGAAAATTAGGGTAAAAAAGTTTAAAGTTTATAAGGCGATATATTGTGATTAATTTAGTGGTACGTAGGTGTTAAATGATAAACAATATATAATTAAGATATTTATAAAGGCATCGCTGTAAAAAATATGAAATTTGAAACAAACTCGAAAAATTATACATTTATTATTTAGGTTTAAAATCCTTTTTAGTTTCAAATTTTGGCATTTGATTTCGCGATTCCAGCTTGGCATTTATTGCACCTAATCGCGACTTTCTTATCCACTGAGAAATGGAAACCTTCATTGTATTCTTTTAAAGCTTTTTCAACAGCTTGGGTATGGCAGGGAAGCCTTATAAACAATAGTTCATTTTCACCACCAGCTTCCACGACATTCTGAATTTCCTAGTCCAATAAGTTTTTCAAAATCGGTGGTTCGGTTAAGTTTTCCTGCCAATTTATTAAATCACTATATTTATGTAGAAGCATTAAAATCTATCAATGGCACTTGAAACAGTCTAGGTGTTGGAGGTTGAGTAGTACTGCGTGCCTTTAGTATGCGGCGGGCTGCCAGCTCTCTAACATGTTTTTTTTTATCATTTGTTATCATCGCAAGAAGAATCCCTTCAGGATGCGCAAAGTAGCCGTTTCTTTGGATAACAGGATCTATAATTTTTTTGTAGAGTTTCTGGCAGATAACTGGAGGCCTTAATAATATTGAACAGATAACACGTGCCATCTTTGCATGATGGTTTACTTTTAATTGAGAACCAAAACGGTGCACAAACTTTGACCACAAAAGTAGCCAGAGTTTTCAAATTTTCAGATGGTTCTTCAGTAGACACATACAAACGTAGTCTTCGGTGATCCAACGGGCATGTGATAGTTTTTCTGGAGATTTATTGCCTAGGTCTTCTGGAAATTCATCTGAAACTACCGCCGAGACAATTTTATACAAGTAATGTTGGTCTGGACTCAGATCTTTGGCCATTTCTAGTAGCATTTGACCTTCGATGCGTTCAAAATTTTTAACAGGCAGCTTTTTACAGGTTTCCAGTGATTTTCCCAGTGGACCAATATAAGATTTACGTCCCGAAGTACACCCATCGAGATGAAAAAACAGATGTCTCAAAAGCAGTTCTTTAATGTGGAGCAAAAAAATTATCCACTGAAGTGGTTTTTGTAGCCTTTTCTCAAGCAGTCTTATAATTCCAGCATACTTTCCAGTATTAACATTCGTACCATCACAATCAATTGCCATAATCCTATCTTGGGAAACTTCTTTATGTAACAGAAACCCTGTTATCACGGTATCTATTAATTTTGCTGTACCAACATCAGGTACCACGTATCCCATGTAAATGGATCCCGGCTCTTGAATCAGTGAGATAGGTTCCTTTTTAGAGTCTTTTGCAACTTCTTTATAGCAGTTACGTCGATTCCGCTGATTACCATTACCCGAGACGTTCTTTGATCGGTCAAAAAAGTTTGCTCTTGTTTGGGAACTTTTTTATCCTTAGGATATATACATTGAGCGAATGCTTTGTACTTGCATACTGAAATATCAAAAGGTATCTTACTGCTTTTCTGAAAACTATTTAACTTGTCCAGGGAGAGCCTCTTGATAGACTTGAGTAGATTTTTGCACTTTTTAATGATATGCTTTCAACATTTGAACGATCCTTGTTCGCGTCAATGTAGGAATAGATGTAGTGTGCCATATATTTTCAATTTCGACATTACTATATCTGCTATCTCACCAAAAATTGGTTCTTTTGCAGTTTCTGATTGCAATTAGAGAAGAAAAAGGTCAATTTTTTATAAAAAGCAACCAGCTGCAAGGAATTCTATGTTTAAATATTCAAAGTTTGATATCGAATAGTGAGGAGGTCCAGATGCTGATCGAACGAAATAATCCCACAATGGTAATGTTAAGCGAGACTCACGTAACATGCGACATTGAAGACAGTGAAATAACTTTTCAGGGATATTCTACAGTACGTTGTGATTCCTATAGTAGACATACAGGGGGAGCAGTGATAATTATTAGAAAAGTGCAACCTAAATCTCCAAGAAGAAGAAGATAATATCTTAACTGGTGACTTCAATATAAATTTCAAAAACTTTAAGGATACATATACTAAAAGACTAAAACAAATTATTCAAACTTTGGGAATGAAACAACTTGTTAAAAGTGAGACACGAATAACAGATAAATCCAGTACGTTAATTGACCTTGTCATATCAAATAGATTGGATTTGAACGTAAAAGTTCTTGATGAACCAAAAATAACCGATCATAACCTTATCCACATTACAGATAACATAAAAAGAAATAAGATGAAAACCAGCAAAATAATAAAATACAGAAACTATAAAAAATATAGCAGCGAAAGATTAATTGAACTTCTGGGTGATATGGATGAACTTCATCAAATGGAATACAATGAAAAGTCTAAATCATTAATAAATAATCTACAAGAAGTAATTGATAAGTTAACACCAATCAAAACTACTAAAATAAGAGGAACAAATAAATGGTATAATATAGAACTACAAACAATACAAAATGAAAGAGATAGATTGTACAAAATTGCGAAAATCTCAAGAAACTCTCAAGACTGGAAAGCATTCAAAAATATGAGAAATAAATACACAAAACAATTGAAAACTTGTAAGAACGATTACTTCAAAAACAAAATTATCTCTGAAAAAGGAGACACTAAAAAAATGTGGAAAACTATAAAAGGATTACTACAAACCGAAGATAAAGAGATGAAATACGACATTGAATTCCCACATCAGATACAGGGTACCATACAGAACTGCTTCAACAAATATTTCGTAAACAGCATAATAGAATTGCATCAGAGTATACCAATACTGAAGAAAGACATCTACGCGAGAAATGATCGGCTAAACCGAGAAAAACTTGTGTTTAAAGAGATTGATGAAACATATCTTTTACAGATTCTTAACAGCACCAAATCAAAAGCGAGTCCAGATGGAATAAGTTTTACAGTTTTGAAAGATGCAATGCCAGTGATAGGACCTCATCTACTGGATATAATAAATGAATCATTAAGAAGTGGAAAATTTCCAAACACATGGAGAACACCTACTGTGATCCCGATTCCGAAAGTTGTTAATACCAGAAAATGTGAAGAATTTAGACCAATAAATATGTTACCAAAATACGAACAGGTACTAGAAATTGTAATAAAAAAACAACTCGTTGAGTATTTGGAAAAACATAACATATTATGTGAGGAGCAATCAGGATTCCGGAACAACAACTCTTGCGAAGCGGCGATAAACATAGTGATTGATACATGGAAGAAAGAAACAGACAAAAAAAAAATAACCATTGCAGTATTCTTAGATTTCAAAAGAGCATTTGAAACGATAGAAAGGAAAATACTATTGGAAAAACTAGAAGACATAGGTCTTTCTGACGTAGCTCTGAATCTATTCAAAGAATATCTCCAGGAAAGAAAACAGGTAACGAAAGTTGAAAGCTCAGAATCAGAACCGATAGAAAACAACCTTGGTGTTCCGCAAGGGTCGGTATTAGGTCCAATTCTATTTATAATTTACATAAATGATATTATCAAAACTATTAAACATTGCAAAATTAGACTATTTGCAGACGATACCTTAATCTATATTTCGTGTGAAGATTACATAGAAGCAATTAACAAAATAAACGAAGACCTACAAAATATAGCAAAATGGCTGAAATTAAACAAGTTGAAACTGAACGTAAACAAAACAAAATATATGGAAATAGGCAATAAAACATGTAACACAGGGTTAAATTTGACAATCAATGGTGAAAAAATTGGAAAAGTAAATGAAATCAAATACCTGGGTGTAATACTCGACTCAAAACTGACTTTCACAGCAAACTTTGAATATGTGCTAAAAAAGGTATCAAAAAAGGTAAATTTTCTTAGAAGACTAAGACGTAAATTAAATAGAAACACTACGGAGCTCATTTATAAAACTATCGTTGCTCCACATTTGGACTACTGCTCTACAATGTTATATTTGGCCAATGAAGGAAGTTTGAACAAACTAGAAGTTATACAAAACAAAGCTATGAGATGTATACTGGGAAAAGGCAAATACGCAAGGATTGATCAAATGAGAGAGGAGCTAAATTGGATTCCAATAAAAAAGAGACTACTATTTAACGTGTTAATTTTTGTGCATAAAATTATGAAAAACCAAATGCCAAAATATTTTAAGGATGAAATTGTTTTTAATAGAGACATTCATAATTACGAAACAAGAAATGTAAACAGAGTTCGATTGCCACAAATGAAGAAATCAAAATCACAGAACAGCCTAATGTACAGAGGACTAAAGATGTATGATGAAATGACTGAAAGTATGAAGAATGAAGAAAGAATGAACGTATTTAAAAAGAAATGTTATGCTTACTGTAAAAATATTTAAATTTATCAAATGAAATGTTACATTGTGCTTATTAGTTTATATGCATGTAGTATAAACTAACTCAATAATTAATAAAAAATAAAAAAATAAAAATTTCAGTTGATGTCTCGTCCACTCATAATAGTATTTTACTGTATCTTCGTAAGTAGGTAGAAAGTTCTCTTTCATCTCACAAACATCAACAAATAGAGGACATTTGAATACACTCCGAGTTCTTTGCATAGTTGCCATGTAAGAATATCGAACGTAATTTTAACGACAAACGAGCGTGCGACTGATCCGAGCCTCGAACAAATAGAGCAGGCAAGCTAAGTATCACCTCCCGCGCTTCCTCTCTCCCCTTTATTTAAATTATAAAACACAAATTTTAACTTCTTTTTATTTTGTGTCGAATCTATATTTATACCAAGTAAACTTTCTTGATAAAAATTAGTATCTTTATTCAAAAATATCGTACATAAACATGACTTCCAATTAGAGTGTTAAACCGACTATTTTCGTAAATTCAATGCCGTTGCGGAGGCAGTTACCCTAAAAAAAATTGAATAATATTTTACATGGCATAAATTAAAACTAAAAGGCACCAAATTTTGACTCTTACATTACCGTCCAGTTAAAAAAAATAATTCACTCCTACCTATTGGTAGTACAATAAATTCATGACAGATGATTTTTCAACAGATAAAGAAATAATAATAATAAAATTAGATGAAAAATGCACATAAGTCACAAAAATACAAAAAATATATATAGGTACTGCGATTTGGTAAGTTTACAAAAATACAGATATGTTTAGGAATAGTATTGGAATAAGTTTTTTACAAGTTCCACAAAATTCGCCAAGTTGATGTTAAATATGTCGACATCACCTAAATACTGATTCCCCATAGTGTGAAATCGTTGTATAGAAGAGTGGGCAATGTAGTTCCGCTTGTGAATGCTGCAGTAGAATAGTGTATTTTGTCGCGTGGTTACTGTCGGAGTTGTAGGAGTTCGCAACAGTCGAATTTAGAGTTAAGTATTTTGAATAAAAATGTTAAGTCGTTTATTTTACGTCGGTCTTCTAGTGTATGTATTTTTAGAATATTTAGAAATGATCATATTTTAAGTCTTCTTGTGGGATATTTTATTGAAAATTTATAAAACGCAGAAACTTTTTTTGTATTCGCTCGATATTATTAACGTGAATTTTGTAAGATAGAGACCAAACTACCGAGTTATATTAAATTTGGATTCTAACTAGAGATACATATAATAGTTTAATGGCTTCAATGGAACTAGAGTTTTTAGTTGTTCTTAATACGAAGCCTAGTGTTTTCATACCTTTGTTCATAATTTGGTGGATATGATTGGTGAAACTTAGTTTTTCATCCAAAATAATTCCAAGATCTCTCCTTTCCGTGACTCTGTCTAAAGCTGTGTTATTGATGGAATATTCGAATAAAACAGGATTTTTTATTTCTGAAGAAAGTCAAGGTTTTACACTTTTCTACATTTTAAAATAAATTATTTTGAACGCACCAATCCTTAAACTTACTAATATTTGACTGTAGTATATGGCAATGATTTATATCTATTAGTTTCTTGTATAGCTTGATGTCATCAGCGAAGAGCAATACCTGGACATCATTGAAATAATTGGTTATATCATTGATGAAAATGAGGAACAAAACTGGGCCAAACCAACCTTGCGGTAGGCCACTAGTAGCCCAGAAAGCTTTCAAGATCCAAGATTTTATTTTGACGAACAGTTTACGATTTAATAAATAGCTAGTAAACCATTTTAGCATGTTATCCCCTATTCCTAGAGCAAATAGTTTTTGGATTAGTAGTTTATGGGATACTTTGTCAAAATCTTTATTTTTATAGGATGATGTAAGCATAATGAGTAAGATTAAGAAAGGGACCCTCAGATGGTTTGGGCATGTAGAGCGTTGAACGAAGAAAGTAGTGTAAGAAGAATATACGACGTGAATGTGAATGGTAGAAGAAGTTAGAGACGCCCGAGGAAGACATGGCACGATCAAGTGAATCAGATACTCTGCATTCGTCTCATTATCTCAAAGTTTAGTTTTCTGAAGGTTTCACTTCTACCACATGTGAACTGCACACTCTGATTTTTTTTAGCTCTTCATTATGCTAGAGTATAGAAGAGACGTTATTATCATTTAAACTATTGCTGTTGAAATGAAATCCCTGACACACATGTGTGGTAAAACCGTGTATGATCGTGTTAGAAATGTGGATATCCGCAAAGAATGTAAGGCTGATGTAAGTATAATGAGCAAAATTAAGAAAGGAACCCTCAGATGGTTTGGGCATGTAGAGCAATTGAACGAAGAAAGTAGTGTAAGAAGAATATACGACGTGAATGTGAATGGTAGAAGAAGTCAAAGACGCCCGAGGAAGACATGGCACGATCAAGTGAATCAGATACTCGAGTCGGGCCATATCAAGTCAGAATAATAGAAGAGTATGTATGAGACGATGTATGAATGTGAGTGAGGAAAAGAGTGTGTGCCAAGACCGAGTTGTTTGGTGGTCCGTCCTCTCTGCCTACCCCTGCGGGAAACGGCATGATGGTTAGTTAGTTATTTTTATTCATTGTAACTTTTTGATGCATACGTATGTAAGATATTCATTTTCTTTGTAAATAATACACTCATTTTGAAAAAAAATCCTTATTTTTATTCATTGTAACTATTTGATACATACATACGTAAAATATTTATTTTCTTTTTAAATAATACACTATGTAAGTAAATGAAGTTAGAAGTAAAACAAAAAAGAACATTCGATAGGTTAAACGTAACAGTAAAAATAATTTACTGTGATTAACGCGATGACTGGAAAAAAAACATAAAGCTGAAAATGCAATAGGTAAACATGTTTAAAAAATGGCTTGATCAAACGCACACTAAACGATTCTGGAATAAATTATTATTATTATTAAACATAACTAAAATAAAATTCACAACACATACCCAGTATGAAATAAAAGAGACAATAAACAAATGTGAGCTCTATCAAAATCCACCTGTGTACTGAAAATATTGACAACTTGTAATAGGTGGAGGTAACTTACTTAAATGTATATCTGATAAACCTGATACTTACGTATAAACTCCTTCCTCATTACTATATGCGGCTAGCTCCAGTAAAGGGTAGGTGCATGATAATTAAAAACCAATAATGAAAGAGATAAGTTCAAGATATAAAATAGGGTATTTATTGCGATAACAACAGGGACTTGATCGGTAAAATTAAACAAAAGGTGAAGAATCTAAATTATTAGTTAATATCTCGGGCCGTGTACATCATCAATCGAAGATTGATGTATGTTAGACAATAAGTTATAAGTGGGTAGAACGCAAGTGTGCAAGTGTTGAGCGCCATTGCATTTTTATAGAATACAAAAACTAAACTGGTAACCTGAGAATTAAGAAAATAATATAACGTTACGATTTCCATGATGCGAAGATATGATGACAATAATGATGAATATAATGTTGCGATCTAAAGCGCCAATGGTTGGTCCACCAGCAGCAGTAAGCACCTTCCTTCCGTGGTTTGGTTTCTTGACTGACATTAGCCGCGAGCCGAGTCTCTGCACAGATGATAAATGAAACGGGATGACACCTCTCAAAACGCCAGTACTTATTCCTATGAAATCGGGGTGAGAAGGTCCGTGTGAAATCAACCCGTTGCAATTGAAAAGACAGAAAACATTAATTAGGAATATGACATTGATACCACTCAAAACAATATTCACAGTAAAACATATTAAATACCCACTCTGTTCAAAAGAAACAACAAATATTTACTATGAACTTAGCCAATGAATAATTGAATATTAACATGGTGGAATATTAACAACTTAACCTTTTTAAGATCAGTGAAGACATTCACATTAATAAAATTTGTTTATGAACAATAGATACAATATAAATGAGATCCCTGAGGCGTAAGTGTGGTAAAATCATGTAAAGTTGATGTAAGCATAATGAGTTAGATGAAAGGGACCCTCAGATGGTTTGGGCTGTAGAGCGAATGAACGAAGAAAGTAGTGTAAGAATAGATGACACAAATATGAATGGTAGAAGAAATCGGAGATGCCCGAGGAAGACATGACACGACCAAGTGAATCAGATACGTGAGTCGGGCCATGTCAAGAATAATAGAAGAGTATAAATGAGACGATGTATGAATGTGAGTGAGGCAAAGAGTGTGTGCCAAGACCGAGTTGTTTGGCGGTTCGTCCTCTGCCTATCCCTGCGTAGAAACAGCGTGATGTTTAGTTAGTTACAATATACAATGGATACAATATCATTTGAAGAGTAAACACAAAATTAGTCTTAATATAATCCTACTAATATTATAAAGGCGAAAGTTTGTATGCATGTATGTTTGTTACTCTTTCACGCCAAAACTGCTGAATGGATGTTGACCCTCTTTAAATGGTTTACTATGCCGAGCAATGACATTTGCAGCCGCGTAACTTGCCGCGCTCGTCAGTGGCGTAGCTAGCATGGGTGGCACCCGGGGCGGAAAACGCGGTGTCACCCCCCCCCCCCATAAATTTTTTTTTTTGAGAAATTCAAAACACAAATTTTGACTTCCTAAAATATAAAAAACATTTCCAGCTAGTCAAATATGTAAAAAAATTGTTATCCTCAAAATTAAAACACTTTTAAAAACACTAACAGAATAAAAGCTTTTTCAACGATAGGTGATAATTTCCTTCGCCAGTTCCCGTCAATCACAATGTACGAAAGAAATGAGAATGACACAGGGAAAAAGCGAGGAATATTTCACGGGAATCCCCAATAAATCAATAGTAAGGAACGAAAATAAAATAACAGAATTTTTGGGGGATGCTGACCGACCGAGCCATATAGCTACAAATAACAGAGTTCCGTGTGGAGTCTTCAATTCTAATATGCTGCAAAAATCTGAAGAAAATCATTTGCTGTCATGTAAACATAATAACCAATAATTAGGTTAAAACCAGTTTTGTGTTCAGAGTGTAACGATAAAATTTCAATCGTGAAATTGTAAAGGGGGCGTTCAAGTGTAACGTAACGCAATTTTTGAAAAATTTTGACCCACTCTCCCCCCATGCAACGCGCCGTAACATTTTTCTGCACCTCCCTCCCCCTAAACGTTACGTAACACCCAAGAGACAATTTTTACCTAATAATCTCAATTAAATTGCGCAAAGTACTGGAAAGTCGCTTAAATACCCTTTTCTTGTTTTAATCACGTTTGCGGTAAAAATAAAACAAGAGATTTCAAACTCGCAATAGGTCCATGCGTAGTTTGTTTATTTTATTGTTTTAAATTGTAATTCATAAACAAATTGGGAAAATATTATTATTTTTATCGGCCTTTCATTCCTTCCGGATCTCCACAATTTAATACTGTCTTACCTTTAATACACCTACATGGTTTTACAACACATATTTCGTTTTACATTAGCTACACTGAGGAGGCCCTGAAGAAAGTAATTTTACAAAGGTTTCCATATGGAGCAACACTTTACTCCACTATGATTCATAAGCCTACACAGAGTGGAGTAAAACCTTTTTCATGATCTGAATGCAGTTATACAAGTCCCCAAAACGAAGATTTAAAAGTCTACAGTATGATCCACAGAAGAGAAAAACCGTTTTCATGTCCTGATTGTAACTATTCGCGTTCTCAAAAGGGATACATAAGAAGTCAGTTTGCTGAATCAGTGTGGAGAAAAACCTTTTTCATGTTCCAACTGCAACTATTCATGTACTATGAAGAGAAATCTAAAAATCACACGTTTACCGACAGTGGAAACAAACCTATTTCATGTCCTGACTGCAACTATTCTTATTCTCGAAAAAATAACTAAAACGGCACTTGCTAACACACAGTGATGAAAAACCTTTTTCTTGTCCCGACTGTGTCTTTCAGCACTGATAAACACGCTAACACAATAATAACTTCTTCACTAACTCACGTCAGTCCATAGATAACAATTCACTTCATGAGTCTACGTTAATCACAATATACGAACGAAATTAGAATGATACAAGGAATCCCCGACTGAGCCAGGAAAAAAAAACATTTTTCGGGAATCCCCGACCAACCAAGCCATAGAGCAAAATAACAGTCAGTGTTAACGTGTAAAATATTTTTTACGTCAATTTTGCATTTTCGTAAGTTTTTTCTCCACGTTCGAGTGTCACCCCCTCCTCGGGTGGCACCCGGGGCGGTCCGACCCCCCGCCCCTCTCTCGCTACGCTACTGGCGCTCGTATGACAATTTTTGTCAACATATTTAATCATAGATGTTTATTTCTTTTTGCACTTTTTTGTTTTTTTGCTGAACTACCCATATTAAATATCATTTAAATCATAGATAAAACTCAAATAAACTTAAAAATACAATTATATCAGCGAAATTCACTACTTATTATGTTATGCATACAGAAAACATGCGACATTCATTAGCAATAGAAACTCGCGATGTAGATTGTAAGTACGAAAACAAACGAGTATGCGCCGCGCTTCCCTCCGCCATCCCGCGCACCGCATCGTACCCCGCGTATCACAGCTCACGCACCGCACCCGAACATTCTGTAGCATGGGGATCACTCGGGTTCGCTCGTTCACCTACTATACACTTCACATTTTTTTTCGTAGTGCATAATAAATTTTGTGATCACTGATCACTGACGTGCCCGAAATATTGTGTCGCGTGCCATTAATGGCACGCGCACCATAGGTTCGCCATCCCTGCCATAGATATTAGTCAGCAGTTTGAGCTGTAGATATTCGTCCTCACTTTGGTTCTCATAGATATTAGTCAGCAGTTTGAGCTGTAGATATTCGTCCTCACTTTGGTTCTCATAGATGTTAGTTCGATTTGTTCAGTTTTTGGAATTCCTGTAGGTGTAGATATTAGTAGACGCCTCCTTTGTGGTTTAGTACCTCAGTGCACATCCAACAGGGAGCCGGGGTTTGTGACCGATGGGTTAACGGAAATCAATAATAGTTAATGTTTGTTATAATGTGTAATAGAAAAAAATAAACATTGCCCTAGGAGCACATTCGACATTTATCGTTAAAGTCTACCTGATCACAGGGTGCAGAAAGCGGAGGTCTGATATTGTTCTTCGAGCATTTAAAAAACATCTGACATTTCTTGGGTAGGTATGTTTTTGAATACTACTTTGTTCGACTGAAAAACTCGTTAAATCCTTTTAAAATTGTTTACCTTTTAGCTGTAGTGTTATTAATTAATTCGTAACTGCGTTTATATTTGATAACAATTATTGTATCATTTTACATTAATTTTATTTGGGTCTACATGCTATGTAAAATAAAAATTCTTAAAAAAAAAACACTGGGACCAATGCCGAGCATTCAACATCATTTCGAATCCATTTGACGATCAAACGGAAGCCATCATTCTACATCGCGTGGTAAAATAGCTTGCCCGCGTTTAAAAAGTATCGACAAAGTTGAAGTTATCACTTTCGATGATATAAAATCATTTGTGCGATCTTCGGCTTTCAAAAGGTATTAATATGTCCTCATAACTGTTAGGTGGTGGATATATGGCCAAAACCGGTCTTAGACATGATGTACTGGAGGGGGACAGCAGGACACAAGTATCTTAGAAGAGGCCAAGGCTCTCATAGTGGAACAAATAGATATACGAGTATAAGTGCATTCTTTACTTACTATCATTGTACTAAATAATATAATCCATTTGTGACGTTTCCACTGAACCAAATGCCGAGCTCCGAGGGTATAAATCCGACGAATAAAAGGCATCTCAGAAAGTGCGCTCAAAGGAAACAAATTATTCGTATCAAAATTCAATTTTTTTCATTACGACCTATTTATATCCGAGCGGGATAGTTTTAAAATTGATTAATTGATACTCCAAAGTTGATTAATTCGTCCCTAATCCTATTCGTAATTAATGAGTCCCAAAATAATAGTTAGACACGCAACAATCAATTTCTCAGAATTGAACAGCATTATGAAACTCAAATATAACGCTTCACTCGATGAACGATGAATCTGCTACTCGTTATTTAATTTATCAGCGTATTCTGAACATAAAACCAGTTTGTGTGCGCTGAATTAAAACTACACTCAGATCATGAAAAAGATTTGATTTTGGCATTAAATAAATAGTCTGCAACTAGAATTTTATAACTGCACATCGAATAATAGAATGTTTTCCTTCGAAATGTGTCAGCAGATGAATGCAACTAGAATTTTACATTCTGAACTGGTTTTTATTAAATCTATACCTGGCGAATTAAAACTACATTCAGAACAGGAAAATGGTTTTTCTTTGATTCTGGCAGCACACACATAGTCTGCAAATAGAATAATATAACGGAGCTTCAAATAAGAGGATGTTTTCCTTCGAAATGTATCAACAGATGAATCCACAACTGGAAATTTACATTCCCAACACAAAATTGGTTTGTATTAAGTCTGTATGCGGCGAAATAAAAGTACACTCAGAACATGAAAATGGTTTTTCTTTGATTCTGGCAGCACACACAGAGTCTGCAACTAGAATTTTATAATTGATCTTCGAATAAGATAATGTTTTCCTCTGAATTATGGCAGAAGATGAATCATAAAATGGAATTTTACATTCTGAAAACTGGTTTAACCCTTCGAATAATAAGAAAAAAATATATGTAAACTTTTGCCTGTCAATGTTTGCTTTTGTACGCATTCTCCGGTTCTTCCCATGCATTTTAAATGTTCCTTTTTATGGTTTTTTTTTTATCCTTTTGCAAAAAACAAAATTGTTCTAAAATCTAGATAAAGTAATTTTTTCGACGTGCTTATTAGAACATTTTTATTTCTAAATTTAATATTCTGGTATTGGAATGTGAATTGGCTCAAAAATACCCACCTGCGAATATTCGAATGAAAGGACCTAAAATAGAATGAACTTAAAATTTTAAATACTGATTCCTATTCTTAAAAAAATTTAATAAAGCTGTTTCTTAACTTTTTATCGCAATCACAAATTTATTTTTTAATGAAATGTGTGGGACATAGTTTCACAATTATATTTTAAAATTAAATGTGTGGGACAATTTGCGTCTCCTAGACGGGTTAAACTAAATCTAAATTTGGCGAATTAAAACTACACTCAGAATACGAAAATGGTATCTTTTTGATTCTGGCAGACCATACATACATAGTCTGCAACTAGAATTTTATAACTGCACTTCGAATAAAATAATGGCCTCTTTCGAAATGTATCAGCAGATGAATAAACAACTGAAATTCATTCGTTGATACATTCTGAACACAATTCTGGTTTTAATTAAGAGTGAATCGGTTTGTGTGTTATCAGTTTTGATTAGTATTACTCTCATACTATGCGTACGGTTTTCCTACGAATTGCGAAATTTGCAGCTTAAAAAAATATGACTATTGATATTTTTAATAAGAAAAAGAGTTGGATTCGTAAACGAAAGTATCGTAGAACATTTTCAAATAATGATTTGAAATGGTTGAAATTATTCCTAGAAAATATTATTATTTGTGAAAATTTGCCGCCCCCCTTATTAGTGCGGCCTGGAGCGGGCTGCCCCTCCCACGCTACGCCACTATTTTCACCCGTGTGCGTTCTAGCATGTTTCATTAAATCATTTTACTGTATAAACCTGCAAGTGCACTCCGAGCACGAAAACGGTTTCTCTCCGGTGTGGGAAAGAGTATGTCTTACTAAATAATTCTTTCGTCTGCATCTGTAAGTGCATTCAGAGCACGATAATGGTTTCTGTCCAGTGTGGGTTCTAATATGAGATACCAGATTGCTTTTCTTACGGCACGTATAGGAGCATTCTGAGCAGGAGAATGGTTTCTCGCCAGTATGGGTAAGAGTATGTCTTACTAAATCATTCTTTTGTATGCATCTGTACGTGCATTTTGAGCACGAGAATGGTTTCTCTCCAGTGTGGGTTCTAATATGAGATACCAGATTGCTTTTCTGACGGCACGTATAAGAGCATTCTGAGCAGGAGAATGGTTTTTTGCCGGTATGGGTAAGAGTATGTCTTACTAAATCATGCTTTTTTATGCATCTGTAAGTGCATTTAGAGCACGAGAATGGTTTCTCTCCAGTGTGGGTTCTAATATGATATACCAGATTACTTTTGCCACTGCACGTATATGAGCACTTTGAGCAGGATAATGGTTTCTCTCCAGTGTGGATTTTACTATGACGAACAAAATTCCATTTAACCCTACACTTGTAGGCACAAGTCGGACAGGAAAACGATTTCTTTCCAGTGACTGAATGCTTTGCTTCTAGTCCAGTTTCAACAGAGAATGGTTTCTCGCCGGTATGGGTTCTAATATGATATACCAGATTACTTTTGTCACTGCACGTATATGAGCATTCTGAGCAGGAGAATGGTTTTTCGCTGGTATGGGTAAGATTATGTCTTACTAAATCATTCTTTTGTATGCATCTGTAAGTGCATTTAGAGTACGAGAATGATTTCTCTCCAGTGTGGGTTCTAATATGAGATACCAGATTGCTTTTATCACGGAACGTATAAGAGCATTCTGAGCAGGAGAACGGTTTCTCGCCGGTATGGGTAAAAGTATGTCTTACTAAATCATGCTTTTGTATGCATCTGTAAGTGCATTTAGAGCACGAGAATGGTTTCTTTCCAGTGTGGGTTCTAATATGAGATACCAGACTACTTTTGTCACTGCACGTATAAGAGCATTTTGAGCAGGAGAATGGTTTCTCTCCAGTGTGGATTCTACTATGACGAACTAAATTGCATTTAACCCTACACTTGTAGGCACAAGTCGGACAGGGAAAAGATTTCTTTTCTGTGTCTGAAAGCTTTGCTTCTAGTCCAGTTTCAACAGTGGATGATTTCGGCGAATTAAATTCTGAAACACAACATTTAAATTAATGGTATTGAGAGTACTTCACAGATAAACTACACATCGAAAATATTAAATTTCCTGATGGGTTGGAAACTTTATCAGTTTTAATAATTAGAAATGATTTTTTTGCAGTAGCAAAAAAATCATTTCTTTTGATCGATTAAAAATCTCTAAGGGAGTATGTCAACATTTAGGAATGTTGTGTGCAGGATATTTTAAGAAAATAAAGGAGAATGTTGAAAAGTTCTGGGAAGGAAAATGGTGGGTAGGAATCTGGCACTCAATTTGTGCAGGAGGGGCAGAGGTACGAATCGTTCCCTCCCCCTGCGGTACAAGGTGATGGGTCGAGAAAGTCCGACTGAATAGGTCTAGATCAGGGGTGCTCATACTTGAACTGCTGGCGATCTAACTCCATATTATTAGACTTCGATCGATCGACTCTGACATGATGTAGCACCGGGGGTAGTTTATTGCGACCTCATTTTATGCCGATTTATATATCGCATATGACTGAGTATTCTTTCAATAAAAATCATGGTCATAAATTCTACTCTAATTTACGACTGCTCTCGGAAATCGGGAATGGTACCCAAGGCGGGTTTTAATTTAAAATCGCTTCTGCGTAAGAGTCCCGAAACAACAGCTACACACGGAACAGTCAATTTCTCAGAATTTGCGGCATAAGGCATGCAACTCAAATGCAAATCTTCACTCGGTACACGGTGAATCGACAACTTGTTATTTAATTTATCGTTATATTGTGAACACAAAACTGGTTCAAATTCAATATGTATGCGGGGAATTAAAACAACACTCAGTACAAAATTAATCTGCAACTAGACTTTTATAACTGCACTTAAAATAAGAGAATGTTTTTTCTTTCGAAATGTGTCAGCAGATGAATCCACAGCTGGAATTTTACATTCTGAACACAAAACTGGTTTAAATTAAATCTGTATGCGGCGAACTCAATCTACACTCAGAATATGAAAATGGTTTTTCTTTGAATCAGTACATAAATAGTCTGCAACTAGAATTTTATAACAGCACTTCGAATTAGAGAAGGTTTTTCTTCGAAACATGTCAGCAGATGAATCCACAACTCGAATTTTACATTGTGAACTCAAAACTGATTTAAATTAAATCTGTGCAGCAAATTAAAACTACACTCAGAATAAGAAAATGTTTTTTTTTATTCTGGCAGCACATGCATAGTCTGCAACAAAAATTTTATTACTGCACTTCGAATAAGATAATATTTTTGTTCGAAATATTTCAGCAGATGATCCACAACTGGAATTTTACATTTTAAACAAAAATTGACTCACAATCCGGAGGACGCGGGTTCGAACCCGGCATCCGCAAATAAATTTTATTTGATTAATTTGTGTTATTTCACAATTCATTCATTTTAAAATAATATATAGTATATTTGCGGCATGTTCCAGAGTGGAAGATACTATCAGTATATCCCTGGTGTAAGACCACCATTCAGAATTGAAAAGTTGCTTGAAAATGGCTTTAGCCGTGTTTAGTGACCAGATCTGAATAGCCAGGTACTTCCCAACCTTCCTCTTCCCCACCTCCTTCCCCTCCCCACTAACTTCAGCCTCACAACATACCCCAATTGGGGATGCCATAGTCTCACTGGCTCCAGACGGGAGCAGTTGAGATTCTTGTGAGGTATTCACTGTAAAAAAAAAAAACTGGTTTAAATTAAATCTGTGTGCAGCAAATTAAAACTACAATAAGAACATGAAAATGGCTTCTATTTGATTCTGGCAGCACATACATCTTCAACTTGAATTTTATGACTGCACTTCGAATAAGAGAATGTTTGCCTTCGAAATATTACAACAGAAATTTTACATTATGAACTAAATTAAGTAAAATGTGTGCGGCGAATTAAAACAACACTCAGATGAAAATGATTTTTCTTTCTTCTGGCAGCACAGACAGAGTCTGCAACTAGAATTTTATACGTCGAATAACATAATGTTTTCCTCCGAAATTTGTCAGCAGATGAATCCAGAACTATAATTTTACATTCTGATCACATAACTGGTTTTGAGTGAATCTATTCACCGCCCTCATTTTTAATTATTAATTAATAAACTTCATATCGCCTTCAAGTTACAACTCGGACTGACTGACTCATAGATAAACCAAACCACACACTAGAAACTAGATCGATAACTTCGGGCTTTTGAAGGGGGCAATTTTCAACAATATTTCAACATGAATATGCAATAATTTTTAGAGTGTACAACAACCAAAATGCGCGACCATTGACAATACAAGTTACAAATAAATATTAAACAAAAAGGAGTGAAAAATTGGTGGTCTTATTAATTAAGGATCAACTAAAACAAGAACTGTGAATCGATCTACTTACATCGGCAATTTTTTCTCGAGATCGACTCAAAAAGCATTCGCGATCGACCGTTTGGGCATCCCTGGTCTAGATTATGTCTGCCTCAAGGAGTCTCTCCCGATCCGACCCGCCAAGCAATAGTTAAGCAAATGCATTCGCCATCAAGACATAGACGAACTCCAAGAATCCGGGCATCTCTGCTAAATCACCAAACGTAGCAAACCACTTGCGATGACCTATGGCAGGGGTGTAGGTAACCCAATAAATGTTTCCCGGGGCAGCGGTACCCATACCAACCTCCAAAATTGAATGTTTAAGCAAATACCCGTTTAATACAGCACTAGATTCACGCGCAACGACGGGTTAATAGTTCCGAAATTTAACAATAAGTACGGACAGAGAACGTTTGAATACATCATACCAAATATATTTAATTTATTACATATATTTTTTTATTACCTTGCTTGAGGAACAAGATTGCAATATGTTATAGACTAAAATTAAAGATAATTTTCAGGATTTGTGTGAACAAAGTAAAATCGTTATGTATTATAAACCCAAAAAAGACCCCTCGCAATAAAATCTTGGATAACTTCTGATATATTAGAAAATATTTTAAAAAAAGATTCACTGTACAGAAGGTGGAAAATTTCTCCTGCAAATAAATTCTTTGAATTAGAATATAAAACTTTCAGAAATAAGGTTACAAAAGAAATCATTAAATGTAAGTCTACCTTTTTTAACAATAAATTTAAAAATTATTTCGGAGAAACAAAAAAAACTTGGGATGAGGTAAATAAATTATTAGGACGCAAGTCTAAAAGCAGTTGTGACGAAATAATCTCAAAATATATGTTAAAAACGCATAATGAAGAAACTGTAGCAAATAATTTTGTTGAATATTTTACGAGCAGTGTTAGTTCTATGATACATAAATGCGATTATAAAGCATCGACCGTCAGACCGACAGAAGTGCAACATAGTATGTACCTACCAAGAGCTACCTGCGAAGAAATCAATATTATTGTTAGCAAACTAAACAATTCAAAATCACCAGGGATTGACAACATTCGAATGTTTGACATTAAGAAATATATTAATATTTTAGGGCCTGTAATAACTCATTTTACCAATATAATATTAGCACAAGCAATGATTCTAGATGAACTTAAAAGTAGCATCATTAGACCAATTTACAAAGGCGGCAAACACACAGATGTACAAAATTATAGGCCGATTAGAATTTTGCCAGCCCTAGAAAAAATACTCGAAAAATACATTTCAGTAAAACTTAACAAATATTTAGAAACCTTTTCCTTGCTAGATCCCAACCAGTATGGTTTTCAAAAGAAAAAAAGTACGGAAATGTTGCTTCAGGAATTTTCAAATCACGTTAATCATGAATTAAATTTAAAAAAACATGTGTTGGTTTTATTCATTGATAACTCGAAGGCTTTTGATAACATTGATACAAATAAACTTTTAGAAACATTGGAAGCAATAGGAATTCGAGGAAAGCTACTAGTTTTGTTAAAAAATTATTATCGGATCGACAAATAACAGTAAAAATTCTAAACAAATTTAGCAAAAGAAAATACATTTCAACAGGTGTGGCACAGGGGTCAATTTTAGGGCCAACCATGTAGGTATATTATATATGTCTCAATTATGAGTAAATTATTTTCATTTGTTAAACATTTTGTATACGCAGACGATACGGCACTCGTAATATCACACGAGGACCTGATTTCTGTAATGAACCTTATGCAGCATGATTTTATTGCCCTCCTAAAATGGTCTCATGATGCAGGTCTCAAAATAAATGCAAAAAAAACAAAAATTATGCACATAAGATCTCCAAACGCGAGATATAATGTAATCCCTTCATTATATACACATACATTTGACTGCATACACAAAAATGTTGCACAGCCCTGTTCATGTGAAACCTTTGATTTTGTCAAAAATGATGTATATTTGGGTGTTACCATTGACTGCTACATGAAATGGGATGTACACATTACTAATGTTTGTAAACGTCTACGGTCTATTGTGGGTAGAATTTATAAAATAAAATATTTCGTGCCTATAAGTACTTTAAAATTAATCTACCTATCTCTGGCTGAATCCACAATTCGTCATGGAATCACTTCTTGAGGACATTCTTGTAAAACTAATATAAGTTATATCCAAACATTACAAAACTCCCTTACAAAATTGTTAATCCATAAATATACCAATGCACACAGAAGCAATACTAAATTAATATACAAGAATACAAGTCTCTTAATGTTTTACCTGTTAGAGGATTATTGTTTTACAATATTGTAAGTCAGTATCTTATATTGTTTGATTCCTTGTATAGGGAAAGAGTTTTCCATAAACATAATACAAGATTCACTCAAAATGAAGGACTGGTGGTTCCTAAATGTACCAATAAATACGGCGAAAGAACCCTGAACTATATTGTACCCAGAATGTTAAATAAACTACCAATGACAATTAAAAATATAAACGTTTTTACAGCTAAAGTCAAATACGATCTAAGGAAATGGTTATTAGATGCCGATGATTTATATTGATGCCCTACCGAAGACCTTGTTTTCCTAATTGGAATTCACATTCACAATTTGTATTACCTTAGGGGTCGTCCATTAATCACGTGATGTTTTTTAGCAACTTTTTAACCCCCCCCCCCCCCCGTGGTGACATGTGGTGAGGTTTTAGACCAACCCCCCCCCCAAAATCACGTGTATTTTTTTTAGTACAAGTATTTTGAAATATTCAGAATATTATCACGAAAAATAAATACACGTGATATCTCATTACATCCCCCCCCGGCGATATTTCGTGATTTTTTCCGAACCCCCTCATACTGTTTTACTATTGTACCATGTTATTGCAAAAAAAGTTGTCATTATGTAACTGCTGACAAACTACATAAGTAGTTAAGCAGGTTTAAATGTTAACAAATAAAAAAAATTATTATTTATTTATTCAAAATTTACGGCACAAAGTGCCATTTACAAACATGTATTATTATTATATTTAAACAGTCATAGTACAGTGAAGGAAGATTTTTTTTTTGAATTTCTTATAATAAGAGAAAAAAATAACTAATGAAAACTTCAAAAGGATACAGTGAAATAAAAAGAATGACTTGTTATGAAGTAACCTCGTTACAATACGTAAGGCTGAAATGTTTGATAATAATAATAATTGGATAATTTATAAAGCGCCGTTTTTGTGAAAAATCACCTCAAGGGCGTAGAGGGCGTGATAAGTAGAGCCTTGTATTTTAATAAGGAAATATGAAAAATATCAGCAACATTGGCATAAAAATTACCAATGGTGAGTATTCTATTTATAACAGAATTATATCCAGCGACAGACGTATAATTGTCACAATAATACATACTAGGGAACCTTGATCTAATGGTAGGTACATGAAAGTGAATCAACTTATATATCATAATATATCAGGGCTATCCAATTGACGATTTACAATTTTGTATAAAAATATGAGATCAAAAATTTTTCAACTTCGACAATTTCAATGAGTGTAATAAAAAGTCATAATTTATTGATTCTAAAGGGATTCCAAGTCGAAAATTAATATACCTCAAAAACTTGCGTTGAACTTTTTCAATGATATTAATGTGATTATTAAAGACAGGTGACCAAATTGTAGAGTTATATTCTAGAATGCTGACATTTCAAAGATTTAAAGCAGGGGTGGGGAACCTGCGGCCCGCGATGCCTTTCGGTGCGGCCCGCGGGCACTTTTGGTGCAGCCTGTTGAAAGAATCACAAAAAATTACACAGAATGGCATGTTTTTTCACGGTGTTTCAGTTGCATTTTTAAGACGTTATTACAAAATCGTTACTAGCGAGTTGTTTAAATACAAATAAAAACGTGATAAAATCTCCCATTTTACTTTTATTTTAATTTGTTACTGTGAATCAATAGTGAAATTCCATCGGAACTTTTAATTTTCTTATACGGGACAGTCTCGATATTTCAGGGTGGATGGCAACTCTATTCGGAGGCGAATCTTAGGCAGTTTGTCATTAACATTATTTTCTAGTCATCGTTCCGGAAGTAAAGTGGATAGTAAATCAATAAAATCCTATTAATGACAATTACGAAGAAAAGAAAAGTTGAAGCTGAGTGAAACGTGAAATCATTTGAAACTAAATTAAGGCTGTGGAAAGTGCAACTGGAAATGAATAACACGACTCATTTTCCAACACCGCAAGGACAAAAGCCTTCTACATCGTTCGAGTACGCTGGTGATTGCGCGAAAAAAGTGAGGCATTTAATGAACTATTTAAGGGCGTGAAAAGAGAGCAAACGGATTTGAAAATATTTGCTACTCCGTTTCACGTCTAACTATCGAATGTGTCTGATAATCTGCCGCACGAAATTATTCAATTACAAAGCGATGATGAACTAAAAGCTAGATATAACAATCTCCCCAAATAAAGTAGGAATCACTGGTTATATTAAGTCAAGCACGTCCCTTAACATTTTATATATAATTCAAACATTAATGCCATAATAATTGCCACACTTCGGGCATAAAAAAATAATTAAAAATGTAATTTATTGTAATTAGTTAAATAAATATATTGCGGACAATAAGTATGCTACAAAATGTGAAAAAAAAACCAATCACATAATCAAAGTACAATTTAATTTAAGCTGGTTGACTAGTGGACTCCTATGCAGATTCAATCTAAAGGTGAAACGAATCTTGTGTTTACAATGCAAATTCCTGTTGCAGATTCATCTGCTAACCCTAACGCATTTTGAAGGTAAAACCATTTTGGTGTTCTAGGTGCAGTATTAATTAAAGCTGGTTAGTCACTATCCGATTCGCTCTGACGGAAAAACCAGTTTTGTGTTCAAAATGCAATGAAAAAATTCCATGTGTGGTTTCATCTGCTTACGCTTTTTGTAGAAACCCGTTCTCGTTTTCGAAGTGCATTTATAAAATTCTAGTTGCATTTGTGCTGCCAGCATTAGAGAAAAGCCATTTTCATGTACTCAGTAAAATGGCTACACTCAGTAGTATTAAGTCTCCGTGTACAGATTCACCCTATAACTGAAACCGGTTCTGTGTTTAGAATGCAACGAAAACATTCCAGGTTGGGTTTCATTTTTTGACGCATTCCTCATGTTAGAAGTGCATTTACAAAATTCTAGTTGCGTATTTTGTAATGCCAGAATTGGAGGAAAGCCATTTTCATGTTCTGAATGGAGTTTTAATTCCCCGCGTACAAACTCACACTATATTTAAAACCAGTTAGGTGTTAAGAATGCAACGAAAAAAATCCAGGTGGGGTTTTATCTATTATTTTTAATTGTAAAACTAACGTTTTTTAAGACAAGATTTTTTATGCATAGCACAAAGGTAACAATTATTATAAGCAATAATTATCAGCCTGAAACACTCATCCACATTGAAAAATCTTCCGAGAAAAGATACCGTCCCGTTGGCGTCATGTATCTTTTCTCGGAAGATTTTTCAATGTGGATGAGTGTTTCAGGCTGATAATTATTGCTTATAATAATTGGGGTTTTATCTCGCTAACGCGTTTCATAAGAAACCATTCTCGTTTGTGAAATGCAGTTATAAATTTGTAGTAGCATATATGTGCTGCCAGTATTGGAGGAAAGTAATTTCACGTTCTGAATATAGTTTTAATTCCCGGCGTACAGATTCAACCTGTAATTAAAACCAGTTCTGTGTTAAGAATGCAACAAAAACGCATCACGTGTGATTACATTTCCTGACGCATTTCTTATGTTGGAAGTGCATTTATAAAATTCTAGTTTCATAGTTCATACTACCAGAATTAGATGAAAGCCATTTTCATGTTCTGAGTGTAGTTTTAATTCCCCGCATACAAATTTAACCTAAGCTGAAACTAGCTCCGTGTTCAGAATGCAACAAAAATTTTAATCTGCTCATGCATTTTGATGGAAACCATTCTCAAGTTCAAAGTGTACTTATAAAACTCGGTTGCAGACTACGTGCAGCCTGAATTTTCAGGAAAACCATTTGCATGTTCTGAATGTTGCTTATAATTAAAGAGTGTTGGCAGTTAGGTAACTTTCATTAGTTTTAGTAGAACCAGTTTTTTGATTCGAATGTGGCTCCCCCCCCCCCCGAGACGATAATCGGAGTGCGGCCCGCGGGTTAAAGTATGACCATCCAAATGGCCCGAGACGCTAAAAAGGTTCCCCACCCCTGATTTAAAGCAATGTAAAATATATGGTGAAAAATTGGATTTTGGAAAAAAAATACTTATATTATAAAAAAAATACTTATATTATAAAATATTATTATATTATGTATGAAAAAATGTTAAATCTGTAGATATAAGATGTAAATTGTAAATGTAAAAATCTATATGTAACTAATAACATATAAGCACCTGTTGACAAGCCATTTCAATTGGCTTAGCATGACTTGTTTGTTGATTTTAATAAATATGTATTATCTATTCTTCCAATAATAAAAAAAATAAATTATAATGTTATCACCGAGGTATAGAATGTTGAAGTGTTTTCGACTTTTTGGGGTGATTTCTTTACCTTTGAGTTTGAATTTATTCTTAAAAAATAAGTAATAAAATTTCAAATGTATTTATTTTACTTTAATTATGTTGCTCATACATCCATTCAGACAATAAAAATAATATAATGGAATAAAAATGTGGTGAATGCACATTTTTAAGTATTTCTACGCCAATGTGTAACTCCTACAATCTCTTTCCGCTACTTATCTAGAATTACTTTTGTGTTAATTTTAAATATTGGAACCTTCTCGAAGTCTGGTCTCTTCTACATATCTTAACAACTGCGTGTGTAACAAGAATAAAATACTTCAGTACCCAGTGCATTGTTCAGGCGGACGGTGTGTTTCCTGCAAACACGACAGAATGGCGACAGTTTCAACAAGGATGCAGAACTTCGCGGTTATTGGCGGTTATCATACAGTAGAGTAGATTATTTCACACACCTTGTGATAATAATATAGAGTATTCTTGTTGTAAATATGAATAAGATTGCGAGATTAACTGAATTACATTTAAATGCATTGGTGTAATATATTTTACATTGGTATACTTTTTTGAAAATCTTGTTCTTTTGTTTTCTTGACTTGTTTTGTTTTATGACACATGTTAGTTAGTAATGTTAATACGCTTCCCTGTAAACTTCAGCTGTACCATGAACGACTTAACCTGACTAAATGGGGCTACGCATTGATTCGCATTTGGCATTTAAACAACATATAAAAGGTATTATAAACCGATACAGTCCATGATAGCTTTTTGTTTGACAAGCCCCCAAAGGACACACAAACTCCAATTGCTCGGAGGGCTTTGAAGCAAAGAATGGACGGTTACCTCGTCGAATTTAATGTTTCAAAGACCCAATCATGTTTGATAACGTCTAAAAGGATCGACATGAAAATCTAGTCTCCTTCAACGGAAGTAACCTTCCGAACAGGACCTCCATCGATATGCTTGGTGTAACTCTAAGTGACCAGCTCAGGTACGGGGGCTCCATCGAAACCAGAGTTAAGTTAGCCTCTCAGAAACTGGGTGTACTGTACAGGGCCCGCAGATACTTTAATAGTACACAACTGCTACCCCTGTACAAATCGCAAGTACGCCCCACGGTTGAATTTGGCAGCCACCTCTGGTCTGGAGCTCCAAAATACGTAAAAAAAAAAAACACTTGACTCTGTGCAGAAACAGGCGGTCCGTTTGATAGATTAACAGACGGACTGCAATCTTTAGAGCATAGGCGTCAGGTGGGAATGCTGTCCTTGTTCTACCGGTATTACAATGGTAGATGCTTCGAGGAACTAGCATCATTGATCCCCTCGGCACCGGTGCATAGTCGGGAAACACGCCAAATACGCGCCCAACATTTGTACACGGTTGACAATACTCACATGAGAACGGGTCGTTTCTATGACTCGTTCTTGAGTTCAACGACTCGGCTGTGGAACGATTTGCCGGCCTCTGTGTTTCAGGACAGATCCGACAGATCCGGTAGATGTGTAATTTTTAGTCGTGAAGTGTGTGCTCATTTACTTCGAAGCGATACCGTGTCGCCAGCTCCACTAACTTTCACCAGTACAAAATAATCGTGACAAGCAGTGGAAAGAAGGAGGTAGCGCAACACGGCATAACACCCCAAAAACAGATAACGAAAATGCTTTTGGCCGTGAAAATCTTAAAACCTATAAGTAAAATTTCTTTTAATTTTTTAAAGTGTGTTTTGAGCGTGGACTCGATAGGGAAATATTTACCGAAATCTGCAACTGAAACACAAATTTAAAATATCTCGAACAAAATGAATGACGTGGGTAGACTTATTGACAAATGTTGAACTAGCTTTAAAAAAAAATCGAGGATAATTCGAATAATGGGGGTGTTAATTTCAAGATACCCCGTTAAATTAATGGAATTCGTGGTTAAAAGAATAACTTAAAAGTTAATAGCAAAGATATTGAAATATAAGTAGATGTGCCATCTGCTGTTTTTACTATGTGGGTCTGCGCTTCCGGGTGTCGCCGATATTGTTTACCAATTAACAAATAAACTAAAAGAACAAATAATTAACGAATAAACCAAACGAACGTTAAACTAAATGAACGAATTCTTTCCTTATTCAAAATATATTGTTAACCAATATTAATGCACATTTTCAAAAAATCAACTAAATGAACAAATTCTTTTTGTATGAAAACTACGCTAATTAGCGCGTAGTCCGGCGACAGTTGCGCGGACACCATAGCATATCTCTTCTGTATTTGAATATCTTTGGTTAATAGCTTACCTAAGGCGGCCAACTTTATGAAATATCAATGCGGACAGTGGGTGTCAGCCGGGGGGGGGGGGGGGGGGGGGGAATCCTTTTTAAAAAAAATCATGTTCATGAATTCTACCACAAATTGAAATTCTACCACAATCGGAAATCGAGAATGATGTCCATGTAATAGGATGACTATTCATCTTGTTATTTCATTGGTTGTTTATTCTGAACCCAAAAATAGTTTAAATTATATTTGTATGCGGCGAATTAAAACTACACTCAGAACATGAAAATGGTTAATTAATTCTAGCAATACATACGTCGTATTCAACTGGAATTTTATACCTGCACTTAGAATAGGTCTAGCTTCCTGCATTTAAATGTAGAGTCGTTCTATAAAAAAAGAGTCTTTACTAAGGCGGGTATGTATGTTGTGGTGGATAACCTCCAATGCACTTAGAATAAGAAAATGTTTTTCTTCGAAATGCGTCAGCAGATGAATCCACAGCAGAAATTTTACATTCTAAATACAAAGGTGGTTTAAATTAAATCTGCATGCGGCGAATTAAAACTACACTCAGAACATGAAAATGGTTTCTCTTTGATTCTGACAGCACTTTAATTACATAGTCTGCAACTAGAATTTTATAACTGCACTTCGAATAAGAGAATAATTTCCTTCGAAATAGGTCAGCAGAGGAGTCTAACTGGAATTTTACATGCCGAACACATAACTGGTTTACATTAAATAATATGTATGCAGCGAATTAAAACTACACCCAGAACCAGGGTTGCCAGGTGTTCGGTATTCTACCAAACCGTTCGGTATTTTAGTGACGTGTTCGGTGTTCGGTATGACAAAAATACCGAAGTATGGGCGGTTCGATTATCAGATTTGACGCAATCGGCAATCGATATTGTGTAGCATCCTTACTTAGTTTGTGCGATATTGCCGCTTCGTGCACGCGCTCACTGTTTTCGTTACTGTTACTTTTGATTACTGTTACACATTAGGTGACTACGTACTTCCGTAAATGTGATCATTCGAAATAATTTGACTGCTTGCAACAATCCCCCCCCCCCTGACGCGGGTTTTGCCAAGATACTACCGTGATATGTGGGGAAATTTCACCTCGAAATTCTTTTTTGCTCAATGTTCGGTATATTTTTGGACCTGGCAACCCTGCCCAGAATATGAAAATGGTTTCTCTTTGATTCTGGCAGCACATACATAGTCTGCACCTAGAATTTTATTACTGCACTTTGAATAAGAGAATATTTTTCTTCGAAATATGACAGCAGACAAAATTTTACATTCTGGACTTGCAACTTAAATGTAAAGCTTCAGTCGGTACAGGATGAATCTGCAACTTGTTATTTACTGTATCGTTATGTTCTGAACACAAAGGTGGTTAATTAAATCTGTATGCAGCGAATTAAAACTACACTCAGAACATCAAAATGGTTTCTCTCTGATTCTGGCGGCACTTACATAGTCTGCAACTAGAATTTTATAAATGCACTTCGAAAAAGAGAATATGTTCCTTACTGGAAATTGGTGGAGTCCCTTCTAATGCACTTCGAATTAGAGAATATTTTCCTTCGAAATATGTCAGCGACGAATCCAACTAGAATTTTACATTTTGAACAAAAAACGGGTTTAAATTAAATCTGTATGCGGCGAATTAAAACTACATTCAGAAATGAATGTTAACACTTTTGCCAAAAAGGAAATTATTTTTGCAATTCTTCACTGAACTTACAACACCGCTTTTTCGCGGTCAGCATGGTTAAGAAATTAATTGATTTGATTTGAATAATAAATATGGGTTATAAATATTACGTGTCACGGCGTGCACTAATTTGTAAACAAAACAACTCAATCACTACTGGCTCTTGCTTGTGACGTAAATAAACCAATCCCTAGATCGATATCTTCGGGCCTTTTCCAGGGACAAATTTTGTCTTGTACTTATGGCTTAAATAGACTAAAGATAGAGGAATTTTATTTGACTACCATACACAGTATTTAAAAAAATATAGGAATGCGGGACATGCGGGACGCTTTAGACGATTTGCGGGACTATTTTTGTAAATATTGGAATGCGGGACGACAACTGCCAATGCGGGACGGTCCCGCAGAATGCGGGACGGTTGGCCGCCTTAAGCTTACCTAGGCTTTGGTCAATATTTTCCAGATGAACGAGACATTCCTTTTTAATGCCAGGATAGTCAATATCTATTTCAGAGTATGCGCCACATTCTTGAGCATGTTCTTCTGCCGCAAGAGTCCCCGGTTCACACTTGATGGCAGAAACGCCTTCTCTCTCCTGTTTGACAATCCCATACTGCAATGCATCACAGTGGGATGTTGGACTCTCTTCAACGGAGATTGTCTCCGGTTCAGACTTTATGAAACCTAAATCCGAGGTCACAAGATCCATTTCCGGTAAACGGCTTTATGATTCTGATGTTGGTGAGATATTCTGGATAAACAAATCGTCAAACTGATAGCGCACTCCGCATTGGACCCAATGAGATGAACGTTAAGTTGACAAAACAACCGACTTTCGAGAAAGTCGACTGAAGTCTGGTTGAGAGAATCACAGGGATATTAAATGGTTTATTTATGAGTTACATCTTTGACCAAGTCATTAAAATATATTTAATTGTTGATGACGATATAGTTAAACATATGTCAAATGATGTCATAGACAAGTCACTTAACGACTTAACTAGAATTTAGAGATGGCAGGTATTCATCATTGTTGTCACTGGAACCAGTGATTTATTTTGTTTGGGGAACCGGTTATTTTTGGATCCTTTAATAATAATAATAATAATTGGATAATTTGTATAGCGCCGTTTTTGTGAAAAATCACATCAAGGGCGCTTTCGAGATTTTGTTGTTCGAAGTCTCGAAACTGGTGGTTTTTCGATGGTTGGTACATGAGGAACAGTAGATCGATAATGCACCAATTGAATGTATCGCCCGAATAACGTGAGCAAACAACAAAAACAAGATTTTTCAGAAACAAGAAAAAACGTTTTTTAAATGTTTTTTTATTAGAAAACATCCCATTTTTTACAGTTTTATATTACTTAGACATAAACAAGGGTACATGTGAAAAAATATTTAAAAAAACATTAAAATAAAGGAAATAATCGACATATAACAAAAAAAAAGTAGAATAACGTTGCCTAAGCTGCCACTTGCAACGTTTTTCACCTGTAGTGCATACATTTACTGAGCCAGTAGGTTTTCATAAAAGATTCTGTTGATTTTTGGTAAGTATTGAGACATACCTACTGTACAGACGACATGTCGGCTCGCGCCACATTTTTCCACTGAGACTGGCTCCCCAGCGCACTTTGGATGCTATTAAAAGAGGGAGATAGATTTTTTTTCATTATGTGAAAGAGTAAGATAGATAGGTATACACATAAAGAACATTATTCCACCAAAAAATCACTTTACGATTATTTGTTGTTTGCAAAGTTATTCGGGCGATGCATTCAATTATTTATCCAAATACTTTTGGAACCGGTTCTTCAAAAAATTCAAAACAGTTTGCAGTACTTTTTACAGTATTTCTTTTATTTATTATTTCATAAAGCTGGGAACATACTAGGCCCACGCAACGCCACGCGACGTAGGTAGACGTCATCATTTCCATATCTGGACTACTTACCATCAGTAGCGTAGCGAGGGGGGGGCGGGCGGGGCGGACCGCCCCGGGTGCCACCCGAGGAGGGGGTGACACTCGAACGTGGAGAAAAAACTTACGAAAGTGCGAAATTGCCGTAAAAAATATTTTACACGTTAACACTGTCTGTTTTTTTGCTCTATGGCTTGGTTGGTCGGGGATTCCCGAAAAAAGTTTTTTTTTTCCTAGCTCAGTCGGGGATTTCCCTGAAATATTCCTTGTGTCATTTTTATTTCGTTCGTATATTGTGAATAACGTAGACTCGTGAATTGAATTGTTATTTATGGACTGACGTGAATTAGTTAAGAAGTTATTATTGTGTTAGCGTGTTTATTAGTGCTGAAAGAACAGTTTGAAAAACAAGGTAGATAGGTGTGAATTTTTAGATACCGTTTTGTAGCGCATGAATAAATACAGTCGGGACAAGAAAAAGGTTTTTCATCACTGTGAGTTAGCAAGTGCCGTTATAGTTATTTTTTTCGAGAATAAGAATAGTTGCAGTCAAGACATGAAATAGGTTTTTTTCCACTGTCGGTAAACGTGTGATTATTAGATTTCTCTTCATAGTATATGAATAGTTGCAGTTGGAACATGAAAAAGGTTTTTCTCCACACTGAGTCAGCAACTGACTTCTTATGTATCCCTTTTGAGAACACGAATATATACAATCAGGACATGAAAAAGGTTTTTCTCTTCTGTGAATCATACTTTTAAATCTTCTTTTTGGGGACGTGTATAACTGCATTCAGATCATGAAAAAGGTTTTACTCCACTCTGAGTAAGCTTATGAATCATAGTGGAATAAGTGTTGCTCCATAAGGACACCTTTGTAAAATTACCTTCTTCAGGGCCTCCTCAGTGTAACTAATGTAAAACAAAATATGTGTTGTAAAACCATGTAGGTGTATTATGTTATTTAGTTATCAAAGTACCTACCACTAATGTCATCTTTGTCTATGTTTCTAAGCTTAATAAATATTAGTTCTCGCTGTCTCCTGAATAAAACAACGTGTTTCATTAAATAGGTTATGGGCCCAGAAGATTCCCAAGCGTTTTTTAAACAATCAGTCACGATAATTTAAATGGTATTTGTGTTAAAAATTCATTTCTTATTGTCGCGGATGTATTTGTTCGTATTGAGAATAGGGCAAGGAGTTATTGCGAAGGCAAACTCGTAATTAGTGTCGGGACATTTTTAACAAAAATGGCGGCGGCATCATATCTCACAAGTATACCCAAGTTGGTTGGACGACAAAACTACGACGTATGGGCGTATGCCGTTGAAAACCTTCTTATATTGGAAGGCATGGAGAAGTGTATCAAGGCCGAAGAAATTGTTACAGTTGGAGATGATGCAAAAACAAAAGCGAAGATAATCCTCACTATAGATCCGTCACTGTATGTACACATCAAGCAAGCTACATCTACTGCAGACTTGTGGAAAAGGCTAAAGCAAATGTTCGATGATAATGGTTTTTCAAGACGCATTTCCTTATTAAGGAGTTTGATATCGATTCGTCTTGAAACTTGTGACTCGATGCAGAGTTACGTCACGCAAATTATTGAAACTGGCCAGAAATTATCCGGAACCGGATTTAATGTGAACAATGAATGGATAGGCTGTTTAATGCTTGCTGGTCTACCAGAAAAATTCTACCCCATGATATTAGCAATCGAGCATAGTGGAATAATAATTACTGCAGATGCAATAAAAACAAAATTGCTTGATATGGCAGGAAATGACACGGAGTCAGTTGGGGCATTTTCCGCCAGAGTGCGTCCGCGCCGCAATGTTGACGGAAATACATCGAAGGTCAAAACCGTAATGAAATCTATCAGATGTTATAGATGTAAAAAAGAAGGGCATTTTAAAAATCAATGTCTTGTTGGGCAATCAGAGCGAAAGAAGACGTCAAATGCATTTTCTGTTGTGTTTTTGAACGGGAATTACAACAAAATGGATTGGTTTATAGACTCGGGCTCTTGTTTTCACATGTCACCAGATGTAAACATTATGTGTAATACGTCGAATCGGACGAGTGTGAAGAAAATAATTGCAGCTAATAGAAGTGCTATGCCTGTTTTATGCTCGGGAGAAGCTAAAATTATTACTTTAACCCCGAAAAGTAAATATGAAGTTATATTAAAAGATATTTTATGTGTGCCAAAACTTACGACAAACTCGATATCTGTCAGTCAGTTAATCAAAAATGGAAATAAAGTGGACTTCAAAAGAAAATGCTGCTATGTTTATAGTAAACAGAACGAGTTAGTTGCTATAGCAGATTTGACAGATGGTGTTTATAAACTAAGGATAGAATACAAGTTAAAAGTTCCTGAAAGAATAATGTCTAATTTAGCGGTTTCAGGCAACACTTGGCACCGCAGATTGGGTCATGTCAATAGTAATTATCTGAATAAAATGACCAGTGCTGTAGAAGGAATGAATCTTCGAGAAAAAGTTGATCTTGGCAAGACATCGTGTACAGTTTGTTGCGAGGGAAAGCAGTGTCGTCTTCCATTCTCAAAAACTGGTACAAGAAGCAAAGAATTACTTCATTTAGTTCATACTGACGTTTGCGGACCTACGGAGAAAGGA
This sequence comes from Limnephilus marmoratus, assembly GCA_917880885.1. NCBI lineage: Eukaryota > Metazoa > Arthropoda > Insecta > Trichoptera > Limnephilidae > Limnephilus > Limnephilus marmoratus. The sequence goes on along the minus strand of OU862907.1, from coordinate 49,362,168 downwards.
TCGCTTGCAGGTTCAAGATTCTTCATACTCTTCGTTGATGACTACAGTCGTATGACATTTGTATATTTTATCAAACACAAAAATGAAGCACTTAGATGTTTTGCAGAATTTAAAGCAAAAGTTGAAAAACAAACAAATAAGAAAATAAAGATATTGAGAAGCGATAATGGTGGTGAATACTGCAACAAGGAGTTTGATTCATATCTCAAGAAGGAAGGTATCACGCACCAAAAAAGTAACCCATATACCCCAGAGCAGAATGGCTTGTCAGAACGTAATAATCGAACGATTGTCGAGAAGGCTAGATGCTTATTGTTTGATGCGCATTTGGGTAAAGAATTCTGGGCTGAGGCGACCAATACAGCAGTTTATTTACAAAATCATACTGTACTTCCTAGTTTAAATGAAAAAACTCCATATGAGATCTGGACTGGATGTAAACCAGACATAAGTCATTTAAGAATATTTGGTAGCAAGGTTATGGCTCATGTTGCTAAAGAGAAGCGTCAGAAATGGGACAAAAAGTCTGAACAGCACATACTTGTGGGCTATCCAGATGACATCAAAGGTTACCGAATATACAACCCTAGAACTAAATATATCACAACTAGTAGAGATGTCATTATCATGGAAGATGAAAACAACCCAGAGGTTAATATACCTATCACTGAGAGTGGAGAAAACTCATGTCCAGTGGGGGACACTAGTTGCAAAGATACGTCACGTTCAGAAGATATAACCTTAGATGAGGATACATTAGTCGAAGATGCATCAGATGATACTTACACTCCTGATACTTACTCTTCTGATACTTACTCTTCTGATACTTACACTAGTGATTTTGAAGATGTTGATGAATCACCTGAGCAGCGTGTTAGATCCAGCAGAATCATTAGGAAGCCAGAGCGGTATAGGATGACGAATATGTGCATTCCTGAGGGTGTGTTTGATGATGCTAATGGACTGTCTTTAGAAGAAGCATTACAGGGAAATGAAAAAAAGCAGTGGTTAAGAGCAGTAAAAGAAGAACTTCAGTGTTTTAAAGAAAATAATGCATGGGAGTTCGTTGATATGCCAAAGGATGGTAAAACCATAGTGAAATGCAAATGGGTGTTACGAAAAAAAATTGATAATAGTAATAATGTTCGATACCGTGCACGTTTAGTAGCCAAGGGCTACATGCAGAAGAAAAATGTGGACTATTCAGACACTTTCTCGCCGGTTGTTAGGCACTCAACTTTGAGATTGTTATTCGCATTATCTGTAAAACTTGAATTAGATGTTACACATCTAGATGTTACTACTGCATTCTTGAACGGGGACCTTGAGGAAACAATTTATATGGAATTACCAGAATGTTTATTAGATTCTCAAAAAGACAATAATAAAGTACTTAAATTGAATCGAGCTATTTACGGTCTTAAGCAATCCTCAAGGGCCTGGTACAAAAAGGTCGATGAATGTCTTGTTGGTATTGGTTATAAACGTAGTATGTTAGAACCATGTTTATACACAAAAAATAAGAATGATAAAAAGACAATAGTTACTTTGTATGTGGATGATTTTTTTATATTTTCTAATGATAATGTAGAATGTAATAATTTGAAAAAGGAATTGGCTTTACAATTTAAGTTAAAAGATTTGGGTCAGGTCAAAAATTGTTAAGGGATGAGTGTTAATATTGATAAAGTTAATGGTACAGTTACTCTAAGCCAGGAGAATTATGTTGATCAGTTGCTAAATAGATTTAACATGGCAGATTGTAAAGTAGCAGATACACCTTTAGAGGCTAAATTGAATATTAACAAAGAAAATAAAAATCCTGGCAGTCAAATTCCTTATCAACAGCTTATTGGTGGACTTATGTATTTAGCAGTATTAACCAGACCTGATATAGCCTTTACAGTAAGTTTTCTGAGTCAATTTAATAATTGCTATAACCAGGAAACATGGTTATACGCTAAACGTATTTTAAGATATCTCAAGAAAACAAAGCATTTTGGATTAAAATATAGTCAATGTGGTAATTCAAAATTAGAGGGTTTTGTTGATTCAGATTGGGGAAGTAACATCATTGATCGCAAGTCCTATACGGGTTTGTGTTATATTTTAGCTGGATGTGTTATTTCTTGGGAGGCTAAGAAACAAAAAACAGTTGCTCTTTCGGGCACCGAGGCTGAATACATTGGTGTAGCCGAAGCTTGTAGGGAAGCTATTTATTTAAGTAATTTGTTAAAAGAAATAAACAATGAGTCATACACCATATCCTTATTTAATGATAATCAGGGTGCACTTAAGTTGTCTTCAAATAAAAGCTATAATAAAAGAACTAAGCATATTGACATACGACACCACTTTTGTAAAGAATGTATTAATGATAAAATTGTAGAACTGAAATACTTGGAAACAGCTGAAATGCCAGCAGATCTATTTACAAAAGGTTTGGCTAGTACCTACCAAGCATTATTATTTTATGCAATTGTTGGGTATGCAGGATGTAAAGAATTAACATGTTTATATTATATACCTTTGTTGTAATATGGGTATTATGTACGTTATTTTGATAAGTGGGGGTGTTATTTAGTTATCAAAGTACCTACCACTAATGTCATCTTTGTCTATGTTTCTAAGCTTAATAAATATTAGTTCTCGCTGTCTCCTGAATAAAACAACGTGTTTCATTAAATATATTAAAGGTAAGACAGTATTAAATTGTAGGGATCCGGAAGGAATGAAAGGCCGATAAAAATAATAATATTTTCCCAATTTGTTTATGAATTACAATTTAAAACAATAAAATAAACAATATTCGCATGGACCTATTGCGAGTTTGAAATCTCTTGTTTTACTTTTACCGCAAACGCGATTAAAACAAGAAAAAGGTATTTAAGCGACTTTTCTGTACTTTGCGTAATTTAATTGAGACTTTTAGGTAAAAATAGTCACTTGGGTGTTACGTAACGTTTAGGGGGAGGGAGGTGCAGAAAAATGTTACGGCGCGTTACATGGGGGAAGAGAGGGTCAAAATTTTTCAAAAATTGCGTTACGTTATACTTGAACGCCCCCTTTACTATTTCACGATTGAAATTTTATCGTTACACTCTGAACACAAAACTGGTTTTAACCTAAGTATTGGTTATTATGTTTTCATGCCAGGGGTGGAGGGGGTATGGTCACGCCTACTACGAGATGATTTTACATCTTTTTGGTGTTATCTGAGCATCTAACGTTGTTTCGCTATATCTATGGTTGTTTTTTGACAGATATTATTAAAAAATGGATGACGAACAGTTTATTGAGTCTTTTAGACGGCACGAAGTTATTTATAAAATCAAATTACAGGATTATAGAGATTCTGCATACGCAGTGCAACTTAGGAAGAAATTTCAGCCATTCATGGCATGATTTTCAATATTATTCCCCTATAATGAATGTCAATCAAACTTAAGACACACTGCCAGTCTTTCTCTGATCCCAATTGACTTTCGAAGACGTGTGTTTTCTTTTTTTATGTCATATTCAATTATGCTGTGAAGCTCTTCAAATACCACTTTACTCATACGGAAGTACATGAAGAATCGTCCGTCATCAGATTCTAGTTCCTTTACTAAAATATGGAACTCTTTAAACATTTGTCTTTGTTTGTTAATGTTGTGGACCCAAATACTTCTCACTTTTTTTTCTTTTTACGAGAATATTCATTTAATAATAATAATCGTAGCAAAACATCTTCAAATTCACTTTCAAGATATGGCAAAGCTGTCATCTGCTGAGAAGAGAATCACATAAACATAACCTAAAAAATAAATGTCAAATGTGTCAAATCAAACGCGCCTGCGTACAACCAGAGACCCCTTGTCACGTGGTCAAAGCGACGCGTACGTACGTCGGCCAGTGTGAACGGGACAGGAACGTTGCGTCGCGTTGCGTCTGCTCAGTATGATCCTTGCTTCAAGAACCTATTCCAAAAATAATCGGTTTCCCGGAGAAACAATTTTACGTGACGGCAAAGGAACCGGTTCCATATAACCGAGACAGGAGTATTGACCATCTCCACCCGAAACAAAACGACTGGGAAAAAATTCGGTTTATGGGGGAAATTCCTAAAAAATAAAACTAGTTATTTTTATACTAATTTTGGGTCGGGGAATCCGAATCTGAAAGAATTAGGCGGCGGCAAGCAATATTAACTGAATTACACGACTTTAAAACTTTTTATACACGCACAGGAAAATAGTCATTTTGGAAGCATTCTGATTCCTAGAAAATCAAACTAGTTATTTTTATACTAATTATGGGCCGGGGAATCCGAATCTGAAAGAATTAGGCGGCGGCAAGCAATATTAACTGAATTACACGACTTTAAAATTTTCTATACACACACACACACATGAAAATAGTCATTTCGGAAGCATTTTGACACACGAAGTACGAAGATCATAGAAAAACAAGAAATGTACAAAAACATGTGCCGGCAGTGTTACCAGCTCTCAAAAAACATAACACATTAACCTGATGAACGACGACTATCTCAACGGCCGTATTCTTAAACCAAAAGTATGTAAATTCGTAGTCTTAAAAATGCGTAACCTAACCTAACCTAACGCTAGGTTTGTGTAACATGGTTTGTGCCCCTTTATACCGCCTGCTCGCGTCCCTGACCTAACCTAACCTAACGCTAGGTTTGTGTAACATGGTTTGTGCCCCTTTATACCGCCTGCTCGCGTCACGGCAAAAAAACATCCCTGTTTTCAAGTAGTTTAGCAGCTACGCTGGGTTTATGTAACATGGTTTGTGATACAAAAATGAGTAAAATTTATAAAAAATAAGTACTTAAAATATAAACATGTTATTTTACGTTATTGATATTACTGCTTAATGGCAACACTTAATTTTGTGTGGTAAAAACATCTATGTTATCTTGTTTTTCTATGACCTTCGTACTTCGTGTGTCAAAATGCTTCCGAAATGACTATTTTCATGTGTGTGTATAGAAAATTTTAAAGTCGTGTAATTCAGTTAATATTGCTTGCCGCCGCTAATTCTTTCAGATTCGGATTCCCCGGCCCATAGTTAGTATAAAAATAACTAGTTTGATTTTCTAGGAATCAGAATGCTTCCAAAATGACTATTTTCCTGTGTGTGTATAAAAAATTTTAAAGTCGTGTAATTCAGTTAATATTGCTTGCCGCCGCCTAGTTCTTTCAGATTCGGATTCCCCGATCCAAAATTAGTATAAAAATAACTAGTTTTATTTTTTAGGAATTTCCCCCATAAACCGAACTTTAGCCAACGACTGTCCCGAAAAACAACGTCCGCTCTGCAAAAAAAATAAATATCGTGTTTTTGGGTAATTTTATTTTACTTTTGATTAAGAATTTAAAGTCTGTATTTTCGGAATTTTGTTATTTGTTGTTTTTAAAGACATTGTGACAAAATATTCGCAGAAATCAGTCATAAAAGTACAACCGAAGTAGTTTGTCGTTACAAATCCGCCACCGCCATTCGCCGTCGGTTGGTCAGTTCCAGATTTATCACAATTTTATCACACCTATCATAATGTTTCATTGAAATAATGAAAGAAAACCTTCTCCTCCTGTAAAATTTGCTAATGGTCGTTTGGACAATTAAGAACTAAGGCGACGATTGGTGTACTAAATCTATTGTAACTTTTAAAACATAAATATATTCAAATGAGATAAGTTTTAAGATTTTCACGGCCAAAAGCATTTTAGTTTTTTGTTTTTGGGGTGTTATGCCGTGTTGCGCTACCTTCTTCTATAGCCAACGTTTCGGACATCGTTGCAGTGTCTATCAGGGCAGATCCGGCAGATCCGGTAGATGTGTCTGCCGGATCTGCCCTGATGATGCGCATTGCAACGATGTCCGAAACGTTGGCTAAAGAAAGAGGTAGAGCAACACGGCATAACACCCCAAAAACAAAAAACGAAAATATTCAAATGAATTCATTAAAAAAATGTTTAGTACTCATTGGTTTAAGGTTTAAGGTAAATATAACAAAAGATTGAAAATTAAAAACAATAATAATCGAATATAAGGTGTAAATAAATGAATTAAAAAAAAACATAATAAACATAAGTCTAATATTAATATATTTTTTTAACATAAATATATGGTACTTAATAACTAAAAAATAATTAGTTTTTGGGCCACTGCCACAAGCCTAGAACCACTTACCGATTCAAAAATTAAATGGCGGTTGGCTGCTTGAAACATAAATATCAGGGAAAAAACTGATGAAACATTATTGCCAATAATACGAAATAAATGCTTCATACCTACAAAGCTTTTGGCCTTTAAAATTTTATTCAAAGATGTCACAATTATGAAATCCGATATTATTTGTGAGAGGCCGAATAAATAATTTAAAATTATAGCAGTTTTGAAACAAGCATAAAACTTTCCAGATAAAACTTCTTTTTCATTGTAATTATCATGATTTAGATGAATATAATTATTATTTGTGTTTTCCGTTAGTCAGCGAGCCGGGGTTTGTGGTGACTCCAAATACTAATATTTTAAAGCGCCCTCGAGGTGATTTTCTCACGAAAATGGCGCTATAGAAGTCATCCAATTATTATTATTAATATCTACAGCCTGTATGTTGGTCAAATATCTACAGCTCATATGTTGGACTAATATCTATAAACTTCAGAGTGAGGACTAATATCAACAGAGCTAAGGTCCGACGAATATCTATGACGGTCTCAGTGGTGACTAATATCTATGAAGCGTAGGTTAGACGAATATCTACAGAGAGCAGCTGAGCAAGAGGTTGTACGGAAAATCATAAATTACTTCAATTACGTTATGGAAATGCGATTAAGTACTTTTATAAATTAACTGATTATTTCTTTTTACTATGACAACACCGTTGTCCTGGCAACATTGGTCACGTGACCGGTTTAGTTCCAGCGAACGCCGTTCCGACAGGAGCGACTTAAGGAGTGTTCAGACATCTAATATAACCGCTAGCAGGTATCTGCTGAACCGCGAGCGCTTATATTTCGAGCCGTTCACACGGCGCAGATAAAATATTTCTTCTTATGGTAGGAGAGGGGGTCAGTTGAATTAGCGAGCGGCCACGGAGTGCGCATTTTTTGTACTGAATCTATGAACTTGACATCTGTCACCCACCGGTCTTGGCAGCTCCGTAATTAAAATGACCCCCTCTCCAGTTTTCGTCGGAGTGGGGGGCGCTTAACTGTTGGCATATCGCCTCAGGAGCGGTTACGGCGTAAGATGTGCATTGTCTATGGTTGATGTGCGCATAAAGCGCTCAGGTGTGAACGGTCTGAAGGGATTGTATGGAGAGCGATATGTGGCGTGCTATGATCTTTTATATTTATATGCTCAATGTGAACGAGCTCTTACTTAATTCCAGGCGGGTATAACTCCGATCCAAAAAGTGAACCGAATCTTTGGTGATATCATAAGTCCCTTTCGATTTGTTTATGGTCCCCAGCTCGAGTAAAGCGCCCTCGAGGTGACTACCTCCACCAATAGGAATCTTGGACTTTTGTTGCATTTTTCTGCTTTATTTTCGTTTGACATTTACAATGCATTTCATTTCCGACGCAATAAGTGTGAATATGGATTTTGGGAATTCGCGATCGAATGAAAAATGGGAGAACAGGACGCGTAATTGGAACAAAATTACAGGTGGGAAACTTCCTTTGGTTGATATTTCAGTGTTCCTTAAGTATATTATTTAAATTATTTTTTAATCTGTGTTGTACATGTTTCCGTTTTCAGAACAAATTTATCCACCCGGAATCTAATAATAGACGCAGTCCAACATCACGATTACATCTTAAAAAGGTATACGTGTTGTCTATATTGCATCGACCTATCTCGTTAATTTAATCGTCCCCAATTTCCTTTCTGGATCTTGACAATAGTGCTTATGGTTTTTTTATTATATAAAATAGATTTTGACAATTAGCATTTCATTTGCTTTTTTCATAAGTTACTTATTACGTTAGGTTTGCTAAAATACCTACTATTCAAGTATGATTTTAGATTTTCACGACAAAAAGTAATAAAGAGATTTTGTTGGAGTATTGTGCCGTTTTACACATCAACCCCGATGAACAACAACACATTATCACTAAGCTTTTTCATTTTTCATTTTCATTTTACAAAAATTTAATTAGGTTTTTGGTCACGCGGGGGGGGGGGGGGGGGTGAAAATTGCAAAAAGTTGGTCACGTAGTATGCGTACGTTCCCTATCCTAGAACTTTATTTTTATTTTTTAATATTATTGTACAACAGAATAATTCCAATTACAGTACAATTTACTTACCCTATCATCATTTAGGTTGGATTAATATGAGAGTCATCATAAATTAAAAGACATTGGAGGAAATGTAACTACATACATACATAGATATGTACTATAATACATGTACACAAATAAAATAAAAATTCCATATTTTAACAAATTTCCATAAGTAAACCAATATAGTTTATAAACGATAACTTCTTAAGTCCTATTGTTTGTTTTTGGTTTGAAGAGTTTTAATAATAATAATATTTGGATGATTTATATAGCGCCGTTTTTGTGAAAAATCACCTCAAAGGCGCTGTACATTTGTTACATTCATTTTAATGATTTTTTTAATGATTTCAGGAAAAATATGATGAGCTGAACTAAACTAAACTGCAAATAAATAAATATTATACATTTTTGAGCCCCTAATGAAACATCTTATGCAAACTAATGTCTCCATGGACCTTGGTTATATTTTGGCAATATATGGTAAATTTATTTTAGACCTGACGAAAGATATAATAGGTATGTTAAGTAATTTATCTTTAAAGCAATGTCTTCATGTGGCAATTTGCTACAGAAATATAACCTGCTTACATTGTATTCTTGTTTAAAATTATGTACATGTAATTCTGAGTTTTTCATTTTTCTGTTATAAAATGAAAATTTTTAAAATTCAGTAGTTTTGTAGGAACGCACAATCATATTTTAATTATACGTATTTCCTGTTTGTATTTCATGTTTTTAATAAAATTCTTATCATGTAATTACGAGTTTTATTTTTAAAATAATATTTAAGGCTAATAATTTGGGTGGCACTGGGTAGGCCCCGAACGAAAATTTTATTGTCTATGGTCGCGCCTTTTTTGTTGTTGCTTACTCTATCTTCGTCTATGGTGTGTGACGTCACAAATCCCCGTCTTCATCATCATCATTCGAAAAATTATTGCATTTTGATGGTGAAATAGTGACAAAATTTTTCTCGAACAAAAGCCCGAAGTTATCGATAAAGTGGGTGGTTTGTATATTTATGCTTCATTCTAGTTACGGCGCTCTGCTCGAGAACACGCGACAAAATCCTAAATTAAAAATCACATTTCCTTTTTTTCCTACCGCGATCTCTAAAATGTAAATGTTGTCTGTCAAGACTAAATAAATTATTAAACGTGTGCGAACTCTTTCATAACGTCTCTGAATTCAAGATCCTTCATCGGAGTCCGGTAAGTATCCTCGACACTACAAAGGGAGACCTGATGTAAGGTTCGCCATAACGTAACTAGTAATTACCTAAAGGCTTAAACGTTTAAAGTACGTACGTACATGAAGTTTTTGCATAATATTACGTATGTTGCTGTTTACGAGGACAATATTTTATTGAACAAACATGGAGGTCATAATACAAAGATATTTATTTATTTCGAAATACATGGCACCACAACCTAACCTAACCTGACTGACATATAAATGGTCATGGTAACAGACTAAATAATTTCGAAGCACTCGAAATAAAGAAAGCTGTTAAAACAAAAACCCAAATCCTTAATAATCAGCTAAATGTGTCCAATAGTCCGATATTAGGGATTTTTACATACATAAATGAAGTTTTTTAAACTGCATACGCAATATTACGTTATTCCAATATGCTATACATAATTGCAAATCCAACCTCTGCCAGTGCTGTAGATATAAGTCCAAACTTTTGTTCCTATAGATATAGATATTAGTCAGCAGTTTGAGCTGTAGATATTCGTCCTCACTTTGGTTCTCATAGATATTAGTCAGCAGTTTGAGCTGTAGATATTCGTCCTCACTTTGGTTCTCATAGATATTAGCCCGGTTTGTTCAGTTTTTGGAATTCCTGTAGATTTTAGTAGACGCCTCCTTTGTGGTTTAGTACCTCAGTGCACAGCCAACAGGGAGCCGGGGTTTGTGGCCGATGGGTTAACGGAAATCAATAATAGTTAATGTTTGTTATAATGTGTAATAGAAAAAATAAACATTGCCCTAGGAGCACATTCGACATTTTTCGTTTGAGTCTACCTGATCACAGGGTGCAGAAAGCGGAGGTCTGATATTGTTCTTCGAGCATTTAAAAATCATCTGACATTTCTAGGGTATGTTTTTGAATACTACTTTGTTCGACTGCAAAAACTCATTAAATCCTTTTAAAATTGTTTACCTTTTAGCTGTAGTGTTATTAATTAATTCGTAACTGCGTTTATAGTTGATAACAATTATTGTATCATTATACATTAATTTTATTTGGGTCTACATGCTATGTAAAATCAAAATTCTAAAAAAAAAACACTGGGACCAATGCCGTGCATTCAACATCATTTCGAATCCATTTGACGATCAAACAGAAGCCATCATTCTACATCGTGAGGTAAAATAGTTTGCCCGCGTTTAAAAGTATCGACAAAGTTGAAGTTATCACTTCCGATGATATAATCATTTGTGCGATCTTCGGCTTCCTAAAGGTATTAATATGTCCTCATAACTGTTACGAGGTGGATATATGTCCAAAACCGGTTTTAGACATGGACTCAATTACATTCAAGATGAACGTATTGCAGTCCGAAGAACATTTGAAACTTAAAAATTTTGCAACAAACAAATAATAATAAAAAAAGCAAATCTCGAAGGTAATCAACGTTGTAGGTATTATATACAATATACAGTAATAAATATATACAAAAATCGATTAAAAATTTTCTCAAAATTACATCATAATTATTTACACCCAATGCAAATTCTAAGTTAAATAATTCATTTTTCTTTATTGTTATCAAGTTTAATTTGTAGAACTCCACTTTAATTTTAATTTTTTTAATTATATAACCAATAATATTATTATTAATTTAATAAAAACAGTTTATTTTTAAACAAGTTCTGCTGTGTAATTATTATTACGTATGTAATTATTACAAAAAAAAAAAAACATTTTTCATTCTGAGTACGTTTATGGATTCTTTCCAGTGTGGGTTCTGGAATGCTGGACCAAACTGTATTTTCGATTGCACTTATAAGAGCATTCAGTGCAAAATAATTGCTTTTCACCAGTGTACGTTCTAGTATGTTTCATTAAATCAGTTTTGTGTATAAATCTGTAAGTGCACTCCAAGCACGAGAATGATTTCTCTCCGGTATGGGTTCTAATATGACACAACAAATTGCTTTTAAAACGGCACGTATAAGAACATTCTGAGCAGGAGAATGGTTTCTCGCCGGTATGGGTAAGAGTATGTCTTACTAAATCTTTCTTTTGTATGCATCTGTAAGTGCATTTAGAGCACGAGAATGGTTTCTCTCCAGTGTGGGTTCTAATATGAGATACCAGATTGCTTTTCGCACGGCACGTATAAGAGCATTCTGAGCAGGAGAATGGTTTCTCGCCGGTATGGGTAAGAGTATGTCTTACTAAATCTTTCTTTTGTATGCATCTGTAAGTGCATTTAGAGCACGAGAATGGTTTCTCTCCAGTGTGGGTTCTATTATGAGTTACCAGATTGCTTTTCGCACGGCACGTATAAAAGCATTCTGAGCAGGAGAATGGTTTCTCGCCGGTATGGGTAAGAGTATGTCTTACTAAATCATTCTTTTGTATGCATCGGTAAGTGCATTTAGAACACGAGAATGGTTTTTCTCCAGTGTGGGTTCTGATATGAGATACCAGATTGCTTTTCGCACGGCACGTATAAGAGCATTCTGAGCAGGAGAATGGTTTCTCACCGGTATGGGTACGAGTATGTCGTACTAAATCATGCTTTTGTATGCATCTGTAAGTGCATTTAGAGCACGAGAATGGTTTCTCTCCAGTGTGGGTTCTAATATGAGATACCAGATTACTTTTGTCACTGCACGTATAAGAGCATTTTGAGCAGGAGAATGGTTTCTCTCCAGTGTGGATTCTACTATGACGAACAAAATTGCCTTTAACCCTACACCTGTAGGCACAAGTCGGACAGGAAAACGGTTTCTTTCCTGTGACTGAATGCTTTGCTTCTAGTCCAGTTTCAACAGTGGATGATTTCGGCGAATTAAATTCTGAAACACAACATTTAAATTAATGGTATTGAGAGTACTTCACAGATAAACTACACATCGAAAGTATTAAATTTCCTCTTGGGTTGGAAACTTTATCAATTTTAATAATTAGAAATGATTTTATTTTGCAGAAACTCGGCACAGGAAACCCTGAGGGGAAAAAAATCTCTAAGGGAGTATGTCAACATTGGGAAATATTGTGTGCAGGATATTTTTAAGAAAATAAAGGAGGAGAAGTTCTGGGAAGGAAAATGGTATAAGGGGTGGGTAGGAATCTGGCAGTCAATTTGTCCAGGAGGGGCAGAGGTATGAATCCTTCCCCCCCCCCCTGCGGTGCAAGGTGATGGGTCAAGAGAGTCCGACTGGATAGGTCTAGATTATGTCTGCCTCAAGCAGTCTCTCCCGATCCGACCCGCCAAACAGTAGTTAAGCAAATGCATTCGCCATCAAGACATAGACGAACTCCAAGAATCCGGGCATCTCTGCTAAATCACCAAACGTAGCAAACCACTTGCGATGACCTATGGCAGGGGTGTAGGTTACCCAATAAATGGTTCCCGGGGCAGCGATACCCATACCAACCTCCAAAATTGAATGTTTAAGTAAATACCCGTTTAATACAGCATACAGCACTAGATTCACGCGCAACGACGGGTTAATAGTTCCGAAATTTAACAATAAGTACGGACAGAGAACGTTTGAATACATCATACCGAAGATATTTAATTTATTACGTGTATTTTTTTATTACCTTGCTTGAGGAACAATATTGCAATATGTTATAGACTAAAATTAAAGATAATTTTCAGGATTTGTGTGAACAAAGTAAAATCGTTATGTATTATAAACCCAAAAAAGACCCCTCGCAATAAAATCTTGGATAACTTTTGATATATTAGAAAATATTAAAAAAAAGATTCACTGTACAGAAGGTGGAAAAATTGGTGGAATATAAAACTTTCAGAAATAAGGTTACAAAAGAAATCATTAAATGTAAGTCTACCTTTTTTTAAATAAATTTAAAAATTATTTCGGAGATACAAAAAAAACTTGGGATGAGGTAAATACATTATTAGGACGCAAGTCTAAAAGCAGTTATGACGAAATAATCTCAAAATATATGTTAAAAACGCATAATGAAGAAACTGTAGCAAATAATTTTGTTGAATATTTTACGAGCAGTGTTAGTTCTATGATACATAAATGCGATTATAAAGCATCGACCGTCAGACCGACAGAAGTGCAACATAGTATGTACCTACCAAGAGCTACCTGCGAAGAAATCAATATTATTGTTAGCAAACTAAACAATTCATAGTCACCAGGGATTGACAACATTCGAATGTTTGACATTAAGAAATATATTAATATTTCAGGGCCTGTTATAACTCAATTTATCAATATAATTGGCACAAGCAGTGATTCCAGATGAACTTAAAAGTAGCATCATTAGACCAATTTACAAAGGCGGTAAACATACAGATGTACAAAATTATAGGCCGATTAGCATTTTGCCAGCCCTAGAAAAACTACTTGAAAAATACATTTCAGTAAAACTTAACAAATATTTAGAATCCTTTTCCTTGCTAGATCCCAACCAGTATGGTTTTCAAAAGAAAAAAATGACGGAAATGTTGCTTCAGGAATTTGCAAATCACGTAAATCATGAATTAAATTAAAAAAAAACATGTGTTGGTTTTATTCATTGATAACTCGAAGGCTTTTGATACCATTGGTACAAATAAACTTTTAGAAACATTGGAAGCAAAAGGAATTCGAGGAAAGCTACTAGTTTTGTTAAAAAATTTATTATCGGATCGACAAATAACAGTAAAAATTCTAAACAAATTTAGCAAAAGAAAATACATTTCAACAGGTGTGGCACAGGGGTCAATTTTAGGGCCAACCCTGTATATTATATATGTCTCAATTATGAGTAAATTATTTTCATTTGCTAAACATTTTGTGTACGCAGACAATACGGCACTCGTAATAACGTAATATCACACGAGGACCTGATTTCTGCCATGAACCTTATGCAGCATGCTTTTATTGCCCTCCTAAAATGGTCTCATGATGCAGGTCTCAAAATAAATGCCAAAATAACTAAAATTAAGCACATAAGATTTCCACACGCGAGATATAATGTAATCCCTTCATTATATACACATACATTTGACTGCATTCACAAAAATGCTGCACAGTCCTGTTCATGTGAGACCATTAATTTTGTCAAAAATTATGTTTATTTGGGTGTTACTATTGACTGCTACATGAAATGGGATGTACACATTACTAATGTTTGTAAACGTCTACGGTCTATTGTGGGTTGTGGGTAGAATTTATAAAATAAAATATTTCGTGCCTATAAGCAATACTAAATTAATATACAAGTCTCTTAATGTTTTACCTGTCAGAGGATTATTGTTTTACAATATTGTAAGTCAAAATCTTATATTGTTTGATTCCTTGTATAAGGAAAGAGTTTTCCATAAACATAATACAAGATTCACTCGAAATGAAGGATTGGTGATTCCTAAATGTACCAATAAATACGGCGAAAGAACCCTGAACTATATTGTACCCAGAATATTTAATAAACTACCAATGACAATTAAAAATATAAACGTTTTGACAGCTAAAGTCAAATACGATCTAATGAAATGGCTAATAGATGCTGATGATTTATATTGATGCCCTACCGAAGACCTTGTTGTCCTAATTGGAATTCACATTCACAATTTGTATTACCTTAGGGGTCGTCCATTAATCACGTGATGTTTTTTAGCAACTTTTTACCCCCCCCCCCGTGGTGACATGTGGTGAGGTTTTAGACTTACCCCCCCCCCCCCCAAAATCACGTGTATATTTTTAGTACAAGTATTTTGAATTATATTCAAAATATTTTCACGAAAAATAAATACACGTGATATCTCATTACAACCCCCCCCCCCCCCCCGGTGCTATTTCGTAATTTTTTCCGCACCCCCCCCCCCCTCCCCTTTCGAGCCTCACGTGATTAATGGACGACCCCTTAGGTACCTATATTAAACTATAAACTATAGTAGTACTTGTTGAGTATATTCATTTGTTCATAATAAATTCATTTGTACTCGTGTGTTAAGGCTTTTGCTACTTTTTACATATTTATATGCATAATTTTCTGTAATTTAACCAACTTATCTTTTTTGTTAAACGTATCATTATATCGTATCATCATCAACATTAATCATTAACATTAAAACGTATCATCATCAACATTATACATACTGTTTTACTATTGTACCATGTTATTGCAAAAAAAGTTATCATTATGTAACTGCTGACAAACTACATATGTAGTTTAGCAGGTTTAAATGTTAACAAATAAAAAAAAAATAAAAAAAATTATTTGACATTTTAAAGCAATGTAATTCTATGAATAAGGTTAAATATATGGTGAAAAATTGTCTATCGGAAAAAAAATACTTATATTGATATGTACGAAAAAATGTTGAATCTGTAGATATAAGATGTAAATTTTAAATGTAAAAATCTATATGTAACTAATAAAATATAAGCACCTATTGACAAGCCATTTCAATTGGCTTAGCATGACTTGTTTGTTGATTTTAATAAATATGTACTATCTATTATTTCAATAATAATTAAAAAAAAAATTATAATGTCATCACCGAGGTATAGAATGTTGAAGTGTTTTCGACTTTTTGGGGTGATTTCTTTACCTTTGAGTTTGAATTTATTCTTAAAAAAATAAGTAATAAAATTTCAAATATATTTATTTTACTTTAATTATGTTGCTCATACATCCATCCAGACAATAAACATAATATAATGGAATAAAAATGTGGTGAATGCACATTTTTAAGTATTTCTACGCCAATGTGTAACTCCTACAATCTCTTTCCGCTACTTATCTAGAATTACTTTTGTGTTAATTTTAAATATTGGAACCTTCTCGAAGTCTGGTCTCTTCTACATATCTTAACAACTGCGTGTGTAACAAGAATAAAATACTTCAGTACCCAGTGCATTGTTCAGGCGGACGGTGTGTTTCCTGCAAACACGACAGAATGGCGACAGTTTCAACAAGGATGCAGAACTTCGCGGTTATTGGCGGTTATCATACAGTAGAGTAGATTATTTCACACACCTTGTGATAATAATATAGAGTATTCTTGTTGTAAATATGAATAAAGATTGTGAGATCAACTGAATTACATTTAAATGCATTGGTGTAATATATTTTACATTAGTATACTTTTTTAAAAATCTTGTTCTTTTGTTTTCTTGACTTGTTTTGTTTTATGACACATGTTAGTTAATAATGTTAATACGCTTCCCTGTAAACTTCAGCTGTACCATGAACGACTTAACCTGACTAAATGGGGCTACGCATTGATTCGCATTTGGCATTTAAACAACATATAAAAGGCATTATAAACCGATTCATTGCTACGCGGATGACAGTAAAGTCCATGATAGCTTTTTGCTTGACAAGCCCCCAAAGGGCACACAAACTCCAATTGCTCGGAGGGCTTTGAAGCAAAGAATGGACGGTTACCTCGAGAGTGTTTTCTCTTGGCGTAAGAATAACCTCGTCAAATTTAATGATTCAAAAACCTAATCACGTATGATAACGTCTAAAAGGGATCGAAACGAGAATCTAGTCTCCTTCAACGGAAGCAACCTTCCGAACAGGACCTCCATCGATATGCTTGGTGTAACTCTAAGTGACCAGCTCAGGTACGGGGGCTCCATCGAAACCAGAGTTAAGTTAGCCTCTCAGAAACTGGGCGTACTGTACAGGGCCCGCAGATACTTTAATAGTACCCAACTGCTAACCCTGTACAAGACGCAAGTGCGCCCCACGGTTGAATTTGGCAGCCACCTCTGGTTTGGAGCTCCAAAATACCTAAAAAAGCCTAGACTCTGTGCAGAAACGGGCGGTCCGTTTGATAGATTTTCCCATCTTAACAGACGGACTGCAATCTTTAGAGCATAGGCGTCAGGTGGGAATGCTGTCCTTGTTTTATTGGAATTACAATGGAAGATGCTCCGAGGAACTAGCATCATTTATCCCCTCGGCACCGGTGCATAGTCGGGAAACACGCCCAACATTTGTACACGGTTGACATTACTCACATGAGAACGGGTCGTTTCTATGACTCGTTCTTGAGTTCAACGGCTCGGCTGTGGAACGATTTGCCGGCCTCTGTGTTTCCTCCCTCCTACAACATGGGTCTTGAAGAGACCCATGTTGTAGGAGGGAGGGTCTTGAAGATACCCACGTTGTATGAGGGCAGATCCGGCAGATCCGGTAGATGTATAATTTTTAGTCGTGAAGTGTGTGCTCATTTACTTCGAAGCGATACCGTGTCGTCAGCTCCACTAACTTTCACCAATACAAAATAATCGTGACAAGCAGTGGAAAGAAGGAGGTAGCACAACACGGCATAACACCCCAAAACAGATAACGAAAATGCTTTTGGCCGTGAAAATCTTAAAACCTATAAGTACAATTTCTTTTAATTTTTTAAAGTGTGTTTTGAGCGTGGACTCGATAGGGAAATATTTACCGAAATCTGCAACTGAAACACAAATTTAAAATATCTCGAACAAAATGAATGACGTGGGTAGACTTATTGACAAATGTTGAACTAGCTTTAAAAAAAATCGAGGATAATTCGAATAATGGGGGTGATAATTTCAAGATAACCCGATAAATTAATGAAATTCGTGGTTAGAAGAATAACTTAATGGTTAATAGCTTACCTAGGCTTTGGTCAATCCTTTCCAGATGAACGAGACATTCCTTTTTAATATCAGGATAGTCAATATCTATTTCAGAGTATGCTCTACATTCTTGAGCATGTTCTTCTGCCGCAAGAGTCCCCGGTTCACACTTGATGGCAGAAACGCCTTCTCTCTCCTGTTTGACAATCCCGTACTGCAATTCATCACAGTGGGATGTTGGACTCTCTTCATCGGAGATTGTCTCCGGTTCAGACTTAATGAAACCTAAATCCGAGGTCACAAGATCCATTTCCGGTAAACTGCTTTATGATTCTGATGTTGTTGAGATATTCTGGATAAACAAATCGTCAAACTGATAGCGCACTCCGCATTGGACCCAATGAGATGAACGTTAAGTTGACAAAACAACCGACTTTCGAGAAAGTCGACTGAAGTCTGGTTGAGAGAATCACAGGGATATTAAATGGTTTATTTATGAGTTACATCTTTGACCAAGTCATTAAAATATATTTAATTGTTGATGACGATATAGTTAAACATATGTCAAATGATGTCATAGACAAGTCACTTCACGACTTAACTAGAATTTAGAGATGGCAGGTATTCATCATTGTTGTCACTGGAACCAGTGATTTATTTTGTTTGGGGAACCGGTTATTTTTGGATCCTTTCAAAATTTGAGTTAAAACATTGCAAAATTCCTCGAAATATAAATATTCCAATTTTTTTTAAATGCGTCGGGCTTGTGACTTTGTTGTTCGAAGTCTCGAAACTGGTGGTTTTTCGATGGTTGGTACATGAGGAACAGTAGATCGATAATGCACCAATTATTTATCCAAATACTTTTGGAACCGGTTCTTCAAAAAATTCAAAACAGTTTACAGTAGGTACTTTTTACAGTATTTCTTTGTTTTATTATTTCATAAAGAACCTATTCCAAAAATAATCTGTTTCCCGGAGAAACAATTTCAAGTGACGGCAAAGGAACCGGATTCCATATAACCGAGACAAGAATATTGACCATCTCCACCCAGGGCCGGATTTACGAAATCTAGCGCCCTGTGCAGTAGGTACCGATGGCGCCCCCCCCCCCCCCTACATTTTTATTTTGATTAAAAATTCGTTTACCCCATTTTTTTATTTTTATTTATTTTTTTTTTTACACCAATTTATCAAATAAAATCAAGACATATAAAGGGTGTAACCCTATCTAAAGTTTTTGAATAAGTAAGCCACGATCTATGTAATTCTTCTCCATTAGGCAGTTTCTTGTAATTAAATAATACTTAGTATTAAATTTACGCTTGTTCGTAATAGGAAAATCAAAACCTTTCAATTGTACAGGACCTTCCTGAACCAATAAACTAATGGAATTTTGAGATAACTTTGGCCAGCATCCGGGATCTTTCAATTCAAGCTCTGAAAACAGAATTAAATTTAAACTGCTATCAGTAACGTTATTTTTATCTTCTAATAATTCGACCGGAGGAATTTGTGCGATAGATATCTATTTAGATGTGCTCGGGACCATTGTAACGTCATTGCGCGGGACATCATTTTTTATCGTTGCTGGAGAAATTGGAATTAAAAAATTCCCAATGGAAACGAGTTTTTTTATGTCATTATGCTCTTTAATTCTAAGTTTTAGATTCTGCGAGCCTGAAAGTTTTTTTTTAATTATTGTTCTATTCATTGTAATCCACAATCCACAACCTCTAACAACCAATAGAAATGTAGTTATAAATTAAAAAATCTAATAATAATAATAATATAATAATATAACCTCAAATTTGTACCTTGCATTTCCATTTCCCCTGTGTTCTGTGTTGAGCGAACAAACACGAACGTATCTATGGTATCAACGGCTTACGAAAGACGCTTACACTGATTATTACTGACTGTGAAATAACAAATCTAATAGAAATTAATTATAGGTACATTTAAGGAACCAACTTCAACTGTCAAAACAATGATGAAACTGTTAACAAGTTGCAACCTTGCAAACCGTGCGATGTTTATGCTAATGGAATTTTGAATTTACTGAAGATTTCATAAGAACATGGTCTTTAACCTCATTCTCCTAGAGACTTAAATCGCGCAAAAGCACTTTGAAAGGCGCCGTCGGTTTGTTTGTTCTGTTGAATAAAAGTACGGCGCTGTGATTGGTTAATGAATTTGGATCGCACTCATTCGTCGTAAAAGACAGAAAAAGATATATGGAAAAATAGATCTTACGTTTAAACTAAATATAAGGAATTTGTAAAAAAAATTCTGTAACTGACTATAAATTCGTAAATCATTGAATTTCGTTGAATTAAAACCAGATGCGTGCGCAGTCTGTATCTTTGGAAAGTGTTGCTAGAGCGTAATAATTATTTCGTACTATGGGTAATTTTTAAACGATTCAGGGAATATTATAACAAATTTTTAATACAATATTTATTTTCTCACGGCGCCCCTTCGGAGTTGGCGTCAGGTTTTTTGCACGTTTTTGAACGTATGGCAGATCCGGCGCTGTCTCCACCCGAAACAAAACGGCTGTCACGAAAAACAACGTCCGCTCTGCAAAAAATAAATATGTGTTTTTGGGTAATTTTAATATACTTTTGATTAAGAATTTAAAAGTCTGTTTCTTCGGAATTGTGTTATTTGTTGTTTTTAAAGACATTGTGACAAAATATTCGCAGAAATCTGTCATAAAAGTACAACCCAAATTTTCGTCGTCACAAATCCACCACCGCCATTCGCCGTCGGTTGGTCAGTTCCAGTTTTGTTCTGCGGACAGTGACAATTCTTGTTGCTTTGTTGTTTAGCACGACAGTCAAAATAAATAATGCCCCAAAAATGAATACTTAGTCTTTTTATATGTTTATTTGGTATAATGTTTCCAATAAATTGACAACTTGAGTGAAAATTTGTGGGAATAAGGTGCGGGCAAAGATATAGCAGTACATACCCTTCATAAATCGAGAAATATGAAAAGTCAGATTAAAGAATTAATTAACTCATTGGCCACATAATATTTGAGCTAAAAAACTGGCCTTCACCACTGAATTATTTTTGTAGGTACCAAAAATTGAAAATCTACATTGCGTCGCCTTAGTTCTTAATTGTCCAAACGACCATTTTAGTTTTAGTTCAATCTCCACTTTAAAATTAAAAATAAAGTGTAAACAATGATAGTTAATCACACAACTAAGAATTATTTTCACTAATGTTACCTATACCTTTAAGAAAATAATTTTATCACACCTATCATAATGTTTCATTGAAATAATGAAAGAAAACCTTCTCCTCCTGTAAAATTTGCTAATGGTCGTTTGGACAATTAAGAACTAAGGCGACGATTGGTGTACTAAATCTATTGTAACTTTTACAACATAAATATATTCAAATGAGATAAGTTTTAAGATTTTCACGGCTAAAAGCATTTTCGTTTTTTAGCCAATTCCTACCTACTTCTTTAGCCAATGTTTCGGACATCGTTGCAGTGTCCATCATCAGGGCAGATCCGGTAGATGTGTCTGCCGGATCTGCCCTGATGATGCGCATTGCAACGATGTCCGAAACGTTGGCTAAAGAAAGAGGTAGCGCAACACGGCATAACACCCCAAAAACAAGAAACGAAAATATTCAAATGAATTCATTAAAAAAATGTTTAGTACTCATTGGTTTAAGGTTTAAGGTAAATATATCAAAGATTGAAAATTAAAAGCCATAATAATCGAATATAAGGTGTAAATATATGAATTAAAATGCGAAAAAACATAATAAACCTAAGTCTAATATTCATATTTTTTTTACATAAATATATGGTACCTAATAACTAAAAAATAATTAGTTTTTGGGCCACTGCCACAAGCCTAGAACCACTCACCCATTGAAAAATTAAATGGCGGTTGGCTGCTTGAAACATAAATATCAGGGAAAAAACTGATGAAACATTATTGCCAATAATACCAAATGAATGCTTCATACCTACAGAGCTTTTGGCCTATAAAATTTTATTCAAAGATGTCACAATTATGAAATCCGACATTATTTCTGAGAAGCTGAAGAAATATTTTAAAATTATAGCAGTTTTGAAACAAGCATAAAACTTTCCAAATAAAACTTCTATTTCATTGTGTTTATCATGATTTTGGTGAATATAATTATTTTTTGTGATTTCCGTTAACCCATTATTCATCTCTTTTTTCCGGTTTTTGGCGGATCTACTCAAGCCCGTCAGCGAGCCGGGGTTTGTGGTTTAGTACCTGAGTTGCACATCCGACGGGAGCCGGGGTTTGCAGCCGATGGGTTAACGAAAATCAATAATAGTTAATGTTTGTTATTATGTGTGATAGAAAAAATAAACATTGCCCTAGGAGCACATTCGACATTTTTCGTTAAAGTCTACCTGATCACAGGGTGCAGAAAGCGGAGGTCTGATATTGTTCTTTGAGCATTTAAAAATCATCCGACATTTCTTGGGTATGTTTTTGAATACTACTTTGTTCGACTGCAAAAACTCTTTAAATCCTTTTAAAATTGTTTACAGTTTTAGCTGTAGTGCTATTATAATTCGCTACAACTGCGTTTATAGTTGATAACAATTAATGTATCATTTAACATTAATTTTATTTGGGTCTTCATGCCACGTACCTAAATTGAATATTCTGAAAAAAAACACTGGGACCAAATGCCGTGCATTCAACATCATTTCGAATCCATTTGACGATTAGACAGAAGCCATCATTCTACATCGCGAGGTAAAATAGTTTGCCCACGTTTAAAAAATATCGACAAAGTTGAAGTTATCACTTCCGACGATAATCATTTGTGCGATCTTCGGCTTTCAAAAGGTATTATAATATGTCCTCATAATTGTTACGAGGTCTAGATATGGCCAAAACCGGTCTTAGACATGATAAACTGGAGGGAGACAGCCGGACACAAGTATCTTAGAAGAGGCCAAGGCTCTCATAGTGGAACAAGTAGATATTCGAGTATAAGTGCACATACTATCATTGTACTAAATAATATAACCCATTTGTGACGCTTCCACTCAGTGGCGTAGCGTGGGTATCGGCCGCCCGGGGCGGAGGAGAATTTTGCCGCCCCCCCCCCCCCTAACTTCTACCGGTACTTTTTCCGCAGATTTTCAAGCGCTGACCGGGGGGGGGGAGATAGATATCCTATTTTTTTTGCCGATTTTTATAATCCTATGTGCCGAGTACTCTTCCAATAAAATCATGCTTATAAATTCTACTACATATTTTTATATAACTGCTCTCAAAAATCGAGAATGGTATGCCTGTAATAGAATTTCACATCTTCATCATGCAAACGTATGGAATGCAACTCAAATGCAAAGCTTCACTCGGTACACGATGAATTGGCAACTTATTGACATATTGATAATACAAAACTGGTTTAAATTAAAATAAATATGCGGTTTATCAAAACTACACTCAGAACATAAAATTGGGTTTTCTTTGATTCTAGCCGCACTTATATTCTGAACACAAAACTGGTTTTAATTACATCTGTATGTGGTGAATTAAAGCTACACTCAGAACATGAAAATGGTTTTTCTTTAATTCTGCGGGCAATTACATTCTGAACATAATGCTGGTTTTAATTAAATCTGTACGCGGTGAATTAATACTACACTTAAAATATGAAAAGGGTTTTTTTTTTTATTCTGCTGGCATTTACATTCTGAATACAATACTGGTTTTAATTAAATCTGTTTGTGGTGAATTAAACCTACACCCAGAACATCGGGGTGGAGGAAAATTTCGCCGCCCCCTTATTTGGGTACTTTAAGCGGTGGGGGGGGGGGATGTATATGGAAATCCAATTTTTTTATTACGATCTATTTATACACAAGCCGGATTTTACATTTGATGAGGATTCTTTCAATGAAAATCATGTATTTAAATTCTACTCCAAAGTTGTTTCATTGATACTGCCTTAGAGTCTCCAAACAATAGTTACACACGCAACAATCAATTTTTCAGAATTTTACAGCATTATGTAATTCAAATGTAAAGCTCCACTCGATGCAGGATGAATCTGCAACTCGTTATTTAATTTATCGTTGTATTCTGAACACAAAACCAGTTTGAATGCGGTGAATTAAAACTACACTCAGAACATGAAAATGTTTTTTCTTTGATTCTGGCAGCACATACATAGTCTGCAAATAGAATATTATAACTGAACTTCGAATAAGAGGATGTTTTCCTTCAAAATGTGTCAACACATGAATCCACAACTGGAAATTTACATTCTCAATACAAAGTTGGTTTGAATTAAGTCTATATGCGGTGAATTAAAAGTAAACTCAGAACACGAATATGGTTTTTCTTTGATTCTGGCAGCACATACAGAGTCTTCAACTAGAAAGTAATTTTTTCGACGTGCTTATTAGAACATTATTATTTCTGAACATTAAAATTTTCATATTGGAAATGTGAAATGGCTTAAACATACACCCCAGCGAATATTCGAATTAAAGTACCTAAAATAGAATAAACTTAAAATTTTAAATACAGATTCCTTTTCTTAAAATATTATAAAACTGTATCTCAAGTTTTTATCGCAATAACAAATTTATTTAAAATTAAATGTGTGGGACATAATTTCACAATTTTATTTTCAAATTAATTACTTCAATAATTTGCGTCTCCTGTGATTAGACGGGTCAAATTAAATTTGTATTTGCCGAATTAAAACTACACTCAGAAAATGAATATGGTTTCTCTTTGATTCTAACAGCACATACATCATAATCCACAACTAGAATTTTATAACTGCACTTCGAATAAAATAATGGTCTCTTTCGAAATGTATCAGCAGATGAATACACAACTGAAATTCAGTCGTTAATACATTCTCAACACAATTCTGATTTTAATTAAGATTGAATCTGTTTGCGAGTCTATCAGCTTTAATTAGTATTACTCTCATTATATTATGCGTACGTTTTTCCTACGAATTGCGAAATTTGCAGCTTAAAAAAATATGGTTATTGATATTTTTAATGAATTAAAAAAAAAGAGTTGGATTCGTAAACGAAAGGATCGTAGAACAAATTCAAATAATGATTTGAAATGGTTTAAATTTTTCCAAGATAATGTTATTATTTATTGTGAAAATTTGCCGCCCCCCTTAAAAGTGCCGCCCGGGGCGGGCCCCCGCCCCCCGCCCCCCCCCCCGCCCCCCCCCGCCCCCTCCGCCCCCCCACGCTACGCCACTGCTTCCACTGAACCAAAAGCCGAGGGTAAAAATCCGACGAATAAAAGGCATTTCAGAAAGTGCGCTCAAAGGAAACAAATTTTTCGTATCCAGTTGGTACTTTTGACGCTTGATGTTAATTAGTAGGTATGTCCAATCTCCACGCAAAGTG
This sequence comes from Limnephilus marmoratus, assembly GCA_917880885.1. NCBI lineage: Eukaryota > Metazoa > Arthropoda > Insecta > Trichoptera > Limnephilidae > Limnephilus > Limnephilus marmoratus. Next base: position 49,336,674 of record OU862907.1, on the reverse strand, counting down.
AAAGTTTGAAAATGAAGTGCAAAACAGATACTTAAACTTTTGAAAAACTTGAGAACAAACTTATAATTATTTATACTCAACATTCAAGATGAACGTATTGCAGTCCGAAGAACAATGGAAATTTAAAAATTTTGCAACAAATAAATAATAAAAAAATGCAAATCTCGAAAGTAACCAACGTTGTAGGTATTATATACAGTAATAAATATATCCTAAAATCGGTTAAAAATCTTCTCAAAATTACATCATAATTATTTACACCCAATGCAAATTATGGATTCCAGTTTAGTTAAAGGAGAATATTGGACTCCAGATACTAATATCTACAGCCCGTATGTTTGACGAATATCTACAGCTCATATGTTGAACTAATATCTACGAACTTCAGAGTGTTGAGTAATATCTACAGAGCGTAGGTTGAACTAATATCTACAGAGCGTAGGTTGGACTAAGCAGCTAAATGTGTCCAATAGTCCGATATTAGGGATTTTTACATACATACTTACATAAATTAAGTTTTTTAAACTGCATACGCAATATTACGTTATTCCAATATGCTATACATAATTGCAAATCCAACCTCTGACAGTACTGTAGATATTCGTCAACACTTTGATTCCCATAGATATTAGTTGGATTTTTTCAGTTTTTGGAATTCCTGTAGATATTAGTAGACGCCTCCGAATATTGAGGGTCATCTCTAAAACAAAGTTGAAAGCAGCACCGGGACTCGATGGGGTAACACCATCAGTTCTTAAGACTTGTAAAGAAGAACTAGCGGGTCACCTAACAGAATTTTTTAATTGGTCACTGTCCACGGGAAAGTTTCCAAATGAATTAAAGCTTGCGAAAAAAATACCTATACTTAAATGAGACTGTAAAACATGTATTTCTAACTACCGTCGTATATCACTTCTATCGGTATTTTTAAACGACGAGGAGGAGGTTCTCAATTCGACTGTATTTTTTGTTTTTTTTTTTTATGTTTGTTACCTCAGAACTTTCTACTGGGTAAACCGATATTGATGATTCTTTTTTACATTTGAAAGCTGGTGCTTCCCGTCTGGTCCCATTTTAATTTGGTCCAGTTCCAACAATGGCATCCATGAGAAAACCATATAAGTCTTAAATTTGCATTACATATGTGCGCGACAAATGGACGAATAACTCAATATCACGCCAACCGATTTCGATGAATCTTTTTTATTGGAAAGGATGTACTTCAAGGGTAGTTTGGCGAGAGTTTGGTTAGGTTCTGATTATCGGATCCATGACAAAGTAACGGAACTCTTCAATTCTTAGGAGCAATTAACGAAACTCGGCCGAATCTCTTAATTTGACCCTCACGTCGTTATGGTCAAATTATGTCTGTCTCATATAAGCAGCACGTTTAGTAGGTCTACCCATATTCAGACAAATTAGTTGGTGTACTAAAGATTCACTAAAAAAAAAAAATAAACAAAAAAAAAAAAATAAATAAAAAAATTAAATTAAAACAAGAAACGACTTCAAAAAATGCACTAAAAAGTAAAAAATAGTTTCGTATTCTTCTACAACTTCATAATCAACTTACTTTTTCTACTCATCAATATGTAGGTACAGTTGTTATTTTTGGAGTCGGTGTCAGCAAAGGTACCCGGCCCGGCGCGGCGTGTTCACTTGACAGCTCCCCTCACGCCGCGGCCCCTCTCTCGCTTCGTCAAGTCGCTTGTGCGACACAAGCACATCTCACCTATAACTATGTATGCAGTTACAAGCCTATCTTGACTGACACCGATTCCAAAAATATCAATCGTTCCTACATATTGATGAGTAGAAAAAGTAAGTTGATTATGAAGTTGTAGAAGAATACGAAATTATTTTTTACTTTTTAGTGCATTTTGGAAGTCGTTTCTTGTTTTGTTAAAATTTTTCAAAAGTATTTGAGACCATAATCAAAGATAGACTCCTAAAATACATATCTGCGAATAATAAATAAATTAAACTCAGAAAATACCACCAACCTCATTGAAGAACAACTAGAGGAAAACCAACCAGAAATTGTTCCTGAAACAGGCGCCAAACTGTATCCTTATATTACTTCGTACTTAATAATAACCCTAAACATTCCCAAATCTTATGTACGTTATCATGTATGGCTTTCCATCCTTCTTCAAACTTCTATTTTTCATCCTTGTAACAAATGGTTTCTGCACTGAATTTTGACTTGGAAACAATAAATAACACAGAATACACTTTTAACCAAGCAAAAGAATACAAAATCTTTGTCTCAGGAAAACACAGTTTAAGCATAATATGTCAAAACATAAGAAGTATTCAAAAGAACTTTGATAGTTTCTGTGTCCTACTAAATGAAATAGATATAAGTTTCGATATCATTATCCTAAGTGAATGCTGGTTGGGTGATTCTTACACCAACTTAAACTTAAATGACTATACCACATTCCAGACCACAAGACACTTAAATCAAAATGATGGTATAGTAATCTTTGTCAAAGATTCAATAAAATCTTCCATATCAGAAATTAACATAACTGAAGCAAACTGCATTCAAATATCACTTGGCCCATGTCTTTCTATATTTGCTATATACAGACCACCATGCTACAACAATCTCACCCCTTTCTTAAATTCCTTAAATAAACTTCTTGAAAAACATAAAAAAACTCAACAAATAATTATTGCTGGTGACATGAATATTAACATATTAACCTGCCAACCAAAAACTACGGAATTCTTAAATGTTTTTACTCACTACGGACTTAAATCTACAATAAACTCGCCAACAAGAACTACATCACACTCCGAATCCTGCATTGATCATATATTTGCTAAAACCAGAAAAAAAACTTTTTCATCCATTATTCGCTCAACTCTCACTGACCATTTCACAACTACATTAAACATACTTCTTAACAAAGAACAAAGTAAAAACAAAAATGACAACATGAAAGACAAAATAAACTTTAAGTCCCTAAAATCGGATATTCACGATGAACCTTGGACTAATGTACTAAATGAAATAGACCCAAACACAGCACTGGACACATTTATAAATACGGTTGAAACCTACATAACCAAACACACCACCAAAAATCCACAAAAGAACTACACACATAGAGAAAAAAAAATAACACCATGGATCACGAAAGGAATAGTCAACAGTATTCATAAAAGAGATGCAATGCATATGCGAGTCCACAAAAACCCGAATGATAACAAACTAAAGCAAGATTACTTACTGTATAGAAACCTGTGTAATAAGTTAATTAAACAAGCCAAATACAAATATTACAAAAAAGAAATAAAAATCGCCAAAAATGATCCTAAAAAAATTTGGGAAATTGTAAGAAATATTACTTATTCCACTCCGAAGAAAGATTCACATATCAAAGAACTATTAATAAACGGAGACAAAGTCTTAACAAACAATGAACCTAATAAAATAGCTAATTTTATTAACACTGAATTCGCAAAAGTTGGCTCTACCCTAGCGGAAAAAATTCTTCAAAAAAACTGTACATCAGAAGACTCTTTATACAAACTTTGCTCTTCCATACGACCAAATCACTCGTTCAATGCTTATCAAGTAAATACAAAGGAAATCTCGGATCTTATTAAATCTCTCAAACCAAATTGCGCGAAGGGACCGGATAACATTTCCAATCAAATACTGATAAATCTACGAGAATACATACTTATACCGCTTCAACACATTTTCAACCAAAGTTTTAGGCTCGGAATTGTCCCTGATCATTTAAAAATAGGATGTATCACTCCAATACATAAATCGGGAGATAAAACTCTGATATTAAACTACAGACCAATCACTCTGCTAAACTCACTATCTAAACTTCTAGAAAAAGCCATGAAAAAAAGATTACTTGCGTACCTTGAAAAACACAACCTGCTCTCAAGCCGCCAATTTGGATTTCGTGCCAAAATGGGTACAGAAGATGCTTTATCAGAATTAACCAACTACATAGTGAAAAGCATAGATGGCGGATCAAAGGTGATAGGGGTATTCTTAGACCTAGCAAAAGCTTTCGACACTATTTCGCATAACTTACTACTACAAAAACTCAAAAATATCGGTATAACTGGTCAACCGCTAAAATGGTTTGTCAGCTACATTGAAAAGAGACAACAAATAGTAAAAATAAATAAATACAGCAGTGACAAAGCAGATATCAGGTATGGAGTACCGCAAGGCAGCGTCTTGGGTCCCATACTATTCCTCATTTATATAAATAGTCTAACTGAGATAAACCTAGGAAAAATTGAGTACAAAGTAATCAGTTATGGAGACGACACTGCAATTTTGTTCAAGGCACAATCATGGGAAAAGGTATTCAAAAACACAGAAACAGGGATGACTGTAGTAAATAAATGGCTACAAAATAATCTACTAACACTGAACATTTCAAAAACAAAATATTTAACTTTTAGCAAAACAAAGGCTGGTCAACCACATAGCCAACCACAACTACATCTTAACCCCTGCACCAATATTTCGTCAAATAACACATGCTGTACTTGTGACAAAATTGTTTATGCAGACAATATTAAATATCTAGGTTTAACTGTTGACCATAAACTAAAATGGGATCTCCATATTAATATATTATCAAAAAAAAATACGAAAATTATCATACATCTTCAAAACAATACGAAACATCATGTCATTAAATCAACTAAAAAAAATATATTTCGCACTCTGTCAAAGTATTTTAACATATGGAATTTCAGTTTGGGGAGGAGCAGCAGATACTTACCTGAATTCTCTTAAAATAAATCACAAAACAATAATTAGAATTATGTTTTATAAACCTTACCAACATCCGACGGAACAGCTAATGATCAAAAACAAATTACTAGACGTAAATAAACTATTCATAAGGAAGATCATTTACAAAAACTGTATCAAAACTTCACATCTCCACATTCCTCACTCACAAAACACAAGAGCAAAAATTAATAAGCACTTTCAAGTTCCCCATATCAAATCAACTTTTGCAAAAAAACACGAATCTTACCTAGCACCACACATTTTCAATACCTTCCTAACACAAACAAAAACTTACGTCACCCCAAATAATTTGAATTGGCTTTTCAAAAGATTTGTAATATGGTTGAATGAAAAGGAAAGAACAGACATTCAAAATATTCTAAATAAATAACATTTCATACAAGTTCTCACGAAATTATATAATATTCAAATAAAACAAATACGAGAAACTGCAATTTTGCAATATTAATTATTATGATTAATTATTAATTATTACTTCTATTATGTAACCGCTATATTCAACTGTCACAAAATTTGAATTTACTTTTATCTAAAAAACAAAGTATGTATGTAAATATTTAATATACCAACATATAATTTATCTTTTTTATCTTTTTACATACATATTTATTTGTTTAAATACACACATTTCTTTTGGAACAAACATAATATGTGATTTACTCGCCTCGGAACAGACTTTGTCTAGTGAGGCGGGTAAAAGAAAAGAAAACAATGTAAATAACCATGAAACTAAATAAACGCCCGGGTTGCCGGCACTGAAACTGTAAACTGTAATATCCTGACCCCACAAAAATATGGCTTTCGGAAAAATTCTAGTAGGTACTCAATGTGCCGCCTTTGATTTTATCTCTACCCTTCAACAGTATATAGACCAGGGTGAATATGTATTGTGGCAGCCATATTTATAGATCTCAAAAAAGCCTTTGATACGGTCAATCATGAAATACTCTTAAAGAAATTGGAATATTTGGGAATTGTTGGGAAGCCCCTAAATCTACTCCGATGCTACTTAGATGATAGATTTTGTCTTGTTGAAGTCAAAGGAGTCTCGAGTGGCTTAGGTGAATCACATGTAGAGTGCCACAGGGATCAATTCTTGGCCCTCTGCTTTTCTTGCTATATGTCAATGACATAACTAAATGTGGTATCTCTGGAAACCTCCAACTTTATGCGGATGATACTGTAATCTACTATCACAGCACAAGCCTGAGTGACCTTGAGTCTTTAATGAATGTAGATGTCTCAATTCTAGCTAATCGGCTGGGTATTAATAAATTGAGCCTCAATATAAAAAAAACGCACTACCTAACTTTCGGTAATAAGGATTATGCGTCCATGAATGAACTGATAAAACACTTGGAACTGATAAACTTCAAAATATAGAAGTTTCGAAATATTTAGGGCTCTTATATTAATAGACTCTAAACTTTCGTGGAATTCCCATGTTGAGCATGTTAAATCGAAAATTTACCCAATAACCGGTGTACTGTACCGACTCCAAGGTCTTCTTTCTACATCTCTACTACGGCCACTTACTATGCGATGATCCACTCTCATCTGAGTTATTTAGTTAGTATCTGGGGAACTATTACTAAAAAGCAAATATCAGAAATTCAGGTGATTCAAAATTGAGCTATAAGGAATATCTACCATCTGCCGTGGGATACACATATCAAACATATATACTCAAAGACAAACATACTTCCTTTTACGGTCCTACCTAAATACAATATCACTAGTGCAATATTACAAATCAAACATAGATCCTCACACACTACCATCAGACCAGCCTTTAATTCAAACATACACCAGCACAAAACACGATCTCAAAATCAAATACACCTAGCATCATCTACCCACACAACTAAATTTGGTATTAACTCATTACAATATACTGCATATAAACAATACAATGCATTACCTCATGAAATAAAGCAACCAGTAGCTAACAAAAAAATATTTGTTAAAACGCTTAAAGAATATTTTCTGAAAATGTTTTTAAACGATTCGCTTTAAATGTTTTTAAATGATTCGCTCGCCTTCATACGTTTATTTTATTTTTTTTATGGTTTATGTGTATGGATGTCTCTCAGTATTTCAAAAATCTCTATTCTTGAAAATGCAGCTTTTTTTTTTTTTTTTACGTGTAATATCTTTGTAATATCCATGTAATATTTGTCTGTCCTTCCCGTAATGAGTTTGTTTCTTAATTAAATTAAATTAAATAAGTCTTTATTGCTGTTAAATTATAAACATTTTTCTAATCTAATTAATAAATATATATTTTTTATATTTAAATATTATTCTAAATAATAAGCGTTTGGGTCATTATTTTTAGAAACAGCTTGTCTTTCGACATAGGCCTCCTATAAAGATTTCCACTTTTCTCTATCCTTTGCAACTCTGATCCATTCTGGACCAGTCACCTTTTTAAGATCATCTTCCTATCTTTTCGTTTCCACCTTTGTTTCTTTTACCGTCTCTTGGATACCACTCTGTTACTATTCTGGTCCATTTCTCGTGCCTCCTTTCTCTCAACATATGTCCAGTCCATTTAGTGTTCGATGTATAGAATGTACCTGTTTGAATTGAGTTCTGTTTTTTATTTTTGTTAACTTTACTTTATCTCTTCTATTAACTCCGATGACACTTCTTTCTACGCTATTTTGACAGACGCTTAGTTTATTTGTTAAGGTTTTCTTTAGTGTCCATGTTTGACAACCATATGTTAAACAGGGTAGAATACATGCGTTATAGACTTTTCTTTTAGCTTTTATTGGCATATCTGTCCTTCATAACTTCTTTGTGCGACCAGTATCTCTTCCAAGTGTTGGCTATCCTCCTATCGATTTCGTTGTCCATGGTTTTGTTGGGTGATATAAGTTGTCCTAAGTAGATGTACTCGTCTACGTATTCTATTTGTTGTGTGTTTACTACGATATCATGTGTTTTGAGGTGTTTAGTCATGATTTTTGTCTTGGTGGAGTTCATTGACAGCCCTGCCTTCGCACTCTGATCAGATAACTGTTGTAACATATGTTGTAGCTATCTTGGGCACTCAGAGAACAGTATCAGATTATCTGCAAAACGAAGATTGCTTAGATTTTTGCCATTAATATTGAGACCATTCTCGTTTGTTTCTTAACTCATTAGATGTGTTACCATGTTTTTTTGTAATACATTATAATTAATAAAATAAAATAAAAGCATTCATTTTTCATTCTGAGTACGTAATGGTTAATTTCCAGTGTGGGTTCTGGTATGCTCGACCAAATTATATTTCCGAATGCACTTATAAGAGCATTCAGTGCAAAAGAATGTTTTTTCACCAGTGTGCGTTCTAGTATGTTTCATTAAATCATTTTTCTGTATAAACCTGTAAGTGCACTCCGAGCACGAGAATGGTTTCTCTCCGGTGTGGGTTCTAATATGATATACCAGATTGCTTTTCGCACGGCACGTAAAAGAGCATTCCGAGCAGGAGAATGGTTTCTCGCCGGTATGGGTAAGAGTATGTCTTACTAAATCATTCTTTCGTCTGCATCTGTAAGTGCATTTAGAGCACGATAATGGTTTCTCTCCAGTGTGGGTTCTAATATGAGATACCAGATGGCTTTTCGCACGGCACGTAAAAGAGCATTTTGAGCAGGAGAATGGTTTCTCACCGGTATGGGTAAGAGCATGTCTTACTAAATCATTCTTTTGTATGCACCTGTGAGTGCATTTAGAGCACGAGAATGGTTTCTCTCCAGTGTGGGTTCTAATATGAGATACCAGATTACTTTTCTGACTGCACGTATAAGAGCATTCTGAGCAGGAGAATGGTTTCTCTCCAGTGTGGATTCTACTATGACGAACGAAACGGCTTTTAACCTTACACTTGTAGGCACAAGTCGGACAGGAAAACGATTTCTTTCCTGTGACTGAATGCTTTGCTTCTAGTCCAGTTTCAACAGTGGATGATTTCGGCGAATTAAATTCTGAAACACAACATTTAAATTAATGGTATTGAGAGTACTTCACAGATAAACTACACATCGAAAGTATTAAATTTCCTCTTGGGTTGGAAACTTTATCAATTTTAATAATTAGAAATGATTTTATTTGCAGTAGCTCGACACAGGATACCCTGAGGGAAAAATCTAAGGGACTATGTCATCATTGGGGAATGATGTGTGTAGGATATTTTTTAGAAAAGAAATGAGAAGAAGTTCTGGGAAGGAAAATGGTATAAGAGGTGGGTAGGAATCTGGTAGTCAAATTGTCCAGGAGGGGGGAGGTACTTCCCTCCCCCTGCAGTGTAAGGTGATGGGTCGAAAGAGTCCGACTGGAGAGGTCTAGATTGTGTCTGCCTAAAGCAGTCTCTCCCGATCCGACCCGCCAAACAGTAGTTAAGCAAACGCATTCGCCATCAAGACATAGACGAGCTCCAAGAATCCGGGCATCTCTGATGACCTATAGCAGGGGTGTAGGTTACCCAATAAATGGCTCCCGGGGCAGCGGCCCCAACCATACCAACCTCCCAAATTGAATGTTTAAGCAAATACACTTTTAATTTTTTTTATAATGTTATCACCGAGGTATAGAATGTTAAAGTGTTTTCGACTTTTTGGGGTGATTTCTTTACCTTTGAGTTTGAATTTGTTCTTAAATAAGTAATAAAATTTCAAATATATTTATTTTACTTTAATTATTTTGATCATACATCCGTCCAGACAATAAACATAATATAATCAATATATCAAGCTCCACTCATATTTAATAGCCTTCCAGAACATATAAAGTCATCTAATTCCTTGTACACTTTTAAAAAGAATCTTAAATTATTTGTGTTAGTCGAGGATTGCTAATTGATTTTCTCTACTTTGTCCTTTCTAAATTATTAGCTAAATGAGTATGTTTATAATAATAAGCTAAAATAATATTATTTTTGTTTGAACCGTTTTTGCTCATCTTCCTCTTGCCAAATATATAGCATGTTAAATTATATACCTACATATATTATTTATTTACAACTTAATTCTTAAAAACAAAACATAAAAAACTTTATTTTATTGTAAATCAGATCTCAAAACTATGGTCACCTTAAAAGTCTACATTAATGTACTACCTAGCGCCATCAGTTTAGTAGGTACCAGTAGGTACCCATAATCTCAATCTGCAAGAAATACAACAATATTGTTCTTTCAAAATCTGTATAATTTTGTGTTATTTTGTTAACTTGTATAATTATTGTTAACCTCAACACAGGCTTGTCCTAGTGAGGTAACAAATTGTATTGTAAACATTTTTACCTGCAGTGTAAAGAAACAATAAATAAATAAATAAAATAATGGAATAAAAATAATATGGTGAATGCATAAACTTAAGTATTTCTACGCCAATGTGAAACTCATGCAATCTCTCTCCCTCTCCGCTACTTATCAAGAATTACTGTTGTGTTAATTTTATATATTGGAACCTTCTCGAAGTCCGGTCTCTTCTACATATCTTAACAACTGCGTGTGTAACAAGAATAAAATACTTCAGTACCCAGTGCATTGTTCAGGCGGACGGTGTGTTTCCTGCAAACACGACAGAATGGCGACAGTTTCAACAAGGATGCAGAGCTTCGCGGTTATCATACAGTAGAGTCGAGTATTTCACACACATTATGATAATAATATAGAGTATTCTTATTGAAAATATGAATAACGTTTGTGAGATTAACTGAATTAGGTGCATTTAAATGCATTTGTATAATATATTTGGTATACTTTTTTTGTAAACCTTGTTCTTCTGTTTTCTCGACTTGTTTTGTTTTATGATACATGTTAGTTAATAATGTTAATACGCTTCTCTGTAAACTTCAGCTGCATTTTTTAAACTCCATGTACCATGAACGACTTCACCTGATTAATGCGTGGATCACACTGAGCGAGTAGATGGGCGAGATAGTGCTATCGGCCGAGTACTCGGTACGTGTAAACACATCACCGAGTACTGGGCCGAGCGCTCGGCCCAGTAAAAGGGCGAGACAGTCACTCGGACCCTGTTCTACTTACTGGGCCGAGTGCCTACCCCCGCACCTCGCTGCACTTCCCCGCACTGACTCGCTTGTCCACTCGGCTGGTATAAACATACACTTGCTGCGAAAATGTTACTTAATTTTTTTTTTTGAAATTTACAAAATTTTTATTAAATAAATAAATCCGTTATTTCCGCTCGTGAAGTCACTACATGAAAATCTTCCGAAATTATTAAATTCATTTTGTAAAATTCCACACTGCTTTTTTTATATAGCAAAACTTTGATTTTAAGCGAATTTTTGAATCTGACATTTAACATTCACTAGATTTATTAAAATAAAATACGGAATGTCTTAGAATATTTGCCAAAACCGAAAAAAAAAAATAAAATGTGATGCAAGTGGCCTATTGACTGACTGACTCGGTGCCAAATTAAAAATTACGTGTAAACACCTACTCGCCCATCCAACTGTCTCAGCCTAGTATCATTTTAATGTCTCGCCACTCTACTCGGTCCTTGTGATCCTGGCTTTAATGGGGCGCATTGATCAGCATTTGGCATTTAAACAACATATACAAGGCATTAAAGTCAAAATCATCCCCTTAATTAATGTATTTAGCCGGCTATCAATCTAGTGCCAAATAAATTTTAAAAAGTTAATATTATAGTCTCGTACACTCACATTTAAATTACCTATTTGATTGAAATCTGGCGAAATGCATGTGAAACATACATAAATTAATTACAGATAATACAAAACGAGGTAGGTAATCAAAAAATGGTTTCACTACAAGCCCAGAACACCCACAAAAACATTATTTATGGAAACAATACTATTAATAATTAAGAAAACTATAGGTATGAATACAATATCTGTCTCCTTATTTACAAAATAAACAATAAACTCGTACATATAATTACCGAATTCATTAAAACATCCCAAGTACACAAACACTACACGACAACACTATCCACACTAATTATGGTAAACAATCCATTGGTTACGAGGGGGGCAACTTATATAATTGCATCCCAAACAACATTAAAAACGAAAATAAGCTGGGTACATTTAAAAAAAATTATTTATGTTTATTCTTGATAAACAAAGTAATGACATAGAATAGCGCTGAATTGTTATATTTAATTTAGTTTGTGTTTAATTATTTCTTGTTAAATAAGTGAAAATGTAATTTTTTTTACTGGAATATAACAAGGCGGAAATTTAAATCTATATTAAAATAATATAATAAATAAGAATATAGCATAATAATATTAAACTAAGCATTTAATTCATTTTTAATTAAAATGGTACTAAAAAGTAATTTTGATGAGTTTCAAAAAGCGATATCGTATATTGATCAAGCCTGCTCTATTGGGTATCTATAACACTGTAGACACCAATCAATAATAAGGGCAAGCTGGCGGTAGTGGGTGAAATTGTAAAAAACATGAAAATTTCAACACCGAAGGCCTAGTCACCATCTTTTGTAAAAGTCCGTTAGCACATTTACTACGTCACAAATCCGTATTTTGACAGTTTCGCTGATTTTCGTAGTCTCTATCAAGTTGTAATCCGGATCTTAACAGATTTGAAACTTGACGCTTCGGTCATTTCGGTGACGGGCAACGTCTGGCGAAGCCCCTGTATTTTGACAGTTCTCGTTGATTTTGGTAGTCAGTAACTGAGAAACTTTGTAAAAGTTACAAATGTTGAATTTCGCGTTCAGCAAACAAGGTCGATCGACCTCCAGTTAAAAAAATTCAACAAAAAAACAATGTGTAGTAATGAAGTTTGATCCTTGCTTTGTTTTCTTTTGTATTTCCTTTTCATGTTTACTTTTTTGTTTCAATTATATGTTTCATTTCTTTTGTATGTCATGAAAATCAGGAAATTTGGAAGTACTTAAATGGAAAATATAAAACAAATGCTTTAAGAGATTCCGACACTATCAATAGCATTTCTTTCAAGCACGTAGTTTTTTGTTAAGCTGGCAACACTGCGCGTAGTTTTCGTTTGAGCCAAGCGTTTTGACAGTCTACCCGAGGACGCTTGAAGCAAGCTTCAATAATCTACGTGCTGGCGGCGAGCTTGATGCGAATTGATATTTTTTTTTTAATTATTTATTTGGCTATCACTCATTAAAGGTGATATTGGCCATTTCTTGAAATTAATTACATTTTCGAAACAATCGCAGAATCATAAAATAGGACCTTGTACATTAATAGTTAGCGTTCTTCGACATAAAAGAACAGATTTTTTTCAAAATTTGTTACATTTCTCACGCATCATGAAACAATTCTATAAATTAGATAAAATTAATATAAAATAAGAATTAATTGTTATTGTGTTTAATTTGTAGAAATGCATCTGATTTTAGTTATTGTTTTTGTGTTTAATTTGTAGAAAAATCAGATGGATTTCTACAAATGAATCCCTGTTTCCCTTGGTCACGCTATAACTTCAGAACCACTTTACCTATTTCATTCATATATTTTTTAAAGTTTTCTAATACTTTGTAGAAGGTTCTTCCGGAAAGAAAAAGTAATAAAATTGGAGGGAGGGGAAGGAATTGAAAGATTTTTTTAAGTCTTCCGATACTTTGTGGAAAGATCTTACGGAAAGAAAAATTGACGTAAGTAAGGCTCTTGACTCGTAAACCGAAGGTCGGGGGATCGAATCCCGGCGTGTCAAATAAATTTTATTTGATTAACCCATTGGCCACAGAATTAATGAACAAAAAAATTGGCCTTCACCACTGAATTAATTTTGTACCAAAAATTGAAAACCTGCATTGGTGTACTAAATCCATTGTAACTTTTAAACCATATATTGAAATGAAATAATTTTTTAAAATTTATTTACATATTCGATTAAGGTAAAGAAAAACATTAAAATAAAATTTAAAAAAATATTAAAATATGTGTAAATAAGGGTAGAAACAAAACCTTCTCTTTTTTCGTCCGTTTTTTTCCACATTTTAATTCAAAAAGTTACAAGAAAACATAATATTCGTAAATCGAACAATAATAATTTTTGCTTTTTACATACATGTATACTAATAACTAATAAAATAATTTGGTATGATAGTCCTCAAAGCAATCAGGGACGTTCAGGGTCACTACCAAAAGTCTACAACCACTCGCAATTTTGAAGAAATTAAATGGCGGCTGGCAGCATACAAAATTTGGAACACAAATACCAGGGAAAAAACATAAGAAACATATTATTGCCAATTCTATGAAATTAATGATTAATTACCTACAGAGCGTTCAGCATTTAAAATTTTATTCAAAAATGTCACAGTCGTGCTCGTTTTCCGTTTTTTGGCGGACCTAGTCTAGCCCGTCAGCGTGCCGGGGTTTGTGGTTAAGTACCTGAGTTGCACACCCGGCAGGCTGCCGGGGTTTGTGGCCAATGGGTTAATTTGTGTTATTGCACATTTTTTTTTCTTAAAAATAATATAAAGTATATTTGCGGCACGTTCCAGATTGGAAGATACTCTAAGTATCGCCCTGGTAGACCACCATTCAGAATTGAAACGTTGCTTGAAATGGCATAAGCCGTGATTGGTGACCAGATCTAAATAGCCAGGTACTTCGCCACCTTCCTCTTTCCTATCTCCTTCCCCACCCCACTACCTTCAGCCTCACAACATACCCCGATCGGGGATACCATAGTCTCCCTGGCTCCAGACGGGAGCAGTTGGGACTCTTGTGCAGTATTCTCGGAATGAGACTCGGGAGGTCAACGGGGACGCACGGGAAAGGACATGCAGGGAGAATTAATTTATTTCTTTGAATGGCGTTGCAACGCATGCCGGGTACCAGCAAGTATTATTTATTATTAAGTTCTACAAGTATGTTTTTCTCTCGTTGTTTAATAATATTGTAACTTCTATTAATGTTATTATTCAGTTCTGCAAGTATTTTTTGTTTTCTTATTGTTAATGATGTAACTGCTTTGACTGATTTAAAATATTGTTTAGGTCTTGTGAACATCTGAGAAACAGGGAATAAATAATTTTCCTTGATCAACTTTATCAATTAAAGTTATATTAAAATATTAATTATAACATTTATTCATAATATCAACGGAAATATACAACAATGCTTCGTAATAATTACGATCATCTATTTTGAAAAAATGCGTGTAAGTAATCATTTGGTGCCGTGCCTGTAATACGCTTCGTAAATGCTTATGAGTAAAGCGGGATCACAAATTGTACCATTCTTGACACCAAATTCGTTAATTTTTATTAAAATACAAAGATAACCCAAGGGCTAAGAATGCTTTGTCTCCGTTATATTCCATTTTATTTCAGCCGCACAAAATTCACTGTCAACCATAAATAAACCAAAGAAACTATCGAAAATCACATCTAGGCATAGACAAATGCTTGCCAGAACGCTTGGAGACGATCAAGCGGCTTGACGGCCAGCACGTAAATTTATTTTTCCGTTATTGTCTATGAATGCTTGCCTCAACAGCTTGACGCGCGCTTCAAGCCGTTGAGCCAAGCCTTAGTCTATGTCTAGACGATATTTCTCTCGAGATATTCCTCCTTTGTCTATGGTTTCCTGTCATTTTCGCTATTTGAAAGTGATTTTTGTGCGAGATGGAATCTAGTAAAGAAAAATAATTATTTGTTATGTTATAATAAATGTTATATATTAATATTTTAATATAACATTAACGTAATAACATTATTAAATTATATTTACATTAATTTAAAAGAAAAATCAGATGGATTTCTACAAAGTAAACACAAAAATAATTCATACCTATTTTGTAATAATTTAATCTATTTTTATAAACGTTTTACGTGATACGTAATATCTAAAATCACCACTCAGGTACTTATTTGTCTATGATTTGTTGTCTACGCCGAAGAAATATAAATTCGCTTCAAGCGTTGCGCAATAACGTAGATTATTGCGCAACGCTTGACTCAAGCTTCAAGCCACCTCTGGAGACGGTCAAAATGCGGTCAAAACTCTAGCCATAGACAAAAAACTACGTGATTGAGCCAAGCCGCTTGATAGTCTCGCTAGCCCTTTAGAAATCTGTAACTGAACACACAAATTTAAAATATCCTGAACAAAATGAATGACGTGGGTAGATTTAATGACAAATGGACAAATATTGAACTAGCTTTAAAAAAATTCGAGTATAATTCGAATAATGGAGGTTGTCAATTTCAAGATAACCCGATAAACTAATGGAATTCGTGGTTAGAAGAATAACTTAATAGTTAATAGCTTACTTAGGCTTTGGTCAATCCTTTCCAGATGGACGAGACATTCCTTTTTAATGTCAGGATAGTCAATATCTATTTCAGAGTATGCTCTACATTCTTCTGCCGCTTGAGTCCCCGGTTCACACTTGATGTCAGAAACGTCTTCTCTCTCCTGTTTGACAATCTCGTAATGCAATGTATCACAATGAGATGTTGGACTCTCTTCTTCGGAGATTGTCTCCGGTTCAGACTTTATGAAACCGAAATCCGAGGTCACAGGATCCATTTCCGGTAAACAGCTTTATGATTCTGATGTTGATGAGATATTCTGGATAAACAAATCGTCAAATTGATAGCGCACTCCGCATTAGACACAATGACATGAAGTTAAGTTGACAAAACAACTGACTTTCGAGAAAGTCGACAGAAGTCTGGTTGTGAGAATCACAGGGATATTAATTGGTTTATTTATGAGTTACATCTTTGACCAAGTCATTAAAATATATTTAATTGTTGATGACGACTATATAGTTATACATATTATGTCAAATGATGTCATAGACAAGACACTTAACCAGAGTTTAGAGATGGTCGGTATTCATCATTGTTGTCACTGGACCCAGTGATTTATTTTGTTTGGGGAACCGGTTATTTTTGGATCCTTTTGAGGTTTGAGAAAAATATTGCAAAATTTCTCGAAATATAAACAATCCAATTTTTTTTAAACGCGTCGGGCTTGTGACGTTGTTGTTGTTCGAATGGTTGGTAGATGAGGAACATTAGATCAATATGGCACCAATTATTTATCGAAATACTTTTGGAACCGGTTCTTCAAAAAATTCAAAACAGTTTGCAGTACTTTTAATGGTAAGCCCACACTGCGGCCAACGTTCCAACTTCAAACGTTTGGACGATCGTGTGGAGGGGTGTTCGTGCGTTGGAAGTTCGAGTTGGAAGGTTGGAGTTCGAGTTGGCCAGGGATCGCCTTCGAGGTGATCCCGACGGCCAACTCACACGAACCAGAGTGCCGCATACTATTAAAATGACGATATTATTACGGAGAGTGGTATAACAATTGTTTGAAAACATGTCGTGTATACAAGTATATGATTATACGTACGTAATAATTATAGGCAACTGAAAAAGATACAGCGTAGCTACAGCTGTTCAATGTCCGCCATTTGGAGTACGGAATTCTGGCCGCAGCGACCACACGATCGGCCAACCTTCCAACTCCGAACTAAGTTCGGAGTTGGAAGGTTGGCTTCAGTCTGGACGTAGCATTACAGTTTTTCTTTTTTTATTATTTCATAAATAACCTATTCCAAAATTAATCGGTTTCCCGGAGAAACAATTTCAAGTGACGGCAAAGGAACGGGTTCCATATAACCGAGGCAGGAGTATTGACCATCTCCATCCGAAACAAAACGACTGTCCCGAAAAACAACGTCCGCTCTGCAAAAAAATAAAAATTGTGTTTTTGGGTAATTTTATTTAACTTTTGATTAAGACTTTAAAAGTCTGTTTTTCGGAATTTTGTTATTTGTTGTTTTAAAAGACATTGTGACAAAATATTCGCAGAAATCTGTCATAAAAAAACAACCGCAATAGTTCGTCGTTACAAATCCGCCACCGCCATTCGCCGTCGGTTGGTCAGTTCCGACATTGTTCTGCGGACAGTGACACTTGCGTGGAGTCTCTGTGCTTGCGCACCAAAATGAGTAGTTCATTTTCTATATTCGCTATAAACTATATCAACGTTCACTGATTCGGAGAAAACCGCAAAAACTGTCACATCGGTAGCGTAAATAAATAATTGCATTTTATTTGTTTATATAATGAATTGAAGTAATATACATTCGAAAAGAGTTCATTTTTCTATGTATGTCCAGAAATAGTCAAGTCATTTGGATAAATAAAATGGATATAGCGGATTTTGATACTCACTTCTTGATTTATATGGAATATAGAGGCTTTTGACTGAGGGGCGTGTTTCTACACTCGCCATCTTGGCAAAATAACCAGTCGTGATTGGTTGAATTCCAATAGGTATATCGGGTTTTGATGGTAACTTCTCGTATGATTTTATTTCTCGGGTTTTGTTTCTCACTCACAGTTTTAACATGGTTTTTGTGATAAAGGAGGTTTTGAAACTCAATTTTAAATTAGTCTTGTTCCTCGCAAAAATGTGAACAAGATGTCATACTCATTGATCATTTTGTCAAAAAATCGGATATAGCGGGTTGTAAAGTTTTAAGGTAAGGAACTGGTAAAAGAAAGACTCATCTTCAGGACAATTTTTAAGGGACTCTTGAGTTTATTGATTCTATTTCCAATTACATTTTTTATAATCGGAAGATGCAAACTACCCGAGACAGACCAAGGAGTTAGTAGTTAATTAGATGTGGTTTCAGCGAAGCGACGAGGAGAGGTGTGAGTCCTGGCTAAATTCGATTTTTAAAGGTCTGAATTTCAGACACGGGTATTAAAATTATAGAACTCAAATAATATTCAATTGTTACTTTGTTGTTTAGTACAACAGTGAAAATAAACAATGCCCCAAAAATTAATACTTAGCCTTTTTATATGTTTATTTGGTAAAATGTTTCCAATAAATTGACAACTTGAGTGAAAATTTGTGGGAATAAGGCGCGGACAAAAATATAGCAGTACCTACATACCTCTCATAAAGCGATAAATATGAATAGTCGGATTAAAAAATTTATTAACCATTGGCCGCATAATAATTGAGCTAAAAAATTGGCCTTCACCACTGAATTATTTTTGTATCAAAAATTGAAAATCTACATTGGTGTACTAAATCTAATGCAACTTTAAAACCATAAATATTGTCAAATCAATTCATTTAAAAAGATGTTTACTCATTGGTTTAAGGTAAAAATTAGGTCCTTACATATGAAATTGGCGTTTTGCTGCACTGGCAACTTTGATCTCGAATATCTTCTCTTTGGTTAGGAATTCCAAATTCAAATTTAAACAGCTATTTACTCATGTATTTGTGTTTCGAAAATTATAATTCATTTGTTTTTTCCTTAATTGTTTTTTTTTCTTTGCGTCACTTAGTTTACAAAATGGAAAACTTGAAATATGTGGCACAAGTGCTGCAGTAACGGCTCGAAGGATTAATGATGTGTATGGCGACGGTGCCTCAAAAGAAACCACAGTGCGCTTTTGGTTCCAACGTTTTCGTTCTGGAAATTTCGACCTGCAGAACAAGCCCCGTGGACGGCCAGAGACCAATGTTGATAATGAAGAATTGAAGCCTATTATGGAAGCGGATCCATCGCAAACCACGTCCGAGTTAGCTGCAGGCTGCGGTGTTAGTGACAAATTTGTTTTAATCCACTTGAAGCAAATTGGGAAGGTGAAAAAGCTTGAAAGGTGGGTACCTCACGAATTGAGTGAAGCAAATCAACAAACGCGCGGTGACCGCAAGACCACACACACTGCACAACAGACCAAATTAGAGGAGCTTCAATTGGAATGTCTAAGACATCCACCGTATTATCCGGACCTTGCCCCAACAGATTACCATTTTTTTCGAAATTTGGATAACTTCTTGCAAGGGAAAAAATTCAACTCCTATGGGGCAGTCCAAACCGCCTTCAAAGATTTTATCGATTCCCGCCCGAATGGTTTTTTTAGTAAAGGGATCGATGAACTACCTATGAGATGGCAAAAGTGCATAGTTTATATTCCTCCCATACAAAACGCCAATTTCATATGTAAGGACCTAATATAACAATAAATAGAAAATTTAAAACATAATAATAATCGAAAATAAGAAGATATGTTTTTTTCACATTTTTATTCATAAATTTACAAAAAACATATGCTTAAGTCTAACATTAATATATTTTTTACATAAGTATATAGTAATAACTAAAAAAATAATTAGTTATGATAGTCCTCAAAGCAATCAGCACGTGAAGGGCCATTGCCACAAGCCTAGAACTACTCACCACTTTGAAGAAATTAAATGGTGGTTGGCTGCTTGAAACATAAATATCAGGGAAAAAACTGATGAAACATTATTGCCAATAATACGAAATGAATGTTTCATACTTACAGAGCTTTTGGCCTTAAAAATTTTATTCAAATATGTCACCATTATGATAATTCAAGCCCACTAGCCCATCAGCGAGCCGGGGTTTGTGGTTTAGTACCTCAGTTGCACACCCGACAGGGAGCCGGGGTTTGTGGCCAATGGGTTAACGCCAACGGAAATCGATAATAGTTAATGTTTGTTATATTGTGTAATAGAAAAAATAAACATTGCCCTAGGAGCACATTCGACATTTTAAGTTTAAGTCTACCTGATGACAGGGTGCAGAAAGCGGAGGTCCGACATTATTTTTCGAGCATTTAAAAATCATCCAACAGTATTTGATGTTTTTGATACGTCTTTGTTCGACAACAATAACTCTTTAAAACCTATAAAATTGTTTACTTTTTTTGCCGTAATGTTATTAATTACTCCGTAACAAACAAGTTGGTAACAATTATTGTATCATTTTACATAAGGCGGCCAACTTTATGAAATATCAATGCGGGACAGTGGGTGTCAACGGGGGGGGGGTGGAAATTCTTTTATTTTAATTACGACCTCACTTTTATCACATTTTTCACATAATTGATAGACAGTGTATTCAAATAAATCTTGTTCATGAATTCTACCACTAAGTTATAACTTCTATCTCGGAAATCGAGAATGATGTCCGTGTAATAGGATGAATATGCAACTTATTATTTAATTGTTAGTTATATTCTGAATCCAAAACTAGTTTAAATCAAATCTGTATGCGGCGAATCAAAACTACACTCAGAACATGAAAATGGTTCTCTTTAATTCTGGCAATACATTCATAGTATTAAACTAGAATTTTATACCTGCACTTGGAATAAGTCTAGCTTCCTGCATTTAAATGTAGAGTCGTTCTATAAAAAATCGGGTCATTGTGAGAGCCCTGAAGGAGCAACTATCTGTTACTTATACTTAGGCGGGTATGTGGTGGATAACCTCCAATGCACTTAGAATAAGATAATGTTTTCCTTTGAAATGCATCAGCAGATGAATCCACAGCAGAAATTTTACATTCTGAATACAAAGGTGGTTTAAAATAAATCTGTATGCGGTTAAATAAAACTACACTCAGAACATTAAAATGATTTCTCTTTGATTCTGGCAGCACTTACATAGTCCGAAACTAGAATTTTATAACTGCACTTCGAACAAGAAAATAATTTCCTTCAAAATATGTCAGCAGACGAATCCAACTGGAATTTTACATTCTGAACACATAACTGGCTTACATTAAATATGTATTTAGCGAAATAAAACTATACTTAGAACATGAAAATGGTTTCTCTTTGATTCTGGCAGCACATACTTAGTCTGCATCTAGAATTTTATTACTGCAATTTAAATAAGACAATATTTTTCTTCGAAATATGTCAGCAGACGAAATTTTACATTCTGAACTTGCAACTTAAATGTGAAGCTTCAGTCGGTACAGGAGTAATCTGCAACTTGTTATTTAATGTATCGTTATATTCTGAACACAAGGGTGTTTTAAATTAAATCTGTATGCGGCGAATTAAAACTACACTCAGAACATCAAAATGGTTTCTCTTTGATTCTGGCGGCACTTACATAGTCTGCAACTAGAATTGTATCAATGCACTTCGAAAAAGAGTATATTTTCCTTACTGTAAACTGGTGGGTCCCTTCAAATGCACTACGAATAAGAGAATATTTTCCTTCGAAATATGTCAGAAGACGAACCCAACTAGAATTTTACATTCTGAACACAAAACTGGTTTAAATTAAATCTGTTTGCGGCGAATTAACACTACATTCAAAAATGAATGATAACACTTTTGCCAAAAAGGAAATTCTTTTTGCAATTCTTCGCTAAAATTACAACACCGCTTTTTCGCAGTTGGCATGTTCAAGAAATTATTTGATTTGAATTGAGTGATAAATATGGGTTATAAATATAACGTGTCACGGCGTGCACTAATTCGTAAACAAAACAACTCAATCACTACTACTACACTGGCGCTCTTGGACTCTTGCTTGTTACGTAAATAAACCAATCCCTAGATCGATATCTTCGAGCCTTTTCCAGGGACAAATTTTGTCTTAAATTTAACCAAATGGCTTAAATAGACTAAAGATAGAGGAAGTTTATTTGACTACCATAGACAGTATTTAAAAAAAATATAGAAATGCGGGACATGCGGGACGCTTTAGACGACTTGCGGGACTATTTTTGTAAATATTGCAATGCGGGACTACAACTGCAAATGCGGGACGGTCCCGCAGAATGCGGGACGGTTGGCCGTCTTAATTTTACATTAATTTTATTTTGGTCTACATGCTAAGTAAATCGAATAATCGGTGTTACGATATTTTTGAGATTAATGGTGGTTTTCTTCATTAACTGAGAATGCTAAATGCAATGCTAATTGTAAAAGTAAACAGTCAAATGAATAGAAATTTTTAAATTTCGATCGTTTACTTTTACAATTAGCATTGCATTTAGCATTCTCGGTAAATGCAATGCTTATTGTAAAAGTAAACGGTGAAATGCATAGAAAATTTTAAATTTCAATCGCTTAATTTTTTAACTAGCATTGCATTCAGCATTCACGGTAAATGAAGAAGCCCACCCTTAGGTTCATAAAATCCAATTTTCAGATACAAAAAAATTAACTTTTAGAAATTTATATAAAATAGGTTTTAACTAAAAATAAATGTTTTTAAACCTTTCCGATTTTACTGATTCTTCTCTTTCTGATGGGGTCCTCAAATGCAAGAGGAGTTTAGAGACATCATTGGTGGTACACTACAGCCGACGAAAGGCTATTAAGACTTGGTCCATCTTGCCCCTGTTAGCTCTATTTTAGAAAAAAACTTTTTAAATATAGAAAGAGTGGAAATTTTCAAAAAATTCTGGAAGTTGGGCAACAGTCAGCTGCAATAGAACTTAGTCGTTAAATAAATACGCCAAAAAGCGGAATAAACGCCGTGCACTCACTAATGAGGTAAAACACAATCGCCAGCGTACATACAAATATTTCGTAACCCAGAGGTCAATGTAGTCATTGAAATTCGATAACATAATGTCTGTAAAATATTGTTTTAAAATACTACTTCTGTGGGAGAAAGAATAATAACAATGACATGAAAGAAATATGGCGGATCAATGGACGTGCAATAATATAAACATAGGGGGAGAAATTAATATCGTTATTTAGTGAAGTGGTGAAAAGAATGACCCACGATCAATAATAAATTATTTGTACCATTCGAATCATGTTATATTGGAAAACATTTAAAGAAGTAGTATTAAGATCGTATAAGTTGATTAGATTTTATTAAGTCTCAGATTTGCTCCGGAGTTCTAATGATATTCTGAATGGTGACTCTGACAAATATACAAAAAGGGCATCCGGGCGACGGTACTAATTTATTGCCAATAAATCAGTATATTTCGGTTTCCATATTCCCAAAAAGGCAATGGGGCAAATGCCGTGTATTCAACATCATTTCGCATCCATTTGACGATCAGACAGAAGTCATAATTCTACATTTCGAGGTAAAATAATTTTTTACATTAACTCCACACAGAGGCCCAAGGGCCTCTTGTGTGAAGTTAAGGTAAAAAAAAGAAAGTTCAGTAAAGTTTTGCTCCACAGGGAAACCTGAGGAAAATAACTTTCCTCAGGGCCTCCTGAGTAGAGCTAATTTAAAAAAATGTGTGTTGTAAAACCATTGAACAATATTTGACGTAACCGTCAGAATATTAAAAGGGTTTTTCTCCACTGTGAATTGCGCTATGAATTTTTGCATCTCCCTTTCGAGAACTTGAATAACCGTATTCGGGACAAGAAAAACGTTTTTGTACGCTGTGGGTAAACATGTGATTTTATTGCCTCTTTATAGAGCATGAATAGTCGCAGCAGAAACATGTAAATGGTTTTATGTCATTGTGAGTCAGCAAATGATTTCTAAGAAGTTCCTTTGTACAACATGAACAACTGCAGTCGGGACATGAAAAAGGCTTTTGTCCAATATGGGTAAATACGTGAGTTTGTAGATACCCTTTTGTAGCGCATGTGACCACCACTGGGAGTCAGCAAGCACCGTTTTAGTTTTTTTTCGAGAAGAAGAATAGTTGCAGTCAGAACATGAAAAAGTTTTTTCTCCACTGTGGGTAAACATGTGAAGACAGTACTTGAATAGTTGCAGTCAGAAAATCAAATAGGTTTTTCTCCACTACGAGTCTACGATATCTAAGTTTACTTCTTAGATATCCCTTTTGAGAACATGAATAGTTGCATTCGGGACATGAAAAAGGTTTAGAAAAATATCTCGAAACTAGCAATGTTTTAGGTGTCTTGTACGGTAACAAACACATAAAAATCGATTAAAATCTTCTCAAAATGATAATAAATAGCTGTATAAATTTGAATTTGGAATTCCTAACCAAAGAGAAGATAATAAAAAAAAATAAAAATAAGAAAATAAAAAAAATAAAAAAGCCTTTTATTTCTTGCAAATAGGTATGTTGCCGAGTTATAAGAAGTAGGTATAATTAATGTTATTTACAATCTTGTTAAAAAATATTATAATCGTATCTTTAATTAATTCATATGCAAGAACCCCTCTTTCAGGCGAAGATGAAGGCCTCCTCCAAAGAATTCCAGTTTTCTCTCTCTTGAGCTATTTGCGGCCAGCAGGGGTCAGCAATTTTTATTATTTCATCTGCCCATCTCGTGTGAGGTCTGCCTTTGAGACGCTTACCGTATGGGCCATTCCACTTTGTTGCCCTGCTGGTCCACCTGT
Source organism: Limnephilus marmoratus (assembly GCA_917880885.1). NCBI lineage: Eukaryota > Metazoa > Arthropoda > Insecta > Trichoptera > Limnephilidae > Limnephilus > Limnephilus marmoratus. The sequence continues at coordinate 49,311,743 of OU862907.1, read as the reverse complement.
CGTCCTCTAGCCTCGCTACGTGTCCTGCCCACTTCCATTTTAGTTTTTTAGCGTAGCTCAGAGCATCTTTGGCTTTGGTGATTTTTCTGATTTTTGTGCGACGAATTTTTTGTATTTTTTTAATATCAAGCATGCTTCTTTCCATTCCACGTTGACAGGTTATAATTTTTTTTTGGATGTGTATTTCCAAGTTTGACATGCGTAGGTTAGGCATGGTAGGAGGCTTGATGTCATAACTTTTGTTTTAATATTTTTTATTGGCATGTTGCTTTTAAATATTTCTCTTAAGGACCAGTACTTATTCCAAGTAATTTGTGCTCGTCTTTCTACTTCTAGCTCATTTAGTTTTCTGTCGAAGCCTATTTGTTTTCCAAGGTAGATCTATTTTTCTGTATATTTCAAAGTTTCATTGTCTACTGATATTCTTTTGTTTATGCTGTTTGTCATGACCATTGTTTTGGAAAGATTCATTTCCAGTCCTACCTGTTTGCTGGCTGCGTTTAGTGAATCAATCATGATTTGTAGTTGTGTGCTAGATTCTGATAAGAGTACTAAATCATCTGCGAAGCGCAGGTGGCTTAAATATTTTCCGTTAATATTGAGCCCTGTTTTTTCCCAATTTAATCTATTTATTATTGACTCTAGAATAGATATAAATAATTTTGGGGACAACGGGTCTCCTTGTTTCACTCCAGTAGACTCTAGTTTTATTTTGGCTGTGCTACTCTTGTAAATATTTCTGATTATTTCGATGTGTTCTTGTTCAACTCCCTGAGCCTGCAGAGCAGTCCATATACTTGAGTGTGACACGGTATCAAAAGCTTTTTTATAATCGATGTATGCGATGTAGAGCACTCTTTGCTTTTCCTGGTATTTTTCCATTAAGCAGGGTACTCACCTAACCGTGTAACCTGTAACGTATCTGATACTGTATCAAGTGAGTACGTAGGCACGAGTCTACTGCGAGCCGCTCGCGCGTGGAGCGCAGTGTGCTCGCAGTGACCCGCCGACGGCGGTTTCACTGCGAGCACAAAGGCGGCTCGCAGTGCGCGTGTGGACAGCAACACGGCGGCTTGTGTAGTGAGTACGTAGGGGCGAGCTTCAAGCGAACGTTTTCATCATGGAGTGGACAGATGAAAACGTGTTAAATTTAATTGAACTTTATCAAAATGCTCCGGTATTGTGGGACCCTAAAGATAATAATTATTATAAAAAAATCTAAAAGTGGATGCTTGGGAAAATATTCGACAAGGTATGGGTAAGTCGGGCGAAAACTGTAAAAATAAGATGATCACTGTATTGTCTTGCTACAGGAGAGAGAAAATGAAAATAAAAAAGTTGTGAAACTGGTAAAGGTATGAAACGATTATTAATATTTTCTACAAAATGTCACGGAAAAAACCCACCATTTGAGACATGTTGTCGGCGTGATATCGTCACGAGCACTGCGGATCCGGGAGGTCGTAGCTTGATACGCGGTTACCGTGGACGAGCCGTAGCCACTTGCAGATTGATACAGTATCAGATACATTACATGCTACACTTTAGGTGAGTACCCTGCTTTATAAGTTCTAGCTTATGTATATGATCGATTGTCGAAAAGCTCTTTCGAAAACCTGCTTGTTCTATTGGTTGTTTTGCTTCTAGTGTAACACTTTTTCTTTTGTTTATGATGGAAGAAAACAGTTTGTAGAAGATATTTGAGATCAAAGTTGCCAGTACGGCAAAACGCGAATTTCGTATGTAAGGAAATAATATATATAAAAATCTCGTGTCACGGTGTTTGTGGTCACATTTCCTCCGAAACAGGTTGACCGATTTTTATGAATTTTTTAAATATATATTTGGTAGGTATGAGAATAGGTTTTAAAGTATATTTCATACCGTTAGGTGATTAGGGTGTCCCTGTCCAGAACTTTTGGATTTTTTTTTTATAACCCCAAATTTTAACCTTCCTATCCCCTTCCCAATTTTAAATCGCGATTTTTATATTTTTGTATGAAAAAATTGAACGGTCTTTCGTATTTCGAACAACAAAATTGTTTATGTTATTGAATGACAGATGGCGCTACGTCCGTGTCCGTCTCATCGAACTTTCATCCACACATGCGTAAGACATTCACGAGAAGCGTCGTGTCATTTTGATATTTCATTTGGCATCATGTTCTCGCGTGGGCAAACAATCGAGCTTATTTGTGTTGGCCAAAGACGGACTGACAAAAAATATCGTTCACACGATTGCTCCTCGAAATTCATAATGATTTTCTTTATTTCATTTTTTTTACTTTAGTTGGTGTTTTTTTATCGGCGGTCATCGTCTACAGCATTCCACCTCTTTCTGTCATTGATCCCATCCCCACACACTTACAATTTGTTTCATAACGCTGATGGATTTCATTCGTATTTGTGTTCCAATCAGCCAAGCAGATCGGAGGAATCCAGATTTTGGACTTCCGCACATTAAGTGTACTTACCTACATGGTGGACTTGGGTCAAGTACCGCATTATCGTCAGTCCGTTGTTAACCATCATCGTATCGTGACATTTCGCTCTACGTCGAAGTGTTATTTAACTTATCGTTACTAAAAAGTAAATCCCATCGTTTTATATCGTATGCTTTATGTGAACTTATGTGAATCGACTCGTGACTCAGATCTCTATCGTGGATTATAAAATAACCCCAATTATCGAGCGCTTATGGACACATCTGTGACTCACCAAACGGTAACCAAGCCAGAAGACACAACAGCAGTGAGTACCACTTAATTGTGAATTACCTATCTTGTTTGGTGGTCGGGCACAACTGGTATCGAGATCCATAAGCGTTTTAAATAGCAAGGAGTAGCCGCAAAGTTACTCTCGCCCCCGTGCATCGTCACGAATCACAATTCATTAGTTATTTTTTACTTAACTACCAAAATATTAACTAGAACTAATTTATAAGGCAGAACAATATTTGTCGGGTTAGCTAGTATCTTATATGTAAAAATTTAGGTTCCTTATGTTTGCAAATCTTGGAAAGCAATCGAAGGATTGACACAAAATTTTTATAGAACATTGCATTTTAGCAGTCAGTATTTCAATATATAATGATACCCTCTGGAGAAGATTCTTGGCTTAAGAAGTTAGGTTTCTACGGTCCATCGGTCCAAAATTGGCCCAATTTTTTTCATGTATAAGGTTTTCCTGCATAAGAAGTTTGTTTTTTCAGGTCCCTTGGAAAACTTCTTAAGACGGTTTCACTGCATAATGGTAAGCTCTGGTGTTATGAAATTTGCATAAAAAGTTTACTACAGGTGGTGCGCCGGTAGATTGAAAATGTGTGTATTTCATATATTTTAGCATCAGGGAGGGAAAGCAGGAGCGGGAGGGTAACGAAGGAGGTGGGGTTCGCGGGAAGGGGGAAAGCGGGGAAGTTGGAAGGGAAACGCAGGAGGGGAACAGGGACGCATAGAAATGGACTTTTTTTACATAAGCTCCACACAGGAGGCCCTAAGGCAAATAATTCCCCTCAGGATCTATGTCATCTTTGGCAAAGCTGTGTTGAGGGTCTTTTCAGTGAAAGGAAGGAGAGGATGTTCTGGGTAGGAAAAAGGTATGAGGGGTGGGTAGAAATCTGGGGGTCAGTGTGTCCAGGAGTGACGGACATATGAATCTGCGTTTGAAAAGCGATGTTCCGAGAGAGTCCTGCTGGGGAAGTCAAAATATCTCCCTCAACCAGTTTCAATTGGTGGGCAGACAAATCCGCCACCAAGATACGAAAACCTGACCCCATGAACCCGGGCACCCCTGCTAAGTCGCCAAACGTAGCGAAGAACTTTGGGTGACCTATTGGAGAGGTGCTGGTTATTCAATAAATGGTTCTCATAAATCGGCCTCCCAAACTGAAAATATATCTTTGGTTTTAGATATTTCATTCAATAATATTAAACGTTAGCACAGCCACCATTAACTCGGCGTCGATGACGCTGGGTCACAATGACCCGAGGTGATTTAAAACGGCCATATTTTTTTTACCCGTCAACCGTTCGACTTGAGCGCTTGAGTAGCTGGAGATACAACCCCCTTTTACCCGCACCGTCAGCGTGCTCAGTGCGACGCCGCTTGCGGAAGGAGATATATGAGGAAAACGGGTTAACATGACTAATAGTTGTAATGAAATTCTACAGTTATTATTTCATAGTTGATTTCGATGTGTTTCTTACTAAGGTAATAAAAAGTTGATTTATAAAATATACTGGTATTATTAATATTTTTTTGTGAGCAAAGAACTCATAAATAATTTTCAAAATCAAGATAACCCTTTCAGTTTTGGTACAACCCATTGATAAAATTCGGGTCACGGTTACTCGGCGTCATTGACTGCGTAATTATTTTCACGTCACAATTCCCGATCCGATTTTCACAACACACACAATTTATTAGACAAAAATGTCTGTAAACGTATTGTAAAATGTATTATAAACGTCTTCGTAACTTGACTTTTTAAAAAATAATTAATATAATATTCCAAAGTTACACAACGTTTTTTTTTTTCAATTGCGGTCGGATCTGTTGATTCACAAATATGTACATTTTAATTGTTGTGAGGTTGAATTGTAGATTTGTAAATTGTACTTTGAAGCAACAAAGCTTACAGTCTAAATTCTGCTAATCATCAATATCCTAAATATATATATACTAGCTGGTACCTGGCATGCGTTGCTATGCCATTCAAAGAAATAAATTGATTCTCCCTGCATGTCCTTTCCCGTGTATCCCCGTTGCCTTCCACCTTCCCCGCCTTCCCCCTCCCTTTCGTCTTCCCTCTCCGCAAACCCCACCATCCCCCTGCCTTTCCTCCCTGGCGCTAAAATATATGAAATACGCACATTTTCATTTATACAAATTTCATAACGCCAGAGCTTACCATTATATACAGCCTATGTTACTCGCTGATAATGTAGCTTTCTATTGGTGAAAGAATTTTTCAAATCGGTTCAGTAGTTTCGGAGCCTTTCCAATGCAAACAAACAAACAAACAAATCTTACCTCTTTATAATATAGTGTCTTAGATTAGATATATATATATATATAATTAATCAATATCCCAAGTGATTCTATTTAACATCAAAATAACTCCCCACCGGCATGACCATTGGCAATTAGTTAGCCTCGCAGACTAGGAAATAAAACAGTCTGTTCTGTCGGTGACGGCCTTGAACATAATTTTCCATCCTTTCCCGCTATTCGTGGCTCGGCTCGCGCTAATGTCCAAATGTAGGTATACGCAAGCATAACATTTGGGTGTAGGTTTTACTATTTACTATAGGTAGTTGTAGTAAAAAAGCATTAAGTAAAATGATTTTATCAAAAAAGAGTTAAATTAGTTGCAATAATACTAACATAGGAGAATGAACACAATTGAATGAACTAAGTAATTCTGGGTAGTAAAATTATAATATGTTAACATTCATACATGCTCAATATCAGAGAGAATTTTTAAGTCCAGACAATGTCAGTAAAAATTAACCACTTTTTGTTAATCTAAACAGTTCAGGTTTATAAATACATAATTTACGTTTAAATATTGTAGTAATAGAAAAAAAAGAATAGTAAAAAAGTGAATACTTAGATGAACCAACTAAAATTAGTTTTTTGAGCAGAAAAAGTGTTGGTGGATGTCTAATTACAGAAACACTACCAAATAATCTGATTATCTAATTATAACAAAATACTTTAATTAACATTATGTCGGTAGGCATGTAATCATGTACACACAACAATTTCGATGATTTTTTTTTAATTAAAGAACCTTTAAAATAAAACATAAATATAAGCAATCAAATCTTGAAGAACAAAAATTTCACCTTGTTCATCCTAACCCCGTGTTTACTTGCTAGGAGATTGCCACAAGATTCACAACAGGAATCTTGTCACCCTCGGAGTCAGCACATGTTTCTAAACACTTGACTTTTAAGTATGAATAGTTTCAATCAAAACAAGTGAAAGGTTTAACAATTATCCCAAACAAGACTATGCACAAAAAAGGAATGACTAATGCACGGGGTATGGAACATTACACTGGTTTAAGTCTACTGGGAGTAATCATATGCCTCTGTAAATACGTTTTACGTGAAAATAATGAACCACATTAAGAACACAAGAAAGGTTTTCTCCACTGTGAGTTATTATGTGGAACTTTAAATTCGACTTTTGCGAAAATGAGGAGTTGCATTAGGAACAAGAGAAAGATTTTACTCTACTATGCGTCAGCATGTGTTTCTTTAAGTTTGTTTTATGCGAAAATGAAGACTTGCAGTCGGAACACGAGAATCGATTGTGAATAAAAACGTGTCTACTTAAATGAGTCTTTCGTGAAAATGAAGAGTCACAGATGGAACATGAGAATAATTTACCTCCACTGTGGGTCAGGATGTGCCTCTTTAATTGTGTCTTTTGTGAAAATGACGAGTTGCACCTGGGACAAGGAAATGGTTTTACTCCACTGTGAATCCTCATGTGAATCGATAAACTGTTATTTCGTGCAAACGAAGATGTACAGATGGAACATGAGAAACGTTTAATTCCACCTCCACCGTGAGTGAGCCTGTGTCGCTTTAAATGTGACTTTCGTGAAAATGTAAAGTTGCAGTCGGGACATGAGAAAGGTTTGATTCCACTATGAGTCAGCATATGTCGTGTTAAATCTCCTTTACGCGAAAATGAAGAGTTGCACCTGGGACAAGAAAATGGTTTTACTCCACTGTGAATCCTTCTGTGAATCAATAAATCTATATTTCGTGTAAACGAAGATGTACAGATGGAACATGAGAAACGTTTAATTTCATCTCCACCGTGAGTGAGCCTGTGTAGCTTTAAATCTGTATTTCGTGAAAATGTGGAGTTGCAGTCGAGACATGAGAAAGGTTTGATTCCACTATGAGTCAGTATATGTCGTTGTAAATCTCCTTTACACGAAAATGAAGACTGGCAGTCGGAACACGAGAACGGTTTTTCTCCATTGTGGATTATTATGTGGCGCTTTAAATTCGACATTTTCGAAAATGAGGAGTTGCAATAGGAACAAGAGAACGATTTTACTCTACTATGCGTCAGCATGTGTTTCTTTAAGTTTGTTATTTGCGAAAATGAAGACTTGCAGTCGGAACACGAGAATGGTTTAACTCCACTGTGAATAAAAACGTGTCTACTTAAATGAGTCTTTCGTGAAAATGAAGAGTTACAGATGGAACATGAGAATAATTTACCTCCACTGTGGGTCAGGATGTGCCTCTTTAATTGTGTCTTTTGTGAAAATGACGAGTTGCACCTGGGACAAGGAAATGGTTTTACTCCACTGTGAATCCTCATGTGAATCGATAAACTGTTATTTCGTGCAAACGAAGATGTACAGATGGAACATGAGAAACGTTTAATTCCACCTCCACCGTGAGTGAGCCTGTGTCGCTTTAAATGCGTCTTTCGTGAAAATGTAGAGTTGCAGTCGGGACATGAGAAAGGTTTGATTCCACTATGAGTCAGTATATGTCGTGTTAAATCTCCTTTACGCGAAAATGAATAGTTGCAGATGGAACACGAAAAAGGCTTTTCTTCACTCTTAGTCAGCTCTTTATTAACGCGAGGATCTTGCGTAATCGAACAATTGGACGAGGCAGGAGATGTCGAATGAACCCGATCACGCTCCATGATATTCTTAGGTGAATTGTTTTCAGGTTCGCCATATCCATTATATTCATCCGAATAATGGGTTCCTAAAAAAAAGGAAATGTTTATCAATGTCTGTTGATTTATTTCCGTTTAGTAACAATTTCCGCAGTTCTATCCTTAGTGTGTCTACTAAAATGCTAAGCCGCCCACCATTCACCTGCTGAAACTATCTTCGTAATAGCTTAATTTGTTTTAGCAAAATGATATTTTTTAACATGTACCGTTTTACCAGATAATGTGTTTATACATTTATAAAAATCATAGGTATACTTTCATTCATCCTAAGTAGTTACACCAGGATAGCTACTTGTATTCAGAGAAATCTTTTTTTTTTACTAATGTTATAGATACATAAGTATAATATAATGAAGAAATTAGAAATATATTCAACACTTTTATAATGTTTACTACTTAAATAAGCGTTCTTCTAAAAAAAAAATCATATGAGACTTTTCCGTAAATAAATACGTTACTATGACTTTTGAAAATGAAAGGTTGACACGAAATTTACGATGCGCTTTTTCACAAATTAAAAATGTATATTTGCAAGTGACGAAACGGCAATCGATAATAATATAAAGATAAACTATTTCCTAACCAAGCGACTAAAATTTATTTTATTGTGCTAGGAGCACTTTGTCAAAATAGAGTATAATCAAGGCAGGTGCGGTAAGTTACTAGCAAATCCACGGTAGATTTCTTGGCACACTAGAGATTAAGTTGCTGCCTTTAGATAAAACCGAGTGTAGCTAACTTGTAAGAACTCCAAAGCTTTTCGAAATTCATAAGATAACGGAGAATTGCATTCGAAAGTTGTGCATACCGGTCGTGTGGTCAATTTTCTCGGTGTTTTCCAAAGTCTCCATCTTAACATCTGACAGGCCAATATGTGTCTCCGTATATGCCGCATCACCTGTGTTCAACTCACCATTTCCGGGCTCTATCTTGAAGGTGATGGTTTCTGGAGTAGGAACAACAAAAGGAAAATGTTACAAAAAATAAATGATTTGAACATGTAGGTATGTGTGCGCAATATGTAGACCATATTACGACAGAACTCAAATAAAAAGAAAAAATATGTATATACGATTCCAAACACTATTCCTGTCATTTTTAACGTTGTGCTCACCACCCAATCCCACCAATCTTCCTTACCCAATCCCCAATTACCCAATCTTCTCAGTGTATTCCAAATTCCAAATATTCCATCATAACATCCTGGAGGTCGATGTCTATCTCCGCATATGACATTTCATCTGTGATTCCTTCTTAAAACCCTAGTTCTATCTTGATGGTGATAGTTTCAGTTTTGTGGAGATCCATATCTTATATAGGTACTTGGATACTAGTCTTAATTAATTCATAATTAGACCTCTTTTTGAACATCAAATGGAGTGTGAGTGCTATAATAAAATAAAGTACTTAAGTACTTAAATTATTATTTAATTGGGAATAATTCTAGACTCAAATGAATCTCTTGAAAAAATGCCAATTTTATTGTAAAAAATGGCAAAGAAGGCATCTTTCCTTGGAAGAATTTGGAAAATGTAGATAAAAAATATATATATATTAATACGGTAATAAAAACAATTATTGCACCACAGAGATTTCTGAGATACCTACCTGAGAATCCTGAGATTCTTGAGATTAATAATCTCAAGAATCCTCTTGAGGTTACTAATCTAGCTTTATTTGTCTTTGTAATGAAGTTAGCTTAAAAAACTCAAAATAATCAAGAATAGAGCAAAGAGACAAATTTTGGAGTGATATAAATATAAATCAATAACAATAGTTGTCTTTTATAATATTGGTGAAGAAAAAGGTTTTTTTCTAAAAAATATTCGTATAAAACTTGCCCAGTCATCCCAAACCCAAAGCCTATATAAAATAATAAAAAAGATTGACGGATCAGCAGAAAAACTTAAGTAAATTTTTGATACCATTTTTAAAATTTGAAACAGCAGAAATTAAACTAATGATTAGTAGTAAGTAATATTATTTGTGTTTATTGTGGGTCAATAGTTCACCATACAAAGGGAAAATGATAATAATTCAGATGCAGACAACTACAGTAACAGGCAAGTATTCCCTTAGCATAAAATAAATGGATATATTGAGTGGAATTTGTATCTAAATAATATTGCAAACCTTTGTTTTGAGTTTTATCTGATTGTAACCTAAAATGTAATTACTCATGATTATATTACATGCATATGTATATAAAAACTAAATTAAAAAAAAAAAAATACTTTGCAGTCGGTGTCCTGTCAGGGTGTGATGCAAATAGAATGAGAATTTCTCAAGCGAGATCTACTGCGACTCCGGAAGAACCTATACCATCGACTTCAAGAGAGAGGCAAGAAAGCAGACGTAACGATCATAGCGATCTAACGTAACAATTACCTACGAACGTTTGGCGTTTAGATATGATACAACAGTCGATTAGGCCGGCGATACATCGGTCGATTTTGGAACAATGAGCACTATTTGTCAATATTGCAATGCTTTGAAGTTTCAACTCGAATCGCCAGGATTATGTTGTGCGAATGATAAAGTCAAATCAACACAACTGACGACGCCACCTGAACCACTGAATTAGTTTTTCTTAGGGCAAGAACCTCTATCAAAGATTTTTTTTGCAGAATATTTAAAATGACAACAGTGTGTTCCAAATGACATCATTTGGTGCAAATGTAATTGAAGAACGTGGTTTCAATCCAACTTTTAAGGTATTTTTTTTTGTAACACACATTATATACATCCATTGTAATATAAATCTACATATATAGGTATATGAAAATTTCATGAATAAAGATTTTTTTAACCCTAGAAAGATAACCATATTTCGATGTACGGTAAAGATAATCATACGTAAAATTGACGCATGAGTTTTAAAGAGCTATAAGTATTATTTTAAAGGGCCATTGGCATTTACTTTAATTTATAGTATTTTTTGTAATTATTTTTTGGTCATACGATCTAATGTACGTATAACCTTATTATGCTAAAAATAAAAATATTTACTCATAAATTAAAATATAATATTACCAGATAAAAGAACAATCTTTCGAAATCAATTTAGACTTTTTTGTGGAAAAGCCAACAGGGCTAAATTTTATTTAAAAACGACATATTTCCGGTTTTGTCTGGTTATTCCTTCTTAAGATGAATAAACTAATCGGTATTATATTTTAACACACAAATGCATGGAAATTCAACATTCTGTGAATAAGTACCTATACTTATATTTATTTGTTATATGAAAAAAAAACGAAACGTGAAACTTCTTCAAAAATCAACCAAACTTGGAATAATATTTTTTTCTCTCAATTCACTTATTTTCATAAATAATCAGCCATTTAGACTAATGAACTAAATACTTAATATATTATTATATTTAATAATAGCATACTTGACTTATATATAAAAATGAATCGCTGAATGTGTTACTAAGCGAATAACTTTCTAACGACTGATGTCCAGGAGTGATGGAAATATGAATCCGTTCTGCGGTGAAAGGCAATGAATCGAGATAAACAGATGATCTGGCAGTAACGCACAAGCAACCGATTGAAAAAAAATTATCCTTAAAAATTTATAATGGGTTTTAAACCATCAAATATTTGAAGTAAATTTTCGAGCTCTGTGAAAGTTCTATTCAAGTTCTGTGATATTTCATTTTTATGATGCAACTGGCTTATAATGATATAATAACAGAACTTGAGTAGAACTTACACAAAACGTGAATATTATCTTAAAATTTTGAATGGTGAATTGTTAAAATTTTTTAGAAATATTAAATAAATAAATAAAAATTTTAAAAAAAAGTACCAAAAAAGTACCTACATAATCGTCTATTCAACCGTTATATTATTCACAATAAATATGTCCAGTTGTCAAAGAAAATCAAAGACAAAAATGTTTTTTAGTTATGATAATTAATAACAAAAATAATTTTCGATTCATCAAAGTAGTATTTACTAACCGCGAAATACATACTTTGAGATGTAAAAGACATAATTTCCATTGAAAAATATTCCTTTCTGCCAAAACTCAAATAAAACTGATTTTATACCCCTGAGAACGGCGCATCTTCTGTGAACATAATTACACATGAGTTTCACGGTAAAGGCGACGCCTTACGACTTGCCGCGATGAACAAATGCCGCGGAATCAGATTAGAAGAGGCGCTATGAAATTATTTACAAATTCGTCGAGGATTTTTCGTTGCCAAATTCAAGAAACGACACGGGCGACGTTACATCAATGTACGAAACTCAAATCACCGAATTTGAAAATATTCACAGGCCTGCTACACTCTTAAAAAGGAAGAATTAAAATAAATGCTATAGAAACTTGTATCCGCACACAAATACTTAAAATATTCGGTGGAAATTATTGACAAATGGACAAATATTGAACTAGCTTTTAGAAAATCCTAATTTTTTAATATTTTTTATTTATTTATTAACATTTAAAATCTGCTAAACTATTTATGTAGTTTGTTAGCAGATACATAATGACAACATTTTACGCAATAACATATATTTTAATGTATTATTATAACACAAATATTACGTATATTTTAATTTATTATATGTAATATTGATGCTAAAATAGCACTTAGATAAACTGTTAAAATTACGGAATAGTAGGTATATATGTAAATAGCACTACAAGCCTTATATTATAAAAAAACAACTACAGATAAATAAAATCAAAAAGTAAACAGTTTCATATACACGAGCACTAAACTAAATTACAATGTTTTCCATTTCCTCCAAAAGTGAAATCCAATTAGGAATACAAAGGCTTCTGTAGGGCATCAATATAAATCATCAGAATCTAATAGCCATTTCCTTTGATTATGTTTGACTTCAGCAGTAAAAACTTTATTATTTTTAATTGACATTTGAAGTTTTGTGAAATATTTTGGGTACAATATAGTTTAGGGTAGGTACTTTCACCGTATTTATTTGTACATTTCGGAACCACCAATCCTTCATTTTGAGTGAATCTTGTATTATGTTTATGGTAAACTCTTTCACTGTACAAGAAATCAGACAACATAACATGTTGACTTAAAATATTATAAAATATTAATCCTCTGACAGGTCGAATAATGGGGGTGTCAATTGCAAGATAAACCGATTCACTTTCTTGGGATAGATTGATGGAATTCGTGGCAGTGACAATTCGTGGCAAGACACCAAACCCAATGACATCTAAATCAACGTAAAATAATAAAATCAAGCTGAAGTCTGCAGGGTTAACCAACATCAAACGGGAGAGGGCATAGGAATAATAAGTTAATAGCTTACCATGGCTTTGGTCAATCCTTTCCAGATGAACGAAACATTCCTTTTTAATGTCCGGATAGTCAATATCTATTTCAGAGTATGCGTCACATTCTTGCACAGATTCCTCTGCCACCAGAGTCCCTGGCTCGCACTTGATGGCAGAAGCGTGTTCTCTCTCCTGTTTGACAATCCCATACTGCAATATTGCATCACAGTGTAATGTTGGACTCTCTTCATCGGGGATCGCCTCCGGTTCGGACTTAATGAAACCGAAATCCGAGGTCACAAGATCCATTTCCGGTAAACTTCTTTATGATTCTGATGTTTGTGAGATATTCTGAACAAACAAATCGCCAATTTGACAGTGCACTTCGCATTAGACACTCTGCCGCGAACGTCAAGTTGACAAAACAACCGACTTTCGTTTTACGGCGGTCTTGTTGTGGGAATCATGTGGAATTAGTAAAATAACTGCTTACGGGATATTAATTGAATTAACACCTCCACTTGTGATTAAAACTTATTAATAAGTGTTGATGAATATGTCAGATGATGACAGATATGAAAAATGATGTCATAGACAATAGACTTAACTAGAAATGGACAATATTTATGTTTGGGTTAACTGAACCGATTCTTTTGCTGTCACTGGAATCATTGTTTTAATTTATTTGTGGAACCGGTTATATTTGGATCCTTTTAGGATATGTGTAAAAAATAGATTCCATCGAAAAACAAAGAATCCAAAATTTAAAAAAAAACTTCTCGTTACGAATTTGGACATGGTTCTATGGCTAGTACCCGAAGTGGGTTTGTCACTGTAGTTTTGGTTATTGGAGACCGCTATAGAACCGAATATTTTTACAATATCGTTTGTAAACGGTTCGTCAAAAAAAAACCTTGGTGGGGTGACTAGAGTCTAGAATATTTCTGTTAAAAATTGGACCGGTTCTTTTACAATTTCAATAAATTTACCGTTTTTGATTATCATTTCCCCTGTCTTATTTTATAAATAAAGCGTTGTGTTCCAACATCATCCCTTATGAGTTTTTGTAAAAAATTAGGCGTGAATGCCATTTTTGATTTTTATAACCTGGAATGTGATGTTATTTTTGTGCTGTCGTTTTTATTTCTGGTTTATTTATAAATCGTGTTTAATATCATCCAGCAGCCATTTAACCTGCAGCATTAATGCTTTGAAATTTGTATCGACACACACAAACTTAAAACACCCTAGACAGATAGAGTTTCTTGAAAAAAGTTTTCAAAACTGGTTTAAATTAAATCTGTATGCGGTGAATTAAGACTCCACTCAGATCATGAAAATGGTTTTTCTTTGATTCCGGCAGTACATAAATAGTCTGCAACTATAAACTACTAACTGCACTTTGAATAGGTGAATGTTTTAAAAAAAAAAACTGACGAAAACTCTTTTGGCCGTGAAAATCTAAAATCATATCCATGTTTTGTTCTTTTTTGAAACAAGTTATCAAAACATTTCTCTCCTCCCCGGCGCTTGAAAATCTGCGGTTGAGTCGATCGATCGGAGTCTAATAATATTGAGGTAAATCGCCAGTAGTTCAAGTTTGAGCACCCCTGCCTTAAAGCACCAGAGTCAAAATAAGTGTAAGTGTAAAATCCATCCTGAGTTACTTTTTTTAATTAATTTTTGCCATAAAAATTGTCGTAAAAAAAGTCCCAAAATATGTCATTATATGAAGATGTCATATTTCGTGTTATTTTTTCCTTCGTTTCAAATACCTTTTTTATAATTTAATTATTATCCTTTATCTTCAAATAAATGGCCCTCGTACATCCTAATTTAATACTTTATTCCTCAACCATACAAATGTTATAATAACTACAATAATACTCAATCACAGGAATTGGCTTCGTGTGATTTATCGCCATATTTTTATTTGTATAACTGTTCCGATGTATCAAAATATGTAAAGAAAACGATAAAACATTTTTTTTATTTATTTTTATTTTTATTGCTTCTTCACAATTTATAAACATATATTTTTAGAATGTAATTAATTATCCCACTAGGATTCGCCTGTATCGGGGTTAATAATTTCACAATTTAATAAAAATAACACACGCAAATATCGGTCATGCAAAACAGTTAAGTAAAAGTAAAATAATAAAATTTAAAAATAAAATGATAAACAGAGAAAATAATAAATGATAAAAATATATGAATTAACAACTAAGTGTTAAGAGATCAGACGAAATGTTATCATTCATTATATCATTAGTTCATACCATTTTCAACAATAGATAAAATTAAAAAAATATATCTCCTTAGGTTTTTTTTTTTAAATATGTGTAAAAAATAAAAAATGAAAAAAAACAAAGATTTATAAGCGATTACATTAGAGCGAATCTTTCTTATGCAATATTAAAGTGACTATCAAATAATTATAAAATAAATATGAAAGAAACCGTTTTGATCACAACATTATTGTTTTCATTCCATTTAAGTGCCCGTTTTCATTAAAATATGATTGATTTTATAGTGTGACACCTTAGAAATGCCATCCGTGTGATCTTTTAGTTTTGACAAAGTTATGGGATACCTACGATAACCCCTATATATTTATTTATTTATTGTTTCTTTACCTTTTTAATTTAGGTGTTATTGTTTAAATTGAAATTTTGAACTTCATTTTGACTTGAGATTAACAATTTTATAGAGTACACAAAATCATGTGTTGAAAGACAATATTGTTACAATAAATATTTCTCACAGAATGGGCCTCTACTGCACTATAGGAACAAATACATTATAACGTAAAACATGTAGAGTGACCATATGTTGAAATTAGCTTTGAAATAACATTTTTTTTTGCAAGTTGTATAATCTATAATACTTAAGATTAGGTTCGGTTAGAAAATTAATATGTAATGGCAAGTTAAGAAGAAAATAAAAAATAATATATTAACAGTAAATATACTGTAATAAATAATCAATATGCTATTAATTTAGAAATGACAATGTAGAAAAAATCAATTGGCAATCCTCAGCTAATACGAATAATTTAACCATCTTTTTAAAAGTGCACAAGGAATTAGATGACTTAATATGTTCTGGCAGGCTATTAAATATGAGTGGAGCCTGATAAAAGTAATTTCTTTGACCAAAAGAAGATTTAGTTTGAATTGACACAAAGTTAAGACCAGACCCAATTCTAGTAGTACGAATTTGCTGAGTTCTTTCTGCAATATTAATATTATTAAAAAATTTACAAAGTGTTTGTGTAATATACAGATGTTTTACATTCATGGCATTACATTCCTTATAAAGTATATGAGTTGGATATCTAAATTTTTTCTTAAACATAACTTTAAGGATCAGTTTTTGGGCA
The DNA here is from genome assembly GCA_917880885.1 of Limnephilus marmoratus. NCBI lineage: Eukaryota > Metazoa > Arthropoda > Insecta > Trichoptera > Limnephilidae > Limnephilus > Limnephilus marmoratus. Next base: position 49,295,362 of record OU862907.1, on the reverse strand, counting down.
ATGTTAAGTGGTTCTATATAAGTCTTTTGGCAAGAACCCCAGCACACTATATTATAAGAAAGTAGAGACTGGATTATTGCAAAATAAACCGTCTTCAATTTTTCCTTGTCTAGTATATGTCTGAGTTCTTTAAAGATATAGGTATATATATATTTATCAAATTATAAAAACTACAGTAAAGTATGCCAAGATTAAAAACGATTACCAATCTTCACAAAATTATAACACACCTCTCTTTACCAAATAAAAACACGAACTTAATAAAGTAATAGAATTTTAACTTAACAAAAAGGTTCAACTATTTTCGAATTTGAATTCATTCCGATCACGCGAAAATTTTCTAGAAAGGGTGATTTTTAATTTGATGACATAGTGACTGTTATTTAAACGGTATTTTGAGCACGATATCGGTTTCTCTGTACAGTGAGTTAAAGCACGAATATCCAACTTTTTTGACAACACTTACAGGTGCATCCCAACCACATAAAATGGTTTCTCTTTAGTGTCGAATCTAATGGTTTGCGTTTTAGCATGATTAATTAATTTATTTTTTGTAAGCGCCTGCACGTGCATTGCGGGTACTAAAATGACTTCTCTCCAGTGTGGGTTCTGGTATGTTGGACGAGGTTACTTTTCCGATTGCACTTATAAGAGCATTCAAGGCAAGAGAATGGTTTTTCACCAGTGTGGGTTTTAATATGAGCCACTAAATTGCCTTTTTCACGGCACTTATGAGAGCATTCTGAGCAAGAGAAAGGTTTCTCTTCAGTGTGGATTTTAGTATGTTTAACTAAATCACTTTTTCGTTTGCTCCTGTATGTGCATTCCGAGCACGAGAATGGTTTCTCTTCAGTGTGTGTTCTAATATGAAACACCAGATTGATTTTATCACGGAACGTATAAAAGCATTCTGAGCAAGTGAATGGTTTCTCTGCAGTGTGGGTACTGCTGTGTAGGGCCAGTCTACTTTTTCGATTGCACTTATACGAGCAATCGAGACACGAGAATGGTTTCTCTCCAGTGTGGGTTCTAGTATGTTTACCTAAACCACTTTTACTTATGCACCTGTACTTGCATTCCGAGCACGAGAATGGTTTCTCTCTAGTGTGGGTTCTAGTATGTTTAACTAAATCACTTTTTCGTTTGCTCCTGTATGTGCATTCCGAGCACGAGAATGGTTTCTCTTCAGTGTGTGTTCTAATATGAAACACCAGATTGATTTTATCACGGAACGTATAAAAGCATTCTGAGCAAGTGAATGGTTTCTCTGCAGTGTGGGTACTGCTGTGTAGGGCCAGTCTACTTTTTCGATTGCACTTATACGAGCAATCGAGACACGAGAATGGTTTCTCTCCAGTGTGGGTTCTAGTATGTTTACCTAAACCACTTTTACTTATGCACCTGTACTTGCATTCCGAGCACGAGAATGGTTTCTCTCTAGTGTGGGTTCTAGTATGTTTAACTAAATCACTTTTAGCTATACACCTGTACGTGCATTCCGAGCACGAGAATGGTTTCTCTCCAGTGTGGGTTCTAATATGAAACACCAGATTGATTTTATCACGGAACGTATAAAAGCATTCTGAGCAAGTGAATGGTTTCTCTGCAGTGTGGGTTCTGGCATGTTGGACGAGGTTACTTTTCCGATTGCACTTATAAGAGCATTCAAGGCAAGAGAATGGTTTTTCACCAGTATGGGTTTTAATATGAGCCACTAGATTGCCTTTCTCACGGCACCTATGAGAGCATTCTGAGCAAGAGAAAAGTTTCTCTTCAGTGTGGGTATTAGCATGTTTGACTAAATCACTTTTTCGTTTGCTCCTGTATGTGCATTCCGAACACGAGAATGGTTTCTCTTCAGTGTGTGTTCTAATATGAAACACCAGATTGATTTTATCACGGAACGTATAAAAGCATTCTGAGCAAGTGACTGGTTTCTCTGTAGTGTGGGTACTGCTGTGTAGGGCCAGTCTACTTTTTCGATTGCACTTATACGAGCAATCGGGACACGAGAATGGTTTCTCTCCAGTGTGGATTCTATTATGTTTACCTAAACCACTTTTACTTATGCACCTATACTTGCATTCCGAGCACGAGAATGGTTTCTCTCTGGTGTGAGTTCTAGTATGTTTAACTAAATCACTTTTAGCTATACACCTATACTTGCATTCCGAGCACGAGAATGGTTTCTCTCCAGTGTGGGTTCTAATATGATACACCAGATTGTTTTTCTGAAGGCACTTGTATGAGCATTCTGAGCAGAAGAACGGTTTCTCGCCAGTGTGGGTTTTTGTATGACGAACGAAACTGCTTTTAATCCTACACCTGTAGGCACAAATCGGACAAAAAAACGATTTCGTTCCTGTGACTGAATGCTTTGCTTTTAGGTTTCCAGTCTTTGTAGTAGATGTAGACACAAATTCTGAAAAACAATATTTTATTTATATACTTTTGAATGTAGCTATAACTTTGTGGTTATCCATTATAAATAAATGAGCAATGTTACTTTGTTTGAACCACTTATATATTTGAATCAAGCCGACCGGTTTCGGAACGACCGTTCCTTCTTTAGGGAAAACGTATACTATATACAAAAAGTTTGAGCTCCATCGTGACTGGAGATGATAGTGACACGCCTGAAAAAAACAGTCGTCAAAGTGGCGTCACACAACATTTACCCCAATCTGTTAAAAAATTGACACATTTTCGAGTAAAAAAATCATGGCCTCGGTGATTGGTCGAATTTCTGCCTCAAGTTGAGACCATCAATGCAGAACCATATTATGATACCTTAAAAAAAATCTCAAAAGTAGCATTCAAAACAAAAGGAGGGAAATGCTAACCAGAGAAGTGTGCTTGTCTCACGAAAACATCCATCCTCATACAGTCTTAGTCGCTATACGATACGCTCTTAGACTCATTTGGTTGGGATGTTTTGAACCACCTCCCATAGTCCCATGACTTGGCATCTTCAGATTATTATCTTTCCACCTTCCTGAAGGCATGTATGGATGAAAATAAATTTTCAACCGTAGAGCAGGTGCAGAAAGTGGTCCTGAAGGTGGGGAAGGAGCTGGCGGGGGAATTTTTCGAGGCAGGCATAATGAAACATGTGCCACGGCTCACCACATTCATTGAATATGTTGGCGATTATATGGAAAAATAGTAAATAAGTGAATCAACAATTTTGTATAATTTTTTTTCTAATACCCTTTTTCAAAAAAAAAAAAAATCAGTACACTTACTTTCTGAACATGCCTCGTACATAGATTAATTTTTCCAAACCTTGTTATTTTGTTTTCACTTGGTTTTATAACGCATGTTGGTTAATAATGTTAGAAGTAGCTTTTGAGTTTGGTGCAGGAGGTAAAAATAATATTATAAAGTGTGTTTTTTCTAGGCACACATAGAAAAAAAAAAAACCGATTCAGTAGTAATCACCGCATGATATGGATATATATATATATTCATTGAATCGGTAAATCCAATAAACGCCACAGACGTTTTAATAATGATTTGACGACCGGTGTGGTGCAGCGGTGAGGCGCTTGACTCGAATTCCGAAGGTCGCGGAATCGAATCCCGGCGTGGCAAATAAATTTTATTTTATTAATTTGTGTATTTCACAATTTATTAATTAAAAATAATATATAGTATATTTGCGGCACGTTCCAGAGTTGAAGATACACTCAGTATCGCTCTGGTGTAAGAGCACTATTCAGAATTGAAACGTTGCTTGAAATGGCTTCTGCCGTGTTTGGTGACTAGATCTGAATAGCCAGGTTCTTCCCCACCTTCCTCTTCCCTATCTCCTTCCCCTCCCCGTTGCCATCAGCCTCACAACATACCCCAATTGGGGATGCCATAGTCCCACTGGCTCCAGACGGGAGCAGTTGGGACTATTGTGCGGTATTCATGTAAAAAAAAAAAAATCATCCGAAAGAGATGTCAACGAAAAATTACAAATTCTGATCATATGAATTCATGCAGATTCATATTTAAAAATCTTATATTTCTGACAGAGTCAGAAATATGTATAATGGAGTAATGCCTCTTAGTTCGATCATCTCTAAACAAAAAAAAAACTTAAAACATAAACACACTACAAGATTACCAGAAAATTTATTATTACGAAAAGCAAACAAAACAATGTTTCAAAAAGACCCTTCTACACGGCCATTAAAGTACATAATAACCTTCCAACACATGAAGTAATCAGGATGGTTCGTTATTATGTTTTCCCCTTTCTTCTGTGTACGGCATGAAAATCAGGAATCTTTGCCAAGCGTTGACAGGGAAAATTTAACAACAATGCTTTGGAAATTGTATCGGCACACACATACTTAAAACTTTCTGGACAGATGAGGGTAAATATTTCCCTATAGAGTCCACGCTCAAAACACACTTTAAAAAATTAAAACAAATTGTATTAGGTAGATTACAGTTATAGTCGAACAGATACCAAATGCACTCCCAAAATTTCACACGGGGATTAACGTACAGTCAAAACTCCGAAAAACCCAAACTCGAAAGGCACTCCACTATTATATTATTAATATTTTTATATTTTTTCATTTCTTATTATTTATACGTCCCTCGTAAACTCCTATTTTCAAAAATACATTAAATTGGATTCTAAAAACAATATTTCAGACGATACCTAATAATTACATGCTGCGAAACAAAATTTAGAAATTCCATTGGCGGTTATTCCCGTGAATTAGGCGACTAAATCCTTTGGAAATTCCATTGTTATCTATATAATGCTACTTACTATAAAATCAAACAATTAATGATTCCACATTCAGTAAATTCATTGAATTCATAAGATCAAAAACCAGTCCATAACTTTATTTTCGATTTAATACCTATACTTTATTAATGTCATTTTGACTACGTTTATTTAATCGGTGTGATTATAATTACATATTGTGTGATCTAATATCAACGATACAAATTGCAGGCAAGTGAAAAAATGAGAGTTTATAATGTTATCAAGTTTTTCCAAAAAATCCGTGACAATCCAGAATACATCAAAACATTGAACTTCAAGCAAGTACATTTATTGGCAGCAGGACTGACGATATCCATATAATTTATTGGCAGCAGGCTTGCGGCCTCAACGGGATTAGAAGATTTTAAAAAGGATGTTGTGCGTCGCAGTGTGATTTTTTTTTTTTTTTTACAGTGAATACCACACAAGAATCTTAACTGCTCCCCTCTGGAGCCAGTGAGACTATGGCATCCCCAATTGGGGTATGTTGTGAGGCTGAAGGTAGTGGGAAGGGGAAGGAGGTGGGGAAGAGTAAGGTTGGGAAGTACCTGGCTATTCAGATCTGGTCACCAAACACGGCTAAAGCCATTTTCAAGCAACGTTTCAATTCTGAATGGTGGTCTTACACCAGGGCGATACTGAGAGTATATTTCACTCTGGAACATGCCGCAAATATACTATATATTATTTTTAATTAATTCATTGTGAAATAACACAAATTAATCAAATAAAATTTATTTGCGCATGCCGGGTTCGAACTCGCGACCTCCGGATTGTGAGTCAAGAGTCTTACCCACTGGACTACGGAGGTCGTGATGGATTTTTATGACAATGGACCATATCCCACTTTTGCAAATCTTAACAAAGTTCTGGTGGATAAAATATTTTTTTTGGATCTCATGAGTCATTGCGATATATTTTGCATGATATTGGTTTAAAATTCAAAATACGCAAAGATGGAAGAAAGTATTTAATGGGAAGATTAGACATTGCTACAGCGCGTGTAGACTTTTTGAGGAAAATGAATAAAAATGAAAATGAACTAGCGACGGACGGCAAATAGTCTATTTGGACGAGACTTAGGTGAATCAAAATCACTCGATTACACACATGTGGCAAAATAGTGAGGGCAATGGGGGTTTAAAAGTGCCAGTTGGAAAAGGAAGCCGGCTGATCATTTTGCATTGTGGTTCAGCAAAAACGGGTTTTATCACGGGGAGTAAATTTATATTCCGTACGAAAAAGATTATGTCGAATACAGATTACCATTCTGAAATGAATTCCAAAGTCTTCAAAAATTGCTTTGAAAACCAGTTTGTGACATTCCTCGAAGAACCCTCTGTAATTGGAATATAAAATAAATATTTTTAATCACAAATAAAAATTTACCGATGCAACAAGTTCATTGTATTGTAAAAAGTATATTGTTTTATGTTGATGTGCACATTTAGGTATTTTTGTCTTTAAAAAAATAAATTTGTAAAATCCCAGCCGGGGGTAAAAATCAAATATTATTAAAATTTCAATATCTCATAAATTGGTTACCGCTTTTATTTATTAGCATCTGATAAAACCTGTCTAAGAATTTTCTTGATTCTGAAATATATTATGTAATATGAGTTACCGGACACCTTGTAGGTATTTTTAAACAGCTACGCATTTTCATTCAATCCTAATTCGGACTTAAATTCAGTCCCGAAAATAATAAAAACATTTTGTTTAGTAAAATTAATTTTAAGTCGTGAACCTTCTCCTGTTGCTTTACCTGTAAATTTTGTTACTGACTTTGGACTCTGACCGTTCACTTAGTTTCTGTTTGACTATAGTAATAATTAATTCAGTAACCGGAATAGAAAAATATTGCATCTTAATGGTTATTCTGTTATTTTTAAAAACGCGAAATGTCATTTCTCGAGGAACGCCATGTTGTTAATTACGACGGCAAACGTCTCGCGGGATTTTTCGTGTTTATGAAGCCTATTTATTATTTATCATTTCCGAAGATTGCAATTCGTACTTATTATTGTCTGACAGAAAGTGATTTTTTTCTTTTAAAACATGGCGGTCCATGAAAAATGACATTTCGCGTTTTTCAAAAAAAACATTAGAACGCAATATTTTTTAATTCCGGTTACTGAATTACTTATTACTAACCATTATCTACCTATTACAATTTGTTTTAATTTTTTAAAGTATGCTTTGAGCGTGGACTCGATGGGGAAATATTTACCCAGATGAGCAAGGAACATAGAGTTTCTTCACCGAATGGCCAAATATTGAACAAGCTGTCATAAAAAAAAACTCTAACTTACCTCGGCTTTGGTCGATCCTTTCAAGATTATCGAGACATTCCTTCTTAATGTCAGGATAGTCAATATCTATTTCAGAGTACGCCTCACAATCTTGCGCTTGCTCCTCTGCCACTAGAGTCCCCGGTTCACACTTGATGGCAGAAGCATCTTGTGTCCCCTGATTGACAATCTCGTACTGCAAAACTGCATCACCACGGGATGTTGATCGCTCTTCTTCGGGGCTCGTCTCCGGTTCGGACTTTATTAAACCGATATATGAGGTGATAAAATCCATTTCAGGTAAACTGCTGTATGATTCTAATGGTTGTGAGATATTCTGGAAAAAAAAGTTATTTTTCTATTAACGCACTTCGCAACTACGCTGCCGTAAACGTCAAACTGAATTACCTAATACATATGGAAGTTTTGCATGTATTCATTACATATAATTATTGCAATTTGAAAGCAGGAAGAACACTCTAATCTATGTAGAATGAAGATCTCTAATTGTTTGTCATTAATTTATAGATAAGCCGCCGCATTTTTATGCACAACGGAAATTATACTTCATTCCAACAATTATTACAAGAAACAACTATTTACAAACACAAAATAGGTTATTACGTTCTTAGTTTAGGTAAATTAAGTAATTCATGCGTTTTTAGTTTGAAACGAAACTTTGCAAATGTCAAATCCATACAAAAAAAACATGGCCGTAATGGAGATGGTGATTTTTAAACTTTTAATGAAAATCGAGTTTTAATGCATATTTTCCGTCTATCCCGACTGAAACCGATGGTTCTTGTGGTAATTAATTTTAAAAGTAGTGTACATTTCAAATAAAATTTCCGGAAGTTTTACTGACTAGTTGGGTAAATTTTAAAAATTTTAAAGTTTTTTTTGTTGTATTTTTCCTTGTGTTTTGTTAGGTGTCTTCTTTAGTGAATAAATACGCGGGTCCAATGCCTATTTAAAGTGTAGCGGCATGCGGCGGCTTGTCCGTAATTTACCTGTCTGCCTACTATCTTTAGTAGTTTCAAATAAGTACACAAAATAATGTTTCTGCACTAGGGTCCTCGTTTTGGATTGTGATGATGGATGATTTGAATCGAGAATATTATATTACGACAGATAGAATTGCAAACTCGATGGATTAAACACTAGATTTTCAACACTTTATATGTTTGATGCCTCGTTAGAATCGGTAACTTTCGGAGAAGAAGACAGATTGAATGAGTTGACGGTATTTATAAAGGTTGACTTTTTGAAAACCATAGAAGTTTACAAAACGTGATTTGCATCGGTAGGAACGGCTGCGCGGCCTTTTTCATAAAACTTAAATTTGTATTTGATACCAAAATACATTGAGTTGAAAATTTTCAGTTTGGTTGAGAATTTGGTCCTCAAATTCATTCAAATTTAAGTTTTTATTCAAAGGACGCGGAGCCGTTCATTTGAACTAACGATATAGGCACTATTATAGGAGTGCAGTCACTTGCTAAATTAAATTTTTAAAAAAGTTTAATTTAGAAGAAAAGTTTTTTTACGAAATATGGACAAACTTAATACGCACTGATACAAACAAAATTTCCAAAAAAAAGAATGTTGTAGGTAGTTATTTAATAGTAAGTAATTATTATTTCAAAAACTGAAAATTATGGTTATTTTAGTAACTTTAAAATAAACAAAATGTCAGTGTTTATGGACCGCTATGTTATAAAAGTACGGTGAAAAAAAAAAAACAAACAAAACTGTGTTGTCTGCACATAGATTAATTAATTAATTTTCCATTGCAGAACTATTTTTTTGTGAGCTAGGACCAATAATCATCATTATATTAAACAAGAACGCTATAACAGAAGGCAATGGCTATTTCCAATCCAAAGAGTGTTTCCATCAAGGTGGAACCAGGGTCCCAGGAAGAGGGTGGGATGAAATGCCGTATACCGATGTAGATATCTACCTCCCGGATGTAAAGAAGGTATGTTTGCAGTATGCGGCGAGCACTTCGACAGCCAGTAAGTTGCATTGCAAAAATAAGAAAATGTTGAATGTTTTTCTCCGGTTTACGGATTCAGTCCGTTTGAGAATGTTGTTCAGTTAGGACATAAATATGCTTGTTCAAGACGTCCTCTCTTGCCGGTCATTAGTTATTTAGATTTAAAAAAGAAAAAATGTTTTTTTATTCTACGAGCAAATACTATATTATAGAGAGACGAATATTAAGACTAGAGATGCCACGAATATTCAGCTACTATTCGGTATTCGGCCTATTCGGCTACTTTTTTAAATGCCGAATGGTTCGCAATATTCGGCCGAATACCGAATACTTAATCATTAAAAAAAAAACGCCAAAAATTACTCATATTTTTTTTTTATTTCAACAAACAATCCGCATATTTAATACTTAATCTATCAATGTTAAGTTAAGATGAATCGAATCATTTTTCAGCATTTGTTGATAGCAAACGATTGTGCTTTTCCTCATAAGTTATACATGCTTCCGAAAAAAACCGCTCACTATATACTGCTACCGGGAGATGATAAATAAATCTTTGCTCTAAAGTTTTGCGTTTGCTGACCACCACTTGCTATCCGATCTAGGCGAATAGTTTTTATGTATTTTTTAAGATACACACACTGCATTTTTCAATGTATTTTTTAAGATATAGGTACACAATATAAGTACCTAACACAATTTGATGTAACAATAAAAAAATAATAGTGTTGTGGCCAAACCTACTCCCAAATGAAACAAATTCGTCCACGTCGTGGTTACCGCACGCACTTCAATAATGCAGGTCGGAACCGGTCACTCGCGAAATGTAGGTACTAAGTGTCACCGAATATTCGGCCGCCGAATATTCGTCGCTTCTGCCGAGAGCGAAGCCGAATATTCGGTATTCGGCAAAATCACTATTCGTGGCATCTCCACTTTTTAAGACTTACAAGAAAAATGTATGCGTCAGTAAATTTTAGCCGTGACTTGATTTATTTTTTATAAAAGTTTAATTTTCGACGCAACATGATATTTTCAGAGTGTGTAAAAAGTGAATTGTGCATTTTAGGTGCATAAAAATTAATATGCTTTTGGGCTAATCTGCTTTGCCATTTTTGTGAAATTAAAAAAAAATAAAATTGTTTCAGTACTTTTTCCGTAATTTTGAATCTAATTCCCTGTACCCTCTGTATAATGTTCGTGTTGTATTTTTTTTTTATCTAGGTGGCAGTAATCTGCCGTCTGTTACCGTAAAGGCAGAACCGGTATCCCGAGAAGAAGTTAGAGGGGGAATTCCATATACAGATATTGATATTGACCTTCAAGATATTAAAAAGGAATGCTTAGAGCACTCTGAAAGATTGACCCATACAGGAGGTAAAACTAATTTTTAATTTGCTTAGGTAGACAATTCGTGCTCTCCTTCTTTTTTTATTTTTTTTTTATGAAGTTATTATATTTAAATTTATTATTGTTCGTAATCTTTTTTAGGACTTATTGACAAACCTTAAGACGCATCCTGGGGGAGAACGATACTCTTCTCCCCATTGTAACAACTCTACTCTCATAAGTCAACGTTAAAACTGCACTTGAGTAAACATACTGGGGAAAGGGCGTTTTATGAAAAGAGAAAGTTCTGGAAAGGAAAAGGGTAGTACGGGTGGGTAGGAATCTTGGGGTCAGTGTGTCCAGGTGTGACGGACGTATGAATCCATCCCACCCATTGCTGTTCAAGGCGATGCTCTGAGAGAGTACGGCTGGAGAAGTCAAAGGGACTCCGTCAACCATTCTCTTCCGATCCAGCCTGCCATGTAGCTGGTGGGCAGACGCACCCGCCGCCAACACCCGCACAAACCTCACCCCATGAATCCGGGAACCCCGGCTAAGTCACCAAACGTAGCGAACCTCGGACCAATAATGAACCGACCATTTTTAAAAACCCTCTGTATTAGTTGTGTGGCGGTCACATAACCCGTTCTGCGAAATTTACCGCTGCGCCACTGACGTCCACAGAATACGCTGGAAGATACCACATACCTACCTACAGCGTAGTAATAACGGTCGCCTAGGAAATAATAATCGTCTAGAACGTCTGGCTGTACCGTTCAAGTGCCCGCAGAAAGTTCGAGCGATTTCTCACCTTTGCGTGAATTCACCGCATTACCTACCGTGAGACTAATTACTTGCCACGAGTATATAAGCCGCGCTCGCTTGCTCGGAGCCAGTCAGTCAGTCCCTCCATTCATCCGGTCGAGTAACACACACCGATCAGTGCCGCGAATAAGCGCAGTATAGTAACTCTCTACCCGCCTGCGCGGGGCACGGGCCTCGCGCAGTCAACAGTGAACACATATCCAGTGTGACCCAGGAACATTCCAGCACCTTCGAGGGACTTCTCCAACTACCATCTCGACATGAGATGTCAATCAGCATCCTGCAACGAGCAGCAACCACAACCGGCAACGCGCCAGCATCAGCATCCTGCAACGAGCAGCAACCACTACCGGCAACGCGCCAGCATCAGCATCCTGCAACGAGCAGCAACCACAACCGGCAACGCGCCAGCATCCTCATCGCCTTTCAAGGTTCCTTCCTGTGTCACGTGTGTGCTCCGACTCACTGGACACACAGCCGCCATACCTCGTCAACGCGACGACGGTCAACCGCCTGGACCAAATCACGTCTACACCGCCACGGTGTAGGGCAACACGCCGGCTTCCTGAAGACCTGTGATCTTCTCCGCCGTAGTGTCCTGACCTTCATCTTCACTCATCACGCACCGGCACTACCGTCACTTCGCTCCGCTTCGACCTCGCTACGTAGCGCATCAATAAAGACTGACTCATACATCGACTGACGCCTTTCATTTCTCTCGCCCCGTCTCTACCGATACGGACCGCTCCCTCAGTTGTTATTGTTGTAATAACCTTGCGGTTTTTGTATTGGGTATATGCAAACAATAATGTAAACGAAAATAAAGTTTTTGCTGTATATAAACCTACTTTATACATTTATAAAAAAAACCGTAGTTAAAATTGTGTCAATTTACAAAAAATCCTGCCTCAATACAGGTTCACCTAGTGAGGCAGGCTATACACAACTAAAAATAGTGTATAATTATGCTACTTCTGTGTAACCGTTCTTACATTACTTTCTACTTGTTATTTTTTTTTATACTGATGTAATCTACATTGAATATGTACTTTTTTTATTTGTAATGTTGCCAATTTCATTGAAAGATAAATTATTATTATTATTATGTTAATATTCAGAGTAGGCAACACGTCCTGTGCCAATAGAACTGTTATTGTACATTTTCTATCATATTTGTATCATATTATATTATACTTGTCATTGCTTTGTATTGTGCGAGGGTCAGTGGGATATTCAACAAGGAGGCCTGAAAATACAGGTAGTCAAGGTCACAAAAAACAGTTCTGAAATAATCCACTTCAAAGGTTTTTATATATTAGGTCCTTACATATGAAATTGGCGTTTTGCCGTACTGGCAACTTTGATCTCAAATATCTTCTCTTTGGTTAGGAATTCCAAATTCAAACTAATACAGCTATTTACTCATGTATTTGTGTTTCGAAAATTATAATTCATTTGTTTTTTCCTTGATTGTTTTTATTCTTTGCGTCACTTAGTTTACCAAATGGAAAACTTGAGTACTAGTTCCACCGTGGCACCAGTGCTGCAGAAACGGTTCGAAGGATTTATGATGTGTATGGCGACGGTGTAGCAACAGAAAACACAGTGCGTTTTTGGTTCCAACGTTTTCGTTCTGGAAATTTCGATCTGCAGAACAAGCCCCGTGGACGGCCGGAGACCAAAGTTGATAATGAAGGCTATTATGGAAGCGGATCCAACGCAAACCACGTCCGAGTTAGCTGCAGGCTGCGGTGTTAGTAATAAAACTGTTTTAATCCACTTGAAGCAAATTGGGTAGGTGAAAAGGCTTGAAAGGTGGGTACCTCACGAATTGAGTGAAGCAAATCAACAAACGCGCGTTAGAATGCTAGACCACACACTGCACGACAGACGGCTACCAAATTAGAGGAGCTTCAATTGGAATGTCTAATCCACTGTCATCTCCGGACCTCGCCCCAACAGATTACCATTTTTTTCGAAATTTGGATAATTTCTTGCAAGGGAAAAAATCGATATCCGATGGGGCAGTCCAAACCGCCTTCAAAGATTTTATTGATTCCCGTCCGAATGGTTTTTTTAGTAAAGGGATCGATGAACTACCTATGAGATGGCAAAAGTGCATAGATAGCAATGGTACATACTTTGAATAAATAAATGTATTATATAAAAAAAAATCGACTTTATATTCCTCCCATACAAAACGCCAATTTCATATGTAAGGACCTAATATTAATTAATACATTTTTTTCATGTATTTTTAAACAAAATTCTTGTTTCTTCTTGTATCTCTTATATCTGTTACGATTTGAGAAGCGGGTATGCTTACCTGCAGCTGCCGCGGAAACCATTTATTGGATAACCAATACACCAGCCATAGATTTTGGCTACGTTTGGTGTCTTAGCAGGGGTGCATGGGGTGAGGTTTGTCCAGATCTTGCGTGGCGGGCCGAATCGGGAGGGACAGGATTAGGAAAATATTTTTAACTTCCCAGCCGGACCGCGCCCATCGTCCTGCGCCGCAGCCGGAGGTATGGTTTCATAAAAGTTTCATAAAGTTTTGCTGATGACACAGTAATTTTATTTAACGAAAAAGATTGGATAAATACTTACAAAGAAGCGGAACACGGGCTTAGTCTCCTGCAAACTGCTGGCTTAAAAGAAACTCCCTCACGCTTAATGTTAATAAAACAAAATATCTTACATTTTCTATAACAGCCAGAGGGCAGCCGTCGGAGGACTTAAATCTCAAATTACACACATGCCAAGGAATTTATCAACAAAATCAAGGCTTATCATGCCTCTGTCCCACTATAGCACACTCCAAAAGCATCATATATCTTAGAATTGAAATTGATGATAATCTCCGATGGAACTCACAAATTGACGTAATTACAAAAAAATTAACCAGGTACCTACATATACTTCTTTAGAAACATTCGATATATCCTCAACATAAACGATATTAACAAAAGTATACTATGCTTTGTGTCAATCACAAAAGTACGGTATAACTGGATGGGGGTCTTGGTGGATGATGGATGCCTTGAGCACTCACACAGAGCGACTCAATATAGCCCAAAAAGGAGTACTAAAGACAATACTGAAAGTTCCGCTTAGAACTCCGACGGAAGAAATATTTAATAACTTTCAAGTCTTCCATGTACAGAAACTTTAATCAAAAAATATTTTATTTAAACTGAAAAAAAAACATATATGTATACTCCACTGCCCAACATAAATACTCAACCAGGGCAGTAAGCAATAACATCCTGGTTACTCCCAGTTTGAACACATCTTTTGGATAGAGAAATAATAAATTCAATGCTATGAAATTATACAATGCTCTACCAGATCAAATCAAAAATATAAAGGAAATGAATATATTTAAAACAAAAGTAAAAACATGGCTGAGAGATCAAAGTGATAATAAAATTACAAACATCATGAAGACGATATAAAGACAATCCATAACCAAATACAAATATTTTAAAAAACTACAGGCCACCTCAGAACAGGAAATCCTAGTGAGGAGGTCTGTGAAAAAAAAAGAATCTATACTTATACTATACATTATACATACGTGTACAAACCTTGCTATTGAAACTAATAAAATAAAATAAATACGTCCGTCACTCCTGAATATATTGATCCCCAGATCCTACCCAACCCTCATACATTTTTCTTTCACAGAAATTCCCCTCCTTCCTTTTCCTAAAAAGACCCTTCTCACAGCATCTCCAAAGATGACGTGGGCCCTGGTGGATTTTTTCCTGCAGGCCACCCTTTTGGAGCTTATGTAAGATTGTCCTCTACAACACAGGTGAACTCCTAGCGTGGAGGACAATATGCTATACCTTTGTATTTTAAATGTAGAGTAAATTAAAAAAAAAAAACAAAATAATAATAAAAAATTGGTAAAATGGGATGTTTATAATAATAACTCTTTGATATTGCTTCTTAGCCTCTTCTTGCCAACCACTTGTGATTCGATCATCAACCTGAGTGGTTAATAGAAGATATTGCATTAATAAAGGTGTTTTTATTACAACACTCCTCACGCTGACATCTTCTGCTCAGGCGAACCAGGTTTTGGAAAGAGTTTTCAGCGACTTCTGTATTTCCACTTCAAGGTTTGGGTATGGTATTCAGTCAATTCTATTTATTACCTACTTCAGTTTCAGTGTCGATAAATCTATTTTAGTGATGTACTGTTTTAATTATTTCAAACTATAGAAATTATATAAAGTAGGCATCTACTATAATATTTCCTATCAAACAGTATTAATAGGCTAGGATCGGCGTGTTTGAATTTCAGAACCCGAATTTGATTGCTTGTCCGACATCACGCCTTACTCGTCGCACCATGTAAACATCCGTGTACGTGAAGGCAACTACCATATGGAAATCGCACAGAAAACCGTCTTAAAGGTAAAACTTAATAATATAAAACATAGACTTACTGGTACAGACCAAATATTCAACATGTTTAACGTACTAAATATACACAAATTATACGTTAAAATACTACTAAACTACATTTTTAACAATAAAAAAACATTTCAAAAAACACAAACCATCACTTACAGACCAATGTTTATTATTATAATATAATGTAATACATATTGCATAATATCACTTAACCAAGACAAGCATACAAATAAAACATAAAAAAACTCCGAGAGTAAACCCAAGCTTTGGAAAAAGAAACCGTAAATATATAGCAGGAAAAGCATTCAACAACCTTTCACTTAACACAAAAAAAGGAAACAAAAATAAATTCAGAAAAAAAAAAGATTAAAAATAGGAATATTTAACGTGTATATCTGCTTACGTTGCTGAGTGGTTTTAAACAATTATCATTAAAAAAGGACACCCAAAGTATACACTGGTCAATCATTTGAATTGATATTAATTGGCCACAATATATATATTCCAAAATGGAATACTGTCAAACTTTAAAGTTTATCCTGACCATGGCAATGTTTTCTTGTGAGGACGGTTTTTGGTAAAATGGCATCGTAAAGGATATTGTTTTAAATATTCCCAGCACGGTAATTGTTTCTTTCTAATGTGGGATAAATAATGAATAAACAAATACTTTTTTTTAAACTTATAAGTGCATTCCGGGCACTTTTTTTCCAGCGTGGGTTCTATTATGACAAACCAGACTACTTCTCCTATTGCACCTGAAAGTGCATTCCAAGCACGAGAATGGTTTCTCTCCAGTATGGGTTCTAATATGATTAACTAAATCCTTTTTTTCTTTGCACCTGTAAGTACACTCCGAGCACGAGAATGGTTTTTCTCCGGTGTGGGTTCTAGTATGATTCACTAAATCACTTTTTCGTCTGCACCTGTAAGTGCATTCAGAGCACACGAATGGTTTCTCTCGTGTGTGAGTTCTAGTATGTCGAACTAAATCACTTTTTTGTACACACATGTAAGTGCATTCTGAACACAAGAATTGTTTCTCTCCAGTGTGGGTTTTGCTATGTAGGGCCAGCATACTTTTCCGATTGCAGTTATATGAGCATTTAGGACAAGAGAATGGTTTCTCTCCAGTGTGAGTTCTAATATGATGAACCAACGTGCCTTTCTCTTTACACATGTAATTACATTTAGTACATGAGAATGGTTTCTCTCCAGTGTGGAGTCTAATATGACGTACCAGATTGCCTTTCTGCCAGCACCCATAGGAGCATTCTGAGCAGGAGAATGGTTTCTCTCCAGTGTGGATTTTGCTATGTAGGGTCAGCATAGTTTTTCTTTTGCACTTATACGAGCATTCAGGACAAGAAAATGGTTTCTCTCCAGTGTGAGTTCTTTCATGGCGAACGAAATAACTTTTAAACCTACACCTGTAGGTACAAATAGGACATGAAAACGATTTCTTTCGCATGACTGATTGATTTGATTCTAGGTCTGTCGAGCCAATATTAGCTGATTTGGACGATCCTTTGTCTGAAAAACAATATTTAAATTATTATTATCAATGGCATTTAGGATACTTGACTAAAAGAAAAGTATTGTTTTTCCTGTGAAGGTTGATCACTTTTCAGTTTTAAACAGAGACGTGATTAACGCGATTGAACTAATTTTACAAAAAAAGTAAAAACTAAAAATGCAATAGCAATTGAAACATTGGAATTTTCGGCGCCATACAAGCAACTATATCACTTACATTTATCATGCCTGCTCTATTGGGTATCTATCACGTTGTTGACACCAATCTGTATTAAGCACAATATAGAAGTAGTGGGTGCAATAATAAAATCACGAATTTTCTAAGTCAAATCAACCTTACCTCATTTTCCCCTTATATTGTAATTTGGTTTACAAAATTATAAGAAAATTGAATTACGCCGTTTAACGTTTTAGTGAAATATGGCAACGAACAAGGCATCCTTCGTATGCGGTTTCTGATGAATTTGCCCAATAATTGGTTGAATTAAGAGAATGTTAAAACTTCAGCAAGATTTATTTATTTTAGGATTGTTTCTTGTTATGTTTGGTCATTCTTTTCTATGGCAAGAAAATCTGGAAACTTTGCCAAGAATTAAAATCGAAGATTTAAAATTAATGCTTTATAAATTTATATCTGCATAGACTTACTTAAAATACCCTGAACACAATGGGTGACGTAGATATACGTAGCTATAAAAAATCTGTTTTTAGTGGAGTAATAGTGGATGTCAGTTGCAAGATAACCCAATTCAGAATCTAGGCGTAGATTGATAACACACGTGGTAAATGAAGATATTAGACCACGGTGACTAGTTTATGTGCAGTTCCGCTGAGCTGCTTCGAACTAGTCAGGTAATCCTATCTCAGGCGGGAGAAGGCACCAAGAACAAGGTACTTAATAACTTACCATGGCTTTGGCCAATCCTTTCAAGATGAACGATACATTCCTTTTTAATATCAGGATAGTCAATATCTATTTCAGAGTATGCGCTACATTCTTGAGCATTTTCCTCTGCTGCTAGCGTCCCCGGCTCATGTCTCCCGGCAGAAGCGTCATCTCTCTCCTTTTTGACAATCCCGTACTGCAATATTGCATCACAATGGGATGTTGAACTCTCTTCATCGGGGATTGTTTCCGGTTCGGACTTTATGAAACCGATATCTGAGATAATTATATCCATTTCAATGATTCTGATGATTGCAAAATATTCTGAAACAAAACTTGTCAGTTTTATAGCACACTCAACAACTACATTGCCGTGAACGTCAAACTAGACGAAAGACAACACACATTGAATATGTATAAGCGTGCACAGTAAAGCAATTTGAAAGCATTAAGTACAATAATCATAAATATTACTTTATTCCGGGAATATGCTGAGATTGTGCAAAGCAATGTAATTCACGATTGTGACATGTCACAATAACGTAACATACAATGAACTATTTAAAAAAAATAGAAAGGATGGAAATGGATTAACATACGACAACAATAATATAATTTAGAATTGTGATCTCTAGTTGCCTTATTAGCACTTGGCTGTCCAATAATTATCAAATACACAAAATAATGTTTCTGCGCCAAAGTCGTCGCTTTGCATCGTCATGATGGATTATTTAAAAAGAAATTAACGCAGACAACGCGAATTCTGGGGTAAAAATAATAGCTTATATTTACTATCGACGGCTGGTTATTATTGGTAACGTTCGGAAAAGAAGAGGAAGGAATGAATGAACTGACGGTATTCGTTTAATTCGTATCCATAAGATTTGACGTCTGACAGTTTTGAAAACCATAGAAGTACAAAAGACATGACTGGCATTATAAGCTAGTGATGTGCTTATACATTTTACGCATAATATCTAGAACGTAAAAGCAGTGGCGTAGCGTGGGTTTCGGCCGCCCGGGGCGGAGGAAAATTTTGCCGCCCCCCCCCCCCTCCTATAACTTCCACAGGCACTTCTTCCGCAGATTTTCAAGCGCTGACCGGGGGGGGGGGGGGGGGGTAGATATTTCCTATTTTTTTATGCCGATTTTTATAATCCCATGTGCCGAGGAGTACTCTTCCGATAAAATCATGCTTATGAATTCTACTAGAAATTTATATATAACTGCTCTCAGAAATTGAGAATGGTATGCCTGTAATAGAATTCCGCATCTTCATTACGCATACGTATGGAATGCAACTCAAATGCAAAGCTCCACTCGGTACACGATGAATCGGCAACTGATTGTTATATTGATAACAGAAAACTGGTTTAAATTTAACTAAATATGCGGTGTATCAAAACTACACTCAGAAAAAAAAAATGGTTTTTCTTTGATTCTAGCAGCACTTACATTCTGAACACAAAACTGGTTTTAATTAAATCTGTATGTGGAGAATTTAAACTACACTCAGAACATGAAAAGGATTTTTCTTTGAATTTCGGCAGAAGCCGGCACTTACATTCAGAACACACAATTTTATTTATTTTTATTCCAGTTAAAAGAAAATTACGTTTTCACTCATTTAAATAAACTAAATATTTTAATACAGCGCTTTCTATTTCATTGTTTTGTTCATCAAGAATAAATATTAATAATTTGTTTTTTAATTTACCCAGCTTTTTTTCGTTTTTATTGTCGTTTGGGAGGCAATTATAAAAGTTTCCCCCTCGTAACCAATGGATTGTTTACCATAGTTAGTGTAGATGGTGATTAAATTTAATGTATGTTATCGTGTTAAGTGTTTATGTACTTGAGACGTTTTAATGAATTCTGTGTGTGTGTATTTATTGTTTATTTTGTATATAAGGAGACGTGTATTGTATTCATAACACAAAACTGGTTTTAATTAAATCTGTATGTGGTGAATTAAAACTACATTAAAATTAAAACTAATTAATTAAAACTACATTACCATTAACTACTACATTATCAGAACATCAGGGCGTAGGAAAATTTCACCGCTCCCTTATTTAGGTGCATCAAACGGCGGGGTGGTCGGGGGGGGGGGGGGATTGTATTCGGAAATCCTATTTTTTTTTACGATCCATTTATATACGAGCCGGATTTTTTAATAACTACATTTGACGAGTATTCTTTCAACGAAAATCATGTTTATAAATTCTACTCCAAAGTTGATTGATTGATACTGCGTTAGAGTCCCCAAATAATTGTTACACATGCAACAATCAATTTCTCAGAATTTTACAGCATTATGTAACTCAAATGTAAAACTTCACTCTATGCACGATGAATCTGCAACTCGTTATTTAATTTATCGTTGTATTCTGAACACAAAACCAGTTTATATGCGGTGAATTAAAACTACACTCAGAACATGAAAATGGTTTTTCTTTGATTCTTGCAGCACATACATGGCCTGGAAATAGAATATTATAACTGAACTTCAAATAATAGGATGTTTTCCTTTGAAATGTGTCAACAGATGAATCCACAACTGGAAATTTACATTCTCAACTCAAAATTGGTTTGAATTAAGTCTGTAAGCGGCAAACTAAAAGTACCCTCAGAACATGATAATGATTTTTCTTTGATTCTGGCAGCACGTACATGCAACTAGAATTTTATAACTGAACTTCAAATAAGATAATATTTTCCTTTGAATTGTGTCAGCAGATGAATCCTCAAATGGAATTTTACATTCTGGTAACTGGTTTGACACAAAATTTACGGTTCTTCCCATGCATTTTAAATGTTCCTTTTTATCGTTTTTTTTATCCTTTGCAAAAAAAAATTGTTCTTAAATCTAGATGTAGTAATTTTTCCGATGTGCTTATTAGAACATTATTGTTTCTAAATATCAAAATTTTGATATTGTTAATGTGAATTGGCTCAAAATACGCGCTTGCAAATATTCGATTTAAAGTACCTAAAACAGAATAAACTTAAAATTTTAAATTTAGATTCCTTTTCTTTAAAAAAAATGTAATAAAACTGCATCTTAACTTTTTATCGCAATCACAAATTTATTTTAAATTAAATGTGTGGAACATAATTTCACAATTTTATTTTAAAATTAAATGTGTGGGACAATTTGCGTCTCCTGTGATTAGGCGGGTTAAATTAAACCTGTATTTGGCGAATTTAAACTACTCTCAGAATATGAAAATGGTTTCTCTTTGATTCTTGCAGCACATACATAGTCTGCAACTAGAATTTTATAACTGCACTTCGAATAAAAGAATGGTCCCTTTCGAAATGTATCAGCAGATGAATACACAAATGAAATTAATTCGTTAATACATTCTGAACACAATTCTGAAAAACACACACACAACACAAACACACACTGAAATTCATTCGTTAATACATTCTGAACACAATTCTGGTTTTATTTAAGAGTGAATCTGTTTGCGAGTTATCAGATTTAATTAGTATTACTCTCATAATATGCGCACGGTTTTCCTACGAATTGCGAAATTTGCAGCTTAACAAAAAAATTATTGATATTTTTAATAAATAATAAAAAAAATATTTGGATTCGTAAACGAAAGTATCGTAGAACATTTTTAAATAATGATTTGAAATGGTTTAAAATTTTCCAAGATAATGTTATTATTTATTTTGAAAATTTTCCGCCCCCCTTAAAAGTGCCGCCCGGGGCGGGCCGCCCCCCCCCCCCGCCCCCCCCACGCTACGCCACTGCGTAAAAGGTTTCATTTATTCATATTTATCGTTTTTTAATCTCAAAAACATCAATGACATGTTTATATTTATGTAACAAGAGCATGTTGCTTCCTGTAAGGTACGAAAAGTAAAAAAACGGTTTTGTGGAATAACGTTGTAAGTATATGAAATCATATACAGCACTATCTTATACATTCAGCGTAAATTTTAGAAAAAAACTATAATTTTATTTATTTTCTAGGCGACTTTTCAATTAAAACACTTAAGAATTGTAAGTTTTATGTATTTTAAATATTAAGTTTTATGAAACATAACTGGTTTCGTTTTTTTAATTTTTCTCGGAAGTATAATATTGGACTCCAGTTACTAATATCTACAGCCTGTATGTCAGATGAATATCTACAGCTCATATGTTGAACTAATATCTACGAACTTCAGAGTGTTGACTAATATCTACAGAGCGTAGGTTGAACTAATATCTACAGGGCTTAGGTTGGACTAACCAGCTAATTTTTTTTTATTGTAATATAAAAAATATGATTTTTTTTGTTCATATGAAGCGGATACTTTGTGATGTGACATTATTAATTTAAAATAAAACAATAACTTTGTAAACACCACTTTTATTTTTATACTTTATGCCGACCGGGTTTCGCTACAACCGTAGCTTCATCAGGGCAGTATAATTCTCTACGAGTAGAGAATTATACTGCCCTGATGAAGCTACGGTTGTAGCGAAACCCGGTCGGCATAAAGTATAAAAATAAAAGTGGTGTTTACAAAGTTATTGTTTTATTTTAAATTAAAAAATATGAGTTACATAATATACACATTTTTTTTACAAAATATTAAATTAGAGGTCGTTTCTGGTCATGTATACCTTATCAGAAAAGAGGGGCTCTTGTGCCTGATAAGGGAGCCACGATTCTTACTTGAGTTGTAAGTTATAATCTGTTTT
This sequence comes from Limnephilus marmoratus, assembly GCA_917880885.1. Taxonomy (NCBI): domain Eukaryota; kingdom Metazoa; phylum Arthropoda; class Insecta; order Trichoptera; family Limnephilidae; genus Limnephilus; species Limnephilus marmoratus. The sequence goes on along the minus strand of OU862907.1, from coordinate 49,272,586 downwards.
GTATAAAATATTTACTTTTATTGTAAGTTTTTTTTGAAAAATTGTTTTATTTTATTTATTTGTTCTGATTGGTTGATGATGCAGCGCAATTCAGAAGGGAGGTTATTATAGTTTTTTATGGCTTGGAAAATATAATGATTTTGCATTTGAGTTGTTATAAAATTAGGTGTAATAAATTGGTTTCCGTTTCTCATTAGTTTGTAAAATTCTTGATATTCTGTGTTATTTTTTTCTTTACACTGTTATGTTGGTAATAATAATAACCAGCTGTCAGATGCTGAAAGTTGGCAGGTCTGTCGCCTCACTTGATGTATAACCAACAGTGTCAATAAACGTCTTACATATGAATCAGTTTCTGTGTTTAATTACTAACCTCAAACATTATAATTGGCGACGAGGAAAATCAGTTTATCAGTTAAAACGTGTGTGAATAGTATTAACAGTGATTTCGCCGTGAAAAAAACATTTTTTTCAACATGTCGAGTAGTACCTTGCCAGTGCCTCATTTCGAACCAGATTGCGAAAGTTTCAATATGTTTTTGGAACGCATACAAATGTATCTAAAAATTATTAATATCGCAGAGAAAGAAAAAATTAAATATTTGTGTATATTGATCGGTGCGGAGAAATTTAAAATTTTAAAAGAAACGGTACATCCGAAAAATCTAGAAGATTTAACCTTCAACGATATTGTAACAACACTGAAGAGTAAATATGAAGAAAAAAGGTGTACAATTGCGCAAAGATATAAATTTTATAACCGGAATCAACATTCTAACGAAGGAATCGATGATTATATTACCGATATAAAAAGTCTGTCAATATCATGCAATTTTGGTGCTTTTCTAGACCAAGCTCTGAGAGATAAATTGGTGTGTGGTTTAAAAGATGATGCAATGACTAGAAGATTGCTATCTGAAGATGAATCGTTAACTTTTGAGAAAGCAAAATTAATTGTCAAAAATATTGAGACAGTTAGTCACAGCTCAGAGCAAATTTTACACAAAGAAAATGTTACATCGGAAATCTGTGAAGTCAAGTTAAAAATGTCACATAAAAAAACATGTCATGTCTCAAAGGATCGCCCTTCACGCCAGCATAGTCCGAGTAAGCGAATTCAGCTGGGTCCAAGGATCAAAGGAGTTCAAGGTCATCAAGTCAGCTGTCATCTCCATCACGTCAAGGGTCCAGAAGATGCGAGAGGTGTTTTATAACTCATCAAGCGGAGTTATGTCCTTCAAAAAAGTGGAAATGTTACAAGTGTAATATTTACGGGCATACGTCGAAATTTTGTCCAAACGCAAAATCAATCATCAATCACGTAAAATGTGTCAATAATGTAAATGTATTAAATATGTCAGTGTCTGATACAGCGAAAATTAATTTAATTGTAAATGGTATCACTTAACTATGTCTTTTATGATTGACACAGGAAGTTCTTCGACATTAATAAGTAACAAAATGTATTTAAAATTTTTCAAAACTTGTCAGTTAAGTCAATTCTACGGTAATTTGTTCACAGCAAATAGTCAAAATTTATTTTGTTTTGGATTTTTTATGGCAAAAGTAAATGTTGTGGATTCTAATGTTGTAATAGATTTACCAATATTGGTTATAAAAAATCTATCGTCTGATGCTATTTTGGGTAGAAATTGGTTAAAAGTGTTTGATCCGTCTTGGGAAAATACTTTCATAAGTTCTTTAATGTCAAATATGCATAATAATTCTGTAAATTCAGTGTCTGTCAGTGAGAAAAATAAAACAAATATTGTCAAAAAATTGTCACAAAAATATTTAAATTCTTTTTCGATTACTAATAACGATTTACCAATTAAAGAATTTTCTGTGAATTTAAGTTTAAAAAATAATGCTACTCCTGTTTTTCACAAAGCATATGAAGTTCCTTATGTACTTCGTGCTGAAGTATGCCAAGAGCTAAATCGTCTTGAAAGCGAAGGCATTATTTCAAAAGTTAAATATAGTAGTTGGTCTTCTCCAATAGTTTGTGTACCTAAACAAAATGGAAAATTACGTTTATGTGCAGATTTGAAATCTACAGTCAATCCACAATTGAGAATTGATCAATATCCTATTCCACGTCCAGAGGATATTTTTAATAAATTTTCAGGTTGTCAAGTATTCTGTAAATTAGATTTAACAAACGCATATTTACAGTTGTCTGTGTCAGATTCTAGTAAAGAATTACTTACAATTAATACATGTAATGGTTTATATGTCTATAATCGTTTACCTTATGGATTGTCACCGGCTCCTGCCGTTTTTCAAATGGTAATTGATACAGTTTTGTGTGGCATAAAAAACTGTGCTGCATACATTGATGATATTTGTATAGGTGGTAAAGACGAGAAGGAGTGTTCTGATACTTTGGATAAAGTTTTGTCAAAATTAAATGAGTTTAATATAAAAATTAATGTGTCAAAAAGTGAATTTTTTGTGAATTCTTTTGAATTTTTAGGGTTTACTTTGTCAGGTCAAGGCAAAAGTCCGTCTTTGTCGAAAGTTGAGAAAATTAAGTCTACTGGGTGTCCAGAAAATGTTACTCAACTAAAGTCATATTTGTCAATGTTAAATTTTTATAGGAATTTTATTCCTATGTGTCCTACAGTGCTTAAACCACTTCATAGAAAAAATGTAAAATGGTGTTGGTCTGATGAATGCGAAAAGGCATTTGTAAATAGTAAGTATCTTTTGTCAGATAAAACTATGTTAGTTTTATTTGATCCGTCAAAACCATTGTGTCTTACAGTCGATTCCAGTGCATACGGTGTCGGTTGTGTCTTAAGTCATGTAAAGAATCAAGAATTTCCTATAGCTTTTGAGTCTGCAACATTAAATTCAGCTCAAAGAAATTATAGCCAATTGCACAAGGAAGCCCTTGCTATTATTTTCGGAATTAAGAAATTTCACAAATATTTAATTGGTCGTCATTTTACGATATATACTGTTCATGCTCCATTGTTGTCTTTATTTGCTGAAAACAAAAAAGTCCCCGTTTTAGCAGCATCACGTCTTATAAGATGGTCTATAATATTGTCTGCATACAATTATAAATTGGAATATAAAAAAGGATTGAAACTTCCTCAAGCAGATGTAATGTCACGTTTGCCAAGTAAACAACAATTCAATACTGAGGAATGTAATTTTGTATACATGTCTACACCTTTAATTCCATTCTCAGAAGTTGAAAGTCATTCTGAAAAAGATGAAACATTATGTAAAGTCATAAGTATGTTTCAATCGGTTGGATTGAAAACTTGTCAAGTCCAGAAATTAAAAAATATTTCAAGTTTAAAAATTTACTGTCAGTCAAAGGAAAATGTCTTTTATTTGGTGACAGAATTGTAATACCAGAATCTCTTAAGTCCAAAGTCCTAAATTTAATACATTATGGTCATCCTGGTATAGTCAGATCAAAAATTCTTGCTCGTTCATATGTATGATGGTTAGGTATGAATCAAGATATTGAAGATGTTATTTCTAGATGTGAAATGTGTCAGTCTGTACAAAATGCTAACAAAAATGTACGTCATAGTTGGCCTATTGCTGAAAGTCCATGGGAAAGAGTCCATTTGGATTTTTTTGATTTAAAAGGTTCAAAATACTTATTAGTTTGCGACTCATATTCAAAGTGGGTAGAATGTTTTTACATGAAAAATACTAAATATTCTGATTTGTTATCTAAATTAGGTGAAGTTTTTTCCAGATTCGCTTTTCCGAAAACTATTGTTTGTGATAATGGTCCTCCATTTTCGTGCAAAGAATTTTCTATTTTTTGTAAAGAAAAATCAATTAAATTATTATTTTGTCCGCCGTATAATCCCGAGTCAAATGGATTAGCGGAACGGTCTGTTCAAACTTTCAAAAAAATATTAATTAAATTTATGTTTTCGAAAAATTCTAAATTTTTATCGCCAGCTCAACGTCTAATAGATTGTCTGTATAGTTATCGTTCCACTCCTACTTCTGTTACGGGTGTATCTCCAATGGCAAAAATATTTTCATATGAGCCACGTACACCACTACATATTTTGTCAGAAGAAAGTCATGTCAATAAAAGTAAACAATCACAAAATGTCAAACAATCAAGAAAAAATGCATTGAAAGAATTGAAGGAAAATGATAAGGTTTTGGTCTATTTAAGACATGTGAAAGGTCCTATGAAATGGTTTCAGGGAACTGTTAAGTTGAAATTAAGTTCATGGGTGTATCTAATTCAATTAATCGGAGGAGAGGTGAAAAAGTGTTAAAAAATGTTAACCAAATAAAAAAAAAGTTGTCTTAAGTCAAAATCAAGTTATGAGAATCCCGATAAATGGCAAGACTTTACAAGTCAGGAAAATGAAATTGTTATTGAACCTTTACCCAGCACTAGTGGAAATAATGATATTATAACTAGGTCTGGCAGAGTTGTGAAACCCCCTGTACGATTTAGTCATAGTGATTACTCTTAAGTTTCTTTGTCATTGTTATTTGGTTTGATATAAAAATAAAAAAAAATGGAAGGAGGAAAGGATGTTATGTTGGTAATAATAATAACCAGCTGTCAGATGCTGATAGTTGGCAGGTCTGTCGCGTCACTTGATGTATAACCTTGAACTTGTCAACAGTGTCAATAAACGTCTTACATATGAATCAGTTTCTGTGTTTAATTACTAACCTCAAACATTATATACACATTTTTATAATGGAAGCTTGCTTGAAAATGTCATCAACATTAGGTACTGGAAACAATTTAAAAAGTGATTCAGTTGAGAAGGTAGATTTTTTTTTTAATATTACTTTAATGATGATTCTTTGCGTAACTTTTACTGAGTTTAGATTTTTTTGTAAGATCCTCCCCAATCTATAATTCCGTAGATGAGTAAAGAATGAACAAGGGCATAGTACACATTTTTCATTATTTTTACATTTAAAATATTTCTTAACCTAACAAGTTGGGGTAATTCCGTGTGCTTTTATGATGAGATGAATTTTTTTGATCATTGGTCCACTTTGGAATTTTTTAATGAAGAATTCGTGGTATTCCCGCAAAGTTTTTAATTTTATTATGTTACCTTTAGCGCTTAACTATGTGAGTAAATTTTTATTAATCGAGTTATCCACAGTAAAACACCCAAAAACTGCCAATCAAAACTTCCTGTCAATTATTTTTCGACGTGGGGTAATATCCGGATTTTTTAGGTGAAGACCGGCATTCATTCTAAAATTGCAATTAAGCATATTAGACGTAAGATTTGCTAATAACGACACTTCATCTTACCTTTTGTTGCCAAATTAGCATGTGTAACATTTTAATTGATTACCTATACAACAAAAATAGGCCACTTATAATTTTGGTATACCGGTCTTCCCCCTTGCGGGGTAAAATCGGCAAAGTGTTCTCAAAATGTTTTGGAAACAAGATCTGAAAAAACAAATTTTTTAAATGCCCACTTAGTGGAAAATTATAAATCACTCCAACAAAAAACATATATTATAGGTATATAATTTCGTTAATCTGAATTTGACAGACAGTGGTGGTAAAACGCCGTAAAATGTCGATTTACGCGGTTAACATCGTCCTAATTCGTATTATTATCGTCTAAATCTGAATTGGTTAACATTTGAATGTCGTATTTTTACGAATTTTCTTCGAAATATTAATTTAATGGGACAGTTACGGTGGAAATTGGCTGCGAAATTTCGATTTACAAAGAAATTTATAGTATTTTTATAAATTTACTTTGAATATTCGAATTTTGAAGGGCTTGCGCCGTGGCGGTAATTAGCCGCCAAAATTTGACTTACGCGGAAATTAACGGTATTTTTACGAATTTACTTCGAATATTTGAATTAGAGTGACCGGCTGCGATAGAAATCGGCCGCGAAATTTCGATTTAAGCGGAAATATATCGAATTTGATGAATTTATTTCCAATAGGTAGGTATCTATCTCAATTTAGAGGGACGGCTGCGATGGGATTCGTTCGCGAAATATCGATTTACGCAAAATATATGGTATTTTCACGAATTTACTTCAAATATCTAAATTTGAAGAGCCGGCCGCGGCGATAATAAGCCGCAAAAATATTATTTACGCGGAAGTTATGCGGTTTTCTTAGGTAATTATTTTGAGTGGGTATCTGAATGGTTGCCTGCGACGGGTTTCGGCCGCCAAATTTCGTTTATTCCGGAACTTACCTACTTACGGTATTTTTGTGAATTTATTTCGAATAGGTGGTATATGAATTTAGAGGGCCGGCCTCGAGGGGATTTGATCGCGAAATTTCGATTTACGCGAAATATATCATATTTTTACAAATTTACTTCGAGTATCTGAATTCATAGGGCCGGCTGCATTGGAAATAGGCTGGGAAAATTCGTTTTAAGCGGTAATATTTCTCATTTTTATAAGTTTAAAAGGACCGCCGCGACGTTTTCCGGCCGCAAAATTTGATTTACTCGGAAAATATCGTGTCTTTATGAATTTACTTCGAATGTGGGGCCGATCGCAGCGCTTAAAAATTCGATTAACAAGGGAATAAATCATATTATTACTCGGTTTTCGGCGATTTTTTTCTTCATGAAATTTCGAATTACGCGGGAATTTGTTGATTTCAAATTTTATTTTTAATGTCCAGTGGAATTAATGGGGTTTTACTGTATTTATTTATATATTTGTGTAGTGTTTATACTTATAAAGCACACATGTAGCTTGTGCATATTTTTTTTATCAGAACAACATAAATAATTTGGTCTTCCAAGAGTATCACTCTTTGAAGCTATTTTCCCTTTAACACGGTCATGTAGAGTAGAAACTGATATTCCACACTTTGTGATCTTCTTTATTTATGCCTTCATTAGTAAATAAAAGCAGTCTTTCTGCAGTAGTTCCGCGGCATAAATACATTGAAAAAATGATAAGCTACACATTTAAAATTTTTTTAAACTATTATATAATTTATATAAACGTTCTAATATGAATGATCTACGGGAATAGCGGCGTCCGCCCGGTACAGCGCTGTGACTTTAGCTCGTTCCTGCACTAGCACTACCACCACCACCACAAATACGCCCTCACGAACCTCTTAGTTTGAGAATACGTGGCTATTTGTATGGAAACCGCAAAAGGGGTAAGGTCGGAAGGGTCATATTCCGATCTTTCCCCGGGAAATATGTCAAGGGGTAAGATCGAAAAGAAAGCTACAGCCGAAACCGAAGCAGATTAGACACTGGAACCTTCCTAAACTATTTTTTATCTAAAAATAATACATAATGGATTTGAAATCAATTCAATAGCCTACCTGGATCCGTAGATATTTATGATGGGGGTAATCTTCCGCTAAATTTAACCTGTTCAAAAAACGCGACTCACAACCTAACGCTTTAGATTCTTAGAGCCGACCTAAGGGGGTCCTATGCGTAATGAAATAGCGCTCCTCTAGAGGTATAGGGGCATTTTACAGGTTGCCAGGGTACCGCGAAAATCGAGTTTTTCGATCTTCCCCCAAATCCGGATTTACCCCAACTCACCCTATATATATACATTTCCTCATTCACTTCACTAGCTCTGAAATGTGATTATTCCATTTCAGGTTTTGATCAATGATCACACCGAGATATTTAATTTCGGAGGAAGAGTTAATTACAGTACAAATAGGATTATGTTGTTTACAGATTACGTGATCACATTTTTCGTCATGGATTACAATATTAACTTTATGATCAGGTATTTTCTGCAAGGAAAATAAGACATAGGTATGTTGTTTTTTTAGCATTAAGTGTGAGTAAGTTACCATCAAACCATGATTTTAAGATATTAATATCTCCATTTGCCATTTCGTTAACTAGTTCCCATGTTTGACCTTTTATTAACAATACCGTGTCATCAGCATAAGAGATTAATTCACCTTTAATTTCCTGTCGGAAAATGTCATTCACGTATACTAGAAATAATAATGGTCCGAGGACGGTACATTGAGGGATGCCAAATGTACTTGTGAGAGGTGTACTAAACGACCGATTTAATTTTACTATTTGAGGTCTCTCTGTTAAGTAGCTTACTATCCATTTGAGGGCAATGTGGTCAATGCCGTTATCTTTTAATTTTAAAGCAAGTTTTTCATGGGAGATGCTATCAAATGCTTTCTTTAAGTCGATGAAAATCCCTTAATGTGTCCAATAGTCCGATATTAGGGATTTTTACATACATACATACATAAATTAAGTTTTTTAAACTACATACGCAATATTACGTTATTCCAATATGCACATAATTGCAAATCTAACCTCTGCCAGTGCTGTAGATATTCGTCAACACTTTGGTTCCCATAGATATTAGTCAGCAGTTTGAGCTGTAGATATTCGTCAACACTTTGGTTCTCATAGATATTAATTCGATTTTTTCAGTTTTTGGAATTCCTGTAGATATTAGTAGACGCCTCCGAATATTGTTGGATACAACATTTTCCCGGGCAAGTGCTCAGCTATTTTATTCTCATGTATTCTAATTTCCTTGTTAATGAAACTAACCTAGCTTTTTGAGTACATACAGAATTTGGTAAGGATGAGTGTTTTTTTATATTATTTTTATTGATTTAGTTTGTATTGCATTTAATACACATAAACTTATATTATGTACACGGTTCTATTTCACTGCTTGTAAATTAAATTTTAACAGAAAGCATAGCATTTTTTTAAATACATCCATTATTCCAAGGGCGGATCCAGGATTTTTTTCTGGGGGGGGGGGGCACAAGGGGCGGACGCGCAAAAAAATCAACAATTACTGTAAGGATTTTTTTCTGGGGGGGCACAAGGGGCGGACGCAGTGGCGTAGCAAGGGGGGGGGGCGGACCGCCTGGGTGCCACCCGAGGGGGAGTTTCACTCGAACGTGGAGAAAAAATTGCTGCAAAAAATATTTTACGCTTGAACACTGACTGTTATTTAGCTCGTTTGATCATTTTGAGGAATAATAAGTAATTTGGAGGTTTTTAGAAAACTTTTTTAATGAATTCGAAATATGCGTTTTGAATTTGTTGACGAAGCGCTATTTACACCGTTTACCAAGTAAACTGCCGACGGTATTTACACCAAACGATTAGCTGCTTACACTGGGTTAGTTTCGCAAGCTAAGGTAATTCGTCAACCAAATGTAAGAGCACCCTCAGATTTTGATCAGTTGTAGATTCTTTGGATAAGAGGTCACCTTCGCATTACTAGCGCTGTAAATAATAATACATAAATAACTTTATCCAATATTAGGTTGTGTATTATCTAAAATCTAGTTTGAGTTACTAAAAATAAAGATACTGTATATTTTGTGCCCCCCCCCCCCCCAGAAAAAAATCCTAACAGTAATTGTTGATTTTTTGCCCGTCCACCCCTTGTGCCCCCTGCAGAAAAAAATCCTAACAGTAATTGTTGATTTTTATGCCCGTCCGCCCATTGGCGTAGCTAGCGTGGGTGGCACCCGGTGCGAAAAACGTGGTGTCACCCCCCCCCCCCTCCCCGCCCCACCCCTTTTAAAGTTTACTTTGAGAAATTTAAAACGCAAATTTCGACCTCCTTAAATATAAAAACATTACTAGCTAGTCATATGTGTAAACAAAAATTTCGCAATCCTCAAAATCAAAACATTTTTAAAAACACTAACGGAATAATAACTTTTTCAACAATCAATAGGCAGTAATTCCCTTCACGAGTTCCCGTCAATCACAATGTACGAAAGAAATGAGAATGACACAGGTAATAAGTGAGGAATATTTCTGAGGAATCCCCCGCAAAGCAATAGTAAGAGCTGGGAACGAAAATAAAACATTACAATTTTTTGGAAATCCCGACCGACCGAGCTATAGAGCTACAAATATCAGAGTTCCGAGTGGAGTCTGCAATTCTAAAATGCTGCAAATTTCTGAAGAAAATCATTTGCTGGCACGAAAACATCATTTTAACAACCTATTCTTAAGTTAAAACCAGTTTTGTGTTTGGAATGCAAAGATAAAATTTCAAGTGGAACTCGAAAATGGTTTCCTTTGAAATTTCATTTGTAACTGTTCATCTGCGGACCCATTTCGAAGGAAACCATACCCGAGTTCTACTATTGCAAGATATTCCCCAAGATGCAAGATATGAAAGTTTCCGACTATGTGCTACAAATATCGGAGGAAAACCATTTTCATGTTATGGGCAAGGGCGGATCCAGGATTTTTTTCTGGGGGGGGGCACAAGGGGCGGACGGGCAAAAAATCAACAATTACTGTTCGAAATAAACTTGAAGTACCTACATACTTATGTTTAGGAAGGTATGTTTAGGAAGGTTTATGATAGTGTCAAAACAATAGAAAAATTAGATGTTTAAAATAAAGACAGTTTTTGTTTCTAAGTATGTAGTGTGATGGAATCTTCACAGTTCACAAAAATGCCGTCTGGGGGGGCACGGGGGCACGTGTAGGCACCCTAAACCCACCCTTGCCTAAGGAAAAGCCTATATGGATTAAAACAATCAAGCAGTGTTTGGAACATAAAATTGGATGCATGCCTGAAGAATATTGGGTTTCAACAGTCAAGATATGATCCACGTGTGAATGTGAAACATGAAAATGCGACTGTGTTGATCATTGCTGTTTGGGTGGATGATCTACTTATTTTTTCTAGCGACAAATCACAAAAATATGCTGTCAAAAATCAGCTCAAAGAAAGTTTCAAAATGACTGATATCGGTGAAGCCAAATATGTATTGGGATTCCAGTTGACTCGAGACAGGCAAAACAAGAAGCTGTGGATAAGTCAACAGAGCTATATTGAACAGGTTCTGAAGCGCTTCAATATGTATGGATGCAACCCTGTGGACACACCACTAAGTCCTAATGAAAAACTCTCAAAACAGCAATCACCAAAAGATGAGAACACCTCAGCCATGATGAAAAATATTCCGTACCAAGAGGCAGTCGGTAGTTTGTTATTTGCCTCTCAAGTTATCCGACCTGACATTTCATTTGCGGTTAGTTATGTGAGTCGTTTCAATAACAATCCAGGTCAAGCGCACTTAGGGTTACCAGGGCTTGAATTCGAAAAGCCGGTTGTCTGAAATTAGCCAGGACTCACACCTCTCGAGAGCCACGTAAAAACATTAGGTGAGAACTCTCATAGTTAGTTAGCTAAATTATCAACAGATGTCCGGAAGGTACAAGGCTGTGACCAGCCAAGGAGATTTTTTCTATAAATGGCGGTTTTTTAAAGGGATCTACCTCTTTCCTCTTCGTCGCTTCGCTGAAACTACATCTAATTACTAACTCCTTGGTCTGTCTCGGGTAGTTTTGTATCTTCCGATTATAAAAAATGTAATTGGAAATAGAACGAAATAAATCAAGAGTTCCTTAGAATTTGTCCTGAAGATGAGTCTTTATTTTACCGGTTCCTTACCTTAAAACTTTACATATGATCCTACGAGTCGGATAGTTTAACGCGAGTGATTAAATTAATAAAAAAGAACCAGCACTGAAGAAGGAACCAGAAATGCAGCCAGAATCCATCAAGCAGATTCCAGCATCCAGAAGACATCACGATAAAAAGGGCAAGTGACCAATCCATTCCATACTACCCACCTTACCATAAAAATCCTAAAAAAAAAGAAAGCAAAAAATTTAATGACATCAATATTGTGCATTTCTCATAAAAAAAATTGTTGCAAGCCGGTATGAACAAGTTTACAAAAAATAAGACGACATTGCAGCCGGCAATTAGATTATCGCAAAAAACTACAACAATGTTATAAATTCCGGGATTAAAAGAAACTTTTTCAGAAATAATTATTCAAATTAACCGCGAAGCCGATAAAACAGTTTGTTGCTAATAATACTCTATGGGCGAAATTTAACGGCTTGTCGATTATCGCAGATCGTGTTGTGACGGATTGAGAAGTTGTCAGTGTTTATTACAGTGTTTATTAGTTTTAAACGGTTATTGTGATAAAATAATTGGATAACTCTGTAAATTGTAAGTACCTGATTTGATAAAAATGGATTTAAAAACGCTAATCGGTAAAAGGGGAATCTGTAAGGGGAAAGTCACGAGATTCAGAGAATTTTTAAACAAAATTTCGTTGACACAAAGTGAACTAGGATTACGTATAAAACATTTCGAGCTTTTAATGGATCAATTCGAGGAAATTCAGGATAAAATTGAAGCCTTATCCCCCGATGAGGGAGATCAAGAAAGGGCGAGCTTTGAAAACGATTATTTTGATGTTTTATCCAACGCTAAAGAGAGGTTAGGTTCGGACCATTCCGCAGGCAAAACAAACAACAACATTAAACTGCCGATAATAGAGTTACCAAAATTTAAGGGTGATTACTGCGAATGGATAGAATTCCGAGATGCGTTTATATCTTTAGTAGACAGTAATTCTAACCTAGATGCCGTTCAAAAATTTTATTATTTGCGTTCTTGTCTAAAAGGGGAAGCGCTTAAGCTTATAACAGCATTGCCAATGCAAGTTGACAACTATTTAATGGCCTGGGAGATGCTCACGGACAGATACGAAAACTCAAAAATAATTATAAATAATCATGTAAACGCGTTGTTTAAATTACCGGACTTAAAAGCAGAAAATCACGTCGCAATAAGAAGCCTATTGGACGAGGCACAGTTGCATTTAAAATCGCTAAATAAATTAAATATAGCTACAAAAAATTGGGATGTAGTATTGATTTATTTGTTATCAAACAAGCTAGATTCAAATACAAGGGCTCATTGGGAACAATACCCAACAAAAAACAATCTACCTACCTACGAAGAATTTATTAAATGTTTGTATACAAGGGCCCAAGTATTAGAGGCCTCATCAAATAACGAAAAAAGAATTAATCCGGGAAAAACGAATCCGCATAATTATAAAAAGGAAGCTATGGTTTCATTTTCTGCACAAAAATTAAAATGTTTACATTGCAACGATAATCATAAGATTTATTATTGCCGCAAATTTTTGGAATTGAAGCCAAAAGAACGAATTGATAAAATACACAAATTAGGCGCTTGTTTAAAATGTTTAAACTTCGGTCATAAATTAAAGGATTGTAAATCAAAATTTAATTGCCGTAAATGCGATGGCGTAAATCACAATACGTTACTTCATTTTAAACAAGAGGAGGAATCAAAACACGAAAGGGCATCAACATCTTCCGCGAAGGAAGCGCCTTTGGTAACAAATCATGCCGCGAAGGTAGAACCAAATTTCGTGTTATTGTCCACTGCCATCATCAACATAAAGGACGATGCCGGACAATCAATTCAAGCAAGAGCTCTATTAGATTCTGGGGCACAAACTAATTTTATAAGTAAGGAATTTGCAAAGAAATTGAAATCAAAAGAGAAAAGGGTCAACATTCCTGTTACGGGAATCCACAATAAGATTTTAAATATAAAATATAAAGTGGAATTCAATATAACTTCAAGCTATTCTGAATATAAAAGGAATATAGAATGCCTGATAATACCTGAAGTGACCAGTAACCTGCCACAAATTTCCTTTCAGAGAAAAGACGCGGGGATCCCTAGCGGTCTCCAATTAGCAGATCCGAACTTCAACATTACCAGCCCGATAGATCTGCTACTGGGAGCGGAGGTGTTCTGGGAAGTCTTGCATACCGATCGAATGAGAATTGGAGATGCTGGACTCACGCTACAAAGGACCGAGCTAGGATGGCTTGTCGCTGGACCTATCTCCACTCCGAAACCAAAAAGGCCAGTAAATTCCTGTAATTTATCCTTAAATTTATTGCATAAGCAATTAGAAAGCTTTTGGAAAATAGAAGAACTAGCTCCTGTAAAACATAGAAGCCACGAAGAAAGAGCATGTGAAGAGAGCTTCTTACGCACGCATGAAAGAGATGAGAAAGGACGTTTTGCGGTAAGATTACCGCTGCGGCCCAATATTAATCAAATGGGTGAAACCCTAAAGGTGGCTGAAAAAAGATTCTATAATATGGAAAAAAAATTTCTTGCCAATAAGGACCTGATGCTAGATTATAAAAAATTCATGAAAGAGTATCAGGAATTGGGGCATATGACGCTGTGCGAAGCACCGCCAAAAGATAAAATTTGTTATTATTTGCCACACCATGCAGTGATGAAGGAGTCTAGCACGACAACCAAAACCAGGGTCGTGTTTGACGGATCAGCCAAGTCATCAACCGGTATATCATTAAACGACGCCCTCATGGTAGGGCCAGTTTTACAAAAGGATTTATGTGCGCAATTATTATTTTTCAGAAAGCACCAGTATGCAATAACCGCCGACATCGAGAAGATGTATCGTCAAATATTGGTGCAGCCTGAGGATAGAGATTTGCAGCGCATAGTCTGGAGGGACTCTCCGGAAGAAGAAATCCGACACTATCAACTCAATACTGTCACCTACGGTTTGGGACCATCATCCTTTCTGGCTACCAGATGCTTGGAACAGTTAGGAACAGAAAATCAAGAAGCATACAGAAAGGTCAGTCGCATCCTCAAATACAACTTTTATATGGATGATTTGATAACTGGCGACGAAAATGAGGCAGATTGTCTCACTATTAAGCAACAGTTGAGCAGCATTTTGGCATCTGCTGGCATGAATTTACGAAAATGGCGATCAAATTTACCCTCTATAAGTTCGAAACCAGAGAGTGATACAGATATGATTATTACTGATAACCCCAAGGAAAAGAAAATTCTAGGGTTGTCATGGAATAATCAGCAGGACTATTTTCAGTACATTGTAGAGCCCTTAGAAGCCTGCGTTAAAAGCAAACGCCAAATGTTATCATGTATCGCCTCTACCTTTGACCCATTGGGACTGATAGGGCCAATAACTTTAGTCGCAAAACTGATAATGCAAGGTTTGTGGCAAACTAAGATTCAGTGGGACGAAGATGTTCCATCTGAACAGATGAATGCGTGGAATTCATACATAAATGAATTACCTCTTTTAAATAATTTAAAAATACCGAGAAAGGTAATTTGCAAACTTCAAGTTAAACTGCATCTGCATGGTTTCTGTGACGCCTCGGAGAGGGCCTATGCAGCATGTATATATATAGTGTCTACTGATGAATCGGGAAACACAACTTCTTATTTAGTCACATCAAAATCAAGGGTGGCACCGTTGAAAAGCATATCACTACCAAAGCTGGAGCTTTGTGGTGCTGTTTTACTCACAAAATTAGTGAACTATGTCAAAATAGCTATGAACTTAAATGAAATAGATACAACCTACTGGTGCGATTCCATGATAACGCTATTCTGGATTCGTGGACAGCCAGCAAGGTGGAACACATTTGTGGCCAATAGGGTAGCTGAAATCCAAGAGTCCAGTCAACCCGCACAATGGAAACACGTAAGATCGGAGGATAATGCGGCGGACGTTTTATCCAGAGGCGCGACGGTGTCGCAGCTAATAAAGTCTGACATTTGGTGGCATGGACCCACCTGGTTGATTTCAGGCGATTACCCGATTACCAGCAGTGAAGTTACGCCGTTGGATCTACCAGAAGAAAGATTAAAACTAACTTTAATTTCAGCAGTAAGACAGGATTGGGAAATATTTTCCAGATACTCTTGCTTAACCAAATTGCAAAGGGTGACAGCTTATATTTTAAGATTTATATTTAATTGCAGAAATTCCTTGTCCAGGCGTAGCGGAGCACTAACTGTTTACGAATTGGAGAATTCACTTCACTTATTAATATCTCGTGCACAATGTTTTGCATTCCCCGAAGAGACGAGGGCCTTACAAGCCGGGGTAAATGTAAAGAATAGTAGTAGGTTAAAGTCATTAAATCCTTATTTGTTTAAGGATTTAATCCGGGTGGGGGGTAGGTTGTCCAACGGAAAAATGATATCGGAAAGCCAACAGCACCCCATAGTACTACCATCACATCATAAACTAAGTGAGCTTATTGTCAGGCACTACCATTATTTATATTTACATGCAGGAACGCAGGCATTGTTAGCATTATTAAGAATGAAATACTGGCCGATTATGGGTAAAAATTTAATTAAAAAGGTTCTCAGATACTATAATAATAATAATAATAATAAATATCTTTATTAAACAAAAATTAAAGATTTATAATTACAAGAAAAAAAGTACATCTTACAATATTTTAAAAGTAACATTAGTACAAAAATTAATAACAAAAAACAATATACATATAAACAGTAGGTACTTAGAGAGTAGAGATTTGTAATTATACATTTAAGTTTCTCGTAACCTGCCTCACTAGGCTAGCCTGTGTTGAGGCAGTTATTTTACATCAATTTATAATGCTGTGAACATACCTACACTTATATTAGAATGTAATCACTAATCACACAGTAGATGGCTAATTTCGAATTTGGGTGAGTGCACCCGTAAATGCTCTATCATTATTTTTTATCCAAATTTTTATGTTTTTTTTGAAATTTTTTTGTGAATCACATTTTTTTACACTAATTGGAAGAATGTTGTAAAGTCTTGTTGCAAGGTATCTGAAGCTTCGTTGACCAAAAGTAGTATGAGTTATGGGAATTTGTAGTAAATCTTTGTTATTGTTTCGAGTACAGCGAGAAACTAGTCTTTTTTCATAGTATTTATGTAAGTTTGTGTATAAATGAGTGAGGATTGTTTTTGCATATATCTGACGAACGTCAAACACATTCATAGTATTAAAGATAAAGTTCGAGTCCGTAATTAGGGGTAGTCTAAGAATTATTTTTATAATCGTTTTTTGTGCCTTTATGATTGGATCTAGTGCTGATGCAGTACCGCCTCCCCATGCTATGATACCATACTCAATAACAGATTGACAGACTGCAAAATAAATCATTTTCAAGTGTTGCAAGTCTAGAAAGTTTCGTATCGTTCTGAAAAAGTGCATGGTTTTTCTTATTTTGTTTGCAATTAATTGAGTGTGAAAATTCCATTTGAGATATGGATCAATTGTGAGGCCGAGATACTTCATCTGTGTAGTGCGCTCAATGTACGGACACTGACAAGATTCATCGGAATTCATACATGTGTGTATCCTAATAGAGGCATCATCATGAGGTTGACCTGTTATATTTATGCTTGATGTGACATATTTAGTTTTCTCGGTGTTCAATGTGAGTGTATTTGTATCTAACCACTTTTTTACGATGTTTATTTCAGTTTCTGCTTTATTGTAGACAGCTAGCCAAGTGTCAGCTTCGAACAGTAAAACAGTATCATCGGCAAAACTAACTATTTTTCCCTGGATGTTAATGTTACATAAGTCGTTGATATATAAAAGGAACAAAGACGGTCCTAATATGCTGTATTATATGTTTTAGATGTAACCCGAAAACAGAGCAACAACTGATGGCGGACCTACCTGCCGAACGAATAACGGAAGGTCGCGCATTTCAATCATCAGGCGTGGATTTCTGCGGCCCCATTTTGATCAAATCAGGTGTTAGCCGTAAGACTCACAGCGTAAAATCTTATATATGTCTATTTATATGTATGGTAACCAAAGCAATACATCTGGAACTAGTAATGTCTTTAAGCACTGATAGCTTCTTAAATGCGTTTAAACGTTTCATCTCGCGAAGAGGGAAACCCAGTAAAATGTTTTCAGATAACGCCACTAATTTTAAGGGCGCGAATAATGAATTAAGGGAAATATATGAATTTTTGGAAAATTCAAATGAAAAAATTGATAAATACTTAGCCAATTTATCTATTCGCTGGAAATTCATACCAGCAAGGGCCCCGCACTTCGGGGGACTTTGGGAGGCAGGGATCAAATCAGTAAAATATCATTTGAAAAGGGTAGCAAACGTTTCACTATTAACATATGAGGAATTCAGTACTGTATTATGTCAAATTGAATCATGCTTGAATTCACTTCCCCTCTGTCCGCTGTCCAATGACCCCAAAGACCTAAAACCTCTCAGTCCTGGTCACTTTCTCATTGGAACGAGTTTAGCAGCGATCCCGGAGCAGAATTTGCAGAATGTAGCAGTCAATAGATTGAATCATTACCAAAAATTAAACCAACTAATACAGTCTTTTTGGTCGAGGTGGCGCAAAGAATACTTGGCTGAGCTGCAGACCCGGACGAAATGGACTGGCAACAACCAAATGCAGCTGCAACCAGGCCAGATGGTCATTCTGAAGGAAGACAACGAACCTCCTTGTTTTTGGAGGCTAGGACGAGTGCACGCTGTACATCCCGGGCCTGATGGAAGAGTACGAGTGGCTACCATCATCACAGCACAGGGAACGGTCCAGAGGGCAATATCAAAACTATGCCTGCTTCCAATTGAGGACAACAAATGTGAAGACCATCTACCCGAGATGGACCAGGGAGAATAAGAAGCGACCCAGTAGCGCCAACACAGTGTGGCGCCCCCAAGCAAGACAGAATAACCAGAATAACCAGATTCTATAACCAGACTTTAAATTAATAAAAAGTACAAATTAAAGCGAAAAACAATAAAAAATTAATGAAAAAAATGCAAACAAAAGTGTAAAACAATAAAAAGGCAAAATGAATAAAGGTGGTGGAGGTCGTGACCTCTTGTGAAACTCGTGTAAAAAGAAAAACCAGATTGAGTGAAAATTAAAGGTTATAAGCTAACCAAAATAATAATAATAATAAAAAAAAAAACACTGCAAGTGCCCACATATATTTAATTTTAGACATTTAATAATATTTACAATAAAATTGGCTGTCCTGGAAGGAAGACTTGGTCCCGTCCTCATTGTATTGTGTTTGTCCTAAAATTGAATGTGTAATTTATTGTTATAACTCATTGATTTAATTTTTAACTTTGAATTTTTAGCTAGAGCATGTAAATATGAATTTGTTAATTGCACAATTTAATCTGGGGTGAAATAGTTAAAGTTTAAAAAAATTGTGAGCTATTTTTAGTATTATAAGTAGTATATTTTTGTTCATTTTAGTTTAATAAAAAACTCAATCCTCACCGTTTTTTGGCTGGGAATATGTCTGAAATTAGCCAGGACTCACACCTCTCGAGAGCCACGTAAAAACATTAGGTGAGAACTCTCATAGTTAGTTAGCTAAATTATCAACAGATGTCCGGAAGGTACAAGGCTGTGACCAGCCAAGGAGATTTTTTCTATAAATGGCGGTTTTTTAAAGGGATCTACCTCTTTCCTCTTCGTCGCTTCGCTGAAACTACATCTAATTACTAACTCCTTGGTCTGTCTCGGGTAGTTTTGTATCTTCCGATTATAAAAAATGTAATTGGAAATAGAACGAAATAAATCAAGAGTTCCTTAGAATTTGTCCTGAAGATGAGTCTTTATTTTACCGGTTCCTTACCTTAAAACTTTACACCGGTTGCAAGCAGTAAAAAATCCTGATTTCTGTAAAAAGTCCGGTCTTTGGCTGAAAATAAAATTCAGTATATTGTAATTAGGTTTTATTGACTTAATTTATATTTTTAGCACATTATATTTTTATCCACTAGCAACAGCTTTCAAAAAGTTTGATTTGTAGAAGTTTCATTGTGAAATTCGGCACATGTCATTATTATAAACATATTTGTTTGAAGTTGTGTTGTGTGACAACCTGTTGAACCTGAAAAAAAATCCTTCCACATTTGCGTTGTGTGGCATAATCAAAAAAAAAATACTGACAAATCTTCAGTAATTGGAGTATTGGAATAAAACGAGTTGAACGAATACATTGAATAGTGGTGAGTTGCACGCATTGAAGAAAATTACCCATTGCTTTTCAGCTAGCTCGTCATAAAAATAGCTTTGTGTTGAGAAAATTTTTAGTAAGCAAAATTCTTCAAATAGTCATCATCAATGATGATTCCTTTGTTTCTCAAAAATACAATATAGTCTGCGATATTGTCAATTTGTAGCTCCTGATTTTGCTTTAATACCAACCATTCAAAGCATTTGAATGAGTCAAAAGGTTTAATCGAAATATTTATGTAGTCTATGCATTCTTGATACATCAGTTTTATTTCAGTATTTTTTCTTATTGCGTTCGCCTTCGTTAATTTTATATTTTTCAAAGAAATCTCGTACTTTTAAAGGAACGAAGTTATGTTCGATTGTTTGACTTAGTGACTCTATCGTTCCTTTCAAAGTACAAAGCACTTCGACGATTGAGTTTGTAACATTTGCTGCTAGCGTCGTGAGCGATTCGCAAATTTCGCATGATTTGGTTGGCAGCATTGCACTCCGAAGGGGCGGCAGATGTTTCGAGATGCTTCGGGAAAAGTTCGGGCGCTTCAGTTGACGGCAGTACCACAGATCGAGCAGGTGTTTTTGTGTGACGGGCTGTTATATTGCTGGACTCAAGACATTTTGGATCACGAGAAGTGAGATTTAAATTACTCATATTATTAACAGTTCGAGATTGTGCTTTATAGATTATTTTAGGGATTACTGATTCATAAATATGTTACGTTATACGTCACAGGCGCCCATCAGTAATTTTCTTATGTCGTTACAATATAATTTCTTTCTTATTGACACGTGTCGAGAAACTTTAAACATTTACAGCTGGGTACGATACATCGTAACCAGTCACCCCTGATGATTATTTCCGTTGTTTAACTTAGAGTCTCATAGCTAATCATTATAATATGTTCCAAGGGCAGGGTTTGATTTTTTATAATAAATTATACATTGTTCCCAAACCTACTTATTATTGCTACCTAACCTCATGGCTTGCTTGCTGGCTTTGTATGTGATTATTTATTCTATTCATGGATGGATGACCAGGTTTGGAGGGTATGAATTACAAGTAAGTAGAGACGTCACATTGGCGCGCTTCGGCTGAACCTGTCTATGTTTGTTTTTTCTCGCACGTGTTCGCGGTAGTGTTGTTCACGATTATCAAATGGTTTTTACATCTCGATCTGTTATTAATTTGATTCTCACTTTTCCTTGGGTTTATAACAGCCCGTCCCACGACTAACTTGCCGATCTGATATTTTTAATACATAGTTTCACACAGTTTTTTTGCCTTGGTTTCCGTCAACTCATCGGCGTTATTACGCTTTTAACTCATTTTGGCTGCTCAGTTCGCTGGCAGCATACATTATTTATTATTTTCTTAGAATTGGTGATTGCATGTGCATTGTCATTTTTCATGTCGTGTTGTTGCATGTATTCTAATAATTTTCTTTCTACCCTACAATCGAGAAATAGGTTATGGATGAAGGAGTAGGTACAAGAAGTAGAACAGCGGCAAAATTCATCATGGCGAAACAGGATGATACACCGGCGGGGTCCGGTTCAGCTTTGTCAATTCCGTCACTTCCGTCGTTTCCGGTACACAAGTGGAACCTCACCTTTGATGGCTCTGCGGATGTCAGAAATTTCTTAGAACGGGTAGAAGAACTTGCTGTCGCTAGAAACGTAAGTTATGCTTCTCTTTTTTCTTCTGCAGTCGAATTGTTTTCAGGGCAGGCGCTACAATGGTTCAGAGTAAACCGCTCCGCTTTCTCATCTTGGGCGGACATTGTGGTTGCGTTAAAAAACGAATTTGAGCTTTTAGACCATGAAAAGAGGTTATTGGCACAAATAAGATTGACGTTTCAAGGTCAGAAAGAGAATTTTAGTTCTTTTATCACTCGTGTTCAATTGCTGAATAATCGTTTGTCCACTAGGTTGCCGGATGATGAGATCCTAGACATTTTGCGGAGTAATATGTTGCCAAGATATATTCAGAAACTTTCTCTTTCGGAGATCCCTGATTTGTTAACCTTAAAAAAATTAGGTAGGATGATTGAGTTGGCCGACAGCCGTTCAAACGACAGATCAAACACTAGTAATTCTCATCCTATTAATTATTCTAGTAACAAAGGTAATCAGAGGAATCACAGTAAATCTAATTTTTCTAGAAATAACTTTTCTGGTAATAGAGGCAATGAGAGGTATTCGAATGATTTACATTTGTCTAGGAACAACCATGCTGGCAATAGTAATAATAACAGAGATTGCAACAATTTGAATTTTTCTAGAAACAATTATTCTAACAATAGAGATGGTTATGTAAATTCTGCCGATCCTAATTTCAACTTCAGGAATAACCGTCGTGATTTTTCGAATGTTTTGCATAACCCGTCAAATGTGAATTCTAGGGAGGTGCACTGCTTTCGCTGCGGGCGTCCGGGGGTCAAGGCTCCTCTCTGCGGCTGCCGTCCTCAAAAAAACTGATGGCCCGTGAGGTCCTGTCGGTGGGCGCTATGACGTCTGCGTTTGCCGAGATTACTTCACGGGAATGGGTTTTGTGGCTGGATACCGTAAGAGATT
The DNA here is from genome assembly GCA_917880885.1 of Limnephilus marmoratus. Lineage (NCBI taxonomy): Eukaryota > Metazoa > Arthropoda > Insecta > Trichoptera > Limnephilidae > Limnephilus > Limnephilus marmoratus. The sequence goes on along the minus strand of OU862907.1, from coordinate 49,250,292 downwards.
TTTATAAGAATTTAAGGACTTCGAAGGAGGTGCGAGCGGCCAACAGGGACGGCCGTCCTTACATCTCTTTCCAAGTTTTGAGCACAGGCTACTCTGGTCTTCTAGACTCTGGGTCGCACGTTTCGATTTTAGGAAATAACTTTCATCGTAAATTTTTAGATTTAGGTTTCAATTTGTCAAAATTGGATTCTGATTTCGCTCTAGTATCGGCGACTGGTCATTCGGTTACCTGTTCTTACAAAATAGCTCTCCCGGTGCGTTTTGAAAATGTTGTTAGAACGTTCAATTTTGTTATTATGCCAGACATTAAATCTGACATTATTCTGGGTTGTGACTTTTGGAAAGTTTTCAACATCTGTCCTAAGATTTCAAAATTAATGTCTTGTAATGATTCTGTTAGTAGTGTTCAGGCATCGAATAGTATTGGGCTTGATAGTGAGAAAAATTTATCTCAATCCCAACGCTCCGTCTTGAACGTTGTAGTTCAGGAGTACATGGATTACTCAGGAGATCGGTTAGGCAGGACAGGGTTAGAACATCATGTCATAGACACGGGTGATGTGCCTCCTATCAAACAAAGGGTTTATCCCATTTCTCCGCACTTACTTCCGGAAGTACATAGGGAGCTTGACAGACTCCTAGAGTTAGGTGTGGTAGAACCGAGCAACAGCTCGTGGAATAATCCCATTGTTCTGGTACCTAAGAAAAATGGCACATTCAGGCTATGCCTCGACAGCAGACGCTTAAACGCCGTCTCGAAACGCGACGCCTACAATTTACCGTTAATCTCAGACATTCTCAATAGCTTGGGTGGTGCTCGTTTTCTATCAACTTTGGACTTAAATGATGCCTTTTTCCAAATTCCGCTAGACGAAAAGTCTAAGGAGAAAACCGCGTTCACGATACCCAAGCGAGGGTTGTTTCATTTCGTCACAATGCCGTTCGGTTTACATGGTGCTAGCTCCCGGATGATGCGGCTGATGGATAAAGTGTTAGGGCCTGAATTTGATGGCAAAGTCTTTTGTTACTTAGATGACATCATCATTATTAGTTCATCTTTCGAAGAACATATTTATCTCTTGAGGAAGGTTAAACAGAGACTACAGGCCGCCGGTCTTACGATTAATGTGCAGAAATCCGTTTTCTGCAGGGACTCACTCAAATACCTAGGTTTTGTCATTGATGATAAAGGTCTCCGCACAGATCCGGATAAAGTCAGGGCAATTGTTGATTTTCCGACCCCTTCGTCACAAAAGAGCTTACGTAGATTCATTGGGGTACTCTCGTGGTATAAGAGATTCATTTTCAATTTTTCTAGCATTGCTTCACCTTTGTATAATTTAACAAAGAAAGAATTCGCGGGTAAGAAATTTGTGTGGAATGATCAAGCGCAATTAGCATTCTCAAAACTTAAAAACATTCTTGTATCCGCTCCGGTTCTCGCATGTCCTGATTTCAAGAAACCATTCACGATTAGCGTAGATGCTTCAAATGTAGGGCTCGGAGCATGTCTTTCACAAATGGATGATAAGGGGTTAGAACACCCTATTTCTTTCATTTCAAGAACACTTTCTGCTCAAGAGAGGAACCACTCTACCACAGAAAGAGAGTTAAATGCTATGATTTTCGCGTTGGAAAAATTCAGGGGTTATATTGAGGGTTCGCCTATTCCGGTAAAGATTATAACAGACCACTACAGCCTGAAGTGGTTGACCAGCTTAAAATCGCCTTCAGGACGGCTCGCGCGCTGGGCAGTCAGGTTACAACAGTTCAATTTTGAAATTATTCATAGAAACGGTAAGGACAATGTAATTCCTGACGCGTTATCACGGGATCCTTTACAGGTTAATACGATCAGTCAAAATTTTTCTACATCGGACCAATGGTACGTCAAATTAAAGGAGAAAATTTTGGCAAATCCTGAGAAGTATCCGGCGTGGAGAATTACTAACGATAGGCTCTATAAACATATCCAGAGTATGGAGGCTTTACATAGGTCCTACGACTGGAAAGAGGTAGTTCCGAAGGAACTCAGGAATAGTTTAATTGTACAGCACCATGTTCCTCCTACTTGCGCCCACTTTGGGATTTTAAAAACCCTGAACAGAATTAGACACAAATATTATTGGCCTAAAATGTCTGCTGATGTAAAAGCTTTCATCGGTAAATGTCAGATATGCTTAGGTTACAAGAGTACTAATTTGTTACCGCCAGGTTTGATGGGAAATCCCAAATTGGTTCAGCGCCCTTGGCAAATGATTGCAACTGATTTACTGGGGCCTTATCCGAGTTCATACAAGAAAGGTTATACTTATCTCTTGGTAGTTTCTGATTTCTTTTCTAAGTACACGAGGCTGTTCCCGCTGAGGAAGGCTACTGGGTTGAATATTGCTTCCATTTTAGAGAATGAAATTTTCCTGAAGTTTGGAGTTCCGGACACCATTGTGTTGGACAATGGTCCTCAATACATTTCACGTGATATGAAAGCTTTAGCCAATAAGTTTCATATTCGTCACCTGTTTTATAACTGCAGATATCATCCTCAGAACAATCCTGTGGAACGTGTTAACAAGGTTTTGGTAGCAGCGCTTGGTTCGTATGTTGGATCTGACCACAGAACCTGGGCGAATCATCTTCCAGAAATTGAGTTAGCCATTAACACGGCAGTCCATGAAGTCACAGGTTACACTCCGTTTTTTCTCAACTTTGGCAGAGAGATCATCATTTCAGGAAAAGATTATTTAGGCACTGATTTCAATGCTGAAGAAATTACGTTTGCTAAGCGTGACTCTTGGGCGTCAGGTTTAGAAGAATTGAATGACATTTTTTCACAGGTACGGACATCGTTAAGGCAGTCATACGAACGGAACAAGCTGAACTACAACTTGCGTCGTAGAGATATTCAATTTAGGGTTGGGGAAACCGTATGGAGGCGTTCATTCGTATTATCAGATGCAAGTAAACACTTTTCAGCAAAATTGGCACCTAAATTCATTAGGAGCAAGATTATTGGGAAAATTTCTCCAGTAGCATATCAGTTAGCTGACATGAATGGCAAAAAACTGGGTATTTATCATTTAAAAGACATTATTAAATCTGAAACTCCAGTTGATCATTAGGGTTATTTCAATAGGGGTTGGGTTCTCTTATCTCCGTTGAGAGATTTTCTTTGTCATTTTATTTGTATGTTATATGTGTTCTATGTATTTGCATGCATGTCCAGCAATTGCATGTGGATCATTCAGCGTGGTGACGTGACTTATCCTTACGTCCTCACGTTGATTGCATTGTCCTTGTGAGTGTTTGTGGTTTCAGATATTACACTTATGTCTTGTTCTTTGCAAGTGTAATTGAGTATACTTAAAGTTATATGAAGTTCAACGTGTGAAAGTGACTGATCATCATTTTCATACATTGAATTTACTTGTTATTTCGGTTTGTTTCCCTGTAGCAAAACCGTTTATACATAGTTTTCAAAACCTTTTATATTAATTTTTTTATTGAACTATTTTCTGTGTATTGTGCGGATTTATAGAGGTGTTTAGCGTAGTATCATTATTGCTATTAGTGCGTAGAAACCTAGAATACCTTATTGTTTCACTTACATTATGTTGGTGTCTTTTGGAATAATTTCCATGGGAAAAAAAAAAATATTTATATGAAAAAGGCTATAGCTTCAGAAGCTCAAAATTATCTATTTTTCATATCGTTTTAGGAAACGTATGGCATGGGCATTGTTCCAATTTGTTTACTCTGGGTATGGTGATGGTTGTTTTTCACACGCAATAGTGAACATATTCCTTAAGGTTCTATTCTATGATACTTAAGTTATTAGTTTATGATATACATAACATCGGTACATATATTTGATGAGTAAGCATAATATAAATACATTTATTAAGTTAATTCCGCTGTGGATTTTTGTTTTAAGATTATTATAAAGGGTTTTGTAATTGTTTTGTTTTACAATATTGGTTAAACAATTTTTAATTCCATGGTCAATTTCTGGATGCATTTTATCCTCTATTTATACTAAAGATTTTGAACTTAGTTTGTTACTTCAATTTATTTCCATATTCGACTGGTTGTTGAGTTCGCTTAAGAGCTCGAGCGAATTTGAACACCCTGTCAAATGTGAGAAATACTAATTCTGTTAAAAGAGTTACATATTTATTACAATAAATTATTGTCATATAGTTAATTGCTGATTACAATTATGCTATCTAAAACTAGGGGAATTTATTCAAGTTCACATCCAATTTTATTGGGATCTTCTATTTGGGTAACTTTTTTCGACAGAGGTCTTCATTCTGTGAGTGGGGTCATTACTTGCTTGAAGTTTAATGGTTTGATTCTCGGCTATTTATTTTTTTGATCAACAGGTGTCAGGGGTGTTTTTTTTTTTTCAAACTAGGATTTAAAATAAATGTTTGTGTTTGGACTTCAGTATTTTTATGTAATATCTTCCTCATTCAATTGAACTTTAGAATGTTAATTAGGTATTCAGTCTTGCAGGTCATCTATGAGAGTTATTTACTTCCTTTTCAAATAATTTTTTTGAAACATTTCATTTAGTAGGTAAAGCACATTTCATTCTTTACTTAACTTAGCTTTTTTCATGCAAATTTTACTCAGTAACATTATGTAAGCTTTAGTGGAGCGGTTAGTTAGAAATCTCACTTCTGAATACTCTTCAGCGTCGCATTGTCAACCCTCATCAGCACGGGGAAATTTCTTCAATGTATGCAGAACCTCACTCAAGGATCTTCTTCAGCTTACACAAGATGCAGTCTTGATCATAATACATCTTCATTCTTTTGGACGGCAGAGCTAGCAGCGCGGGAAAAATTTCATCACCTACACAGAACCTCACTTAATGACTTTCGTCTGCTCCAATTTGAGATGTTTCATCGCTACCTTGGGCCATCTTGGGTCATCAGTTTTGGAAGAAAGAAATATCAGAAGACGCTGAATTTGAGATTTCAGACCAAATGTTTCATCGCTACCTTGGGCCATCTTGGGTCATCAGTTTTGGAAGAAAGTAATATCAGAAGACGCTGAATTTGAGATTTCAGACCAAATGTTTCATCGCTACCTTGGGCCATCTTGGGTCATCAGTTTTGGAAGAAATTAATAGCAAAAGAAGCTGAATTTGAGATTCCGGACCAGATATTTCATCTCTACCTTGGGCCATCTTGGGTCATCAGTTATTGAATGCATCATAATTGGAGAGAAGCTGCATAGATTGATGCGTCTTTCTGTTCATCGCATTATGTCATGGCTTCAGTATTGCAGTACGGTGGTCACCGCTTCTTCCATGAGGTACATTATATGGATTGGGAGTACTTCTATCACCAGGATCCTTCCGGCTGACAATCCTTATATTTTGGCATCTTCCATGACTAACATTTACGGCCAAGGCTCACATAGTATGCAGTTCTCTTCAGGAAGTGACACATGGACCTCTTGATTTCCAGGAGGAAATATTTTCTTTTGGTGGAGGGGTAATGTAACATTTGCTGCTAGCGTCGTGAGCGATTCGCAAATTTCGCATGATTTGGTTGGCAGCATTGCACTCCGAAGGGGCGGCAGATGTTTCGAGATGCTTCGGGAAAAGTTCGGGCGCTTCAGTTGACGGCAGTACCACAGATCGAGCAGGTGTTTTTGTGTGACGGGCTGTTATATTGCTGGACTCAAGACATTTTGGATCACGAGAAGTGAGATTTAAATTACTCATATTATTAACAGTTCGAGATTGTGCTTTATAGATTATTTTAGGGATTACTGATTCATAAATATGTTACGTTATACGTCACAGGCGCCCATCAGTAATTTTCTTATGTCGTTACAATATAATTTCTTTCTTATTGACACGTGTCGAGAAACTTTAAACATTTACAGCTGGGTACGATACATCGTAACCAGTCACCCCTGATGATTATTTCCGTTGTTTAACTTAGAGTCTCATAGCTAATCATTATAATATGTTCCAAGGGCAGGGTTTGATTTTTTATAATAAATTATACATTGTTCCCAAACCTACTTATTATTGCTACCTAACCTCATGGCTTGCTTGCTGGCTTTGTATGTGATTATTTATTCTATTCATGGATGGATGACCAGGTTTGGAGGGTATGAATTACAAGTAAGTATAGACGTCACAAGTTTTTCTTCTTTTCCAGTGAAGATATTCTTGAATGAAATATAGCCATCAATGAATGAAGATAGAAAAAAATATATTTCGGTAGTATCGCTTTCAAAAAACTTTTTGTTAAGAACTGGAGATTTATCTGCTGATAAAAAGAATTATTTCAAAGCCATGTAAAATTTTAGCATCCTTTCGATTGCTGGAAAAAGGCTAAGCCACTTCGTCTTACTATAATACAGAAATTTTTCATAGTTAATTTCAACATTCATTCTTGGTGTCTCTCTTGATAGCAAGCTTTCTTTTCGAGAACATATAAATATGATTGTTAATAAATCTCTCAAACTATTTGGTTTCAACACTAGAATCACTTCTCACTTCAAAAACATTAATACCCTAAGAACTCTTTACTGCTCCTTGGTTTGCCCCCATCTTGAATATGCTTGTGTTATATGGTCTCCTTTTTATGCTGTCCATATTCGTCATATTGAGTCCGTTCAACATCGGTTCCTAAAAGGGATTGCCAGGAGGCTAGGATTAGAGTGAGGTAATTACTCGTATGCCGAAATTGAACAAACTCTAGACCTTTCTCCTTTAGAAGAACGTCGGAAAAAATCTGATCTCATTTGTTTCTTCAAAATTATTAACTGTTTAATCGATTCACCTACATTACTACAACTCATCACATTCAATATACCTTCTAGTAGTCTCAGAAATAAAGACCTGCTCTTCCCCAATCAGCACTCGACTAATTATGGTTATAATTCACCACTGTCTAGAATATGTAGAATGGTCAACTCACGCCAAGACCTTGATTTTTTTGGTATAAGCTTAAATGATTTCTATCGCTCTTTAAACATTTGAAGATATTTTATATTTACAAAGTTTTGCAAAGTCTTGACTTGACAATTCTAATTTCTTCTATTTTCTCTGTTTCTCTTTGCTTTCATGTACCATTATTTATCCTTGCAATGTTCATTTCCATATTTTGTGATACTTTATTGTAAATAAATAAATAAACATAATTGCATAATTCTTTCAGCTTTTCTGTTCGTACAGTATAAACTGAAAAATGATTGAAAATTTTCATCACTAAAGTTTCTACGTCGAACTCCAACAAATCTGTAGCATGACGTATTGCATTATGAAGAATATAAGCTGGACAACCAACACCCACAATTTATTCATCCAAGTTTTGATTCAGATGCTCCCGCACTCCCACATGCACGCAGCACGCATCATCGCTTGTATTTGTGTATGCTCTTTGGTTTTATTTATTTGATTGAGCGCGACACGGCGTACGGGACGCTCAGGCACAGCTAACTAACTAACCATCACGCCGTTTCCCCGCAGGGGTAGGCAGAGAGGACGGACCGCCAAACAAGACTGTGATTTTTGCGTGGCATGACAAAAAATCCGGTCTTGAATGAAATCCGGGCGGAGTCCGGTCTAAACTCTTAAAATCCGGTCTCGACCGGATTTATCCGGTCAGATGGTAACCCTAAGCGCACTGGGCTGCAGTCAAACGAATCCTGCGTTACTTAACACTAGAAAGACCGGAGCCTTCATTTTGACGGCAGCCCGAAGTAAAGTGACGATATAATGCTTAATAATTATTGTATTGGTGTGATTTTTTTTAACATTTCATGATTTATGGTTTAACAACTATGGTGAAAAAAACAGGTATGTGTCTTAATTACTTTTTGAGATATATTGACTTATACCTAGAAAGACCGCCGCCGTCAATGTGACGGTTTGGGCCATAATGCTGATTTCGTTTACAACCTTCTTTACCCAAGTTAACAACATACCCATTCCTCCTCGTTTATGATAGTACTATTATGTCTGCTTCTTTCATTCGGTATTGCGTATTATTCAAACTCGATCTGTACGTTTATTGGTCACTGTCACATAATTTATAAAAATACCAAAAAATATTGCTCCCGCCCAAATTTATTTTATGGCTTGTTGGAGAAGGACAGAGTATACAAATACCAGAGTTGATCCAGCTGCGTTAGCTTCTGAAGAACTGACAGAATCATTTATTGGATAACCAACACGTCTGCCATAGGTCACCCCAAGAGGTTTGCTATGTTTTGTGACTTAGCAGGGGTGCCCGGGTTCATGGGATTAGGTTTGTCCGGATTTTGGCGGCGGATGCGTCTGCCAAACAACTGCGTGGCAGACCAGATAGGCAGGGAACGGTTGAGGGTGATCTTTTGACATCGGCAGCAGGACTCTCAGAACGTCACTCTTGAACACACTGAACCCCAGTTTCCCACCCACCCTCACGTCATTTCCTTCTCAGAACCTATTGTTCTTCCTTTTTCTATAGGTACCCTCCACAACAGCATCCCAAAAGATAACAAATGCCCAGAAGAGAATTATTTTCCTTAGGGCTTTTTTGTGGAGCTAATATAAACGAAAAAGAAAATAAACCGGAAAATAAAACTACTGAAAGACGACAGTGCCAAATTAATAAAAAATATAATAAAAACCAAATAAATGATAGGTGTGATAATTGTAAGAAACTCGTTTTCGGAGAGTGCATTCGATTTTATAAAAAAACGTAAAAAATCGATATTGTACAAACATAACACATGCTTGTACATTGCAGCATTTTGCACTTACATGTTTTTTTTCCAGGAAGCCCCGAGGAAAAAAACCCTCAGGACCTATGTCATCTTTGGGGATGCTGTGTGAATTTATGTGTGCATTGGAGTTTTTAGGGAAAGAAAGGAGAGGAAGTTCTCGGAAGAGAAAAAGTGTGAGAGATGAATAGGAAAAATTTGTAAATGTATCCAGGAGTGACGGACGAATAAATCCATCCCTCCCACTGCGGTGCAAGGCGACGGGATGAGAAAGGTCCTGCTGGAGAGGACAAGATAAGTATCGCCCTTGACAAGTGCCTCCCGACCCGGACCGCTATGCAGTAGGTGGGCAAATGTATTCGCCACCTAGACCCAGACAAACCTCACCCAATGAACCCGGACACCCCTGCTAAGTCATTAAACGTAGCGAATCACTTGGAGTGTCCTATGGCAGAGGTGTTGGATATCCAATGAATGGTTCCCGGGGCAGCGGTACTCATATCCGCCTCCCAATTTGAAAAAAGTGATCAGCCGTCAAAGTGACGGTCGTGGTCTTTATAGGTATGGAGCAGTACCCGGTCTTTCTAGTGTTAAAAGGTACTGCAGATTGGAAACTGGAGTTTGATGGATGCACACCCTCTTCAATTGTTGGTTTCTGTGATGCTGATTGGGCCAGTGATTGTGACGAAAGGCGATCTGTGACAGGCTACATTTTTACTAAATGTAAAGGAGCTGTTTCTCGGGGGACAAAAAAACAACCAACTGTGGCGCTATCGACAACCGAAGCAGAGTACATGTCCATGTCTGCTGCGACACAGGAGGCATTGTGGTTAAGAGGTCTGGCTCAGGAAATCGATATGACACTCCTACAGTTATCCACGTGGAAAACCAGGGAGCGGCAAATCTAGCCGTGAATGGGTGTTACCAAGCCAGAACCAAACATATAGATGTGCGACATCACTTCCTTCGTGAGAAGATCCAGTGCCAACTAATTGAAATTCAAATACATCCCTACAACTAAAATGGTAGCCGACTCTCTCACCAAAGCTTTGGATAGAGAGAAATTGATGAGATGCATTTGCAATCAAGGCATAAATATACTAACCCCTAGATTGATATCTTCGGGCTTTTTCCTCCTAGCGGTTTCGTCACCAAATTATTATTATATATCTATATTATTATTTATGCCTATCGACAGCACTAATAGATTAAAGATAGAGGAAGTTTATTCATCTACCATAGACAATATAATTGCACTCGACCTACTGCAACCTATTAGCCCAATAAATTATTTAAAAACAAAATTATTGGAATCAGAAAATGTTACTACATTAGGCAATTTTTTTTATTTTCAGTAAAGACAACTGATAATAAATAACACATAAGACAATTGATAATAACACATAAGACAATTGATAATAACAGTAATAACACATAAGACAATTGATAATAACACAAAACTAAGGTATCCTAACCGACCTAACCTCAAATTAATTTACGGACGAATGCTGAATGTTGATGTCCTGGTCCTGGTACTGGTTCTGATCCTGGACATCTTGTAGATACTCCACTGACCAGTTCTCTTCACCTTCACCGTCAGACTCCCATTTGACATCGGAAATGTCTCCTTCCAGTGCAATAGTTATTTCTTCGTGTGACAAACCTCTAACAGCCACCTATAAAAATGATAACAATAAGTTATATATAGTCTACCGGAAAACATTAAAATAAATTAATACATCTTGAAAGAATCAAATTAAAATACGTAAAACAATACAAAAGGCCAAAACATGATCTCCATAAAAAAACATCCAACAACGCGCCGCTACAGGATCATGAACGTTTTTAGCGAAAACAAAATGAGAAAGCAATGTTTTTGAATGGAAATCATATTTAACGATCAGATAAAACATCTGTATACAGTATAATAATTATTTTCAACAGAAAAATGCTATATCTTACCTTTAACACTAGAAAGACCGGAGCCTTCATTTTGACGGCAGCTCGAAGTAAAGTGACGATATAATGCTTAATAATTATTGTATCGGTGTGATTTTTTTTAACATTTCATGATTTATGGTTTAACAACTATGGTGAAAAAAACAGGTTTGTGTCTTAATTACTTTTTGAGATATATTGACTTATACCTACAAAGACCGCCGCCGTCAATGTGACGGTTTGGGCCATAATGCTGAGTTCATTTTTACAACCCTCTTTACCCAAGTTAACAACATACCCATTCCTCCTCGTTTATGATACTACTATTATGTCTGTTTCTTTCTTTCGGTATCGCGTATTATTCATACTCGATCTGTAGGTTTATTGGTCACTGTCACATAATTTATAAAAATACCAAAAAAATATTGCTCTCGCCCAAATTAATTTTATGGCTTGTTGGAGAAGGATAGAGTATACAAATACCAGAGTTGATCCAGCTGTGTTAGCTTCTGAAGAACTGACAGAATCATTTATTGGATAACAAACACGTCTGCCATAGGACACCCCAAGAGGTTTGCTATGTTTTGTGACTTAGCAGGGGTGCCCGGGTTCATGGGATTAGGTTTATCCGGATCTTGGCGGATGCGTCTGCCAAACAACTGCGTGGCAGGCCAGATCGGCAGGGAACGGTTGAGGGTAATCTTTTGACCTCGGCAGCAAGACTTTCAGAACATTGCCTTGCACCGCAGTGGTAGGGACAGATTCATACGTCTGGCACTCTTGAACACACTGAACCCCAGTTTTCCACCCACCCCTCACCTCATTTCCTTCCCAGAACCTATTCTTCTTCCTTTTCCTATAGGTACCCTCCACACAGCATCCCAAAAGATGACAAATGCCCTGAGGGATATTATTTTCCTTAGGGCTTTTTTGTGGAGCTAATATAAACGAAAAAGAAAAGAAACCGGAAAATAAAACTACTGAAAGACGAGAGTGCCAAATTAATAAAAAAATATAATAAAAAACAAATAAATGATAGGTGGTACGTAATTGTAAGAAACCCGTTTGCGGAGAGTAACGTAACGATTTGATATTGTACAAACATAACACATTCTTGTATTAAAATTGCAGCATTTTGCACTCACATGTTTTTTCCAGGAAGCCCCGAGGAAAAAAACCCTCAGGGCCTATGTCATCTTTTGGGATGCTGTGTGAATTTATGTGTGCATTGGTGTTTTTAGGGAAAGGAAGGAGAGGAAGTTCTCGAAAGAAAAAAAGTGTGAGAGATGAATAGGAAAAATTCGTAAATATATCCAGGAGTGACGGACGAATGAATCCATCCCTCCCACTGCGATGCAAGGCGACGGGACGAGAAAGGTCCTGCTGGAGAGGACAAGATAAGCATTTACCTTAACAAGTGTCTCCCGACCCGGTCCGCTACGCTGTAGGTGGGCAAACGTATTCGCCACTAAGGCCCAGACAAGCCTCACCCAATGAACCCGGACACCCCTGCTAAGTCACTAAACGTAGCGAACCACTTGGAGTGTCCAATGGCAGAGGTGTTGGTTATCCAATAAATGGTTCCCGGGGCAGCGGTACTCACATCCGCCTCCCAATTTGATAAAAGTGATCAGCCGTCAAAGTGACGGTCGTGGTCTTTATAGGTATGGAGCATTACCCGTTCTTTCTAGTGTTAATGTTATGCAGAAAACCAAGATAAGTCAAACCGTTCTGTCAAAGACGCCATTCGAATTCGAAATATTTTGGTTGCCAGTACGCGATTTGTTATATACCTTATAAAACATATCTTTCACAAGCGATACGCAAAATACGGGGCTGTTTGTTTCATAAAATCAAGAGATATTAATTTTCATCCATCAAATGACCTGACGACCTCCGTAGTCCAGTGGGTAAGACTCTTGACTCACAATCCGGAGATCGTGGGTTCGAACCCGGCATGCGCAAATAAATTTTATTTGATTAATTTGTGATTTCACAATTAATTCATTTTAAATAATATATAGTATATTTGCGGCATGTTCCAGAGTGGAACATACTATCAGTATCGCCCTGGTGTAAGACCACCATTCAGAATTGAAACGTTGCTTGAAAATGGCTTTAGCCGTGTTTGGTGACCAGATCTGAATAGCCAGGTACTTCCCAATCCTCCACTTCCCCACCTCCTTCCCCTCCTCACTACCTTCCGCCTCACAACATACCTCATTTGGGGATGCCATAGTCTCACTGGCTCCAGACGGAAGCAGTTGAGATTCTTGTGCACTGTAAAAAAAAATCCCTTTCTTCACGATCTTGTGATATATTTAGAAAATCAAAACCAAAACACATTGAAGCTGTATGCATCAGATGTTCTCGGAAAAAAAAAAAATTCTACAAGTTCGAGAGTCCACCAATTTTTCCAATTGTGAAGGCACAAGTCGTTGCAGCAAGTTTTTGTACAATAAAAATAAATCCTCAAATAAGAAGTGTGTGAGTGCTCCGTGTATACGATGTAATAATTTTTTTTTAAATATACGGAAACACAAAACCCCCAAAAATACCCCAAAACATATTAACCTTTCCCATACCATGCTAAAAATACCCTCGACAAACCGTCTTGTTACACAGCGTTACTCTTTGGGATTTGGAAATTATTTCGGGTTTTTTGTAAAAATATTGTTGTGAATATTTTTTATTTGGCTTATATGAATTTATTGTAAGAAAAAAATATTGATTTTGTGCCCTTAAACTGAAATATTAAAAAAATAATCATTCATAATAAATAATCAAATATTATTTGAAACGCCCAACAAGGCGGGCGGCTGTGACAGCGACCGCCTAGGGTCACGTTAGCCTCGAGAAGAGCATCATTGTTTCAGAAAGCCACATGTGGAATGCGCTAGGTACTAGTAAGGGCTGACACCGACCTACTATCATTTTTTAAATACATTTACAAAAAATATGTTTGCTGATCTAAGTTAATACCAGATTGAATGGTTTTAACAATACTTAAAGAACACTCGAATTTTATTTTTTTTACAGTTTTACGCAAAAGCAAACCACGAAAATATAAATTATAATTATTTTGAAGTGAAAAACTTCTTTAGCACCGTTGTGATTTGAAACTGGATGAAACGAAAAAGCGACACTAAAAAAACGGTAAGCAAACCACGAAAAAAATATGTTATAATTACTTTGAAATGAAAACTTCTTTAGCACCGTTGTGATTTGAAACTGGATGAAACGAAAAAGCCACACTAAAAGAAAGTATAAGCAAACCACGAAAAAAATAATTTTATAATTACTTTGAAGTGAAAATTTCTTTCGCACCGTTGTGATTTGAAACTGGATGAAACGAAAAAGCGACACTAAAAGGAGACAAACACATGCATCTATAGCATTATAGAGAATGGGTTAGAATAATCGGTCTCCTCTTTATGCGGTGCTTCGTAGCCTTCCGACTCTTTTTTCTGAAGGTTTCGCTTCTACCGGTGTGAACTGCACACTAGTATTTTTTATAATACTCACTTATATGTTTTAACAATTTTCCGAAATTTAGAGATAACCTTTAGGATAAATTTTACTTTTATGAGTGGAAATAGTTTACATAGCAAATTAAAATATTTATTTCACAGGAACATAACGACAAAAACCTATTAGGTAAATTCTCATTTAAACATTAATCCGACGTGTTTATCATAATAAAATATAAGTAAAAATGTAGATGTAAAAGATTTTTTCAAAAAAGCAAAACAAAGACTTTATTATTATATTTACCTACATATTATGTAATGCATTCGTTTATAATAAATCTATATTAAATCGTAAAATGGCGACCATACGTCATCTAGTACTATACGAAACTATAAGAACTTAAGCTGTGGATACTGTAGTGCAGACATACAGTATTTTTTTTTACATTAGCTTCACACATGAGGTCCTGAGGAAAATAATTCGCTTCAGGGCCTATGTCATCTTTGGGGAGAGGTCTTCCTACTGGAGAGGTCAAAAGGTCTCCCTCAACCAGTCTCTCCCGACCCGGCCAGCCACACAAAGCCAGTAGCTAGGCAGACGTACCCGCCGCCAAGATCCGGAACCAAACCTACCCCATGAACCTGGTCACCCCTGCTAAGTCACCAAACGTAACAAACTACTTGAAGTCACTTATGGCAGAAGTGTTGGTTGTCCAATAAATGGTTGTCGAGGCGGCGGCATGCCGTTATTATAAAAATATGCATTTTAGAAGATGATCGAAATAGCAAGTTACACAAAGACAGTGAGCGTTCTAAAATAGTAAAAATAATAAATAATTCAAAAAATATATATTTTTAAAATCCTAACATCATTGCAAATTGAACCTTCAATTCATTGAAACCTAACCATTTATATTTATTGCTACTTCCTTCCATGTAATAATCATTTGTAAAGACGTCACTTTGCTACTGTTTCAATGGAAAGAAAGTCCCTTTTTAAAATAATTATTTTATGGGGGTAGTTTTAGGTAAGATTCTAAATATTGCACCCAACCCTCACAAAAGAGTTTTATGGTGGCGCAGTAATGTTTACAATCGTATTTTGGATGAAGTATTGTCATGTATCTTCCTTTTTGAATGCCCTAACTAATTAAGCGTACCTTTTAATCCCATCCATCAAGTACACTTGACGCGACTTTATCACTAAACGGCGCTATAAAAAGGTGGAAATTATTATAATTTTTATCGGCCTTGTATCCCATCCAGATCTCCACAAATTAACATGGCTCTACCTATAATGTAACTATATGGTTTTACAACACATACATATCAGGAATCTCAATTATAGAGCATTTCAACAATTATCTTTCCTTTGCCAGTTCAATGCCTTACTTTTCAATTTGGGAGGCAAGTATGGGTGCCGCCGCCCCGGGAACCATTTATTGGATAACCAACACTTCTGCCAAAGGTCATTCCAAGTAGTTAGCTACGTTTCGTAACTTAGTAGGGGTGCCCGGGTTCGTGGGCAGAGATTTGTCCGGGTTTTGCTTTATTATTATATATTTATTACTTCTCCAGCTGTACTCTCTCGGAATATCGCCTTACACCGCAGTGGAAGAGATGGATTCATACGTCCGTCACTCTTGGACACAATGACACCCAGATTCCTACCCACCCCTTACATCCTTTTCCTTCTCAGAACTTCCTAACCTTCCTTTCCTAAAAAGACCCTTCACACATCATCCCCAAGATGTCATAGGCCCTGGGGGGAATTATTTTCCTCGGGGCCTCCTGTGTGGAGCTATTGTAAAAAAAGCACTGCATTGTCATTGTCTTAATCAAGTCTTCCACGAAAAGATTATTTGATAAAAATAAAATGAAATTAAATAAACATTTATTACTTCTGAACTAATGTGGCATGACCCTGCAAATAACCCAAAACCCAAAAAACTACACAAAAAACATCCCCCCGTCATCTGATTGTCTACAATCGTAACATTTTGTCGTTAATTTTAAGGAAATACGCAGAAAGGAATTAAAAAATGACTCTGGTTTGAGGATCAGGTGGTCGGTTGGCCGAACCTTCCGATGTGGTTCCTCATTTTTTTTTTGGCTCTTTTTAAAATGAAAACGGAATGTCAAGCAACCCAAGTTTTTTTGCAGCAAGATAATTAATATTGTCATCTCTGTTTTCAGACATTTCAAATTAATGCACTAGAAAGCGACGACAAACGTATTATGATGTCAACTTCGAGAAGTAAAATAATCTCTACAGATAGGCAAAAGGTTTTAACGTTTTATTTTACATCTCTTTTTGTCATACATAACTAAAAGGAGATCGTAATATTGGACGTAGATTAATGAGGTTGAAATGAATTAATGTTTTGTCTTCTCTGTTATTCCCATAGAAATTTGAAATTTGTTGTCTCAACCGACATAGAAATGTGTTGACTTTTAGGAAAACATTTTTTATTATTTTATACAGAATCGTCACAATTTTTAAAATATTTTTTACGGATGCAAAAATATATTTTTTAGGAATACCTAAAATCTTGATGTAATGATTGAAGTATTTGAGGAGTTATTGACGTTTTAAAGAGCGTTGTAAACTATAATCGCATCGTGGATTTGGGCGGGTTAAACCAGTAAAAAATCCCATCTCACTTATTTTACCCCTAAGTTGGCAACCCTGAGCGAGTGATGGCGAAAATCAAAATTACAAACCTATCTTTACAGCTCCATCTATGAAACTTTGTCTATGAGTTTTCAGCACTGCTACGTCACGGACCACGGTTGAAAAATTTGAACGAAGATATTCGCCCCTGAATCAGGGTATCATCAAATAGAGAGGGTGTTGGAATATTTGCTGCTGGCAACACTGATAGTTCCGGAACAATCTTCTTTTGTTATTTTCTTCTGTTTGAAATTGAGTCAACTAGTGTATTGTTTACCTGACAAAAAATACTTCTGTACCTTGCAATTGAGTCTTTTTAATTACAAACTAACATAAGTAACATAAACCTAAATGCCAGGCAAGGAAATCTTAATAATTATCTATGACTTCATTATTGTCTATGTATAACCTAAATATTATATTGACACGTGCTTTCTTCTTCGTCAGTCGTTTCTTCCTGTTTCCAATGTTTAATCCGCGCAGTTAAATTTATCATCCCATACTCTAATAGTTATTGGTAAGTACTAATCATGTATGATCGTGTGAGAAATGTGGATATCCGCAAAGAATGTAAGGCTGATGTAAGCATAATGAGTAAGATTAAGAAAGGGATCCTTAGATGGTTTGGGCATGTAGAGCGAATGGACGAAGATAGTAGTGTAAGAAGAATATATGACGCAAATGTGAATGGTAGAAGAAGTCGGTGACGACCGAGGATGACATGGCACGATCAAGTGAATCAGATATTTGAGTCGGGTCATGTCAAAAGTCAGAATAATAGAAGATTATGTATGAGACGATCTATGAATGTGAGTGAGGCAAAGAGTGTGTGCCAAGACCGAGTTGGTTGGCGGTCCGTCCTCTCTGCCTACCCCTACTTGATGGTTAGTTACTTAGTTCCCAATGCTAATATTAATGACGCTTTTCGTTTGGTAGCGGCTGACAGCCAAACTGATCGACATTTGTTCTTTCATTTGAGCTAAGATAGGCTCATATGCACAAATGCGCTGTGTTTAACGCGACCTAGCTTTCCCTACCAATGCCAATCAGAACACCCCCCCCCCCCCCTACGTGTGTAAGGATATTCATGTTACGTTTTGTTCAAAGAACATTTGAAACATCAATTATAAGTCTTCCTGTTTTGGACTGGGGTATCTGTGGGAAATTAAATTGCTGCTTTGACTGGAGCAGTACTGCGGTGAGACAGCAGCAATCTACCGTTAATATAAGATAGCATCTACTCGTACTTTCTTCTTCTTATCCCAGAAATTTGACAAAATAGACGTCAGTCGTAGAAATATCCATTGTTACTTGTAGAAATATCCATCGTTACTTGTAGAAATATCCATTGTTACTTGTAGAAATATCCATTGTTACTTGTAGAAATATCCATTGTTACTAGTAGAAATATCCATTGTTACTTGTAGAAATATCCATTGTTACTTGTAGAATTATCCATCGTTACTTGTTGAAATATCCATCGTTACTTGTAGAAATATCCATTGTTACTTGTAGAAATATCCATTGTTACTTGTAGAAATATCCATTGTTACTTGTAGAAATATCCATTGTTACCTCGCTTATTGCGTAAATCAGTTGTGTACTTCTTCTTAAGCCCAACACTCACACAAATAACACATAACATTAGCGGGACTGGTTGTTGTAAACAAGTCCCTAAATAATATTGGCAGCATACCGTTTTTAATATGCATTAAAAAACTACATTATATTATTATCATGTTAAAAGCGGAATGGCGGATCCAAAGTAAGGTTATACCGGTTTATCTTGAGAGATAGATATTGTGTACATTGTATCGAGTTAGGCTGCTATTGATGGCGATTCTCTCCACCTTTTTCAAATGTCAAATGCGAGCTTAAAATACCTATTGTCACAATAATTATTAAATTCTTATTTCAAAATATGAGTTATGTTTACGACTTCAATATTTGGCAAAATATTTCAAGGAAAACCAAATATTCAAAACTCACGCGAAATAAATTTCCATTATAAAAATGTTCTGTTTCAGGAATTTTTTTTACTTGAACCAATCATCAACGCTACCACAGCAGTGTCATGGATCTACTAAATACTGATATTGTTTCCATCAACACGGAACCAGGTCCCCAGGAAGAAGGCGGAGGTGTAATGCTGTGTACGGATAATAATTTCAACCTCCAAGATGTAAAGAAGGAATGTTTTCAATATGCGGAGATTACTCAGACAGCTGGTTAGTTGCATTGAATATATTAAAAAATGTGGCATGTTTAATTATTAAATTATTTTTAAAACATGCCACATTTTTAATTTGGAATTATTAACTTAAAATTATTACTCGCAATAAGTTCCTGATTCCTCAAGTATTTACCCCTTTTTATTTGGGACATGTTATCAGTTACACGTTACAGTTACGTAAATATTTGATGGAAATAAAACCTTTTCATTGACTCCTTCAAGAGCGGGGTCCTTCTTGAAGCGTTGGCAACTGATGCGGACATCTGGTGTCATTATTTTATCTTAAAGTTCGTATCCAAATCCACGCCTATATACATATTATGTTAAATGATTGGGTTTTAAATCATTAAAATTTATAGATTTTTTTAATAAAGTCTAGTTGTATGTAATTATTGTAGTGTATGAATGTAGTACACTACATTTAAAGAACATAACAATTATCATTGTTCGTATTGTCGTTTTGGTTTTGCAGGCAGCACTAATGTGGAGACAGTGGCCATCAAGGAAGATCTTGGATCCCGAGAAGAAGATGAAGGGAGTTTTCCATTAATGGAAATTGACATGGACCTGTCGGATGTTAAGAAAGAATGCTTAGAACGCGTCGAAATGAACCAGACAACAGGTAAAACCTATTTTCATTGTAAAAACATTATCTGGTATCCATCTTTTCAACTTTTCGCGGAAAATAAATCTTAATGAGCCTTTTTTATTCATATTCTTTTTCAAATTTGTCGACAGATCTGAAGACGCATCATGTGGATAAACGATTCTTTTGTTCTCAATGTGACTATTCTTGCTATCATAGGAATGATTTTGTAATTCACCGTCGCACCCATACTGGAGTTAAACCCTTTTCTTGTTCCGAGTGCAACTATTCATGTTTTCAAAAGCGCAGTCTAACGATCCACATGCTGACTCACAGTGGAGAAAAACCTTTTTCTTGTTCCGTGTGTAACTATTCATGTTCTCAAAGGGGCAGTCTGACCATGCACTTGCTGAGTCACAGCGGAGAAAAACCTTTTTCTTGTTCCGAGTGCAACTATTCATGTTCTCAAAAGCGCAGTCTAACGATCCACATGCTGACTCACAGTGGAGAAAAACCTTTTTCTTGTTCCGCGTGTAACTATTCTTGTTCTCAAAAGGGCAGTCTTACGATCCACATGCTGACTCACAGTGGAGAAAAACCTTTTTCTTGTTCCGAGTGCAACTATTCATGTTATCAAAAAGGCGATCTCACGAGGCACAAGCTGACTCACAGTGGAGAAAAACCTTTTTCTTGTTCCGAGTGTAACTATTCATGTTATCAAAAAGGCGATCTCACGAGGCACAAGCTAACTCACAGTGGAGAAAAACCTTTTTCTTGTTCTGAGTGCATTTATTCATGTTATCGAAAGGGCAATCTAACGATCCACATGCTGACTCACAGTGGAGAAAAACCTTTTTCTTGTTCCGAGTGTAACTATTCTTGTTCTCAAAAGGGCAGTCTTACGATCCACATGCTGACTCACAGTGGAGAAAAACCTTTTTCTTGTTCCGAGTGCAACTATTCATGTTCTCAAAAGAGCAATCTCACGAAGCACAAGCTGACTCACAGTAGAGAAAAACCTTTTTCTTGTTCCGAGTGTAACTATTCTTGTTGTCAAAAGGGCAGTCTTACGATCCACATGCTGACTCACAGTGGAGAAAAACCTTTTTCTTGTTCCGAGTGCAACTATTCATGTTATCGAAAGGGCAGTCTAACGATCCACATGCTGACTCACAGTGGAGAAAAACCTTTTTCTTGTTCCGAGTGCAACTATTCATGTTCTCATAAGAGCAATCTCACGAAGCACAAGCTGACTCACAGTGGAGAAAAACCTTATTCTTGTTCCGAGTGCAACTATTCATGTTATCGAAAGGGCAGTCTATCGATCCACATGCTGACTCACAGTGGAGAAAAACCATTTTCTTGTTCCGAGTGCAACTATTCATTTTCTCAAAAGGGCAGTCTAACGATCCACATGCTGACTCATAGTGGAGAAAAACCTTTTTCTTGTTCCGAGTGCAACTATTCTTGTTCTCTAAAGAGCAATCTCACGATCCACATGCTGAGTCACAGTGGAGAAAAACCATTTTCTTGTTCCGAGTGCAACTATTCATGTTCTCATAGGAGCAATCTCACGAAGCACAAGCTGACTCACAGTGGAGAAAAACCTTTTTCTTGTTCTGAGTGCAACTATTCATGTTCTCAAAAAGGCAATCTGACGAGCCACATGCTGACTCACTCTTGATAAAAACCTTTATTGTGATCTAAGTGCAGCAATTCGTCGTCTCAAATGAGAGATTTGAAGAAGTACGTTGGAACTATTGTTGCAGAATAAACTTTTTCGTATTTTGTCTGCCTTTTGTCGACGACAAAGTTACGCAAGTCACCGGTACGAAGCAACCAAGACAGGAACTGGTTCAAAAATAGCATGTTCCTCGAATCCACTGTCATCTAGTGATCTCTAGTCACCGGTACAGAATAACCGAGACATGCAATGGCGTCGTTTGCAGTATATATAACTGTTTGATACAACTGAGTATTACCGTCAAACTTTACATATTCGGAGCGATACTGCAAATTCATTTATATTGTAGTACTTATATTTGCCTAGGGCATGTCACCATGCTAGCTGCCGACGGAATTGGCGACTTCTTTTTACGAATTCTAGAATTAGAAACGGAACTACAATAGATAAAGCGAATGTAGCCATAAAAAGGTGTAAAACGAAATGGTTTTCTACTAGCTGGTATTGCGGTATACTTCGAACTGGTTTTCTGCGTTTAGCTTTGATATAGCCATCAATTACCGGATACAAAGACCCATGCCGACGAAGTATTGACTAGGTCGTAATATTTTTTTTTGTTTATGAAGTCGAATTTCGCGTTCTTTTTTAATTTATCAAAGTCAACTTTAATGGGGGGATGAAAAGTTACAACACGTTATCCGCTCCGGGTGCCACCCATACCAGTTACGCTACTGAGGATACTGTAATAGCACCTCGTAGTGGATTGGACCTGGCAACACGGTATCACTTCCAAGTACATATGCACACATTTCACCACTAACAATTACACATCTACCCTAATGATGGATACTGTAGCGATGTCCGAAACGTTGGCTAAAAAAGGAGGTAGCGCAACACGGGATAACTTTCCAAAAACAAATCACAAAAATAATTTTGGCCGTGAAAATCTAAAAACGTATCCACAGAATGTGGTTGTTTGATTTTAAGTAGTATTTAAGTGAATTTTGTTCCGAATCGTTGTCAGAAAATCCTGAATCACAATAATTCTGAATCCTTCTCAGAATATCCTGAATCACAATAATTCGGATAAATATACTATTTTTTATTCCTACTGGGTAGGGTTAACCTATATATTTTTTTAAATTTAAAGATATTATAATAATATGAGCTCAATTAATGAAACTAGTAGTGTATTTCTTTTTAATTCTTATTTTATTACGTGAACCTTTAGTTGAATTCTTGGTCATTTTGTTGGTGGTTATTTTGAGACTGCACTCTTTTCCTTTTAGTGTGTGTTTTGAACAGGCAATTTATACTAAATATAATTTTCTTTAAATTCCGTAAAGTTTTAATTCGGATCGTTTCTATTTATGTTATTTATAAAATCAACCAAAATGTGTTGAGCATGTTAATGTTTTTAATATTTATAATTAAATAGGTATGTTTATTATTATGTCAGAAATTTTATTCTATATCTAATTCAATGTTTTTTTTCTTTTTTATTTTATGCGATCGATATTACATAAACGGTTGATTAGTTTGTGCAGTGTGGTTTAGGGGATATTAATTATTTACAATTATTCGGATAATATAGTCATCATTTGACTAAGGCATTTACACGTTTTAGACATAAGTAACTAGCTATTAGTCTTAGATATAAGTTACCAGCTATACATCTTAGATTTAAGTTACTAGCTATAAGTCTTAGTATAAGTTACTAGTTATAATTGTAAATCTTACTTGTAAGCCAGTTATATTTATTCTTATATATATGTATTTGTTCAGCGCTCTTGAGGTGATTTTTAATTAAAACGGCGCTTTATAAATTAACCAAATAATTTTATTGTGACTATTATTATCATGTGCAGTACCCAGAAAACTTTCTTGTAGAGAGTCTCGTTCACCAAGGAGCCCGATGAAGATCATCGTAGATCAGTGATCATAGGGTGGTTTATTGCATTTAGTAAACAGCAAACAATCAACTTCTTTATTTGAGATTGTGCTTTCTGTTCACTCCGTAAGAACTTTCTTAAAGCTTCTTAAACAAAGTATTAAATACTTTTTAAAAAAATTAATGAAAAATGTAAAGTCGTTCTGAAGTTATGGAGTGACCAAGGGAATCAAGGATTCATTTTTATATACGTAGATTACATTTGTATAGCGCAATTTTGTGTTATTTAACTTCGAGTGTGCTCTATAGTTAAAAATAATCTAGTATTCAGTCAAATTATTCCTGTAGTGCTTGATCTAATACAATGATACAAAAATGTACAATACAAAGCAATGAAAAATATAATATAATTTGATACAAAATGTACAGTAACGGTGCTATTAAAACACGGGACAATAATAATAAGTAGCATGACATAAAAATAATGTACGGTTCATTATAAAGCAATGATAAGAGAACTACAAATAATCATTAGTAAGAGTGCTATAGCACAGGAAAAAAGGACAATAAATAGTACCTACAGGATTCTAGCATTTTTAGTCTATGTATTATCTATGTCAGTTTATTTTTCATTATTATTATTGAGATTGCTAAATGTATTTGAAAATGTATTTTGAAGCCATAAGTATTTGAAATACAAATTACAAAATACCTCAGCAGCAGGTAATTGAAATACCAATTACAAAATACATTTTTAGGAAGTAATTGAAATACAAATACAAAATACGTTTTTTGTATTTCAAATACGTATTTCAATTACAAGTAATTCAAATACTGCCCAGGCTTGGTCACAGTTATCACGGCACCTCAGCTTTTCAATAGGGAGTAGTAACGACATTGATCGATTCAAATGTTAACCACAATTTTATTCTATGTAAAAGTTATTTATCACAACACAGTGTGCATTATAATATGCGAGCCTGAGGTGTGTAAATAACCCCAGACCCTCTGGGCTTAATACCCAAGAAACTATGATTATGAAAAAAAAAACCTCTACTTGCAAACAAATATATCACAAATGGCACAAAGAGGAACTCCAGGAAAAAGAACAAATTCACCAACCTTGTTTTTGCTTATCTTGAAGTGTGGAGGCCTCCTTTGTCATCCAATGAACAATTAGATGCAGACAATGTAATCCTTGGGTGACTCATAAGTTTTTACAAGAGATGAAATTTGTCAATGAATACACAAATTCAATGTTTCCTTTCACAATGCATGAAAATTTTCCAAAACAAACAGTGTCAGTAATTTTCTTGTTTTAGAATCTATTTTTGAAAAACGATCCATTTCGGTGTCCTTGTCAATTCCAAGGAGTGAGTAAGTACCATGCTTGTGATATATATTTATTTAAAATTTCGAATAGACAAAAAACATATTGCAATGCGTAACCATGCTCCCCGCTTTGGAAGTTCGCGGAACTTTCAAAAAACAAAGTTTAAATTAAACTTATTAAGGATAAAATCACTAAGTTGAAAAATGTTTAAAAATAAAATAAAAATCATGTTGCTAAGTCAACTAAGTGTTAAATAAAGAATATCATGTTGCTATGTCAACTAAGTGTTAAATACAGAATGTCATGGTTAAGTCCGAAATAATTAAATTATGATAAGTTACTAACATTAAATAAAATAAAGATAAAATTATTGCGTTGGGATGGGATATAATTTAACGACAGGACGCTTAAAAAATCCATATCTGGTCTTTACCGTTGCAACTCGAATTATATTATCGGTACCAGGATGAACGTCCGTCATTACGCCCAAAGGCCAATTTAACGGAGGCGAATCCTCCTGTCCCACAAGTACGACAGTTCCAACCTTATAGGATGGTCAGTCGTAGTCCACTTCTGCCTGACTTGCAACGTGTGCAGATATTCCAAACGCCACTTTTTCCAGAAGGATTAAACCATGCCGTCTAATAACTGCTTGCGCTGAGCAAAGTTTGTTTTAACGTCTGTCAAAACAGAAGCAGGTAAGTACTGTAAAGGTGTCGACATTAGAAAATGTGCAGGAGTAATAACTTCCGGATAGGGTTCGGAAGACACGACTGTGAGTGGGCGCGAGTTCATCAAACACTTTTTTTGAACCAGAACGGTCTGTAGTTCTTCATAAGTGAGGAGCTGAGTTCCGATCACGCGGTACAAATGAGTCTTCATACTCTTTTTACGTTTGACTCCCATATACCCCCGAAATGAGGCGCGCGTGGGGGAATCATTTTCCACTCAACCCGGCGATTAGCGAGTTCGCGCTTTAAAGCGGGCTCAAATTCTGACTCAACTAAAAATTTATGGAGATCATCTAATTGTGCCTTTGCACCAATAAAATTGGTTCCATTATCTGAATACAAGCATGACACAGGGCCACGCCGAGAAATAAAACGGCTGAAAGCAGCCAGGAAAGCATTTGAAGTTAGATCAGAGACCAACTCAATATGAATGGCCTTAGTTACAAGACATACGAAAAGACAGATATATGCCTTTTGTGAATGTTGTCCTCTTCGACGAGCAAGCGTAATACGGAGGGGACCTGCGTAATCTACACCGGTATGAACGAAAGCCTTTGCTTCTACAACACGACATGAAGGTAAATCCGCCATCTTCGGTGTAGGATGCGACGGATTTGAGCGGAAGCAGCAATTGCATTTCCGCACTTTTGCCCTAATAACAGTCCTGGCATCTAATATCCAATAGCGCTGCCGTAAGATGGACATAAGGAGTCCAGGGCCTGCCACTGTTGTATCTGTAAAAATGTAATGAGACCAAGGTTAGCATTCATCACAAATTAATATTTGTAATAAGAAAGCAGTATTTAAAACTATATGCAACTGGATTTAATTACCTGTAGATATATTCTGAGCGAGTGTTGCTTTGAAGCTCCTCTGGTGGGAGGAAGAGTGGCCATGTCTGATTTGGGCTTCATTGACGCTTTCAAAAATGCCGAGTACCGATGTTTGTTTAGGTTGTCTTAATGAGCAGGCGCTTTGTATACAGCCAAAAAAAGTTTCTCGCCAGCCTGTTCAATATTCTCAGGTGATGCTGAGGGATCAGAGAATATTGGTGAAATGTCTTGGGTGAGGCCAGGATTTTCTGTGAAGAGCTTTACATTTACATTCCCACTTTACACTTTCCATATATCGCCGAGGTGGTGTCGCATCCGGAGAAGCTATGGAGAAGGAGAATTGTTTTGGCGATTGGAAGCTGTTGAAGTTGTCGCACCGAAAATAATTTGGTCTCCACATTCCCACGGCCCGGCTTCATGAAATATATATTGATTGATGGTGGTGCCAATCCAATGAGGAGAACTAACAAGTCCACATCCTCCGCAACTATTGCTACATTTGAATGTAGAGCAGCTTCATCCAACCCACACCTCACAATAGTGCTATCAGCATCCCCTGTAGCAACAGTTGTTTTAATCCCGGCTGCTGTCATTTTCTCGCTGAGCAAGTGAATCAACCTTGTTTTGTTTCTTTCGAGCGGAGTAGAAGCAAAGGAGGCTCACAAAAACTTCCGTTGACATCAACTTTCACGAAAAAACGACCATCACCATTCAACAAGAACATTTTCTTGCTAACAGCTTCCAATCGCTAAAATGATTCTCCTTCTCCATAGCTTCTCCGGATGCGACACCACCTCGGCGATATATGTAAATAGTAAAGTGGGAATCGCTAAGCTCTTCACAGAAAATCCTGGCCTCACCCAAGATATTTCACCAATATGCTCTGATCCCTCAGCATCACCTGAGAATATTTAACAGGCTGGCGAGAAACTTTTTTTTTTGCTGTATACAAAGCGCCTGCTCATTAAGACAACCTAAACAAACATCGGTACTCGGCATTTTTGAAAGCGTCAATGAAGCCCAAATCAGACATGGCCACTCTTCCTCCGACCAGAGGAGCTTCAAAGCAACACTCGCTCAGAATATATCTACAGGTAATTAAATCCAGTTGCATATAGTTTTAAATACTGCTTTCTTATTACAAATATTAATTTGTGATGAATGCTTACCTTGGTCTCATTACATTTTTACAGATACAACAGTGTCTAGGCAACCCTCTACTACCCATCCAATGGGGTTGGGTCAAGGGAGAAGATGGGATCCTTAACCCAGTTAACACGAACGACCCTGTGGCATCCATCTTCATTTTGAACACGATCTTTTGCCGATGCACGACTGGGTGTGGGATGCGCTGCGGTTGCCGCAAAGCAGGGATTGCCTGCTCCGGTGCCTGCGGCTGCCTCGGCTTATGTATGAACGAAGCCCCCGTCGAAGACAGCATTGATGACGATGAATGTTTAGATTTCGACGAAATTTAATGTTCAAGGTACATCCCTAAGGGGTCGTCCATTAATCACGTAACCCCCGTGGTGATATGTGGTGAGGTTTTAGACTAACCCCCCCCCCCCCAAATCACGTGTATTTTTTTTAGTACAAAGTATTTTGAAGTTTTCAGAATATTATCACGAAAAATAAATACATGTCTCATTACACCCCCCCCGGTGATATTTGGTGATTTTTTCCGAACCCCCCCCCCCCCCCTTTCGAGAGTCACATGATTAATGGACGACCCCTAAGCATTCATTATTTGATTTTTTAACAATAAGCATTTGATTTTTACCGACAAACATTTCATTTTTAAAAATTAAAACAGTTTTTTTTTTAATTTTACATTTTTTTTTGTTATTAACGAAAAACTGAAAAAAGCGACCTTTAAACCCCCACCTCCCCCTTAGCTCCACCCCCACCCTCTAGTACTTTTAGTATTTTGTTAAGGACACCTTCCCCTACAACTGTGCCAAAATTGGCTTCTACATGAATTATTTCCCCTATTTTTCCTTCGTTGCCTGGGCTATGTATGACTAAGGCGGCCAACCGTCCCGCATTCTGCGGGACCGTCCCGCATTAACGGTTGAAGTCCCGCATTGAAATATTTAATGAAATAGTCCCGCAAATCGTCTAAGTCTAAAGCGTCCCGCATGTCCCGCATTCCTATATTTTTATAATGTTGTCCATGGTAGATAAATAAACTTTTCTCTAAATTTAGTCTATCTTAACCATTTCCGTTCATCTGTGGTTAAGTTGATGACAATATTTGTCCCTAGAAAAGGCCCGAAGATATCGATCTAGGGATTGGTTTATTCATCTGGTGGGATTAGTATATTATGGGTTTATTAAGGTAAGCCAAAGAGCGCCAGTGTAGTATTGAATAAGTGCAACCCGTGACACGTAATTGATAATCATTTGTCATTTAAATAAAATCAAATAATTTGTTGAACATACCGCCAAACGCGAAAAAGCGAAGTTGTAATTCACTGAATTTCAAAAACAATTGCCTTTCTTGCAAAAGTGTTTATCTTCATGTTCTGAGTATAGTTTTAGTGCGCCGCATATAGATATTCTTAATTATAAATAACCAGTTTTGTGTTCAGAATGTAAAATTCCAGTTGGATTCATCTGATGACATATTTCGACGGAAAAAATTCTCTTATTCGAAGTGCAGTTATAAAATTCTAGTTGCAGTTGTATGTGCTGCTAGAATCAAAGAGTAACCATTTTCATCTTCTGAGTGTAGTTTTAATGCACCGCATGCAGATTTAATTTAAACCAGTTTTGCGTTCACAATGTAAAATTTTCACTGGATTCATCTGATGACATATTTCGAAGGAAAACATTCTCTTTTTCGAAGTGCAGGTATAAAATTCTAGTTGCGGACACTAGTCCGCAACAAGAATTTTATAATAATAATAATAATTGGACAATTTATAGAGCGCCGTTTTTGTGAAAAATCACCTCAAGGGCGCTTATACCTGAATTTTTTAGCCTACAGTAGCGAGAAGAGGGGGGTGGACCGTCCCGGGTGCCACCCGATAGGGGGGGTATCACTACACCCGACGGGAGGTGACACCCGACCGTGGAAAAAAAATACGAAGGATGTTGTCACAAAAATATTGAATACGGTGTTATTTTCGTGATTGACGGTCTTTTCATAGACGAAAATAGCCTATTTCTGAAATTCTCTAGCCAACGCCCCCCCCTCCTCAAATTTTTTACCCATTTGTGAAGTCGAATTTGGGGGGGGGGGGGTGACACCACGGGTGTGACACACCGGGTGCCATCCTTGTCTAGCTACGCCACTGGGTCTATGTATGTGCTGCCAGAATCAAATTATATTTTCATTATTTTCATGTTCAGAGTGTAGTTTTAATTCACCGCATACAGATTTAATTTAAACCAGTTTTGTGTCCAGAATGTAAAGTTTGTGTTTCATCATCATTTCTCTTATTTCAAGTGCAGTCATAGAATTCGAGTTGCAGACTATGCAGTGGCGTAGCTAGCATGGGTGGCACCCGGGGCGGAAAACGCAGTGTCACCCCCCCCCATTAATTTTTTTTTGAGAAATTCAAAACACAAATTTTGACTGCTTAAATATAAAAAACATTTCTTCTTCTTCTTCTTCAATGGCGCTACAGCCCATTTCGAGCCTTGGCCTCCTTCAAAATAAGCCTCCACCGCCCTCTGTCCTCGGCCGTCGTCTTCCAATCTGCAACATGGAGTAATCCTCTTGCATCCTTCCTGACATCATCCTCCCATCTCAGTCTAGGTCTGCCCGCCTTTCGTTTACCTCCCGGGTGTCCTGTCAGAACCTTCTTCGGTACTCGTGTGCTTGGCATTCGGTGCACATGTCCGGCCCATCTTAATCTTTGGAGTCTTAAATGGGTGGAGAGTCTGGGAGCTTGGTAAATATCATAGAGCTCATTATTGTGGCGAATTCTCCATGCCTCTCCCTCTCGCACCGCTCCTAAGATTCATCGAAGTACCTTTCTTTCGAAGATGTCCAGCCGTTCCGCTGACTTTGCTGTCAGTGTTCCCGCCTCACATCCATAGGCCAAGACCGTTCTGATAATTGTTTTATATAAGGTTATTTTGGTTTTCCTATGGACGTTTCGTGATTTGAACACTGGCAGCAACGCGAAGTAAGTTTTGTTAGCGGCTGTAATGCGCTTTCTTACTTCTACTGGGTCTTCATTGTCCTGCGTTATGATGGAGCCCAGGTAGGTAAACTCTTCGACCACTTCGAAATAATTATACTTGTCTTTGAATTTCACTTTGTCTTTTATTCTGCGGTGAGGGGTTCTGGTTTGCATCATGATTTTTGTTTTATTTTCATTGATTTGCAAACCCACCTCTCTTGCCGCAGTCTCCAAAGGATCAAACACTTCTCTTACAGCCTGTAGGGATCTTCCGACAATGTTAAGGTCATCTGCGTAGCCAACTATTTGATTGCTTCTGTAGCAGATGTTTGAGTCGGTACTGATCATTGTCTTCCTCACGACGTGCTCCAGTACAATATTGAAAAGGGTGGGTGCTAAGCCATCACCTTGTTTCAGCCCCTGGGAGACGTTAAAATCCTCCGTTGTTTCACCTCCTATCCTTACTCGACACCGTGATCCGACCATTGTTGCTTTTACAAGCTTGACTATTTTGGGCGGTATTCCAAAATTGAGGAGTATTTCATATATAAAAAACATTTCTAGTTAGTCAAATATGTAAAAAAAGTTGTTATCCTCAAAATTAAAACACCTTTCAAAACACTAACAAAATTACAGCTTTTTCAACAATCGATAGGTGATAATTTCCTTCGCGAGTTCCCGTCAATCACAATGTACGAAAGAAATGCGAATGAAACAGGGGAAAGGCGAGGAATATTTCACGGGAATCCCCAATAAATCAATAGTAAGAGCTAGGAACGAAAATAAAATAACAGAATTTTTGGGGAATGCTGACCGACCGAGCCATACAGCTACAAATAACAAAGTTCCGTGTGGAGTCTTCAATTCTAATATGCTGCAAAAATCTGATGAAAACCATTTGCTGTCATGAAAACATAATAACCAATACTTAGGTTAAAACCAGTTTTGTGTTCAGATAAAATTTCAATCGTGAAATAGTAAAGGGGGCGTTCAAGTATAACGTTACGCAATTATTGAAAAATTTTGACCCTCTCTCCCCCCATGCAACGCGCCGTAATATTTTTCTGCACATCTCTCCCCCTAAACGTTACGTAACACCCAAGTGACTATTTTTACCTAAAAGTCTCAAATAAAAAGGGCAAAGTACTGGAAAGTCGCTTAAATACCTTTTTCTTGTTTTAATCGCGTTTGCGGTAAAAATAAAACAAGAGATTTCAAACTCGTAATAGGTCCATGCATATATTGTTTATTTTATTGTTTTAAATTGTAATTCATAAACAAGTTGGGAAAATATTTTTATTTTTATCGGCCTTTCATTCCTTCCGGATCTCCACAATTCAATACTGTCTTAGCTTTAATATACCTACATGGTTTTACAACACATATTTTGTTTTACATTAGCTACACTGAGGGGGCCCTGAAAAAAGTAATTTTACAAAGGTTTCCAAATGGAGCAACACTTACTCCACTATGATTCATAAGTTTACTCAGAGTTGAGTAAAACCTTTTTCATGATCTGAATGCAGTTATACAAGTCCTCAAAACGAAGATTTAAAAGTCCACAGTTTGATTTACAGAAGAGGAAAACCTTTTTTATGTCTTGATTGTAACTATTCGTGTTCACAAAAGGGTTACATAAGAAGTCAGTTGCTGACTCAGTGTAGAGAAAAACCTTTTTCATGTTCCAACTGCAACTATTCATGTACTATGAAGATAAATCTAAAAATCACACGTTTACCGACAGTGGAAAAGAAACAATTTCTTGTCCTGATTGCAACTATTCTTATTCTCGAAAAATATAACTAAAACGGTACTGGCTAACTCACAGTGATGAAAAACCTTTTTCTTGTCCCGACTGTAACTATTCATGCGCTGCAAAACGGTATCTAAAAATTCACACCTACCTACCTTGTTTTTTAAACTGGTCTTTCAGCACTAATAAACACGCTATCACAATAATAACTTCTTCACTAATTCACGTCAGTCCATCGATAACAATTCACTTCACCAGTCTACGTTAATCACAACATACGAACGAAATTAGAATGACACAAGGAATATTTCAGGGAAATCCCCGACTGAGCTAGAAACAAAAAAAAAACATTTTTCGGGAATCCCCGACCAACCAAGCCATAGAGCAAAATAACAGCCTGTGTAAACGTGTAAAATATTTTTTACGGCAATTTTGCACTTTCGTAAGTTTTTTCTCCACATTCGAGTGTCACCTCCTCCTCGGGTGGCACCCGCGGCGGTCCACCCCCCCCGCCCTCCCCCCCCTCGCTACGCTACTGAGACTATGTATGTGCTGCCAGAATGAAAGAGAAATCATTTTCATGTTGTGATTGTAGTTTATATGAGCCAAATTCTCGATTTCCGGGAGAGAAAATTTGTAATATACCCCCCCCCCCCCCCTCCGCCCGTCGACACCGCTCACCATTGTGTCCCGCATTGATAATTTACGAAGTTGGCCGCCTTATGTATGACAGTTCATGACATGGAAATGATCGATGATGAGATCCACAACACAGTCATGTTTTGGTAGTAAAACAGGATGTTTAACCTCAAATGGTAAGTCCGATTTAGAAAGCCGCCCCCCAATACGTAATAAATTATCCTCATCAAGAAAAACTGATAAATTCCGAAGCTTCTTTGAAGGCAATTTGCTTTTCTGGAGTGCAGCAATATGTTCTTTAAAATGAATACTCTGCACAGAACGAATCACAGCCTTTTCAGCAGTCATAAGATTATTGACCGTTCCAGAAGAAGGTGATACCCTTTTTACAAATTGGAGAACATAAACGACAATCCTTAAAAGTTTATCCCATGTGGAAATACGCTGAGCAAGTTCACTCAGGACCGATTGTTCACGTTGAACTATTGCAGTGAGCACATTAGTTTTGTGCTCAGGCATTTCACCACTATTTGTGAAATGAAAAGGTTTTATTGGCCATTCCAAAGGTGTGCTGTGAATCCGTGATGGGCCGTTCCACCATAGTTCGTGTGAAACGAGTTGGGAAGGAAGCACTCCACGTGAAAGGCAGTCACTAGGGTTTTCACTACCGGCGACATGATAGAAGTTCTCAGGAGACAAATTCTCCTGACATTGAGCCACGCGATTACTAACAAACACCGACCATCGATGTTGCAACGAATGTATCCCTGAAAGCGCAATGCTAGAATCTGAAAACGCGTATGTCCCTGCAATAGTAAAACGCGAACGATAATTATCTTGAACCATCCGTATTAGTTTGGACATCAAGACCGCGGCACACAGCTCCAAAAGAGCGAGTGTTGTCACTTTGGTGGGAGAGACCTTTGATTTTGAACAAAACAATCTCACGGTAATATTCCCAGATGGATCAGTTGTGTGTAAATATATCGCACAGCCATAACTATTCAGGCTCACATCGCAGAAAGCGACAATGTGTACTGTACTGTCCTTTAGGACACCAACATGACGTGAGATTTTAATCGTAGAAAGGAAATTCCTGTACGAGTGTCAAGAACCTTTGAATAACGCTCTCAAGGGGGGTTTCATCCCATTCAATGTTGCACAGCCATAGCTCTTTAATGAGCAATTTAGCGTACAAAATGATGGGGGCGACCAAGCCGAGGACATCGAATAAGCGGGCGACTATAGAGAGTATGTTCCGCTTTGTACACTTCTCCTGAACATACGAAGTAGTAAAGAAGAAGCTGTCATCTACTGATTCCCACAAGAGGTCTAACACCTTAAAGGCATTGTTAGAACCAACAGTGAAGTCCACCGTACTGCGGTGAAAATCTGGAAGGTTTTTATTAAATGAAACACGTTGTTTTATTCAGGAGACAGCGAGAACTAATATTTATTAAGCTTAGAAACATAGACAAAGATGGCATTAGTGGTAGGTACTTTGATAACTAAATAACACCCCCACTTATCAAAATAACGTACATAATACCCATATTACAACAAAGGTATATAATATAAACATGTTAATTCTTTACATCCTGCATACCCAACAATTGCATAAAATAATAATGCTTGGTACTAGCCAAACCTTTTGTAAATATATCTGCTGGCATTTCAGCTGTTTCCAAGTATTTCAGTTCTACAATTTTATCATTAATACATTCTTTACAAAAGTGGTGTCGTATGTCAATATGCTTAGTTCTTTTATTATAGCTATTATTTGAAGACAACTTAAGTGCACCCTGATTATCATTAAATAAGGATATGGTGTATGACTCATTGTTTATTTCTATTAACATATTACTTAAATAAATAGCTTCCCTACAAGCTTCGGCTACACCAATGTATTCAGCCTCAGTGCTCGAAAGAGCAACTGTTTTTTGTTTCTTAGCCTCCCAAGAAATAACACATCCAGCTAAAATATAACACAAACCTGTATAGGACTTGCGATCAATGATGTTACTTCCCCAATCTGAATCAACAAAACCCTCTAATTTTGAATTACCACATTGACTATATTTTAATCCAAAATGCTTTGTTTTCTTGAGATATCTTAAAATACGTTTAGCGTATAACCAGGTTTCCTGGTTATAGCAATTATTAAATTGACTCAGAAAACTTACTGTAAAGGCTATATCAGGTCTGGTTAATACTGCTAAATACATAAGTCCACCAATAAGCTGTTGATAAGGAATTTGACTGTCAGGATTTTTATTTTCTTTGTTAATATTCAATTTAGCCTCTAAAGGTGTATCTGCTACTTTACAATCTGCCATGTTAAATCTATTTAGCAACTGATCAACATAATTCTCCTGGCTTAGAGTAACTGTACCATTAACTTTATCAATATTAACACTCATCCCTAAACAATTTTTGACCTGACCCAAATCTTTTAACTTAAATTGTGAAGCCAATTCCTTTTTCAAATTATTACATTCTACATTATCATTAGAAAATATAAAAAAATCATCCACATACAAAGTAACTATGGTCTTTTTATCATTCTTATTTTTTGTGTATAAACATGGTTCTAACATACTACGTTTATAACCAATACCAACAAGACATTCATCGACCTTTTTGTACCAGGCCCTTGAGGATTGCTTAAGACCGTAAATAGCTCGATTCAATTTAAGTACTTTATTATTGTCTTTTTGAGAATCTAATAAACATTCTGGTAATTCCATATAAATTGTTTCCCCAAGGTCCCCGTTCAAGAATGCAGTAGTAACATCTAGATGTGTAACATCTAATTCAAGTTTTACAGATAATGCGAATAACAATCTCAAAGTTGAGTGCCTAACAACCGGCGAGAAAGTGTCTGAATAGTCCACATTTTTCTTCTGCATGTAGCCCTTGGCTACTAAACGTGCACGGTATCGAACATTATTACTATTATCAATTTTTTTTCGTAACACCCATTTGCATTTCACTATGGTTTTACCATCCTTTGGCATATCAACGAACTCCCATGCATTATTTTCTTTAAAACACTGAAGTTCTTCTTTTACTGCACTTAACCACTGCTTTTTTTCATTTCCCTGTAATGCTTCTTCTAAAGACAGTCCATTAGTATCATCAAACACACCCTCAGGAATGCACATATTCGTCATCCTATACCGCTCTGGCTTCCTAATGATTCTGCTGGATCTAACACGCTGCTCAGGTGAATCATCAACATCTTCAAAATCACTAGTGTAAGTATCAGAAGAGTAAGTATCAGGAGTGTAAGTATCATCTGATGCATCTTCGACTAATGTATCCTCATCTAACGTTATATCTTCTG
This sequence comes from Limnephilus marmoratus, assembly GCA_917880885.1. Lineage (NCBI taxonomy): Eukaryota > Metazoa > Arthropoda > Insecta > Trichoptera > Limnephilidae > Limnephilus > Limnephilus marmoratus. The sequence goes on along the minus strand of OU862907.1, from coordinate 49,214,312 downwards.
AACGTGACGTATCTTTGCAACTAGTGTCCCCCACTGGACATGAGTTTTCTCCACTCTCAGTGATAGGTATATTAACCTCTGGGTTGTTTTCATCTTCCATGATAATGACATCTCTACTAGTTGTGATATATTTAGTTCTAGGGTTGTATATTCGGTAACCTTTGATGTCATCTGGATAGCCCACAAGTATGTGCTGTTCAGACTTTTTGTCCCATTTCTGACGCTTCTCTTTAGCAACATGAGCTATAACCTTGCTACCAAATATTCTTAAATGACTTATGTCTGGTTTACATCCAGTCCAGATCTCATATGGAGTTTTTTCATTTAAACTAGGAAGTACAGTACGATTTTGTAAATAAACTGCTGTATTGGTCGCCTCAGCCCAGAATTCTTTACCCAAATGCGCATCAAATAATAAGCATCTAGCCTTCTCGACAATCGTTCGATTATTACGTTCTGACAAGCCATTTTGCTCTGGGGTATATGGGTTACTTTTTTGGTGCGCGATACCTTCCTTCTTGAGATATGAATCAAACTCTTTGTTGCAGTATTCACCACCATTATCGCTTCTCAATATCTTTATTTTCTTATTTGTTTGTTTTTCAACTTTTGCTTTAAATTCTGCAAAACATCTAAGTGCTTCATTTTTGTGTTTGATAAAATATACAAATGTCATACGACTATAGTCATCAACGAAGAGTATGAAGAATCTTGAACCTGCAAGCGATCCTTTCTCCATAGGTCCGCAAACGTCAGTATGAACTAAATGAAGTAATTCTTTGCTTCTTGTACCAGTTTTTGAGAATGGAAGACGACACTGCTTTCCCTCGCAACAAACTGTACACGATGTCTTGCCAAGATCAACTTTTTCTCGAAGATTCATTCCTTCTACAGCACTGGTCATTTTATTCAGATAATTACTATTGACATGACCCAATCTGCGGTGCCAAGTGTTGCCTGAAACCGCTAAATTAGACATTATTCTTTCAGGAACTTTTAACTTGTATTCCATCCTTAGTTTATAAACACCATCTGTCAAATCTGCTATAGCAACTAACTCGTTCTGTTTACTATAAACATAGCAGCATTTTCTTTTGAAGTCAACTTTATTTCCATTTTTGATTAATTGACTGACAGATATCAAGTTTGTCGTAAGTTTTGGCACACATAAAATATCTTTTAATATAACTTCATATTTACTTTTCGGGGTTAAAGTAATAATTTTAGCTTCTCCCGAGCATAAAACAGGCATAGCACTTCTATTAGCTGCAATTATTTCCTTCACACTCGTCCGATTCGACGCACAGTGGTCTATTTAACGATTCTAGCGGGAAACAATTATTTCATGGTTTTAAATAAAAGTTTTTGAATTTTTTATGAAACATATTTTATTTAGCATTAAATACGATACCTTGGGTATATGGTAAGTGCATATTTAATGATGGATTTATGAAATATGCGACAATACTATAATTGGATAATAATACTCGTAATACATATTTTCAAATATTTGTAGGAATATTATTTTTATTGACGTTCGCATTGGAACTACATAATATAAGTATGCGGTGTAAAAAATAAAATATGATGAGCTGGTTTTCGGTATCAAAGGAGTAGTTTGGGTCATAATTATTAATTTTCCTCACTCGGGATCTTTCAGTAAATCTAATACCTCTTTATTTAGTGGTGACATATTTTTGCGAGGTAAGGGTCTCACATTTGAGATGACCGGATCCGAAGAAATCAACAAATTGTGCAAAACATCTTCATTTGTGTTGCACCTTGATGATTTACGAGAATAACATTCTCTGAATTTTTTAAATTCTTTGTGCCGTGACTCCTGTACCTCTTCCGATAATTGACCAATGGGAAGTAAAAATGTAGATATAATTGCAGTCCCATGGGTCAGTATTTTGTGCACAGTTACAGGCATTGGGAACCATTTATATAATTGAACGTACAGTTGAGCAGTCTTTTCACAAAATAGTTCAAATTTTTCAGTGTTTACATCATACCCACAGGATAACACTTGTAAAATAATTGCATAACGTTTTATCAACTGCTCATCAATGCCTGTTATGCAAGCAGATTGTGCGGGATTATTAAAAAATCTTCGGGCAGTATTTCCATCGTTTGTGTTTCCAGTGCCCTGTTTCGGAAGATCCACTAGAAGGCCAGTTTCTTTTCGAAATCTCGTAATGATCATGTTTTTCCTTGCGGCAACTGCTTCCTTTTTATCGGTACCTCCTACTTGCCATTCTTTAATATCTAACCTATACGCGATATGAAGGAGACATTCAAAGAACCTTATGTAGGCGTGTAGGGTCGATAAACCTAGCGAAAAAGTTTCAGTGATACATTGTCTCTCTTTTAACAATTCTAAATTATTCATATCTTTAGGCTTTGCTTTACAAATATAGCATTGCTGTGTATAATTATTTAGAGAAAGCGCATTGCAAACTTTTCCGTCCACCATGGTCTTCAAAAATTTGTGATAGACAAGCATGTGCCTATTACCGATACGTACAGAAGTTGGATTAATGGTATCAATCTGGTTTTGTATATATTGAAATTCATCAATTGTAACTTGATTAGTTTCTTTAATATAACGAAATCGTATAGGTCTGCAAAACCGAGTTGATGCTGTTCGCGGATTTTGCCAAATTACAACTTGTTTATTTTCTGTACTCTCTCCGTACAACTTAAGTGGAACCAAAGATGTAGCCAGTACATTGGAGTCATCTATTTCAATTTCTGAGCTAGAATCAGAAGCTCTCTGCTTATACCGACTTTGTCCGCCACTCCCATCGCTTCCCCACTTATAAATCATCTGAAGGATGGAATCGCCAGAATTGTTGAACGCTGTTAAAACCTCCGATTGAACTCGGCATAGTCGCGCAGCTGTTAAATCAACCAAAGCCTGAAGTTTTATCTCCGCTGATCTATCGGTTATTATGACAGAATCTTCGTGAGGATAACAAGCTTGCTTTTGTTCAATAATTTTGTTGTAAGATGGGTACAAATTACAACCTTTTTCTTTGGCGCCTTGTTGGAGCATTAGATATTGATATTTGGTAAGTTTTGCAGACACAATCATGGCTAATGCCTCTTCCGGAGAATAAGATGAAATATTTTTTTGGGATGAAACTTTAAAAATCCTTTTCATTCTTGTAGCTCGTGTTGGAGAATATTTAATGGCTTTCAATACATTTGCTGCATGTCTTTTTCCCGATGATCGCAATTTCATTTCAGTTGCAAAAGAAATTTCCTCTAAAGAACGATCTTTAATCAACGAATCAATTTTTTGTCGTTTAGATTTTTGGCTACTTTGTTTAAAAGCTTTTGCCGGTCGCCCGGCCGACTTGCATGGCTCCGAAAGGTTACTAAGGCTGGGTAGGTCGATATTTTTGATGATAATTTCATCTTGTAGCCATAAGCTATGTTTGCACAGAAAATATTTCTCTACAGATTTACAACTCTTCCATTGCCTGGTGAGTGTAAGTGTAAATGAAGTTATAGCATGTGCGACCGCTGAATTCATATTCGATGAACAATTTTCTAAAGCAAACTTCCAGATGACGTAGTCCTGTAATATTCTTCGGGATCTAAGTGAATTCGGAGACGAAAGTCTTTCTGCTCGTAAAAAGTTGAACAGCTCTCTGTGAACAATTCGTAGATGGCTTCCTAAAAAAATAGAGTTTTTTTAAAGAGTTGACAAGAGTTGACGCCGAAACAGTGTTTTTATAGTTCAAAACTAACACCCAATCAATAAAATGTGCGTGAGACGATGCACCAATTTGCACGAAAAAAGATGCACTCTGGTAAAAGTCAAAGATTGTTAAAAAATAAATAAAATAAAACACCATTTTGCGACCCTTAAAAACAATACACACTAAAAATATATAAATCTGAAAATTTTATATATTTATGTACATACCTCCAGCTCTATTTTCCATGGCGAAACTTATAACAAAACTTTTAAACAAACACACTGCAGCTATCTGATTAGGGCGTAACGCGCGTCCTTCCGTGACGGTGGTCGACTGAATACTGACAATGCCGAGTTTGAAAGCGTGTCCACGCGTCCGTTTAGTGTTTCAACATGAAATTCGGCCAATTTTAACGTGCAGTGTTATTTAGTTACAATATAAGACTATGCAAATATAATTATTTTAACCTGACTTTTTTTAATTGTTTCTCGCTAGAATCGTTAAATAATCCACTGTGCGACGTATTACACATAATGTTTACATCTGGTGACATGTGAAAACAAGAGCCCGAGTCTATAAACCAATCCATTTTGTTGTAATTCCCGTTCAAAAACACAACAGAAAATGCATTTGACGTCTTCTTTCGCTCTGATTGCCCAACAGGACATTGATTTTTAAAATGCCCTTCTTTTTTACATCTATAACATCTGATAGATTTCATTACGGTTTTGACCTTCGATGTATTTCCGTCAACATTGCGGCGCGGGCGCACTCTGGCGGAAAATGCCCCAACTGACTCCGTATCATTTCCTGCCATATCAAGCAATTTTGTTTTTATTGCATCTGCAGTAATTATTATTCCACTATGCTCGATTGCTAATATCATGGGGTAGAATTTTTCTGGTAGACCCGCAAGCATTAAACAGCCTATCCATTCATTGTTCACATTAAATCCGGTTCCGGATAATTTCTGGCCAGTTTCAATAATTTGCGTGACGTAACTCTGCATCGAGTCACAAGTTTCAAGACGAATCGATATCAAACTCCTTAATAAGGAAATGCGCCTTGAAAAACCATTATCATCGAACATTTGCTTTAGCCTTTTCCACAAGTCTGCAGTAGATGTAGCTTGCTTGATGTGTACATACAGTGACGGATCTATAGTGAGGATTATCTTCGCTTTTGTTTTTGCATCATCTCCAACTGCAACAATTTCTTCGGCCTTGATACACTTCTCCATGCCTTCCAATATAAGAAGGTTTTCAACGGCATACGCCCATACGTCGTAGTTTTGTCGTCCAACCAACTTGGGTATACTTGTGAGATATGATGCCGCCGCCATTTTTGTTAAAAATGTCCCGACACTAATTACGAGTTTGCCTTCGCAATAACTCCTTGCCCTATTCTCAATACGAACAAATACATCCGCGACAATAAGACATGAATTTTTAACACAAATACCATTTAAATTATCGTGACTGATTATTTAAAAAACGCTTGGGAATCTTCTGGGCCCATAACCTATTAAATGAAACACGTTGTTTTATTCAGGAGACAGCGAGAACTAATATTTATTAAGCTTAGAAACATAGACAAAGATGGCATTAGTGGTAGGTACTTTGATAACTAAATAACAGTTTTTAAGTACAACTTGAGAACTAGTAGTCCATTTGACCAAATCAAAGGCACCGGACTTGAATAACGAGATTAATTCTCGAGAAAGACGTACGGCGCTGGACTCATCTGCAATAGAATAGACCAGCCGAGCTATTCTCTAAAAATTGTGAGGTGAGATCATCTCACGTGAGAAGTGCTGTCAGATTTGTGCATAGATTTGTGCAATTTTGTGTAATTTTCTATGGTTTTCAAAACGTCAATTGCCTTTTCAATGCTAACTTCGTCGGTTTTAAGTGGTTTAAAATACGCAATACTGTAAGAATGCATGATTATTTATCCACTAATGTATGTTTAAAGTTGTATACCAAGGATTTGACGTTTGCAAAATTTCGTTTCAATTCAAATTCGCATGAATTAGGTAGTTTGTCAAAATTAACCTAAAAATCTATTTTTTTGTACGTAAATAGTTGTTTCTTCTACTAATTTTTGAAATGCAGTGTAATTTCCATAATCTTTGCCTAAAAGTGCGGCGGTTAGCCGTTTTTTCGTCCCCAAATATTCAATTGTTCTACAGATGTTGATTTGCCATCGAGATATGTATTAAGCTTCTATTTCTTCAACAGATGTCTAGTAGGAGCCGTGCGACGAGCGGGCAGCTGGAGATGATGATTAGTCGGCTGGAAGAGAGACCGACAATGACTTCGGGGCGGCAGCAGGGAAACGATGGCCGCATCATTAACGAATTGGCGTGGTCTTCCCTGGCGGTCGACCTGAATGCTATGAAGCTCGGGTGCACGAAGAGTGGCGACAAGTGGCAATAGGTATGCACTCATTATATTATTACCACTATTATGTTTCTACGGAGGTGTCTACTAATATCTACAGGAATTCCAAAAACTGAAATAATCGAACTAATATCTATGAGAACCAAAGTGTTGACAAATATCTACAGCTCAAACTGTTGACTAATATCCATGAGAACCAAAGTGTTGACGAATATCTACAGCTCAAACTGCTGACTAATATCTATGAGAACCAAAGTGTTGACGAATATCTACAGCACTGGCAGTGGTTGGATTTGCAATTATGTATAGCATATTGGAATAACGCAATTTTGCGTATGCACTTTAAAAAACTTAATTTATGTAAGTATGTATGTAAAAATCCCTAATATTGGACTATTGGACACATTTAGCTGATTAGTCCAACCTACGCTCTGTAGATATTAGTTCAACCTACGCTCTGTAGATATTAGTCAACACTGGGACCGTCATAGATATTCGTCCGACCTTAGCTCTATAGATATTAGTCAACACTCTGAAGTTCGTAGATATTAGTTCAACATATGAGCTGTAGATATTCGTCCGACATACAGGCTGCAGATATTAGTATCTGGAGTCGTTTCTATTATTGCAACGAGGTACGGACTTCAATTGGATTACGGATTGAAATAAAAAAAATTATATTTATATTCTTTATTGATATAATTTGAATTTTATTATATTTTCTGTAGTACAAAAAAGTCTCTTTATTTCAGACGTGGAGGGATCAGAGAAATGGCGTCAAAAAAAAGCATCTGGCTTGCGATCGGAGATGATGAAGAGCGGAGGTGGCCCCAGCCAGGCACAACCCTTGACTCCGTTGGAGGAAAGGATCCTGGCCATCATTGCGGCCGAGGCAGTATATGGACGTACTGCCACGGAGTCCGTACCTGTAAGTTAACTAATTATTACTGTCATATGATAGTATTTCACCATCCTCTTGATAGCTTACCCATAGGCCATAGGAATATGTATATTTTAGAATTCCAATTTAAGATTTATTTCCTTATAAAGTCGGAGCTTACTATTCTACACCTACTCAAACTTGAGAACGGTGACTACAAATCGGATAAGTTAGACAAGTTTTCTACCTATAGCGAAGTATTTATTCATTATTTATTAGTATACATTATCCTACGGATAAGCTATCAAGAGGATGGTGAAATACCCCCTAAGTAAGTTATTATTTATTTATTTATTCTTAGTACATTTATGTTACAAAGGTATAATATATTGTCCTCCACACTAGGAGTTCACCTGTGTTGTGGAGGACATTTTTCAGAAGTAAATTATAAATTGTGAATAGTAAAACAAAAAAGTGTTTATAGCTAATATAAAGAAGAGAAACAATAAAAATCAAAATATAAAATCGACTTCAATTCGACAAAAATTATAAATTAAAAGTTAGAAAGATTGTAGCCAGTTTCTTATGTTTTTTTGTATTCAATAATATTAGTTGTTTTATATTGTGTAGGAAGAGAATTGTATAGTTTTATAGCCTGGTATCTGTAGTGTTTTTGTCCAAAGGATGTGTTTGTTTTTGGTATATGTAGTTGGAGAGCATGTCTTGTTCTAGTATTGCGAGAGTTTTGTGAAATGTTAAATGTGGATAATTTCTTGTAAAGGAAAGTTAGTATTTGTTTTGAATGTAATTTTAATGAATGTAATTTTAATAGTGAATGTTAGTATTTGTTTTGAATGTAATCTCTGAAGCTTAATAATATAGTTATATTATTATGAAAATCGTGTTGACATAAAAGTGTAGCTGGAGAATATGTTGTAAATAGACTGAGTTGTTTGGCGGTCCGTTCTCTCTGCCTACCCCTGCGGTGAATTGACTTGATGTTTAGACAATTAGTAAATTACCAACGGTTCCCGCTTTTAGTTGCAAATTGTTTAGAACTTCATTGTTGATATCATTCATCGACATGCAATATAAAAATACTATGTGACCCGGTCACACGTTGCTGTGGCTAACGAAACACAACGCCATTACCCAACCTTTATAACCAACGCCATCATTAATTTGGATACATATCAAATCCACACCGCCCGCTTGCCAGCCCGCTCCCTTTATATACTATATTATTACAGCACCCTTGAGGTGATTTTTCATAAAAACGGCGATATACAAATTATCCAATTATTATATCAACCAATTAAAACAAAACCCTGATGCCTAAACCTACCTCATGAATCACTCTATCTATTGGTGATAACCTCATGAAAACCCATTGCGTAGTTTAAAAGATCTAAGCGTACAGACAGCAGGAGCGACTTTGCTTTATACTGTGTAATAGATAACTGCTTGTGGTATATTTGATGCAGCTTTCAAAGAGTATACAAGGGTGTGCATTGCTCAGATACAAGATAAGCTAATACCTTTCGACTGTTGTTGCAGATTGATTTCGTAGTGGAAACAAGTACACCACCATCATCACCACTACCGGAGGTGGAACACTTACTACAACTGGAAGTGGAGTACGTAGCCCCATGTCCCGTAGAGGCAGTCCCGCTTGCAAGTAACCGTAAGTACTAAAGCACTGAAATACTAAGTAGTGGAGAGTGTTTTCAAATACTATAAAATGGTATGTGACAAATAACAAACGTTAAAATATTTATTGCCTATTTTGTTTCAGCGAATAGAAAGGCGCTCTCCGTAGAAGAGCTTTTGATATTGTTAGAGGAAAGCAGAGAGAGGAAAAGAGAGGAAAAGCGGCTCTGCCTGGAAGAGAGGCAGGAGAAGAGAGGGAGAGGCAAGAAGAAGAGAGGAGAGGCAAGAAGAGAGGCGAGAGAGAGAGATAGATAGAGAGAGAGAGAGAGAAAAGAGAGGAAGCTCAGCCTAAAGGAGAGTAGACAGGCGGCTGATAATGCAGGTAATTTTAAATGAATATTTGCAACCTTTGAAAGATGAATTTATTTTGATTAATCAGGATAAATTTATAAAAATGCGCTTATACATTTTTATATAAATTGGTGACAATCCTACACCTAGCAATTTGACCTTGTTATCATCAAGGTTGTCGTCATCTGCATGGAGTCCTTCAGCAATTCGCCTCAAATTATCTTTGACACACAAGTCTGCTGATTCTGGCATTTATAATTTTAATAGTCATCAGGGGAGTATAATGAAGTACCCGATGCTTGAGTACACAGCTTCTTAGGTGTGTCCCGAGTGTTAGCGTGGTCCTTAGGTAAGACTCTTGACTCACAATCCGAAGGTCGCAGGTTCGAACTCGGCGTGCGCAAATAAATTTTATTGGATTGATTACCCCTTTCACAATTAATTAATTAAAAATAATATATAGTATATTTGCGGCATGTTCCAGAGTGGAAGATACTCTCAGTATCGCCCTGGTGTAAGACCACTGTTCAGAATGAAACGTTGCTTGAAATGGCTTTAGCAGTGTTTGGTGACCAGATCTGAATAGCCAGGTACTAGCCCACCTTCCTCTTCCCCATCTTCTTCCCTTCCCCGCTACCTTCAGCGTCACGACATACCCCAATTGGGGATGCCATAGTCTCACTGGATCCAGACGGGAGCTGTTCGGGATTCTTGTGCGGTATTCATATAAAAAAAGACTAAAGTAATGCTCAATGCATTTCCGGGCCTTGCAATGTATATTCTGTATATGTGGATTCTTGCGAACCGGGAATCAGGCGCGGCCGGTGCCTTCACTTTTTGGTGGATCACCGAGTAATTCATCAAAAATTAAAACAAAAGTAGGTAAATAAATAAAAAATAAAATTAGACAGAGCCTAGTAACTCATAACTCGTACAGTGCCCTTGAGGTGATTATTCACAAAAAAAACGGCGCTATACAAATTATCCATTTATTATTACTATAATTTTATGTAAAAGTTTTCTTTGCGGATTTACTATCTTGGTTGATAATTAAATGTAGTTTTGGCGGGCCATAGGCTATAATTCTGCTTTTATTTTCATGGTTCATATATTCTTAATATAGTCTATATTTATTATTATATAACTTTTAATTTTAAAAAGGCAAGGAAATTTAAATCAGCGATATCTATCGAATAATAACACAATAACAAAACGCAGTAAACGTTTCTTTTTGGCGCGCCCCCCGCGCGATAGTAAACCCCCTTACTGAGTGAATTTTGCAATACATATGTGACAAAAATGCACAAACAAAAGGTCCCAAAAACTAATAATGACAATGTCAAATCGGTTCCCTATCCATCAAGATAATATTATCGCACCCGATGACTCATCGTTACATTTTACAAGAGAAAAATATTTATTTATTTATTTATTTATTTATTTAATACAAACGGCATAAGTATGCCATAAACACTAATTACATGTCACAAATTCATATTCAAAATATCAGTAATGATAAAACAGTGTATGTATAACAGTTAGTTGTGACGATACATTGGGAAGTGACAACAGAGATACCTTTACATGCAAAAATCTATAACACAAATAAAATTAGTAGTGATTTAAAAAATATGATAGCATAGCCTTCTTGTACCCTTGTTCCGTGCAGTTAAATAGATCTATCACATCTGCATATCTATTAGTAACTTCATGTAACCTAGGTAAAAGTGAGTGTTTCGTATACTCAGTCCGATTATTGTTACATTTAAAAAGGATTTTAGAACGAGTGGTTCTCGTGGGAATATGAAATTCAATGAGCTTATTTAAATCAGGACTGTCTATGCTACCATTTACAATTTTGAACATAAATATTAAGTCGGATATAATTCTTCGATCTGAGAGTCTTAATAAATTTAATTCTTTCATCAAGTAATTATAATTTATGTTTTCAATGGGAATACCGAGGTTAAAATTAATGTGTCTTAAGAATTTGTGTTGAATTTTTTCGATTGAATCTGAATGTATTTTAAAATGGGGGGACCAGATCGAGGAGTTATATTCGACTTGACTACGTACTAAGGATGTATACAAAATTTTTAAAGTTGAAATATTCCTGAAACCTCTGGAATTTCTAAGAACGAAGCCAAGCATTTTGATACCTTTATTATAGATTGAGTTTATATGGGATATAAAGTTTAATTTAGAGTCAAAAGTTATGCCCAGGTCATTAATTTCTTCGACAGAGGTAAGGGTAGAGTTGTTAAGTTCATATGGATGAATAATTGGTTGACTTATTCTGTAAAAACTTATTGAATAACACTTATTTATGTTCAGATAAAGTTTGTTAAGAGAACACCAACTAATTAATTTGTTTAAATTATTTTGTAGACAGGCACAATCTTCAGCGGTTTTGATGATTTTAAATATTTTTAAATCATCTGCAAAAAGCAATACATTTACATCTTTATCAAATATGTCAACAATATCATTTATGAACAGTAAAAACAAAATTGGGCCTAAATGGGACCCTTGAGGTACACCACTGGTAGCTTTAAATTGATTGGAATAGAACAAATTAATTTTTACAAGTAGAACTCTATCAGATAGATAGCTCGCAAACCAGTCTAAAAGTTTTCCGTCAATACCGAGCTTATGTAGTTTAACCAGTAGAATTTTATGGCACACTTTGTCAAAGGCCTTGATAAAATCTGTATAAATAGAATCGACTTGAGTTCTGTTAGCTAATGCATTTGATATAAAGTTTTCATATAATGAGAGATTTGTCAGAGTTGACCTGCCTGACAAAAATCCATGTTGATTTGGAACAATGAGATTGTTAATATATGGGGAAATTTTATCAAGAAGTAATTTTTCAAAAAGTTTCGGAATTATAGATAGCTTACATATAGGTCTATAGTTAGTGACATCACTTTTATTACCCTTTTTTAATATAGGCGTTAAATAACAACGTTTCCAAATGTCCGGGAAGCAACCTGTGTCAAGCGATTGATTAAACAATAGACAAATCGGCTCAGCCAGTGAAGCAATGCAATTAATGAGAATATTGGGGTGCACGTTATCAGGTCCGGCCTTTTTGTTTTTGTCCAGAGATTTAATTTTAGATTTAACGTCGCTTATATTGATGTGTACAGGAGGGATATGTATGCTCTCAATAATGGAAGGTGGTGGTATGTAATTGTCTGGGATATCTTCGTCATATACACTTTTGAAGTAATCAGCAAAATAGTTAACCTTTACTTTCATATCAGTGCTACTCTTATCTTTGAAGTGCATTGAAATGGGTAAACCTTGTTTGTTTTTTCTAAGAGAGTTTACATGTGTGAAAAAGTTTTGTATATTAGAGGGTATAGATTTTTCGATTCCATTTATATAATTATAATATGATTTTTTTGACAGTTTTTTACATTGAGTTCTGTAATTGTGAAATACCTTATAGTCATTAAGGGATTTAGATTCTTTAAAGTTTTTGTGTGCAGTTTTTTTGCAAATAACCAGGTTGATTAACTCGCTGTTGAACCATTTCGGGAACTTCGCTTCTTTGAAGTGTGAAAGTGGTACATAGTTTTCAATGGCCCTGTTGATAATTGTGTAAAAAATTTCAAGATTGTAGTTAATACTATTGTTGAGGTGAAGAAATGACCAGTCTTCATTTGTAAGATATTGGTTCATATTAGGATAGTCAGCTTTGGAAAAATTATAAGTTAAGTTAGGAAGAATAGTTGTGTCGTCTGGTGAGTTATTCATCGTTATGGTTATGCTTAAAGCGGGGTGGTGGCAGTCTAGGGGGAGGAGCTCGTCAACTGATTTAACAATGTGAATTGAGAGATCACTACAGAATACTAAATCCAGCAGCCGGTTATTGGTATTGTAGACTTGATTGACTTGATGTAGACTGAGTAAGTTCGTCATATCTATTATTTCACGGGCATTTTCTGGTAGGCTTAAGTTGTTATAAGAGTTTTTATTCATCCAATCAATGCTAGGGGTATTATAATCACCAAATAAAATTGTTCTGGCATCAGGGTATTTATTTTTAAAGGTTTCGAGGTCATCAATGTGGTTTCGGTAGACTGTGATGTTGGATCCAGGAGGAATGTAGACACATCCCAGTAAAATTTTACTTAATTTAGTTTTTAGTAATACAAATACCTGTTCCACGTCTAGATGTTTGCAAATTAATCGAGTGGATGGCAGTGATTTTTTGACGGATATGAGAACTCCTCCTCCTCTGGTTTTATTGCTGGTGGCTGGATTCCTGTCAAGGCGGTAGGTGTTATAAGACGAGAATCCAAGTTCCTCGGTGTGAATATCAGGATCAAGCCAGGTTTCAGTAAGGAGAAATACATCGACGTTTTGAAGTAAAGGAATAGAAGTTTGCAACTCTAAGAGTTTGGTTCGGCAGCCGCGGATGTTTTGGCCGTATCCATTGATGTGTTTGAGTTTTTTGGATTTTTCTTAACTATTGTCGGCTTGCTGTTGATATATTTGATTGTTAGTCCAACTTCACCTCCCTGTATCCTATAAACTGTAAAATCTAATAAACTTCCCGCAAGTAAAACCAAGTGGCAGTGAAAAGTTATTTTCTAAAAAAGTTATTTTTAAAAAAAACAATGTTTCAAGATATAAATCAAGATTTAAATAATTAATTTAAAGCAAAACTACAAATTTAATTTAAATCAAAAACAGCAAGAGGTTTAAAATTCAAATTTAAATATCAATTTTTCTACACACTTCAAGATTCAAGATGGAACCATATCCGAACATTCAAACCTAGAAGGAAGACCAAGGAGCTTCGCACGTCAAGATCTCAAGATTGCTATTTATTTATTTTTTATTGTTAAAATTAGAAATTTTTGTTTTTAAATGAAGTTATAATGTTTATTAATAATTAGATTATTATTAATAGTTCTTAGAAATAGGATAGTTTTTATTTGGAAATTTTTATGGTTTAGTTAAAGTTAAATTATTATTATTTTTTGTTTCTTCCAAATTGATTTTAGCATATGTTTATATTTAGGTGTTTGATTTTTTATCCTTATTTTGTTTTGATATTTTAGAAAAAGTGACCTCCGTTCCCTTTTTCGGGGGGAGTATATGTTAAGAAATTAAAGTTGATATTTAGTTGAGCATTGTTGATATTGAAAGATTTAGCTGCACAATTGATATGTTTCAGAAAGCACCAGTACGTGATAACAGCAGATATAGAGAAAATGTACAGACAAATATTGGTGCGACCCGAAGAAAGGGATCTACAGCGTATAATATGGAAAAATTTCCCGGAGATAAATATAATTACTATCCTATTCAAACCCTACTACGAATGGTCATTTCGCTGGAACGATTCACTTCGGAATTCCTCGGGCATTTCCGTCAACCGCGCAGCGCACGGCAGTCACCATTTTTTCGCTACGATTTTGTATTTTGACGGTCTGGAGATGTTGCTGGGGGCTTCATACAAATGATAATTCTCAAACGGGCGCTTTGCTGAAACGCGTAGAATGGTATGTACCTACCTCGGTTCCTAGGCGATATAACTTGCGCGAGGGAAGCAATGCTTTGGGACACGATAATTTATTATTCTCTACCAAATTCATGTATTTTTAGATAGGAATTCAATTTTTTTTTTTAAATTTAAAATAATCATTTAATTAATTTAATAATTAAAAATATTATGTAATACGATGAGCTGCAAAATGTTGTTTAATTTTTGTTGGCGGTTCGGTGCACGAGTGCACTTTAGGACGAGCCGCGCCTGCCAGGAACTGCATTTAATATTGGCGTTATCACGTACGGACTAAAATAAATAACAGTACATAATATATTATACAACTAATGAGGTATATTTTATTTGTTTCAGAATCACACACACACTGTACACCATTTTTGGGATTTGCAACAAAATATATTTTTTACTAAAACATACCCTTTGTTTAACTTTATTTCGTTGTATGTTTAGGGAGAGTACCCAAACTACAAACTACGTGACCTCTTCGGAGGGGGGGGGGGGGTCTTCAAAATGTCACGCTTGGTACAAATGAGCGGCGGTTGGCTTAGGATTTTGGTCACCGGGGGGGGGGGGGGGGTTAAAAATTGCAAAAAATTGGTCACGTAGTATGGGTACGTTCCCTTACATACTCTGTATGTACTCTGCCAATAAACTATCCAATAGGGATGCAATAAGGACACTACTGGACTGATATGACGACTAACAGTCGTTTGCGATACACAGATGCGTGTAGCATGAATCTACAAATTCTTTCAAAGATAAGCAAACACTTCTTTAAAATTAACTGCATTGTCAGCCACCTATTCTCCTCCAGGCGGAGGTCCTTCTCCTCTCTCTTCTCCCACCTCTTATAGACAAAGCCACCTTTCCTCTCTTGCCTCTCCCCTCGCCTCGCTCGCCACTCTACTTTCCTCAACCAATAGGAAACACTCTTCTGTGGAGAACTTTTCTATTAGCTGAAACAAAATAATCAATAATTAATTACTTTAACATTTGTTATTTGTCTCTAAGCATTTTTTTATATTATTTCCAAACTCTCATTACTATTTATTATTTCGGTGCTAAAGTACTTTTTTTTACATTAACTCCACACAGGAGGCCCCGAGGAAAATAATTTCCCTCAGGGCCTATGTCATCTTTGAAGACGCTGTGTGGGAGGGTCTTATTGAGGAAAGGAAGGAGTGAACAAGGGTCTTGAAGAGACCCATGTTGTAGGAGGGAGGAAACAGAGGCCGGCAATCGTTCCACAGCCGAGCATAGAAACGACCCGTTCTCATGTGACTAATGACAACCGTGTACAAATGTTGGGCGCGTGTTTCCCAACTATGCACCGGTGCCGAGGCGATCAATGACGCTAGTTCCTCTTCCATTGTAATACCGATAGAACAAGGACAGCTTTCCCACCTGACGCCTATGCTCTAAAGATTGCAGTCCGTCTGTTAAGATGGGAGAATCTATCAAACAGACCGCCTGTTTCTGCAAGAGTCGAGGGTTTTTTTTCAGGTATTTTGGAGCTCCAGACCAGAGGTGGCTGCCAAATTCAACTGTGGGGTGCACTTGCGATTTGTGCAGGGTTAGCAGTTGTTACTATTAAAGTTTCTGCGGGCCCTGTACAGTATGCCCAGTTTCTGAAAGGCCAACTTAACTCTGGTTTCGATGGAGCCCCCATATTTCAAATACCCTTACGGGCATTTGAAAGAGGGACCTCCTCATCAGTGCTTGGAACATGGGACGACGTTAACTGGCTCCATTTCCAGTGATGATGATGATGGCGGAGTCCTCGATTCCAATAGGAAATGAAACTACAACAACCGTCAAAAGGAATTAGCTTTTCTCATATCATTGTAAAAATTACACTATTACAATGACTTAACACATTTTTACAAAGTTATTTTGTTTTTATTTTGCAAAATTTAGAATTTATTATTATCTCTTGCTGATATGAGAAAAGCTAATTCCTTTTGACGGTTATTGTAGATTCACTTCCTATTGGAATCGAGGACTCCACCATCATCATCATCACTGGAAATGGAGCAAGTTAACGTCGTCCCATGTTCCAAGCACCGATGAGGCAGTCCCTCTTTCAAATGCCCGTAAGGGTATTTGAAATACGGGGGCTCCATCGAAACCAGAGTTAAGTTGGCCTCTCAGAAACTGGGCATACTGTACAGGGCCCGCAGATACTTTAATAGTACACAACTGCTAACCCTGTACAAATCGCAAGTGCGCCCCACGGTTGAATTTGGCAGCCACCTCTGGTCTGGAGCTCCAAAATACCTAAAAAAAAAACCTTGACCCTTGCAGAAACGGGCGGTCTGTTTGATAGGTTCTCCCATCTTAACAGACGGACTGCAATCTTTAGAGTACAGGCGTCAGGTGGGAAAGCTGTCCTTGTTCTATCGGTATTACAATGGAAGAGGAACTAGCGTCATTGATCCTCTCGGCACCGGTGCATTGTCGGGAAACACGCCAAACACGCGCCCAACATTTGTACTATGTTTGTACTACACGCGCCCAATGTTTAATATTTGTCACATACCATTTTATAGTATTTGAAAACACTCTCCACTACTTAGTATTTCAGTGCTTTAGTACTTACGGTTACTTGCAAGCGGGACTGCCTCTACGGGTCATGGGGCTACGTACTCCACTTCCAGTTGTAGTAAGTGTTCCACCTCCGGTAGTGGTGATGATGGTGGTGTACTTGTTTCCACTACGAAATCAATCTGCAACAACAGTCGAAAGGTATTAGCTTATCTTGTATCTGAGCAATGCACACCCTTGTATACTCTTTGAAAGCTGCATCAAATATACCACAAGCAGTTATCTATTACACAGTATAAAGCAAAGTCGCTCCTGCTGTCTGTACGCTTAGATCTTTTAAACTACGCAATGGGTTTTCATGAGGTTATCACCAATAGATAGAGTGATTCATGAGGTAGGTTTAGGCATCAGGGTTTTGTTTTAATTGGTTGATATAATAATTGGATAATTTGTATATCGCCGTTTTTATGAAAAATCACCTCAAGGGTGCTGTAATAATATAGTATATAAAGGGAGCGGGCTGGCAAGCGGGCGGTGTGGATTTGATATGTATCCAAATTAATGATGGCGTTGGTTATAAAGGTTGGGTAATGGCGTTGTGTTTCGTTAGCCACAGCAACGTGTGACCGGGTCACATAGTATTTTTATATTGCATGTCGATGAATGATATCAACAATGAAGTTCTAAACAATTTGCAACTAAAAGCGGGAACCGTTGGTAATTTACTAATTGTCTAAACATCAAGTCATTTCACCGCAGGGGTAGGCAGAGAGAACGGACCGCCAAACAACTCAGTCTATTTACAACATATTCTCCAGCTACACTTTTATGTCAACACGATTTTCATAATAATATAACTATATTATTAAGCTTAAGAGATGATAATAACTTACGTAGGGGGTATTTCACCATCCTCTTGATAGCTTATCCGTAGGATAATGTATACTAATAAATAATGAATAAATACTTCGCTATAGGTAGAAAACTTGTCTAACTTATCCGATTTGTAGTCACCGTTCTCAAGTTCGAGTAGGTGTAGAATAGTAAGCTCCGACTTTATAAGGAAATAAATCTTAAATTGGAATTCTAAAATATACATATTCCTATGGCCTATGGGTAAGCTATCAAGAGGATGGTGAAATACTATCATATGACAGTAATAATTAGTTAACTTACAGGTACGGACTCCGTGGCAGTACGTCCATATACTGCCTCGGCCGCAATGATGGCCAGGATCCTTTCCTCCAACGGAGTCAAGGGTTGTGCCTGGCTGGGGCCACCTCCGCTCTTCATCATCTCCGATCGCAAGCCAGATGCTTTTTTTTGACGCCATTTCTCTGATCCCTCCACGTCTGAAATAAAGAGACATTTTTGTACTACAGAAAATATAATAAAATTCAAATTATATCAATAAAGAATATAAATATAATTTTTTTTATTTCAATCCGTAATCCAATTGAAGTCCGTACCTCGTTGCAATAATAGAAACGACTCCAGATACTAATATCTGCAGCCTGTATGTCGGACGAATATCTACAGCTCATATGTTGAACTAATATCTACGAACTTCAGAGTGTTGACTAATATCTATAGAGCTAAGGTCGGACGAATATCTATGACGGTCCCAGTGTTGACTAATATCTACAGAGCGTAGGTTGAACTAATATCTACAGAGCGTAGGTTGGACTAATCAGCTAAATGTGTCCAATAGTCCAATATTAGGGATTTTTACATACATACTTACATAAATTAAGTTTTTTAAAGTGCATACGCAAAATTACGTTATTCCAATATGCTATACATAATTGCAAATCCAACCACTGCCAGTGCTGTAGATATTCGTCAACACTTTGGTTCTCATAGATATTAGTCAGCAGTTTGAGCTGTAGATATTCGTCAACACTTTGGTTCTCATAGATATTAGTCAACAGTTTGAGCTGTAGATATTTGTCAACACTTTGGTTCTCATAGATATTAGTTCGATTATTTCAGTTTTTGGAATTCCTGTAGATATTAGTAGACACCTCCATAGAAACATAATAGTGGTAATAATATAATGAGTGCATACCTATTGCCACTTGTCGCCACTCTTCGTGCACCCGAGCTTCATAGCATTCAGGTCGACCGCCAGGGAAGACCACGCCAATTCGTTAATGATGCGGCCATCGTTTCCCTGCTGCCGCCCCGAAGTCATTGTCGGTCTCTCTTCCAGCCGACAAATCATTATCTCCAGCTGCCCGCTCGTCGCACGGCTCCTACTAGACATCTGTTGAAGAAATAGAAGCTTAATACATATCTCGATGGCAAATCAACATCTGTAGAACAATTGAATATTTGGGGACGAAAAAACCGCTAACCGCCGCACTTTTAGGCAAAGATTATGGAAATTACACTTCATTTCAAAAATTAGTAGAAGAAACAACTATTTACGTACAAAAAAATAGATTTTTAGGTTAATTTTGACAAACTACCTAATTCATGCGAATTTGAATTGAAACGAAATTTTGCAAACGTCAAATCCTTGGTATACAACTTTAAACATACATTAGTGGATAAATAATCATGCATTCTTACAGTATTTCGTATTTTAAACCACTTAAAACCGACGAAGTTAGCATTGAAAAGGCAATTGACGTTTTGAAAACCATAGAAAATTACACAAAATTGCACAAATCTATGCACAAATCTGACAGCACTTCTCACGTGAGATGATCTCACCTCACAATTTTTAGAGAATAGCTCGGCAGGTCGTCCACAAACAACTTGAACTCTGCCACATTGGCAGTATCCGGGAAATGTGGTCTCATATCTTTGGCTAACTGACGAAAGTCAAATAAAAGCAAAAACCAATCAGTTTGCAAATTGAGACCAGTATGCAAGATGTCATTTAGTGACAGGCCTGTATATGTCTTAGCGCTAGCGTCCAGCACCATCCTAGGCATAGGATTATCAGGACGAATGGCGGCATGATGGATGTAATATCCATCATCTGCAATTTCAGACCTACTACAGAATACTAAGAACCTCATATCACCTTTGATTATACAGCGATTAGGCAGTTTATTTGTGATACTATCAACGACAAGTGCGTGTATATTACATTTATTATTTGGATACACGCGCGACTCAATGTCTAAATAGACGTCACTGAAGATTGGTCGTGAAGCTGAACCAATTTCTTTGACAAAAGAATTACTCAAAGGAATTATTGGTAAATTCAGTGACTTACAACAATCTATCGTAATCAAATTATTCTGCGAGCCATTATTAATTAAACATTGAACAATCATTTTCTTACCATTTTTAAGTTTCGCATATATTTGAGCAGTTGAAAGTAAACTAGTCAAATTAGGCGTTACTTTGGCAGCCAATAAGCATGAAGGGCTAACGTGCAAGGGTTCCTCTAGTTGCATATTGCAATTACCCGTTCCATTGATACTGGATGGCACTAGAGGGGGAGAAGACTTCTCCTCATTGGTTCGTACTTCTAACGTATGTACGTGAGTGTTTGATTTTAAATTATTCCCACCACCAAAGTGTAGTAAGGTATTATGCGATTTTATGCACACATCGCACACAAGCATTGATTTGCAAGAATTTACAGTATGTGATGTGCTAAAACAATTTACACATAAATGTTTTGATTTTTTAAAGTCAAAACGGGCTCGTGGAGATCTCACCGCCCTGAATCGAGAGCAAGCAGTAATTGCATGATCAGTTTTTTTACAAAACATACATGATTCCAGGGGGTTATTCTGAGTCGAGAATGTACGTGCCGAGGCTAGTATCTGGTTACGAGTTCGTTTGACCGTTAAAAACAAATCCTCAAAGGCGTTCAAAGATTCAAATTCCGGTTGAAACCCTGGATTTAAAGTCAACTGACAATAATTAATATCGTCAATAATGTTTTCAAACCGAATGTACATTTCATCTATTAATCCGGTCTGATCCATGAAAGTTTCATTATTCCTAAAATCGAAATCAGAGACATTTTTTAAATAATCATTAATTCGTGAAAAAAGTTTTTCCTTTTTCGCTGCGAAATAAGCATTCGATCATATTGATCATTTGAAATTTCTTCCGTAATCCCCAGCATTTTTAAAGAAATACAGCAATTTATCACACAAAAAGTTTAACTTTATAATTAGGTGCCTCGGAAAATTTACCGAAAAATACGTATATATATGCTATCTGCCTTGGAGTTTTAATGAGATTTGTCAATTCACAAATTCTCGCCAACATCCAAGCATTATTATTAAAACCCGCAATATACAGGCACCTCGATATTTACCAAAATTACGTAAAACCGAATCACCAAGGAATTCTATAAGAGGAAGGTATTTCAAGAAAATCACCAAGAATTACGTGAATCTGAAACCTTTCTTATAAATTTTATGCTGTAAATATTATCAGGCTTGGGTAGGACAATAATTAAGTGTTATAGAGTATAATGAGACTTGTCAATTAACCCATTGGCCACAAACCCCGACAGCCTGCCGGGTGTGCGACTCAGGTACTTAACCACAAACCCCGGCACGCTGACGGGCTAGAGTAGGTACGTCAAAAAATGGAAAACGAGCACAATACTGACATTTTTCAATAAAATTTTACATGCCGAACACTCTGTAGATAATTAATCATTAATTTCATACAATTGGCAATAATATGTTTCTTATGTTTTTTCCCTGATATTTGTGTTCCAAGTTTTGTATGCAGCCAGCCGCCATTTAATTTATTCGAAATTGCGAGTGGTTCTAGCCTTTTGGTAGTGACCCTGAACGTCCCTGATTGCTTTGAGGACTATCATAGACAATTATTTTAATAGTTATTAGTATACATGTATATAAAAATCAAAAATTATTATTGTTCGATTTAAGAATCCTATGTTTTTTGTAACTTTTTGAAAAAAAATGTGGAAAAAAACTGACGAAAAAAGGGAAGGTTATATTTGTAACCTTATTTACACATATTTAATATTAAAAAATATATATATTTTTATGTTTTTCTTTACCATAATCCAATATGTAAACAAATTTAAAGAAATTATTTCATTTGAATATACGGTTCAAAAGTAACAATAGATTTAGTACACCAATGTAGGTTTTCAATTTTTGGTACAAAATTAATTCAGTGGTGAAGGCCAACTTTTTAGCTCATTAATTCTGTGGCCAATGGGTTAATACACAAATTCCCAATAATACCCAAGAAATATTTTTAGAACTAGCAATACAATATAGGTATTCCGAAATTTACCAAAACTACGTAAACCGAATTTCCAAATTATTATATTACCTTGCTAGCGTATCCGGCTCGAAGGACCATAATTATGCATTATAATATGCGAGTCTGAGGTGTGTAAATAACCCCAGACCCCCTGGGCTTAATACCCAAGAAATTATGATTATGAAAAAAAAAACCTCTACTTGCAAACAAATATATCACAAATGGCACAAAGAGGAACTCCAGGAAATAGAACAAATTCACCAACCTTGTTTTTGCTTATCTTGAAGTGTGAAGGCCTCCTTTGTCATCCAATGAACAATTAGATGCAGACAATGTAATCCTTGGGTGACTCATAAGTTTTTACAAGAGATGAAATTTGTCAATGAATACAAAAATTCAATGTTTCCTTTCACAATGCATGAAAAATTTCCAAAACAAACAGTGTCAGTAATTTTCTTGTTTTAGAATCTATTTTAAAAAAACGATCCCTTTCGGTGTCTTTGTCAATTCCAAGGAGTGAGTAAGTACCATACTTGTGATATATATTTATTTAAAATTTCGAACAGACAAAAAACATATTGCAATGCGTAATCACAGTGTATTTAAGCATGATGTGGCCCATAACCTGTTAGTTTGTAATTAAATAGACTCAATTGCAAGGTACAGAAGTATTTTATTGTCAGGTAAACAAAACACTAGTTGACTCAATTTCAAACAAAAAATTTTCCGAAAATTTATCTATGAGTTTTCAGCACTGCTACGTCACGGACCACGGTTGAAAAATTTGAACGAAGATATACGCCCCTGAATCAGGGTATCATCAAATAGAGAGGGTGTTGGAATATTTGATGCTGGCAACACTGATAGTTCCGGAACAATCTTCTTTTGTTATTTTCTTCTGTTTGAAATTGAGTCAACTAGTGTATTGTTTACCTGACAACAAAATACTTCTGTACCTTGCAATTGAGTCTATTTAATTACAAATTAACATAAGTAACATAAACCTAAAGGCCAGGCAAGGAAATCTTTATAATTATCTATGATTTCATTATTGTCTATGTATAACCTAAATATTATATTGACACGTGCTTTCTTCTTCGTCAGTCGTTTCTTCCTGTTTCCAATGTTTAATCCGCGCAGTTAAATTTATCATCCCATACTCTAATAGTTATTGGTAAGTACTAATCATGTATGATCGTGTGAGAAATGTGGATATCCGCAAAGAATGTAAGGCTGATGTAAGCATAATGAGTAAGATTAAGAAAAGGATCCTTAGATGGTTTGGGCATGTAGAGCGAATGGACGAAGATAGTAGTGTAAGAAGGATATATGACGCAAATGTGAATGGTAGAAGAAGTCGGTGACGACCGAGGATGACATGGCACAATCAAGTGAATCAGATATTTGAGTCGGGTCATGTCAAAAGTCAGAATAATAGAAGATTATGTATGAGACGATCTATGAATATGAGTGAGGCAAAGAGTGTGTGCCAAGACCGAGTTGGTTGGCGGTCCGTCCTCTCTGCCTACCCCTACTTGATGGTTAGTTACTTAGTTCCCAATGCTAATATTAATCACGCTTTTCGTTTGGTAGCGGCTGATAGCCAAACTGATCGACATTTGTTCTTTCATTTGAGCTAAGATAGGCTCACATGCACAAATGCGCTGTGTTTAACGCGACCTAGCTTTCCCTACCAATGCCAATCAGAACACCCCCCCCCCCCTACGTGTGTAAGGATATTCATGTTACGTTTTGTTCAAAGAACATTTGAAACATCAATTATAAGTCTTCCTGTTTTGGACTGGGGTCTCTGTGGGAAATTAAATTGCTGCTTTGACTTGAGCAGTACTGCGGTGAGACAGCAGCAATCTACCGTTAATATAAGATAGCATCTACTCGTACTTTCTTCTTCTAATCCCAGAAATTTGACAAAATAGACGTCAGTCGTAGAAATATCCATTGTTACTTGTAGAAATATCCATTGTTACTTGTAGAAATATCCATTGTTACTTGTAAAAATATCCATTGTTACTTGTAGAAATATCCATTGTTACTTGTAGAAATATCCATTGTTACTTGTAGAAATATCCATTGTTACTTGTAGAAATATCCATTGTTACTTGTAGAAATATCCATTGTTACTTGTAGAAATATCCATTGTTACTTGTAGAAATATCCATTGTTACTTGTAGAAATATCCATTGTTACTTGTAGAAATATCCATTGTTACTTGTAGAAATATCCATTTTTACTTGTAGAAATATCCACTGTTACTTGTAGAAATATCCATTGTTACCTAGCTTATTGCGTAAATCAGTTGTGTACTTCTTCTTTACCCCTGCACTCAATAACACAAATAACATTAGCGGAACTGGTTGTTGTAAACAAGTCCCTAAATATTATTGGCAGCATATCGTTTTTAATATGCATTAAAAAAACTACATTATATTGTTATCATGTTAAAAGCGGAATGGCGGATCCAAAGTAAGGTAATACCGGTTTATCTTGAGAGATAGATATTGTGTACATTGTATCGAGTTAGGCTGCTATTGATGGCGATTCTCTCCACCTTTTTCAAATGTCAAATGCGAGCTTAAAATACCTATTCTCACAATAATTATTAAATTCTTATTTAAATATGAGTTATGTTTACGACTTCAATATTTGGCAAAATATTTCAAGAAAAACCAAATATTCAAAACTCACGCGAAATAAATTTCCATTATAAAAATGTTCTGTTTCAGGAATTTTTTTGACTTGAACCAATCATCAACGCTACCACAGCAGTGTCATGGATCTACTAAATCCTGATACTGTTTCCATCAACACGGAACCAGGTCCCCAGGAAGAAGGCGGAGGTGTAATGCTATGTACGGATAATAATTTCGACCTCCAAGATGTAAAGAAGGAATATTTTCAATATGCGGAGATTACTCAGACAGCTGGTTAGTTGCATTGAATATATTAAAAAATGTGGCATGTTTAATTTTTAAATTATTTTTAAAACATGCCACATTTTTAATTTGGAATTATTAACTTAAAATTATTACTCGCAATAAATTCCTGATTCCTCAAGTATTTACCCCTTTTTATTTGGGACATGTTATCAGTTACACGTTACAGTTACGTAAATATTTGATGGAAATAAAAACCTTCTCATTGACTTCTTCAAGAGCGGGGTCCTTCTTGAAGCGTTGGCAACTGATGCGGACATCTGGTGTCATTATTTTAAAGTTCGTATCCAAATCCACGCCTATATACATATTATGTTAAATTATTGGGTTTTAAATCATTAAAATTTATAGATTTTTTTTATAAAGTCTTGTTGTATGTAATTATTGTAGTGTATGAATGTAGTACACTACATTTAAAGAACATAACAATTATCATTGTTCGCATTGTCGTTTTGGTTTTGCAGGCAGCACTAATGTGGAGACAGTGGCCATCAAGGAAGATCTTGGATCTCGAGAAGAAGATGAAGGGAGTTTTCCATTTTTGGAAATTGACATGGACCTGTCGGATGTTAAGAAAGAATGCTTAGAACGCGTCAAAATGAACCAGACAACAGGTAAAACCTATTTTCATTGTAAAAACATTATCTGGTATCCATCTTTTCAACTTTTCGCCGAAAATAAATCTTAATGAGCCTTTTTTATTCATATTCTTTTTCAAATTTGTCGACAGATCTGAAGACGCATCCTGTGGATAAACGATTCTTTTGTTCTCAATGTGACTACTCTTGCTATCATAGGAATGATTTTGTAATTCACCGTCGCACCCATACTGGAGTTAAACCCTTTTCTTGTTCCGAGTGCAACTATTCATGTTTTCAAAAGCGCAGTCTAACGATCCACATGCTGACTCACAGTGGAGAAAAACCTTTTTCTTGTTCCGAGTGTAACTATTCATGTTCTCAAAGGGGCAGTCTGACCATGCACTTGCTGAGTCACAGCGGAGAAAAACCTTTTTCTTGTTCCGAGTGCAACTATTCATGTTCTCATAAGAGCAATCTCACGAAGCACAAGCTGACTCACAGTGGAGAAAAACCTTTTTCTTGTTCCGAGTGCAACTATTCATGTTTTCGAAAGGGCAGTCTAACGATCCACATGCTGACTCACAGTGGAGAAAAACCTTTTTCTTGTTCCGAGTGCAACTATTCATGTTCTCAAAAGGGCAATCTCACGATCCACATGCTGACTCACAGTGGAGAAAAACCTTTTTCTTGTTCCGAGTGTAACTATTCATTTTATCAAAAAGGCGATCTCACGAGGCACAAGCTGACTCACAGTGGAGAAAAACCTTTTTCTTGTTCCGAGTGCAACTATTCATGTTATCGAAAGGGCAGTCTAACGATCCACATGCTGACTCACAGTGGAGAAAAACCTTTATCTTGTTCCGAGTGTAACTATTCATGTTCTCAAAGGGGCAGTCTGACCATGCACTTGCTGAGTCACAGCGGAGAAAAACCTTTTTCTTGTTCCGAGTGCAACTATTCATGTTCTCATAAGAGCAATCTCACGAAGCACAAGCTGACTCACAGTGGAGAAAAACCTTTTTCTTGTTCCGAGTGCAACTATTCATGTTCTCAAAAGGGCAATCTCACGAAGCACAAGCTGACTCACAGTGGAGAAAAACCTTTTTCTTGTTCCGAGTGCAACTATTCATGTTTTCGAAAGGGCAGTCTAACGATTCACATGCTTACTCACAGTGGAGAAAAACCTTTTTCTTGTTCCGAGTGCAACTATTCATGTTATCAAAAAGGCGATCTCACGAGGCACAAGCTGACTCACAGTGGAGAAAAACCTTTTTCTTGTTCCGATTGCAACTATTCATGTTATCGAAAGGGTAGTCTAACGATCCACATGCTGACTCACAGTGGAGAAAAACCTTTTTCTTGTTCCGAGTGCAACTATTCATGTTATCGAAAGGGCAGTCTAACGATCCACATGCTGACTCACAGTGGAGAAAAACCTTTTTCTTGTTCCGAGTGTAACTATTCATGTTCTCAAAGGGCCAGTCTGACCATGCACTTGCTGAGTCACAGCGGAGAAAAACCTTTTTCTTGTTCCGAGTGCAACTATTCATGTTCTCAAAAGCGCATTCTAACGATCCACAAGCTGACTCACAGTGAAGAAAAACCTTTTTCTTGTTCTGAGTGCAACTATTCATGTTCTCAAAAAGGCAATCTGACGAGCCACATGCTGACTCACTCTTGATAAAAACCTTTATTGTGATCTAAGTGCAGCAATTCGTCGTCTCAAATGAGAGATTTGAAGAAGTACGTTGGAACTATTGTTGCAGAATAAACTTTTTCGTATTTTGTCTGCCTTTTGTCGACGACAAAGTTACGCAAGTCACCGGTACGAAGCAACCAAGACAGGAACTGGTTCAAAAATAGCATGTTCCTCGAATCCACTGTCATCTAGTGGTCTCTAGTCACCGGTACAGAATAACCGAGACATGCAATGGCGTCGTTTGCAGTATATATAACTGTTTGATACAACTGAGTATTACCGTCAAACTTTACATATTCGGAGCGATACTGCAAATTCATTTATATTGTAGTACTTATATTTGCCTAGGGCATGTCATCATGCTAGCTGCCGACGGAATTGGCCACTTCTTTTAAGAATTCTAGAATTAGAAACGGAACTTCAATAGTTAAAGCGAATGTAGCCATAAAAAGGTGTAAAACGAAATGGTTTTCTACTAGCTGGTATTGCGGTATACTTCGAACTGGTTTTCTGCGTTTAGCTTTGATATAGCCATCAATTACCGGATACAAAGACCCATGCCGACGAAGTATTGACTAGGTCGTAATTTTTTTTTGTTTTGAAGTCGAATTTTGCGTTCTTTTTTAATTTATCAGTCAACTTTAATGGGGGATGAAAAGTTACAACACGTTATCCGCTCCGGGTGCCACCCATACCAGTTACGCTACTGAGGATACTGTAATAGTACCTCGTAGTGGATTGGACCTGGCAACACGGTATCACTTCCAAGTACATATGCACACATTTCACCACTAACAATTACACATCTACCCTAATGATGGATACTGTAGCGATGTCCGAAACGTTGACTAAAGAAGGAGGTAGCGCAACACGGGATAACTTTCCAAAAACAAATCACAAAAATAATTTTGGTCGTGAAAATCTAAAAACGTATCCACAGAATGTGGTTGTTTGATTTTAAGTAGTATTTAAGTGCATTTTGTTCCGAATCCTTGTCAGAAAATCCTGAATCACAATAATTCTGAATCCTTCTCAGATTATCCTGAATCACAATAATTCGGATAAATATACTATTTTTTATTCTTACTGGATAGGGTTAACCTATATATTTTTTTTAATTTAAAGATATTATAATAATAATAATAATATAATACTGATTTATTGTATTCATTTCTTAGTAACAGTAGAGATAATGATATCCTCACTGGGATCTCCCGTGCTGAGGATTTCATTTACATATTATAATTTAATTATAAGAAATTGATATGAATTAGACATAACATATATCATGTAGTATTTTTTTTTAAATAATTATAAAGTAAATAAGATAGTGGTTTTTTTTATTATTCAGATTACTAGATTTGGTTTTAGTCTGTATTTGATATCAGAATATTTTCTATTTCTGATCTCCCTATATTTAGTATCCAGCTTTTTATTTGAAATTTAAATGTTATAATGTTGAGGTTTTTGGGTGAGAGTGGTATTTTATTGTAGAGTTTAATGCCATAATATAAGAAGCTTTTTTGCCCAAATGTTGTGTTAGTAGTTACTTGTTGGATAAGTTTTTGACCATGAGATCTAGTGTTTCTAATGTACGTATTAGTTGTTATTTCTTGGGTTTTGTACTTATGAATGTAAATTAGTATAGTTTTAGAATATTGTTGTTTAATTGACATGATGTTAAGATTGTTGAAGATTTCGTCAGTGCTAGTTCTTACAGGAACTTTCAGTATAATTTTCATTATAGCTTTTTGAGTTTTAATTAGTGGATTTAGTATGTTTTTATTTGCACTGCCCCATCCGATAATACCGTATTCTAACAGTGATTGGCAGAGAGCCATGTAAATCTTGATTAAGTCTTTTTTAATGAGGACATTCCTGATAGTTTTGAAAAAATAACTTAGTTTTTTAATTTTATTATTTAAATACACAATGTGTTCGGTCCATTTTAAGTTTTGGTCAATTTTTAGACCCAGATACGTTATATGGTCAACGTTTTCTAATGAGGGACAATCACAATTCTCATTTAAGTGATGCGGGCTATGGATTTTCAAGTTCAGGTTTTCTTCAGAGTTTTTCTTTTTTTTTATTTTAAAAGTGATGAATTTGGTTTTATTAGCATTAAGTGTAAGTGAATAGTAGTCTAGCCAGTTTTTAATCCTATTAAGTGTGTCTTCTGCTTTCTTAAATGTTTCTGTCCAATTATTCCCATTTATTAGGAGAACAGTATCATCCGCAAAACTGATGATTTCTCCTTCACATTCTATGTGGCATAGATCATTAATGTAAATAAGGAACAGAATCGGACCCAGAATACTTCCTTGCGGCACCCCGAATTTGACATCAATACACTCACTGATTATGTTATTAAGTTTCACAGTTTGCTTTCTATTTCCCATGTAACTTTTAAAAAATATCAGTTCATTATCAGTAATCCCTATGTTCTCTAGTTTTTCAAAAAGATGTGAGTGATTTATTGTGTCGAAGGCTTTAGAAAGGTCGAGAAATATGCCAATGCATTTTTTATGTGAGTCTAGAGAATTTTTAATATATTTAATTACTAAGGCTATGGCGTTAGATGTTCCTAGATTTTTTCTGAAACCAAATTGTTTTGGTGATAATAGTTTATTTGATTCTAGGTAGTCGACGAGTTGAGTTTTAACTGTTATTTCTAAGATTTTAGATAATGTATTTAGAATTGTGATTGGTCTGTAGTTATTGATATCTTTACGATTTCCTGATTTAAAGATTGGTGTAATAGTCCCTATTTTGAGTTGAGATGGAAATCTGCTTTCCGTGATAGATTTATTTATTAGAAAGAGGAAACGGTTTGGTAATTTCATCTTGTAAGAATTTTATTGTTTTCATTGTGATTTCATCACTACCAGATGAAGATGTTGGTTTGAATTTAGATAACATTAGAGTTAGTTCTTGTTTAGTGATTTGTTTTAGAGCCAATTTAATCCTTTGTGGATTTGGGTGTTTGTTTATGTTCGGGTTAAAGTTTGAGGTTTGGTTATTTTGTTGGCTTAATTCGAGCCTATTTTTTGCAAAAAAGTTGTTAGTGTAGTTAATTAGTTTATGTACGTTTTTGTTTAGCGAGAGTGTACCGTTATCTGTGTTGATTTCTTCCAATGGGTTTGTTTTGTTTTGATCTGTGTAGGTGATTTCTTTAATTATTTGCCAGATAAGTTTTGGATTATTATTGGATTGCTCTATTTTAGATCTGTAGTAATTTTGTTTAACCGATTTAGTAAGATTGGAGCAGATGTTTCTATAGTTTTTGTAAAATAGATTAAGGGAAAGGTCATAAGGATTGTTTTTTACTTGCTGATCGATCTTGTCTCTTTTTCTTATGCATTTAAGTAGGCCAGGTGTGATCCAAGCTTTTTTGATAATTTTATTGTGTGAATATGTGTAAGTTTTTATTGAAGTGTGGTTTTGTATTTTTAATTGCAAGTGTTCAATAAATATTTTCCAAGCAACTTTTAGGTCTTCAGCATTATATATTGACTCCCAGGTTTCAGTTTGTTCTGATTTTTTTAGTTTTATGTAGTCTATAACATGTCTATTCCACGTTAAATTTTGAGTCGATGGTCGATTTTTCTTTGCATGAATGTTAAGAATTAAAGTGTAGTGATCAGTGATGGTGGATTGATGTATGATTGTGGAGTAGTTTTTTTTTTGTTTTTGTCATTATGTGGTCAATGCAAGTTTGCGAGGGGATTGATTTATTCATTTTGTGATCCACTCTAGATGGTTCCCTTATGGCGGCAGACATTCCGTGGGAGAGGAGGAGTAATTGGTACTCCTGTGTTTGTGGATGTTGCCTTCCAGTATCCAGTATATTAATGTTGATGTCCCCAATAATGAACAGGTTCCTGATGTTTCGTTCTTGAAGTAGTATGTGTTGAAAATCGACATGCTAGCGGCATCTGTTGGTTGGTTGGGTAAGACCGAATTGGAACCTGTTTAACCACGAGTTAAGTGGAATCTATATTTAAAAACATTCGAAATGTCAGACGCTGTTAAAACAAAAAAACAACTGCCATTGTTTGGCCCGATGCATTTTCACTGTTGAAATACATTTTATAACATGTCACTGTGAATAATAAAAATTGGAGTTTTTTGCAAAAGAAGTTATTATTTAAAAGGACCCTTACAATTTTAACATGGGCCTTACGATCCGGATGGCGATCAGAGGATTGCTAATATTATAAAATCAAGAACCAGCTGCCAAAAAACAGATGACCAAAATTACAATTACCGGAATTATAAAGATGAACAAAGGAAGACCATGAATCACCACGGAAATGAGATAAGTTTTTAGTGCCATTCCCACCTGTACCCACATCCTTTTTCCACATTTATTCAGGCCTCAATTGTAGTTTTTTAAACAAGATTAATCCAATATATCGTATTGTAAAAAAAAATAAAATCACTACCCACGTAAAGTTTTATGCAACTCATGATTCTCAATTAATGATTGAACAATAGGTTCTCAATTAATAATTGCTAGGAATATTGTCGTTGTTGTTTTTCAGGCAGGTAGCTTCTCAAATAAATAAATACGCATTGTCGGAACACATTTTATCAGGGATTAAGCTACAAAAAGGTATTTGTACCCAAAATGGATCAGATCAAATCGTTAATAGCCAAGAGAGGCGTGATTAAAGGAAAATTAGCGCGTTTCACGAATTCCATAAACTCTTTATCAGCGAATGAAATTAAACTGTTACGACCGAATTAAGCCATTATTAGATCAATTCGAATCTATACAAGACGAAATTGAAATTTTATCGGATGAGGAACGGGAAAATTCTATTCAGCGTGAGACATTCGAAAATCAATATTTTTCAGTATTGGCAACTGCCAAGGAGGCGATTGATTCAATCAACCAGGGTAGGGTCGAGATCAAACTTCCAACTCTCCAATTGAGAGAATTCGATGGAAATCAAAAGGATTGGGTGAATTTCATTGAAACCTTTAAAACTTTGGTTCATAATAACAGTTCCTTGAGCAACGTCCAAAAATTCTTTTACTTGCAATCTACTCTGAAAGGGAACGCATTGAAAATAATTGCTAATCTAGAAGTTTCAAAATTAAACTACCTATCGGCTTGGGAATTGTTGCACGACAGATATGCGAATCTCAGGGCTACCGTACATAAACATATACAATCTCTATTTCAATTAAAAGATATGAAACATGAAGAGCCTGTAGCATTAAGGTATTTAATTGATGAAACCAATGTAAATTTAAAGGCTTTACAAAACATCGGAGTCAAAGTAGATCAATGGGATCCTTTGATTATTTACATAATTTCAAATAAATTAGATGTAGCTACCCGGAAAAATTGGGAACAATATACATTGCAAGGTGAATTACCTACATTAAAGGAATTCATAAAATGTTTATCTGCTAGGGCGCAAGTATTGGAGCTCATGAATGCTTCAGAGAAAAAATCTTCTAACCTACATAAAACGCAAATAGGCAACAATAATAACAAAAAAGATTCATCGGTATTCTTGGCAATAAAAGCAAACAATTGCATTTATTGTAATGATAAAGGTCATCAAATTTATTTTTGCAAAAAATTTCTAAAATTAAAATTACAGGATAGGATTGATGCTACGAAATCAATCCGGGCATGTTTTAAATGTTTGAGGTTGGGTCATCAAGCACAGAGTTGCAAGACAAACCTGACCTGCAAAATTTGTGGCAAGTATAGCCACAATACTCTACTACACAAGGAGGTACCTCCGCCGGAGACCTCAAATATCTAATAACGAGGTTATAGTATCGAATTTTTCTGCATCAGAGAAGGCAGAAAAAATAATATTATTGTCAACCGCCAACATAGGAGTTGTGGGGGCCAACAATAAAATTTTTAAGGCTCGCGCCCTGATTGATTCTGGCGCGCAGAGTAATTTTATGAGAGCTGTATTTGCTAATAATTTAAATTTACCATGTGAATGGATAAACAAACCCGTGTCTGGGATCCATAATAATATCACACATATAAAAAGGAGAATTTCGGTGGAGATGACTTCGCTTAATACTGATTATAAACGCGAAATATCATGTCTGATTTTACAGGAAATTACAACCAATTTACCACAAGTGACAATGGCGAAAAAAGAGTTCAAGCTACCACCAGGACTGGAGCTGGCAGACCCGAACTTCAATATAGCTGCACCCATCGACATCCTGTTGGGCGCGGAGAGCTTCTGGGAAATGCTAAGCAACGATAGATTGAAACTCGAGTCAGGACCAACGCTTCAACGTATCCAACTAGGATGGATTGTGTCCGGTCCGATAAACGTGTACCCCAAACAAAGGCCTGTATCAGATTTTTGCAGTTTATCCTTGAATAAATCATTGTGCTGGGCAATAATTTTGGCTCCAGAATCACATATTGATGCCTGTTAGCCTTAATTATGCCTTCTGCCACTCCTAGACGTCCAAAACTATCCCTTATCATGCAAGCTCCCACCATTACACTTAGAGGAAGTTTCATTGTCGCAGTAGTGCATTCTGGTATCACATCTTCAACTGGATCGCGACGAACAAATCTGATTCCATCACTCTCAAAAGTGATAATTTTGATCTCATCACTCCACATCACCTTTGCCCAGTCTTCTGAGGTCCATTTATTATGTGTATAGCCCATTTCAGCCGTTTATGCCTCTGTTTCACGTTAGACGTTATTATTCTTGCCTAATTTCTTCCTAAATGTTATATCAGTAATATCGAGTTCAGCAGCTTTAACTACCTTATTAATATCTTTGGATGTTTGACGATGCTTCTGCAGGTTAAGGCAACACATGTTCCTTTCATTTTGTGGCATAACTTTTGGCTTTTGGACGATTTTCAGACTTTTTTCGTCGTTAATGATTAACGACCCCCTACACTCCTGACAGTCAGTCCAACTCAGTGGCGTAGCGTGGGTTTCGGCCGCCCGGGGCGGAGGAAAATTTTGCCGCCCCCCCCCCCCCCCCCCCCCCCCCTACATTCTATAGGTACTTTTTCCGCAGATTTTCAAGCACTGACCGGGGGGGGGGGGGGGGGGGATAGATATCCAATTTTTTATGCCGATTTTTATAATCCTATGTGCCGAGTACTATTCCAATAAAATCATGCTTATAAATTCTACTACAAATTTATATATAACTGCTCTCAGAAATCGAGAATTGTATGCTTGTAATAGAATTTCGCATCTTCATAACGCATATGGAATGCAACTCAAATGCAAAGCTTCACTCGGTACACGATGAATCGGCAACTTATTGATATATTGATAACACAAATTCAGCCGGCAATCACATTCTAAATATAAAACTGGTTTTAATTAAATCTATACGCGGTGAATTAAAACTACACTCAAAACAAGAAAAGGGCTTTTCTTTGATTCTGCCGGCATTTACATTCTAAACACAAAACTGGTTTTAATTAAATCTGTTTGTGGTGAATTAAACCTACCCTCAGAAAATCGGGGCGGAGGAAAATTTCGCCGCCTCCTTATTCGGAACTTCAAAAGCGGTGAGGGGGGGTGGGGTTGTGTATGGAAATCCTATTTTTTTATTACGAGCTATCTATAAACGAACCGGATTTATTGATAATCACATTATATAAATTCTACTCCAAAGTTGATTGATTGATACTGCGTTAGAGTCCCCAAACAATAGTTACACACGCAACAATCAATTTCTCAGAATTTTACAGCATTATGTAACTCAAATGTAAAGCTTCACTCGATGCAGGATGAATCTGCAACTCGTTATTTAATTTATCGTTGTATTCTGAACACAAAACCAGTTTGTATGCGGTGAATTAAAACAACACTCAGAACATGAAAATGTTTTTTTTTTTGTTTTGGCAGCACATACATAGTCTGCAAATAGAATTTAATAACTGAACTTAGAATAAAGTAATGTTTTCCTTTGAATTGTTTCAGCAGATGAATTCTCAAATGGAATTTTACATCCTGAAAACTAGTTTAACCCTTCGAATAATAAGAAAAAAATATCTATAAACTTTTGCCTGTCAATGTTTGCGCACAAAATTTCCGGTTCTTCCCATGCAATGTTCCTTTTTATTTAAACAAAACTGTTCTATAAAGTAATTTTTTTCGACGTGCTTATTAGAACATTATTCATTCTAAACATAAAAATTTTCATATTGGAAATTTGAATTGGCTCAAAAATACACGCAAAATAGAATAAGCTTAAATTTTAAATACAGATTCCTTTTTTTTAATTGTAATAAAATTGTATCTTAACTATTTATCGCAATTACAAATTTATTTTAATTAAATGTGTGGGACATAATTTCACAATTTTATTTTAAAATTAAATGTGTCGGATAATTTGCGTCTCCTGTGATTAGACGGGTCAAATAAAATCTGTATTTGCCGAATTAAAACTACACCCAGAAAATGAAAATGGATTCTCTTTGATTCTGGCAGCACATACATAATCTACAATTAGAATTTTATAACTGCACTTCGAATAAAATAATGGTCTCTTTCGAAATGTATCAGCAGATGAATACACAACTGAAATTCAGTCGTTAATACATTCTGAAAACAATTCTGGTTTTAATTAAGAGTGAATCTGTTTGCGAGTTATCAGCTTTAATTAGTATTATTCTCAATAATATGCATACGGTTTTCCTACGAATTGCGAAATTCGCAGCTTAAAAAATATAGTTATTGATATTTTTGATGAATTAACAAAAGAGTTGGATTCGTAAACGAAAGGATCGTAGAACATGTTCAAATAATGATTTAAAATGTTTTAAATTTTTCCAAGTTAATGTTATTATTTATTTTGAAAATTTGCCGCCCCCCTTAAAAGTGCCGCCCGGGGCGGGCCGCCCCCCCCGCCCCCCCCCACGCTACGCCACTGGTCCAACTCGACGAAAAATAGCGACCTCTTTCACACTAATTATATGTTCTGCTCTGGTAAGCAAGTCACTTTAAACTCATTTTATGTTAACGTTGTGGCGGCCACTTTTGCCATCTGAAAGAACGCTCGAGAAACATCTTCCAATATTCGCGCGGCGCCGGCAAACCTACTTGCCAAGGTACCTTCTTACCTATATCGGCCGCGATGTACTTTGCTCGCCTGCCGCGACCGTCTCGATGATAATAATATCGCCACCGCCTAGAAAGGTCTCGAGATAGCACCGTACAATATCTGTACGGCGCCGAACATTCTCGTCAACTGCCGAAGTGGCACGTATTACCTACCGTGAGAGTTATCACTCTACCGCGGCTATATAAGCAACAGATTCGCTCGCTCGCTCAGTCAGTCCCAATCCGTCAGTCAACACCTGCCCGCCAGCGAGGAACCGTTTAGACGTTATACAGACGCTATGTGATTTACACGCATTCTCCAGCGCAGCATCTCGGACTCTTTGTAACACCTTCGAGGCTCTCATCCACCACAGCTGTCTCGCAGTCCGGTCCGCCGCACCACGACTTGAGATGTCTTCTCCTGCAATACGTAAAGCCCGCCGAGCTTTCTGTTCGGGAAGTAACTCGATCTCCGGCAATCCGAAGCCTGTCATGTTTCGCTGCCGCAGAAATTCTCCTCATCGGCTCACAAGGTCTTCTTCCTGCCCTGCGTGTGACTCCAGCTCACCGAAGTCACAGCCGTCATCTCCGTCCTCATGACGTCGAGTGACCGCCTGTAACTGGTCAGCATCTACCACTCTAGTGATCTGAAGAGACGTTATCTTCACCACTGCAGCTTCCTGACCATTATCACATCTTACAGCGCTCCGTCACTGTCTGCTCTTCCGTCTACACCCCTGGGTCATTGACTATCGCTACGTAGCACAATCGACTCACATTACATCGACTGACGACTTTCATTTATCTCCCGTTTCTACCGATCAGGACCACTTCGACCCGCCGCGAGTATATAAGCAAGCGCTCGCTCGCTGTGTGTCAGTCAGTCAGTCAGTATTCATTCATCGGCCGGGCAAGCAACACATAACGAGCAGTGTCGCGACTAAGTACGTGCCTGCGCTGGGCACGGGCCCCGCGCTGTCAGCAGTGAACAACATTTATCCAGTGTGACACCAGGAACGTTTCCAGCACCTTCGAGGAACTTCACCAACCACCAACCGGCAACGAGCCAGCAACCAGCAACCGGCAACAAGCCAGCAACCAGCATCCTCACCGCCTCTCAAGGTTCCTTCCTGCGTCACGTGTGTGCTCCGACCCACTGGACACACAGCCGCCATACCTCGTCAACACGACGACGGTCGACCGCCTGGACCAAGGTCACTTCTACACCGCCATGGTGTAGAGCAACACGCCGGCTCCCTGAGACCTGTGATCTTCAACGCCGTAGTCTCCTGACCTTCTTCTTCACATCATCACGCAGCAGCAACACTCACGGCACTACTGTCACTCCGCTTTCGCTCCGCTTCCGCTCCGCTTCGACCTCCGCTACGTAGCGCAACAATAAAGACTGACTCATACATCGACTGACGCCTTTCATTTCTCACGCCCCGTCTCTGCCGATATGGCCCGCTCCCTCAACGTTAACAAGCATTCTACTAAAATACATACTGAATAATATTATTAACCGTTCTTACCTCAAATATGGATACCTACCTCTATATGATTATATCAACATCGGAATAATTTTATCATTAGCCGGGCCCGAAATGCATATAACGACATGACTAACTATTATTATTATAAACTTTATTATGCACCCACACCATTAAATTATTGCGTTAGATGTACTTAATATGTTAAATTGTAGGACCACTATAACCGTATAATTCACTTATTGCAGTTATCATTTACATGTGTAACTTACCGTTTACTCACTAATATTTCCTTGAATATTGCTCCATATCTTTAACAATATATTACCAGAATTTTGGAGGTCTTAGAACCAAAACAACGATGATCCTTCAAAATACCTTTTCAAACGATTACGATATATAATCGCCCTTACAAAACTATGGATAATCAAAGACGAAGAACTTTTCGACCCTCGATACTATGTATATTATAGGGTCCACGTTTACGCTTCACCGGTCAGCGTCTTGGCAGTGGTGTAATGTTAGCTATTAAACAGGAGCAGATCAGCGTCACCCGACCTGAATGGACTTTTTGTGCTGAAAACATTTGGGTCACCAATTGCACTAATAGTACACCTCACAGTTTGATCCATATATACCTATTATGTGTACATCCTCGGAAGGACTCATCAATATTTAATCGAAAATTTCCTAAACATGTTATCAGATGTAGTATCAAATAACCGCATGGATTCTTTTATTATCTTAGGTGACTTTAATCTTGCTGAAATTTCATGAAGCTAAACAACGTCATCTGCTCACTATCCACCTAGTAATTACTCGACTCACGGTAGTTATCATTTCATAGACTGAATGCATTTTCTGGGTATCTCTCACAACGGTGAATTAAACTTAAGCGGCCATATCCTAGATCTGATCCTGTCAAATCTACTAATATTTGTTAAATCTAATGACGACCCGCTAATTCCCGAAGATGCACATAATAAAGCTGTATCCATTAGTGTACCATTTCAGAAAACCCCTTCGATGACAAATGCGAAAAGGAAAGTTTGCTATATAATCGTGGCGACAATTGGAGGAAATCAATTGATTTCGCCGTTGAACAAGCTGATTGGGTGTCGATTTTCCCAACCTCTCAAATAGAACCAGTGCTTGACGATTTCTATATGTTTTTGAAATACCTCGAAAATCAACGAATTCCTCATCAATTTTTGTGAAACTTGAAATATTCTCTTTAGTACAATCCTGCTCTTATTAAGGAAAAATCCAAATATTTCAGCAAATATAAAAAAATACAGAAACCAGGCTGACTATGACGCATTTTCTCTCCTTCGTCAACGGCACAAAGATTTATCTCGGAAAAGCAAAAAAAGTTATTTAAGTAATGATACCGAAAATAATATATATTCTCAAACCCTAAAAACTTCTGGAGCCACGTCAAATCCTCTAACAAATCCCAAGGGGTCCCAAAAAGTATGTATCTTGGAGAGCTGAAAGCCAACAATGGAGCAGACATTGCAAATTTATTTTCGTTATTTGTTTTTGGGGTGTTATGCCGTGTTGCGCTACCTCCTTCTTTAGCCAAGTTTCGGACAGCGTTGCAGTGTCCATCATCAGGGCAGATGTGTGCAAATCTATTTTCAGAATATTTCAGTTCGGTTTTCAGTAAACCCTCCGATCCACTTACCTTTGATCCAACTGACGTCGGGAAACATACATCATAGAAATTGTCTTAAAAATCTTAAGGAAATTAATACTCACAAAGGTGCCAGTCCTGACAAAATACCTTCAATCTGACTTCAATCCTTATTGAACGATGTGCACACAATCTAGCCCTCCCCTTTCTTTAATTTACAATCGTTTTCTAACCGAACGCACTGTCCCTGTTATATGGAAATCCGCGTATGTTTCTCCCATTTTCAAGAATGGAAAAAAAAAACTGACGTTTAAAACCACAGGCCAATTCTTGAAAAAATAGTCTATGACCAACTATATGCTGCTCTAGTAAGGTGGCCAACCGTCCCGCATTGACGATTGTAGTCCCGCATTGAAATATTTAATAAAATAGTCCCGCAAATCGTCTAAAAGTCTAAATCGTCTCGCATGTCCCGCATTCCTATACTTTTGTAATATTGTCTATAGTAGACAAATAAACTTTCCATATGTTTTGTCTATTTTAACTATTTTCGTTCATCTGTGGTTAAGTTGATGACAATATTTGTCCCTAGAAAAGGCCCGAAGATATCGATCTAGCGATTGGTTTGTTTAGGTAAGCCAAAGAGCGCCAGTGTAGTATTGAATAACCCGTATTTGTCATCAAAAAAATTGTTGACCATGCCGCCGACCGCGAAAAAGCGAAGTTGTAATTGACAGAATTTCAAAAGAATTTCCTGTCTTGCAAAATTGTTTATCTTCATGTTCTGAGTATAGTTTTAATGCACCGCGTATAGATATTTTTAATTATAATTAACCAGTTTTGTGTTCAGAATGTTAAATTACAGTTGGATTCATCTGATGACATATTTCGACGGAAAACATTCTCTTATTTGAAGTGCAGTTATAAAATTCTAGTTGCAGTTGTATGTGCTGCCAGAATCAAAGAGTAACCATTTTCATGTTCTGAGTGTAGTTTTAATGCGCCGCAAACAAATTTAATTTAAACCAGTTTTGTGTTCACAATGTAAAATTTTAACTGGATTCTTCTGATGACATATTTCGAATGAAAACATTCTCTTATTCGAAGTGCAGGTATAAAATTCTAGTTGCGGACTATGCATGCAGTAGCGTAGCGAGGGGGGGGGGTGGACCGCCCTGGGTGCCACCCGACGGGGGGGTGACACTACTCTCGACGGGAGTTGTCACCCGACCGTGGAAAAAAATTACGAAGAATATTGACACAAAAATATTTAATACGGTATTTTTTTCGTTCCTGACGGTCTTTTCATAGACGAAAATAGCCTATTTTTTAAATTCTGTAGCCAACCACCCTCCCCCCCCCCCTCCCCCAGGACGGACCAATTTTTTTACACATTTGTGAAGTCGAAATTGGGGGGGGGGGGGGGGGGGGGTGACACCACATTATCCGCCCCGGGTGCCACCCTTGCTTAGCTACGCCACTGGGACTATGTAGGTGCTGCCAGAATCAAAGAGAAACTGTTTTCATGGTCCGAGTGTAGTTTTTAATTTAAACCAGTTTTATGTTCAGAATGAAAAGTTGTGGATTCATCTGATGACACATTTGTCTTATTTGAAGTGCAGTCATAAAATTCTAGTTGCAGACTATGTACATAAGTGCTGCCAGAATCAAAGAGAAAGCCAAATTCTCGATTTCCGAGAGAGAAAATTTGTAACATACCCCCCCCCACCCCGTCGGCACGCCACTGTGTCCCGCATTGATATTTTACAAAGTTGGCCGCCTTATGCTCTAGCCTAGCGTGAACACGACTCAAAACGTTTTCATTAGTGGTATGTCTACAACCACAAATCTTTTAACTTTTACAAAGTTCCTCCAGTGTAATTTGAATCACAGAATAGAAGTGGACATTGTCTATACCTTCTATAGTAAGGTGTTTCAAAAAGTCGATCCCTCAACCTTGTTTAACTAGATTTTAAAGATTTGTATTCATGGCAATCTTTATCGGTGGCTCTCTTCTTATGTCTCCAACCGTAGTCAAATAGTTGT
The DNA here is from genome assembly GCA_917880885.1 of Limnephilus marmoratus. Classification (NCBI taxonomy): domain Eukaryota; kingdom Metazoa; phylum Arthropoda; class Insecta; order Trichoptera; family Limnephilidae; genus Limnephilus; species Limnephilus marmoratus. The sequence goes on along the minus strand of OU862907.1, from coordinate 49,172,540 downwards.
GGTTGCTGGATTTAAATAAATAAATCCAATTCTGTTGCTGTTACATCGGGAGTTCTTCAAGGCAGCTAGTTGGGACCAATATTTTTTAATATCTATTTTAATGATATTGGTTAAGTACTGTTTTTTAAACTCGCAGACAATCCTGTATGCAGGTGAGATGAATATCTGTTCACCTATAAACTCAATCGAGGACCGTCAGAAGCTGCAAGATGATTTGCAACGTTTGAACACGTATTGTAATGCCCATAGTCTGGAAATAAATATATCTAAGTGCTTCGTTGTGCGCTTTACCAGAAATAAAAACATATTTATCCACGAGTACTCAATTGATCATCAACCATTATTAGGCCAATCAATAAAGAGTTTGAGGTATGCAAAAATTCCCCCGTCGATGAAACTTTGCAGTCACGTGGAGTATCATTTAGGGATGACGAATGACAAAAGATCCAACAAAATATTTAACGGGAAGTTAGTTATTTTTAGCAAAAACTGAAAAAAAATTATAACTCTCGCGGGAAAAGTATTTCTTTCGAAAACTCTTCACATATTGTTAGTATTAATTAATATCCACCTGATTAAATTGAAATCCAACAATATTTTTGTTGGGAAAGTGTGTTTTTAAAAAGAGATTGGTTTTTTATTTCTATTGTTGCCGGAAAAATTCCCCCCCCCCCCCCCCAATTTTTGATCACGAAGTGTCTTTATATTATTGTTTGCTTTATTTAATCAAAAGATCCAACATTTTTTTCTTTAGGAACATGCTTTTTTGATATCAGTCAAAAATATCGCTCCGGAAAAACCCCCCGTCCAATTTTTTTAAGTCAAATTGATAGGATAGCTTTGTTAAAACGATTTCTGCAAAGATCCAACAAAATTTTCAACGGCAACCTATTTTTTTTAATTGATTTCGATCGCACGCTGATTTCACGTGACTTTCGTATGAACAGGAGCCCGCGGGGTAATGGAAGGGGTGGGGCTAGACGCGCGGGGGGCAAGCGAACCGATCGGCGCAGGATATAGCTGCCCGAGAAGAGAGCCGCGGCCGTGGCGGGGAGGGGTGGGAAGCCGACTTGATGTATTTTTGTGTTTTATGGGATGTCCGAAAGTGCGAAGAATTGCAGAAACAATGAATATTATTCCTCAATGAAAGAATGAATGTTTTAAACAAAAATTGCTTTGATTACTGTAAAAGTGTTTTATAATAACCAAAGAATTATATTAAATTTTATTAATGGTTTATATGCGAAGTGCAATATATTTTAACTCAATACATATTTTAAAATTATTGTGGCATTGTAAATAAGATTGTTTCGTCACTCAAATTCTCAATAAAAAATAAATGGGTGTATTCTCTTAAAAATCTTTTGTAAAATCTTAAAACGTATCTGAATGGGTGTAGTTACTGTAGTTGAATATTAATATTAATTATAAGACATTAGGGAACGTACCCATACTACGTGACACGTTTAGGGGGGGGGGGGGGGGGTCTTCAAAATGTCACGCTCCATACAAATGAGCGGCGGGTTGCTTAGGATTTTGGTCACCGGGGGGGGGGGGTTAAAAATTGCAAAAAGTTGGTCACGTAGTATGGGTACGTTCCCTTATAGGTACGAGTACCTACAAATTCATAACCAAAATTATTGCAAATAACACTGTACAATATAAAAACAAGAAATAAAATTAAATATCTCGGAGTAATTATCGATAAAAATCTGAAATGGGTGGAACAAATATGTCAGGTAGAAATAGAACTACATTTTTCTCACAATAAGATCATAAGAAATATTTTTATACTATCTAGAATCAAGGTAAAACAAATAGCATGCCCCACAAAAAATGTGTTGATTGCAAGAAAAAAAATTCTGTGTTTGAAAAAAGGTTTGTTGAATTAATTCAGATGAAACTATTACGCTGCATGCTTGAATTTTTTGAAGTAGATGGTTGTTCACTTTGCAAATCATTTTCACTACTATTTTCAGCATTTAAAATATTAATTTCATAACGGACCACTGGTTCATTATTTTCTTTATCTGAATCATATGACTGATCGGAATCAGTACAAACTGAAAGATTTTTTTCAACTTCCACTTCGTCCACGTCTGGTTCGGCAGCTTCATCTAAAATAATTGTGGCAGTGCACGTCTTTCCATAACAATTGACGCAAATAACAGAACAATTTAGGGCTGCTTTCTTACAAGTGCAATTGTAGCTACAATTCATTTTACATTTACATGAAATGACTGACAAAATTTCTTGAGGCGCTGGATCATCTAATGTTGTAATCGGAACTAGACCTGTTTCAGAACTTCTCCAACTCCAATCTTTGGCTGCTTTTGTTTCTCCTAGCCAGGATTGAACTTGGTAGTAAGTTCGCAATGAATGTTGCTGAGCGGCGCCAGAAGTAGGAGGAAGACAGGCAAGGTTGAATTTGCTTTTAGTTATGGATTGTTCAAATTAGACATATCGAACCACATTAATATTTCTGCTTGTAGATTTGGTCGAATAAAGATATGTCAACACTGTTTCCCCTGCTTTAATTATCGACTCTTTTTCGGCATTTGGATCTCTGAACACTGAACATAGATTTTCCAATGTTGGATTCTTTTTTAACAAATCCACCAACTTTTTTTTGCCTTGACGAAACATTGCCGATGTAGTGTCACAACCAGAAAACGCGTGCATAAACAACACAATTTCAGAAAGCCTTTCTTCTATGAAGCTACTGCTGGAATAAATTCTCCTCTCTATTCTGCCTTTTCCTGGTTTCAGTAGGTAAACTTTTGATTTTCTGTTATCTGGGCTTCCCGTTAAAATCACCAGAAGGTCGATATCTTCTCCAACTATAAAAACAGAGTCAAAATTTTCTGTTAACTCGAGTGCTGTAGATATTATAAGTGTATCAGCATCTTCAATGCTTTGTTTACTATGAATGCCACTGTTTTCAAGTTTTTTTACGAGGATTTCTATCAACCTTTTTTTATTTTTTTTCATTGGAAAGGAACCTTTCTTGTGTGACAGTGACAATTGTGCTCTCACTAAATAAAGTTTCTGCATAAATCTGACGTTTTGCGCGTCGTTGACGTTCTGCTGCTTTAGTACTGGTCTCTTCTGGATGATCAGGGTACCCATCAAATACAACTGTAACGTTTGGGACAAAACTTTTCTTGATAAAATTTATATACTGATCACACACAGCCGAAAATGTTACACCTTTTCGCCAAATAACCTTATGAAGAAGGTATCCCCCACCTATTACATACGTTCGATTTTCTATCAGCGGTTCGATTTCCAGTGGTTTGAAAAAATCATAAAAAGCTGACTTTTTGCCTTTTCTCATTCCATTCTCATCAAACAAAGATAATGGGAAGGGCGCCAATTCGTATTGAAGGTATTGTCGAAGCTCTTCTTGCGATTTTTTAGCAAAAACTATTCTTCGAAATATGATTTCCGGTTCTACTGCTACTCTAGTTCCCCTAACTTTTAGGGATGAATTTACAGCTGCGATTGATAAAACTCTATCCTTTCTTGAGTATGAAACTTCATGAAAATTTTTGCCTACAGTATTTTGCATAATATGTATTCCAATATCCTGAGCGTCATGACAGTTGATATCATTACCTCCTGTTATACCTGTACTCAAAGACATTAGTTTATTCAAATGAGGAAACGGATCATGACTTTCAAACCAGGTTTCAAATGTTTCGATATCCTTTGTATTGCAAATTATTCGCGAAGTGCGATTGTCAACATGTTGCTCGCTAGATGAAGAACAAACCCCAGCGAACTACTCGATTGCTGACGAAATTTTATAAAGAGTTGGCATAGCCAGAATCCATTTAGCCAGCACACTATCTGTTAATCCACGTCCATGCGTTAAGCCACCGCTGCTCTTCATTGAACGCATCAATGTTTGTTCTATGGTCATGTCTGACCATATCCCCGACCAAAATTTATTTGATCGTCTGATTGTGAAATATTCATCACCTACAAATTTCTTGTATTCCTCGGGTAATAACTGTGTTTCTAAATTTTGCATATCTTGTAAATATAGGGTGGCACATTTTGCATAGCAATAGTGGCCACTGGAGTGAAAGAATGGTAACATTTTTAAACTACACTCATATATTATTAAATGTATTTTAATAGAAAACTTTATTTAATGTATATAAACATGTAATTGATACTATTTTATTAAATAAAAAAAAAATATCGTTTTGAGCCCCCGTTCTTTAACAACAACTACATCATCATTCAATTTTTTTTTTCAAAAAACACAATCACTTTCCAGAATACTTAAATCATCAGCCATAGCGCAAATCAAATAATTCAACTAAAAACACACTGACAAACGAAGCGTTGTCAATCAACCATGCAAACAATGCCCTTCTTAATTTTACACTGACAGATTTCGCGGCCGTTAGTCGCGTAGCGTAATCCCGAATGCGACTAGCCCCACCCCTATCCTTACCCCGCGGGCTCCTGTTCATACAAAAGTCACGTGAAATCAGCGTGCGATCGAAATCAATTAAAAAAAATAGGTTGCCGTTGAAAATTTTGTTGGATCTTTGCAGAAATCGTTTTAACATAGCTATCCTATCAATTTGACTTTAAAAAATTGGACGGGGGATTTTTCCGGAGCGATATTTTTGACTGATATCAAAAAAGCATGTTCCAAAAGAAAAAAATGTTGGATCTTTTGATCAAATAAAGCAAACACCAATATAAAGACACATCGTGATCAAAAATTGGGGGGGGGGGAATTTTTCCGGCAACAATAGAAATAAAAAACCAATCTCTTTTTAAAAACACACTTTCCCAACAAAAATATTGTTGGATTTCAATTTAATCAGGTGGATATTAATTAATACTAACAATATGTGAAGAGTTTTCGAAAGAAATACTTTTCCCGCGAGAGTTATAATTTTTTTTCAGTTTTTGCTAAAAATAACTAACTTCCCGTTAAATATTTTGTTGGATCTTTTGTCATTCGTCATCCCTAAATGATACTCCACGTGACTGCAAAGTTTCATCGACGGGGGAATTAATGTTTGGGTTTTCCTCATTTTGAGCCTTTATTGACTGGCCTATATCTAACAAATCGGAAATCAAGGACCTTGGGCCTTGGGGTTATACTTGATAGTTAACTGAATTTTAACAAACATATCGACCACATAGTCATTAATTTCCAATTCTATGCTTGATTTCATAATCATTTCCTGTAAACAATTCAAAGATCTTATTACTTTCAAAATATACAAATCGAATATGCATCTCAAGTGTGGAACATAAGAGTGCTATGCAGTACACAAAAATAGAATTGAAAGCGTTCAAAACAGATTTTTAAGGTACCCAAACTTCCGCACTTTTTGATATCACGTTAGTAATAAATCTGCAAAGTTTTTCAATATACAGACGTTAGCTTGCAGAAGAAAAAAGCAGATTCGGTAATGTTATTTATAATTACACATAACTTAATAGATAATAATAATAATAATTGGACAATTTATAGAGCGCGGTTTTTGTGAAAAATCATCTCAAGGGCGCTTTACAATTTATCATTAATCTTAGGCTCTATCTAATTTTATTATTTACAAACAGATACAGAAACATACTTACCTGCAGGACACTTCCGATAAAACACACTTTATTAACCCTAGACACCTAACCTTCGTCGATTCGACGAATACGCGACACAAAATAGGCTGTCCTTTTTTAACGCGTGCGCGGATGATCGTGTCGTTCCTTGTCAACTCAGTGCTCGTAAAACTCTTAGGGGGACTGGCCGGGTTCGGCAGGTAAGTACAGTATTTTTTGATTAATTACGCGCATAGTCGTCGTTTCAACGAATGGTTAGGGTTTGTGTGACTTTTTGGTATATTGTTGTGGTTGTTTTTTTTGCAGTTTTTTCGCTATGGCTTCGCAAAAACCGCTGTCTGTTGCAAATATTCAACGTGTATTGACGGAAGAGGACACAAATTCATCGAAGGAGTCATCTGTAAGTGAACAAGAAGACAATTGAATGAAGACTGCAAATTCGTACAATGCCAACACATATAAAAAGTAATATACAAGATATATTACGTGTCAGCGCTGAAGTTCAAGGTCAAAGTGGTCAGTCTACCTCCAGAAATGACCCTGGATTGACAGAGACTGCCAATTTGCGAAAAAAAAAATTATGGATTATTTCCGTATAAAAAAGGCGTATGACGAAGACTTATTGCTAAAAGTGCAGCACTGCAATTTGTGGTGAACATAAAATTGATTTTTGCACTAGTTAGGCTTCAAAAAACTAGTTTTTATTTTTCACATAAGGGATTGTGATCTTTCTATTTTGTTTTGCCAAAGAAAAAAGGCTGTTTTTATTTTTATTATTAATTATCTAAGAATGATGTCACTTCTAGTCTGATAAATACCTAGTGCCTTACTAAAAAAAATTAAAAACAAATATATTTTCCAATAACATTTAAATAAATAGTTTTATTTATCAATATAACCTTTGTTTCATATTTTTTGAAAACAAATTTAAAAAAAAAAAAAGTATTAAATAGATAAAATACTCCTGAAAATTTTTTTCGTCGATTCGACGAATGGTTAGGTTTATTAGGGTACACACGAACGTTAGGTGTCTAGGGTTAAAAAGTTTATGCTTGGGGAAGATACGAATTTGCGCGTGGAGGATATTATATTCAAAACACTGATAGTCCTGATCTTCTTCAACGCCTATCATATCATGTTCCAAATCGCAACAGCAGACAGTCACTTACTTTTAATCTCCATTTTTGCAAAACCAACTCCAAACAGAACTCATTTATCTACAGATTCACACATTCATTTAACTTAAATAATTACCACATTGACATTTTTAACTCGACTCACTTAAGAACTTTTTATTGTTGTATTGTTTTTACTCAATTTTTCAACAAGAAATTTCAAATTTTCGCAACACTAACAAATCAAAAAAAATAGCGTTCCTCAAAATTAACCAATTTTGTAGGTATTATGTACACAGAAATAAAAATATACTAAAATCTATCAAATAGCTTATTATTAATACAACACAAATATTTTAAAGTGATGCAACATATGGATTTCAGTTAAGTAATATCAATTCAACAAATCATTTTTTCCCTCCGAGTACGAGAATGATTTTTCTCCAGTGTGAGTTCTGATATTATGAGACACCAGACTGCTTTTCAGACGGCACCTACAAATGCATTCTGAGCACGAAAATAGTTTTTCTCCAGTGTGAGTTCTAATATTATGAGACAATAGACTGCTTTTCAGACGGCACCTACAAATGCATTGTGTGCACGAAAATAGTTTTTCTCCAGTGTGGGATCTCGTATGCAGGACCAGGTTACTTTTCCGATTGCACTTATAAGAGCTTTCAAGACAAGATAATGATTTTTCACCATTATGGGTTTTAGCATGATTAACCAAATCAAATTTACGTATGCAAATATAAGTACATCCCGAACATGAAAACGGTTTCTCTCCAGTGTGAAATCTAGAATTAATTAAATCCCTTTTTGTGTGCTTGTTCCATTCCGAGCAGAAAAATGGTTTCTCTCCAGTGTGGATAAGATTAAATCTTACTATTTTTTTTTGTTTTGTACACCTGTAAGTGTATTTAGAACACGAGAATGGTTTCTCTCCAGTGTGGGATGATTAAACAAAACTCTTTTTCGAATGCATTTTAAAGTGCATTCCTATCATGACAACAGTTTCTCACCAGTGTGGGTTCTGCTATGAAACACCAGATCTCCTTTCTGACGGCATCTGTAAGGGCATTCCGAACAGGAGAATGGTTTCTATTTAGTGTGTATTTTGCTATGTAGGACCAGCCTATCTTTTCGACTGCACTTATATGAGCATTCAGGACAAGAGAATGGTTTCTCTCCAGTGTGTATAAGAGTATGTCTTACTAAAACACTCTTTTGTGTGCACCTGAAAGTGCATTTAGAGCACGAGAATGGTTTTTCTCCAGTGTGTGTAAGAGTATGTTTTACTAAATCTTTTACTCGTATGCACCTGTAAGTGCATTTAGAGCACGACAACGGTTTCTCTCCAGTGTGTATTAGAGTATGTCTTACTAAATCACTCTTTTGTATGCACCTGAAAGTGCATTTAGAGCACGAGAATGGTTTCTCTCCAGTGTGTGTAAGAGTATGTCTTACTAAATCACTCTTTTGTATGCACCTGTAAGTGCATTTAGAGCACGACAACGGTTTCTCTCCAGTGTGTATAAGAGTATGTCTTACTAAATAATTCTTTAGTGTGCACCTGTAAGTGCATTTAGAGCACGAGAATGGTTTCTCTCCGGTGTGGGTTCTAATATGAGATACCAGACTTCTTTTCGCACTGAACGCATGGGAGCATTCTGAGCAGGAAAATGGTTTCCCTCCAGTGTGGGTTCTTTTATGACGAACGAAATCGCTTTTTTTCCCACATTTGTAGGCACAATTTGGACAGGAAAACCATTTATTTCCCGTGACTGAATGCTTTGCTTCTAGTCCAGTCGCAATAGTAGATGATTTCGGCAAACCAAATTCTGAAAAACAATATTAAAATTATTAAGGGTATTGAGAGTTCTTCACAGATAAACTACACATCGAAAGTATTGCATTTCCTGTATGGGTTGGAAACTTATCAGTTTTAATTTTTCGAAGAAAACTTCTTCTGGAAGGTTATCTATCACTTTGTGATGGCATTGTTTATTTTATTAAATGACAAATAACTTTGTATACTTACATCACTATTTAATACACACTCTACATGTTTCATCAGGTATACAAATATACAGAAGGTAAAAATTAAAAATAGATCACAGATTAAATACAAGGGAAGGGGTAGGGATAAGAGTGGGGGAAGTTTATTGGAATCTGGGATTACAATATCATTAGAAGGGAAAGACCGGTTAAGTGGGAACATTTTCAAAAGAGGGGTCAATTTTTTTTTGCTTATCAATTATATCTGTATTGGTATTAACATTTTTCATTTTTTCAGTTAAAAAAAAGAGAAATGATTTTTTTACAGTATCTCCACACAGGAGGCCCTAAGGGAAAAATCTCCAAGGAACTGTCGTCATTGAGGAATGCTGTGTTGGGGGTTTTTTTAAGAAAAAAAGGAGAGGATGTTCTGGGAAAGAAAAAGGCATAAGGGTGGGTAGGAATCTGGGGGTCAATTTGTCCAGGAGTGAGATGTACGAATCCATCCCTGGTACCCCTGCTAAACCACCAAACATAGCGAACTATTTGTTGGGACCTATGGCAGGGGTGTTGGCTACCCAATAAATGATTCCCGGGGCAGCGGTACCCATACCAGCCTCCCAATTTGAATGTTTAAGCAAGCAAATTCACGTTAAAATTTTTTTTACAATGTTATTACTGCAATATCGAATATAATTTAATTTTAATTATGTTGTTATATAAATATAATATAATGGAATATAAAAAGGTGGTGAATGTACGTATTTAAGTATTTCTACGAAAAACGTGTAACTCCTGCAATCTCTCTCCGCAACTTATGAAAAATTACTGTTATGCTAATTTTAAATATTGGATCAAATATTGGAACGTTCTCGAAGCCTAGTCTTTTGTATTTATCGAAACAATTGCGTGCGGAACAAGAATAAAATAAAATAATTTGAGTACCTTTTTTTTAAATTTATTGTTATTATGTTTATTTTGTAGAACTCCATGTTAATTTTTTTATTTATTTTATTTTCATTTCGCTCTCTGAAGGGCGATAATGCGTTCAGAGGGCGAAACAGCTGTAACGCATAATAATAATTACGGAGCAGAAGTAGAACTTGTTTAAAATAAACTGTTTTTTATACATTGAATAATAATATTATAAATATATAATTTTTTTTTTTTTAAACTTCAGTACCATTCAGTACCCAGGTGCATTGTATCCAGGCGGACGGTATGTTTCCTACAAGTACGGCAGAATGGGGACTGTTTCGACAAGGATGCAGAGCTTCGCGGATATCATACAGTAGAGTCGGCTATTTCACACACTTTGTGATATTATTAATATTATAATAACGTTTTTGACATTAACTGAATTTCTTTTTCAGTGGAACAATATTAAGCTCTTATCCTGACGAAGAAAACATTGTTTTTAAAACATGTTGATAATGTTAATAATATATTGGTGTGCAATGAGCACAAAGTTATTTGTTTTTATTAAAACAACTGAATTTCATTTGAATGCATAGACATAAAGTTGGTATAATTTTTTGCAAACCTTATTCTTCAATTTCTTGATTTGTTTTGTTTAATTACTCACGTTAGTTATTATTTTTTCTATTTAATAATTTTCATTTAAGTAATTTGAACATTTAAGTTTACAAACTTCTAAATAATTATAATATTTAACATTGCAAACTAAATTTTATGTTTAAATAAATGAAGACAATATAAGCGAAACTCAATCGAAAATCTGGAAACAGAAAAATCAGAAAAACATATTGACACCTCTGGGACTCGAACCCAAGACCTCTTGCTTTCCGGGCAAACTCGCTAACCACTGCGCCACGGTGTCGATATGAAATTCGGTCATGTTTAACTGTACCATACTTCAACTAAGAACCACCTACATTATCTTCATTTTCTTTAACACATATATTATTGGCAACTATCTTTATGTATGATTGCAAGATTCAAACCCGAACTAAATGCTCTCTAGATTGTGTCTGGATAAATCTTTATCCGTTTTATTTAATATGCGACATCTATTGACTTTTCTACAAGTCTAGGATGAATATTTTATTTTTTATTTTAACTTTATGATTAAAACCTCAAATTGTAATATTTAAATAAATAAAGACAATATAAGCGAAACTCAATCGAAAATCTGGAAACAGAACAATCAGAAAAACATATTGACACTTCTGGGACTCGAACCCAGGACCTCAGCAAGAGGTTTCGCTTATATTGTCTTCATTTATTTAAATATTACAATTTGAGGTTTCATCATAAAGTTAAAATAAAAAATAAATTTTATGTAGTTTTGTGTAGCTCCTACAATACTTCTTGAACTTTCCAATTGGTGTGGACTCAAAAGTTTCTGGTAGCGTGTTATATAACTTCATCCCTTTGTACAGTAAACTGTTCTGCGTATTGCCTTGTCCTTTTTTTGAAGCCTGATTACCTTGCACGTCCTTGTATAATGTCTGTGAATGTCCTTGTTGAATAATATAATTTTATTTGAGAAGTATTTTGGTAAAATGTTGTTTATTATTTTATGTATAAATATCATCGTATTCAAGGTCAGCATCTGTTTCACGGTTAGCCAATTCAGTTTCTTTAACATTTTGTTTACTTTTGAAAATTTATTTCGCCGAAGTATTATTATATGAAAATTGATTATTAAGTATTGTAACCTGTTTTCTGTCTTCCTCTTCAAATACTCTTCTATTAATTTAAGGGCTACAGATGAGAAACCAAATTCTTTAAGCGTTTTTATCAGTATTTCTCGATCTATAGTTTCGAATGCCCTTTGAAAATCCAAAAATATTGCGCAGATATATTTATTACTATTCGTTCCTTCCTTCCATTCTTCTACAGTCATGTTTAGTGCTATTTCACATGAGTTATTAGATGTGAATCCTGATTGCTCACGGTATAAAATGTTGTGTTTATCTAGGTATTGCAAGATTTGTTCTTTTACTTCAAGAATCTGTTCATATTTTGGTAAGATGATTAATAGATTGGTCGAAATTCTTCATATTTTCTGGTATTTTCAACATTTTAACCCGATATATATATAGTATCCATGATTTTGGAATTTTCCTTCTTCAATCGTTTCATTAATAATATTTAATAGAGTAGATCCAATTACTGGAAAGGCATCCCTTATCTATAGTTAATCCATCTGAACTATTTTTTAATTTTATTTTGTTTAAAATGTTAAATAAATATTCTGCATTTATTTTTCTGAAGAACAAAGATTCTTTGTTTGAGTCGATATTATCATTTGTGAGGTTAACAGCAATGTTGAGAATTACTTTCAATAAAATATTTATTAAAGTTATTAGCCATGTTTTCTTCGTTTATCTCTTTTGGGAAGTTGACTATTTTTATGTCGTCTTTGTTTTCGCCATGTACTAATTCTTTTATGCCTTTCCGATTTTTTTTGGGATCCCCATCTTCTGAGTTTATTTTATTTTTTTATGTACTCATTGTACGTTCTGTTTATGTCTTTAAAGTATTTGTTTCTCGCTTTTCGTAGTTATTCCAATCCGTAGTAATATTAAGAAGGCGTGCTCTTTTGTAAAATGTATCTCTATTATTAATGGTAATATGCTTTCCATGAACGACCTCACTGAATTAAATGCAGAAATTTACATTTATCCTCAAAAGTGAATTTTTATGTAGGGTTTTGAGGAAACCGAACTTAGGATAATAACTCATCAGCTACTCGTGCCTTTGTTCAATTACCCTGTACGATTTGGCTTTTGTTTGCAGCAACTATTACAAAATGTAAAAATTAACTTAAGATTTGGATTTTTCGGCGCCATACAAGCGACTATATCTAATATTAAAATTAAATAAAATACTTAGTACTATCCACATTTATATATCGTAAAATATTAAAAAATACTGTATGCTGTAGAAAAGAGATCCCTGAGGGGCATGCGTGGTAAAACCGTGTATGATCGTGTGGGAAATGTGGAGATCCGCAAAGAATGCGAGGCTGATGTTAGCGTAATGGGTAAAATTAAGAAAGAGACGCTCAGATGGTTAGGCCATGTGGAGTGAATGAACGAGAAAAGGAGTGTAAGAAGAATATATGACGTTAATGTGAATGGTAGAAGAAGTCAGGGACGAGGAAGACATGGCACGACCAAGTGAATCAGATACTTGAGTCGGGCCATGTCGGTATGAAAGTAAATGAGCAAGGAGAATGAGCGAAAATCGAGTTGTTTTGCGGTCCGTTCTCTCTGCCTACCCTTGCGGAGAAACGTTCAGTTGGTTAGTTAAATAAAAGTGATTAAAACTAAGTATTTTAATCATTTTGAATTAAAATGGTTCCACAAAATAATTTTGATGTGCTTGAAGAAGTGATATCTTATATTGATATATAAGATCGTATCCATATACTATATCGTATCCATCACACTGTAGACACCAATCATTATAAGGTTGTTCTCATACACCAATCATTTTAAGGACAAGCACTACAATGGTTGTAGTTGATGAAATTGTAAAAGCACGAAATTTCAATACTAGAACGATTTCACCTCACATTCCCAGTATGTATTAAAAATAGTTTACAAAATGTAAAACCAATTGAGTTATACCGTTGAACCCGTGAGTTAAATATGACCACGAAAGCGATTTCTATATTGGGCAGTTTCTGATGAAATTACCCAATAATATTAAAAGAAGTTAAAAACTTACGAGAGATGGGAAGGCTGATAGAGATATTGAAAAAGGGTGAATGCAGGTAACTCTATTAATGGAGGACTGAACGCCGTTGGCACCAACAAAAAACTGTCCAAAGACGCGAAACTAGCCGTCCATAATGGAGTACTGGTATCTACCCTGATGAATGGCAGTGAGGCATGGAACTGGCAGAAGAAGGATGAATGTAGACTGAATGCTGTAGAAAGGAGATCCCTGAGGCGTATATGAGGTAAAACCATGTATGATCTTGTGAAAAATGTGGAGATCCGCAAAGAATGTAAGGCTGATGTAAGCGTAATGAGTAAGATAAAGAAAGAAACGCTCCGATGGTTTGGGCATGTATAGCGAATGAACGAGGAAAGAAGTGTAAGGAGAATATATGACGCAAATGTGAATGGTAGAAGAAGTCTCGGACGCCCGAGAAAGACATGGCACGACCAAGGGAATCAAATACTTGAGTCGGGCCATGTCAAGAGTCAGAATAATAGAAGAGAATGTATGAGAGGATGTATGGATGTGAACGAGGCAAGGAGTGTGTGCCAATACCGAGTCGTTTGGCGGTCTGTCCTCTCTGCCTACCCATGCGGAGAAACTGCGTGATGGTTAGTTAGTTAGTTAGTTATGATAAAAACTTCAACAACATTTACTAGAAACGATGTGCAGTAATCAAATTTGAACCTCGTAATGTTTTTTATATTTCCTTTATTGTATTTACTTTGATTTTTCCTTTCTTCTGTATGTATGAAAATCGGGAAAATTTGAAGTATTAAAATGGAAGAATTAAAATAAATGCTATAGAAACTTGTATCTGCACACAAATACTTAAAATATTCAGTGGAAATTATTGACAAACGGACAAATATTGAACTAGCTTTTAGAAAATCCTAATTTTTAATTTTATTTAATTTTATTTATTAACATTTAAAAGCTGCTAAACTACTTAGGTACCTAGTTTGGGAGGAATGCAGATCCGGGTACAGCTTGTTTTTGGCAAAAAACCATGTTTTCACCGCGTTTTAAGTTGAGAACTTTAATCTGGAAGGTGAAAAAAAGTGCGGAAAGCAATAAAAAAAAAATTTAAAAAGTAATTAATTTTCAATTACGTTAATTAAAATTTCACTTCGCGAACCGACACTATGACAACCGATCCTGCCAATGTCTGGAAATTTAATAAAAAGGCACTTTCTAGATGAAAAAAGTGTGGAGAAGCTGAATAAAAAAAAACTAAGGCGCGCTCGGTAAAATTGAGGGAGATACAGCCGTTCAAAATATAAATAAAATTTCACTTCGCGAACCGATACTGTCAGTCCGCCCGCCATTTTGTCACTAACCTAAGAAAATAAAGTGCCCCTTTATAACGCCTACTCGCGTCAAGGCAAGAAAAACATCCCAGTTTTCAAGTAGTTTAGCGGCTACGCTAGGTTTGTGTAACATGGTTTGTGATTCTGGCGTACAATCTCACAAGACGAAAGCTAATTTTAATTTTACGTAATCGAAATTTAGAATGAAATATTTTCCACTTCCCCCAATGCAAATAGTTGCCTTTTAATGTAATTAAGGTGAATCAACATAACAGTGACAAAATGGCGTAGTATCGGTTCACGAAGCGAAATTTTATTTATACTTTAAACGGCTGTATCTCCCTCAATTTTGCCGAGCGCACCTTAATTTTATTTTATTCAGCTTCTTCACACTTTTCTCATCTAGAAAGTGCCTTTTTATTAAATTTCCAAACTGTGCCCGGATCTGCATTTCACCCCCTAGTTTGTCAGCAGATACATAATGACAACATTTTACGCAATAACATAGTATATTTTAATTTAGTGTATTTTTAGTATTGATGCTAAACTAGCACATAGATAAATTGTTTAAATTACGGAATAGTAGGTATATACGTAAAAAGCACTAAAAGCCTTATATTATAAAAAAAAAACAACTACAGATGAATACGGTAAACAAGTAAATAGTTTCATATACTTGAACAAATGAAAATAATCAACAAGTAAATAGTTTCATATACATGAGTACAAGATTATAATGATTTTAAATTTCCTCCAAAAGTGAATTCCAATTAGGAATACAAGGGCTTCTGGAGGGCTTCAATATAAATCATCAGAATCTAATATCCATTTTCTTAGATTACATTTGACTTCAGCAGTAAAAACGTTATTATTTTTAATTGTCATTTGAAGTTTTGTGAAATATTTTGGGTACACTATAGTTTAGGGTACTTTCACCGTATTTATTTGTACATTTCGGAACCAACGATCCTTCATTTTGAGTGAATTTTGTATTATGTTAATGGAAAACTTTTTCCCTGTACAAGAAATCAGACAACATAACATGTTGACTTAAAATATTATAAAACATTAATCCTCTGACAGGTCGAATAATGGGGGTGTCAATTGCAAGATAATCCGATTCACTTTCTTGGGATAGATTGATGGAATTCGTGGCAAGTGACAATTCGTGGCAAGACACCAAACCCAATGACATCTAAATCAACGCAAAATAATAAAATCAAGCTGTAGTCTGCAGGGTTAACCAACATTAGACGGGAGAGGACACCGGAATAATAAGTTAATAGCTTACCATGGCTTTGGTCAATCCTTTCCAGATGAACGAGACATTCTTTTTTAATGTCAGGATAGTCAATATCTATTTCAGAGTATGCGTCACATTCTTGCACACATTCCTTTGCCAACAGAGTCCCCGGCTCGCACTTGATGGCAGAAGCGTGTTCTCTCTCCTGTTTGACAATCCCATACTGCAATATTGCATCACAGTGTAATGTTGGACTCTTTTCATCGTGGATCGTCTCCGGTTCGGACTTAATGAAACCGAAATCCGAGGTCACAAGATCCATTTCCGGTAAAATTCTTTATGATTTTGATGTTTGTGAGATATTCTGAATAAACAAATGGTCAATTTGACAGCGAACTTCGCATTTGACTCTCTGCCGCAAACGTCAAGTTGACAAAACAACCGACTTTCGTCTTACGGCAGTCTTGTTGTGGGAATCACGTGGAATTAGTAAAATAACTGCTTACGGGATATTAATTGACTTAACACCTCCACTGGTGATTAAAACTTATTAGTAAGTGCTGATAACTATGACAGATGAGGACAGATATGAAAAATGATGTCATAGACAAGAGACTTAACTAGAGATGTACAATATTCATGTTTGGGTTAACTGAACCGGTACTTTTGCTGTCACTGGAATCATTGTTTTAATTTATTTGTGGCACCGGTTATATTCGGTATTCGGGATATGTGTAAAAAATAGATTCCATCGAAAAACAAAGAATCCAAAATTTAAAAAAAAAACTTCGGGTTCTTCACGTTATAAATTAGGACATGGTTCGATGGCTAGTACCCGAAGTGGGTTTGTCACTGTAGTTCCGGTTATTGGAGACCGCTATAGAACCGAATATTTTTACAATATCTTTTGTAAACGGTTTTTAAAAAAGGGTATTTCTGTTAAAAATTGGACCGGTTCTTTTACAAATTCAATATAATTTACCGTTTTTGATTATCATTTTCCCCTTTCTTATTTTATAAATAAAGCGTTGTGTTCCAACATCATTCCTTATGAGTTTTTGTAAAAAATTAGGCGTGAATGCCATCTTTTGATTTTTATAACCTGGAATGTGATGTTATTTTTGTGCTGTCGTTTTTATTTCCAAAACACTTCGTGTTTATTTATAAATCGTGTTTAAAATCAACCTGCTTATTTAACCTGCAACATTAATGCTTCGAAATATGTATCGACACACACAAACTTAAAACACCCTACACAGATATAGTTTCTTGAAAAAAGTTTTCAAAACTGGTTTAAAATAAATCTGTATGCGGTGAATTAAGACTACACTCAGATCACAAAAATGTTTATTCTTTGATTCTGGCAGTACATAAATAGTCTGCAACTATAAACTACTAACTGCACTTTGAATAAGTGAATGTTAAAAAAAAAAAAAAACTGACGAAAACTCTTTTGGCCGTGAAAATCTAAAATCATATCCATGTTTTGTTCTTTTTTGAAACAAGTTATCAAAACATTTCTCTCCTCCCCGGCGCTTGAAAATCTGCGGTTGAGTCGATCGATCGGAGTCTAATAATATTGAGGTAAATCGCCAGTAGTTCAAGTTTGAGCACCCCTGCCTTAAAGCACCAGAGTCAAAATAAGTGTACTCGTGATTCACGCGTAAAATCCATTGTGAACTACTTTTTTATTTATTTTTGCCATAAAAATTGTCGTTAAAAAAGTCCCAAAATATGTCATTACATGAAAATGTCATATTTCATGTTATTTTCCTTCGTTTCAAATACCTTTTTTATAATTTATTATTATCCTTTATCTTCAAATAAATGGCACTCGTACATTCTAATTTTACTCTATTCTTAAACCATACAAATGTTATAATAACTACAATAATACTCAATCACAGGAATTGTCTTCGTGTGATTTATCGCCATATTTTTATTTGCATAACTGTTCCAATGTATCAAAATATGTTAAAAAAACGATAAAACTTTTTAAAAATATATATATTTATCAAATTATAAAAACTACAGTAAAGTATGCCAAGATTAAAAACGATTACCAATCTTCACAAAAGTATAACACACCTCTTTTTACCAAATAAAAAACCCGAATTCAAATCATGTTAACATTACAAAAGGTTCAAATTTGAATTCATCCCGATCACGCGAAAATTTTGAAAGGGTGATTTTTAATTTGATGACACAGTGATTGTTATTTAAACGGTATTTTGAGCACGATATCGGTTTCTCTGTACGGTGAGTTAAAGCACGGATATCCAACTTTTTTGACAACACATAGAATGGTTTCTCTTTAGTGTCGAATCTAATGGTTTGCGTTTTAGCATGATTAATTAATTTATTTTTTGTAAGCGTGCACGTGCATTACGGGTACTAAAATGGCTTCTCTCCAGTGTGGGTTCTGATATGCTGGACGAGGTTACTTTTCGGATTGCACTTATAAGAGCATTCAAGGCAAGAGAATGGTTTTTCACCAGTGTGGGTTTTAATATTAGATACTAGATTGCCTTTCTCACAGCACCTATGAGAGCATTCTGAGCAAGAGAAAGGTTTCTCTCAGGGTGAGTTTTAGTTTAGTTTTAGTTTAAATACTAACCAGGAATTATTAGATTCCTGGTCAAATAAAATTATTCACGCAAAACACTTCAATTATCTCAACCAAACGTATGTTGACAAACTTTCGTCAAACAAATGGTTGAGTATTGGAGAGTTGAGCGCAGAAATAGAAGGATTTATGCTTGCAATTCAAGATAGAGTCATTAATACTAAAAATTATAGAAAGCATATAATCAAAGATATAAATCAAATTGATGATTTATGTAGAAAATGTTTGGCTTTTCCCGAAACTATAGAACATATTATATCGGGATGTTCTATATTAGCGCCTTCCGAGTATACATTTAGGCACAATCAGGTTTTAAAAATAATTCACCAAAGTTTGGTAATTAAACATAACTTGATTGATTGCCGTAATGTAGTACCTTATTATGAATATGAACCAAATTCATTTATAGAAAATGAATTTTATAAAATATATTATGATAAAACTATACTAACAGACAGAACAATCAGTCATAATAGACCTGATATAGTTTTACATGACAAAATTAAAAAAATAACTTATATCATTGATGTAGCTATTCCAAATTCCTGTAATATTCAAAAAACAGTTTCTGAAAAAATTAGAAAATACACAGATTTAGGAAATGAGATTAAAAGAATTTGGCATTCTCGGACTATAAAAATATTACCATTTGTTATTTCGGCCACTGGCATAATACCTAGGAATCTGATTCAAAATTTAAGCATATTAGATTTGTCAAAGAATTTGTATATAAAAATGCAAAAAGCAGTAATTTTAAATACATGTAGGATTACAAAAGATTTTTTAAATATTTATATTGAGGGATCAGTAGGATTTATAGGTTCAATTAGAAATGCCACAGAGCCGAACCCTCTGATATGAAAATATCTGGAGTCGGTGAATTATATTCCCATTTGGTCTCTAGTAGGTTGACATGTTGTTCTTGTATTGTTTTTTATTTATAATACTTATATAGTGCAATTGCATAACGTGGATTCACTAGATGATCATTTGGGGAAGTGTATGAAAGGGTTTAGTTTTTCCTTTTTTTTTTTTTTTTTTTTTTTTTTTTTTTTTTTTTTTTTTTTTTTTTTGGGGGAAAATTTAACCCGGACATTTAAATCTGGTGCCTAAAAAAATGATTTATTGTCTTCATTTCTTAATAACAAATAGAGATAATGATATCCTCACTGGGATCTCCCGTGCTGAGGATTTCATTTACATTTAATAATATAATTATAAGAATAATATGAATTCGACATAACATAATATATCATGTAGTATTTTTTTTTAATAATTATAAAGTAAATAAGATAAGTGTTTTTTTATAATTCAGTTCATTAGATTCGGTTTTAGTCTGTATTTGATTTCAGTATATTTTCTATTTCTGATCTCCCTATATTTAGTATCCAGTTTTTTATTTGAAATTTAAATGTTATAATGTTGAGGTTTTTGAGTGAGAGTGGTATTTTATTGTAGAGTTTAATGCCATAATATAAGAAGCTTTTTTGCCCAAATGTTGTGTTAGCAGTTACTTGTTGGATATGTTTTTGACCATGAGATCTAGTGTTTCTAATGTACGTGTCAGTTGTTATTTCTTGGGTTTTGTACTTATGAATGTAAATGAGTATAGTTTTAGAATATAGTTGTTTAATTGACATTATGTTAAGATTGTTGAAGATTTCGTCAGTGCTAGTTCTTACAGGAACTTTCAGTATAATTTTCATTATGGCTTTTTGAGTTTTAATTAGTGGATTTAGTATGTTTTTATTTGCACTGCCCCATCCGATAATACCGTATTCTAACAGTGATTGGCAGAGAGCCATGTAAATCTTGATTAAGTCTTTTTTAATGAGGACATTCCTGATAGATTTGAAAAAATAACTTAGTTTTTTAATTTTATTATTTAAATAGGTAATGTGTTCGGTCCATTTTAAGTTTTGGTCAATTTTTAGACCCAGATACGTTATATGGTCAACGTTTTCTAATGAGGGACAATTACAATTCTCATTTAAGTGATGCGGGCTGTGAATTTTCAAGTTCAGGTTTTCTTCAGAGTTTTTCTTATTTTTTATTTTGAAAGTAATGAATTTGGTTTTATTAGCATTAAGTGTAAGAGAATGGTAGTCTAGCCATTTTTTAATCCTATTAAGTGTGTCTTCTGCTTTCTTAAATGTTTCTGTCCAATTATTCCCATTTATTAAGAGAACAGTATCATCCGCAAAACTGATGATTTCTCCTTCACATTCTATGTGGCATAGGTCATTAATGTAAATAAGGAACAGAATCGGACCCAGAATACTTCCTTGGGGCACCCCGAATTTGACATCAATAAACTCACTGGTTATATTGTTAAGTTTCACAGTTTGCTTTCTATTTCACATGTAACTTTTAAAAAATATCAGTTCATTATCAGCAATCCCTATGTTCTCTAGTTTTTCAAAAAGATGTGTGTGATTTATTGTGCCAAAGGCTTTAGAAAGGTCGAGAAATATGCCAATGCATTTTTTATGTGAGTCTAGAGAATTTTTAATATATTCAATTACTAAGGCTATGGCGTTTGATGTTCCTAGATTTTTTCTGAAACCAAATTGTTTTGGTGATAATAGTTTATTTGATTCTAGGTAGTCGACGAGTTGAGTTTTAACTGTTATTTCTAAGATTTTAGATAATGTGTTTAGAATTAGATAGATGAATCCACAACTCGAATTTTACATTGTGAACTCAAAACTGGTTTAAATTAAATCTGTGCAGCAAATTAAAACTACACTCAGAATAAGAAAATGTTTTTTTATTCTGGCAGCACATGCATAGTCTGCAACAAAAAAATTATTACTGCACTTCGAATAAGATAATATTTTTCTTCGAAATGTTTCAGCAGATGAATCCACAACTGGAATTTTACATTTTAAACACAAAACTGGTTTAAATTAAATCTGTGTGCAGTAAATTAAAACTACAATAAGAACATGAAAATGGCTTCTCTTTGATTCTGGCAGCACATACATCTTCAACTTGAATTTTATGACTGCACTTCGAATAAGAGAATGTTTGCCTTCGAAATATTACAACAGAAATTTTACATTATGAACTAAATTAAGTAAAATGTGTGCGGCGAATTAAAACTACACTCAGATGAAAATGATTTTTCTTTATTCTGGCAGCACATACAGAGTCTGCAACTAGAATTTTATACGTCGAATAACAGAATTTTTTCCTCAAAAATTTGTCAGCAGATGAATCCAGAACTATAATTTTACATTCTGATCACATAACTGGTTTTGAGTGAATCTATTCACCGCCCTCATTTTTAATTATTAATTAATAAACTTCATATCGCCTTCAAGTTACAACTCGGACTGACTGACTCATAGATAAACCAAACCACACACTAGAAACTATATCGATAACTTCGGGCTTTTGAAGGGGGCAACTTTCAACAATATTGCACAATGAATATGCAATAATTTAACGATTTTTTAGAGTATACAACAACCAAAATGCGCGACCATTGACAATACAAGTTACAAATAAATATTAAACAAAAAGGGGTGAAAAATTGGCGGTCTTATTAATTTACGATCAACTAAAACAAGAACTGTGAATAGATCTACTTACATCGGCAATTTTTTCTCGAGATCGACTCAAAAAGCACTCGCGATCGACCGTTTGGGCATCCCTGGTCTAGATTATGTCTGCCTCAAGCAGTCTCTCCCCATCCGACCCGCCAAGCAGTAGTTAAGCAAACGCATTCGCGATCAAGACATAGACGAACTCCAAGAATCCGGGCATCTCTGATAAATCACCAAACGTAGCGAACCACTTGGGGTGACCTATGGCAGAGGTGTTGGTTATTCAATAAAGGTTCCCGGGGCGGCGGTACCCAATCCCGCCTCCCAAATTGACCATAACTACGTCAGTGTCAAATTAAAAGATTCGGCCGAGTATCGTTAATTTGCTCCTAAGAATTGAAGAGTTCCGTTACTTTGTCATGGATACCATAATCAGAACCTAACCAAACTCTCATAAAACTACCCTTGAAGTACATCCTTTACAATAAAAAAAGAATCATCGAAATTGGTTGGCGTGATATTGAGTTATTCGTCCATTTGTCACGCACATACTTAATGCAAATTTAAGTCTTATATGGTTTTCTCGTGAATGCCATTATCGGAACTGAACCAAATTAAAATGGGACCACACGGCAGCACCAGCTTTAAAATAAAAAAGAATCATCAATATCGGTTCACCCAGTCGAAAGTTCTGAGGTAGCAAACATAAAAAAAATAAAAATAATACAGTCGAATTGAGAACCTCATCCTTTTTGAAGTCGTTTAAAAATGCGAAATGTCATTTTTCAAGGACCGCCACGTTAATTACGACGACGAAATACGCATTTTTAAAAGAAAATATCACTTTCTGTCAGTTAGACAATAATAAGTACGAATTGCAATCTACGGAAATGATAAGTAATACGTATTAATCATTATTTTGTTCGGTTTCATAAACACGAAAAATCACGCGAGACGTTTGCCGTCGTAACAACATGGCGTTCCTTGAGAAATGACATTTCGCGTTTTTAAAGATAACAAAATAACTATTAAAATGCAATTTTCAATTCAGATTACTGAATGACTTATTTCTAACTGTAATGTACCTAGTACAATTTGTTTTAATTTTTAAAAGTGTGCTTTGAGCGTGGACTCGATAGGGAAATATTTACCAAAAAAGAACGAAAAATTAAACTAGTACAATTTGTTTTTTCGTTATTTGTTTATGGGGTGTTATGCCGTGTTGCGATACCTCCTTCTTTAGCCAACGTTTCGGACATCGTTGCAGTGTCCATCATCAGGGCAGATCCGGTAGATGTGTAAATTTTTAGTCGTGAAGTGTGTGCTTATTTACTTCGAAGCGATACCGTGTCGCTAGTTCCACTAACTTTCACCAGTACAAAATAATCGTGACAAGCAGTGGAAAGAAGGAGGTAGCGCAACACGGCATAACACCCCAAAAACAAATAACGAAAATGCTTTTGGTCGTGAAAATCTTAAAACCTATTAATACAATTTGTTTTAATTTTTTAAAGTGTGTTTTGAGCGTGGACTGGATAGGGAAATATTTACCGAAATCTGTTAATGAACACACAAATTTAAAATATCTTGAACAAAACGAATGACGTGGGTAGACTTATTGTCAAATGTTGATCTAGCTTTAAAAAAAATCGAGTATAATTCGAATAATGGGGGTGTCAATTTCAAGATAACCCGATAAATTAATGGAATTCGTGGTTAGTTAGAAGAATAAGTTAATAGCTTACCTAGGCCTTTTTCAATCCCTTCCAGATGAACGAGACATTCCTTTTTAATGTCAGGATAGTCAATATCTATTTCAGAGTATGCTCTACATTCTTGAGCGTGTTCTTCTGCTGCTTGAGTCCCCGGTTCACACTTGATGGTAGAAACGTCTTCTCTCTCCTGTTTGACAATCTCGTACTTCAATGCATCACAGTGGGATGTTGGACTCTCTTCATCGGAGATTGTCTCCGGTTCAGACTTTAGGAAACCGAAATCCGAGGTCACAAGATCCATTTCCGGTAAACTGCTTTATGATTCTGATGTTTGTGAGATATTCTGGATAAACAAAGTCAAAGTGATAGCGCACTCCGCATTAGACACAATGACATGAACGTTAAGTTGACAAAACAACCGACTTTCGTCTTACAGTAGTCTGGTTGTGAGAATCACACGGGATATTAATTGGTTTTACATCTTTGACCAAGTCATTAAAATATATTTAATTGTTGATGACGACGATATAGTTATACAATATGTCAAATGATGTCATAGACAAGACACTTAACCAAAGTTTAGAGATGGTCGATATTCATCCATTGTTGTCACTGGAACCAGTGATTTATTTTGTTTGGGGAACCGGTTATTTTTGGATCCTTTTGAGATTTGAGTAAAACATTGTAAAATTCCTCGAAATATAAACATTCCAAAATATTTTTTAAATGCGTCGGGCTTGTGACGTTGTTGTTTGAAGTCCCGAAACTGATGGTTTTTCGGTGGTTGGTACATGGGGAACAGCAGATTGACATGGCACCAATTATTTATCCAAATACTTTTGGAACCGGTTTTTCAAAAAATTCAAAATATTTTGCATTACTTTTAACAGTATTTCCTTTTTTTATTATTTCATAAAGAACCTATTCCAAAAATAATCGGTTTCCCGTAAACAAGTTCAAATGACGACAAAGGAACCGGTTCCATATAACCGAGACAGGAGTATTGACCATCTCCACCCGAAAAAAAACGACTATCTGCAAAATATTAAAAACCGTGTTTTTGGGTAATTTTATTTTACTTTTGATTAAGACTTTAAAAGTCTGAATTTTCGGAATTTTGTAATTTGTTGTTTTTAGAGACATTGTGACAAAATATTTGCAGAAATCTGTCATAAAAGTACAACCGAAATTGTTCGTCGTCACAAATCCGCCGCCGCCATTCGCCGTCGGTCGGTTGGTCAGTTCCGGTATTGTTCTGCGGACAGTGACATTTGCGTGGAGTCTGTGTATGCGCACCAAAATAATATTCAATTGTTACTCCGTTGGTTAGTACGACAGTGAAAATAAACAATGCCCCGAAAATTAAGCCTTTTTATATGTTTATTTGGTAAAATGTTTCCTATAAATTGACAACTTGAGCGAAAATTTGTGGGAATAAGGTGCGGACAAAGATACAGCAGTACATACCTCTCATAAATCGATACATATGAATAGTCGGAAGAATTTATTTACCATTTGAGCTAAAAAATTGGCCTTCACCACTGAATTATTTTTGTATCTTTATATAATTATTTAAAAATTGAAAATCTACATTGGTGTACTAAATCTAATGTAACTTTAAAACCATAAATATTGTCAAATCAATTCCTTTAAAAAATGTTTTCTCATTGGTTTAAGGAAAATATAACAATAAATAGAAAATTTCAAAAATAATAATAAACGAAAATAAGAAGATATATATTTTTTTCACATTTTTATTCATAAATTTACAAAAAAACATAATATACTTAAGTCTAACATTAATATATTTTTTTACATAAATATAAAGGTAGTAATAACTAAAAAAATAATTAGTTATGATAGTCCTCAAAGCAATCAGCGAGGTGAAGAGCCACTGCCACAAGCCTAGAACTACTCACCACTTTGAAGAAATTAAATGACGGTTGGCTGCTTGAAACATAAATATCAGGGAAAAAACTGATGAAACATTATTGCCAATAATACGAAATGAATGCTTCATACTTACAGAGCTTTTGGCCTTTAAAATTTTATTAAAATATGTCACAATTATGATAATTCTAGGCCATTAGCCGGTCAGCGAGCCGGGGTTTATGGCCAATGGGTTAACGCCAACGGAAATCAATAAAAGTTAATGTTGCGACGTAAGCGACGGCGCTTTTTATAACTTTTGCCTCGGATTGCTTGTGATATTTTCGAATCCATTTTGATTTTTTTCCGCCGACATTGAAAAAATCATATCTCCAAATTTTAATATTGAGACATGCAAACTGATTATAGTTCCATATAGCCAATGAATTAACCTATTTTTGTTGATTATCACATATTCGTAGGAATTATAAAAAAAATATTATAAAATCGTAAACTTTAAAAATGTGCGAATCCTGCGTGTTCGTTACTTTTAAATTGCCCTAAATGTTACTTTTTCAAAACATTGGATATTTTTGATTTCTACACGTTGTATATGGCCTACTTGATAACCACAGAAACAAACATATTTTTAAACTCTCAATTTTTAAGTGCAATCATCTGATTTGGAATATTTTGCTCGAAGTTTTTTTATAGATATTTGAGACCGCGGAGTGTCAAAATTAAATCCACTTTTTAGTATATTGAAATACATTTAACACAAAGAAACTGTATGAAATTAGTAGGATACGTTCATTGTCTACAGTTATCAATAAGAATTTACGTGATTTTTGCTTTATTTAACTAAAATAATCGTTTTACAAATACACCCCAAATAACAATATCAAAATCAGACTACAGCTTTATAAACATTTGTGATCTAACATTGGATATTCATCAACATGTTTTTATATAATGTAGTAAATTAAGATACAAGGTTTTTAATAAGATAAAAATCATAAGAATACGTATTACTAACCTTTTAGAATACTTGCATGCGTGTTTTCGAGTTTCGCATTTCCATTCTGACAAAATATACCATCTGACAGCTGGCTTTAATTGAGATTTACTGGATTAAAACTTTTCTAAACTAATTGAAATTTACATATATATCTTTGTTATGAATCCTTCTAATTGATAAACTACAGTTCAAATGCACACGTCAAGTAATTAGGTCAATAATTTTAAAAATGAACACAAAGATCGGGTGAAATTCGAAATTTTAATTTTACTTCGTAAAATACGTAAAAAAGCCACTAATTTTTAATTTGCACGAATTGAAAACACGTTAAATAAATTGATAATTGAATTGCGGGAACTGTTGCATGTAAACACTTAATAAAAATCAATTAAAACAATCAAAAACATAATTCTAAGCCAACAAACGGCTGTCATTTTAACCTAGAAATTTTTGTTAACAAAACATGATACGTGCTTATGCTAAGGCGGCCAACTTTATGAAATATCAATGCGGGACAGTGGGTGTCAGCCGGGGGAGGGGGGGGGGGGGGAATCCTTTTTAAAAAAATCATGTTCATGAATTCTACCACAAATTGAAATTCTACCACAATCGGAAATCGAGAATGATGTCCATGTAATAGGATGACTATTCATCTTGTTATTTCATTGGTTGTTTATTCTGAACCCAAAAATAGTTTAAATTATATTTGTATGCGGCGAATTAAAACTACACTCAGAACATGAAAATGGTTAATTAATTCTAGCAATACATACGTCGTATTCAACTGGAATTTTATACCTGCACTTAGAATAGGTCTAGCTTCCTACATTTAAATGTAGAGTCGTTCTATAAAAAAAGTCTTTACTAAGGCGGGTATGTATGTGGTGGATAACCTCCAATGCACTTAGAATAAAAAAATGTTTTTCTTCGAAATGCGTCAGCAGATGAATCCACAGCAGAAATTTTACATTCTAAATACAAAGGTGGTTTAAATTAAATCTGCATGCGGCGAATTAAAACTACACTCAGAACATGAAAATGGTTTCTCTTTGATTCTGACAGCACTTTAATTACATAGTCTGCAACTAGAATTTTATAACTGCACTTCGAATAAGAGAATAATTTCCTTCGAAATAGGTCAGCAGAGTAGTCTAACTGGAATTTTACATGCCGAACACATAACTGGTTTACATTAAATAATATGTATGCAGCGAATTAAAACTACACCCAGAACCAGGGTTGCCAGGTGTTCGGTATTCTACCAAACCGTTCGGTATTTTAGTGACGTGTTCGGTGTTCGGTATGACAAAAATACCGAAGTATGGGCGGTTCGATTATCAGATTTGACGCAATCGGCAATCGATATTGTGTAGCATCCTTAATTAGTTTGTGCGATATTGCCGCTTCGTGCACGCGCTCACTGTTTTCGTTACTGTTACTTTTGATTACTGTTACACATTAGGTGACTACGTACTTCCGTAAATGTGATCATTCGAAATAATTTGACTGCTTGCAACAACCCCCCCCCCCTGACGCGGGTTTTGCCAAGATACTACCGTGATATGTGGGGAAATTTCACCTCGAAATTCTTTTTTGCTCAATGTTCGGTATATTTTTGGACCTGGCAACCCTGCCCAGAATATGAAAATGGTTTCTCTTTGATTCTGGCAGCACATACATAGTCTGCACCTAGAATTTTATTACTGCACTTTGAATAAGAGAATATTTTTCTTCGAAATATGTCAGCAGACGAAATTTTACATTCTGGACTTGCAACTTAAATGTAAAGCTTCAGTCGGTACAGGATGAATCTGCAACTTGTTATTTACTGTATCGTTATGTTCTGAACACAAAGGTAGTTAATTAAATCTGTATGCAGCGAATTAAAACTACACTCAGAACATCAAAATGGTTTCTCTTTGATTCTGGCGGCACTTACATAGTCTGCAACTAGAATTTTATAAATGCACTTCGAAAAAGAGAATATGTTCCTTACTGGAAATTGGTGGAGTCCCTTCTAATGCACTTCGAATAAGAGAATATTTTCCTTCGAAATATGTCAGGGACGAATCCAACTAGAATTTTACATTTTGAACAAAAAACGGGTTTAAATTAAATCTGTATGCGGCGAATTAAAACTACATTCAGAAATGAATGTTAACACTTTTGCCAAAAAGGAAATTTTTTTTGCAATTCTTCACTGAACTTACAACACCGCTTTTTCGCGGTGAGCATGGTTAAGAAATTAATTGATTTGATTTGAATAATAAATATGGGTTATAAATATTACGTGTCACGGCGTGCACTAATTTGTAAACAAAACAACTCAATCACCACTGGCTCTTGCTTGTGACGTAAATAAACCAATCCCTAGATCGATATCTTCGGGCCTTTTCCAGGGACAAATTTTGTCTTGTACTTATGGCTTAAATAGACTAAAGATAGAGGAATTTTATTTGACTACCATACACAGTATTTAAAAAAATATAGGAATGCGGGACATGCGGGACGCTTTAGACGATTTGCGGGACTATTTTTGTAAATATTGGAATGCGGGACGACAACTGCCAATGCGGGACGGTCCCGCAGAATGCGGGACGGTTGGCCGCCTTAGCTTATGCATATCTATATAGATAAAAGTAGACGCAAAAGAATAAAGACATCAGTGTCAAATCCTTTAAAGGATTTTGTCAACTACATGATTATGCAAATTACAGATCGCGGGAGTTTTCGAAAATATTTTAAAATAATTTTTAGTGCAACTTGCAACTAGGGAGAATCTTCCGACATTCGGAAACTTTTCAGACTTACACCGAAATCCGGAAAAAATCGTTCCAGTGGGTATATACCCAACGCGAATATTAACAGAAAAAGCAAATACAAATATGTCCCCATGGCAACGTACAACACAAGAATAGCATCTACTAGCGTGGGTTTCGGCCGCCCGGGGCGGAGGAAAATTTTGCCGCCCCCCCCCCCCCCCTCCCTAACTTCTACAGGTAGTTCTTCCGCAGATTTTCAACTGCGCTGACTGGGGGGGGGGGGGGTAGATATCTCTTCCAATAAAATCATGCTTATAAATTCTACTACAAATTTATACATAACCGCTCTCAGAAATCGAGAATGGTATGCCTGTAATAGAATTTCAGAATTTCGCATCTTCATCACGCATACGTATGGAATGCAACTCAAATGCAAAGCTTCACTCGGTACACGATGAATCGGCAACTAATTGTTATATAAATAACACAAAACTGTTTTAAATTAAACTAAATATGCGATTCATCAAAACTACACTCAGAACAAAAAATGGCTTTTTTCTTTGATTCTAGCGGTACTTACATACTGAACACAAAACTGGTTTTAATTAAATCTGTACGCGGTGAAATGAAACTACATTCAGAACATGAAAAGGGTTTTTCTTTGATTCTGCCGGCACTTACATTCTAACACAACACAAAACTGGTTTTAATTAAATCTGTATGTGAATCTGCAACTCGTTATTTAATTTATCGTAGAATTCTGAACACAAACTAGAATTTTATAACTGCACATCGAATAACAGAATGTTTTCCTTCGAAATGTACCAGCAGATGAATCCAACTGGAATTTTGCATTCTGTACTGGTTTAAAGTAAATCTGTACCTGGCGAATTAAAACTACACTCAGAACATGAAAATGGTTTTTCTTTGATTCTGGCAGCACATACATAGTCTGCTACTAGAATTTTAAAACTGAACTTCATTAATTTAATATTTATAACTGAATTTTATAACTGAGATTCATCTGCTGACACAAATCAAAAGAAAACTGATTAGAAACTGTTTTAACCCTTCGAATAATAAAAAAAATATTTATTAACTTTTGCCTGTCAATGTTTGCGCACAAAATTTCCGGTTCTTCATGCATTTTAAATGTTCATTTTTATTATATATTATAATAAAACAAATATAAAACTTTGTTCCACTTAATTTTATTTGACCGTAACCGGTTTCAGCTCGTCAAAGCCATCTTCAGACTGGTACAAATGTTTCCTAGTCTACGGTTTATATACACAACATATTGGGGAGGGGGGAAATTATTGTAATTGATTAAAATCCTTGTAGACCACCCCTCCCCCCCCCTCCCCAATATGTTGTGTATATAAACCGTAGACTAGGAAACATTTGTACCAGTCTGAAGATGTCTTTGACGAGCTGAAACCGGTTACGGTCAAATAAAATTAAGTGGAACAAAGTTTTATATTTGTTTTATTATAATATATTATAATGGAATTCCACCACGAAATATCACTCTCAAAAATAGAAATATTCATTTTTATTGTTTTTTTTTTTACCCTTTTGCAAAAAACCAAATTGTTCTAAAATCTAGATATACTCGTAATTATTTTTCCGACGTTCCTATTAGAACATTATTGTTTCTAATTATTAAAATTTTGATTTTCTAAATGTGGATTGGCTCAAAAATACACGCCTGCGAATATTCGAATTAAAGTAGGTACCTAAAATAGAATAAACTTAAAATTTTAAATACAGATTACTTTTCTTTAAAAAAATATAATTTTATCACAATCAAAAATTTATTTTAAATTAAATGTGTGGGACATAATTTCACAATTCTATTTTAAAATTGCGTCTCCTGTGATTAGACGGGTTAAATTAAATCCGTATTTGGCGAATTAAAACTTCACTCAGAACATGAAAATGGTTTCTCTTTGATTCTGGCAGCACATACATAATCTGCAACTGGAATTTTATAACTGCACTTCGAATAAAATAATGGTGTCTTTCGAAATGTATCAGCAGATGAATACACAACTAAAATTCATTCATTAATATATTCTGAACACAATTCTGGTTTTTAATAAGAGAGAATCTGTTTGCGAGTTATCAGCTTTAATTAGTATTACTCTCATAATACGCGTACGGTTTTCCTACGAATTGCGAAATTTGCAGCATAAAAAAATATAATTATTGATATTTTCTATAAATAATAAAAAAAGAGTTGGATTCGTAAACGAAAGTATCGTTGAACATTTTTGAATAATGATTTGAAATGGTTTAAATTTTTCAAAGATAATATTATTATTTATTGTGAAAATTTGCCGCCCCCCAGAAATGTGCCGCCCGGGGCGGGCCGCCCCCCCCCCCCCACCCCCCCCCCACGCTACGCCACTGATATAACCTCAAATTTGTACCTTGCATTTCCCCTGTGTTGAGCGAA
This sequence comes from Limnephilus marmoratus, assembly GCA_917880885.1. Classification (NCBI taxonomy): domain Eukaryota; kingdom Metazoa; phylum Arthropoda; class Insecta; order Trichoptera; family Limnephilidae; genus Limnephilus; species Limnephilus marmoratus. The sequence goes on along the minus strand of OU862907.1, from coordinate 49,140,579 downwards.
CAAACACCGTACAAACACTAAACACTGACGTATGGTATCAACGGCTTACGAAAGACGCTTACACTGACACCGTAAAATAACAAATCCAACAAATCTAATAGATATTAATTATACATTTAACGAACTTCAAATAATATGTCAAATCAATGATGAAACTGTCAACACGTAACACGTTGCAACCTGCAAATCCTGCAAACCGTGCGATGTTTTTTTTAATGGAATTTACTGAAGATTTCATAAGAAAATGGTCTTTAACTACCTACTCCTAGGGACTTAAATCGTACAAAATAAAACAATAGCGAGCGTACGCTAACTAAAATTGTCAGCATTTTGAAAGGCGTAAGTCGGTTTGTTTGATTCTCTAGAACAAAAATACCGCGCTGTGATTGATTATTGAATTTGGATCGCACCCATTCGTCGTAAAAGACGGTAAAAGATATATGGAAAAATAGATCTTACGTTTAAACTAAATATATGGAATTTGTAAAAAAATTCTGTAACTGACTATAAATTCGTAAGCCGTTGATACCAACCTGATGCGTGCGCATTCTGTTTCTTTGGAAAGTGTTGCTAGAGCGTAATAATTATTTCGTACTATGGGTAATTTTTAAACGATTCAGGGAATATTATAACTAAATTTTAATACAATATTTATTTTCTCAAGGCGCCCCTTCGGAGTTGGCGCCAGGTTTTTGCACGTTTTTGAACGTATGGCAGATCCGGCGCTGCCCTTCACTCACGTAAGGCAATAAAATCGGTATACTTTGCTAAGTATTGATAGGGAAGAATTAAAATAACTTCTTTAGAAATTTGTATCTGCATATATACAGTTAAAATATCCTGAACAATTATTGTGAGGAGGGTAGAGTTAATTCACTAAATGGTAAAATGTTGAACTAGCTATAAAAACTTCGAGTTTTAGTCGAGTAACGGTGGTGTCAGTTGCAAGAAAATAATTCACTATTTGTGGGAAAATTAAATTAAGACATGGTAAACGAAGGCTCCGTACCAAATGACATCTAAATCAACGTGACTGATATATGTGTAGTTCCGCTGAGTTGCTGCAGTTTGCAGGGTAAAGCAACCTCAGACGGGTGAAGGCACCAAAAAGAAAAAAAAATGACTTACTCCGGCTTTGGTCGACCATTTCCAGATGAACGAAATAGGTATTCCTCTTTAATGTCGGGATAGTCAATATCTATTTCAGAGTACCTATGCGCCACATTCTTGCGCATATTCCTCTGCCACTAGAGTCCCCGGTTCATATTTGATTGCACAATCGTATTTTTTCTCCTGTTTGACAATCCCGTAGTGCAATATTTCATCACAATGGGATGATGGACACTCTTCTTTGAGAATTGTATCCAGTTCGGATTTTATGAAACCGGCATTTGAGGTCATAGGATCCATTTCAGGTAAACTGTGTTATGATTCGGATGTTTGCAAGATATCCTGGAAAATACATTATCATTGTTATAACCCATTCCGCAGATAAACTGCCGTGAAAGTCAAACTAAAAGAACAAACCAAAGTCAGACATTGAATGGTGCGTTGGCATTTAACGTATGAGTATAAAATTAGGTATAGCAATTTGAAAGCATGAAGTAAAATGTAATCTCTAATAATTAACTATATAAAATAATCTTTCTTCGCTCAAGTCCCCGTTCTGGATTGTCACGGCGGACGGTTAAGTAAATTTGACCCATTTACGCAATGACGTTATATAAATAAATAGACTCGCCATAGTCTCATATACTCGCAATATAATGTGGAAAGTAAGGAACACTCTTTTGTTTTCAGCGATTTTCAGTATAATTTCTTAATTCAAAAGTTTATTCATGTGATAAAGATAGACAATCAAATAACGTGTGTGTATGAATGACATGGATATATGAGCGGGCGGCGTATTGCTTGTCACTTTTTGATGGAACGTTCGCTGTCTCCTTTTCTTTAGGCCCACTAGAATAAAAGGTCCGGCTGCCGGTCAGAGTTTGATATGTCGAGCTATACAATAAATACAATAGGGCAACGACAGTTTTCAAATGGTGGCGATTGTCATCAATACTTGTTGGAACTACTGATGTATGTCTGTGAAGACTGGTCAGTGGTTGAGTGGGCATAGCGTTTGGGTCCCACCCGAGCGTCGCGTGTTCGATTCCTCGGCTGGCTAAGTCCTCCATCACAACACAAGCAACATTTTCGGCTTTCTGTGGTGGTAGTAGGAGATTTTCAAACATTGTTGGGTTATTCGTAACCCGGGAATGTTTGTCTTTCTTTTTATAAAAAAATATTATTAAAATATTAAATATATTATGTGTTGTTTTACCGCAAGCAAACAAATAAACGAGTGTTTAGGGTGATTAGTCTACTTTAAAACAGAAAAGTTTACTTAGCAACAGAAATTTGGCTGTTGCGCGTCCAGATCCTTTACTTTAGTAGGACTTGAATTTTCTCCAATGACGTTTAAAACCGCGAGCGGGAAACATGAAAATTAATTGTAATATTTATAATAATCGATAATTATAAGTAATTTGCGTGTGCTACAAATGAAATATTATTCCTTCACCTTTATTATTATTTGCCGTGTAATTGAAACATTTTCTCATCACACAGGAGGGCGTTTTGGCACTTTTTAAAGGGCAATTTACTTGCTGGTAAGTGCTGGTAAGACGCAACTTTACTAGAAGTGCAGCAGGTTAGTACTAAAGTACTAGATATAGAGACCGGTGCAACTGTCTTGCCTTTGTCTTCCCACTTTGAGATTTCTACTCCTCTTCTAATATAGTATGTAACGTCATTGCATTTATGGGCCAAACAACTTTTTGACACATAGTAAATTTGACACATTTAGGGGTCAGCTCGTAGGTACGGTCTCTTAATTTTAGATGTTTGCTTTCAAAATTTTAATATTTCTAAAATAACATGCTTATTTCTAATAATACAATTTGAAAGCGTATTTAATCGCCTTTCAAAAACAATGTTTAGTTTTGGGATACGTTCAGAAATATTCAATTAAAAGAAGACAAAATTGAAAAGTACGTATTTCAGTTTCCGAAAGAGGAAAATAATGCATTTTGGTAACTATCTCTTTAAAAACAGAAAATTTGACGTATTTTCTTCACGCCATGATTTGACATTATAATGTTAGGTAATAGATTTTCAGACTAGTTATTTTAAATTCTATTTATTGTACCTAATAAAACACAAAGTAATAACCTATTATTTGATTAATAGGTAGGTTAATATTTGGGATTAAGTAAGAGAAGACAAAAGCTAACCTTAAAAAATTGACATCAATAACAATGGCCGCCAGTTGAACATTCGATTCTCAAATGGCAGCTTTTTCAATAACTTGTAATTAATTATTCATTAACTGATTATAAGTGTTCTTGCAATAAAAATGTGCATATTATGCGTGGCCCTGTTTTGTTAAAATTTACCACACTTCATATTACTAACGACTGGTTAAATTAGCGGTAATTTTAGGTATAAAATTGAAAGAAATTTGACAGTTCTTACGAAGTTTGAAAATTTTGTAAACCATAGAAGACTACAAAACATGACTTGTATTAAAAATAGTGATGGGTACAAACTAGTGATGTGCAGTGTCCACAATCGAGACATTTTGATAATTTTCAAAAACCATAGAAAAACCTGGATGTGGGGAAAGGGCAGAAATAGGGTACATGCAGTATATGTAGGTTCCATGCCCGGTGGTAATATGGGTACTCATCGTCTGAGTTTTGGGAATAAGCTTTCTCGGAAAAGACACTTCCTCAAATTATAATTCATATCATCATAACTCTCCTTAGAAACGATTCAGAACAACATTGATTCACGGTTACCAACAGACACGCGCGAAAGCGAATTAGTTGCGTTCCATTTTGTGCAGATTTAACCCGCCCAGATCCACGATGCGATTTTAGTTTACAACGCTCTTTCAAACATCAATAACTCCTCAAATGCTTCAATCAACATTTTAGGTATTCCTAAAAAATATATTTTTGCATCCGTAAAAAAATATTTTAAAAATTGTGACGATTCTGTATAAAATAATAAAAAATGTTTTCCTAAAAGTCGACACATTTCTATGTCAGATGAGACAACAAATTTTAAATTTCTACGGGAATAACAGAGAAGACAAAACGTTAATTCATTCCAACCTCATTAACCTACGTCCAATATTACGATCTCCTTTTAGTGATGTATGATAAAAAGAGATGTAAAATAAAACGTTAAAACCTTTTGCCTATATGTAGAGACTATTTTACTTCTCAAAGTTGACATCATTATAGGTACGTTTTTCGTCGCTTTCTAGTTCATTAATTTGAAATGTCTGAAAACAGAGATGACAATATTAATTATCTTGCTGCAAAAAAGTAGTTGGGTTGCTTGACATTCCGTTTTCATTTAACCCATTGGCCACAGAATTAATGAGCTAAAAAGTTGGCCTTCACCACTGAATTAATTTTGTACCAAAAATTGAAAACCTACATTGGTGTACTAAATCTATTGTTACTTTTGAACCGTATATTCAAATGAAATAATTTCTTTAAATTTGTTTACATATTGGATTATGGTAAAGAAAAACATAAAAATATATATTTTTTTTAATATTAAATATGTGTAAATAAGGTTACAAATATAACCTTCCCTTTTTTCGTCAGTTTTTTTCCACATTTTTTTCAAAAAGTTACAAAAAAACATAGGATTCTTAAATCGAACAATAATAATTTTTGATTTTTATATACATGTATACTAATAACTATTAAAATAATTGTCTATGATAGTCCTCAAAGCAATCAGGGACGTTCAGGGTCACTACCAAAAGCCTAGAACCACTCGCAATTTCGAAGAAATTAAATGGCGGCTGGCTGCATACAAAACTTGGAACACAAATATCAGGGAAAAAACATAAGAAACATATTATTGCCAATTGTATGAAATTAATGATTAATTATCTACAGAGTGTTCGGCATGTAAAATTTTATTGAAAAATGTCAGTATTGTGCTCGTTTTCCGTTTTTTGACGTACCTACTCTAGCCCGTCAGCGTGCCGGGGTTTGTGGTTAAGTACCCGAGTCGCACACCCGGCAGGCTGTCGGGGTTTGTGGCCAATGGGTTAAAAAAGAGCCACAAAAAAATAAGGAACTCCATCGGAAGGTTCGGCCGACCGACCACCTGATCCTCAAACCAGAGTCATTTTTTAATCCCTTTCTGCGTATTTCCTTAAAATTAACGACAAAATGTTACGATTGTAGACAATCAGATGACGGGGGATGTTTTTTGTTTAGTTTTATCTGTTTTGGGTTATTTGCAGGGTCATGCCACATTAGTTCAGAAGTAATTAATGTTTATTTAATTTCATTTTATTTTTATCAAATAATCTCTTCGTGGAAGACTTGATTAAGACTGACAATGTAGTGCTTCTTTTACAATAGCTCCACACAGGAGGCCCTGAGGAAAATAATTCCCCTCAGGGCCTATGTCATCCTTGGGATGATGTGTGGAGAGTTTTTTAGGAAAGGATGGTTAGGAAGTTCTGAGAAGGAAAAGGATATAAGGGGTGGGTAGGAATCTGGGTGTCATTGTGTCCAGGAGGACGTATGAATCCATCTCTTCCACTGCGGTATAAGGCGATGTTCCGAGAGAGTACAGCTGGAGAAGTCAAAGAGACTCCCTCAACCATTCTCTCCTGATCCGGCCTGCCATGCAGTAGGTAGGCAGATGCATCCACCGCCAAAATCAGGACAAATCTCTACCTACGAACCCGGGCACCCCTACTAAGTCACGAAACGTAGCTTACTACTAGGGGTGACCTTTGGCAGATGTGTTGGTTATCCAAAAAATGGTTCCCGGGACGGCGGCACCCATACCCGCCTCCCAAATTGAAAAGCAAGGCATTGAACTGGCAAAGGAAGGATAATTGTTGACATGCTCTATAAATGAGATTCCTGATATATATGTGTTGTAAAACCATATAGTTACATTAAAGGTAGAGCTATGTTAATTTGTGGAGATCTGGAAGAGATACAAGATACAAGGCCGATAAAAATTATAATAATTTCCACCCTTTTCTAGCACCGTCTAGTGATAAAGTCACGTCAAGTGTACTTGTGGATGGGATTAAAAAATGTACGCTTATTTAGTTATGGCATTCAAAAAGGAAGATATGACGCGAAGTGAATAGCCAAGGAAGTCATGGCATGGTCAAGTGAATCAAATACTTTCGGTCGGACCATGCCAAGAGACAGAATAATAGAAATATACAGATAAATCATTTTTAATGGTTTTGGTGGTATATCCTCTCTGCTGCAGAAGGTAGTTTCTGTATTGAAGACAATACTTCATCCAAAATACGATTGTAAACATTACTGCACCACCATAAAACTCTTTTGTGAGGGTCGGGTGCAATATTTAGAATCTTACCTACTATTTTATTACCAAAACTACCCCTATAAAATAATTATTTTAAAAAGGGACTTTCTTTCCATTGAAACAGTAGCAAAGTGACGTCTTTACAAATGATTATTACATGGAAGGAAGTAGCATTAAATATAAATGGTTAGGGTTCAATGAATTGAAGGTACAATTTGCAATGAATGTTAGGATTTTTAGAATATATATTTTTGTAATTATTTATTATTTTTACTATTTTAGAACGCTCACTGTCTTTGTTTAACTTGCTATTTCGATCATCTTCTAAAATGCATATTTTTCATAATAACGGCATGCCGCCACCTCTAAAACCATTTATTGGACAACTAACACTTCTGCCATAAGTGACCTTAAGTAGTTTGTTACGTTTGGTGACTTAGGAGGGGTGCCCAGGTTCATGGGGTAGGTTTGGTTCCGGATCTTGGCGGCGGGTACGTCTGCCTACCAACTGGCTCTGCGTGACTGGCCGGGTCGGGAGAGACTGGTTGAGGGAGACCTTTTGACCTCTCCAGCAGGAAGACCTTTCCCCAAAGATGACATAGGCCCTAAAGCGAATTATTTTCCTCAGGGCCTCATGTGTAGAGCTAATGTAAAAAAAATCTGTATCTGCACTACAGTATCCACAGCTTAAGTTCTCATAGTTTCGTATAGTACTAGATGACGTGTGGTCGCCATTTTACGATTTATTGTAGATTTACTATAGACGAATGCATTACATAATACCTACATATGTAGGTAAATATAATAACAAAGTCTTTGTTTTGCTTTTTTGTAGAAATCTTTTACATCTACATTTTAACCTATATTTTGTTATGATAAACACATCGGATTAATGTTAAAATAACATTTTACCTAAATGGTTTTGGTCGTTATGTTCCTGTGAAATAAATGTTTTTAATTTGCTATGTAAACTATTTCCACTCATAAAAGTCAATTTTATCCTAAAAGTTATCACTAAAAATCGATATAAAAAATAAATTTAACAAAAATGTTAAAACATACGAGTATTTAAAAAATACTAGTGGGAGTTCACACCGGTAGAAGCGAAACCTTCAGAAAATTAAAGTATACAAGAGTCGGAAGGCTACGAAGCACCGCATAAAGAGGAGACCGATTATTCTAACCCATTCTCTAAAAATGCTATAGATGCATGTGTTTGTCTCTTTTTCGTGTCGCTTTTTCGTTTATCCAGTTTCAAATCACAACGGTGCTAAAGAAGTTTTCACGTCAAAGTAATTATATCATTATTTTTTTCGTGGTTTGCTTATTGTTTTTTTTTTAGTGTCGTTTTTTCGTTTCATCCAGTTTCAAATCACAATGGTGTTAAAGAAGTTTTTCACTTGAAAATAATTATAATTTTTTTTTGTGGTTTGCTTGCGCGTAAAACTGTAACAAAAATTTAAAATTCGAGTGTTCTTTAAGTATTGTATTTTTATTGTAATCTATATCTCTATGCAACCAGTGTTAAAACCATTTTATCTGGTATTAACTTAGATCAGCAAACATAAAAAGCTCTTTACGATAAAGTATTTATGAAATGATAGTATTTAAAAAATGATAGTAGGTCGGTGTCAGCCCTTACTAGTACCTAGCGCATTCCACATGTGGCTTTCTGAAACAAGGGTACTATTCTGAAGGCTAACGTGACCCTAGGCGGTCGCTGTCACAGCCGGCTCGCCTTGTTGGGCGTTTCAAATAATATTTGATTATTTATTATGAATGATTTTTTTTTAATATTTCAGTTTTAGGGCACACAATCAATATTTTTTTCTTACAATAAATTAATATAAGCCAAATTAAAAATATTCACCATAATATTTAAAAAAAAAACCTGAAATAATTTCCAAATCCCATAGAGTAACGCTGTGTTACAAGACGGTTTGTCGAGGGTATTTTTAGCATGGTATGGGAAAGGTTAAGAAAGCTGTAGTGAACGACACCAGCACTAGTCCACCAAACGCTCACAAGTAACTTTTTTGGAGTCAATTTTCGCTTGGGGCATGGTTTGGGTGGTTCGGCAGGGTTCAGCCATTGCGATGAGCGCTTCCGATTATCGTACAGGATCCAATTTTCATCACAGGTAATGATTCGATTTAAAATCCCTTCATTATTGTGCCGGTTGAGCAATGCAACGCAGCAGTCAACGCGCGTTTGTTGATTTGCTTCACTCAATTCGTGAGGTACCCACCTTTCAAGCTTTTCACCTTCCCAATTTGCTTCAAGTGGATTAAAATAGTTTTATCATTAACATCGCAGCCTGCAGCTAACTCGGACGTGGTTTGCGATGGATCCGCTTCCACAATAGTATTCAATTCTTCATTATCAACTTTGGTCTCCGGCCATCCACGGGGCTTGTTCTGCAGATCGAAATTTCCAGAACGAAAATTTTGGAACCAAAAACGCACTGTTTTCTTTTGCGGTACCGTCGCCATACACATCATTAATCCTTCGAGCCGTTTCTACAGCACTGGTGCCACGGTGGAACTCGTGCTCGTAAATAACGCGATATAAGTTTTCCATTTTTTAAACTAAGTGAAGCAAAGAAAAAAAAACAATTAAGGAAAAAACAAATGAATTATAATTTTCGAAACACAAATACATGAGTAAATAGCTGTATAAATTTGAATTTGGAATTACTAACCAAAGAGAAGATATTTGAGATCAAAATTGCCAGTACGGCAAAACGCCAATTTCGTATGTAAGGAAATAATATATATAAAAATCTCGTGTCACGGTGTTTGTGGTCACATTTCCTCCGAAACAGGTTGACCGATTTTTATGAATTTTTTAATGTATATTTGGTAGGTATGAGAATAGGTTTTAAAGTATATTTCATACCGTTAGGTGATTAGCGTGTCCCTATCCAGAAAAAAAAAAATTTTAGTATTTTTTTTTTATTTGGCATTAAAAAATACCTATAACCCCAAATTTTAACCTTCCTATCCCCTTCCCAATTTTTAATCGCGATTTTTATATTTTTGTATGAACAAATTGAACGGTCTTTCGTATTTCGAACAACAAAATTGTTTATGTTATTGAATGACAGTTGGCGCTACGTCCGTCTCATCGAACTTTCATCCACACATGCGCAAGACATTCACGAGAAGCGTCGTGTCATTTTGATATTTCATTTGGCATCATGTTCTCGCGTGGGCAAACAATCGAGCTTATTTGTGTCGGCCAAAGACGGACTGACAAAAAATATCGTACACACGATTGCTCCTCGAAATTCATGATGATTTTCTTTATTTAATTTTTTTTTTACTTTAGTTGGTGTTTTTTATCGGCGGTCATCGTTTACAGCATTCCACCTCTTTCTGTCATTGATCCCATCCCCACACACTTACAATTTGTTTCATAACGCTGATGGATTTCATTCGTATTTGTGTTCCAATCAGCCAAGCAGATCGGAGGAATCCAGATTTTGGACTTCCGCACAATAAGTATACTTACCTACATGGTGGACTTGGGTCAAGTACCGCATTATCGTCAGTCCGTTGTTAACCATCATCTTACCGTGACATTTCGCTCTACGCCGAAGTGTTATTTAACTTATCGTTACATAAAAAGTAAATGCTATCGTATTATATCGTATGCTTTATGTGAATCGACTCGTGACTCAGATCTCTATCGTGGATTATAAAATAACCCCAATTATCGAGCGCTTATGGACACATCTTTGACTCACCAAACGGTAACCAAGCCAGAAGACACAACAGCAGTGAGTACCACTTAATTGTGAATTACCTATCTTGTTTGGTGGTCGGGCACAACTGGTATCGAGATCCATAAGCGTTTAAAATAGCAAGGAGTAGCCGCAAAGTTACTCTCGCCCCCGTGCATCGTCACTAATCACAATTCATTAGTTATTTTTTACTTAACTACCAAAATATTAACTAGAACTAATTTATAAGGCAGAACAATGTTTGTCGGGTTAGCTAGTATCTTATATGTAAAAATTTAGGTTCCTTATGTTTGCAAATCTTGGAAAGCAATCGAAGGATTGACACAAAATTTTTATAGAACATTGCATTTTAGCAGTCAGTATTTCAATATATAATGACACCCTCTGGAGAAGATTCTTGGCTTAAAAAATTAGGTTTTTACGGTCCATCGGTCCAAAATCGGCCCATTTTTTTTCATGTATAAGGTTTTCCTGCATGAGAAGTTTGTTTTTTCAGGTCCCTTGGAAAACTTCTTAAGACGGTTTCACTGCATAATGGTAAGCTCTGGCGTTATGAAATTTGCATAAAAAGTTTACTACAGGTGGTGCGCCGGTAGATTGAAAATGTGTGTATTTCATATATTTTAGCGGCAGGGAGGGAAAGCAGGAGCGGGAGGGTAACGAAGGAGGTGGGGTTCGCGGGAAGGGGGAAAGCGGGGAAGTTGGAAGGGAAACGCAGGAGGGGAACAGGGACGCATGGAAATGGACTTTTTTTTACATAAGCTCCACACAGGAGGCCCTAAGGCAAATAAGAGGGGGGAAGGGGGAAAGGAACTCAGGAAGGGGGTTAGCGGGACGGGGGAAGGGGAGAAGTGGAGTGGGGAGAGGGAGAGGGAACGCGAGAGGGGAAAGGATACGCAAGGAGAAACAATTTAGATCAAGGTATGGTATACGCAGGGAGAAACAATTTAGATCAATTCAGCTAATAAGTTGACAACAGTTTTTGATTCCGAGGCGGTACGAAGTTCGCCGGATCAGCTAGTGTATTATAAACGTCTTCGTAACTTGACTTTTTAAAAAATAATTAATATAATATTCCAAAGTTACACAATGTTTTTTTTTCAAATTGCGGTCGGATCTGTTGATTCACAAATATGTACATTTTAATTGTTGTGAGGTTGAATTGTAGATTTGTAAATTGTACTTTGAAGCAACAAAGCTTACAGTCTAAATTCTGCTTCGTTGGTGTTAAATATATCAATATCCCAAGTGATTCTATTTAACAACAAGATAACTCCCCACCGGCATGACCATTGGCAATTAGTTAGCCTCGCAGACTAGGAAATAAAACAGTCTGTGCTGTCGGTGACGGCCTTGATAATAATTTTCCATCCTTTCCCGCTATTCGTGGCTCGGCTCGCGCTAATGTTCCAAATGTAGGTATACGCAAGCATAACATTTGGGTGTAGGTTAACTATTTACTATAGGTAGTTGTAGTAAAAAAGCATTAAGTAAAATGATTTTATTAAAAAAGAGTTAAATTAGTTGCAATAATACTAACATAGGAGAATGAACACAATTGAATGATTCTGGGTAGTAAAATTATAATATGTTAATATTCATACATGTTCAATATCAGAGAGAATTTTTAAGTCCAGACAATGTCAGTAAAAATTAACCACTTTTTGTTAATCTAAACAGTTCAGGTTTATAAATACATAATTTACGTTTAAATATTGTAGTAATAGAAAAAAAAGAATAGTAAAAAAGTGAATACTTAGATGAACCAACTAAAATTAGTTTTTTGAGCAGAAAAAGTGTTGGTGGATGTCTAATTACAGAAACACTATCAAATATTCTGATTATCTAATTATAACAAAATACTTTAATTAACATTATGTCGGTATGCATGTAATCATGTACACACAACAATTTCGATGTTTTTTTAAAATTAAAGAACCTTTAAAATAAAACATAAATATAAGCAATCAAATCTTGAAGAACAAAAATTTCACCTTGTTCATCCTAACCCCGTGTTTACTTGCTAGGAGATTGCCACAAGATTCACAACAGGAATCTTGTCACCCTCGGAGTCAGCACATGTTTCTAAACACTTGACTTTTTAAATATGAATAGTTTCAATCAAAACAAGTGAAAGGTTTAACAATTATCCCAAACAAGACTATGCACAAAAAAGGAATGACTAATGCACGGGGTATGGAACATTACACTGGTTTAAGTCTACTGGGAGTAATCATATGCCTCTGTAAATACGTTTTACGTGAAAATAATGAACCACATTAAGAACACAAGAAAGGTTTTCTCCACTGTGAGTTATTATGTGGAACTTTAAATTCGACTTTTGCGAAAATGAGGAGTTGCATTAGGAACAAGAGAAAGATTTTACTCTACTATGCGTCAGCATGTGTTTCTTTAAGTTTGTTTTATGCGAAAATGAAGACTTGCAGTCGGAACACGAGAATGGTTTAACTCCACTGTGAATAAAAACGTGTCTACTTAAATGAGTCTTTCGTGAAAATGAAGAGTCACAGATGGAACATGAGAATAATTTACCTCCACTGTGGGTCAGGATGTGCCTCTTTAATTGTGTCTTTTGTGAAAATGACGAGTTGCACCTGGGACAAGGAAATGGTTTTACTCCACTGTGAATCCTCATGTGAATCGATAAACTGTTATTTCGTGCAAACGAAGATGTACAGATGGAACATGAGAAACGTTTAATTCCACCTCCACCGTGAGTGAGCCTGTGTCGCTCTAAATGTGACTTTCGTGAAAATGTAAAGTTGCAGTCGGGACATGAGAAAGGTTTGATTCCACTATGAGTCAGCATATGTCGTGTTAAATCTCCTTTACGCGAAAATGAAGAGTTGCACCTGGGACAAGAAAATGGTTTTACTCCACTGTGAATCCTTCTGTGAATCAATAAATCTATATTTCGTGTAAACGAAGATGTACAGATGGAACATGAGAAACGTTTAATTTCACCTCCACCATGAGTGAGCCTGTGTAGCTTTAAATCTGTCTTTCGTGAAAATGTGGAGTTGCAGTCGGGACATGAGAAAGGTTTGATTCCACTATGAGTCAGTATATGTCGTTGTAAATCTCCTTTACACGAAAATGAAGACTGGCAGTCGGAACACGAGAACGGTTTTTCTCCATTGTGGATTATTATGTGGCGCTTTAAATTCGACATTTTCGAAAATGAGGAGTTGCAATAGGAACAAGAGAACGATTTTACTCTACTATGCGTCAGCATGTGTTTCTTTAAGTTTGTTATTTGCGAAAATGAAGACTTGCAGTCGGAACACGAGAATGGTTTAACTCCACTGTGAATAAAAACGTGTCTACTTAAATGAGTCTTTCGTGAAAATGAAGAGTTACAGATGGAACATGAGAATAATTTACCTCCACTGTGGGTCAGGATGTGCCTCTTTAATTGTGTCTTTTGTGAAAATGACGAGTTGCACCTGGGACAAGGAAATGGTTTTACTCCACTGTGAATCCTCATGTGAATCGATAAACTGTTATTTCGTGCAAACGAAGATGTACAGATGGAACATGAGAAACGTTTAATTCCACCTCCACCGTGAGTGAGCCTGTGTCGCTTTAAATGCGTCTTTCGTGAAAATGTAGAGTTGCAGTCGGGACATGAGAAAGGTTTGATTCCACTATGAGTCAGTATATGTCGTGTTAAATCTCCTTTACGCGAAAATGAATAGTTGCAGATGGAACATGAAAAAGGCTTTTCTTCACTCTTAGTCAGCTCTTTATTAACGCGAGGATCTTGCGTAATCGAACAATTGGACGAGGCAGGAGATGTCGAATGAACCCGATCACGCTCCATGATATTCTTAGGTGAATTGTTTTCAGGTTCGCCATATCCATTATATTCATCCGAATAATGGGTTCCTAAAAAAAAGGAAATGTTTATCAATGTCTGTTGATTTATTTCCGTTTAGTAACAATTTCCGCAGTTCTATCCTTAGTGTGTCTACTAAAATGCTAAGCCGCCCACCATTCACCTGCTGAAACTATCTTCGTAATAGCTTAATTTGTTTTAGCAAAATGATATTTTTTAACATGTACCGTTTTACCAGATAATGTGTTTATACATTTATAAAAATCATAGGTATACTTTCATTCATCCTAAGTAGTTACACCAGGATAGCTACTTGTATTCAGAGAAATCTTTTTTTTTTACTAATGTTATAGATACATAAGTATAATATAATGAAGAAATTAGAAATATATTCAACACTTTTATAATGTTTACTACTTAAATAAGCGTTCTTCAAAAAAAAAAATCATATGAGACTTTTCCGTAAATAAATACGTTACTATGACTTTTGAAAATGAAAGGTTGACACGAAATTTACGATGCGCTTTTTCACAAATTAAAAATGTATATTTGCAAGTGACGAAACGGCAATCGATAATAATATAAAGATAAACTATTTCCTAACCAAGCGACTAAAATTTATTTTATTGTGCTAGGAGCACTTTGTCAAAATAGAGTATAATCAAGGCAGGTGCGGTAAGTTACTAGCAAATCCACGGTAGATTTCTTGGCACACTAGAGATTAAGTTGCTGCCTTTAGATAAAACCGAGTGTAGCTAACTTGTAAGAACTCCAAAGCTTTTCGAAATTCATAAGATAACGGAGGATTGCATTCGAAAGTTGTGCATACCGGTCGTGTGGTCAATTTTCTCGGTGTTTTCCAAAGTCTCCATCTTAACATCTGACAGGCCAATATGTGTCTCCGTATATGCCGCATCACCTGTGTTCAACTCACCATTTCCGGGCTCTATCTTGAAGGTGATGGTTTCTGGAGTAGGAACAACAAAAGGAAAATGTTACAAAAAATAAATGATTTGAACATGTAGGTATGTGTGCGCAATATGTAGACCATATTACGACAGAACTCAAATAAAAAGAAAAAATATGTATATACGATTCCAAACACTATTCCTGTCATTTTTAACGTTGTGCTCACCACCCAATCCCACCAATCTTCCTTACCCAATCCCCAATTACCCAATCTTTTCAGTGTATTCCAAATTCCAAATATTCCATCATAACATCCTGGAGGTCGATGTCTATCTCCGCATATGACATTTCATCTGTGATTCCTTCTTAAAACCCTAGTTCTATCTTGATGGTGATAGTTTCAGTTTTGTGGAGATCCATATCTTATATAGGTACTTGGATACTAGTCTTAATTAATTCATAATTAGACCTCTTTTCGAACATCAAATGGAGTGTGAGTGCTATAATAAAATAAAGTACTTAAGTACTTAAATTATTATTTAATTGGGAATAATTCTAGACTCAAATGAATCTCTTGAAAAAATGCCAATTTTATTGTAAAAAAATGGCAAAGAAGGCATCTTTCCTTGGAAGAATTTGGAAAATGTAGATAAAAAATATATATATATTAATACGGTAATAAAAACAATTATTGCACCACAGAGATTTCTGAGATACCTACCTGAGAATCCTGAGATTCTTGAGATTAATAATCTCAAGAATCCTCTTGAGGTTACTAATCTAGCTTTATTTGTCTTTGTAATGAAGTTAGCTTAAAAAACTCAAAATAATCAAGAATAGAGCAAAGAGACAAATTTTGGAGTGATATAAATATAAATCAATAACAATAGTTGTCTTTTATAATATTGGTGAAGAAAAAGGTTTTTTTCTAAAAAATATTCGTATAAAACTTGCCCAGTCATCCCAAACCCAAAGCCTATATAAAATAATAAAAAAGATTGACGGATCAGCAGAAAAACTTAAGTAAATTTTTGATACCATTTTTAAAATTTGAAACAGCAGAAATTAAACTAATGATTTGTAGTAAGTAATATTATTTGTGTTTATTGTGGGTCAATAGTTAACCATACAAAGGGAAAATGATAATAATTCAGATGCAGACAACTACAGTAACAGGCAAGTATTCCCTTAGCATAAAATAAATGGATATATTGAGTGGAATTTGTATCTAAATAATATTGCAAACCTTTGTTTTGAGTTTTATCTGATTGTAACCTAAAATGTAATTACTCATGATTATATTACATGCATATGTATATAAAAACTAAATAAAAAAAAAAAAATACTTTGCAGTCGGTGTCCTGTCAGGGTGTGATGCAAATAGAATGAGAATTTCTCAAGCGAGATCTACTGCGACTCCGGAAGAACCTATACCATCGACTTCAAGAGAGAGGCAAGAAAGCAGACGTAACGATCATAGCGATCTAACGTAACAATTACCTACGAACGTTTGGCGTTTAGATATGATACAACAGTCGATTAGGCCGGCGATACAACGGTCGATTTTGGAACAATGAGCACTATTTGTCAATATTGCAATGCTTTGAAGTTTCAACTCGAATCGCCAGGATTATGTTGTGCGAATGATAAAGTCAAATCAACACAACTGACGACGCCACCTGAACCACTGAATTAGTTTTTCTTAGGGCAAGAACCTCTATCAAAGATTTTTTTTGCAGAATATTCAAAATGACAACAGTGTGTTCCAAATGACATCATTTGGTGCAAATGTAATTGAAGAACGTGGTTTCAATCCAACTTTTAAGGTATTTTTTTTTGTAACACACATTATATACATCCATTGTAATATAAATCTACATATATAGGTATATGAAAATTTCATGAATAAAGATTTTTTTAACCCTAGAAAGATAACCATATTTCGATGTACGGTAAAGATAATCATACGTAAAATTGACGCATGAGTTTTAAAGAGCTATAAGTATTATTTTAAAGGGCCATTGGCATTTACTTTAATTTATAGTATTTTTTGTAATTATTTTTTGGTCATACGATCTAATGTACGTATAACCTTATTATGCTAAAAATAAAAATATTTACTCATAAATTAAAATATAATATTACCAGATAAAAGAACAATCTTTCGAAATCAATTTAGACTTTTTTGTGGAAAAGCCAACAGGGCTAAATTTTATTTAAAAACGACATATTTCCGGTTTTGTCTGGTTATTCCTTCTTAAGATGAATAAACTAATCGGTATTATATTTTAACACACAAATGCATGGAAATTCAACATTCTGTGAATAAGTACCTATACTTATATTTATTTGTTATATGAAAAAAAAACGAAACGTGAAACTTCTTCAAAAATCAACCAAACTTGGAATAATATTTTTTTCTCTCAATTCACTTATTTTCATAAATAATCAGCCATTTAGACTAATGAACTAAATACTTAATATATTATTATATTTAATAATAGCATACTTGACTTATATATAAAAATGAATCGCTGAATGTGTTACTAAGCGAATAACTTTCTAACGACTGATGTCCAGGAGTGATGGAAATATGAATCCGTTCTGCGGTGAAAGGCAATGAATCGAGATAAACAGATGATCTGGCAGTAACGCACAAGCAACCGATTGAAAAAAAATTATCCTTAAAAATTTATAATGGGTTTTAAACTATCAAATATTTGAAGTAAATTTTCGAGTACTGTGAAAGTTCTATTCAAGTTCTGTGATATTTCATTTTTATGATGCAACTGGCTTATAATGATATAATAACAGAACTTGAGTAGAACTTACACAAAACGTGAATATTATCTTAAAATTTTGAATGGTGAATTGTTAAAATTTTTTAGAAATATTAAATAAATAAATAAAAATTTTAAAAAAAAGTACCAAAAAAGTACCTACATAATCGTCTATTCAACCGTTATATTATTCACAATAAATATGTCCAGTTGTCAAAGAAAATCAAAGACAAAAATGTTTTTTAGTTATGATAATTAATAACAAAAATAATTTTCGATTCATCAAAGTAGTATTTACTAACCGCGAAATACATACTTTGAGATGTAAAAGACATAATTTCCATTGAAAAATATTCCTTTCTGCCAAAACTCAAATAAAACTGATTTTATACCCCTGAGAACGGCGCATCTTCTGTGAACATAATTACACATGAGTTTCACGGTAAAGGCGACGCCTTACGACTTGCCGCGATGAACAAATGCCGCGGAATCAGATTAGAAGAGGCGCTATGAAATTATTTACAAATTCGTCGAGGATTTTTCGTTGCCAAATTCAAGAAACGACACGGGCGACGTTACATCAATGTACGAAACTCAAATCACCGAATTTGAAAATATTCACAGGCCTGCTACACTCTTAAAAAGGAAGAATTAAAATAAATGCTATAGAAACTTGTATCTGCACACAAATACTTAAAATATTCGGTGGAAATTATTGACAAATGGACAAATATTGAACTAGCTTTTAGAAAATCCTAATTTTTTAATATTTTTTATTTATTTATTAACATTTAAAATCTGCTAAACTATTTATGTAGTTTGTTAGCAGATACATAATGACAACATTTTACGCAATAACATATATTTTAATGTATTATTATAACACAAATATTACGTATATTTTAATTTATTATATGTAATATTGATGCTAAAATAGCACTTAGATAAACTGTTAAAATTACGGAATAGTAGGTATATATGTAAATAGCACTACAAGCCTTATATTATAAAAAAACAACTACAGATAAATAAAATCAAAAAGTAAACAGTTTCATATACACGAGCACTAAACTAAATTACAATGTTTTCCATTTCCTCCAAAAGTGAAATCCAATTAGGAATACAAAGGCTTCTGTAGGGCATCAATATAAATCATCAGAATCTAATAGCCATTTCCTTTGATTATGTTTGACTTCAGCAGTAAAAACTTTATTATTTTTAATTGACATTTGAAGTTTTGTGAAATATTTTGGGTACAATATAGTTTAGGGTAGGTACTTTCACCGTATTTATTTGTACATTTCGGAACCACCAATCCTTCATTTTGAGTGAATCTTGTATTATGTTTATGGTAAACTCTTTCACTGTACAAGAAATCAGACAACATAACATGTTGACTTAAAATATTATAAAATATTAATCCTCTGACAGGCCGAATAATGGGGGTGTCAATTGCAAGATAAACCGATTCACTTTCTTGGGATAGATTGATGGAATTCGTGGCAGTGACAATTCGTGGCAAGACACCAAACCCAATGACATCTAAATCAACGTAAAATAATAAAATCAAGCTGAAGTCTGCAGGGTTAACCAACATCAAACGGGAGAGGGCATAGGAATAATAAGTTAATAGCTTACCATGGCTTTGGTCAATCCTTTCCAGATGAACGAAACATTCCTTTTTAATGTCCGGATAGTCAATATCTATTTCAGAGTATGCGTCACATTCTTGCACACATTCCTCTGCCACCAGAGTCCCTGGCTCGCACTTGATGGCAGAAGCGTGTTCTCTCTCCTGTTTGACAATCCCATACTGCAATATTGCATCACAGTGTAATGTTGGACTCTCTTCATCGGGGATCGCCTCCGGTTCGGACTTAATGAAACCGAAATCCGAGGTCACAAGATCCATTTCCGGTAAACTTCTTTATGATTCTGATGTTTGTGAGATATTCTGAACAAACAAATCGCCAATTTGACAGTGCACTTCGCATTAGACACTCTGCCGCGAACGTCAAGTTGACAAAACAACCGACTTTCGTTTTACGGCGGTCTTGTTGTGGGAATCATGTGGAATTAGTAAAATAACTGCTTACGGGATATTAATTGAATTAACACCTCCACTTGTGATTAAAACTTATTAATAAGTGTTGATGAATATGTCAGATGATGACAGATATGAAAAATGATGTCATAGACAATAGACTTAACTAGAAATGGACAATATTTATGTTTGGGTTAACTGAACCGATTCTTTTGCTGTCACTGGAATCATTGTTTTAATTTATTTGTGGAACCGGTTATATTTGGATCCTTTTAGGATATGTGTAAAAAATAGATTCCATCGAAAAACAAAGAATCCAAAATTTAAAAAAAAACTTCTCGTTACGAATTTGGACATGGTTCGATGGCTAGTACCCGAAGTGGGTTTGTCACTGTAGTTTTGGTTATTGGAGACCGCTATAGAACCGAATATTTTTACAATATCGTTTGTAAACGGTTCGTCAAAAAAAAACCTTGGTGGGGTGACTAGAGTCTAGAATATTTCTGTTAAAAATTGGACCGGTTCTTTTACAATTTCAATAAATTTACCGTTTTTGATTATCATTTCCCCTGTCTTATTTTATAAATAAAGCGTTGTGTTCCAACATCATAAATATATGAGTTTTTGTAAAAAATTAGGCGTGAATGCCATTTTTGATTTTTATAACCTGGAATGTGATGTTATTTTTGTGCTGTCGTTTTTATTTCTGGTTTATTTATAAATCGTGTTTAATATCATCCTGCTTATTTAACCTGCAGCATTAATGCTTTGAAATTTGTATCGACACACACAAACTTAAAACACCCTAGACAGATAGAGTTTCTTGAAAAAAGTTTTCAAAACTGGTTTAAATTAAATCTGTATGCGGTGAATTAAGACTCCACTCAGATCATGAAAATGGTTTTTCTTTGATTCCGGCAGTACATAAATAGTCTGCAACTATAAACTACTAACTGCACTTTGAATAGGTGAATGTTTTAAAAAAAAAACTGACGAAAACTCTTTTGGCCGTGAAAATCTAAAATCATATCCATGTTTTGTTCTTTTTTGAAACAAGTTATCAAAACATTTCTCTCCTCCCCGGCGCTTGAAAATCTGCGGTTGAGTCGATCGATCGGAGTCTAATAATATTGAGGTAAATCGCCAGTAGTTCAAGTTTGAGCACCCCTGCCTTAAAGCACCAGAGTCAAAATAAGTGTAAGTGTAAAATCCATCCTGAGTTACTTTTTTTAATTAATTTTTGCCATAAAAATTGTCGTAAAAAAAGTCCCAAAATATGTCATTATATGAAGGTGTCATATTTCGTGTTATTTTTTCCTTCGTTTCAAATACCTTTTTTATAATTTAATTATTATCCTTTATCTTCAAATAAATGGCCCTCGTACATCCTAATTTAATACTTTATTCCTCAACCATACAAATGTTATAATAACTACAATAATACTCAATCACAGGAATTGGCTTCGTGTGATTTATCGCCATATTTTTATTTGTATAACTGTTCCGATGTATCAAAATATGTAAAGAAAACGATAAAACATTTTTTTTATTTATTTTTATTTTTATTGCTTCTTCACAATTTATAAACATATATTTTTAGCATGTAATTATTAATCCCACTAGGATTCGCCTGTATCGGGGTTAATAATTTCACAATTTAATAAAAATAACACACGCAAATATCGGTCATGCAAAACAGTTAAGTAAAAGTAAAATAATAAAATTTAAAAATAAAATGATAAACAGAGAAAATAATAAATGATAAAAATATATGAATTAACAACTAAGTGTTAAGAGATCAGACGAAATGTTATCATTCATTATATCATTAGTTCATACCATTTTCAACAATAGATAAAATTAAAAAAATATATCTCCTTAGGTTTTTTTTTTAAATATGTGTAAAAAATAAAAAAATGAAAAAAAACAAAGATTTATAAGCGATTACATTAGAGCGAATCTTTCTTATGCAATATTAAAGTGACTATCAAATAATTATAAAATAAATATGAAAGAAACCGTTTTGATCACAACATTATTGTTTTCATTCCATTTAAGTGCCCGTTTTCATTAAAATATGATTGTATTTTATAGTGTGACACCTTAGAAATGCCATCCGTGTGATCTTTTAGTTTTGACAAAGTTATGGGATACCTACGATAACCCCTATATATTTATTTATTTATTGTTTCTTTACCTTTTTAATTTAGGTGTTATTGTTTAAATTGAAATTTTGAACTTCATTTTGACTTGAGATTAACAATTTTATAGAGTACACAAAATCATGTGTTGAAAGACAATATTGTTACAATAAATATTTCTCACAGAATGGGCCTCTACTGCACTATAGGAACAAATACATTATAACGTAAAACATGTAGAGTGACCATATGTTGAAATTAGCTTTGAAATAACATTTTTTTTTGCAAGTTGTATAATCTATAATACTTAAGATTAGGTTCGGTTAGAAAATTAATATGTAATGGCAAGTTAAGAAGAAAATAAAAAATAATATATTAACAGTAAATATACTGTAATAAATAATCAATATGCTATTAATTTAGAAATGACAATGTAGAAAAAATCAATTGGCAATCCTCAGCTAATACGAATAATTTAACCATCTTTTTAAAAGTGCACAAGGAATTAGATGACTTAATATGTTCTGGAAGGCTATTAAATATGAGTGGAGCCTGATAAAAGTAATTTCTTTGACCAAAAGAAGATTTAGTTTGAATTGACACAAAGTTAAGACCAGACCCAATTCTAGTAGTACGAATTTGCTGAGTTCTTTCTGCAATATTAATATTATTAAAAAATTTACAAAGTGTTTGTGTAATATACAGATGTTTTACATTCATGGCATTACATTCCTTATAAAGTATATGAGTTGGATATCTAAATTTTTTCTTAAACATAACTTTAAGGATCAGTTTTTGGGCAATGTTAAGTGGTTCTATATAAGTCTTTTGGCAAGAACCCCAGCACACTATATTATAAGAAAGTAGAGACTGGATTATTGCAAAATAAACCGTCTTCAATTTTTCCTTGTCTAGTATATGTCTGAGTTCTTTAAAGATATAGGTATATATATATTTATCAAATTATAAAAACTACAGTAAAGTATGCCAAGATTAAAAACGATTACCAATCTTCACAAAATTATAACACACCTCTCTTTACCAAATAAAAACACGAACTTAATAAAGTAATAGAATTTTAACTTAACAAAAAGGTTCAACTATTTTCGAATTTGAATTCATTCCGATCACGCGAAAATTTTCTAGAAAGGGTGATTTTTAATTTGATGACATAGTGACTGTTATTTAAACGGTATTTTGAGCACGATATCGGTTTCTCTGTACAGTGAGTTAAAGCACGAATATCCAACTTTTTTGACAACACTTACAGGTGCATCCCAACCACATAAAATGGTTTCTCTTTAGTGTCGAATCTAATGGTTTGCGTTTTAGCATGATTAATTAATTTATTTTTTGTAAGCGCCTGCACGTGCATTGCGGGTACTAAAATGACTTCTCTCCAGTGTGGGTTCTGGTATGTTGGACGAGGTTACTTTTCCGATTGCACTTATAAGAGCATTCAAGGCAAGAGAATGGTTTTTCACCAGTGTGGGTTTTAATATGAGCCACTAAATTGCCTTTTTCACGGCACTTATGAGAGCATTCTGAGCAAGAGAAAGGTTTCTCTTCAGTGTGGATTTTAGTATGTTTAACTAAATCACTTTTTCGTTTGCTCCTGTATGTGCATTCCGAGCACGAGAATGGTTTCTCTTCAGTGTGTGTTCTAATATGAAACACCAGATTGATTTTATCACGGAACGTATAAAAGCATTCTGAGCAAGTGAATGGTTTCTCTGCAGTGTGGGTACTGCTGTGTAGGGCCAGTCTACTTTTTCGATTGCACTTATACGAGCAATCGAGACACGAGAATGGTTTCTCTCCAGTGTGGGTTCTAGTATGTTTACCTAAACCACTTTTACTTATGCACCTGTACTTGCATTCCGAGCACGAGAATGGTTTCTCTCTAGTGTGGGTTCTAGTATGTTTAACTAAATCACTTTTTCGTTTGCTCCTGTATGTGCATTCCGAGCACGAGAATGGTTTCTCTTCAGTGTGTGTTCTAATATGAAACACCAGATTGATTTTATCACGGAACGTATAAAAGCATTCTGAGCAAGTGAATGGTTTCTCTGCAGTGTGGGTACTGCTGTGTAGGGCCAGTCTACTTTTTCGATTGCACTTATACGAGCAATCGAGACACGAGAATGGTTTCTCTCCAGTGTGGGTTCTAGTATGTTTACCTAAACCACTTTTACTTATGCACCTGTACTTGCATTCCGAGCACGAGAATGGTTTCTCTCTAGTGTGGGTTCTAGTATGTTTAACTAAATCACTTTTAGCTATACACCTGTACGTGCATTCCGAGCACGAGAATGGTTTCTCTCCAGTGTGGGTTCTAATATGAAACACCAGATTGATTTTATCACGGAACGTATAAAAGCATTCTGAGCAAGTGAATGGTTTCTCTGCAGTGTGGGTTCTGGCATGTTGGACGAGGTTACTTTTCCGATTGCACTTATAAGAGCATTCAAGGCAAGAGAATGGTTTTTCACCAGTATGGGTTTTAATATGAGCCACTAGATTGCCTTTCTCACGGCACCTATGAGAGCATTCTGAGCAAGAGAAAAGTTTCTCTTCAGTGTGGGTATTAGCATGTTTGACTAAATCACTTTTTCGTTTGCTCCTGTATGTGCATTCCGAACACGAGAATGGTTTCTCTTCAGTGTGTGTTCTAATATGAAACACCAGATTGATTTTATCACGGAACGTATAAAAGCATTGTGAGCAAGTGACTGGTTTCTCTGTAGTGTGGGTACTGCTGTGTAGGGCCAGTCTACTTTTTCGATTGCACTTATACGAGCAATCGGGACACGAGAATGGTTTCTCTCCAGTGTGGATTCTATTATGTTTACCTAAACCACTTTTACTTATGCACCTATACTTGCATTCCGAGCACGAGAATGGTTTCTCTCTGGTGTGAGTTCTAGTATGTTTAACTAAATCACTTTTAGCTATACACCTATACTTGCATTCCGAGCACGAGAATGGTTTCTCTCCAGTGTGGGTTCTAATATGATACACCAGATTGTTTTTCTGAAGGCTCTTGTATGAGCATTCTGAGCAGGAGAACGGTTTCTCGCCAGTGTGGGTTTTTGCATGACGAACGAAACTGCTTTTAATCCTACACCTGTAGGCACAAATCGGACAAAAAAACGATTTCGTTCCTGTGACTGAATGCTTTGCTTTTAGGTTTCCAGTCTTTGTAGTAGATGTAGACACAAATTCTGAAAAACAATATTTTATTTATATACTTTTGAATGTAGCTATAACTTTGTGGTTATCCATTATAAATAAATGAGCAATGTTACTTTGTTTGAACCACTTATATATTTGAATCAAGCCGACCGGTTTCGGAACGACCGTTCCTTCTTTAGGGTAAACGTATACTATATACAAAAAGTTTGAGCTCCATCGTGACTGGAGATGATAGTGACACGCCTGAAAAAAACAGTCGTCAAAGTGGCGTCACACAACATTTACCCCAATCTGTCAAAAAATTGACACATTTTCGAGTAAAAAAATCATGGCCTCGGTGATTGGTCGAATTTCTGCCTCAAGTTGAGACCATCAATGCAGAACCATATTATGATACCTTAAAAAAATCTCAAAAGTAGCATTCAAAACAAAAGGAGGGAAATGCTAACCAGAGAAGTGTGCTTGTCTCACGAAAACATCCATCCTCATACAGTCTTAGTCGCTATACGATACGCTCTTAGACTCATTTGGTTGGGATGTTTTGAACCACCTCCCATAGTCCCATGACTTGGCATCTTCAGATTATTATCTTTCCACCTTCCTGAAGGCATGTATGGATGAAAATAAATTTTCAACCGTAGAGCAGGTGCAGAAAGTGGTCCTGAAGGTGGGGAAGGAGCTGGCGGGGGAATTTTTCGAGGCAGGCATAATGAAACATGTGCCACGGCTCACCACATTCATTGAATATGTTGGCGATTATATGGAAAAATAGTAAATAAGTGAATCAACAATTTTGTATAATTTTTTTTCTAATACCCTTTTTCAAAAAAAAAAAAAATCAGTACACTTACTTTCTGAACATGCCTCGTACATAGATTAATTTTTCCAAACCTTGTTATTTTGTTTTCACTTGGTTTTATAACGCATGTTGGTTAATAATGTTAGAAGTAGCTTTTGAGTTTGGTGCAGGAGGTAAAAATAATATTATAAAGTGTGTTTTTTCTAGGCACACATAGAAAAAAAAAAACCGATTCAGTAGTAATCACCGCATGATATGGATATATATATATTCATTGAATCGGTAAATCCAATAACCGCCACAGACGTTTTAATAATGATTTGACGACCGGTGTGGTGCAGCGGTGAGGCGCTTGACTCGAATTCCGAAGGTCGCGGAATCGAATCCCGGCGTGGCAAATAAATTTTATTTTATTAATTTGTGTATTTCACAATTTATTAATTAAAAATAATATATAGTATATTTGCGGCACGTTCCAGAGTTGAAGATACACTCAGTATCGCTCTGGTGTAAGAGCACTATTCAGAATTGAAACGTTGCTTGAAATGGCTTCTGCCGTGTTTGGTGACTAGATCTGAATAGCCAGGTTCTTCCCCACCTTCCTCTTCCCTATCTCCTTCCCCTCCCCGTTGCCATCAGCCTCACAACATACCCCAATTGGGGATGCCATAGTCCCACTGGCTCCAGACGGGAGCAGTTGGGACTATTGTGCGGTATTCATGTAAAAAAAAAAAAATCATCCGAAAGAGATGTCAACGAAAAATTACAAATTCTGATCATATGAATTCATGCAGATTC
Source organism: Limnephilus marmoratus (assembly GCA_917880885.1). Lineage (NCBI taxonomy): Eukaryota > Metazoa > Arthropoda > Insecta > Trichoptera > Limnephilidae > Limnephilus > Limnephilus marmoratus. Next base: position 49,113,931 of record OU862907.1, on the reverse strand, counting down.
ATATTTAAAAATCTTATATTTCTGACAGAGTCAGAAATATGTATAATGGAGTAATGCCTCTTAGTTCGATCATCTCTAAACAAAAAAAAAACTTAAAACATAAACACGCTACAAGATTACCAGAAAATTTATTATTACGAAAAGCAAACAAAACAATGTTTCAAAAAGACCCTTCTACACGGCCATTAAAGTACATAATAACCTTCCAACACATGAAGTAATCAGGATGGTTCGTTATTATGTTTTCCCCTTTCTTCTGTGTACGGCATGAAAATCAGGAATCTTTGCCAAGCGTTGACAGGGAAAATGTAACAACAATGCTTTGGAAATTGTATCGGCACACACATTGGATATGCGCCATAAATATATTTGGGCATTAATTTCTTTAAATTAATAATTTATGCTATAAGACCATAAGGGCGCCATCTATGGTTTTTGTATTGTATTGAATTTAACCTATGTGACTTGAGATGCAGTGTATTCATGCATTTCCTTACCTCTGTGAGGCAGGCAATTGCTTCTGACGGGAGTGTCAGTGAAAGGCCAACAGATGTCACTGGTCAGTCATTATCCAGTGGTTCACCCAGTGAGTGAATTATTGTTGCACCTAAGATTGGATTTTGGCACGCATTATTAATATGCAAATTTTTCATTGTTGAAACTTCCTTGCTGTGCGAAACATCTGTTAAGATTATGCAATATCGCCTTGATATTTTGAGTGAAAAGAAGTGTCTTTTGTGCTGGACATCATACAAGAGCTGCATTCTCTGAGTGAGTATTGTTCTGTTTTCACTTGAGATTTTGGAATTGCTGGGTCAACTGTTTTTGTGTCACATAGGGAAGAATTCAATTTTCGTTAATTTACATAGGGTAGTCATCTCCCTCGTGTCAGGGGCTATTTACACGCCCCTACATATTTAATGGTCCTTCGTAGCCTGAATTATTCATTCAATTCGAGATTATAGCTGATATTACATGGATGTTCGAATTTACGTATTTTTTTTTGGTAAATTTGAAGTACCTCTCATTTTTTGAGAACTATAGCTGGTCTTGTTTTTTGCTTTTGGATGACATATTTGGATGTTCGCAGAATTATTCGCAACATTATTATTATTAATTAATTGTTAACATTGTTCGCAGAATTGTCGTAATTTTGGATAATTATTCGCAACATTATTATTAATTAATTATTAACATTGTAACATTATTGTAAAATTTTGTGGTAATCTTTTCGCATATATAAAAAATGCCAAGAATTACGGAAGAAATTTTAAATGATCAATATGATCGAATGCTTATTTCGTTAACAGCGAAAAAGGAAAAACTTTTTTCACGTATTAATGATCTATTTAACTTGACAAAAAATGTCTCTGATTTCGATTTTAGGAATAATGAAACTTTCATCGATCAGACCGGATTAATAGATGAAATGTACATTCAGTTTGAAAACATTATTGACGATATTAATTATTGTCAGTTGACTTTAAATCCAGGGTTTCAACCGGAATTTGAATCATTGAATGCCTTTGTGGATCTGTTTTTACCGGTCAAACGAACTCGTAACCTGATACTAGCCTCGGCACGTACATTCTCGACTCAAAATATGCCCTTGGAATCTTGTATGTGTTGTAAAAAAACTGATCATTTAGTCAACGTTTGCTCAAAGTTTAAATGTATGAGTTCCCCACAGGCTCGATTTGAATTTATAAAATCGAAAAATGCCTGTGTAAATTGCCTTAGTGGTTCACATACAATCAAGTCATGCAAATCGGGGTTAGTTTGTGATTTGTGCAATAAACATCATCATACATTCTTACATTTTGGCAGTGTGAATAATATGAAAACCAATACTCATGTACATACGTCGCAAGTACCTACCAGTGAAGAACCTTCAGTCCCCCCTCCAGTGTCATCCAGCATCAATGGAACTGGCATTGGTGATAAGCAAGTGGAGGGGACTGCGAATGTCAATTCTTCGTGTTCGCTTTCTGCCAAAGTAACACCGAACTCTTCTATTTTACTTTCGACCGCACAAGTATACGCGAAGCTTAAAAACGGAAATAAAGTTATGGTTCGGTGCCTAATTGATAATGGCTCTCAAAATAATTTGATTACGATAGATTGTTGTAAGTCACTGAATTTACCAATAATTCCTTTGAGTAATTCTTTTGTCAAAGAAATTGGTTCAGCTTCACGACCAATCTTCAGTGACGTCTATTTAGACATTGAGTCGCGCGTGTATTCAAATAATACATGTCATATACACGCACTTGTCGTTGACAGTATCACAAATAAACTGCCTAATCACTGTATAATCAAAGGTGATATGAGGTTCTTAGTATTCTGTAGTAGGTCTGAAATTGCAGATGATGGATATTACATCCATCATGCCGCCATTCGTCCTGATAATCCTATGCCTAGGATTGTGCTGGACGCTAGCGCTAAGACACATACAGGGCTGTCACTAAATGACATCTTGCATACTGGTCTCAATTTGCAAACTGATTGGTTTATGTTTTTATTTGACTTTCGTCAGTTAGCCAAAGATATGAGACCACATTTCCCGTATACTGCCAATGTGGCAGAGTTCAAGTTGTATGTGGACAACCTGGTCTATTCTATTGCAGATGAGTCCAGCGCCGTACGTCTTTCTCGAGAATTAATCTCGTTATTCAAGTCCGGTGCCTTTGATTTGGTCAAATGGACTACTAGTTCTCAAGTTGTACTTGAAAACCTTCCAGATTTTCACCGCAGTGCGGTGGACTTCACTGTTGGTTCTAACAATATCTCTAAGGTGTTGGGCCTTTCGTGGGAACCAGCTGATGACAGCTTCTTCTTTACGACATCTTATGTTCAGGAGAAGTGCACAAAGCGGAGCATACTCTCCATAGTCGCCCGCTTATTTGATGTCCTCGGCTTGGTCGCCCCTGTCATTCTGTACGCTAAATTACTTATCAAAGAGCTATGGCTGTGCAACATTGGTTGGGATGATACACCCCCTGATAGCGTTATTCGTCGGTTTTCGGCGCTTACACAGGAATTTCCTCTAATTTCAATGATAAAAATCCCTCGCCATGTTGGTGTCCTGAAAGACAGTACGGTGCTCGTTGTTGCTTTCTGCGATGCAAGCATGAATGGTTACGGCTGTGTGATTTATTTGCACACCACTGATCTGTTTGGAAAAATTACAGTGAGATTGTTGTGCGCAAAATCAAAGGTTTCTCCCACCAAAGTGACGACCCTCGCTCGTTTGGAGCTCTGTGCCGCAGTATTGATGTCCAAATTAATACGGACGGTTCAAGATAATTATTCTGAGCGTCTTCCTATTGCAGGAACATATGCGTTTTCCGATTCTACCGTTGCGCTCTCTTGGATACATTCTTCACCGCATCGCTGGTCGGTGTTTGTTAGTAATCGCGTAGCTCAGTGCCAAGAAAATTTGTCTCCAGAGAACTTTTACCATGTTGCTGGTAGTGAAAACCCGAGCGACTGCCTTTCTCGTGGCATGCTTCCTTCCCAACTCGTTTCACATGATTTATGGTGGAACGGCCCATCATGGATTCGCAGCCCACCTTTGGAATGGCCATTAAAACCGTTTCACCCTACCAATACTGGTGAAATGCCTGAACACAAGGCTAATGTGCTCATTGCAACATTTCAGGGTGAAAAATCGGTCCTGAGTGAACTGGCTCAGCGTATATCCACTTGGGATAAACTACTAAGGATTGTTGTTTATGTCCTCCGATTCATAAAAAAGATATCACTTTCCTCTGGAACGGTCAATAATCTTATGACTGCTGAAAAGGCTGTGATTCGTGCTGTGCAGAGTATTCATTTTGCAGGAGATATTGCTGCACTCCAGAAAGGCAAATTTCATTCCAAAAGACTTCAGAGTTTATCTCTATTTCTTGATGGAGATAATCTGTTACGTATTGGGGGGCGGCTTTCTAAATCGGATTTACCTTTTGAGGTTAAACATCCGGTTTTACTTCCCAAACATGACTGTGTTGTCGATCTGATCATAGCTCACTTTCATGTCGTGAACTGTCATACAGGCCCAGGACTTCTTATGTCTATCTTACGTCAACGCTATTGGATATTAGATGCTAGGACTGTTATTAGGGCGATGGTGCGGAAATGCAATTGTTGCTTCCGCTTAAATCCATCGCATCCTACACCGAAGATGGCAGATTTACCGTCATATCGTGTTGCAGAAGCAAAGGCCTTCGTACATACCGGTGTAGATTACGCAGGTCCCCTCCGTATTACGCTGACTCGTCGGAGAGGACAACATTCTCAAAAGGCATATATTTGTCTATTCGTATGCCTTGTGACCAAGGCTATTCATATTGAGTTGGTCTCTGACTTAACTTCAAATGCTTTCCTGGCTGCTTTCAGCCGTTTTATTTCTCGGCGTGGCCCGGTAACATGCTTGTATTCAGATAATGGTACTAATTTTGTGGGTGCGAAGGCACAATTAGATGACCTCTACAAGTTTTTGGTTGAATCTGAATATGAGCCCTCATTAAAGCGCGAACTCGCTAAGCGTCGTATAGAGTGGAAAATGATTCCACCACGCGCGCCTCATTTTGGGGGTATGTGGGAGTCGAACATAAAGAGCATGAAGACACACTTGTACCGTGTGATTGGAACTCAGCTTCTCACCTATGAGGAGTTACAGACTGTGCTAGTTCAAATTGAGTGCATAATGAATTCGCGTCCACTTACAGTTATGTCTTCTGACCCTTATCCAGAAGTCCTTACGCCTGCGCATTTTTTAATGTCGACACCATTGCAGTACTTGCCTGCTTCTGTCCTGGCAGACGGTAAAATCAATTTGACTCAGCGTAAGCAATTATTAGACAGCATGGTTCAGTCCTTCTGGAAGAAGTGGCGTTCAGAGTATCTGCACACCTTGCAAGTCAGGCAGAAGTGGACTACTTCTGATCATCCGATTGATATCGGAACTGTCGTACTAGTGGGACAAGAAGATTCCCCTCCGTTAAATTGGCCTTTAGGCGTGATAACTGAAATCCATCCCGGAATGGATAAAATTGTTCGCGTTGCGACGGTAAAGACAAGATTTGGTTCTTTTAAACGTCCGGTTGTCAAATTATATCCCATTCCAACGCAATAATTTTATATTTTATCTATTTTTGTTTATTTTTATTTATTTATTTTTTGTTTTTAGTCATTGTTTCAATGATCTCTGACCCAGACATGGCATTACTTAATATCCGTTATCTTGGTCAATTGAACTTTATTACATTGTATTTTTAGTTATTTTTCTTTATTTTGTGAGATTCTGCGAATTTCCAATGCGTGTCATTCCTGAATATTACCGGTGAAAAGTCACTTTATTTCTATTTCATTTCTTGTTTCATTTGTATTTTTATACTCTTTCTTTTGTAAGCTCTACGAACTTCCAAGGCGGGGAATATGGATATGCGCCATAAATATATTTGGGCATTAATTTCTTTAAATTAATAATTTATGCTATAAGACCATAAGGGCGCCATCTATGGTTTTTGTATTGTATTGAATTTAACCTATGTGACTTGAGATGCAGTGTATTCATGCATTTCCTTACCTCTGTGAGGCAGGCAATTGCTTCTGACGGGAGTGTCAGTGAAAGGCCAACAGATGTCACTGGTCAGTCATTATCCAGTGGTTCACCCAGTGAGTGAATTATTGTTGTACCTAAGATTGGCACGCATTATTAATATGCAAATTTTTCATTGTTGAAACTTCCTTGCTGTGCGAAACATCTGTTAAGATTATGCAATATCGCCTTGATATTTTGAGTGAAAAGAAGTGTCTTTTGTGCTGGACATCATACAAGAGCTGCATTCTCTGAGTGAGTATTGTTCTGTTTTCACTTGAGATTTTGGAATTGCTGGGTCAACTGTTTTTGTGTCACATAGGGAAGAATTCAATTTTCGTTAATTTACATAGGGTAATCATCTCCCTCGTGTCAGGGGCTATTTACACGCCCCTACACACATACTTAAAACTTTCTGGACAGATGAGGGTAAATATTTCCCTATAGAGTCCACGCTCAAAACACACTTTAAAAAATTAAAACAAATTGTATTAGGTAGATTAACAGTTATAGTCGAACAGATACCAAATGCACTCCCAAAATTTCACACGGGGATTAACGTACAGTCAAAACTCCGAAAAACCCAAACTCGAAAGGCACTCCACTATTATATTATTAATATTTTTATATTTTTTCATTTCTTATTATTTATACGTCCCTCGTAAACTCCTATTTTCAAAAATACATTAAATTGGATTCTAAAAACAATATTTCAGACGATACCTAATAATTACATGCTGCGAAACAAAATTTAGAAATTCCATTGGCGGTTATTCCCGTGAATTAGGCGACTAAATCCTTTGGAAATTCCATTGTTATCTATATAATGCTACTTACTATAAAATCAAACAATTAATGATTCCACATTCAGTAAATTCATTGAATTCATAAGATCAAAAACCAGTCCATAACTTTATTTTCGATTTAATACCTATACTTTATTAATGTCATTTTGACTACGTTTATTTAATCGGTGTGATTATAATTACATATTGTGTGATCTAATATCAACGATACAAATTGCAGGCAAGTGAAAAAATGAGAGTTTATAATGTTATCAAGTTTTTCCAAAAAATCCGTGACAATCCAGAATACATCAAAACATTGAACTTCAAGCAAGTACATTTATTGGCAGCAGGACTGACGATATCCATATAATTTATTGGCAGCAGGCTTGCGGCCTCAACGGGATTAGAAGATTTTAAAAAGGATGTTGTGCGTCGCAGTGTGATTTTTTTTTTTTTTTACAGTGAATACCACACAAGAATCTTAACTGCTCCCCTCTGGAGCCAGTGAGACTATGGCATCCCCAATTGGGGTATGTTGTGAGGCTGAAGGTAGTGGGAAGGGGAAGGAGGTGGGGAAGAGTAAGGTTGGGAAGTACCTGGCTATTCAGATCTGGTCACCAAACACGGCTAAAGCCATTTTCAAGCAACGTTTCAATTCTGAATGGTGGTCTTACACCAGGGCGATACTGAGAGTATATTTCACTCTGGAACATGCCGCAAATATACTATATATTATTTTTAATTAATTCATTGTGAAATAACACAAATTAATCAAATAAAATTTATTTGCGCATGCCGGGTTCGAACTCGCGACCTCCGGATTGTGAGTCAAGAGTCTTACCCACTGGACTACGGAGGTCGTGATGGATTTTTATGACAATGGACCATATCCCACTTTTGCAAATCTTAACAAAGTTCTGGTGGATAAAATATTTTTTTTGGATCTCATGAGTCATTGCGATATATTTTGCATGATATTGGTTTAAAATTCAAAATACGCAAAGATGGAAGAAAGTATTTAATGGGAAGATTAGACATTGCTACAGCGCGTGTAGACTTTTTGAGGAAAATGAATAAAAATGAAAATGAACTAGCGACGGACGGCAAATAGTCTATTTGGACGAGACTTATGTAGGTGAATCAAAATCACTCGATTACACACATGTGGCAAAATAGTGAGGGCAATGGGGGTTTAAAAGTGCCAGTTGGAAAAGGAAGCCGGCTGATCATTTTGCATTGTGGTTCAGCAAAAACGGGTTTTATCACGGGGAGTAAATTTATATTCCGTACGAAAAAGATTATGTCGAATACAGATTACCATTCTGAAATGAATTCCAAAGTCTTCAAAAATTGCTTTGAAAACCAGTTTGTGACATTCCTCGAAGAACCCTCTGTAATTGGAATATAAAATAAATATTTTTAATCACAAATAAAAATTTACCGATGCAACAAGTTCATTGTATTGTAAAAAGTATATTGTTTTATGTTGATGTGCACATTTAGGTATTTTTGTCTTTAAAAAAATAAATTTGTAAAATCCCAGCCGGGGGTAAAAATCAAATATTATTAAAATTTCAATATCTCATAAATTGGTTACCGCTTTTATTTATTAGCATCTGATAAAACCTGTCTAAGAATTTTCTTGATTCTGAAATATATTATGTAATATGAGTTACCGGACACCTTGTAGGTATTTTTAAACAGCTACGCATTTTCATTCAATCCTAATTCGGACTTAAATTCAGTCCCGAAAATAATAAAAACATTTTGTTTAGTAAAATTAATTTTAAGTCGTGAACCTTCTCCTGTTGCTTTACCTGTAAATTTTGTTACTGACTTTGGACTCTGACCGTTCACTTAATTATATCACTTAATTATATCACTTGACTATAGTAATAATTAATTCAGTAACCGGAATAGAAAAATATTGCATCTTAATGGTTATTCTGTTATTTTTAAAAACGCGAAATGTCATTTCTCGAGGAACGCCATGTTGTTAATTACGACGGCAAACGTCTCGCGGGATTTTTCGTGTTTATGAAGCCTATTTATTATTTATCAGTTCCGAAGATTGCAATTCGTACTTATTATTGTCTGACAGAAAGTGATTTTTTTCTTTTAAAAATGCGCATTTCATCGTCGTAATAACATGGCGGTCCATGAAAAATGACATTTCGCGTTTTTCAAAAAAAACATTAGAACGCAATATTTTTTAATTCCGGTTACTGAATTACTTATTACTAACCATTATCTACCTATTACAATTTGTTTTAATTTTTTAAAGTATGTTTTGAGCGTGGACTCGATGGGGAAATATTTACCCAGATGAGCAAGGAACATAGAGTTTCTTCACCGAATGGCCAAATATTGAACAAGCTGTCATAAAAAAAAACTCTAACTTACCTCGGCTTTGGTCGATCCTTTCAAGATTATCGAGACATTCCTTCTTAATGTCAGGATAGTCAATATCTATTTCAGAGTACGCCTCACAATCTTGCGCTTGCTCCTCTGCCACTAGAGTCCCCGGTTCACACTTGATGGCAGAAGCATCTTGTGTCCCCTGATTGACAATCTCGTACTGCAAAACTGCATCACCACGGGATGTTGATCGCTCTTCTTCGGGGCTCGTCTCCGGTTCGGACTTTATTAAACCGATATATGAGGTGATAAAATCCATTTCAGGTAAACTGCTGTATGATTCTAATGGTTGTGAGATATTCTGGAAAAAAAAGTTATATTTCTATTAACGCACTTCGCAACTAAGCTGCCGTAAACGTCAAACTGAATTACCTAATACATATGGAAGTTTTGCATGTATTCAATACATATAATTATTGCAATTTGAAAGCAGGAAGAACACTCTAATCTATGTAGAATGAAGATCTCTAATTGTTTGTCATTAATTTATGGATAAGCCGCCGCATTTTTATGCACAACGGAAATTATACTTCATTCCAACAATTATTACAAGAAACAACTATTTACAAACACAAAATAGGTTATTACGTTCTTAGTTTAGGTAAATTAAGTAATTCATGCGTTTTTAGTTTGAAACGAAACTTTGCAAATGTCAAATCCATACAAAAAAAAACATGGCCGTAATGGAGATGGTGATTTTTAAACTTTTAATGAAAATCGAGTTTTAATGCATATTTTCCGTCTATCCCGACTGAAACCGATGGTTCTTGTGGTAATTAATTTTAAAAGTAGTGTACATTTCAAATAAAATTTCCGGAAGTTTTTTCTGACTAGTTGGGTAAATTTTAAAAATTTTAAAGTTTTTTTTGTTGTATTTTTCCTTGTGTTTTGTTAGGTGTCTTCTTTAGTGAATAAATACGCGGGTCCAATGCCTATTTAAAGTGTAGCGGCATGCGGCGGCTTGTCCGTAATTTACCTGTCTGCCTACTATCTTTAGTAGTTTCAAATAAGTACACAAAATAATGTTTCTGCACTAGGGTCCTCGTTTTGGATTGTGATGATGGATGATTTGAATCGAGAATATTATATTACGACAGATAGAATTGCAAACTCGATGGATTAAACACTAGATTTTCAACACTTTATATGTTTGATGCCTCGTTAGAATCGGTAACTTTCGGAGAAGAAGACAGATTGAATGAGTTGACGGTATTTATAAAGGTTGACTTTTTGAAAACCATAGAAGTTTACAAAACGTGATTTGCATCGGTAGGAACGGCTGCGCGGCCTTTTTCATAAAACTTAAATTTGTATTTGATACCAAAATACATTGAGTTGAAAATTTTCAGTTTGGTTGAGAATTTGGTCCTCAAATTCATTCAAATTTAAGTTTTTATTCAAAGGACGCGGAGCCGTTCATTTGAACTAACGATATAGGCACTATTATAGGAGTGCAGTCACTTGCTAAATTAAATTTTAAAAAAAGTTTAATTTAGAAGAAAAGTTTTTTTACGAAATATGGACAAACTTAATACGCACTGAAACAAACAAAATTTCCAAAAAAAAGAATGTTGTAGGTAGTTATTTAATAGTAAGTAATTATTATTTCAAAAACTGAAAATTATGGTTATTTTAGTAACTTTAAAATAAACAAAATGTCAGTGTTTATGGACCGCTATGTTATAAAAGTACGGTGAAAAAAAAACAAACAAAACTGTGTTGTTTGCACATAGATTAATTAATTAATTTTCCATTGCAGAACTATTTTTTTGTGAGCTAGGACCAATAATCATCATTATATTAAACAAGAACGCTATAACAGAAGGCAATGGCTATTTCCAATCCAAAGAGTGTTTCCATCAAGGTGGAACCAGGGTCCCAGGAAGAGGGTGGGATGAAATGCCGTATACCGATGTAGATATCTACCTCCCGGATGTAAAGAAGGAATGTTTGCAGTATGCGGCGAGCACTTCGACAGCCAGTAAGTTGCATTGCAAAAATAAGAAAATGTTTTTCTCCGGTTTACGGATTCAGTCCGTTTGAGAATGTTGTTCAGTTAGGACATAAATATGCTTGTTCAAGACGTCCTCTCTTGCCGGTCATTAGTTATTTAGATTTAAAAAAGAAAAAATGTTTTTTTATTCTACGAGCAAATACTATATTATAGAGAGACGAATATTAATACTAGAGATGCCACGAATATTCAGCTACTATTCGGTATTCGGCCTATTCGGCTACTTTTTTAAATGCCGAATGGTTCGCAATATTCAGCCGAATACCGAATACTTAATCATTAAAAAAAAACGCCAAAAATTACTCACATTTTTTTTTTATTTCAACAAACAATCCGCATATTTAATACTTAATCTATCAATGTTAAGTTAAGATGAATCGAATCATTTTTCAGCATTTGTTGATAGCAAACGATTGTGCTTTTCCTCATAAGTTATACATGCTTCCGAAAAAAACCGCTCACTATATACACTGCTACCGGGAGATGATAAATAAATCTTTGCTCTAAAGTTTTGCGTTTGCTGACCACCACTTGCTATCCGATCTAGGCGAATAGTTTTTATGTATTTTTTAAGATACACACACTGCATTTTTCAATGTATTTTTTAAGATATAGGTACACAATATAAGTACCTCACACAATTTGATGTAACAATCAAAAAATAATAGTGTTGTGGCACAACCTACTCCCAAATGAAACAAATTCGTCCACGGCGTGGTTACCGCACGCACTTCAATAATGCAGGTCGGAACCGGTCACTCGCGAAATGTAGGTACTAAGTGTCACCGAATATTCGGCCGCCGAATATTCGTCGCTTCTGCCGAGAGCCTAGCCGAATATTCGGTATTCGGCAAAATCACTATTCGTGGCATCTCCACTTTTTAAGACTTACAAGAAAAATGTATGCGTAGTAAATTTTAGCCGTGACTTGATTTATTTTTTATAAAAGTTTAATTTTCGACGCAACATGATATTTTCAGAGTGTGCAAAAAGTGAATTGTGCATTTTAGGTGCATAAAAATTAATATGCTTTTGGGCTAATCTGCTTTGCCATTTTTGTGAAATTAAAAAAAATAAAATTGTTTCAGTACTTTTTCCGTAATTTTGAATCTAATTCCCTGTACCCTCTGTATAACGTTCGCGTTGTATTTTTTTATCTAGGTGGCAGTAATCTGCCGTCTGTTACCGTAAAGGCAGAACCGGTATCCCGAGAAGAAGTTAGAGGGGAATTCCATATACAGATATTGACCTTCAAGATATTAAAAAGGAATGCTTAGAGCACTCTGAAAGATTGACCCATACAGCAGGTAAAACTAATTTTTAATTTGCTTAAGTAGACAATTCGTGCTCTCCTTCTTTTTTGATTTTTTTTATGAAGTTATTATATTTAAATTTATTTTTGTTCGTAATCTTTTTTAGGACTTATTGACAAACCTTAAGACGCGTCCTGGGGGAGAATGATACTCTTCTCCCCATTGTAACAACTCTACTCTCATAAGTCAACGTTAAAACTGCACTTGAGTAAACAGTAAACATACTGGGGAAAGGGCGTTTTATGAAAAGAGAAAGTTCTGGAAAGGAAAAGGGTAGTACGGGTGGGTAGGAATCTTGGGGTCAGTGTGTCCAGGTGTGACGGACGTATGAATCCATCCCACCCATTGCTGTTCAAGGCGATGCTCTGAGAGAGTACGGCTGGAGAAGTCAAAGGGACTCCGTCAACCATTCTCTTCCGATCCAGCCTGCCATGTAGCTGGTGGGCAGACGCATCCGCCGCCAACACCCGCACAAACCTCACCCCATGAATCCGGGAACCCCGGCTAAGTCACCAAACGTAGCGAACCTCGGACCAATAATGAACCGGCCATTTTTAAAAACCCTCTGTATTAGTTGTGTGGCGGTCACATAACCCGTTCTGCGAAATTTACCGCTGCGCCACTGACGTCCACAGAATACGCTAAAAGATACCACATACCTACCTACAGCGTAGTAATAACGGTCGCCTAGGAAATAATAATCGTCTAGAACGTCTGGCTGTACCGTTCAAGTGCCCGCAGAAAGTTCGAGCGATTTCTCACCTTTGCGTGAATTCACCGCATTACCTACCGTGAGACTAATTACTTGCCACGAGTATATAAGCCGCGCTCGCTTGCTCGGAGCCAGTCAGTCAGTCCCTCCATTCATCCGGTCGAGTAACACACACCGAGCAGTGCCGCGAATAAGCGCAGTATAGTAACTCTCTACCCGCCTGCGCGGGGCACGGGCCTCGCGCAGTCAACAGTGAACACATATACAGGGTGACCCAGGAACATTCCAGCACCTTCGAGGGACTTCTCCAACTACCATCTCGACATGAGATGTCAACCAGCATCCTGCAACGAGCAGCAACCACAAACGGCAACGCGCCAGCATCAGCATCCTGCAACGAGCAGCAACCACAACCGGCAACGCGCCAGCATCCAGCATCCTGCAACGAGCAGCAACCACAACCGGCAACGCGTCAGCATCAGCATCCTGCAACGAGCAGCAACCACAACCGGCAACGCGCCAGCATCCTCATCGCCTTTCAAGGTTCCTTCCTGTGTCACGTGTGTGCTCCGACTCACTGGACACACAGCCGCCATACCTCGTCAACGCGACGACGGTCAACCGCCTGGACCAAATCACGTCTACACCGCCACGGTGTAGGGCAACACGCCGGCTTCCTGAAGACCTGTGATCTTCTCCGCCGTAGTGTCCTGACCTTCATCTTCACTCATCACGCACCGGCACTACCGTCACTTCGCTCCGCTTCGACCTCGCTACGTAGCGCATCAATAAAGACTGACTCATACATCGACTGACGCCTTTCATTTCTCTCGCCCCGTCTCTACCGATACGGACCGCTCCCTCAGTTGTTATTGTTGTAATAACCTTGCGGTTTTTGTATTGGGTATATGCAAACAATAATGTAAACGAAAATAAAGTTTTTGCTGTATATAAACCTACTTTATACATTTATAAAAAAAACCGTAGTTAAAATTGTGTCAATTTACAAAAAATCCTGCCTCAATACAGGTTCACCTAGTGAGGCAGGCTATACACAACTAAAAATAGTGTATAATTATGCTACTTCTGTGTAACCGTTCTTACATTACTTTCTACTTGTAAATTTTTTTTATACTGATGTAATCTACATTGAACATGTACTTTTTTTATTTGTAATGTTGCCAATTTCTTTGAAAGATAAATTTTTATTATTATTATGTTAATATTCAGAGTAGGCAACACGTCCTGTGCCAATAGAATTGTTATTGTACATTTTCTATCATATTTGTATCATATTATATTATACTTGTCATTGCTTTGTATTGTGCGAGGGTCAGTGGGATATTCAACAAGGAGGCCTGAAAATACAGGTAGTCAAGGTCACAAAAAACAGTTCTGAAATAATCCACTTCAAAGGTTTTTATATATTAGGTCCTTACATATGAAATTGGCGTTTTACCGTACTGGCAACTTTGATCTCAAATATCTTCTCTTTGGTTAGGAATTCCAAATTCAAACTAATACAGCTATTAACTCATGTATTTGTGTTTCGAAAATAATAATTCATTTGTTTTTTCCTTGATTGTTTTTATTCTTTGCGTCACTTAGTTTACCAAATGGAAAACTTGAGTACTAGTTCCACCGTGGCACCAGTGCTGCAGAAACGGTTCGAAGGATTTATGATGTGTATGGCGACGGTGCAGCAACAGAAAACACAGTGCGTTTTTGGTTACAACGTTTTCGTTCTGGAAATTTCGATCTGCAGAACAAGCCCCGTGGACGGCCGGAGACCAAAGTTGATAATGAAGGCTATTATGGAAGCGGATCCAACGCAAACCACGTCCGAGTTAGCTGCAGGCTGCGGTGTTAGTAATAAAACTGTTTTAATCCACTTGAAGCAAATTGGGTAGGTGAAAAGGCTTGAAAGGTGGGTACCTCACGAATTGAGTGAAGCAAATCAACAAACGCGCGTTAGAATGCTAGACCACACACTGCACGACAGACGGCTACCAAATTAGAGGAGCTTCAATTGGAATGTCTAAGACATCCACTGTCGTCTCCGGACCTCGCCCCAACAGATTACCATTTTTTTCGAAATTTGGATAATTTCTTGCAAGGGAAAAAATCGATATCCGATGGGGCAGTCCAAACCGCCTTCAAAGATTTTATTGATTCCCGTCCGAATGGTTTTTTTAGTAAAGGGATCGATGAACTACCTATGAGATGGCAAAAGTGCATAGATAGCAATGGTACATACTTTGAATAAATAAATGTATTATATAAAAAAAAATCGAATTTATATTCCTCCCATACAAAACGCCAATTTCATATGTAAGGACCTAATATTAATTAATACATTTTTTTCATGTATTTTTAAACAAAATTCTTGTTTCTTCTTGTATCTCTTATATCTGTTACGATTTGAGAAGCGGGTATGCTTACCTGCAGCTGCCGCGGAAACCATTTATTGGATAACCAATACACCAGCCATAGATTTTGGCTACGTTTGGTGTCTTAGCAGGGGTGCATGGGGTGAGGTTTGTCCAGATCTTGCGTGGCGGGCCGAATCGGGAGGGACTGGATTAGGAAAATATTTTTAACTTCCCAGCCGGACCGCGCCCATCGTCCTGCGCCGCAGCCGGAGGTATGGTTTCATAAAAGTTTCATAAAGTTTTGCTGATGACACAGTAATTTTATTTAACGAAAAAGATTGGATAAATACTTACAAAGAAGCGGAACACGGGCTTAGTCTCCTGCAAACCTGGCTTAAAAGAAACTCCCTCACGCTTAATTTTAATAAAACAAAATATCTTACATTTTCTATAACAGCCAGAGGGCAGCCGTCGGAGGACTTAAATCTCAAATTACACACATGCCAAGGAATTTATCAACAAAATCAAGGCTTATCATGCCTCTGTCCCACTATAGCACACTCCAAAAGCATCATATATCTTAGAATTGAAATTGATGATAATCTCCGATGGAACTCACAAATTGACGTAATTACAAAAAAATTAACCAGGTACCTACAAATACTTCTTTAGAAACATTCGATATATCCTCAACATAAACGATATTAACAAAAGTATACTATGCTTTGTGTCAATCACAAATAGAGTACGGTATAACTGGATGGGGGTCTTGGTGGATGATGGATGCCTTGAGCACTCACACAGAGCGACTCAATATAGCCCAAAAAGGAGTACTAAAGACAATACTGAAAGTTCCGCTTAGAACTCCGACGGAAGAAATATTTAATAACTTTCAAGTCTTCAATGTACAGAAACTTTAATCAAAAAATATTTTATTTAAACTGAAAAAAAAACATATATGTATACTCCACTGCCCAACATAAATACTCAACCAGGGCAGTAAGCAATAACATCCTGGTTACTCCCAGTTTGAACACATCTTTTGGATAGAGAAATAATAAATTCCATGCTATGAAATTATACAATGCTCTACCAGATCAAATCAAAAATATAAAGGAAATGAATATATTTAAAACAAAAGTAAAAACATGGCTGAGAGATCAAAGTGATAATAAAATTACAAACATCATGAAGATGATATAAAGACAATCCATAACCAAATACAAATATTTTAAAAAAACTACAGGCCACCTCAGAACAGGAAATCCTAGTGAGGAGGTCTGTGAAAAAAAAAGAATCTATACTTATACTATACATTATACATACGTGTATAAACCTTGCTATTGAAACTAATAAAATAAAATAAATACGTCCGTCACTCCTGAACATATTGATCCCCAGATCCTACCCAACCCTCATACATTTTTCTTTCACAGAAATTCCTCTCCTTCCTTTCCCTAAAAAGACCCTTCTCACAGCATCTCCAAAGATGACGTGGGCCCTGGTGGATTTTTTTCCTGCAGGCCACCCTTTTGGAGCTTATGTAAGATTGTCCTCTACAACACAGGTGAACTCCTAGCGTGGAGGACAATATGCTATACCTTTGTATTTTAAATGTAGAGTAAATTTAAAAAAAAAAACAAAATAATAATAAAAAATTGGTAAAATGGGATGTTTATAATAATAACTCTTTGATATTGCTTCTTAGCCTCTTCTTGCCAACCACTTGTGATTCGATCATCAACCTGAGTGGTTAATAGAAGATATTGCATTAATAAAGGTGTTTTTATTACAACACTCCTCACGATGACATCTTCTGCTGAGGCGAACCAGGTTTTGGAAAGAGTTTTCAGCGACTTCTGTATTTCCACTTCAAGGTTTGGGTATGGTATTCAGTCAATTCTATTTATTACCTACTTCAGTTCCAGTGTCGATAAATCTATTTTAGTGATGTACTGTTTTAATTATTTCAAACTATAGAAATTATATAAAGTAGGCATCTACTATAATATTTCCTATCAAACAGTATTAATAGGCTAGGATCGGCGTGTTTGAATTTCAGAACCCGAATTTGATTGCTTGTCCGACATCACGCCTTACTCGTCGCACCATGTAAACATCCGTGTACGTGAAGGCAACTACCATATGGAAATCGCACAGAAAACCGTCTTAAAGGTAAAACTTAATAATATAAAACATAGACTTACTGGTACAGACCAAATATTCAACATGTTTAACGTACTAAATATACACAAATTATACGTTAAAATACTACTAAACTACATTTTTAACAACAAAAAAAACATTTCAAAAAACGCAAACCATCACTTACAGACCAATGTTTATTATTATAATATAATGTAATACATATTGCATAATATCACTTAACCAAGACAAGCATACAAATAAAACATAAAAAAACTCCGAGAGTAAACCCAAGCTTTGGAAAAAGAAACCGTAAATACATAGCAGGAAAAGCATTCAACAACCTTTCACTTAACACAAAAAAAGGAAACAAAAATAAATTCAGAAAAAAAAAAGATTAAAAATAGGAATATTTAACGTGTATATCTGCTTACGTTGCTGAGTGGTTTTAAACAATTATCATTAAAAAAGGACACCCAAAGTATACACTGGTCAATCATTTGAATTGATATTAATTGGCCACAATATATATATTCCAAAATGGAATACTGTCAAACTTTAAAGTTTATCCTGACCATGGCAATGTTTTCTTGTGAGGACGGTTTTTGGTAAAATGGCATCGTAAAGGATATTGTTTTAAATATTCCCAGCACGGTAATTGTTTCTTTCTAATGTGGGATAAATAATGAATAAACAAATACTTTTTTTTAAACTTATAAGTGCATTCCGGGCACTTTTTTTCCAGCGTGGGTTCTATTATGACAAACCAGACTACTTCTCCTATTGCACCTGAAAGTGCATTTCAAGCTCGAGAATGGTTTCTCTCCAGTATGGGTTCTAATATGATTAACTAAATCCTTTTTTTCTTTGCACCTGTAAGTACACTCCGAGCACGAGAATGGTTTTTCTCCGGTGTGGGTTCTAGTATGATTCACTAAATCACTTTTTCGTCTGCACCTGTAAGTGCATTCAGAGCACACGAATGGTTTCTCTCGTGTGTGAGTTCTAGTATGTCGAACTAAATCACTTTTTTGTACACACATGTAAGTGCATTCTGAACACAAGAATTGTTTCTCTCCAGTGTGGGTTTTGCTATGTAGGGCCAGCATACTTTTCCGATTGCAGTTATATGAGCATTTAGGACAAGAGAATGGTTTCTCTCCAGTGTGAGTTCTAATATGATGAACCAACGTGCCTTTCTCTTTACACATGTAATTACATTTAGTACATGAGAATGGTTTCTCTCCAGTGTGGAGTCTAATATGACGTACCAGATTGCCTTTCTGCCAGCACCCATAGGAGCATTCTGAGCAGGAGAATGGTTTCTCTCCAGTGTGAATTTTGCTATGTAGGGTCAGCATAGTTTTTCTTTTGCACTTATACGAGCATTCAGGACAAGAAAATGGTTTCTCTCCAGTGGGAGTTCTTTCATGGCGAACGAAATAACTTTTAAACGTACACCTGTAGGTACAAATAGGACATGAAAACGATTTCTTTCGCATGACTGATTGATTTGATTCTAGGTCTGTCGAGCCAATATTAGCTGATTTGGACGATCCTTTTTCTGAAAAACAATATTTAAATTATTATTATTAATGGCATTTAGGATACTTGACTAAAAGAAAAGTATTGTTTTTCCTGTGAAGGTTGATCACTTTTCAGTTTTAAACAGAGACGTGATTAACGCGATTGAACTAATTTTACAAAAAAAGTAAAAACTAAAAATGCAATAGCAATTGAAACATTGGAATTTTCGGCGCCATACAAGCAACTATATCACTTACATTTATCATGCCTGCTCTATTGGGTATCTATCACGTTGTTGACACCAATCTGTATTAAGCACAATATAGAAGTAGTGGGTGCAATAATAAAATCACGAATTTTCTAAGTCAAATCAACCTTACCTCATTTTCCCCTTATATTGTAATTTGGTTTACAAAATTATAAGAAAATTGAATTACGCCGTTTAACGTTTTAGTGAAATATGGCAACGAACACGGCATCCTTCGTATGCGGTTTCTGATGAATTTGCCCAATAATTGGTTGAATTAAGAGAATGTTAAAACTTCAGCAAGATTTATTTATTTTAGGATTGTTTCTTGTTATGTTTGGTCATTCTTTTCTATGGCAAGAAAATCTGGAAACTTTGCCAAGAATTAAAATCGAAGATTTAAAATTAATGCTTTATAAATTTATATCTGCATAGACTTACTTAAAATACCCTGAACACAATGGGTGACGTAGATATACGTAGCTATAAAAAATCTGTTTTTAGTGGAGTAATAGTGGATGTCAGTTGCAAGATAACCCAATTCAGAATCTAGGCGTAGATTGATAACACACGTGGTAAATGAAGATATTAGACCACGGTGACTAGTTTATGTGCAGTTCCGCTGAGCTGCTTCGAACTAGTCAGGTAATCCTATCTCAGGCGGGAGAAGGCACCAAGGAACAAGGTACTTAATAACTTACCATGGCTTTGGCCAATCCTTTCAAGATGAACGATACATTCCTTTTTAATATCAGGATAGTCAATATCTATTTCAGAGTATGCGCTACATTCTTGAGCATTTTCCTCTGCTGCTAGCGTCCCCGGCTCATGTCTCCCGGCAGAAGCGTCATCTCTCTCCTTTTTGACAATCCCGTACTGCAATATTGCATCACAATGGGATGTTGAACTCTCTTCATCGGGGATTGTTTCCGGTTCGGACTTTATGAAACCGATATCTGAGATAATTATATCCATTTCAATGATTCTGATGATTGCAAAATATTCTGAAACAAAACTTGTCAGTTTTATAGCACACTCAACAACTACATTGCCGTGAACGTCAAACTAGACGAAAGACAACACACATTGAATATGTATTAAGCGTGCACAGTAAAGCAATTTGAAAGCATTAAGTACAATAATCATAAATATTACTTTATTCCGGGAATATGCTGAGATTGTGCAAAGCAATGTAATTCACGATTGTGACATGTCACAATAACGTAACATACAATGAACTATTTAAAAAAAATAGAAAGGATGGAAATGGATTAACATACGACAACAATAATATAATTTAGAATTGTGATCGCTAGTTGCCTTATTAGCACTTGGCTGTCCAATAATTATCAAATACACAAAATAATGTTTCTGCGCCAAAGTCGTCGCTTTGCATCGTCATGATGGATTATTTAAAAAGAAATTAACGCAGACAACGCGAATTCTGGGGTAAAAATAATAGCTTATATTTACTATCGACGGCTGGTTATTATTGCTAACGTTCGGAAAAGAAGAGGAAGGAATGAATGAACTGACGGTATTCGTATAATTCGTATCCATAAGATTTGACGTCTGACAGTTTTGAAAACCATAGAAGTACAAAAGACATGACTGGCATTATAAGCTAGTGATGTGCTTATACATTTTACGCATAATATCTAGAACGTAAAAGCAGTGGCGTAGCGTGGGTTTCGGCCGCCCGGGGCGGAGGAAAATTTGGCCGCCCCCCCCCCCCCCATAACTTCCACAGGCACTTCTTCCGCAGATTTTCAAGCGCTGACCGGGGGGGGGGGGGTAGATATTTCCTATTTTTTTATGCCGATTTTTATAATCCCATGTGCCGAGGAGAACTCTTCCGATAAAATCATGCTTATGAATTCTACTAGAAATTTATATATAACTGCTCTCAGAAATTGAGAATGGTATGCCTGTAATAGAATTCCGCATCTTCATTACGCATACGTATGGAATGCAACTCAAATGCAAAGCTCCACTCGGTACACGATGAATCGGCAACTGATTGTTATATTGATAACAGAAAACTGGTTTAAATTTAACTAAATATGCGGTGTATCAAAACTACACTCAGAAAAAAAATGGTTTTTCTTTGATTCTAGCAGCACTTACATTCTGAACACAAAACTGGTTTTAATTAAATCTGTATGTGGAGAATTTAAACTACACTCAGAACATGAAAAGGATTTTTCTTTGAATTTCGGCAGAAGCCGGCACTTACATTCAGAACACACAATTTTATTTATTTTTATTCCAGTTAAAAGAAAATTACGTTTTCACTCATTTAAATAAACTAAATATTTTAATACGGCGCTTTCTATTTCATTGTTTTGTTCATCAAGAATAAATATTAATAATTTGTTTTTTAATTTACCCAGCTTTTTTTCGTTTTTATTGTCGTTTGGGAGGCAATTATAAAAGTTTCCCCCTCGTAACCAATGGATTGTTTACCATAGTTAGTGTGGATGGTGATTAAATTTAATGTATGTTATCGTGTTAAGTGTTTATGTACTTGAGACGTTTTAATGAATTCTGTGTGTGTGTATTTATTGTTTATTTTGTATATAAGGAGACGTGTATTGTATTCATAACACAAAACTGGTTTTAATTAAATCTGTATGTGGTGAATTAAAACTACATTAAAATTAAAACTAATTAATTAAAACTACATTACCATTAACTACTACATTATCAGAACATCAGGGCGTAGGAAAATTTCGCCGCTCCCTTATTTAGGTGCATCAAACGGCGGGGTGGTCGGGGGGGGGGGGGGGGATTGTATTCGGAAATCCTATTTTTTTTTACGATCCATTTATATACGAGCCGGATTTTTTAATAACTACATTTGACGAGTATTCTTTCAACGAAAATCATGTTTATAAATTCTACTCCAAAGTTGATTGATTGATACTGCGTTAGAGTCCCCAAATAATTGTTACACATGCAACAATCAATTTCTCAGAATTTTACAGCATTATGTAACTCAAATGTAAAACTTCACTCTATGCACGATGAATCTGCAACTCGTTATTTAATTTATCGTTGTATTCTGAACACAAAACCAGTTTATATGCAGTGAATTAAAACTACACTCAGAACATGAAAATGGTTTTTCTTTGATTCTTGCAGCACATACATGGCCTGGAAATAGAATATTATAACTGAACTTCAAATAATAGGATGTTTTCCTTTGAAATGTGTCAACAGATGAATCCACAACTGGAAATTTACATTCTCAACTCAAAATTGGTTTGAATTAAGTCTGTAAGCGGCAAACTAAAAGTACCCTCAGAACATGATAATGATTTATCTTTGATTCTGGCAGCACGTACATGCAACTAGAATTTTATAACTGAACTTCAAATAAGATAATATTTTCCTTTGAATTGTGTCAGCAGATGAATCCTCAAATGAAATTGTTAGGGTTTTGATTCGATTAATCAAATAATGTAAGTTTTTAGGTCTTCAAAAACTTCAACAAGAAATTCAAGGTAGATACAAAATTAATTTATTGGCAATAATGTACAACAATTCCAATCCAAATAAATTATTAAATCCCCCCAACGGACTGATAATCTAACGTTTCCTTTTAAAGGCAAACTAATGCAGAAAAAGGTAGAAAATAATGAATTCATCCTATTTATAAATTTACAACAGGGTCCATTTGGGAGGGAAGACTATAGCCAACCCTGACATCTATGTGTAAATCCTCGAACCACAACTATGCCTGACCTCTTTGTTAAAAGCGGAGAAACATTTCAACCCTTGCTCAACTAAATATCAACTTTAATTTCTTAACATATACTCCCCCCGAAAAAGGGAACGGAGGTCACTTTTTCTAAAATATCAAAACAAAATAAGGATAAAAAATCAAACACCTAAATATAAACATATGCTAAAATCAATTTGGAAGAAACAAAAAATAATAATAATTTAACTTTAACTAAACCATAAAAATTTCCAAATAAAAACTATCCTATTTCTAAGAACTATTAATAATAATCTAATTATTAATAAACATTATAACTTCATTTAAAAACAAAAATTTCTAATTTTAACAATAAAAAATAAATAAATAGCAATCTTGAGATCTTGACGTGCGAAGCTCCTTGGTCTTCCTTCTAGGTTTGAATGTTCGGATATGGTTCCATCTTGAATCTTGAAGTGTGTAGAAAAATTGATATTTAAATTTGAATTTTAAGCCTCTTGCTGTTTTTGATTTAAATTAAATTTGTAGTTTTGCTTTAAATTAATTATTTAAATCTTGATTTATATCTTGAAACATTGTTTTTTTTTTTTAAAATAACTTTTTTAGAAAATAAATTTTCACTGCCACTTGGTTTTACTTGCGGGAAGTTTATTAGATTTCTGCGTCGAGTTTTTTCTTGTGGAACCTTCAATTATTTTCTTCATCAGTTTTTGTATGAACATCATTTGCGTCGGGTCCGTTGTCTTCTATTGGTAGCAGACATAATTTTGAAATGGCCCTCTGGATTATGCCCTTCGAAGTGATGATGGTCGCCACGCGAACTCGTCCATCAGCGCCAGGATGTACGGCGCTCACCCGTCCCAGCCTCCAGTAGCAAGAAGGGACGTTGTCCTCCTTCAGTATTACCATGTCGCCAGGCTGTAACTGTCCTTGACTCCTGTTAGTCCATTTGTTCCTGGTTTGTAGCTCTGCCAGGTACTCCTTCCGCCACCTCGACCAAAACATTTGAACAATTTGTATTAGTTTTTGGTAATTATTTAATCGATTGAACGTGATATGTTCCAAATTTTGCTCTGGAATCGCTGCCATACTAGTTCCTATGAGAAAGTGACCAGGGGTCAAGGGATTAAGGTCATAAGGGTCATTTGATAAGGGAGTCAGTGGCCTGGAGTTTAAGCAAGATTCAATTTGACATAACACCGTACTAATTTCTTCGTACGTTAATGAAGCGATACTTGTTATTCTTTTTAAGTGATGTTTAACTGATTTTATCCCGGCTTCCCATAGCCCCCCAAAGTTCGGGGCACGAGGCGGTATAAATCTCCACTGAATACCTAATGTGGATAAATATTTATCAATTTTATCATTGGACATATTTAAAAAATTATAAATTTCCTTTAATTCATTATTAGCCGCTTTAAAATTGGTTGCATTGTCTGAGAACATTTTACTTGGTCTACCACGACGCGAGATAAATCGTTTCAAAGCGTTTAAAAAACTTTCTGCGCTCAAAGACAGCACAACTTCTAAGTGCACTGCCTTAGATGCCATGCATACAAATAAGCAAATATATGATTTAACGCTATGGGTTTTTCTGTGAATACCCGATTTTATCAGTATTGGACCGGAATAATCGACTGCCGTATTTTGAAATGCCCGGCATTCAGTTATTCTTTCAGCTGGTAGGTCGGCCATCAACTGCTGTTCTGGTTTGGGATTGCATCTATAACAAATTATACATTTTTTAATTATCCTTTTTACTACATTCTTTCCCTTAATCGGCCAAAATTTCATTCTAATCAACGCCAATAATGACTGCGTTCCCGAGTGTAAGTTCAAGTAATGATAGTGTCTTACAATTAGCTCTGTTATTTTATGATGTGAAGGTAATATAATTGGGTGCTGCTGGTTTTCATCTACCATTTTACCTTTGGAGAGTCTTCCCCCCACTCGAATTAGATCCCTTTCAATAAAAGGATCTAATGATTTTAAAAAACTATTTCTAGGTATATTACTGCCATTATTTAAAGCTCGAATTTCGACGCTGAAACAGTATGATTGCGCCCGAGATATTAATTTATTTACTGAATTTTCCAACTCACTAACTGTTAATTTACCATAGCGGCGCTGCAAAGGGTTTTTACAATTAAACTGAAATCTAATAATGTATGCCGTTACTCTTTGTAATTTGGAAAAACTAGAATATCTATTAAAAATGTCCCAGTCCTGTTTCACTGCAGACAACAGAACCGAGCTTGTCTTGATCTCTGGTGGATCAATACAAAATGTGTCGGCATTCGGCCAGCACGCTGAATCCAGTATCAGCCAAGCTGGACCATGCCACCAAATGCTGGAAATTAACAATTGTGAAACACCGGTTCCTCTGGAGAGCACATCTGCTGCATTGTCTTCCGACCTTACATGTTTCCATTGCTCCGGCTGACTGGTTTCCTGGATTTCCGCCACCCGATTCGCAACGAAAGTGTTCCATCTTGCAGGCTGCTCCCTGA
The DNA here is from genome assembly GCA_917880885.1 of Limnephilus marmoratus. NCBI lineage: Eukaryota > Metazoa > Arthropoda > Insecta > Trichoptera > Limnephilidae > Limnephilus > Limnephilus marmoratus. The sequence continues at coordinate 49,088,559 of OU862907.1, read as the reverse complement.
CCCAGCACAGTACTATTTGAGAATCGCACCAGTATGTTGTATGTATATCCGGTGTACATATGGCTTCTTTAATATAATTCACTAACTTTGTCAATAATACAGCTCCACATAATTCTAATTTGGGTAGAGACACGCTTTTCAAAGGTGCTACCCGTGACTTGGACATTATCAAATTGGAGTATCTCTTACCCAATTTATCAGTAGATATCAGGTAGACACAGGCCGAATATGCCTTCTCTGAGGCATCACAAAATCCATGTAGCTGTAAATTTACATGATCTTGACATTGAATCTTTCTACCTATTCTTAAATTATTTAATTGAGGCAGTTCACTCATATAAGCTTCCCATGTCTTCAACATGTCATGTGGAATAGGCTCATCCCACTGAACCTTCGTCTGCCACAATTTTTGCATCAACAATTTAGCAACAACAGTGACAGGACCTATTAATCCTAAAGGGTCAAATATGGACGCAATGCTGGATAGCATTTGTCGTTTGCTAACAATTGGATTTTTTATTAACTTCACCGTGTATAAGAAATTATCCTGTTGGTTATTCCATGACAAGCCTAATATTTTGCTGTCATTTGAATCTGTACTAATAATCATATCCGACATGCTTTCTTGCTTTGAACATAATGAGGGCAAATTTGATCGCCATTTTCTCAAGTTCATTCCAGCGGATGCCATGATAGATATTAATTGCTCTTTAATTAATAAACAGCTTTCTTCTGTTTCATCACCAGTAAGCAAATCATCCATGTAAAAATTATTCTTTATAATCTGACTGACCTTGTGATTTGATGACATATTTTCATTTCCCAACTGCTCAAGGCATCTAGTTGCCAAAAATGATGACGGCCCCAGACCGTAGGTAACGGTGTTAAGTTGATAATGCTGAATTTCCTCCTCCGGGAAATTTTTCCATATTATACGCTGTAGATCCCTGTCTTCGGGTCGCACCAATATCTGTCTGTACATTTTCTCTATGTCTGCTGTTATCACGTACTGGTGCTTTCTGAAACATATCAATTGTGCAGCTAAATCTTTCTGTAAAACAGGTCCTATCATGAGCGCATCGTTTAAGGATATACCAGTGGATGATTTTGCAGAACCGTCAAATACTACTCGAGTCTTCGTGGTAGTGCTTGATTCTTTTATTACTGCATGATGTGGTAAATAATAATAATTTTTTTCATTAGAAGGTGCCTCGCACCGGGTCATATGACCCAAGTCTATGTATTCCTGCATAAATTCTTTATATTTTTTCATCAGGTCAGGATTTGAAGAAAATTTTCTTTGCAAATTGCAAAGTCTCTTTTCTGCCATAGGCAGTGTTTCGCCTAACTGTTTAACACAGGGGCGCTGCGGTAAGCTTACCATAAAACGACCTTCGTCATTTCTTTTATGCGTGTCCTTGAACATTTCCTCGCACGCTCGCTCCTCATGGCTCCGGTGCTTCACCGGCGGGAATTCTTCTAATTTCCAGAAGTTTTCCATTTGTTTATGTAATATATTTAATGATAGGTGACAAGATTTTACTGGCCTTTTTGTTTTTGTTGTGACGATAGGTCCTGACACCAGCCACCCGAATTCCGTTCTCTGCAGTACAGGTCCTGAGTCTCCATTTCGTAGTTGATCTTGTTTCAAAATTTCCCAAAAGATTTCCGCTCCGAGTAGCATATCTATGGAGCCTGTTTCGTAGAAGGTAGGATCCGCTAACTGTAGACCATCAGGTACGCTAGCATCCTTTTTCTGAAAAGAAATTTGCGGCAGATTACTCGTTATTTCCTTCAAAACGAGACATTCTATGTCTCTTTCATAAGGTGAATAGCTTGAAAAAATCCTTAAATTTACACTTTTCTTAATATTCAATATTCTGTTTTGTATTCCGGTAATCGGTATGTTTGCACTTTTGGGTTTTAATTGCAACCTAGCTTCGAATTTCTCTGAGATAAAATTAGACTGCGCTCCGCTATCCAATAATACTCTTGCCTTAATTAAGTTTCCATTATTATTCAACACTTTAATAACGGCCGTAGATAACAAAATAAAATTATTAGATACCTTCGCTGAATGATTGGTAACTAAAACTTCATTATTTGATGTTGATTGTGTATCATTATTCTGAGGAGACTTATTATGAGATGAATTATCTATTTCCTTTTTTAAATGTAACAATGTATTGTGCGAATTATTTTCGCATATTCGACAGTTGTATTTACTTTTACATTCCTTTAGTTTATGACCTAGGCACAAACATTTCAAGCAAGCACCTAAATGACGTATCTTTATAATTCGATCCTTAGCATTTAATATTAAGAATTTTTTACAATTATAAATCCTATGATCGCCTTTGCAAATAATACATTTTATCATTTGCGGCGTTAATGAAATCATAGCTTCCTTTCTGTACTTGACAGGGAATGTTTTATTTTGATTAACCTTTGCTTCAGTAATCCCGGCAAATTCTAAAATCTGGACGCGATCTGATAAATATTTTATAAACTCCTTATATGTAGGTAGGTTATCTTTGGTTGCAAATGTTTCCCAATGATTTCGAGTTTCGCTATCTAGTTTATGTGACAATAAATATATTAAAATAATATCCCAATTTTCGGTGGGTATATTTAAATTATTCAACGATTTTAAATGTAATTCGGATTCATCAATAAGATTCCTTAATGCTGTGGAATTTTCAAATTTTATTTCAGGCAATTTGAATAATGCTTCCACGTGCTTATGTATAATAAATTTTGTATTTTGGTATCGGCTGGTCAACATTTCCCAGGCCGTGTAATAATTGTCTTGGTGATTTGGCAATGATATCAATAATTTAGCCGCGTCACCTTCCAGGCATGATCGCAGATAATACAACTTTTGAATAATTTCTAAGGATGGGTTATTTTCAACCAGAGCTACAAAAGTATCTCTAAAATTTAACCACTTTTCATAGGAGCCGTCGAATTTAGGCAACTCTAAAATAGGCAATCTAATATTGTGTGAAATTGCATTCGGAACCTTAATTAACAATTTATCTTTAGCCTTGGCAACAAGACTATAGTAGGAATTTTCAAATGCTTGCCTTTCCAATGGTTTAGCCAATTCGTCCGCTGAAAGCGCTTCAATTTGATCTTGGATTATATCGAAAGAATCTAAAATTGGTTCGAGTTTCTTTAACCTGACTTCAATTTCAGATTGCGACAAATTATTTCCTTGGATGTATTCGTTGAATCGAGTTAATTTAGCTTTACAGATTCCCCTCTGGGCCACTAATGTTTTGAGATCCATTTTTTAAATATCAAAAATAAGGTACTCACAGAACACAAACGTTAAATTATAATCACTTGTAATTAATCACTACACGTGCACTGCCCTTGATCACAGAATTTTACTTATTAACCGATAAACAATGAATTTTAACCATGAAATGAATCTTATCTCGCAAAATGCCACAGCCCGTTAGCTGTCAAAATTAAGAATAATATTATTTGTTATTTGTTCCTACCGCGCATGCGTTAGGCTTACGGCTGCGTTTAAACAACCGCCTCGCGGTAAAATTCGAATTTTAACTTACGGATTTTCAAATAATCATTCGTAATTAATCATTTATGAAATTTAAAATGCTTTCTCAGTATTCTAAAACTTCTTTTTACATTGATGTAACAATTTTTATCGATTACTACAATGTTGCTGTTGGGTATGAAATCAATTTAACACCACAGCAATAATCAGCCCGTTTTTTTTAAATAAATTTAAAACAAACAAAGAAATACGGTTATGTACTCCATCAATCATGCTCTCCTGCCTGGGAAAATAAGGTATATAGGAATGGGAATTGGTCACTTGCCCTTTTCTCTGAAGATCTCTCTTGATGAATGTTGAAGATGCTGGTTCTTTTATCACTCGCGATTCAATCGTTAATGCGGCACGAAGGATCAAATGTTAGGGTTTTGATTCGATTAATCAAATAATGTAAGTTTTTAGGTCTTCAAAAACTTCAACAAGAAATTCAAGGTAGATACAAAATTAATTTATTGGCAATAATGTACAACAATTCCAATCCAAATAAATTATTAAATCCCCCCAACGGACTGATAATCTAACGTTTCCTTTTAAAGGCAAACTAATGCAGAAAAAGGTAGAAAATAATGAATTCATCCTATTTATAAATTTACAACAGGGTCCATTTGGGAGGGAAGACTATAGCCAACCCTGACATCTATGTGTAAATCCTCGAACCACAACTATGCCTGACCTCTTTGTTAAAAGCGGAGAAACATTTCAACCCTTGCTCAACTAAATATCAACTTTAATTTCTTAACAGAAATTTTACATTCTGGTAACTGGTTTAACACTTCGAATAATAAGAAAAAATATCTATAAACTTCTGCCTGTCAATGTTTGACACAAAATTTACGGTTCTTCCCATGCATTTTAAATGTTCCTTTTTATCGTTTTTTTTATCCTTTGCAAAAAAAAATTGTTCTTAAATCTAGATGTAGTAATTTTTCCGATGTGCTTATTAGAACATTATTGTTTCTAAATATCAAAATTTTGATATTGTTAATGTGAATTGGCTCAAAATACGCGCTTGCAAATATTCGATTTAAAGTACCTAAAACAGAATAAACTTAAAATTTTAAATTTAGATTCCTTTTCTTTAAAAAAAATGTAATAAAACTGCATCTTAACTTTTTATCGCAATCACAAATTTATTTTAAATTAAATGTGTGGAACATAATTTCACAATTTTATTTTAAAATTAAATGTGTGGGACAATTTGCGTCTCCTGTGATTAGGCGGGTTAAATTAAACCTGTATTTGGCGAATTTAAACTACTCTCAGAATATGAAAATGGTTTCTCTTTGATTCTTGCAGCACATACATAGTCTGCAACTAGAATTTTATAACTGCACTTCGAATAAAAGAATGGTCCCTTTCGAAATGTATCAGCAGATGAATACACAAATGAAATTAATTCGTTAATACATTCTGAACACAATTCTGAAAAACACACACACAACACAAACACACACTGAAATTCATTCGTTAATACATTCTGAACACAATTCTGGTTTTATTTAAGAGTGAATCTGTTTGCGAGTTATCAGATTTAATTAGTATTACTCTCATAATATGCGCACGGTTTTCCTACGAATTGCGAAATTTGCAGCTTAACAAAAAAATTATTGATATTTTTAATAAATAATAAAAAAAATATTTGGATTCGTAAACGAAAGTATCGTAGAACATTTTTAAATAATGATTTGAAATGGTTTAAAATTTTCCAAGATAATGTTATTATTTATTTTGAAAATTTTCCGCCCCCCTTAAAAGTGCCGCCCGGGGCGGGCCGCCCCCCCCCCCGCCCCCCCCACGCTACGCCACTGCGTAAAAGGTTTCATTTATTCATATTTATCGTTTTTTAATCTCAAAAACATCAATGACATGTTTATATTTATGTAACAAGAGCATGTTGCTTCCTGTAAGGTACGAAGAGTAAAAAAACGGTTTTGTGGAATAACGTTGTAAGTATATGAAATCATATACAGCACTATCTTATACATTCAGCGTAAATTTTAGAAAAAAACTATAATTTTATTTATTTTCTAGGCGACTTTTCAATTAAAACACTTAAGAATTGTAAGTTTTATGTATTTTAAATATTAAGTTTTATGAAACATAACTGGTTTCGTTTTTTTAATTTTTCTCGGAAGTAGAATATTGGACTCCAGTTACTAATATCTACAGCCTGTATGTCAGATGAATATCTACAGCTCATATGTTGAACTAATATCTACGAACTTCAGAGTGTTGACTAATATCTACAGAGCGTAGGTTGAACTAATATCTACAGGGCTTAGGTTGGACTAACCAGCTAATTTTTTTTTTATTGTAATATAAAAAATATGAGTTACATAATATACACATTTTTTTTACAAAATATTAAATTAGAGGTCGTTTCTGGTCATGTATACCTTATCAGAAAAGAGGGGCTCTTGTGCCTGATAAGGGAGCCACGATTCTTACTTGAGTTGTAAGTTATAATCTGTTTTGTATAAAATATTTACTTTTATTGTAAGTTTTTTTTGAAAAATTGTTTTATTTTATTTATTTGTTCTGATTGGTTGATGATGCAGCGCAATTCAGAAGGGAGGTTATTATAGTTTTTTATGGCTTGGAAAATATAATGATTTTGCATTTGAGTTGTTATAAAATTAGGTGTAATAAATTGGTTTCCGTTTCTCATTAGTTTGTAAAATTCTTGATATTCTGTGTTATTTTTTTCTTTACACTGTTATGTTGGTAATAATAATAACCAGCTGTCAGATGCTGAAAGTTGGCAGGTCTGTCGCCTCACTTGATGTATAACCAACAGTGTCAATAAACGTCTTACATATGAATCAGTTTCTGTGTTTAATTACTAACCTCAAACATTATAATTGGCGACGAGGAAAATCAGTTTATCAGTTAAAACGTGTGTGAATAGTATTAACAGTGATTTCGCCGTGAAAAAAACATTTTTTTCAACATGTCGAGTAGTACCTTGCCAGTGCCTCATTTCGAACCAGATTGCGAAAGTTTCAATATGTTTTTGGAACGCATACAAATGTATCTAAAAATTATTAATATCGCAGAGAAAGAAAAAATTAAATATTTGTGTATATTGATCGGTGCGGAGAAATTTAAAATTTTAAAAGAAACGGTACATCCGAAAAATCTAGAAGATTTAACCTTCAACGATATTGTAACAACACTGAAGAGTAAATATGAAGAAAAAAGGTGTACAATTGCGCAAAGATATAAATTTTATAACCGGAATCAACATTCTAACGAAGGAATCGATGATTATATTACCGATATAAAAAGTCTGTCAATATCATGCAATTTTGGTGCTTTTCTAGACCAAGCTCTGAGAGATAAATTGGTGTGTGGTTTAAAAGATGATGCAATGACTAGAAGATTGCTATCTGAAGATGAATCGTTAACTTTTGAGAAAGCAAAATTAATTGTCAAAAATATTGAGACAGTTAGTCACAGCTCAGAGCAAATTTTACACAAAGAAAATGTTACATCGGAAATCTGTGAAGTCAAGTTAAAAATGTCACATAAAAAAACATGTCATGTCTCAAAGGATCGCCCTTCACGCCAGCATAGTCCGAGTAAGCGAATTCATCTGGGTCCAAGGATCAAAGGAGTTCAAGGTCATCAAGTCAGCTGTCATCTCCATCACGTCAAGGGTCCAGAAGATGCGAGAGGTGTTTTATAACTCATCAAGCGGAGTTATGTCCTTCAAAAAAGTGGAAATGTTACAAGTGTAATATTTACGGGCATACGTCGAAATTTTGTCCAAACGCAAAATCAATCATCAATCACGTAAAATGTGTCAATAATGAAAATGTATTAAATATGTCAGTGTCTGATACAGCGAAAATTAATTTAATTGTAAATGGTATCACTTAACACTAGAAAGACCGGGTACTGCTCCATACCTATAAAGACCACGACCGTCACTTTGACGGCTGTTCACTTTTTTCAAATTGGGAGGCGGATATGAGTACCGCTGCCCCGGGAACCATTTATTGGATAACCAACACCTCTGCCATAGGACACTCCAAGTGGTTCGCTACGTTTAGTGACTTAGCAGGGGTGTCCGGGTTCATTGGGTGAGGTTTGTCTGGGTCTAGATGGCGAATATATTTGCCCACCTACTGCGTAGCTTACCGGGTCGGGAGACACTTGTTGAGGGAGATACTTATCTTGTCCTCTCCAGCAGGACCTTTCTCATCCCGTCGCCTTGCACCGCAGTGGGAGGGATGGATTCATTCGTCCGTCACTCGTGGATACATTTACAAATTTTTCCTATTCATCTCTCACACATTTTTTCTTCCAAGAACTTCCTTTCCTTCCTTTCCCTAAAAACACCCATGCACACATAAATTCACACAGCATCCCCAAAGATGACATAGGCCCTGAGGGTTTTTTTCCTCGGGGCTTCCTGGAAAAAAACATGTAAGTGCAAAATCCTGCAATTTTAGTACAAGCATGTGTTATGTCCGTACAATATCGAATTGTAACGTTTTTTATAAAATCGAATGCAATCGAATCTCCGCAAACGGGTTTCTTACTATTATCACACCTATCATTTATTTGGTTTTCATTATATTTTTTATTAATTTGGCACTGTCGTCTTTCAGTAGTTTTATTTTCCGGTTTCTTTTCTTTTTCGTTTATATTAGCTCCACAAAATAGCCCTAAAGAAAATAATTCCCCTCAGGGCATTTGTCATCTTTTGGGATGCTGTGTGGAGGGCACCTATAGGAAAAGAAAGAAGAATAGGTTCTGGGAAGGAAATAAGGTGAGGGTTGGGTGGGAAACTGGGGTTCAGTGTGTTCAAGAGTGCCCGACATATGAATCTGTCCCCACCACTGCGGTGCAAGGCAATGTTCTGAGAGTCCTGCTGCCGAGGTCAAAATATCACCCTCAACAGTTCTCTGCTGATCTGGCCTGCCACGCAGTTGTTTGGCAGATGCATCTGCCAAACATCATGACAACCCGGTCATCCCTACTAAGTCACAAAACATAGCAAACCTGTTGGAGTGACCTATGGCAGACGTGTTGGTTATCTAATAAATGATTCTTTCAGTTCTTCAGAAGCTAACGCAGCTGGATCAACTCTGGTATTTGTATACTCTGTCCTTCTCCAACAAACCATAAAATAAATTTGGGCGAGAGCAATATTTTTTGGTGTTTTTATAAATTATGTGACAGTGACCAATCAACGTACAGATCGAGTATGAATAATACGCGATACCGAAAGAAAGAAACAGACATAATAGTGCTATCATAAACTAGGAGGAATGGGTATGTTGTTAACTTGGGTAAAGAAGGTTGTAAACGAACTCAGCATTATAGCCCAAACCGTCACTTTGACGGCGGCGGTCTTTGTAGGTATAAGTCAATATATCTCAAAAAGTAATTAAGACATATACCTGTTTTTTTCACCATAGTTGTGAAACCATAAATCATGAAATGTTAAAAAAAATCACACCAATACAATAATTATTAAGCATTATATCGTCACTTTACTTCGGGCTGCCGTCAAAATGAATGCTCCGGTCTTTCTAGTGTTAACTATGTCTTTTATGATTGACACAGGAAGTTCTTCGACATTAATAAGTAACAAAATGTATTTAAAATTTTTCAAAACTTGTCAGTTAAGTCAATTCTACGGTAATTTGTTCACAGCAAATAGTCAAAATTTATTTTGTTTTGGATTTTTTATGGCAAAAGTAAATGTTGTGGATTCTAATGTTGTAATAGATTTACCAATATTGGTTATAAAAAATCTATCGTCTGATGCTATTTTGGGTAGAAATTGGTTAAAAGTGTTTGATCCGTCTTGGGAAAATACTTTCATAAGTTCTTTAATGTCAAAATGCATAATAATTCTGTAAATTCAGTGTCTGTCAGTGAGAAAAATAAAACAAATATTGTCAAAAAATTGTCACAAAAATATTTAAATTCTTTTTCGATTACTAATAACGATTTACCAATTAAAGAATTTTCTGTGAATTTAAGTTTAAAAAATAATGCTACTCCTGTTTTTCACAAAGCATATGAAGTTCCTTATGTACTTCGTGCTGAAGTATGCCAAGAGCTAAATCGTCTTGAAAGCGAAGGCATTATTTCAAAAGTTAAATATAGTAGTTGGTCTTCTCCAATAGTTTGTGTACCTAAACAAAATGGAAAATTACGTTTATGTGCAGATTTGAAATCTACAGTCAATCCACAATTGAGAATTGATCAATATCCTATTCCACGTCCAGAGGATATTTTTAATAAATTTTCAGGTTGTCAAGTATTCTGTAAATTAGATTTAACAAACGCATATTTACAGTTGTCTGTGTCAGATTCTAGTAAAGAATTACTTACAATTAATACATGTAATGGTTTATATGTCTATAATCGTTTACCTTATGGATTGTCACCGGCTCCTGCCGTTTTTCAAATGGTAATTGATACAGTTTTGTGTGGCATAAAAAACTGTGCTGCATACATTGATGATATTTGTATAGGTGGTAAAGACGAGAAGGAGTGTTCTGATACTTTGGATAAAGTTTTGTCAAAATTAAATGAGTTTAATATAAAAATTAATGTGTCAAAAAGTGAATTTTTTGTGAATTCTTTTGAATTTTTAGGGTTTACTTTGTCAGGTCAAGGCAAAAGTCCGTCTTTGTCGAAAGTTGAGAAAATTAAGTCTACTGGGTGTCCAGAAAATGTTACTCAACTAAAGTCATATTTGTCAATGTTAAATTTTTATAGGAATTTTATTCCTATGTGTCCTACAGTGCTTGAACCACTTCATAATTTATTAAGAAAAAATGTAAATTGGTGTTGGTCTGATGAATGCGAAAAGGCATTTGTAAATAGTAAGTATCTTTTGTCAGATAAAACTATGTTAGTTTTATTTGATCCGTCAAAACCATTGTGTCTTACAGTCGATTCCAGTGCATACGGTGTCGGTTGTGTCTTAAGTCATGTAAAGAATCAAGAATTTCCTATAGCTTTTGAGTCTGCAACATTAAATTCAGCTCAAAGAAATTATAGCCAATTGCACAAGGAAGCCCTTGCTATTATTTTCGGAATTAAGAAATTTCACAAATATTTAATTGGTCGTCATTTTACGATATATACTGTTCATGCTCCATTGTTGTCTTTATTTGCTGAAAACAAAAAAGTCCCCGTTTTAGCAGCATCACGTCTTATAAGATGGTCTATAATATTGTCTGCATACAATTATAAATTGGAATATAAAAAAGGATTGAAACTTCCTCAAGCAGATGTAATGTCACGTTTGCCAAGTAAACAACAATTCAATACTGAGGAATGTAATTTTGTATACATGTCTACACCTTTAATTCCATTCTCAGAAGTTGAAAGTCATTCTGAAAAAGATGAAACATTATGTAAAGTCATAAGTATGTTTTAATCGGTTGGATTGAAAACTTGTCAAGTCCAGAAATTAAAAAATATTTCAAGTTTAAAAATTTACTGTCGGTCAAAGGAAAATGTCTTTTATTTGGTGACAGAATTGTAATACCAGAATCTCTTAAGTCCAAAGTCCTAAATTTAATACATTATGGTCATCCTGGTATAGTCAGATCAAAAATTCTTGCTCGTTCATATGTATGGTGGTTAGGTATGAATCAAGATATTGAAGATGTTATTTCTAGATGTGAAATGTGTCAGTCTGTACAAAATGCTAACAAAAATGTACGTCATAGTTGGCCTATTGCTGAAAGTCCATGGGAAAGAGTCCATTTGGATTTTTTTGATTTAAAAGGTTCAAAATACTTATTAGTTTGCGACTCATATTCAAAGTGGGTAGAATGTTTTTACATGAAAAATACTAAATATTCTGATTTGTTATCTAAATTAGGTGAAGTTTTTTCCAGATTCGCTTTTCCGAAAACTATTGTTTGTGATAATGGTCCTCCATTTTCGTGCAAAGAATTTTCTATTTTTTGTAAAGAAAAATCAATTAAATTATTATTTTGTCCGCCGTATAATCCCGAGTCAAATGGATTAGCGGAACGGTCTGTTCAAACTTTCAAAAAAATATTAATTAAATTTATGTTTTCGAAAAATTCTAAATTTTTATCGCCAGCTCAACGTCTAATAGATTGTCTGTATAGTTATCGTTCCACTCCTACTTCTGTTACGGGTGTATCTCCAATGGCAAAAATATTTTCATATGAGCCACGTACACCACTACATATTTTGTCAGAAGAAAGTCATGTCAATAAAAGTAAACAATCACAAAATGTCAAACAATCAAGAAAAAATGCATTGAAAGAATTGAAGGAAAATGATAAGGTTTTGGTCTATTTAAGACATGTGAAAGGTCCTATGAAATGGTTTCAGGGAACTGTTAAGTTGAAATTAAGTTCATGGGTGTATCTAATTCAATTAATCGGAGGAGAGGTGAAAAAGTGTTAAAAAATGTTAACCAAATAAAAAAAAAGTTGTCTTAAGTCAAAATCAAGTTATGAGAATCCCGATAAATGGCAAGACTTTACAAGTCAGGAAAATGAAATTGTTATTGAACCTTTACCCAGCACTAGTGGAAATAATGATATTATAACTAGGTCTGGCAGAGTTGTGAAACCCCCTGTACGATTTAGTCATAGTGATTACTCTTAAGTTTCTTTGTCATTGTTATTTGGTTTGATATAAAAATAAAAAAAAATGGAAGGAGGAAAGGATGTTATGTTGGTAATAATAATAACCAGCTGTCAGATGCTGATAGTTGGCAGGTCTGTCGCGTCACTTGATGTATAACCTTGAACTTGTCAACAGTGTCAATAAACGTCTTACATATGAATCAGTTTCTGTGTTTAATTACTAACCTCAAACATTATATACACATTTTTATAATGGAAGCTTGCTTGAAAATGTCATCAACATTAGGTACTGGAAACAATTTAAAAAGTGATTCAGTTGAGAAGGTAGATTTTTTTTTTAATATTACTTTAATGATGATTCTTTGCGTAACTTTTACTGAGTTTAGATTTTTTTGTAAGATCCTCCCCAATCTATAATTCCGTAGATGAGTAAAGAATGAACAAGGGCATAGTACACATTTTTCATTATTTTTACATTTAAAATATTTCTTAACCTAACAAGTTGGGGTAATTCCGTGTGCTTTTATGATGAGATGAATTTTTTTGATCATTGGTCCACTTTGGAATTTTTTAATGAAGAATTCGTGGTATTCCCGCAAAGTTTTTAATTTTATTATGTTACCTTTAGCGCTTAACTATGTGAGTAAATTTTTATTAATCGAGTTATCCACAGTAAAACATCCAAAAACTGCCAATCAAAACTTCCTGTCAATTATTTTTCGACGTGGGGTAATATCCGGATTTTTTAGGGGAAGACCGGCATTCATTCTAAAATTGCAATTAAGCATATTAGACGTAAGATTTGCTAATAACGACACTTCATCTTACCTTTTGTTGCCAAATTAGCATGTGTAACATTTTAATTGATTACCTATACAACAAAAATAGGCCACTTATAATTTTGGTATACCGGTCTTCCCCCTTGCGGGGTAAAATCGGCAAAGTGTTCTCAAAATGTTTTGGAAACAAGATCTGAAAAAACAAATTTTTTAAATGCCCACTTAGTGGAAAATTATAAATCACTCCAACAAAAAACATATATTATAGGTATATAATTTCGTTAATCTGAATTTGACAGACAGTGGTGGTAAAACGCCGTAAAATGTCGATTTACGCGGTTAACATCGTCCTAATTCGTATTATTATCTTCTAAATCTGAATTGGTTAACATTTTAATGTCGTATTTTTACGAATTTTCTTCGAAATATTAATTTAATGGGACAGTTACGGTGGAAATTGGCTGCGAAATTTCGATTTACAAAGAAATTTATAGTATTTTTATAAATTTACTTTGAATATTCGAATTTTGAAGGGCTTGCGCCGTGGCGGTAATTAGCCGCCAAAATTTGACTTACGCGGAAATTAACGGTATTTTTACGAATTTACTTCGAATATTTGAATTAGAGTGACCGGCTGCGATAGAAATCGGCCGCGAAATTTCGATTTAAGCGGAAATATATCGAATTTGATGAATTTATTTCCAATAGGTAGGTATCTATTTCAATTTAGAGGGCCGGCTGCGATGGGATTCGTTCGCGAAATATCGATTTACGCAAAATATATGGTATTTTCACGAATTTACTTCAAATATCTAAATTTGAAGAGCCGGCCGCGGCGATAATAAGCCGCAAAAATATTATTTACGCGGAAGTTATGCGGTTTTCTTAGGTAATTATTTTGAGTGGGTATCTGAATGGTTGCCTGCGACGGGTTTCGGCCGCCAAATTTCGTTTATTCCGGAACTTACCTACTTACGGTATTTTTGTGAATTTATTTCGAATAGGTGGTATATGAATTTAGAGGGCCGGCCTCGAGGGGATTTGATCGCGAAATTTCGATTTACGCGAAATATATCATATTTTTACAAATTTACTTCGAGTATCTGAATTCATAGGGCCGGCTGCATTGGAAATAGGCTGGGAAAATTCGTTTTAAGCGGTAATATTTCTCATTTTTATAAGTTTAAAAGGACCGCCGCGACGTTTTCCGGCCGCAAAATTTGATTTACTCGGAAAATATCGTGTCTTTATGAATTTACTTCGAATGTGGGGCCGATCGCAGCGCTTAAAAATTCGATTAACAAGGGAATAAATCATATTATTACTCGGTTTTCGGCGATTTTTTTCTTCATGAAATTTCGAATTACGCGGGAATTTGTTGATTTCAAATTTTATTTTTAATGTCCAGTGGAATTAATGGGGTTTTACTGTATTTATTTATATATTTGTGTAGTGTTTATACTTATAAAGCACACATGTAGCTTGTGCATATTTTTTTTATCAGAACAACATAAATAATTTGGTCTTCCAAGAGTATCACTCTTTGAAGCTATTTTCCCTTTAACACGGTCATGTAGAGTAGAAACTGATATTCCACACTTTGTGATCTTCTTTATTTATGCCTTGATTAGTAAATAAAAGCAGTCTTTCTGCAGTAGTTCCGCGGCATAAATACATTGAAAAAATGATAAGCTACACATTTAAAATTTTTTTAAACTATTATATAATTTATATAAACGTTCTAATATGAATGATCTACGGGAATAGCGGCGTCCGCCCGGTACAGCGCTGTGACTTTAGCTCGTTCCTGCACTAGCACTACCACCACCACCACAAATACGCCCTCACGAACCTCTTAGTTTGAGAATACGTGGCTATTTGTATGGAAACCGCAAAAGGGGTAAGGTCGGAAGGGTCATATTCCGATCTTTCCCCGGGAAATATGTCAAGGGGTAAGATCGAAAAGAAAGCTACAGCCGAAACCGAAGCAGATTAGACACTGGAACCTTCCTAAACTATTTTTTATCTAAAAATAATACATAATGGATTTGAAATCAATTCAATAGCCTACCTGGATCCGTAGATATTTATGATGGGGGTAAGATCGATTATCTCACAATTTTCCGCTAAATTTAACCTGTTCAAAAAACGCGACTCACAACCTAACGCTTTAGATTCTTAGAGCCGACCTAAGGGGGTCCTATGCGCTCCTAGAGGTATAGGGGCATTTTACAGGTTGCCAGGGTACCGCGAAAATCGAGTTTTTCGATCTTCCCCCAAATCCGGATTTACCCCAACTCACCCTATATATATACATTTCCTCATTCACTTCACTAGCTCTGAAATGTGATTATTCCATTTCAGGTTTTGATCAATGATCACACCGAGATATTTAATTTCGGAGGAAGAGTTAATTACAGTACAAATAGGATTATGTTGTTTACAGATTACGTGATCACATTTTTCGTCATGGATTACAATATTAACTTTATGATCAGGTATTTTCTGCAAGGAAAATAAGACATAGGTATGTTGTTTTTTTAGCATTAAGTGTGAGTAAGTTACCATCAAACCATGATTTTAAGATATTAATATCTCCATTTGCCATTTCGTTAACTAGTTCCCATGTTTGACCTTTTATTAACAATACCGTGTCATCAGCATAAGAGATTAATTCACCTTTAATTTCCTGTCGGAAAATGTCATTCACGTATACTAGAAATAATAATGGTCCGAGGACGGTACATTGAGGGATGCCAAATGTACTTGTGAGAGGTGTACTAAACGACCGATTTAATTTTACTATTTGAGGTCTCTCTGTTAAGTAGCTTACTATCCATTTGAGGGCAATGTGGTCAATGCCGTTATCTTTTAATTTTAAAGCAAGTTTTTCATGGGAGATGCTATCAAATGCTTTCTTTAAGTCGATGAAAATCCCTAAATGTGTCCAATAGTCCGATATTAGGGATTTTTACATACATACATACATAAATTAAGTTTTTTAATATTACGTTATTCCAATATGCACATAATTGCAAATCTAACCTCTGCCAGTGCTGTAGATATTCGTCAACACTTTGGTTCCCATAGATATTAGTCAGCAGTTTGAGCTGTAGATATTCGTCAACACTTTGGTTCTCATAGATATTAATTCGATTTTTTCAGTTTTTGGAATTCCTGTAGATATTAGTAGACGCCTCCGAATATTGTTGGATACAACATTTTCCCGGGCAAGTGCTCAGCTATTTTATTCTCATGTATTCTAATTTCCTTGTTAATGAAACTAACCTAGCTTTTTGAGTACATACAGAATTTGGTAAGGATGAGTGTTTTTTTATATTATTTTTATTGATTTAGTTTGTATTGCATTTAATACACATAAACTTATATTATGTACACGGTTCTATTTCACTGCTTGTAAATTAAATTTTAACAGAAAGCATAGCATTTTTTTAAATACATCCATTATTCCAAGGGCGGATCCAGGATTTTTTTCTGGGGGGGGGGGCACAAGGGGCGGACGCGCAAAAAAATCAACAATTACTGTAAGGATTTTTTTCTGGGGGGGCACAAGGGGCGGACGCAGTGGCGTAGCAAGGGGGGGGGCGGACCGCCTGGGTGCCACCCGAGGGGGAGTTTCACTCGAACGTGGAGAAAAAATTGCTGCAAAAAATATTTTACGCTTGAACACTGACTGTTATTTAGCTCGTTTGATCATTTTGAGGAATAATAAGTAATTTGGAGGTTTTTAGAAAACTTTTTTAATGAATTCGAAATATGCGTTTTGAATTTGTTGACGAAGCGCTATTTACACCGTTTACCAAGTAAACTGCCGACGGTATTTACACCAAACGATTAGCTGCTTACACTGGGTTAGTTTCGCAAGCTAAGGTAATTCGTCAACCAAATGTAAGAGCACCCTCAGATTTTGATCAGTTGTAGATTCTTTGGATAAGAGGTCACCTTCGCATTACTAGCGCTGTAAATAATAATACATAAATAACTTTATCCAATATTAGGTTGTGTATTATCTAAAATCTAGTTTGAGTTACTAAAAATAAAGATACTGTATATTTTGTGCCCCCCCCCCCCCCCCCCCCCCAGAAAAAAATCCTAACAGTAATTGTTGATTTTTTGCCCGTCCACCCCTTGTGCCCCCTGCAGAAAAAAATCCTTACAGTAATTGTTGATTTTTATGCCCGTCCGCCCATTGGCGTAGCTAGCGTGGGTGGCACCCGGTGCGAAAAACGTGGTGTCACCCCCCCCCCCTCCCCGCCCCACCCCTTTTAAAGTTTACTTTGAGAAATTTAAAACGCAAATTTCGACCTCCTTAAATATAAAAACATTACTAGCTAGTCATATGTGTAAACAAAAATTTCGCAATCCTCAAAATCAAAACATTTTTAAAAACACTAACGGAATAACAACTTTTTCAACAATCAATAGGCAGTAATTCCCTTCACGAGTTCCCGTCAATCACAATGTACGAAAGAAATGAGAATGACACAGGTAATAAGTGAGGAATATTTCTGAGGAATCCCCCGCAAAGCAATAGTAAGAGCTGGGAACGAAAATAAAACATTACAATTTTTTGGAAATCCCGACCGACCGAGCTATAGAGCTACAAATAACAGAGTTCCGAGTGGAGTCTGCAATTCTAAAATGCTGCAAATTTCTGAAGAAAATCATTTGCTGGCACGAAAACATCATTTTAACAACCTATTCTTAAGTTAAAACCAGTTTTGTGTTTGGAATGCAAAGATAAAATTTCAAGTGGAACTCGAAAATGGTTTCCTTTGAAATTTCATTTGTAACTGTTGTAACGTAATTATTTTCTTGGTAGTTATTCAGTAGGTACCTACTTGCTCGGTAGGAGTATTATTAATTTCGGGTGCCGTTGAAACGATTGATAACAAATTCAAATTGCCGGAACGTTGTTCGTTTGTTTTTTGTTTTGAAAAAGAAACTGTTAGAAGGGCGACGTCATGACATAACGATGGATTGGTCGGAAGTTTTATTTTGTAAGGAGTTTTGATACTCCTAAATGATTGTGTAAATTTGCAATATTATGCGTGTAACAGACGTGATGCCTTTACGAGACTGTTAAATAGTACCGGGTCGCGGTACACGCAGGATGTTGATTGTTTTTTCGAGGCGAGGAAAACTTTTATTGTGATGATCACGAGATATCGAGTTACCTATGTAATATTACAATCTAATGGAAGTGTTTATGATGTCTGTGTGCCTGGTACCTAAGGTTGGTGTTCTTGTGCTTAGAACTGAGATTCTTGTGCCACGTACAATCCAATATCACCGAGGACAACTTTGGTGAAGACTGCAGGCACTTCTTAAATCACATTTACAGTCTAGAACTGCGGTTTATATCCTTTCGATGCTCAGAGATGGCCATCGGACGCATTGTGACGCCTTTGTGGATGGACTGGAATCTGTGGGTGGACTGCTTCACGGAGTCATGGGTGTGCGAAGCGGCAGCTCTGGGGCTTTTTTTCAGCTATCTGGAGCCCTTGTCGCTGAGGCTGGATGACGTGCGCCATATTAACTATCGCAAGCTACGAATGATCATTTGGAGTGGATTCTACTAAAATAACTGAATTATCTCTCTCTCTCTCTCTCAACATTTTTATGAGTTTACAAAGGTATTTATGTAGATTATGTTTTTTGCTTGTCAATAACAACAAGTTCATTTTGTTTTATGTGAGTTCTTTTATTTACATCAGATAGTAGCTTTCTTTTATCCCACGCAGGACCCTGAGATGATGATGAGAGCTCATGCAAACGGAATTTCTCTGCTAACTGATAAGATGCGTGTCATTTTTGGCGCCCAACGTGTCATTTTTGGCGCCCAACGTGGGGCTTTTGGCGCCCAACGTTTTAAAGGGGGTAGATTACTCTCTTGGTGCACGATAAGAGGCTACTATCTGTTATTTACTATCGTTACTATCTGTTATTTACTATCGAATTACTGTTATTTACGTTGAATTTTATTAATTGTTTTAAGCTATCATAATTAATGATTTTTCTTTGAATACAGTGTGCTTGGGAACTTGTATTACAAGTTATAAAATATTTTTATTTTTTTTAAATATTTCATTATTTTTTTTTTATCGAAATAAAAAATGGCATTATATATAAAATTACATCGTGGTCCTCTGCATTCTGCGTACGAGAATCGCAGAAGATCACCGATCATCAAATTAAATACGGACGCGTATATGTTGATGACAATTTTTGGTGAGAATTTTAACTCTCATGTGTTTATATTAATTAAAATCTTAGGTTACTTGTAGGTACATATTTATAGGTAGACGTTTATATATAATTAGCTATATTTGGTTATAGGTATACTTAAATTTATAATTAGTATTATGCGAATATTGTTAGAATAATACTGGTTTTACATAATTAGGTTTATTAAAAAAAACTATTGTTTTTTTTTATATTTTTTCTTTTTATGCGGTGGCATGAAGGAATACCAAGCCTTCATACTGCTTCATTTATTTTTTTTCTTTTGTGTGACACTTTGCTCACATGTCTTGGAGCTTGGTACCTGCAAGGCATATGCTCGGAGTTAGCACTACATTCTAGTGTACTGATGATAGACTTCATTTATTTATCCTCGTTGGACTAGAGTAGGAACATCTTCACAAGAGATGTTTCTCTGATCTTAGTGATCAGTGGCGCCCAAAAAATTAGTTTAGTTTATAACTAAATCTGTTTTATTGTTTAATATACCTAATTAAATGTTGAATCTGACAATCTGTTAATATTAAGTTAAGTAATTAAGACATTATTCATTAGGAAATTGGTTTTGTCACAAATAAAGGGAAGTACTGCTTCGGCGTGCACCACTATTAAATAATTCCGATCTGGAAATTGACACTCTACCTTTAATACAGGAGAGTGTAGTTTTTCTTGTACAGTTTTTGTTAGTCATAAGTATAATTTGTTAATTTTAAACAGTAATATATGCCTAAGTATTTCACTGCTAATACCAGTGCTGTGCTAATACAGTGTTAATACTTTTAATAATACTTTTCCATGTTTTGTTTACAAGTTCCGAAGAGATGAGAGTAGTGTATGCCGCTACCTACTCGTAACGTTTCGAATTCTTCGATCGTTCATCTTCATTCCAGGAGACGGAGTAACTATGGACAGATTGATATGAGAGTCTGTGCCCTAGCAGGGCCGTTGCCTGACGTTTCGGAACCGACCAGAGTGAAGACGGAGGATCTGTTGTCTGCGGATGTTTTCCCTGCAGAAGACAGAAGGGCCGTTGTCACGCTGATCATCATTAAACTTACTACAAGTGATAATTAAATCACTAGAACATTCTCAAAAAAAAAAAACAAGTCAAAACATACATAATCCAATCCTATACATTATATTATATTAGACTCATAAAAAGAGCCAATTATTTGTCAAGCCCATATATTCATTAACGAAATAATAAAAAATAATAATAGACATATTTAAGTCTAGCTATATTGTTAGTTGTTGAGATGTATTGTTTTAGGTCTTTAGCTTAGTCAGACATTTAGTTTAATATAAATAAAGGGAGGAGAGAGAGAAAAAATTAGGTAATTTTTATTTGGTTCTTTATTTTTTTCCGTTAATAATATCCATGTGATTTTTTTTTCTCATCTTTTTCAAAGATCTCAAAAGTGGGAGCTTGAGTCCTCCGTACTCACAAGTGTTTCTGAGAGATTGACTCCTTTTGTGTGAGTAAGTGTTTTCCAATCTTATTTTGGAGATGAAAAAGTGGAGATTCCATTCTCATTAAAATAAATATACGTAAAATAGTTATAATATAAATATAAAATTATAAAATAAAATATATAAACAAATAGGTTGTGTAATTCCAATCTGCGTATTGGTTTTCTTTTTGGGGTGTCCTTGTTATCGTGAATATATATGTATAATTGTTTTGTTTTTTTTTTGTTATTCTCTGTGTCATTTTCTTTGATGTTTTAATTATTTTTTGCTCCTTATGTACAAGTGCAGGAGAAGAGAAATATTTCATATTGTTTTGGTATAATTTTACTTCACTCTGCGGCGTAAAATTTCCGGGGGAAGCGGGGAATTGTAACGTAATTATTTTCTTGGTAGTTATTCAGTAGGTACCTACTTGCTCGGTAGGAGTATTATTAATTTCGGGTGCCGTTGAAACGATTGATAACAAATTCAAATTGCCGGAACGTTGTTCGTTTGTTTTTTGTTTTGAAAAAGAAACTGTTAGAAGGGCGACGTCATGACATAACGATGGATTGGTCGGAAGTTTTATTTTGTAAGGAGTTTTGATACTCCTAAATGATTGTGTAAATTTGCAATATTATGCGTGTAACAGACGTGATGCCTTTACGAGACTGTTAAATAGTACCGGGTCGCGGTACACGCAGGATGTTGATTGTTTTTTCGAGGCGAGGAAAACTTTTATTGTGATGATCACGAGATATCGAGTTACCTATGTAATATTACAATCTAATGGAAGTGTTTATGATGTCTGTGTGCCTGGTACCTAAGGTTGGTGTTCTTGTGCTTAGAACTGAGATTCTTGTGCCACGTACAATCCAATATCACCGAGGACAACTTTGGTGAAGACTGCAGGCACTTCTTAAATCACATTTACAGTCTAGAACTGCGGTTTATATCCTTTCGATGCTCAGAGATGGCCATCGGACGCATTGTGACGCCTTTGTGGATGGACTGGAATCTGTGGGTGGACTGCTTCACGGAGTCATGGGTGTGCGAAGCGGCAGCTCTGGGGCTTTTTTTCAGCTATCTGGAGCCCTTGTCGCTGAGGCTGGATGACGTGCGCCATATTAACTATCGCAAGCTACGAATGATCATTTGGAGTGGATTCTACTAAAATAACTGAATTATCTCTCTCTCTCTCTCTCAACATTTTTATGAGTTTACAAAGGTATTTATGTAGATTATGTTTTTTGCTTGTCAATAATAACAAGTTCATTTTGTTTTATGTGAGTTCTTTTATTTACATCAGATAGTAGCTTTCTTTTATCCCACGCAGGACCCTGAGATGATGATGAGAGCTCATGCAAACGGAATTTCTCTGCTAACTGATAAGATGCGTGTCATTTTTGGCGCCCAACGTGTCACTGTTCATCTGCGGACCCATTTCGAAGGAAACCATACCCGAGTTCTACTATTGCAAGATATTCCCCAAGTTGCAAGATATGAAAGTTTCCGACTATGTGCTACAAATATCGGAGGAAAACCATTTTCATGTTTTGGGCAAGGGCGGACCCAGGATTTTTTTCTGGGGGGGGGCACAAGGGGCGGACGGGCAAAAAATCAACAATTACTGTTCGAAATAAACTTGAAGTACCTACATACTTATGTTTAGGAAGGTATGTTTAGGAAGGTTTATGATAGTGTCAAAACAATAGAAAAATTAGATGTTTAAAATAAAGACAGTTTTTGTTTCTAAGTATGTAGTGTGATGGAATCTTCACAGTTCACAAAAATGCCGTCTGGGGGGGCACGGGGGCACGTGTAGGCACCCTAAACCCACCCTTGCCTAAGGAAAAGCCTATATGGATTAAAACAATCAAGCAGTGTTTGGAACATAAAATTGGATGCATGCCTGAAGAATATTGGGTTTCAACAGTCAAGATATGATCCATGTGTGAATGTGAAAAATGAAAATGCGACTGTGTTGATCATTGCTGTTTGGGTGGATGATCTACTTATTTTTTCTAGCGACAAATCACAAAAATATGCTGTCAAAAATCAGCTCAAAGAAAGTTTCAAAATGACTGATATCGGTGAAGCCAAATATGTATTGGGATTCCAGTTGACTCGAGACAGGCAAAACAAGAAGCTGTGGATAAGTCAACAGAGCTATATTGAACAGGTTCTGAAGCGCTTCAATATGTATGGATGCAACCCTGTGGACACACCACTAAGTCCTAATGAAAAACTCTCAAAACAGCAAAATCACCAAAAGATGAGAACACCTCAGCCATGATGAAAAATATTCCGTACCAAGAGGCAGTCGGTAGTTTGTTATTTGCCTCTCAAGTTATCCGACCTGACATTTCATTTGCGGTTAGTTATGTGAGTCGTTTCTATAACAATCCAGGTCAAGCGCACTTAGGGTTACCAGGGCTTGAATTCGAAAAGCCGGTTGCAAGCAGTAAAAAATCCTGATTTCTGTAAAAAGTCCGGTCTTTGGCTGAAAATAAAATTCAGTATATTGTAATTAGGTTTTATTGACTTAATTTATATTTTTAGCACATTATATTTTTATCCACTAGCAACAGCTTTCAAAAAGTTTGATTTGTAGAAGTTTCATTGTGAAATTCGGCACATGTCATTATTATAAACATATTTGTTTGAAGTTGTGTTGTGTGACAACCTGTTGAACCTGAAAAAAAATCCTTCCACATTTGCGTTGTGTGGCATAATCAAAAAAAAAATACTGACAAATCTTCAGTAATTGGAGTATTGGAATAAAACGAGTTGAACGAATACATTGAATAGTGGTGAGTTGCACGCATTGAAGAAAATTACCCATTGCTTTTCAGCTAGCTCGTCATAAAAATAGCTTTGTGTTGAGAAAATTTTTAGTAAGCAAAATTCTTCAAATAGTCATCATCAATGATGATTCCTTTGTTTCTCAAAAATACAATATAGTCTGCGATATTGTCAATTTGTAGCTCCTGATTTTGCTTTAATACCAACCATTCAAAGCATTTGAATGAGTCAAAAGGTTTAATCGAAATATTTATGTAGTCTATGCATTCTTGATACATCAGTTTTATTTCAGTATTTTTTCTTATTGCGTTCGCCTTCGTTAATTTTATATTTTTCAAAGAAATCTCGTACTTTTAAAGGAACGAAGTTATGTTCGATTGTTTGACTTAGTGACTCTATCGTTCCTTTCAAAGTACAAAGCACTTCGACGATTGAGTTTTTCTTCTTTTCCAGTGAAGATATTCTTGAATGAAATATAGCCATCAATGAATGAAGATAGAAAAAAATATATTTCGGTAGTATCGCTTTCAAAAAACTTTTTGTTAAGAACTGGAGATTTATCTGCTGATAAAAAGAATTATTTCAAAGCCATGTAAAATTTTAGCATCCTTTCGATTGCTGGAAAAAGGCTAAGCCACTTCGTCTTACTATAATACAGAAATTTTTCATAGTTAATTTCAACATTCATTCTTGGTGTCTCTCTTGATAGCAAGCTTTCTTTTCGAGAACATATAAATATGATTGTTAATAAATCTCTCAAACTATTTGGTTTCAACACTAGAATCACTTCTCACTTCAAAAACATTAATACCCTAAGAACTCTTTACTGCTCCTTGGTTTGCCCCCATCTTGAATATGCTTGTGTTATATGGTCTCCTTTTTATGCTGTCCATATTCGTCATATTGAGTCCGTTCAACATCGGTTCCTAAAAGGGATTGCCAGGAGGCTAGGATTAGAGTGAGGTAATTACTCGTATGCCGAAATTGAACAAACTCTAGACCTTTCTCCTTTAGAAGAACGTCGGAAAAAATCTGATCTCATTTGTTTCTTCAAAATTATTAACTGTTTAATCGATTCACCTACATTACTACAACTCATCACATTCAATATACCTTCTAGTAGTCTCAGAAATAAAGACCTGCTCTTCCCCAATCAGCACTCGACTAATTATGGTTATAATTCACCACTGTCTAGAATATGTAGAATGGTCAACTCACGCCAAGACCTTGATTTTTTTGGTATAAGCTTAAATGATTTCTATCGCTCTTTAAACATTTGAAGATATTTTATATTTACAAAGTTTTGCAAAGTCTTGACTTGACAATTCTAATTTCTTCTATTTTCTCTGTTTCTCTTTGCTTTCATGTACCATTATTTATCCTTGCAATGTTCATTTCCATATTTTGTGATACTTTATTGTAAATAAATAAATAAACATAATTGCATAATTCTTTCAGCTTTTCTGTTCGTACAGTATAAACTGAAAAATGATTGAAAATTTTCATCACTAAAGTTTCTACGTCGAACTCCAACAAATCTGTAGCATGACGTATTGCATTATGAAGAATATAAGCTGGACAACCAACACCCACAATTTATTCATCCAAGTTTTGATTCAGATGCTCCCGCACTCCCACATGCACGCAGCACGCATCATCGCTTGTATTTGTGTATGCTCTTTGGTTTTATTTATTTGATTGAGCGCGACACGGCGTACGGGACGCTCAGGCACAGCTAACTAACTAACCATCACGCCGTTTCCCCGCAGGGGTAGGCAGAGAGGACGGACCGCCAAACAAGACTGTGATTTTTGCGTGGCATGACAAAAAATCCGGTCTTGAATGAAATCCGGGTGGAGTCCGGTCTAAACTCTTAAAATCCGGTCTCGACCGGATTTATCCGGTCAGATGGTAACCCTAAGCGCACTGGGCTGCAGTCAAACGAATCCTGCGTTACTTAAAAGGTACTGCAGATTGGAAACTGGAGTTTGATGGATGCACACCCTCTTCAATTGTTGGTTTCTGTGATGCTGATTGGGCCAGTGATTGTGACGAAAGGCGATCTGTGACAGGCTACATTTTTACTAAATGTAAAGGAGCTGTTTCTCGGGGGACAAAAAAACAACCAACTGTGGCGCTATCGACAACCGAAGCAGAGTACATGTCCATGTCTGCTGCGACACAGGAGGCATTGTGGTTAAGAGGTCTGGCTCAGGAAATCGATATGACACTCCTACAGTTATCCACGTGGAAAACCAGGGAGCGGCAAATCTAGCCGTGAATGGGTGTTACCAAGCCAGAACCAAACATATAGATGTGCGACATCACTTCTTTCGTGAGAAGATCCAGTGCCAACTAATTGAAATTCAAATACATCCCTACAACTAAAATGGTAGCCGACTCTCTCACCAAAGCTTTGGATAGAGAGAAATTGATGAGATGCATTTGCAATCAAGGCATAAATATACTAACCCCTAGATTGATATCTTCGGGCTTTTTCCTCCTAGCGGTTTCGTCACCAAATTATTATTATATATCTATATTATTATTTATGCCTATCGACAGCACTAATAGATTAAAGATAGAGGAAGTTTATTCATCTACCATAGACAATATAATTGCACTCGACCTACTGCAACCTATTAGCCCAATAAATTATTTAAAAACAAAATTATTGGAATCAGAAAATGTTACTACATTAGGCAATTTTTTTTATTTTCAGTAAAGACAACTGATAATAAATAACACATAAGACAATTGATAATAACACATAAGACAATTGATAATAACAGTAATAACACATAAGACAATTGATAATAACACAAAACTAAGGTATCCTAACCGACCTAACCTCAAATTAATTTACGGACGAATGCTGAATGTTGATGTCCTGGTCCTGGTACTGGTTCTGATCCTGGACATCTTGTAGATACTCCACTGACCAGTTCTCTTCACCTTCACCGTCAGACTCCCATTTGACATCGGAAATGTCTCCTTCCAGTGCAATAGTTATTTCTTCGTGTGACAAACCTCTAACAGCCACCTATAAAAATGATAACAATAAGTTATATATAGTCTACCGGGAAACATAAAAATAAATTAATACATCTTGAAAGAATCAAATTAAAATACGTAAAACAATACAAAAGGCCAAAACATGATCTCCATAAAAAAACATCCAACAACGCGCCGCTACAGGATCATGAACGTTTTTAGCGAAAACAAAATGAGAAAGCAATGTTTTTGAATGGAAATCATATTTAACGATCAGATAAAACATCTGTATACAGTATAATAATTATTTTCAACAGAAAAATGCTATATCTTACCTTTAATGTTATGCAGAAAACCAAGATAAGTCAAACCGTTCTGTCAAAGACGCCATTCGAATTCGAAATATTTTGGTTGCCAGTACGCGATTTGTTATATACCTTATAAAACATATCTTTCACAAGCGATACGCAAAATACGGGGCTGTTTGTTTCATAAAATCAAGAGATATTAATTTTCATCCATCAAATGACCTGACGACCTCCGTAGTCCAGTGGGTAAGACTCTTGACTCACAATCCGGAGATCGTGGGTTCGAAGCCGGCATGCGCAAATAAATTTTATTTGATTAATTTGTGATTTCACAATTAATTCATTTAAAATAATATATAGTATATTTGCGGCATGTTCCAGAGTGGAACATACTATCAGTATCGCCCTGGTGTAAGACCACCATTCAGAATTGAAACGTTGCTTGAAAATGGCTTTAGCCGTGTTTGGTGACCAGATCTGAATAGCCAGGTACTTCCCAATCCTCCACTTCCCCACCTCCTTCCCCTCCTCACTACCTTCCGCCTCACAACATACCTCATTTGGGGATGCCATAGTCTCACTGGCTCCAGACGGGAGCAGTTGAGATTCTTGTGCACTGTAAAAAAAAATCCTTTTCTTCACGATCTTGTGATATATTTAGAAAATCAAAACCAAAACACATTGAAGCTGTATGCATCAGATGTTCTCGGAAAAAAAAAATTCTACATGTTCAAGAGTCCACCAATTTTTCCAATTGTGAAGGCACAAGTCGTTGCAGCAAGTTTTTGTACAATAAAAATAAATCCTCAAATAAGAAGTGTGTGAGTGCTCCGTGTATACGATGTAATAAATTTTTTTTTAAATATACGGAAACACAAAACCCCCAAAAATACCCCTAAACATATTAACCTTTCCCATACCATGCTAAAAATACCCTCGACAAACCGTCTTGTTACACAGCGTTACTCTTTGGGATTTGGAAATTATTTCGGGTTTTTTGTAAAAATATTGTTGTGAATATTTTTTATTTGGCTTATATGAATTTATTGTAAGAAAAAAATATTGATTTTGTGCCCTTAAACTGAAATATTAAAAAAATAATCATTCATAATAAATAATCAAATATTATTTGAAACGCCCAACAAGGCGGGCGGCTGTGACAGCGACCGCCTAGGGTCACGTTAGCCTCGAGAAGAGCATCATTGTTTCAGAAAGCCACATGTGGAATGCGCTAGGTACTAGTAAGGGCTGACACCGACCTACTATCATTTTTTAAATACATTTACAAAAAATATGTTTGCTGATCTAAGTTAATACCAGATTGAATGGTTTTAACAATACTTAAAGAACACTCGAATTTTATTTTTTTTACAGTTTTACGCAAAAGCAAACCACGAAAATATAAATTATAATTATTTTGAAGTGAAAAACTTCTTTAGCACCGTTGTGATTTGAAACTGGATGAAACGAAAAAGCGACACTAAAAAAACGGTAAGCAAACCACGAAAAAAATATGTTATAATTACTTTGAAATGAAAACTTCTTTAGCACCGTTGTGATTTGAAACTGGATGAAACGAAAAAGCCACACTAAAAGAAAGTATAAGCAAACCACGAAAAAAATAATTTTATAATTACTTTGAAGTGAAAATTTCTTTCGCACCGTTGTGATTTGAAACTGGATGAAACGAAAAAGCGACACTAAAAGGAGACAAACACATGCATCTATAGCATTATAGAGAATGGGTTAGAATAATCGGTCTCCTCTTTATGCGGTGCTTCGTAGCCTTCCGACTCTTTTTTCTGAAGGTTTCGCTTCTACCGGTGTGAACTGCACACTAGTATTTTTTATAATACTCACTTATATGTTTTAACAATTTTCCGAAATTTAGAGATAACCTTTAGGATAAATTTTACTTTTATGAGTGGAAATAGTTTACATAGCAAATTAAAATATTTATTTCACAGGAACATAACGACAAAAACCTATTAGGTAAATTCTCATTTAAACATTAATCCGACGTGTTTATCATAATAAAATATAAGTAAAAATGTAGATGTAAAAGATTTTTTCAAAAAAGCAAAACAAAGACTTTGTTATTATATTTACCTACATATTATGTAATGCATTCGTTTATAATAAATCTATATTAAATCGTAAAATGGCGACCATACGTCATCTAGTACTATACGAAACTATAAGAACTTAAGCTGTGGATACTGTAGTGCAGACATACAGTATTTTTTTTTACATTAGCTTCACACATGAGGCCCTGAGGAAAATAATTCGCTTCAGGGCCTATGTCATCTTTGGGGAGAGGTCTTCCTACTGGAGAGGTCAAAAGGTCTCCCTCAACCAGTCTCTCCCGACCCGGCCAGCCACACAAAGCCAGTTGCTAGGCAGACGTACCCGCCGCCAAGATCCGGAACCAAACCTACCCCATGAACCTGGTCACCCCTGCTAAGTCACCAAACGTAA
This sequence comes from Limnephilus marmoratus, assembly GCA_917880885.1. Lineage (NCBI taxonomy): Eukaryota > Metazoa > Arthropoda > Insecta > Trichoptera > Limnephilidae > Limnephilus > Limnephilus marmoratus. The sequence goes on along the minus strand of OU862907.1, from coordinate 49,059,290 downwards.
CAAACTACTTGAAGTCACTTATGGCAGAAGTGTTGGTTGTCCAATAAATGGTTGTCGAGGCGGCGGCATGCCGTTATTATAAAAATATGCATTTTAGAAGATGATCGAAATAGCAAGTTACACAAAGACAGTGAGCGTTCTAAAATAGTAAAAATAATAAATAATTCAAAAAATATATATTTTTAAAATCCTAACATCATTGCAAATTGAACCTTCAATTCATTGAAACCTAACCATTTATATTTATTGCTACTTCCTTCCATGTAATAATCATTTGTAAAGACGTCACTTTGCTACTGTTTCAATGGAAAGAAAGTCCCTTTTTAAAATAATTATTTTATGGGGGTAGTTTTAGGTAAGATTCTAAATATTGCACCCAACCCTCACAAAAGAGTTTTATGGTGGCGCAGTAATGTTTACAATCGTATTTTGGATGAAGTATTGTCATGTATCTTCCTTTTTGAATGCCCTAACTAATTAAGCGTACCTTTTAATCCCATCCATCAAGTACACTTGACGCGACTTTATCACTAAACGGCGCTATAAAAAGGTGGAAATTATTATAATTTTTATCGGCCTTGTATCCCATCCAGATCTCCACAAATTAACATGGCTCTACCTATAATGTAACTATATGGTTTTACAACACATACATATCAGGAATCTCAATTATAGAGCATTTCAACAATTATCTGTCCTTTGCCAGTTCAATGCCTTACTTTTCAATTTGGGAGGCAAGTATGGGTGCCGCCGCCCCGGGAACCATTTATTGGATAACCAACACTTCTGCCAAAGGTCATTCCAAGTAGTTAGCTACGTTTCGTAACTTAGTAGGGGTGCCCGGGTTCGTGGGCAGAGATTTGTCCGGGTTTTGCTTTATTATTATATATTTATTACTTCTCCAGCTGTACTCTCTCGGAATATCGCCTTAGACCGCAGTGGAAGAGATGGATTCATACGTCCGTCACTCTTGGACACAATGACACCCAGATTCCTACCCACCCCTTACATCCTTTTCCTTCTCAGAACTTCCTAACCTTCCTTTCCTAAAAAGACCCTTCACACATCATCCCCAAGATGTCATAGGCCCTGGGGGGAATTATTTTCCTCGGGGCCTCCTGTGTGGAGCTATTGTAAAAAAAGCACTGCATTGTCATTGTCTTAATCAAGTCTTCCACGAAAAGATTATTTGATAAAAATAAAATGAAATTAAATAAACATTTATTACTTCTGAACTAATGTGGCATGACCCTGCAAATAACCCAAAACCCATAAAACTACACAAAAAACATCCCCCGTCATCTGATTGTCTACAATCGTAACATTTTGTCGTTAATTTTAAGGAAATACGCAGAAAGGAATTAAAAAATGACTCTGGTTTGAGGATCAGGTGGTCGGTTGGCCGAACCTTCCGATGTGGTTCCTCATTTTTTTTTTGGCTCTTTTTAAAATGAAAACGGAATGTCAAGCAACCCAAGTTTTTTTGCAGCAAGATAATTAATATTGTCATCTCTGTTTTCAGACATTTCAAATTAATGCACTAGAAAGCGACGACAAACGTATTATGATGTCAACTTCGAGAAGTAAAATAATCTCTACAGATAGGCAAAAGGTTTTAACGTTTTATTTTACATCTCTTTTTGTCATACATAACTAAAAGGAGATCGTAATATTGGACGTAGGTTAATGAGGTTGAAATGAATTAATGTTTTGTCTTCTCTGTTATTCCCATAGAAATTTGAAATTTGTTGTCTCAACCGACATAGAAATGTGTTGACTTTTAGGAAAACATTTTTTATTATTTTATACAGAATCGTCACAATTTTTAAAATATTTTTTACGGATGCAAAAATATATTTTTTAGGAATACCTAAAATCTTGATGTAATGATTGAAGTATTTGAGGAGTTATTGACGTTTTAAAGAGCGTTGTAAACTATAATCGCATCGTGGATTTGGGCGGGTTAAACCAGTAAAAAATCCCATCTCACTTATTTTACCCCTAAGTTGGCAACCCTGAGCGAGTGATGGCGAAAATCAAAATTACAAACCTATCTTTACAGCTCCATCTATGAAACTTTGTCTATGAGTTTTCAGCACTGCTACGTCACGGACCACGGTTGAAAAATTTGAACGAAGATATTCGCCCCTGAATCAGGGTATCATCAAATAGAGAGGGTGTTGGAATATTTGCTGCTGGCAACACTGATAGTTCCGGAACAATCTTCTTTTGTTATTTTCTTCTGTTTGAAATTGAGTCAACTAGTGTATTGTTTACCTGACAAAAAATACTTCTGTACCTTGCAATTGAGTCTTTTTAATTACAAACTAACATAAGTAACATAAACCTAAATGCCAGGCAAGGAAATCTTAATAATTATCTATGACTTCATTATTGTCTATGTATAACCTAAATATTATATTGACACGTGCTTTCTTCTTCGTCAGTCGTTTCTTCCTGTTTCCAATGTTTAATCCGCGCAGTTAAATTTATCATCCCATACTCTAATAGTTATTGGTAAGTACTAATCATGTATGATCGTGTGAGAAATGTGGATATCCGCAAAGAATGTAAGGCTGATGTTAGCACAATGAGTAAGATTAAGAAAGGGATCCTTAGATGGTTTGGGCATGTAGAGCGAATGGACGAAGATAGTAGTGTAAGAAGAATATATGACGCAAATGTGAATGGTAGAAGAAGTCGGTGACGACCGAGGATGACATGGCACGATCAAGTGAATCAGATATTTGAGTCGGGTCATGTCAAAAGTCAGAATAATAGAAGATTATGTATGAGACGATCTATGAATGTGAGTGAGGCAAAGAGTGTGTGCCAAGACCGAGTTGGTTGGCGGTCCGTCCTCTCTGCCTACCCCTACTTGATGGTTAGTTACTTAGTTCCCAATGCTAATATTAATGACGCTTTTCGTTTGGTAGCGGCTGACAGCCAAACTGATCGACATTTGTTCTTTCATTTGAGCTAAGATAGGCTCATATGCACAAATGCGCTGTGTTTAACGCGACCTAGCTTTCCCTACCAATGCCAATCAGAACACCCCCCCCCCCCCCCCTACGTGTGTAAGGATATTCATGTTACGTTTTGTTCAAAGAACATTTGAAACATCAATTATAAGTTTTCCTGTTTTGGACTGGGGTATCTGTGGGAAATTAAATTGCTGCTTTGACTGGAGCAGTACTGCGGTGAGACAGCAGCAATCTACCGTTAATATAAGATAGCATCTACTCGTACTTTCTTCTTCTTATCCCAGAAATTTGACAAAATAGACGTCAGTCGTAGAAATATCCATTGTTACTTGTAGAAATATCCATCGTTACTTGTAGAAATATCCATTGTTACTTGTAGAAATATCCATTGTTACTTGTAGAAATATCCATTGTTACTTGTAGAAATATCCATTGTTACTTGTAGAAATATCCATTGTTACTTGTAGAAATATCCATCGTTACTTGTTGAAATATCCATCGTTACTTGTAGAAATATCCATTGTTACTTGTAGAAATATCCATTGTTACTTGTAGAAATATCCATTGTTACTTGTAGAAATATCCATTGTTACCTCGCTTATTGCGTAAATCAGTTGTGTACTTCTTCTTAAGCCCAACACTCACACAAATAACACATAACATTAGCGGGACTGGTTGTTGTAAACAAGTCCCTAAATAATATTGGCAGCATACCGTTTTTAATATGCATTAAAAAACTACATTATATTATTATCATGTTAAAAGCGGAATGGCGGATCCAAAGAAAGGTTATACCGGTTTATCTTGAGAGATAGATATTGTGTACATTGTATCGAGTTAGGCTGCTATTGATGGCGATTCTCTCCACCTTTTTCAAATGTCAAATGCGAGCTTAAAATACCTATTGTCACAATAATTATTAAATTCTTATTTCAAAATATGAGTTATGTTTACGACTTCAATATTTGGCAAAATATTTCAAGGAAAACCAAATATTCAAAACTCACGCGAAATAAATTTCCATTATAAAAATGTTCTGTTTCAGGAATTTTTTTTACTTGAACCAAACATCAACGCTACCACAGCAGTGTCATGGATCTACTAAATACTGATACTGTTTCCATCAACACGGAACCAGGTCCCCAGGAAGAAGGCGGAGGTGTAATGCTGTGTACGGATAATAATTTCAACCTCCAAGATGTAAAGAAGGAATGTTTTCAATATGCGGAGATTACTCAGACAGCTGGTTAGTTGCATTGAATATATTAAAAAATGTGGCATGTTTAATTATTAAATTATTTTTAAAACATGCCACATTTTTAATTTGGAATTATTAACTTAAAATTATTACTCGCAATAAGTTCCTGATTCCTCAAGTATTTACCCCTTTTTATTTGGGACATGTTATCAGTTACACGTTACAGTTACGTAAATATTTGATGGAAATAAAACCTTTTCATTGACTCCTTCAAGAGCGGGGTCCTTCTTGAAGCGTTGGCAACTGATGCGGACATCTGGTGTCATTATTTTATCTTAAAGTTCGTATCCAAATCCACGCCTATATACATATTATGTTAAATGATTGGGTTTTAAATCATTAAAATTTATAGATTTTTTTAATAAAGTCTAGTTGTATGTAATTATTGTAGTGTATGAATGTAGTACACTACATTTAAAGAACATAACAATTATCATTGTTCGTATTGTCGTTTTGGTTTTGCAGGCAGCACTAATGTGGAGACAGTGGCCATCAAGGAAGATCTTGGATCCCGAGAAGAAGATGAATGGAGTTTTCCATTAATGGAAATTGACATGGACCTGTCGGATGTTAAGAAAGAATGCTTAGAACGCGTCGAAATGAACCAGACAACAGGTAAAACCTATTTTCATTGTAAAAACATTATCTGGTATCCATCTTTTCAACTTTTCGCGGAAAATAAATCTTAATGAGCCTTTTTTATTCATATTCTTTTTCAAATTTGTCGACAGATCTGAAGACGCATCCTGTGGATAAACGATTCTTTTGTTCTCAATGTGACTATTCTTGCTATCATAGGAATGATTTTGTAATTCACCGTCGCACCCATACTGGAGTTAAACCCTTTTCTTGTTCCGAGTGCAACTATTCATGTTTTCAAAAGCGCAGTCTAACGATCCACATGCTGACTCACAGTGGAGAAAAACCTTTTTCTTGTTCCGTGTGTAACTATTCATGTTCTCAAAGGGGCAGTCTGACCATGCACTTGCTGAGTCACAGCGGAGAAAAACCTTTTTCTTGTTCCAAGTGCAACTATTCATGTTCTCAAAAGCGCAGTCTAACGATCCACATGCTGACTCACAGTGGAGAAAAACCTTTTTCTTGTTCCGCGTGTAACTATTCTTGTTCTCAAAAGGGCAGTCTTACGATCCACATGCTGACTCACAGTGGAGAAAAACCTTTTTCTTGTTCCGAGTGCAACTATTCATGTTATCAAAAAGGCGATCTCACGAGGCACAAGCTGACTCACAGTGGAGAAAAACCTTTTTCTTGTTCCGAGTGTAACTATTCATGTTATCAAAAAGGCGATCTCACGAGGCACAAGCTAACTCACAGTGGAGAAAAACCTTTTTCTTGTTCTGAGTGCATTTATTCATGTTATCGAAAGGGCAATCTAACGATCCACATGCTGACTCACAGTGGAGAAAAACCTTTTTCTTGTTCCGAGTGTAACTATTCTTGTTCTCAAAAGGGCAGTCTTACGATCCACATGCTGACTCACAGTGGAGAAAAACCTTTTTCTTGTTCCGAGTGCAACTATTCATGTTCTCAAAAGAGCAATCTCACGAAGCACAAGCTGACTCACAGTAGAGAAAAACCTTTTTCTTGTTCCGAGTGTAACTATTCTTGTTGTCAAAAGGGCAGTCTTACGATCCACATGCTGACTCACAGTGGAGAAAAACCTTTTTCTTGTTCCGAGTGCAACTATTCATGTTATCGAAAGGGCAGTCTAACGATCCACATGCTGACTCACAGTGGAGAAAAACCTTTTTCTTGTTCCGAGTGCAACTATTCATGTTCTCATAAGAGCAATCTCACGAAGCACAAGCTGACTCACAGTGGAGAAAAACCTTATTCTTGTTCCGAGTGCAACTATTCATGTTATCGAAAGGGCAGTCTATCGATCCACATGCTGACTCACAGTGGAGAAAAACCATTTTCTTGTTCCGAGTGCAACTATTCATTTTCTCAAAAGGGCAGTCTAACGATCCACATGCTGACTCATAGTGGAGAAAAACCTTTTTCTTGTTCCGAGTGCAACTATTCATGTTATCGAAAGAGCAGTCTAACGATCCACATGCTGACTCACAGTGGAGAAAAACCTTTTTCTTGTTCCGAGTGCAACTATTCATGTTCTCATAGGAGCAATCTCACGAAGCACAAGCTGACTCACAGTGGAGAAAAACCTTTTTCTTGTTCTGAGTGCAACTATTCATGTTCTCAAAAAGGCAATCTGACGAGCCACATGCTGACTCACTCTTGATAAAATCCTTTATTGTGATCTAAGTGCAGCAATTCGTCGTCTCAAATGAGAGATTTGAAGAAGTACGTTGGAACTATTGTTGCAGAATAAACTTTTTCGTATTTTGTCTGCCTTTTGTCGACGACAAAGTTACGCAAGTCACCAGTACGAAGCAACCAAGACAGGAACTGGTTCAAAAATAGCATGTTCCTCGAATCCACTGTCATCTAGTGATCTCTAGTCACCGGTACAGAATAACCGAGACATGCAATGGCGTCGTTTGCAGTATATATAACTGTTTGATACAACTGAGTATTACCGTCAAACTTTACATATTCGGAGCGATACTGCAAATTCATTTATATTGTAGTACTTATATTTGCCTAGGGCATGTCACCATGCTAGCTGCCGACGGAATTGGCGACTTCTTTTTACGAATTCTAGAATTAGAAACGGAACTACAATAGATAAAGCGAATGTAGCCATAAAAAGGTGTAAAACGAAATGGTTTTCTACTAGCTGGTATTGCGGTATACTTCGAACTGGTTTTCTGCGTTTAGCTTTGATATAGCCATCAATTACCGGATACAAAGACCCATGCCGACGAAGTATTGACTAGGTCGTAATTTTTTTTTTTGTTTATGAAGTCGAATTTCGCGTTCTTTTTTAATTTATCAAAGTCAACTTTAATGGGGGGATGAAAAGTTACAACACGTTATCCGCTCCGGGTGCCACCCATACCAGTTACGCTACTGAGGATACTGTAATAGCACCTCGTAGTGGATTGGACCTGGCAACACGGTATCACTTCCAAGTACATATGCACACATTTCACCACTAACAATTACACATCTACCCTAATGATGGATACTGTAGCGATGTCCAAAACGTTGGCTAAAAAAGGAGGTAGCGCAACACGGGATAACTTTCCAAAAACAAATCACAAAAATAATTTTGGTCGTGAAAATCTAAAAACGTATCCACAGAATGTGGTTGTTTGATTTTAGGTAGTATTTAAGTGAATTTTGTTCCGAATCGTTGTCAGAAAATCCTGAATCACAATAATTCTGAATCCTTCTCAGAATATCCTGAATCACAATAATTCGGATAAATATACTATTTTTGTTTCCTACTGGGTAGGGTTAACCTATATATTTTTTTAAATTTAAAGATTTTATAATAATATGAGCTCAATTAATGAAACTAGTTGTGTATTTCTTTTTAATTCTTATTTTATTACGTGAACCTTTAGTTGAATTCTTGGTCATTTTGTTGGTGGTTATTTTGAGACTGCACTCTTTTCCTTTTAGTGTGTGTTTTGAATAGGCAATTTATACTAAATATAATTTTCTTTAAATTCCGTAAAGTTTTAATTCGGATCGTTTCTATTTATGTTATTTATAAAATCAACCAAAATGTGTTGAGCATGTTAATGTTTTTAATATTTATAATTAAATAGGTATGTTTATTATTATGTCAGAAATTTTATTCTATATCTAATTCAATGTTTTTTTTTCTTTTTTCATTTTATGCGATCGATATTACATAAACGGTTGATTAGTTTGTGCAGTGTGGTTTAGGGGATATTAATTATTTACAATTATTCGGATAATATAGTCATCATTTGACTAAGGCATTTACACGTTTTAGACATAAGTAACTAGCTATTAGTCTTATATATAAGTTACCAGCTATAAATCTTAGATTTAAGTTACTAGCTATAAGTCTTAGTATAAGTTACTAGTTATAATTGTAAATCTTACTTGTAAGCCAGTTATATTTATTCTTATATATATGTATTTGTTCAGCGCTCTTGAGGTGATTTTTAATTAAAACGGCGCTTTATAAATTAACCAAATAATTTTATTGTGACTAATATTATCATGTGCAGTACCCAGAAAACTTTCTTGTAGAGAGTCTCGTTCACCAAGGAGCCCGATGAAGATCATCGTAGATCAGTGATCATAGGGTGGTTTATTGCATTTAGTAAACAGCAAACAATCAACTTCTTTATTTGAGATTGTGCTTTCTGTTCACTCCGTAAGAACTTTCTTAAAGCTTCTTAAACAAAGTATTAAAAACTTTTTAAAAAAATTAATGAAAAAGGTAAAGTCGTTCTGAAGTTATGGAGTGACCAAGGGAATCAAGGATTCATTTTTATATACGTAGATTACATTTGTATAGCGCAATTTTGTGTTATTTAACTTCGAGTGTGCTCTATAGTTAAAAATAATCTAGTATTCAGTCAAATTATTCCTGTAGTGCTTGATCTAATACAATGATACAAAAATGTACAATACAAAGCAATGAAAAATATAATATAATTTGATACAAAATGTACAGTAACGGTGCTATTAAAACACGGGACAATAATAATAAGTAGCATGACATAAAAATAATGTACGGTTCATTATAAAGCAATGATAAGAGAACTACAAATAATCATTAGTAAGAGTGCTATAGCACAGGAAAAAAGGACAATAAATAGTACCTACAGGATTCTAGCGTTTTTAGTCTATGTATTATCTATGTCAGTTTATTTTTCATTATTATTATTGAGATTGCTAAATGTATTTTGAAGCCATAAGTATTTGAAATACAAATTACAAAATACCTCAGCAGCAGGTAATTGAAATACCAATTACAAAATACGTTTTTAGGAAGTAATTGAAATACAAATACAAAATACGTTTTTTGTATTTCAAATACGTACTTCAATTACAAGTAATTCAAATACTGCCCAGCCTTGGTCACAGTTATCACGGCACCTCAGTTTTTCAATAGGGAGTAGTAACGACATTGATCGATTCAAATGTTAACCACAATTTTATTCTATGTAAAAGTTATTTATCACAACACAGTGTGCATTATAATATGCGAGCCTGAGGTGTGTAAATAACCCCAGACCCTCTGGGCTTAATACCCAAGAAACTATGATTATGAAAAAAAAAAACCTCTACTTGCAAACAAATATATCACAAATGGCACAAAGAGGAACTCCAGGAAAAAGAACAAATTCACCAACCTTGTTTTTGCTTATCTTGAAGTGTGGAAGCCTCCTTTGTCATCCAATGAACAATTAGATGCAGACAATGTAATCCTTGGGTGACTCATAAGTTTTTACAAGAGATGAAATTTGTCAATGAATACACAAATTCAATGTTTCCTTTCACAATGCATGAAAATTTTCCAAAACAAACAGTGTCAGTAATTTTCTTGTTTAAGAATCTATTTTTGAAAAACGATCCATTTCGGTGTCCTTGTCAATTCCAAGGAGTGAGTAAGTACCATGCTTGTGATATATATTTATTTAAAATTTCGAATAGACAAAAAACATATTGCAATGCGTAACCATGCTCCCCGCTTTGGAAGTTCGCGGAACTTTCAAAAAACAAAGTTTAAATTAAACTTATTAAGGATAAAATCACTAAGTTGAAAAATGTTTAAAAATAAAATAAAAATCATGTTGCTAAGTCAACTAAGTGTTAAATAAAGAATATCATGTTGCTATGTCAACTAAGTGTAAAATACAGAATGTCATGGTTAAGTCCGAAATAATTAAATTATGATAAGTTACTAACATTAAATAAAATAAAGATAAAATTATTGCGTTGGGATGGGATATAATTTAACGACAGGACGCTTAAAAAATTAGGCCAATTTAACGGAGGCGAATCCTCCTGTCCCACAAGTACGACAGTTCCAACCTTAATAGGATGGTCAGTCGTAGTCCACTTCTGCCTGACTTGCAACGTGTGCAGATATTCCAAACGCCACTTTTTCCAGAAGGATTGAACCATGCCGTCTAATAACTGCTTGCGCTGAGCAAAGTTTGTTTTAACGTCTGTCAAAACAGAAGCAGGTAAGTACTGTAAAGGTGTCGACATTAGAAAATGTGCAGGAGTAATAACTTCCGGATAGGGTTCGGAAGACACGACTGTGAGTGGGCGCGAGTTCATCAAACACTTTTTTTGAACCAGAACGGTCTGTAGTTCTTCATAAGTGAGGAGCTGAGTTCCGATCACGCGGTACAAATGAGTCTTCATACTCTTTTTACGTTTGACTCCCATATACCCCCGAAATGAGGCGCGCGTGGGGGAATCATTTTCCACTCAACCCGGCGATTAGCGAGTTCGCGCTTTAAAGCGGGCTCAAATTCTGACTCAACTAAAAATTTATGGAGATCATCTAATTGTGCCTTTGCACCAATAAAATTGGTTCCATTATCTGAATACAAGCATGACACAGGGCCACGCCGAGAAATAAAACGGCTGAAAGCAGCCAGGAAAGCATTTGAAGTTAGATCAGAGACCAACTCAATATGAATGGCCTTAGTTACAAGACATACGAAAAGACAGATATATGCCTTTTGTGAATGTTGTCCTCTTCGACGAGCAAGCGTAATACGGAGGGGACCTGCGTAATCTACACCGGTATGAACGAAAGCCTTTGCTTCTACAACACGACATGAAGGTAAATCCGCCATCTTCGGTGTAGGATGCGACGGATTTGAGCGGAAGCAGCAATTGCATTTCCGCACTTTTGCCCTAATAACAGTCCTGGCATCTAATATCCAATAGCGCTGCCGTAAGATGGACATAAGGAGTCCAGGGCCTGCCACTGTTGTATCTGTAAAAATGTAATGAGACCAAGGTTAGCATTCATCACAAATTAATATTTGTAATAAGAAAGCAGTATTTAAAACTATATGCAACTGGATTTAATTACCTGTAGATATATTCTGAGCGAGTGTTGCTTTGAAGCTCCTCTGGTGGGAGGAAGAGTGGCCATGTCTGATTTGGGCTTCATTGACGCTTTCAAAAATGCCGAGTACCGATGTTTGTTTAGGTTGTCTTAATGAGCAGGCGCTTTGTATACAGCCAAAAAAAGTTTCTCGCCAGCCTGTTCAATATTCTCAGGTGATGCTGAGGGATCAGAGAATATTGGTGAAATGTCTTGGGTGAGGCCAGGATTTTCTGTGAAGAGCTTTACATTTACATTCCCACTTTACACTTTCCATATATCGCCGAGGTGGTGTCGCATCCGGAGAAGCTATGGAGAAGGAGAATTGTTTTGGCGATTGGAAGCTGTTGAAGTTGTCGCACCGAAAATAATTTGGTCTCCACATTCCCACGGCCCGGCTTCATGAAATATATATTGATTGATGGTGGTGCCAATCCAATGAGGAGAACTAACAAGTCCACATCCTCCGCAACTATTGCTACATTTGAATGTAGAGCAGCTTCATCCAACCCACACCTCACAATAGTGCTATCAGCATCCCCTGTAGCAACAGTTGTTTTAATCCCGGCTGCTGTCATTTTCTCGCTGAGCAAGTGAATCAACCTTGTTTTGTTTCTTTCGAGCGGAGTAGAAGCAAAGGAGGCTCACAAAAACTTCCGTTGACATCAACTTTCACGAAAAAACGACCATCACCATTCAACAAGAACATTTTCTTGCTAACAGCTTCCAATCGCTAAAATGATTCTCCTTCTCCATAGCTTCTCCGGATGCGACACCACCTCGGCGATATATGTAAATAGTAAAGTGGGAATCGCTAAGCTCTTCACAGAAAATCCTGGCCTCACCCAAGATATTTCACCAATATGCTCTGATCCCTCAGCATCACCTGAGAATATTTAACAGGCTGGCGAGAAACTTTTTTTTGGCTGTATACAAAGCGCCTGCTCATAAAGACAACCTAAACAAACATCGGTACTCGGCATTTTTGAAAGCGTCAATGAAGCCCAAATCAGATATGGCCACTCTTCCCCCGACCAGAGGAGCTTCAAAGCAACACTCGCTCAGAATATATCTACAGGTAATTAAATCCAGTTGCATATAGTTTTAAATACTGCTTTCTTATTACAAATATTAATTTGTGATGAATGCTTACCTTGGTCTCATTACATTTTTACAGATACAACAGTGTCTAGGCAACCCTCTACTACCCATCCAATGGGGTTGGGTCAAGGGAGAAGATGGGATCCTTAACCCAGTTAACACGAACGACCCTGTGGCATCCATCTCCATTTTGAACACGATCTTTTGCCGATGCACGACTGGGTGTGGGATGCGCTGCGGTTGCCGCAAAGCAGGGATTGCCTGCTCCGGTGCCTGCGGCTGCCTCGGCTTATGTATGAACGAAGCCCCCGTCGAAGACAGCATTGATGACGATGAATGTTTAGATTTCGACGAAATTTAATGTTCAAGGTACATCCCTAAGGGGTCGTCCATTAATCACGTAACCCCCGTGGTGATATGTGGTGAGGTTTTAGACTAACCCCCCCCCCCCAAAATCACGTGTATTTTTTTTAGTACAAAGTATTTTGAAATTTTCAGAATATTATCACGAAAAATAAATACATGTCTCATTACACCCCCCCCCGGTGATATTTTCCGAACCCCCCCCCCCCTTTCGAGAGTCACATGATTAATGGACGACCCCTAAGCATTCATTATTTGATTTTTTAACAATAAGCATTTGATTTTTACCGACAAACATTTTATTTTTAAAAATTAAAACAGTTTTTTTTTTAATTTAACATTTTTTTTGAGTTATTAACGAAAAACTGAAAAAAAGCGACCTTTAAACCCCCACCTCCCCCTTAGCTCCACCCCCACCCCCTAGTACTTTTAGTATTTTGTTAAGGACACCTTCCCCTACAACTGTGCCAAAATTGGCTTCTACATGAATTATTTCCCCTATTTTTCCTTCGTTGCCTGGGCTATGTATGACTAAGGCGGCCAACCGTCCCGCATTCTGCGGGACCGTCCCGCATTAACGGTTGAAGTCCCGCATTGAAATATTTAATGAAATAGTCCCGCAAATCGTCTAAGTCTAAAGCGTCCCGCATGTCCCGCATTCCTATATTTTTATAATGTTGTCCATGGTAGATAAATAAACTTTTCTCTAAATTTAGTCTATCTTAACCATTTCCGTTCATCTGTGGTTAAGTTGATGACAATATTTGTCCCTAGAATAGGCCCGAAGATATCGATCTAGGGATTGGTTTATTCATCTGGTGGGATTAGTATATTATGGGTTTATTAGGGTAAGCCAAAGAGCGCCAGTGTAGTATTGAATAAGTGCAACCCGTGACACGTAATTGATAATCATTTGTCATTTAAATAAAATCAAATAATTTGTTGAACATACCGCCAAACGCGAAAAAGCGAAGTTGTAATTCACTGAATTTCAAAAACAATTGCCTTTCTTGCAAAAGTGTTTATCTTCATGTTCTGAGTATAGTTTTAGTGCGCCGCATATAGATATTCTTAATTATAAATAACCAGTTTTGTGTTCAGAATGTAAAATTCCAGTTGGATTCATCTGATGACATATTTCGACGGAAAAAATTCTCTTATTCGAAGTGCAGTTATAAAATTCTAGTTGCAGTTGTATGTGCTGCTAGAATCAAAGAGTAACCATTTTCATCTTCTGAGTGTAGTTTTAATGCACCGCATGCAGATTTAATTTAAACCAGTTTTGCGTTCACAATGTAAAATTTTCACTGGATTCATCTGATGACATATTTCGAAGGAAAACATTCTCTTTTTCGAAGTGCAGGTATAAAATTCTAGTTGCGGACACTAGTCCGCAACAAGAATTTTATACCTGAATTTTATAGCCTACAGTAGCGAGAAGAGGGGGGGTGGACCGTCCCGGGTGCCACCCGACAGGGGGGGTGTCACTACACCCGACGGGAGGTGACACCCGACCGTGGAAAAAAAATACGAAGGATGTTGTCACAAAAATATTGAATACGGTGTTATTTTCGTGATTGACGGTCTTTTCATAGACGAAAATAGCCTATTTCTGAAATTCTCTAGCCAACGCCCCCCCCTCCTCAAATTTTTTACCCATTTGTGAAGTCGAATTTGGGGGGGGGGGGGGTGACACCACGGGTGTGACACACCGGGTGCCATCCTTGTCTAGCTACGCCACTGGGTCTATGTATGTGCTGCCAGAATCAAATTATATTTTCATTATTTTCATGTTCAGAGTGTAGTTTTAATTCACCGCATACAGATTTAATTTAAACCAGTTTTGTGTCCAGAATGTAAAGTTTGTGTTTCATCATCATTTCTCTTATTTCAAGTGCAGTCATAGAATTCGAGTTGCAGACTATGCAGTTGCGTAGCTAGCATGGGTGGCACCCGGGGCGGAAAACGCAGTGTCACCCCCCCCCATTAATTTTTTTTTGAGAAATTCAAAACACAAATTTTGACTGCTTAAATATAAAAAACATTTCTTCTTCTTCTTCTTCAATGGCGCTACAGCCCATTTCGAGCCTTGGCCTCCTTCAAAATAAGCCTCCACCGCCCTCTGTCCTCGGCCGTCGTCTTCCAATCTGCAACATGGAGTAATCCTCTTGCATCCTTCCTGACATCATCCTCCCATCTCAGTCTAGGTCTGCCCGCCTTTCGTTTACCTCCCGGGTGTCCTGTCAGAACCTTCTTCGGTACTCGTGTGCTTGGCATTCGGTGCACATGTCCGGCCCATCTTAATCTTTGGAGTCTTAAATGGGTGGAGAGTCTGGGAGCTTGGTAAATATCATAGAGCTCATTATTGTGGCGAATTCTCCATGCCTCTCCCTCTCGCACCGCTCCTAAGATTCTTCGAAGTACCTTTCTTTCGAAGATGTCCAGCCGTTCCGCTGACTTTGCTGTCAGTGTTCCCGCCTCACATCCATAGGCCAAGACCGTTCTGATAATTGTTTTATATAAGGTTATTTTGGTTTTCCTATGGACGTTTCGTGATTTGAACACTGGCAGCAACGCGAAGTAAGTTTTGTTAGCGGCTGTAATGCGCTTTCTTACTTCTACTGGGTCTTCATTGTCCTGCGTTATGATGGAGCCCAGGTAGGTAAACTCTTCGACCACTTCGAAATAATTATACTTGTCTTTGAATTTCACTTTGTCTTTTATTCTGCGGTGAGGGGTTCTGGTTTGCATCATGATTTTTGTTTTATTTTCATTGATTTGCAAACCCACCTCTCTTGCCGCAGTCTCCAAAGAGTCAAACACTTCTCTTACAGCCTGTAGGGATCTTCCGACAATGTTAAGGTCATCTGCGTAGCCAACTATTTGATTGCTTCTGTAGCAGATGTTTGAGTCGGTACTGATCATTGTCTTCCTCACGACGTGCTCCAGTACAATATTGAAAAGGGTGGGTGCTAAGCCATCACCTTGTTTCAGCCCCTGGGAGACGTTAAAATCCTCCGTTGTTTCACCTCCTATCCTTACTCGACACCGTGATCCGACCATTGTTGCTTTTACAAGCTTGACTATTTTGGGCGGTATTCCAAAATTGAGGAGTATTTCATATATAAAAAACATTTCTAGTTAGTCAAATATGTAAAAAAAATTGTTATCCTCAAAATTAAAACACCTTTCAAAACACTAACAGAATTACAGCTTTTTCAACAATCGATAGGTGATAATTTCCTTCGCGAGTTCCCGTCAATCACAATGTACGAAAGAAATGCGAATGAAACAGGGGAAAGGCGAGGAATATTTCACGGGAATCCCCAATAAATCAATAGTAAGAGCTAGGAACGAAAATAAAATAACAGAATTTTTGGGGAATGCTGACCGACCGAGCCATACAGCTACAAATAACAAAGTTCCGTGTGGAGTCTTCAATTCTAATATGCTGCAAAAATCTGATGAAAACCATTTGCTGTCATGAAAACATAATAACCAATACTTAGGTTAAAACCAGTTTTGTGTTCAGATAAAATTTCAATCGTGAAATAGTAAAGGGGGCGTTCAAGTATAACGTTACGCAATTATTGAAAAATTTTGACCCTCTCTCCCCCCATGCAACGCGCCGTAATATTTTTCTGCACATCTCTCCCCCTAAACGTTACGTAACACCCAAGTGACTATTTTTACCTAAAAGTCTCAAATAAAAAGGGCAAAGTACTAGAAAGTCGCTTAAATACCTTTTTCTTGTTTTAATCGCGTTTGCGGTAAAAATAAAACAAGAGATTTCAAACTCGTAATAGGTCCATGCGTATATTGTTTATTTTATTGTTTTAAATTGTAATTCATAAACAAGTTGGGAAAATATTTTTATTTTTATCGGCCTTTCATTCCTTCCGGATCTCCACAATTCAATACTGTCTTAGCTTTAATATACCTACATGGTTTTACAACACATATTTTGTTTTACATTAGCTACACTGAGGGGGCCCTGAAGAAAGTAATTTTACAAAGGTTTCCATATGGAGCAACACTTTACTCCACTATGATTCATAAGTTTACTCAGAGTTGAGTAAAACCTTTTTCATGATCTGAATGCAGTTATACAAGTCCTCTAAACGAAGATTTAAAAGTCCACAGTTTGATTTACAGAAGAGGAAAACCTTTTTTATGTCCTGATTGTAACTATTCGTGTTCACAAAAGGGTTACATAAGAAGTCAGTTGCTGACTCAGTGTAGAGAAAAACCTTTTTCATGTTCCAACTGCAACTATTCATGTACTATGAAGCGAAATCTAAAAATCACACGTTTACCGACAGTGGAAAAAAACCTATTTCATGTCCTGACTGCAACTACTCTTATTCTTGAAAAAAATAACTAAAACGGCACTTGATAACTCACAGTGATGAAAAACCTTTTTCTTGTCCCGACTGTAACTATTCATCCACTTCAAAACGGTATCTAAAAATTCACATGCTTACCCATACTGGACAAAAACCTTTTTCATGTCCCGACTGCAGTAATACCATTTTTCAAAGGGAACATTCAAAAATCCGCAGAACGATTTACAGAAGAGAAAAACCTTTTTCATGTCCTGATTGTAACTATTCGTGTTCTCAAAAGGGATACATAAGAAGTCAGTTGCTGACTCAGTGCGGAGAGAAACCTTTTTCATGTTCCAACTGCAACTATTCATGTACTATGAAGATAAATCTAAAAATCACACGTTTACCGACAGTGGAAAAGAAACAATTTCTTGTCCTGATTGCAACTATTCTTATTCTCGAAAAATATAACTAAAACGGTACTGGCTAACTCACAGTGATGAAAAACCTTTTTCTTGTCCCGACTGTAACTATTCATGCGCTGCAAAACGGTATCTAAAAATTCACACCTACCTACCTTGTTTTTTAAACTGGTCTTTCAGCACTAATAAACACGCTATCACAATAATAACTTCTTCACTAATTCACGTCAGTCCATCGATAACAATTCACTTCACCAGTCTACGTTAATCACAACATACGAACGAAATTAGAATGACACAAGGAATATTTCAGGGAAATCCCCGACTGAGCTAGAAACAAAAAAAAACATTTTTCGGGAATCCCCGACCAACCAAGCCATAGAGCAAAATAACAGCCTGTGTAAACGTGTAAAATATTTTTTACGGCAATTTTGCACTTTCGTAAGTTTTTTCTCCACATTCGAGTGTCACCTCCTCCTCGGGTGGCACCCGCGGCGGTCCACCCCCCCCCCCCCCCGCCCTCCCCCCCCTACGCTACGCTACTGAGACTATGTATGTGCTGCCAGAATGAAAGAGAAATCATTTTCATGTTGTGATTGTAGTTTATATGAGCCAAATTCTCGATTTCCGGGAGAGAAAATTTGTAATATACCCCCCCCCCCTCCGCCCGTCGACACCGCTCACCATTATGTCCCGCATTGATAATTTACAAAGTTGGCCGCCTTATGTATGACAGTTCATGACATGGAAATGATCGATGATGAGATCCACAACACAGTCATGTTTTGGTAGTAAAACTGGATGTTTAACCTCAAATGGTAAGTCCGATTTAGAAAGCCGCCCCCCAATACGTAATAAATTATCCTCATCAAGAAAAACTGATAAATTCCGAAGCTTCTTTGAAGGCAATTTGCTTTTCTGGAGTGCAGCAATATGTTCTTTAAAATGAATACTCTGCACAGAACGAATCACAGCCTTTTCAGCAGTCATAAGATTATTGACCGTTCCAGAAGAAGGTGATACCCTTGGAGAAAATTGGAGAACATAAACGACAATCCTTAAAAGTTTATCCCATGTGGAAATACGCTGAGCAAGTTCACTCAGGACCGATTGTTCACGTTGAACTATTGCAGTGAGCACATTAGTTTTGTGCTCAGGCATTTCACCACTATTTGTGAAATGAAAAGGTTTTATTGGCCATTCCAAAGGTGTGCTGTGAATCCGTGATGGGCCGTTCCACCATAGTTCGTGTGAAACGAGTTGGGAAGGAAGCACTCCACGTGAAAGGCAGTCACTAGGGTTTTCACTACCGGCGACATGATAGAAGTTCTCAGGAGACAAATTCTCCTGACATTGAGCCACGCGATTACTAACAAACACCGACCATCGATGTTGCAACGAATGTATCCCTGAAAGCGCAGTGCTAGAATCTGAAAACGCGTATGTCCCCGCAATAGTAAAACGCGAACGATAATTATCTTGAACCATCCGTATTAGTTTGGACATCAAGACCGCGGCACACAGCTCCAAAAGAGCGAGTGTTGTCACTTTGGTGGGAGAGACCTTTGATTTTGAACAAAACAATCTCACGGTAATATTCCCAGATGGATCAGTTGTGTGTAAATATATCGCACAGCCATAACTATTCAGGCTCACATCGCAGAAAGCGACAATGTGTACTGTACTGTCCTTTAGGACACCAACATGACGTGAGATTTTAATCGTAGAAAGGAAATTCCTGTACGAGTGTCAAGAACCTTTGAATAACGCTCTCAAGGGGGGTTTCATCCCATTCAATGTTGCACAGCCATAGCTCTTTAATGAGCAATTTAGCGTACAAAATGATGGGGGCGACCAAGCCGAGGACATCGAATAAGCGGGCGACTATAGAGAGTATGTTCCGCTTTGTACACTTCGGAATAATTTCGGTTTACGGAAGGTCTTCCAAAATAATTTTTTTTTATTTTTTTATACTAATTATGGGCCGGAAAATCCAAAACTGAAAGAATTTTTTTTCGGAAAGCAATATTAACAAAGTTACACGACTTTAAAATTTTCTATAGGCACACATGAAAACCGACATATTGGAAGTATTATGACAGTTTAAAGTCATAGATAAACTAGAAAAATGTTTTACCACACAAAATTAAATGTTACCATGCAATAATATCATCAAACATACCTTATAAATCGACGAAGTATGAAAATTCGTAGTCTTAAAAATGCGTAACCTAACCTAACGCTAGGTTTGTGTAACATGGTTTGTGCCCCTTTATACCGCCTGCTCGCGTCCCTAACCTAACCTAACGCTAGGTTTGTGTAACATGGTTTGTGCCCCTTTATACCGCCTGCTCGCGTCACGGCAAAAAAACATCCCTGTTTTCAAGTAGTTTAGCGGCTACGCTAGGTTTGTGTAACATGGTTTGTGCCCCTTTATACCGCCTGCTCGCGTCACGGCAAAAAAACATCCCTGTTTTCAAGTAGTTTAGCGGCTACGCTAGGTTTGTGTAACATGGTTTGTGCCCCTTTATACCGCCTGCTCGCGTCAATTTTAAAAAACAGCCTACGTTTTCAAGTAGTTTAACGGCTACGCTAGGTTTGTGTCACATGGTTTGTGCCTCTTTATACCGGCGGCTCGCGTCAATTTAAAAAAATATCCCTGTTTCCAAGTAGTTTAGCGTTTACGCCAAAAGTGAGTAAAATTTATAAAAAATAATTACTTAAGTTAGTTATTGATATGGCAACACTTAATTTTATGTGGCTGTTTCTATGACTTTAAACTGTCATAATACTTCCAATATGTCGATTTTCATGTATGCGTATAGAAAATTTTAAAGTCGTGTAACTTTGTTAATATTGCTTTCCGAAAAAAAATTCTTTCGGATTCGGATTCTCCAGCCAATAGTTAGTATAAAAAAAAAAAGTTTTATTATTTTGGAAGACCTTCCGTAAACCGAAATTAAGCCTACACTTCTCCTGAACATACGAAGTAGTAAAGAAGAAGCTGTCATCTACTGATTCCCACAAGAGGTCTAACACCTTAAAGGCATTGTTAGAACCAACAGTGAAGTCCACCGCACTGCGGTGAAAATCTGGAAGGTTTTCAAGTACAACTTGAGAACTAGTAGTCCATTTGACCAAATCAAAGGCACCGGACTTGAATAACGAGATTATTTCTCGAGAAAGACGTACGGCGCTGGACTCATCTGCAATAGAATAGACCAGCCGAGCTATTCTCTAAAAATTGTGAGGTGAGATCATCTCACGTGAGAAGTGCTGTCAGATTTGTGCATAGATTTGTGCAATTTTGTGTAATTTTCTATGGTTTTCAAAACGTCAATTGCCTTTTCAATGCTAACTTCGTCGGTTTTAAGTGGTTTAAAATACGCAATACTGTAAGAATGCATGATTATTTATCCACTAATGTATGTTTAAAGTTGTATACCAAGGATTTGACGTTTGCAAAATTTCGTTTCAATTCAAATTCGCATGAATTAGGTAGTTTGTCAAAATTAACCTAAAAATCTATTTTTTTGTACGTAAATAGTTGTTTCTTCTACTAATTTTTGAAATGAAGTGTAATTTCCATAATCTTTGCCTAAAAGTGCGGCGGTTAGCGGTTTTTTCGTCCCCAAATATTCAATTGTTCTACAGATGTTGATTTGCCATCGAGATATGTATTAAGCTTCTATTTCTTCAACAGATGTCTAGTAGGAGCCGTGCGACGAGCGGGCAGCTGGAGATGATGATTAGTCGGCTGGAAGAGAGACCGACAATGACTTCGGGGCGGCAGCAGGGAAACGATGGCCGCATCATTAACGAATTGGCGTGGTCTTTCCTGGCGGTCGACCTGAATGCTATGAAGCTCGGGTGCACGAAGAGTGGCGACAAGTGGCAATAGGTATGCACTCATTATATTATTACCACTATTATGTTTCTATGGAGGTGTCTACTAATATCTACAGGAATTCCAAAAACTGAAATAATCGAACTAATATCTATGAGAACCAAAGTGTTGACAAATATCTACAGCTCAAACTGCTGACTAATATCTATGAGAACCAAAGTGTTGACGAATATCTACAGCACTGGCAGTGGTTGGATTTGCAATTATGTATAGCATATTGGAATAACGTAATTTTGCGTATGCACTTTAAAAAACTTAATTTATGTAAGTATGTATGTAAAAATCCCTAATATTGGACTATTGGACACATTTAGCTGATTAGTCCAACCTACGCTCTGTAGATATTAGTTCAACCTACGCTCTGTAGATATTAGTCAACACTGGGACCGTCATAGATATTCGTCCGACCTTAGCTCTATAGATATTAGTCAAAACTCTGAAGTTCGTAGATATTAGTTCAACATATGAGCTGTAGATATTCGTCCGACATACAGGCTGCAGATATTAGTATCTGGAGTCGTTTCTATTATTGCAACGAGTTACGGACTTCAATTGGATTACGGATTGAAATAAAAAAAAATTATATTTATATTCTTTATTGATATAATTTGAATTTTATTATATTTTCTGTAGTACAAAAATGTCTCTTTATTTCAGACGTGGAGGGATCAGAGAAATGGCGTCAAAAAAAAGCATCTGGCTTGCGATCGGAGATGATGAAGAGCGGAGGTGGCCCCAGCCAGGCACAACCCTTGACTCCGTTGGAGGAAAGGATCCTGGCCATCATTGCGGCCGAGGCAGTATATGGACGTACTGCCACGGAGTCCGTACCTGTAAGTTAACTAATTATTACTGTCATATGATAGTATTTCACCATCCTCTTGATAGCTTACCCATAGGCCATAGGAATATTTATATTTTAGAATTCCAATTTAAGATTTATTTCCTTATAAAGTCGGAGCTTACTATTCTACACCTACTCGAACTTGAGAACGGTGACTACAAATCGGATAAGTTAGCCAAGTTTTCTACCTATAGCGAAGTATTTATTCATTATTTATTAGTATACATTATCCTACGGATAAGCTATCAAGAGGATGGTGAAATACCCCCTAAGTAAGTTATTATCATCTCTTAAGCTTAATAATATAGTTATATTATTATGAAAATCGTGTTGACATAAAAGTGTAGCTGGAGAATATGTTGTAAATAGACTGAGTTGTTTGGCGGTCCGTTCTCTCTGCCTACCCCTGCGGTGAAATGAATTGATGTTTAGACAATTAGTAAATTACCAACGGTTCCCGCTTTTAGTTGCAAATTGTTTAGAACTTCATTGTTGATATCATTCATCGACATGCAATATAAAAATACTATGTGACCCGGTCACACGTTGCTGTGGCTAACGAAACACAACGCCATTACCCAACCTTTATAACCAACGCCATCATTAATTTGGATACATATCAAATCCACACCGCCCGCTTGCCAGCCCGCTCCCTTTATATACTATATTATTACAGCACCCTTGAGGTGATTTTTCATAAAAACGGCGATATACAAATTATCCAATTATTATATCAACCAATTAAAACAAAACCCTGATGCCTAAACCTACCTCATGAATCACTCTATCTATTGGTGAAAACCTCATGAAAACCCATTGCGTAGTTTAAAAGATCTAAGCGTACAGACAGCAGGAGCGACTTTGCTTTATACTGTAATAGATAACTGCTTGTGGTTTATTTGATGCAGCTTTCAAAGAGTATACAAGGGTGTGCATTGCTCAGATACAAGATAAGCTAATACCTTTCGACTGTTGTTGCAGATTGATTTCATAGTGGAAACAAGTACACCACCATCATCACCACTACCGGAGGTGGAACACTTGCTACAACTGGAAGTGGAGTACGTAGCCCCATGTCCCGTAGAGGCAGTCCCGCTTGCAAGTAACCGTAAGTACTAAAGCACTGAAATACTAAGTAGTGGAGAGTGTTTTCAAATACTATAAAATGGTAAGTGACAAATAACAAACGTTAAAATATTTATTGCCTATTTTGTTTCAGCGAATAGAAAGGCGCTCTCCGTAGAAGAGCTTTTGATATTGTTAGAGGAAAGCAGAGAGAGGTGAGGGGCGAGGCAAGAGAGGAAAAGCGGCTCTGCCTGGAAGAGAGGCAGGAGAAGAGAGGGAGAGGCAAGAAGAAGAGAGGAGAGGCAAGAAGAGAGGCGAGAGAGAGAGATAGATAGAGAGAGAGAGAGAGAAAAGAGAGGAAGCTCAGCCTAAAGGAGAGTAGACAGGCGGCTGATAATGCAGGTAATTTTAAATGAATATTTGCAACCTTTGAAAGATGAATTTATTTTGATTAATCAGGATAAATTTATAAAAATGCGCTTATACATTTTTATATAAATTGGTGACAATCCTACACCTAGCAATTTGACCTTATTATCATCAAGGTTGTCGTCATCTGCATGGAGTCCTTCAGCAATTCGCCTCAAATTATCTTTGACACACAAGTATGCTGATTCTGGCATTTATAATTTTAATAGTCATCAGGGGAGTATAATGAAGTACCCGATGCTTGAGTACACAGCTTCCTAGGTGTGTCCCGAGTGTTAGCGTGGTCCTTAGGTAAGACTCTTGACTCACAATCCGAAGGTCGCAGGTTCGAACTCGGCGTGCGCAAATAAATTTTATTGGATTGATTACCCCTTTCACAATTAATTAATTAAAAATAATATATAGTATATTTGCGGCATGTTCCAGAGTGGAAGATACTCTCAGTATCGCCCTGGTGTAAGACCACTGTTCAGAATGAAACGTTGCTTGAAATGGCTTTAGCAGTGTTTGGTGACCAGATCTGAATAGCCAGGTACTAGCCCACCTTCCTCTTCCCCATCTTCTTCCCTTCCCCGCTACCTTCAGCTTCACGACATACCCCAATTGGGGATGCCATAGTCTCACTGGATCCAGACGGGAGCTGTTCGGGATTCTTGTGCGGTATTCATATAAAAAAAGACTAAAGTAATGCTCAATGCATTTCCGGGCCTTGCAATGTATATTCTGTATATGTGGATTCTTGCGAACCGGGAACCAGGCGCGGCCGGTGCCTTCACTTTTTGGTGGTTCACCGAGTAGTTCATCAAAAATTAAAACAAAAGTAGGTAAATAAATAAAAAATAAAATTAGACAGAGCCTAGTAACTCATAACTCGTACAGTGCCCTTGAGGTGATTATTCACAAAAAAAACGGCGCTATACAAATTATCCATTTATTATTACTATAATTTTATGTAAAAGTTTTCTTTGCGGATTTACTATCTTGGTTGATAATTAAATGTAGTTTTGGCGGGCCATAGGCTATAATTCTGCTTTTATTTTCATGGTTCATATATTCTTAATATAGTCTATATTTATTATTATATAACTTTTAATTTTAAAAAGGCAAAGAAAATTTAAATCAGCGATTACTATCGAATAATAACACAATAACAAAACGCAGTAAACGTTTCTTTTTGGCGCGCCCCCCGCGCGATAGTAAACCCCCTTACTGAGTGAATTTTGCAATACATATGTGACAAAAATGCACAAACAAAAGGTCCCAAAAACTAATAATGACAATGTCAAATCGGTTCCCTATCCATCAAGATAATATTATCGCACCCGATGACTCATCGTTACATTTTACAAGAGAAAAATATAATTACTATCCTATTCAAACCCTACTACGAATGGTCATTTCGCTGGAACGATTCACTTCGGAATTCCTCGGGCATTTCCGTCAACCGCGCAGCGCACGGCAGTCACCATTTTTTCGCTACGATTTTGTATTTTGACGGTCTGGAGATGTTGCTGGGGGTTCATACAAATGATAATTCTCAAACGGGCGCTTTGCTGAAACGCGTAGAATGGTATGTACCTACCTCGGTTCCTAGGCGATATAACTTGCGCGCGGGAAGCAATGCTTTGGGACACGATAATTTATTATTCTCTACCAAATTCATGTATTTTTAGATAGGAATTCAATTTTTTTTTTAAAATTTAAAATAATCATTTAATTAATTTAATAATTAAAAATATTATGTAATACGATGAGCTGCAAAATGTTGTTTAATTTTTGTTGGCGGTTCGGTGCACGAGTGCACTTTAGGACGAGCCGCGCCTGCCAGGAACTGCATTTAATATTGGCGTTATCACGTACGGACTAAAATAAATAACAGTACATAATATATTATACAACTAATGAGGTATATTTTATTTGTTTCAGAATCACACACACACTGTACACCATTTTTGGGATTTGCAACAAAATATATTTTTTACTAAAACATACCCTTTGTTTAACTTTATTTCGTTGTATGTTTAGGGAGAGTACCCAAACTACAAACTACGTGACCTCTTCGGAGGGGGGGGGGGTCTTAAAAATGTCACGCTTGGTACAAATGAGCGGCGGTTGGCTTAGGATTTTGGTCACCGGGGGGGGGGGGGGGGGGGGTTAAAAATTGCAAAAAATTGGTCACGTAGTATGGGTACGTTCCCTTACATACTCTGTATGTACTCTGCCAATAAACTATCCAATAGGGATGCAATAAGGACACTACTGGACTGATATGACGACTAACAGTCGTTTGCGATACACAGATGCGTGTAGCATGAATCTACAAATTCTTTCAAAGATAAGCAAACACTTCTTTAAAATTAACTGCATTGTCAGCCACCTATTCTCCTCCAGGCGGAGGTCCTTCTCCTCTCTCTTCTCCCACCTCTTATAGACAAAGCCACCTTTCCTCTCTTGCCTCTCCCCTCGCCTCGCTCGCCACTCTACTTTCCTCAACCAATAGGAAACACTCTTCTGTGGAGAACTTTTCTATTAGCTGAAACAAAATAATCAATAATTAATTACTTTAACATTTGTTATTTGTCTCTAAGCATTTTTTTATATTATTTCCAAACTCTCATTACTATTTATTATTTCGGTGCTAAAGTACTTTTTTTTACATTAACTCCACACAGGAGGCCCCGAGGAAAATAATTTCCCTCAGGGCCTATGTCATCTTTGAAGACGCTGTGTGGGAGGGTCTTATTGAGGAAAGGAAGGAGTGAACAAGGGTCTTGAAGAGACCCATGTTGTAGGAGGGAGGAAACAGAGGCCGGCAAATCGTTCCACAGCCGAGCATAGAAACGACCCGTTCTCATGTGACTAATGACAACCGTGTACAAATGTTGGGCGCGTGTTTCCCAACTATGCACCTGTGCCGAGGCGATCAATGACGCTAGTTGCTCTTCCATTGTAATACCGATAGAACAAGGACAGCTTTCCCACCTGACGCCTATGCTCTAAAGATTGCAGTCCGTCTGTTAAGATGGGAGAATCTATCAAACAGACCGCCTGTTTCTGCAAGAGTCGAGGGTTTTTTTTCAGGTATTTTGGAGCTCCAGACCAGAGGTGGCTGCCAAATTCAACTGTGGGGTGCACTTGCGATTTGTGCAGTGTTAGCAGTTGTTACTATTAAAGTTTCTGCGGGCCCTGTACAGTATGCCCAGTTTCTGAAAGGCCAACTTAACTCTGGTTTCGATGGAGCCCCCATATTTCAAATACCCTTACGGGCATTTGAAAGAGGGACCTCCTCATTGTTTTTCTGTGACTCGGGTTTCTATTAAATAACAAGTCCAGATTAATCAGATTAATATGTATTCTTAATATGGCGATACACGATTGAACATTTGACCTGTTGTCTTGCCAGCTGTCGGTAAGAGAGAGCTCCTCCGACCGGAATCCCACAATAGACAATGCAACGGCATAGACAGTACAATATTATAATAGACAATGTAACATCTTCCTTTTTTTTTTTTTTTTTTTTTTAAGACATATTATTCATGACATTTAATTTAACACTGTAAAAAGAAAAATAATACAACTTACATAACTTATAGACATAAAAATTTTCAATCAAATTCAGAAAATGTAAACCTTTTTGGTTTATTTATTTGTCTTCCAGACTTTGTTTGGTGTCGGATGCCTGTATCACTTGTCGCAGACACCGGGACCAAATTTTTATCTGGAGCATTGGACGAAGTTGGTAGTTGTTCGATGTCATCATCGCCATTTTGTGTTAAAATACTTTCATAGGGTTTTACATTATATCTTAAATTATTTTGACTTAATCTAGATTTATCTAACATGAGATGTTTCCTATTTCTGCGGTATGTTGCACCATCTAAAGTTTTAATTACATATGAACGCGGGCAGTTAGTTAATAATTCAACAACAGTTGCTGGAATCCAATGACTTTGAGGAGTCTTTTTGAATAAAATTGGATCACCAGTTTTCAATGGTGGTAACTCCTTCGTATGAGAGTTGTACGATTTTTCCATTTTATTTTGATTTTTCCTCATCCCCTGTTGGTATTTTTGGAAACTAACTGTTCTAGGTTTTAATTGACTTGACTTAATTGGAATATTTACTCTAAGTTGTCTTGACATAAGAAGTTGTGACGGTGACGGTAAATTATCTTTTGGAGTATTTCGATAATGTAACAATGCAATATATATATATCAGTTTTTGATTCGTGACATTTTTTTAATATATTCTTTACAATTTTAACTCCACTTTCAGCTTGACCGTTGCTCTGCGGAAAGTTAGGACTAGTTGTAATATGTTCTATGTCCCACTCATATATAAAATTTTTAAATATAGCTGAAGTGAATGGAGGACCATTATCGCTGACAAGTTGTAATGGTATCCCATGACGAGCAAATATCGCTTTTAAATGCGTGACGACAAGGTTAGCTGTATAACCTGAATGTAAAGAGACTATTTCTATATATTTAGAATAATAATCCATGACGACTAAATAAATGGTATTATTAAATTGAAGCAAATCTACACCTACCCTTTCCCAAGGAAATGAAGCTATAGAATATGGAATAAGTGGTTCCTTTCTATTGTTTGGTTTAAATTTATTGCAAATATTACATTGATCCACTTTATTTTGAATATCCGAATTCATATTTGGCCAGTATATTATGTTTCTAGCCAAATATTTTGATTTTGATATGCCTTGGTGACTTTCATGTATTTTGTTAAGCATGACAGGACGTAATATATTTGGGATGACAAGACTAGAACCTTTGAAAACTAAGTCATTGACGACATGAATTTCACCTTGCATGTTCCAGTAAGGTTTAGTTGACGGTTCACATTTATTTTTTGTTGCGGGCCAGCCATTTACATAATATTTCTTTAAAATTCCTAAAGTAAAATCTTGTTCTGTAGCTACTTTTATTTCCTGTAATTTATTGTCGGAAACTGCTAGACTCGAAATCAGTAAATTAACATGTACCTGCAGTTCTTTTTCTACTTCCGTTATCTCTGTCTCTGGCAAGGGTGCACGAGATAACGCGTCTGCTACATACATATATTTGCCTGGTACATAGGCGACATTGAGGTTGTATTTTTGTAACGACATCATCATTCGTTGTAATCGTATTGGTACATCCGAAAGTGATTTTTTAAAGAGACTGACTAACGGTTTATGATCCGTTTCAACCTGCACAAGCTGTCCGTACAAGTATTGGTGAAATTTTTGGCAACCAAAAAGAATCGCATATAATTCTTTTTCAATCTGCGCGTAATTCTGCTGACATTGCGTAAGCGATTTAGAACCAAAAGCTAACGGTTTATTTTCTTGCATAATTACCGCTCCGACCGCTGACTGGCTAGCATCAACTGACAGAACTATCGGCTTGTTCATGTCATAGTGAGCTAAGACTGGCGCAGTACAAATAATATTTTGTAGACGTTTGAATGCTAGATCATGGTTCGCATCCCATGACCAGACCGAATCCTTTTTTAAAAGGTTCCTAAAAATTTCTGATTCTATCGATAAATTTTTTATAAAAGAGCCTAGATAATTGACCATTCCTAAGAATCTTTGTAAATCTTTGACACAACTAGGTTTAGGCATTTCTTTAATGGCTTTAATTTTGGCATTATCTGGCTTGATTCCTTTATTATTAAAAATGTGACCTAAAAATTTTATTTCTGACTGACTAAAATGACATTTATCAACGTTAAATTTTAAATTGACTTCTCTAGCACGCCGAAAAACTTTTTCTAGACGTTGATTGTGAATTTCCTCATTTTCTCCAAAAACAAGAAAATCGTCGACAAATATTAGGACTCCTTCTATGTCTGAAAATATTTCTGTCATGACCCTAAAAAATATTTCTGGTGCTGAGTTTATACCATACGGCAAACGTAAAAATTGATATCTCCCAAATGGAGTTTGGAAAGTACAAAGATCTATGCTTTCTTCATCTAATTTCAGCATCCAAAAACCTGAATTTGCATCTAAATTAGAAAAAACATTGGCTCCGTTCAGTTTGTATCTGAGTTCTTCTAATGTAGGAAATTGAAAATGTGAGCGTTTAATAGCTTGATTTAAATTTCTAGGATCTAAACAAATTCTTAGACTTTTATTAGGTTTTTCAACAATTACCATTGAATTGACCCATGACGTTGGTTTTGTGACCTTTCGAACAACCATCAACTCCTCCATGCGGTCCAGTTCCTCCTTTAGACGTGTGTGTAGTTTGAACGGGACGCGTCTGCTGGCGTTGATTTTAGGCATCGCGTTTTGGTCGACGGTGATGTGACATTTGTGAGGCAGGCATCCAAGGCCCTGAAAAACATCATTATACACTTTTAGCATATTTTTTACATAATTATTATTGACATTGGCAGTGGTACATACTCTTTGTATTAGACACAGATCTTGACATGTTTGGAGACCTATTATTGTATGACAGTTCATGGGTGTTATTACAAAATCTATATTTGAAATTTCATTTTCATTATATTGACAAGATAAAATACAATGTCCTTTTACAGGAATATTATTACCAGAAAATGACTCTAATTTTTGACAGTAATTATTGATAGTATTATCGGATATTTTTAAATTCTTAAAAGTATTATAAGACATGACATTCACCATTGCTCCAGTATCAAGAATACAAGTGACATTTTTATCGTTAATTTTTAAATTAAAATTCCACACTGACAGTAGAGAATTGACATTTTGTTTTCTATTGTTTTGTGACATTTTGACTGATTCTATATTATAAACTTCATTAGAATATTTATTTTTATTTGTCTGACTGACATGTGAGACGACTGATTTATTTTTAAAACAATAACGACTGAAGTGACCTATTTTATGACAAGTGTTACACTTAACTTTCGTCGCTGGACATGAATGACGGTGTATCTGACCACATCTTTGACATATTTTGTTGCTGGGGGACGTATTTCTCCTCTGCGACGGTGACCTGACGTGTGGTTGACTGTGGTACTGCTCTCTGCCCCTTGGCGACTGACGATGGAGAGATGGACTTGAAGGCCTCCCTCGCCTTTCGAAGTGATGACTGCTGGTTGCGACGGCATGTACTTCAGCACTCAATAGTACGGCATCCTTCTGTGAAATCACCATTGTCTTCGCGATATCTACGGCTTGGTCCAGAGTTATTTTATCCGTTTGTAATAATTTTTCTTTAATGCTATTGTGTCTTGAATGCATGTTCGAAATAAATATATTTAATACCAATGACGAGCGTAAATTGCCAAATTCACAGTTGTGACTTTTATTATTTAATTCCGCTATGAAGTCTTCCATGGACATGTGTTCACTCTGTTTCGTATTAAAGAAAATGTGTCTTTCCATTGTTAGATTTTTCTTCGGCACACAATGATTATTAAACAGGTCCACAACTTCTTTATACGTGATTGACTTAATATCAACGTTAAACGAATTGTAAATTTGTAACCCAGTTCTTCCCATATTGTACAGTAATTTTGCAATCTTTTTGTGTTCTGCCTCTTGATCTGCTCCTGTAGCCATTAAATATATTTCAAAACTTTGAATCCACGACGTCCATTCTGTAGGTATGAAGGTATTCATTAATTTCGTACCGGAGTTTTCACGTGTTTCCGCCATTATTCGAACGTATTTTCGTCTCCGTTGGCAATCACTATTTTTTGACACTATTATGTAGGTAATTTCGACAAATAGTTATATCACAACACTTCTGACACCATGTTTTTCTGTGACTCGGGTTTCTATTAAATAACAAGTCCAGATTAATCAGATTAATATGTATTCTTAATATGGCGATACACGATTGAACATTTGACCTGTTGTCTTGCCAGCTGTCGGTAAGAGAGAGCTCCTCCGACCGGAATCCCACAATAGACAATGCAACGGCATAGACAGTACAATATTATAATAGACAATGTAACACTCATCAGTGCTTGGAACATGGGACGACGTTAACTGGCTCCAATTCCAGTGATGATGATGATGGCGGAGTCCTCGATTCCAATAGGAAATGAAACTACAACAACCGTCAAAAGGAATTAGCCTTTCTCATATCATTGTAAAAATTACACTATTACAATGACTTAACACATTTTTACAAAGTTATTTTGTTTTTATTTTGCAAAATTTAGAATTTATTATTATCTCTTGCTGATATGAGAAAAGCTAATTCCTTTTGACGGTTATTGTAGATTCACTTCCTATTGGAATCGAGGACTCCACCATCATCATCATCACTGGAAATGGAGCAGGTTAACGTCGTCCCATGTTCCAAGCACCGATGAGGCAGTCCCTCTTTCAAATGCCCGTAAGGGTATTTGAAATACGGGGGCTCCATCGAAACCAGAGTTAAGTTGGCCTCTCAGAAACTGGGCATACTGTACAGGGCCCGCAGATACTTTAATAGTACACAACTGCTAACCCTGTACAAATCGCAAGTGCGCCCCACGGTTGAATTTGGCAGCCACCTCTGGTCTGGAGCTCAAAATACCTAAAAAAAAAACCTTGACCCTTGCAGAAACGGGCGGTCTGTTTGATAGGTTCTCCCATCTTAACAGACGGACTGCAATCTTTAGAGTACAGGCGTCAGGTGGGAAAGCTGTCCTTGTTCTATCGGTATTACAATGGAAGAGGAACTAGCGTCATTGATCCCCTCGGCACCGGTGCATTGTCGGGAAACACGCCAAACAAGCGCCCAACATTTGTACTATGTTTGTACTACACGCGCCCAATGTTTAATATTTTGTCACATACCATTTTATAGTATTTGAAAACACTCTCCACTACTTAGTATTTCAGTGCTTTAGTACTTACGGTTACTTGCAAGCGGGACTGCCTCTACGGGACATGGGGCTACGTACTCCACTTCCAGTTGTAGCAAGTGTTCCACCTCCGGTAGTGGTGATGATGGTGGTGTACTTGTTTCCACTATGAAATCAATCTGCAACAACAGTCGAAAGGTATTAGCTTATCTTGTATCTGAGCAATGCACACCCTTGTATTCTCTTTGAAAGCTGCATCAAATATACCACAAGCAGTTATCTATTACACAGTATAAAGCAAAGTTGCTCCTGCTGTCTGTACGCTTAGATCTTTTAAACTACGCAATGGGTTTTCATGAGGTTTTCACCAATAGATAGAGTGATTCATGAGGTATTAGGCATCAGGGTTTTGTTTTAATTGGTTGATATAATAATTGGATAATTTGTATATCGCCGTTTTTATGAAAAATCACCTCAAGGGTGCTGTAATAATATAGTATATAAAGGGAGCGGGCTGGCAAGCGGGCGGTGTGGATTTGATATGTATCCAAATTAATGATGGCGTTGGTTATAAAGGTTGGGTAATGGCGTTGTGTTTCGTTAGCCACAGCAACGTGTGACCGGGTCACATAGTATTTTTATATTGCATGTCGATGAATGATATCAACAATGAAGTTCTAAACAATTTGCAACTAAAAGCGGGAACCGTTGGTAATTTACTAATTGTCTAAACATCAATTCATTTCACCGCAGGGGTAGGCAGAGAGAACGGACCGCCAAACAACTCAGTCTATTTACAACATATTCTCCAGCTACACTTTTATGTCAACACGATTTTCATAATAATATAACTATATTATTAAGCTTAAGAGATGATAATAACTTACTTAGGGGGTATTTCACCATCCTCTTGATAGCTTATCCGTAGGATAATGTATACTAATAAATAATGAATAAATACTTCGCTATAGGTAGAAAACTTGGCTAACTTATCCGATTTGTAGTCACCGTTCTCAAGTTCGAGTAGGTGTAGAATAGTAAGCTCCGACTTTATAAGGAAATAAATCTTAAATTGGAATTCTAAAATATAAATATTCCTATGGCCTATGGGTAAGCTATCAAGAGGATGGTGAAATACTATCATATGACAGTAATAATTAGTTAACTTACAGGTACGGACTCCGTGGCAGTACGTCCATATACTGCCTCGGCCGCAATGATGGCCAGGATCCTTTCCTCCAACGGAGTCAAGGGTTGTGCCTGGCTGGGGCCACCTCCGCTCTTCATCATCTCCGATCGCAAGCCAGATGCTTTTTTTGACGCCATTTCTCTGATCCCTCCACGTCTGAAATAAAGAGACATTTTTGTACTACAGAAAATATAATAAAATTCAAATTATATCAATAAAGAATATAAATATAATTTTTTTTTATTTCAATCCGTAATCCAATTGAAGTCCGTAACTCGTTGCAATAATAGAAACGACTCCAGATACTAATATCTGCAGCCTGTATGTCGGACGAATATCTACAGCTCATATGTTGAACTAATATCTACGAACTTCAGAGTGTTGACTAATATCTATAGAGCTAAGGTCGGACGAATATCTATGACGGTCCCAGTGTTGACTAATATCTACAGAGCGTAGGTTGAACTAATATCTACAGAGCGTAGGTTGGACTAATCAGCTAAATGTGTCCAATAGTCCAATATTAGGGATTTTTACATACATACTTACATAAATTAAGTTTTTTAAAGTGCATACGCAAAATTACGTTATTCCAATATGCTATACATAATTGCAAATCCAACCACTGCCAGTGCTGTAGATATTCGTCAACACTTTGGTTCTCATAGATATTAGTCAGCAGTTTGAGCTGTAGATATTCGTCAACACTTTGGTTCTCATAGATATTAGTCAACAGTTTGAGCTGTAGATATTTGTCAACACTTTGGTTCTCATAGATATTAGTTCGATTATTTCAGTTTTTGGAATTCCTGTAGATATTAGTAGACACCTCCATAGAAACATAATAGTGGTAATAATATAATGAGTGCATACCTATTGCCACTTGTGCACTCTTCGTGCACCCGAGCTTCATAGCATTCAGGTCGACCGCCAGGGAAGACCACGCCAATTCGTTAATGATGCGGCCATCGTTTCCCTGCTGCCGCCCCGAAGTCATTGTCGGTCTCTCTTCCAGCCGACTAATCATCATCTCCAGCTGCCCGCTCATCGCACCGCTCCTACTAGACATCTGTTGAAGAAATAGAAGCTTAATACATATCTCGATGGCAAATCAACATCTGTAGAACAATTGAATATTTGGGGACGAAAAAACGGGAGGAATGCAGATCCGGGCACAGTTTGGAAATTTAATAAAAAGGCACTTTCTAGATGAGAAAAGTGTGGAAAAGCAGAATAAAACAAAAATTAAGGCGCGCTCGGCAAAATTGGGGGAGATACAACCGTTCAAAGTATTTAAAATTTCACTTTACAAACTGATATTGACAGTTCGCCCGCGTCCGCCCGCCGTTTTTTTTTATAACCTAATACGCTAAACATGGTTTGTGATAGAAAAGAAAGTGCCCCCTTCGTAGCGCCTGCTCGCGTCACGGCAAAAAAACATCCCAGTTTTCAAGTGGTTTAGCGGCTACGCTAGGTTTGTGTAATATGGTTTGTGATTTTGGCGTACTATTAATTCTGTATTAGGTCTGGGATCCAACATAAGCAGTGAAAACATGGCGAACGAACTGTCAATATCAGTTCGCGAAGTGAATTTTTAAATACTTTGAACGGTTGTATCTCCCTCAATTTTGCCGAGCG
The DNA here is from genome assembly GCA_917880885.1 of Limnephilus marmoratus. Lineage (NCBI taxonomy): Eukaryota > Metazoa > Arthropoda > Insecta > Trichoptera > Limnephilidae > Limnephilus > Limnephilus marmoratus. Next base: position 49,023,978 of record OU862907.1, on the reverse strand, counting down.
CGCCTTAATTTATTTTTTATTCATCTTCTCCACACTTTTCTCATCTAGAAAGTGCCTTTTTATTAAATTTCCAAACTGTGCCCGGATCTGCATTTCACCCGAAAAAACCGCTAACCGCCGCACTTTTAGGCAAAGATTATGGAAATTACACTTCATTTCAAAAATTAGTAGAAGAAACAACTATTTACGTACAAAAAAATAGATTTTTAGGTTAATTTTGACAAACTACCTAATTCATGCGAATTTGAATTGAAACGAAATTTTGCAAACGTCAAATCCTTGGTATACAACTTTAACCCAATAGCTGCCCAAACAAAAACATTGTTTCACTACCGTACGCCAGCCATTTCAGTGATTTTTAACTTGTCATTTAAATTAATCTTTATAGCATTGTCCTTGCCCTTGAGGGCTTTGTTTATATTAGACACTCATAACTGATATCTATACTACATACTTCATACAATATTTATCCTCAAATGTGTCCCGTAATCTACTTTTGAGATAAATAATAAACAGACAGATTATAATCGGAACCCGCTAGCCCGCCATAGCGGTGACGCACTAACACAAATAAACAAGCTGATATATTATACACTTACGTCATCACATAATCATATCAATGGTGTTGGACAACGATACTTCAACTGTTTTTATATTTGACATAGCACTACATTATTTTGAATTTTATTAATGGGGTCGCTTATTCCAGATGGAAAATCATTAAATTGGATATGATTTTAGATTTTCACGGCCAAAAATATTTTTGTTATTTGTTTTTGGGGTGTTATGCCGTGTTGCGCTACCTCTTCCTTTAGCCAACGTTTCGGACAGCGTTACAGTGTCCATCATCAGGGCAGATGTGTCACACATTGGCTAAAGGAGGAGGTAGCGCAACATGGCATAACACCCCAAAAACAAATAACAAAAATGATGGATGATTGGTTTAAAATTTCACGGAATTCACAGTCCAATTTCCTGACGAAGTTCTTTGGGTAACTTCATTCTCCATAGGCTCATCTTCATTGTCACTAAGTTGCGTTATAAAATCCAAGTCATCATCACTTTCCTCAATTTCAGAGTCAATATCGAGGACGAATCCTCTTGTGTCTTCTTCACTGAGATCGCGTCTTGACATATTTAGGGATATTAAAAATAAAGTTTCAAAAATGATTGTATAAAAGTACACACGAACTGAAATATCAAACTAAAATTTTTAAAAAAACACACTTAATTCTCAAATCGGGAATAAAAACTCAAGTCCACATTTCCGCCGAATATCAAAAAACTTTTAGAACCACACCACAGAGAACGTAATAAGAACCACGTGACATCCACACACACGACGCTGCGATGGCGGGAGAATCAAACGACTGCGCCAAGAAATCTGTTGACCTTTTTTGGATGCTGCTTTTCGTAGTATAAACAATTTAAATTATCATATTTTACAAGAGATGTCGCTAAGAAACAGTTCATAATATTTTACAAAATAATATTTAGCCCCATCTACCATTAGAACTTAGAAATATCATCCTCGAAACATTCATACTGGCGATTTACGTGATACGGCGTAGATGGCAGTTGTGGCACGGATCGTTCGTACGCCGATCCGCGTAAATGGCAGCGATTGGGTTAAACATACATTAGTGGATAAATAATCATGCATTCTAAACCACTTAAAACCGACGAAGTTAGCATTGAAAAGGCAATTGACGTTTTGAAAACCATAGAAAATTACACAAAATTGCACAAATCTATGCACAAATCTGACAGCACTTCTCACGTGAGATGATCTCACCTCACAATTTTTAGAGAATAGCTCGGCAGGTCGTCCACAAACAACTTGAACTCTGCCACATTGGCAGTATCCGGGAAATGTGGTCTCATATCTTTGGCTAACTGACGAAAGTCAAATAAAAGCAAAAACCAATCAGTTTGCAAATTGAGACCAGTATGCAAGATGTCATTTAGTGACAGCCCTGTATATGTCTTAGCGCTAGCGTCCAGCACCATCCTAGGCATAGGATTATCAGGACGAATGGCGGCATGATGGATGTAATATCCATCATCTGCAATTTCAGACCTACTACAGAATACTAAGAACCTCATATCACCTTTGATTATACAGCGATTAGGCAGTTTATTTGTGATACTATCAACGACAAGTGCGTGTATATTACATTTATTATTTGGATACACGCGCGACTCAATGTCTAAATAGACGTCACTGAAGATTGGTCGTGAAGCTGAACCAATTTCTTTGACAAAAGAATTACTCACAGGAATTATTGGTAAATTCAGTGACTTACAACAATCTATCGTAATCAAATTATTCTGCGAGCCATTATTAATTAAACATTGAACAATCATTTTCTTACCATTTTTAAGTTTCGCATATATTTGAGCAGTTGAAAGTAAACTAGTCAAATTAGGCGTTACTTTGGCAGCCAATAAGCATGAAGGGCTAACGTGCAAGGGTTCCTCTAGTTGCATATTGCAATTACCCGTTCCATTGATACTGGATGGCACTAGAGGGGGAGAAGACTTCTCCTCATTGGTTCGTACTTCTAAAGTATGTCCGTGAGTGTTTGATTTTAAATTATTCCCACCACCAAAGTGTAGTAAGGTATTATGCGATTTTTTGCACACATCGCACACAAGCATTGATTTGCAAGAATTTACAGTATGTGATGTGCTAAAACAATTTACACATAAATGTTTTGATTTTATAAAGTCAAAACGGGCTCGTGGAGATCTCACCGCCCTGAATCGAGAGCAAGCAGTAATTGCATGATCAGTTTTTTTACAAAACATACATGATTCCAGGGGGTTATTCTGAGTCGAGAATGTACGTGCCGAGGCTAGTATCTGGTTACGAGTTCGTTTGACCGTTAAAAACAAATCCTCAAAGGCGTTCAAAGATTCAAATTCCGGTTGAAACCCTGGATTTAAAGTCAACTGACAATAATTAATATCGTCAATAATGTTTTCAAACCGAATGTACATTTCATCTATTAATCCGGTCTGATCCATGAAAGTTTCATTATTCCTAAAATCGAAATCAGAGACATTTTTTAAATAATCATTAATTCGTGAAAAAAGTTTTTCCTTTTTCGCTGCGAAATAAGCATTCGATCATATTGATCATTTGAAATTTCTTCCGTAATCCCCAGCATTTTTAAAGAAATACAGCAATTTATCACACAAAAAGTTTAACTTTATAATTAGGTGCCTCGGAAAATTTACCGAAAAATACGTATATATATGCTATCTGCCTTGGAGTTTTAATGAGATTTGTCAATTCACAAATTCTCGCCAACATCCAAGCATTATTATTAAAACCCGCAATATACAGGCACCTCGATATTTACCAAAATTACGTAAAACCGAATCACCAAGGAATTCTATAAGAGGAAGGTATTTCAAGAAAATCACCAAGAATTACGTGAATCTGAAACCTTTCTTATAAATTTTATGCTGTAAATATTATCAGGCTTAGGTAGGACAATAATTAAGTGTTATAGAGTATAATGAGAATTGTCAATTAATACACAAATTCCCAATAATACCCAAGAAATATTTTTAGAACTAGCAATACAATATACGTATTCCGAAATTTACCAAAATTACGTAAACCGAATTTCCAAATTATTATATTACCTTGCTAGCGTATCCGGCTCGAAGGACCATAATTATGCATTATAATATGCGAGTCTGAGGTGTGTAAATAACCCCAGACCCTCTGGGCTTAATACCCAAGAAATTATTATGATTATGAAAAAAAAAAACCTCTACTTGCAAACAAATATATCACAAATGGCACAAAGAGGAACTCCAGGAAATAGAACAAATTCACCAACCTTGTTTTTGCTTATCTTGAAGTGTGAAGGCCTCTTTTGTCATCCAATGAACAATTAGATGCAGACAATGTAATCCTTGGGTGACTCATAAGTTTTTACAAGAGATGAAATTTGTCAATGAATACACAAATTCAATGTTTCCTTTCACAATGCATGAAAAATTTCCAAAACAAACAGTGTCAGTAATTTTCTTGTTTTAGAATCTATTTTAAAAAAACGATCCTTTTCGGTGTCTTTGTCAATTCCAAGGAGTGAGTAAATACCATACTTGTGATATATATTTATTTAAAATTTCGAACAGACAAAAAACATATTGCAATGCGTAACCACAGTGTATTTAAGCATGATGTGGCCCATAACCTGTTAGTTTGTAATTAAATAGACTCAATTGCAAGGTACAGAAGTATTTTATTGTCAGGTAAACAAAACACTAGTTGACTCAATTTCAAACAAAAAATTTTCCGAAAATTTATCTATGAGTTTTCAGCACTGCTACGTCACGGACCACGGTTGAAAAATTTGAACGAAGATATACGCCCCTGAATCAGGGTATCATCAAATAGAGAGGGTGTTGGAATATTTGATGCTGGCAACACTGATAGTTCCGGAACAATCTTCTTTTGTTATTTTCTTCTGTTTGAAATTGAGTCAACTAGTGTATTGTTTACCTGACAACAAAATACTTCTGTACCTTGCAATTGAGTCTATTTAATTACAAACTAACATAAACCTAAAGGCCAGGCAAGGAAATCTTTATAATTATCTATGATTTCATTATTGTCTATGTATAACCTAAATATTATATTGACACATGCTTTCTTCTTCGTCAGTCGTTTCTTCCTGTTTCCAATGTTTAATCCGCGCAGTTAAATTTATCATCCCATACTCTAATAGTTATTGGTAAGTACTAATCATGTATGATCGTGTGAGAAATGTGGATATCCGCAAAGAATGTAAGGCTGATGTAAGCATAATGAGTAAGATTAAGAAAAGGATCCTTAGATGGTTTGGGCATGTAGAGCGAATGGACGAAGATAGTAGTGTAAGAAGAATATATGACGCAAATGTGAATGGTAGAAGAAGTCGGTGACGACCGAGGATGACATGGCACAATCAAGTGAATCAGATATTTGAGTCGGGTCATGTCAAAAGTCAGAATGATAGAAGATTATGTATGAGACGATCTATGAATGTGAGTGAGGCAAAGAGTGTGTGCCAAGACCGAGTTGGTTGGCGGTCCGTCCTCTCTGCCTACCCCTACTTGATGGTTAGTTTCTTAGTTCCCAATGCTAATATTAATCACGCTTTTCGTTTGGTAGCGGCTGATAGCCAAACTGATCGATATTTGTTCTTTCATTTGAGCTAAGATAGGCTCACATGCACAAATGCGCTGTGTTTAACGCGACCTAGCTTTCCCTACCAATGCCAATCAGAACACCCCCCCCCCCCCCTACGTGTGTAAGGATATTCATGTTACGTTTTGTTCAAAGAACATTTGAAACATCAATTATAAGTCTTCCTGTTTTGGACTGGGGTCTCTGTGGGAAATTAAATTGCTGCTTTGACTTGAGCAGTACTGCGGTGAGACAGCAGCAATCTACCGTTAATATAAGATAGCATCTACTCGTACTTTCTTCTTCTAATCCCAGAAATTTGACAAAATAGACGTCAGTCGTAGAAATATCCATTGTTACTTGTAGAAATATCCATTGTTACTTGTAGAAATATCCATTGTTACTTGTAAAAATATCCATTGTTACTTGTAGAAATATCCATTGTTACTTGTAGAAATATCCATTGTTACTTGTAGAAATATCCATTGTTACTTGTAAAAATATCCATTGTTACTTGTAGAAATATCCATTGTTACTTGTAGAAATATCCATTGTTACTTGTAGAAATATCCATTGTTACTTGTAGAAATATCCATTGTTATTTGTAGAAATATCCATTGTTACTTGTAGAAATATCCATTGTTACTTGTAGAAATATCCATTGTTACTTGTAGAAATATCCATTGTTACTTGTAGAAATATCCATTGTTACTTGTAGAAATATCCATTGTTACTTGTAGAAATATCCATCGTTACTTGTAGAAATATCCATTTTTACTTGTAGAAATATCCACTGTTACTTGTAGAAATATCCATTGTTACCTAGCTTATTGCGTAAATCAGTTGTGTACTTCTTCTTTACCCCTGCACTCAATAACACAAATAACATTAGCGGAACTGGTTGTTGTAAACAAGTCCCTAAATAATATTGGCAGCATATCGTTTTTAATATGCATTAAAAAAACTACATTATATTGTTATCATGTTAAAAGCGGAATGGCGGATCCAAAGTAAGGTAATACCGGTTTATCTTGAGAGATAGATATTGTGTACATTGTATCGAGTTAGGCTGCTATTGATGGCGATTCTCTCCACCTTTTTCAAATGTCAAATGCGAGCTTAAAATACCTATTCTCACAATAATTATTAAATTCTTATTTAAATATGAGTTATGTTTACGACTTCAATATTTGGCAAAATATTTCAAGAAAAACCAAATATTCAAAACTCACGCGAAATAAATTTCCATTATAAAAATGTTCTGTTTCAGGAATTTTTTTGACTTGAACCAATCATCAACGCTACCACAGCAGTGTCATGGATCTACTAAATCCTGATACTGTTTCCATCAACACGGAACCAGGTCCCCAGGAAGAAGGCGGAGGTGTAATGCTGTGTACGGATAATAATTTCGACCTCCAAGATGTAAAGAAGGAATATTTTCAATATGCGGAGATTACTCACACAGCTGGTTAGTTGCATTGAATATATTAAAAAATGTGGCATGTTTAATTATTAAATTATTTTTAAAACATGCCACATTTTTAATTTGGAATTATTAACTTAAAATTATTACTCGCAATAAGTTCCTGATTCCTCAAGTATTTACCCCTTTTTATTTGGGACATGTTATCAGTTACACGTTACAGTTACGTAAATATTTGATGGAAATAAAAACCTTTTCATTGACTTCTTCAAGAGCGGGGTACTTCTTGAAGCGTTGGCAACTGATGCGGACATCTGGTGTCATTATTTTAAAGTTCGTATCCAAATCCACGCCTATATACATATTATGTTAAATTATTGGGTTTTAAATCATTAAAATTTATAGATTTTTTTTATAAAGTCTAGTTGTATGTAATTATTGTAGTGTATGAATGTAGTACACTACATTTAAAGAACATAACAATTATCATTGTACGTATTGTCGTTTTGGTTTTGCAGGCAGCACTAATGTGGAGACAGTGGCCATCAAGGAAGATCTTGGATCCCGAGAAGAAGATGAATGGAGTTTTCCATTAATGGAAATTGACATGGACCTGTCGGATGTTAAGAAAGAATGCTTAGAACGCGTCAAAATGAACCAGACAACAGGTAAAACCTATTTTCATTGTAAAAACATTATCTGGTATCCATCTTTTCAACTTTTCGCGGAAAATAAATCTTAATGAGCCTTTTTTATTCATATTCTTTTTCAAATTTGTCGACAGATCTGAAGACGCATCCTGTGGATAAACGATTCTTTTGTTCTCAATGTGACTATTCTTGCTATCATAGGAATGATTTTGTAATTCACCGTCGCACCCATACTGGAGTTAAACCCTTTTCTTGTTCGGAATGCAACTATTCATGTTTTCAAAAGCGCAGTCTAACGATCCACATGCTGACTCACAGTGGAGAAAAACCTTTTTCTTGTTCCGTGTGTAACTATTCATGTTCTCAAAGGGGCAGTCTGACCATGCACTTGCTGAGTCACAGCGGAGAAAAACCTTTTTCTTGTTCCGAGTGCAACTATTCATGTTCTCATAAGAGCAATCTCACGAAGCACAAGCTGACTCACAGTGGAGAAAAACCTTTTTCTTGTTCCGAGTGCAACTATTCATGTTTTCGAAAGGGCAGTCTTACGATCCACATGCTGACTCACAGTGGAGAAAAACCTTTTTCTTGTTCCGAGTGCAACTATTCATGTTCTCAAAAGGGCAATCTCACGATCCACATGCTGACTCACAGTGGAGAAAAACCTTTTTCTTGTTCCGAGTGTAACTATTCATTTTATCAAAAAGGCGATCTCACGAGGCACAAGCTGACTCACAGTGGAGAAAAACCTTTTTCTTGTTCCGATTGCAACTATTCATGTTATCGAAAGGATAGTCTAACGATCCACATGCTGACTCACAGTGGAGAAAAACCTTTTTCTTGTTCCGAGTGCAACTATTCATGTTATCGAAAGGGCAGTCTAACGATCCACATGCTGACTCACAGTGGAGAAAAACCTTTTTCTTGTTCCGAGTGTAACTATTCATGTTCTCAAAGGGGCAGTCTGACCATGCACTTGCTGAGTCACAGCGGAGAAAAACCTTTTTCTTGTTCCGAGTGCAACTATTCATTTTCTCATAAGAGCAATCTCACGAAGCACAAGCTGACTCACAGTGGAGAAAAACCTTTTTCTTGTTCCGAGTGCAACTATTCATGTTCTCAAAAGGGCAATCTCACGAAGCACAAGCTGACTCACAGTGGAGAAAAACCTTTTTCTTGTTCCGAGTGCAACTATTCATGTTTTCGAAAGGGCAGTCTAACGATCCACATGCTGACTCACAGTGGAGAAAAACCTTTTTCTTGTTCCGAGTGCAACTATTCATGTTATCAAAAAGGCGATCTCACGAGGCACAAGCTGACTCACAGTGGAGAAAAACCTTTTTCTTGTTCCGATTGCAACTATTCATGTTATCGAAAGGGTAGTCTAACGATCCACATGCTGACTCACAGTGCAGAAAAACCTTTTTCTTGTTCCGAGTGCAACTATTCATGTTATCGAAAGGGCAGTCTAACGATCCACATGCTGACTCACAGTGGAGAAAAACCTTTTTCTTGTTCCGAGTGCAACTATTCATGTTCTCAAAAGCGCATTCTAACGATCCACAAGCTGACTCACAGTGGAGAAAAACCTTTTTCTTGTTCTGAGTGCAACTATTCATGTTCTCAAAAAGGCAATCTGACGAGCCACATGCTGACTCACTCTTGATAAAAACCTTTATTGTGATCTAAGTGCAGCAATTCGTCGTCTCAAATGAGAGATTTGAAGAAGTACGTTGGAACTATTGTTGCAGAATAAACTTTTTCGTATTTTGTCTGCCTTTTGTCGACGACAAAGTTACGCAAGTCACCGGTACGAAGCAACCAAGACAGGAACTGGTTCAAAAATAGCATGTTCCTCGAATCCACTGTCATCTAGTGGTCTCTAGTCACCGGTACAGAATAACCGAGACATGCAATGGCGTCGTTTGCAGTATATATAACTGTTTGATACAACTGAGTATTACCGTCAAACTTTACATATTCGGAGCGATACTGCAAATTCATTTATATTGTAGTACTTATATTTGCCTAGGGCATGTCATCATTCTAGCTGCCGACGGAATTGGCCACTTCTTTTAAGAATTCTAGAATTAGAAACGGAACTACAATAGTTAAAGCGAATGTAGCCATAAAAAGGTGTAAAACGAAATGGTTTTCTACTAGCTGGTATTGCGGTATACTTCGAACTGGTTTTCTGCGTTTAGCTTTGATATAGCCATCAATTACCGGATACAAAGACCCATGCCGACGAAGTATTGACTAGGTCGTAATTTTTTTTTGTTTTGAAGTCGAATTTTGCGTTCTTTTTTAATTTATCAAAGTCAACTTTAATGGGGGATGAAAAGTTACAACACGTTATCCGCTCCGGGTGCCACCCATACCAGTTACGCTACTGAGGATACTGTAATAGTACCTCGTAGTGGATTGGACCTGGCAACACGGTATCACTTCCAAGTACATATGCACACATTTCACCACTAACAATTACACATCTACCCTAATGATGGATACTGTAGCGATGTCCGAAACGTTGGCTAAAGAAGGAGGTAGCGCAACACGGGATAACTTTCCGAAAACAAATCACAAAAATAATTTTGGTCGTGAAAATCTAAAAACGTATCCACAGAATGTGGTTGTTTGATTTTAAGTAGTATTTAAGTGCATTTTGTTCCGAATCCTTGTCAGAAAATCCTGAATTTCAGCAAATATAAAAAAATACAGAAACCAGGCTGACTATGACGCATTTTCTCTCCTTCGTCAACGGCACAAAGATTTATCTCGGAAAAGCAAAAAAAGTTATTTAAGTAATGATACCGAAAATAATATATATTCTCAAACCCTAAAAACTTCTGGAGCCACGTCAAATCCTCTAACAAATCCCAAGGGGTCCCAAAAAGTATGTATCTTGGAGAGCTGAAAGCCAACAATGGAGCAGACATTGCAAATTTATTTACGTTATTTGTTTTTGGGGTGTTATGCCGTGTTGCGCTACCTCCTTCTTTAGCCAAGTTTCGGACAGCGTTGCAGTGTCCATCATCAGGGCAGATGTGTGCAAATCTATTTTCAGAATATTTCAGTTCGGTTTTCAGTAAACCCTCCGATCCACTTACCTTTGATCCAACTGACGTCGGGAAACATACATCATAGAAATTGTCTTAAAAATCTTAAGGAAATTAATACTCACAAAGGTGCCAGTCCTGACAAAATACCTTCAATCTGACTTCAATCCTTATTAAACGATGTGCACACAATCTAGCCCTCCCCTTTCTTTAATTTACAATCGTTTTCTAACCGAACGCACTGTCCCTGTTATATGGAAATCCGCGTATGTTTCTCCCATTTTCAAGAATGGAAAAAAAAAACTGACGTTTAAAACCACAGGCCAATTCTTGAAAAAATAGTCTATGACCAACTATATGCTGCTCTAGTGAGGTGGCCAACCGTCCCGCATTGACGATTGTAGTCCCGCATTGAAATATTTAATGAAATAGTCCCGCAAATCGTCTAAAAGTCTAAAGCGTCTCGCATGTCCCGCATTCCTATACTTTTGTAATATTGTCTATAGTAGACAAATAAACTTTCCATATGTTTTGTCTATTTTAACTATTTTCGTTCATCTGTGGTTAAGTTGATGACAATATTTGTCCCTAGAAAAGGCCCGAAGATATCGATCTAGCGATTGGTTTGTTTAGGTAAGCCAAAGAGCGCCAGTGTAGTATTGAATAACCCGTATTTGTCATCAAAAAAATTGTTGACCATGCCGCCGACCGCGAAAAAGCGAAGTTGTAATTCACAGAATTTCAAAAGAATTTCCTGTCTTGCAAAATTGTTTATCTTCATGTTCTGAGTATAGTTTTAATGCACCGCGTATAGATATTTTTAATTATAATTAACCAGTTTTGTGTTCAGAATGTTAAATTACAGTTCGATTCATCTGATGACATATTTCGACGGAAAACATTCTCTTATTTGAAGTGCAGTTATAAAATTCTAGTTGCAGTTGTATGTGCTGCCAGAATCAAAGAGTAACCATTTTCATGTTCTGAGTGTAGTTTTAATGCGCCGCAAACAAATTTAATTTAATCCAGTTTTGTGTTCACAAGGTAAAATTTTAACTGGATTCTTCTGATGACATATTTCGAATGAAAACATTCTCTTATTCGAAGTGCAGGTATAAAATTCTAGTTGCGGACTATGCATGCAGTAGCGTAGCGAGGGGGGGGGGGGTGGACCGCCCTGGGTGCCACCCGACGGGGGGGTGACACTTCTCTCGACGGGAGTTGTCACCCGACCGTGGAAAAAAATTACGAAGAATATTGACACAAAAATATTTAATACGGTATTTTTTTCGTTCCTGACGGTCTTTTCATAGACGAAAATAGCCTATTTTTTAAATTCTGTAGCCAACCACCCTCCCCCCCCCCCTTCCCCAGGACGGACCAATTTTTTTACACATTTGTGAAGTCGAAATTGGGGGGGGGGGGGGTGACACCACATTATCCGCCCCGGGTGCCACCCTTGCTTAGCTACGCCACTGGGACTATGTAGGTGCTGCCAGAATCAAAGAGAAACTGTTTTCATGGTCCGAGTGTAGTTTTTAATTTAAACCAGTTTTATGTTCAGAATGAAAAGTTGTGGATTCATCTGATGACACATTTGTCTTATTTGAAGTGCAGTCATAAAATTCTAGTTGCAGACTATGTACATAAGTGCTGCCAGAATCAAAGAGAAACCATGTTTATGTTGTGATTGTAGTTTATATGAGCCAAATTCTCGATTTCCGAGAGAGAAAATTTGTAACATACCCCCCCCCCACCCCGTCGGCACGCCACTGTGTCCCGCATTGATATTTTACAAAGTTGGCCGCCTTATGCTCTAGCCTAGCGTGAACACGACTCAAAACGTTTTCATTAGTGGTATGTCTACAACCACAAATCCTTTAACTTTTACAAAGTTCCTCCAGTGTAATTTGAATCACAGAATAGAAGTGGACATTGTCTATACCTACTATAGTAAGGTGTTTCAAAAAGTCGATCCCTTAAACTTGTTTAACTAGATTTTAAAGATTTGTATTCATGGCAATCTTTATCGGTGGCTCTCTTCTTATGTCTCCAACCGTAGTCAAATAGTTGTGGTTGCTGGATTTAAATAAATAAATCCAATTCTGTTGCTGTTACATCGGGAGTTCTTCAAGGCAGCTAGTTGGGAACAATATTTTTTAATATCTATTTTAATGATATTGGTTAAGTACTGTTTTTTAAACTCGCAGACAATCCTGTATGCAGGTGAGATGAATATCTGTTCACCTATAAACTCAATCGAGGACCGTCAGAAGCTGCAAGATGATTTGCAACGTTTGAACACGTATTGTAATGCCCATAGTCTGGAAATAAATATATCTAAGTGCTTCGTTGTGCGCTTTACCAGAAATAAAAACATATTTATCCACGAGTACTCAATTGATCATCAACCATTATCTAACAAATCGGAAATCAAGGACCTTGGGCCTTGGGGTTATACTTGATAGTTAACTGAATTTTAACAAACATATCGACCACATAGTCATTAATTTCCAAATCTATGCTTGATTTCATAATCATTTCCTGTAAACAATTCAAAGATCTTATTACTTTCAAAATATACAAATCGAATATGCATCTCAAGTGTGGAACATAAGAGTGCTATGCAGTACACAAAAATAGAATTGAAAGCGTTCAAAACAGATTTTTAAGGTACCCAAACTTCCGCACTTTTTGATATCACGTTAGTAATAAATCTGCAAAGTTTTTCAATATACAGACGTTAGCTTGCAGAAGAAAAAAGCAGATTCGGTAATGTTATTTATAATTACACATAACTTAATAGATAATAATAATAATAATTGGACAATTTATAGAGCGCGGTTTTTGTGAAAAATCATCTCAAGGGCGCTTTACAATTTATCATTAATCTTAGGCTCTATCTAATTTTATTATTTACAAACAGATACATAAACATACTTACCTGCAGGACACTTCCGATAAAACACACTTTATTAACCCTAGACACCTAACCTTCGTCGATTCGACGAATACGCGACACAAAATAGGCTGTCCTTTTTTAACGCGTGCGCGGATGATCGTGTCGTTCCTTGTCAACTCAGTGCTCGTAAAACTCTTAGGGGGACTGGCCGGGTTCGGCAGGTAAGTACAGTATTTTTTGATTTATTACGCGCATAGGCGTCGTTTCAACGAATGGTTAGGGTTTGTGTGACTTTTTGGTATATTGTTGTGGTTGTTTTTTTTGCAGTTTTTTCGCTATGGCTTCGCAAAAACCGCTGTCTGTTGCAAATATTCAACGTGTATTGACGGAAGAGGACACAAATTCATCGAAGGAGTCATCTGTAAGTGAACAAGAAGACAATTGAATGAAGACTGCAAATTCGTACAATGCCAACACATATAAAAAGTAATATACAAGATATATTACGTGTCAGCGCTGAAGTTCAAGGTCAAAGTGGTCAGTCTACCTCCAGAAATGACCCTGGATTGACAGAGACTGCCAATTTGCGAAAAAAAAAATTATGGATTATTTCCGTATAAAAAAGGCGTATGACGAAGACTTATTGCTAAAAGTGCAGCACTGCAATTTGTGGTGAACATAAAATTGATTTTTGCACTAGTTGCGCTTCAAAAAACTAGTTTTTATTTTTCACATAAGGGATTGTGATCTTTCTATTTTGTTTTACCAAAGAAAAAAGGCTGTTTTTATTTTTATTTTTTTATTATTAATTATCTAAGAATGATGTCACTTCTAGTCTGATAAATACCTAGTGCCTTACTAAAAAAAATTAAAAACAAATATATTTTCCAATAACATTTAAATAAATAGTTTTATTTATCAATATAACCTTTGTTTCATATTTTTTGAAAACAAATTTAAAAAAAAAAAAAAGTATTAAATAGATAAAATACTCCTGAAATTTTTTTTCGTCGATTCGACGAATGGTTAGGTTTATTAGGGTACACACGAACGTTAGGTGTCTAGGGTTAAAAAGTTTATGCTTGGGGAAGATACGAATTTGCGCGTGGAGGATATTATATTCAAAACACTGATAGTCCTGATCTTCTTCAACGCCTATCATATCATGTTCCAAATCGCAACAGCAGACAGTCACTTACTTTTAATCTCCATTTTTGCAAAACCAACTCCAAACAGAACTCATTTATCTACAGATTCACACATTCATTTAACTTAAATAATTACCACATTGACATTTTTAACTCGACTCACTTAAGAACTTTTTATTGTTGTATTGTTTTTACTCAATTTTTCAACAAGAAATTTCAAATTTTCGCAACACTAACAAATCAAAAAAAATAGCGTTCCTCAAAATTAACCAATTTTGTAGGTATTATGTACACAGAAATAAAAATATACTAAAATCTATCAAATAGCTTATTATTAATACAACACAAATATTTTAAAGTGATGCAACATATGGATTTCAGTTAAGTAATATCAATTCAACAAATCATTTTTTCCCTCCGAGTACGAGAATGATTTTTCTCCAGTGTGAGTTCTAATATTATGAAACACCAGACTGCTTTTCAGACGGCACCTACAAATGCATTCTGAGCACGAAAATAGTTTTTCTCCAGTGTGAGTTCTAATATTATGAGACAATAGTTTCTCTCCAGTGTGAAATCTAGAATTAATTAAATCCCTTTTTGTGTGCTTGTTCCATTCCGAGCAGAAAAATGGTTTCTCTCCAGTGTGGATAAGATAAAATCTTACTATTTTTTTTGTTTTGTACACCTGTAAGTGTATTTAGAACACGAGAATGGTTTCTCTCCAGTGTGGGATGATTAAACAAAACTCTTTTTCGAATGCATTTTAAAGTGCATTCCTATCATGACAACAGCTTCTCACCAGTGTGGGTTCTGCTATGAAACACCAGATCTCCTTTCTGACGGCATCTGTAAGGGCATTCCGAACAGGAGAATGGTTTCTATTCAGTGTGTATTTTGCTATGTAGGACCAGCCTATCTTTTCGACTGCACTTATATGAGCATTCAGGACAAGAGAATGGTTTCTCTCCAGTGTGTATAAGAGTATGTCTTACTAAAACACTCTTTTGTGTGCACCTGAAAGTGCATTTAGAGCACGAGAATGGTTTTTCTCCAGTGTGTGTAAGAGTATGTTTTACTAAATCTTTTACTCGTATGCACCTGTAAGTGCATTTAGAGCACGACAACGGTTTCTCTCCAGTGTGTATTAGAGTATGTCTTACTAAATCACTCTTTTGTATGCACCTGAAAGTGCATTTAGAGCACGAGAATGGTTTCTCTCCAGTGTGTGTAAGAGTATGTCTTACTAAATCACTCTTTTGTATGCACCTGTAAGTGCATTTAGAGCACGACAACGGTTTCTCTCCAGTGTGTATAAGAGTATGTCTTACTAAATAATTCTTTAGTGTGCACCTGTAAGTGCATTTAGAGCACGAGAATGGTTTCCCTCCAGTGTGGGTTCTTTTATGACGAACGAAATCGCTTTTTTTCCCACACTTGTAGGCACAATTTGGACAGGAAAACCATTTATTTCCCGTGACTGAATGCTTTGCTTCTAGTCCAGTCGCAATAGTAGATGATTTCGGCAAACCAAATTCTGAAAAACAATATTAAAATTATTAAGGGTATTGAGAGTTCTTCACAGATAAACTACACATCGAAAGTATTGCATTTCCTGTATGGGTTGGAAACTTATCAGTTTTAATTTTTCGAAGAAAACTTCTTCTGGAAGGTTATCTATCACTTTGTGATGGCATTGTTTATTTTATTAAATGACAAATAACTTTGTATACTTACATCACTATTTAATACACACTCTACATGTTTCATCAGGTATACAAATATACAGAAGGTAAAAATTAAAAATAGATCACAGATTAAATACAAGGGAAGGGGTAGGGATAAGAGTGGGGGAAGTTTATTGGAATCTGGGATTACAATATTATTAGAAGGGAAAGACCGGTTAAGTGGGAACATTTTCAAAAGAGGGGTCAATTTTTTTTTTGCTTATCAATTATATCTGTATTGGTATTAACATTTTTCATTTTTTCAGTTAAAAAAAAGAGAAATGATTTTTTTACAGTATCTCCAAACAGGAGGCCCTAAGGGAAAAATCTCCAAGGAACTGTCGTCATTGAGGAATGCTGTGTTGGGGGTTTTTTTAAGAAAAAAAGGAGAGGATGTTCTGGGAAAGAAAAAGGCATAAGGGTGGGTAGGAATCTGGGGGTCAATTTGTCCAGGAGTGAGATGTACGAATCCATCCCTGCCACTACAATGCACGGTAATGAGTCGAGAGAGTCTGGATGGAGAGGTCTACATTACAGCGGTGTGCTTCAAGCAGTCTCTCCCGATCCGGCCCGCCATGCAGTAGTTGAGCAAACGCATTCGCCATCAAGATTTATACGAACCTTACCCCAAGAACCCGGGTACCCCTGCTAAACCACCAAACATAGCGAACTATTTGTTGGGACCTATGGCAGGGGTGTTGGCTACCCAATAAATGATTCCCGGGGCAGCGGTACCCATACCAGCCTCCCAATTTGAATGTTTAAGCAAGCAAATTCACGTTAAAAATTTTTTTACAATGTTATTACTGCAATATCGAATATAATTTAATTTTAATTATGTTGTTATATAAATATAATATAATGGAATATAAAAAGGTGGTGAATGTACGTATTTAAGTATTTCTACGAAAAACGTGTAACTCCTGCAATCTCTCTCCGCAACTTATCAAAAATTACTGTTATGCTAATTTTAAATATTGGATCAAATATTGGAACGTTCTCGAAGCCTAGTCTTTTGTATTTATCGAAACAATTGCGTGCGGAACAAGAATAAAATAAAATAATTTGAGTACCTTTTTTTTAAATTTATTGTTATTATGTTTATTTTGTAGAACTCCATGTTAATTTTTTTATTTATTTTATTTTCATTTCGCTCTCTGAAGGGCGATAATGCGTTCAGAGGGCGAAACAGCTGTAACGCATAATAATAATTACGGAGCAGAAGTAGAACTTGTTTAAAATAAACTGTTTTTTATACATTGAATAATAATATTATAAATATATAATTTTTTTTTTTTTAAACTTCAGTACCATTCAGTACCCAGGTGCATTGTATCCAGGCGGACGGTATGTTTCCTACAAGTACGGCAGAATGGGGACTGTTTCGACAAGGATGCAGAGCTTCGCGGATATCATACAGTAGAGTTGGCTATTTCACACACTTTGTGATATTATTAATATTATAATAACGTTTTTGACATTAACTGAATTTCTTTTTCAGTTGAACAATATTAAGCTCTTATCCTGACGAAGAAAACATTGTTTTTAAAACATGTTGATAATGTTAATAATATATTGGTGTGCAATGAGCACAAAGTTATTTGTTTTTATTAAAACAACTGAATTTCATTTGAATGCATAGACATAAAGTTGGTATAATTTTTTGCAAACCTTATTCTTCAATTTCTTGATTTGTTTTGTTTAATTACTCACGTTAGTTATTATTTTTTCTATTTAATAATTTTCATTTAAGTAATTTGAACATTTAAGTTTACAAACTTCTAAATAATTATAATATTTCACATTGCAAACTAAATTTTATGTTTAAATAAATGAAGACCATATAAGCGAAACTCAATCGAAAATCTGGAAACAGAAAAATCAGAAAAACATATTGACACCTCTGGGACTCGAACCCAAGACCTCTTGCTTTCCGGGCAAACTCGCTAACCACTGCGCCACGGTGTCGATATGAAATTCGGTCATGTTTAACTGTACCATACTTCAACTAAGAACCACCTACATTATCTTCATTTTCTTTAACGCATATATTATTGGCAACTATCTTTATGTATGATTGCAAGATTCAAACCCGAACTAAATGCTCTCTAGATTGTGTCTGGATAAATTTTTATCCGTTTTATTTAATATGCGACATCTATTGACTTTTCTGCAAGTCTAGGATGAATATTTTATTTTTTATTTTAACTTTATGATTAAAACCTCAAATTGTAATATTTAAATAAATAAAGACAATATAAGCGAAATTCAATCGAAAATCTGGAAACAGAACAATCAGAAAAACATATTGACACTTCTGGGACTCGAACCCAGGACCTCAGCAAGAGGTTTCGCTTATATTGTCTTCATTTATTTAAATATTACAATTTGAGGTTTCATCATAAAGTTAAAATAAAAAATAAATTTTATGTAGTTTTGTGTAGCTCCTACAATACTTCTTGAACTTTCCAATTGGTGTGGACTCAAAAGTTTCTGGTAGCGTGTTATATAACTTCATCCCTTTGTACAGTAAACTGTTCTGCGTATTGCCTTGTCCTTTTTTTGAAGCCTGATTACCTTGCACGTCCTTGTATAATGTCTGTGAATGTCCTTGTTGAATAATATAATTTTATTTGAGAAGTATTTTGGTAAAATGTTGTTTATTATTTTATGTATAAATATCATCGTATTCAAGGTCAGCATCTGTTTCACGGTTAGCCAATTCAGTTTCTTTAACATTTTGTTTACTTTTGAAAATTTATTTCGCCGAAGTATTATTATATGAAAATTGATTATTAAGTATTGTAACCTGTTTTCTGTCTTCCTCTTCAAATACTCTTATATTAATTTAAGGGCTACAGATGAGAAACCAAATTCTTTAAGCGTTTTTATCAGTATTTCTCGATCTATAGTTTCGAATGCCCTTTGAAAATCCAAAAATATTGCGCAGATATATTTATTACTATTCGTTCCTTCCTTCCATTCTTCTACAGTCATGTTTAGTGCTATTTCACATGAGTTATTAGATGTGAATCCTGATTGCTCACGGTATAAAATGTTGTGTTTATCTAGGTATTGCAAGATTTGTTCTTTTATTATCACTTCAAGAATCTGTTCATATTTTGGTAAGATGATTAATAGATTGGTCGAAATTCTTCATATTTTCTGGTATTTTCAACATTTTAACCCGATATATATATAGTATCCATGATTTTGGAATTTTCCTTCTTCAATCGTTTCATTAATAATATTTAATAGAGTACGACTGGCTCCTTGATTTAGGGAGGATCAAAAGCGAAGATATGTTGACCAATAGTTAAGTCTCATCATATAAAATAAAACAAAATTAAAAATATACAAGAAAATAAAAAAAAACAAAATAAAAAAAAAACACTCACTCATAGTTCCATTCATTACAAAAACACGTACTTACCATTGCAGAACACAATTGTCTATTCTTTTATCAATACCCTTCCCATTTTTTTCTACATTCAATTCCTGCGGAGATCTTTCTTTTTATTATACAAAATTACGTAAATTATAATTTATACATAATACGTATAAAATTATACAAAATTACGTACTATGCGTAATATTACAAAAACACGTACTTATCACTTCAGAACATAATTGTCTACTATTTTATCAATACCCTTCCCATTGTTCTACATTCATCTCCTGCGGTGATCTTTCTTTTTATTATTACCATCTGGATTTTACTTAATTTACCTGTTTTATTTTATATTAAGTGCTCTAAGGGAAAATATCTTAGTAGGATGAAAAAATGACGCAAGGAAAGGGAAATAAATACAATTGGTTATCAACCCCTTTCTCATGTCACTATTTATACATTAACTTAAGACATATTTATATACAAATTGTTTTTATTCATTTGCTGCATCCTTTTCGAGTCACATTCTTTTTGAGTTTCTTTACCCGCTCGTAAAGTTGAGGGATACGTCACTCACGTTAATTATACTTATTTTTTGTAATCATGTTTAAACATCAACTTTAATTATAATATGGATTTTGTCATCACACTTGAAGCTGGTCTCGATTCTCAATTTTTGCTAGCGATTCACATGTCCAAACATTTATCTATTGTTAAACAAGCATTCGATACTAAATCTGTACTTTAAGACATTGTTTTTTTCTCTTCGCTTATTCTTTTTTTATGAGTTCAAAATTGTAGTTATTAACTAAAGCTTCTACGAGGAATTTAATCGTAACACTTGTTTCATTCAATAAATAATATGTATATAATTTATCAATGTATGTAATATGAAATTATGATATGAACTAAATTTGTCAATTTGACTGGCCTAAAACAGGATCCATTCCTAGTTGGCTAGTCAAAGTTTCCACATATGTTTCATTGTATAATTTTATGCGAAATAAATATTATTATTATTATTATTAGAGTAGATCCAATTACTGGAAAAGCATCCCTTATCTATAGTTAATCCATCTGAACTATTTTTTAATTTTATTTTGTTTAAAATGTTAAATAAATATTCTGCATTTATTTTTCTGAAGAACAAAGATTCTTTGTTTGAGTCGATATTATCATTTGTGAGGTTAACAGCAATGTTGAGAATTACTTTCAATAAAATATTTATTAAAGTTATTAGCCATGTTTTCTTCGTTTATCTCTTTTGGGAAGTTGACTATTTTTATGTCGTCTTTGTTTTCGCCATGTACTAATTCTTTTATGCCTTTCCGATTTTTTTTGGGATCCCCATCTTCTGAGTTTATTTTATTTTTTTATGTACTCATTGTACGTTCTGTTTATGTCTTTAAAGTATTTGTTTCTCGCTTTTCGTAGTTATTCCAATCCGTAGTAATATTAAGAAGGCGTGCTCTTTTGTAAAATGTATCTCTATTATTAATGGTAATATGCTTTCCATGAACGACCTCACTGAACTAAATGCAGAAATTTACATTTATCCTCAAAAGTGAATTTTTATGTAGGGTTTTGAGGAAACCGAACTTAGGATAATAACTCATCAGCTACTCGTGCCTTTGTTCAATTAACCTGTACGATTTGGCTTTTGTTTGCAGCAACTATTACAAAATGTAAAAATTAACTTAAGATTTGGATTTTTCGGCGCCATACAAGCGACTATATCTAATATTAAAATTAAATAAAATACTTAGTACTATCCACATTTATATATCGTAAAATATTAAAAAATACTGTATGCTGTAGAAAAGAGATCCCTGAGGGGCATGCGTGGTAAAACCGTGTATGATCGTGTGGGAAATGTGGAGATCCGCAAAGAATGCGAGGCTGATGTTAGCGTAATGGGTAAAATTAAGAAAGAGACGCTCAGATGGTTAGGCCATGTGGAGTGAATGAACGAGAAAAGGAGTGTAAGAAGAATATATGACGTTAATGTGAATGGTAGAAGAAGTCAGGGACGAGGAAGACATGGCACGACCAAGTGAATCAGATACTTGAGTCGGGCCATGTCGGTATGAAAGTAAATGAGCAAGGAGAATGAGCGAAAATCGAGTTGTTTTGCGGTCCGTTCTCTCTGCCTACCCTTGCGGAGAAACGTTCAGTTGGTTAGTTAAATAAAAGTGATTAAAACTAAGTATTTTAATCATTTTGAATTAAAATGGTTCCACAAAATAATTTTGATGTGCTTGAAGAAGTGATATCTTATATTGATATATAAGATCGTATCCATATACTATATCGTATCCATCACACTGTAGACACCAATCATTATAAGGTTGTTCTCATACACCAATCATTTTAAGGACAAGCACTACAATGGTTGTAGTTGATGAAATTGTAAAAGCACGAAATTTCAATACTAGAACGATTTCACCTCACATTCCCAGTATGTATTAAAAATAGTTTACAAAATGTAAAACCAATTGAGTTATACCGTTGAACCCGTGAGTTAAATATGACCACGAAAGCGATTTCTATCTTGGGCAGTTTCTGATGAAATTACCCAATAATATTAAAAGAGGGTATGACCGAGGGGACAAACGCTAGGGGACGCCCACGCCGAGAGTACCTGGAGGACCTGCTGGTGGACGTGCGCTGCTTATCATATGCAGACTTCAAAAGAGCCGCACAAGACAGGGAAGAGTGGAAGAAACGAATAGATGACATTGCTGCAAACCAATCTCAGGATTGAAACCAGAGAGAGATTAAAAGAAGTTAAAAACTTACGAGAGATGGGAAGGCTGATAGAGATATTGAAAAAGGGTGAATGCAGGTAACTCTATTAATGGAGGACTGAACGCTGTTGGCACCAACAAAAAACTGTTCAAAGACGCGAAACTAGCCGTCCATAATGGAGTACTGGTACCTACCCTGATGAATGGCAGTGAGGCATGGAACTGGCAGAAGAAGGATGAATGTAGACTGAATGCTGTAGAAAGGAGATCCCTGAGGCGTATATGAGGTAAAACCATGTATGATCTTGTGAGAAATGTGGAGATCCGCAAAGAATGTAAGGCTGATGTAAGCGTAATGAGTAAGATAAAGAAAGAAACGCTCCGATGGTTTGGGCATGTATAGCGAATGAACGAGGAAAGAAGTGTAAGGAGAATATATGACGCAAATGTGAATGGTAGAAGAAGTCTCGGACGCCCGAGAAAGACATGGCACGACCAAGGGAATCAAATACTTGAGTCGGGCCATGTCAAGAGTCAGAATAATAGAAGAGAATGTATGAGAGGATGTATGGATGTGAACGAGGCAAGGAGTGTGTGCCAATACCGAGTGGTTTGGCGGTCTGTCCTCTCTGCCTACCCCTGCGGAGAAACTGCGTGATGGTTAGTTAGTTAGTTAGTTATGATAAAAACTTCAACAACATTTACTAGAAACGATGTGCAGTAATCAAATTTGAACCTCGTAATGTTTTCTTTTATATTTCCTTTATTGTATTTACTTTGATTTTTCCTTTCTTCTGTATGTATGAAAATCGGGAAAATTTGAAGTATTAAAAAGGAAGAATTAAAATAAATGCTATAGAAACTTGTATCTGCACACAAATACTTAAAATATTCAGTGGAAATTATTGACAAACGGACAAATATTGAACTAGCTTTTAGAAAATCCTAATTTTTAATTTTATTTAATTTTATTTATTAACATTTAAAAGCTGCTAAACTACTTAGGTACCTAGTTTGGGAGGAATGCAGATCCGGGTACAGCTTGTTTTTGGCAAAAAACCATGTTTTCACCGCGTTTTAAGTTGAGAACTTTAATCTGGAAGGTGAAAAAAAGTGCGGAAAGCAATAAAAAAAAAATTTAAAAAGTAATTAATTTTCAATTACGTTAATTAAAATTTCACTTCGCGAACCGACACTATGACAACCGATCCTGCCAATGTCTGGAAATTTAATAAAAAGGCACTTTCTAGATGAAAAAAGTGTGGAGAAGCTGAATAAAAAAAAACTAAGGCGCGCTCGGTAAAATTGAGGGAGATACAGCCGTTCAAAATATAAATAAAATTTCACTTCGCGAACCGATACTGTCAGTCCGCCCGCCATTTTGTCACTAACCTAAGAAAATAAAGTGCCCCTTTATAACGCCTACTCGCGTCAAGGCAAGAAAAACATCCCAGTTTTCAAGTAGTTTAGCGGCTACGCTAGGTTTGTGTAACATGGTTTGTGATTCTGGCGTACAATCTCACAAGACGAAAGCTAATTTTAATTTTACGTAATCGAAATTTAGAATGAAATATTTTCCACTTCCCCCAATGCAAATAGTTGCCTTTTAATGTAATTAAGGTGAATCAACATAACAGTGACAAAATGGCGTAGTATCGGTTCACGAAGCGAAATTTTATTTATACTTTAAACGGCTGTATCTCCCTCAATTTTGCCGAGCGCACCTTAATTTTATTTTATTCAGCTTCTTCACACTTTTCTCATATAGAAAGTGCCTTTTTATTAAATTTCCAAACTGTGCCCGGATCTGCATTTCACCCCCTAGTTTGTCAGCAGATACATAATGACAACATTTTACGCAATAACATAGTATATTTTAATTTAGTGTATTTTTAGTATTGATGCTAAACTAGCACATAGATAAATTGTTTAAATTACGGAATAGTAGGTATAACCGTAAAAAGCACTAAAAGCCTTATATTATAAAAAAAAAACAACTACAGATGAATACGGTAAACAAGTAAATAGTTTCATATACTTGAACAAATGAAAATAATCAACAAGTAAATAGTTTCATATACATGAGTACAAGATTATAATGATTTTAAATTTCCTCCAAAAGTGAATTCCAATTAGGAATACAAGGGCTTCTGGAGGGCTTCAATATAAATCATCAGAATCTAATATCCATTTTCTTAGATTACATTTGACTTCAGCAGTAAAAACGTTATTATTTTTAATTGTCATTTGAAGTTTTGTGAAATATTTTGGGTACACTATAGTTTAGGGTACTTTCACCGTATTTATTTGTACATTTCGGAACCAACGATCCTTCATTTTGAGTGAATTTTGTATTATGTTAATGGAAAACTTTTTCCCTGTACAAGAAATCAGACAACATAACATGTTGACTTAAAATATTATAAAACATTAATCCTCTGACAGGTCGAATAATGGGGGTGTCAATTGCAAGATAATCCGATTCACTTTCTTGGGATAGATTGATGGAATTCGTGGCAAGTGACAATTCGTGGCAAGACACCAAACCCAATGACATCTAAATCAACGCAAAATAATAAAATCAAGCTGTAGTCTGCAGGGTTAACCAACATTAGACGGGAGAGGACACCGGAATAATAAGTTAATAGCTTACCATGGCTTTGGTCAATCCTTTCCAGATGAACGAGACATTCTTTTTTAATGTCAGGATAGTCAATATCTATTTCAGAGTATGCGTCACATTCTTGCACACATTCCTTTGCCAACAGAGTCCCCGGCTCGCACTTGATGGCAGAAGCGTGTTCTCTCTCCTGTTTGACAATCCCATACTGCAATATTGCATCACAGTGTAATGTTGGACTCTTTTCATCGTGGATCGTCTCCGGTTCGGACTTAATGAAACCGAAATCCGAGGTCACAAGATCCATTTCCGGTAAAATTCTTTATGATTTTGATGTTTGTGAGATATTCTGAATAAACAAATGGTCAATTTGACAGCGAACTTCGCATTTGACTCTCTGCCGCAAACGTCAAGTTGACAAAACAACCGACTTTCGTCTTACGGCAGTCTTGTTGTGGGAATCACGTGGAATTAGTAAAATAACTGCTTACGGGATATTAATTGACTTAACACCTCCACTGGTGATTAAAACTTATTAGTAAGTGCTGATAACTATGACAGATGAGGACAGATATGAAAAATGATGTCATAGACAAGAGACTTAACTAGAGATGTACAATATTCATGTTTGGGTTAACTGAACCGGTACTTTTGCTGTCACTGGAATCATTGTTTTAATTTATTTGTGGCACCGGTTATATTCGGTATTCGGGATATGTGTAAAAAATAGATTCCATCGAAAAACAAAGAATCCAAAATTTAAAAAAAAAACTTCGGGTCCTTCACGTTACAAATTAGGACATGGTTCAATGGCTAGTACCCGAAGTGGGTTTGTCACTGTAGTTCCGGTTATTGGAGACCGCTATAGAACCGAATATTTTTACAATATCTTTTGTAAACGGTTTTTAAAAAAGGGTATTTCTGTTAAAAATTGGACCGGTTCTTTTACAAATTCAATATAATTTACCGTTTTTGATTATCATTTTCCCCTTTCTTATTTTATAAATAAAGCGTTGTGTTCCAACATCATTCCTTATGAGTTTTTGTAAAAAATTAGGCGTGAATGCCATCTTTTGATTTTTATAACCTGGAATGTGATGTTATTTTTGTGCTGTCGTTTTTATTTCCAAAACACTTCGTGTTTATTTATAAATCGTGTTTAAAATCAACCTGCTTATTTAACCTGCAACATTAATGCTTCGAAATATGTATCGACACACACAAACTTAAAACACCCTACACAGATATAGTTTCTTGAAAAAAGTTTTCAAAACTGGTTTAAAATAAATCTGTATGCGGTGAATTAAGACTACACTCAGATCACAAAAATGTTTATTCTTTGATTCTGGCAGTACATAAATAGTCTGCAACTATAAACTACTAACTGCACTTTGAATAAGTGAATGTTAAAAAAAAAAAAAACTGACGAAAACTCTTTTGGCCGTGAAAATCTAAAATCATATCCATGTTTTGTTCTTTTTTGAAACAAGTTATCAAAACATTTCTCTCCTCCCCGGCGCTTGAAAATCTGCGGTTGAGTCGATCGATCGGAGTCTAATAATATTGAGGTAAATCGCCAGTAGTTCAAGTTTGAGCACCCCTGCCTTAAAGCACCAGAGTCAAAATAAGTGTACTCGTGATTCACGCGTAAAATCCATTGTGAACTACTTTTTTATTTATTTTTGCCATAAAAATTGTCGTTAAAAAAGTCCCAAAATATGTCATTACATGAAAATGTCATATTTCATGTTATTTTCCTTCGTTTCAAATACCTTTTTTATAATTTATTATTATCGTTTATCTTCAAATAAATGGCACTCGTATATTCTAATTTTACTCTATTCTTAAACCATACAAATGTTATAATAACTACAATAATACTCAATCACAGGAATTGTCTTCGTGTGATTTATCGCCATATTTTTATTTGCATAACTGTTCCAATGTATCAAAATATGTTAAAAAAACGATAAAACTTTTTAAAAATATATATATTTATCAAATTATTAAAACTACAGTAAAGTATGCCAAGATTAAAAACGATTACCAATCTTCACAAAAGTATAACACACCTCTTTTTACCAAATAAAAAACCCGAATTCAAATCATGTTAACATTACAAAAGGTTCAAATTTGAATTCATCCCGATCACGCGAAAATTTTCTAGAAAGGGTGAATTTAATTTGATGACACAGTGATTGTTATTTAAACGGTATTTTGAGCACGATATCGGTTTCTCTGTACGGTGAGTTAAAGCACGGATATCCAACTTTTTTGACAACACATAGAATGGTTTCTCTTTAGTGTCGAATCTAATGGTTTGCGTTTTAGCATGATTAATTAATTTATTTTTTGTAAGCGTGCACGTGCATTACGGGTACTAAAATGGCTTCTCTCCAGTGTGTGTTCTGGTATGCTGGACGAGGTTACTTTTCGGATTGCACTTATAAGAGCATTCAAGGCAAGAGAATGGTTTTTCACCAGTGTGGGTTTTAATATTAGATACTAGATTGCCTTTCTCACAGCACCTATGAGAGCATTCTGAGCAAGAGAAAGGTTTCTCTCAGGGTGAGTTTTAGTATAACTAAATCACTTTTTTGTTTGCACCTGTATGTGCATTCCGAGCACGAAAATGGCTTCTCTTCAGTGCGTGTTCTAATATGAAACACGAGATTGATTTTTTATCACGGAACGTATAAAGCATTCTGAGCAAGTGACTGGTTTCTATGAAGTGTGGGTACTGCTATGTAGGGCCAGTCTACTTTTTCGATTGCACTTATACGAGCAATCAGGACACGAGAATAGTTTCTTTGCAGTGTGGGTTCTAGTATGTTGGACGAGGTTACTTTTCCGATTGCACTTATAAGAGCATTCAAGGCAAGAGAATGGTTTTTCACCAGTGTGGGTTTTAATATGAGCCACTAGATTGCCTTTCTCACGGCACCTATGAGAGCATTCTGAGCAAGAGAAAGGTTTCTCTTCAGTGTGGGTTTTAGTATGTTTAACTAAATCACTTTTTCGTTTGCTCCTGTATGTGCATTCCGAGCACGAGAATGGTTTCTCTTCAGTGTGTGTTCTAATATGAAACACCAGATTGATTTTATCACGGAACGTATAAAAGCATTCTGAGCAAGTGAATGGTTTCTCTGCAGTGTGGGTACTGCTATGTAGGGCCAGTCTACTTTTTCGATTGCACTTATACGAGCAATCGGGACACGAGAATGGTTTCTCTCCAGTGTGGGTTCTAGTATGTTTACTTAAACCACTTTTACTTATGCACCTGTACTTGCATTCCGAGCACGAGAATGGTTTCTCTCTAATGTGGGTTCTAGTATGTTTAACTAAATCACTTTTAGCTATACACCTGTACGTGCATTCCAAGCAAGAAAATGGTTTCTCTTCAGTGTGTGTTCTAATATGAAACACCAGATTGATTTTATCACGGAACGTATAAAAGCATTCTGAGCAAGTGAATGGTTTCTCTGCAGTGTGGGTTCTGGTATGTTGGACGAGGTTACTTTTCCGGTTGCACTTATAAGAGCATTCAAGGCAAGAGAATGGTTTTTCACCAGTGTGGGTTTTAATATGAGCCACTAGATTGCCTTTCTCACGGCACCTATGAGAGCATTCTGAGCAAGAGAAAGGTTTCTCTTCAGTGTGGGTTTTAGTATGTTTAACTAAATCACTTTTTCGTTTGCTCCTGTATGTGCATTCCGAGCACGAGAATGGTTTCTCTTCAGTGTGTGTTCTAATATGAAACACCAGATTGATTTTATCACGGAACGTATAAAAGCATTCTGAGCAAGTGAATGGTTTCTCTGCAGTGTGGGTACTGCTATGTAGGGCCAGTCTACTTTTTCGATTGCACTTATACGAGCAATCGGGACACGAGAATGGTTTCTCTCCAGTGTGGGTTCTAGTATGTTTACTTAAACCACTTTTACTTATGCACCTGTACTTGCATTCCGAGCACGAGAATGGTTTCTCTCTAATGTGGGTTCTAGTATGTTTAACTAAATCACTTTTAGCTATACACCTGTACGTGCATTCCAAGCAAGAAAATGGTTTCTCTTCAGTGTGTGTTCTAATATGAAACACCAGATTGATTTTATCACGGAACGTATAAAAGCATTCTGAGCAAGTGAATGGTTTCTCTGCAGTGTGGGTTCTGGTATGTTGGACGAGGTTACTTTTCCGGTTGCACTTATAAGAGCATTCAAGGCAAGAGAATGGTTTTTCACCAGTGTGGGTTTTAATATGAGCCACTAGATTGCCTTTCTCACGGCACCTATGAGAGCATTCTGAGCAAGAGAAAGGTTTCTCTTCAGTGTGGGTTTTAGTATGTTTAACTAAACCACTTTTTCGTTTGCTCCTGTATGTGCATTCCGAGCACGAGAATGGTTTCTCTTCAGTGTGTGTTCTAGGAATGCACTTATACGAGCAATCGGGACACGAGAATGGTTTCTCTCCAGTGTGGGTTCTTGTATGTTGGACGAGGTTACTTTTCCGATTGCACTTATAAGAGCATTCAATGCAAGAGAATGGTTTTTCACCAGTATGGGTTTTAATATGAGCCACTAGATTGCCTTTCTCACGGCACCTATGAGAGCATTCTGAGCAAGAGAAAAGTTTCTCTTCAGTGTGGGTTTTAGTATGTTTAACTAAATCACTTTTTCGTTTGCTCCTGTATGTGCATTCCGAACAGGAGAATGGTTTCTCTTCAGTGTGTGTTCTAATATGAAACACCAGATTGATTTTATCATGGAACGTATAAAAGCATTCTGAGCAAGTGACTGGTTTCTCTGTAGTGTGGGTACTGTTATTTAGGGCCAGTCTACTTTTTCGATTGCACTTATACGAGCAATCGGGACACGAGAATGGTTTCTCTCCAGTGTGGATTCTTTTATGTTTACCTAAACCACTTTTACTTATGCACCTATACTTGCATTCCGAGCACGAGAATGGTTTCTCTCTGGTGTGAGTTCTAGTATGTTTAACTAAGTCACTTTTAGCTATACACCTGTACGTGCATTCCGAGCACGAGAATGGTTTCTCTCCAGTGTGGGTTCTAATATGATACACCAGATTGTTTTTCTGAAGGCACTTATAAGAGCATTCTGAGCAGGCGAACGGTTTCTCGCCAGTGTGGGTTTTTGCATGACGAACGAAACTGCTTTTAATCCTACACCTGTAGGCACAAATCGGACAAAAAAACGATTTCGTTCCTGTGACTGAATGATTTGCTTTTAGGTTTCCAGTCTTTGTAGTAGATGTAGACACAAATTCTGAAAAACAATATTTTATTTATATACTTTTGAATGTAGCTATAATTTTGTGGTTATCCATTATAAATAAATGAGCAATATTTTATTGTTTGAACCACTTATATATTTGAATAAAGCCGACCGGTTTCGGAACGACCGTTCCTTCTTTAGGTTAAACGTATACTATATACAAAAAGTTTGAGCTCCATCGTGACTGGAGATGATAGTGACACGCCTGAAAAAAAAACAGTTGTCAAAGTGGCGTCACACCAATTACCCCAATCTGTCAAAAAATTGACACAATTTCGAGTAAAAAAATCATGGCCTCGGTGTATTGGCCAAATTTCTGCCTCAAGTTGAGACCATCAATGCAGAACCATATTATGATACCTTAAAAAAACTCAAAAGTAGCATTCAAAACAAAAGGAGGGAAATGCTAACCAGAGAAGTGTGCTTGTCTCACGAAAACATCCATCCTCACACAGTCTTAGTCGCTATACGATACGCTCTTAGACTCATTTGGTTGGGATGTTTTGAACCACCCCCCATAATCCCCTGACTCGGCATCTTCAGATTATTATCTTTCCACCTTCCTGAAGGCATGTATGGGTGAAAATAAATTTTCAACCGAAGAGCAGGTGCAGAAAGTGGTCCTGAAGGTGGGGAAGGAGCTGGCGGGGGAATTCTTAGAGGAAGGCATAATGAAACATGTGCCACGGCTCACCACATTCATTGAATATGTTGGCGATTATATGGAAAAATAGTAAATAAGTGAATCAACAATTTTGTATAATTTTTTTTCTAATACCCTTTTTCAAAAAAAAAAAAAATCAGTACACTTACTTTCTGAACATGCCTCGTACATAGATTAATTTTTCCAAACCTTGTTATTTTGTTTTCACTTGGTTTTATAACGCATGTTGGTTAATAATGTTAGAAGTAGCTTTTGAGTTTGGTGCAGGAGGTAAAAATAATATTATAAAGTGTGTTTTTTCTAGGCACACATAGAAAAAAAAAAAACCGATTCAGTAGTAATCACCGCATGATATGGATATATATATATTCATTGAATCGGTAAATCCAATAAACGCCACAGACGTTTTAATAATGATTTGACGACCGGTGTGGTGCAGCGGTGAGGCGCTTGACTCGAATTCCGAAGGTCGCGGAATCGAATCCCGGCGTGGCAAATAAATTTTATTTTATTAATTTGTGTATTTCACAATTTATTAATTAAAAATAATATATAGTATATTTGCGGCACGTTCCAGAGTTGAAGATACACTCAGTATCGCTCTGGTGTAAGAGCACTATTCAGAATTGAAACGTTGCTTGAAATGGCTTCTGCCGTGTTTGGTGACTAGATCTGAATAGCCAGGTTCTTCCCCACCTTCCTCTTCCCTATCTCCTTCCCCTCCCCGTTGCCATCAGCCTCACAACATACCCCAATTGGGGATGCCATAGTCCCACTGGCTCCAGACGGGAGCAGTTGGGACTATTGTGCGGTATTCATGTAAAAAAAAAAAAATCATCCGAAAGAGATGTCAACGAAAAATTACAAATTCTGATCATATGAATTCATGCAGATTCATATTTAAAAATCTTATATTTCTGACAGAGTCAGAAATATGTATAATGGAGTAATGCCTCTTAGTTCGATCATCTCTAAACAAAAAAAAAACTTAAAACATAAACACACTACAAGATTACCAGAAAATTTATTATTACGAAAAGCAAACAAAACAATGTTTCAAAAAGACCCTTCTACATGGCCATTAAAGTACATAATAACCTTCCAACACATGAAGTAATCAGGATGGTTCGTTATTATGTTTTCCCCTTTCTTCTGTGTACGGCATGAAAATCAGGAATCTTTGCCAAGCGTTGACAGGGAAAATTTAACAACAATGCTTTGGAAATTGTATCGGCACACACATACTTAAAACTTTCTGGACAGATGAGGGTAAATATTTCCCTATAGAGTCCACGCTCAAAACACACTTTAAAAAATTAAAACAAATTGTATTAGGTAGATTACAGTTATAGTCGAACAGATACCAAATGCACTCCCAAAATTTCACACGGGGATTAACGTACAGTCAAAACTCCGAAAAACCCAAACTCGAAAGGCACTCCACTATTATATTATTAATATTTTTATATTTTTTCATTTCTTATTATTTATACGTCCCTCGTAAACTCCTATTTTCAAAAATACATTAAATTGGATTATAAAAACAATATTTCAGACGATACCTAATAATTACATGCTGCGAAACAAAATTTAGAAATTCCATTGGCGGTTATTCCCGTGAATTAGGCGACTAAATCCTTTAGAAATTCCATTGTTATCTATATAATGCTACTTACTATAAAATCAAACAATTAATGATTCCACATTCAGTAAATTCATTGAATTCATAAGATCAAAAACCAGTCCATAACTTTATTTTCGATTTAATACCTATACTTTATTAATGTCATTTTGACTACGTTTATTTAATCGGTGTGATTATAATTACATATTGTGTGATCTAATATCAACGATACAAATTGCAGGCAAGTGAAAAAATGAGAGTTTATAATGTTATCAAGTTTTTCCAAAAAATCCGTGACAATCCAGAATACATCAAAACATTGAACTTCAAGCAAGTACATTTATTGGCAGCAGGACTGACGATATCCATATAATTTATTGGCAGCAGGCTTGCGGCCTCAACGGGATTAGAAGATTTTAAAAAGGATGTTGTGCGTCGCAGTGTGATTTTTTTTTTTTTTACAGTGAATACCACACAAGAATCTTAACTGCTCCCCTCTGGAGCCAGTGAGACTATGGCATCCCCAATTGGGGTATGTTGTGAGGCTGAAGGTAGTGGGAAGGGGAAGGAGGTGGGGAAGAGTAAGGTTGGGAAGTACCTGGCTATTCAGATCTGGTCACCAAACACGGCTAAAGCCATTTTCAAGCAACGTTTCAATTCTGAATGGTGGTCTTACACCAGGGCGATACTGAGAGTATATTTCACTCTGGAACATGCCGCAAATATACTATATATTATTTTTAATTAATTCATTGTGAAATAACACAAATTAATCAAAAAAAATTTAATTGCGCATGCCGGGTTCGAACTCGCGACCTCCGGATTGTGAATCAAGAGTCTTACCCACTGGACTACGGAGGTCGTGATGGATTTTTATGACAATGGACCATATCCCACTTTTGCAAATCTTAACAAAGTTCTGGTGGATAAAATATTTTTTTTGGATCTCATGAGTCATTGCGATATATTTTGCATGATATTGGTTTAAAATTCAAAATACGCAAAGATGGAAGAAAGTATTTAATGGGAAGATTAGACATTGCTACAGCGCGTGTAGACTTTTTGAGGAAAATGAATAAAAATGAAAATGAACTAGCGACGGACGGCAAATAGTCTATTTGGACGAGACTTAGGTGAATCAAAATCACTCGATTACACACATGTGGCAAAATAGTGAGGGCAATGGGGGTTTAAAAGTGCCAGTTGGAAAAGGAAGCCGGCTGATCATTTTGCATTGTGGTTCAGCAAAAACGGGTTTTATCACGGGGAGTAAATTTATATTCCGTACGAAAAAGATTATGTCGAATACAGATTACCATTCTGAAATGAATTCCAAAGTCTTCAAAAATTGCTTTGAAAACCAGTTTGTGACATTCCTCGAAGAACCCTCTGTAATTGGAATATAAAATAAATATTTTTAATCACAAATAAAAATTTACCGATGTAACAAGTTCATTGTATTGTAAAAAGTATATTGTTTTATGTTGATGTGCACATTTAGGTATTTTTGTCTTTAAAAAAATAAATTTGTAAAATCCCAGCCGGGGGTAAAAATCAAATATTATTAAAATTTCAATATCTCATAAATTGGTTACCGCTTTTATTTATTAGCATCTGATAAAACCTGTCTAAGAATTTTCTTGATTCTGAAATATATTATGTAATATGAGTTACCGGACACCTTGTAGGTATTTTTAAACAGCTACGCATTTTCATTCAATCCTAATTCGGACTTAAATTCAGTCCCAATTACAATTTGGTAGGCGGGTATGGGTACCGCCGCCCTGGGAACCATTTATTGGATGACCAACACCTCTGCCACAGGTCACCCCAAGTGGTTCGCTACGTTTGGTGACTTAGCAGTGGTGCCCGGGTTCTTGGGGTGATGTTTGTCTAGGCCTTGATGGCGGGTGCGTCGGCCCACCTTCTGCGTGGCGGGCCGGATCGGGAGATGCTGGTTGAGGGAGACCCTTTACAACCGGTTACCGCTGTCCGGGTCGCTCGGTAGTACAGGGGCCCGACCCTCAGGCTCACGACTGAGGGTGGGCTGCCCCATCAACGAGTGTAAAAACCCCGCCGCTGCTGTTGTGCCGGTTCGTGACCGGAGGGGACCCAGCAGTAGCGTTTGGGGCGCATTGGGCGACCTCTCCAGCCGGACTCTCCCTGCCTATCGCCTTGCACCGCAGTGGGTGGGTTGGATACATACGTCCGTCACTCCTGGAAACTCTGAATCCCAGCATCCTACCCACCCCTTTACCTTTTCCCTCCCTGACCTTCCTTCCCCTCATATCACACTTAAATAACCCTACAAATAAAATCATGAATATACAACCATCAACAAATAACGTCATTACAGCGGCGAGGAGTAGGCGTCCCCGGTGCGGGCCAAAACTGTTGGTGAATTACACCAACATTCGCGGCCTGCACACCAATTTAAATTCTGTCCACCACCACCTTTTTTCCCAACGCCCAAACCTACTTTTCCTGTCTGAAACCCAGATAGCTGAGCCTGTAGACACCTCCTATCTGAACTGCCCGGGCTTCACCCTCGCAGGCAAGTTCAGACCTAAAGGAGGTGTCTGTCTCTATAGTCGAGCTGACGTCAACTGTGTGCGACTGTTGAATCTGGAAAACTCCAGATTCGACGTAATGTGGGTACGCGTCAATCTTGCCAGTACGGTAAGATTCTACGCGTGTTTATACCTTTATTATTTATTTTGGTATTTTTGTCTTTAAAAAAATAAATTTGTAAAATCCCAGCCGGGGGTAAAAATCAAATATTATTAAAATTTCAATATCTCATAAATTGGTTACCGCTTTTATTTATTAGCATCTGATAAAACCTGTCTAAGAATTTTCTTGATTCTGAAATATATTATGTAATATGAGTTACCAGACACCTTGTAGGTATTTTTAAACAGCTACGCATTTTCATTCAATCCTAATTCGGACTTAAATTCAGTCCCGAAAATAATAAAAACATTTTGTTTAGTAAAATTAATTTTAAGTCGTGAACCTTCTCCTGTTGCTTTACCTGTAAATTTTGTTACTGACTTTGGACTCTGACCGTTCACTTAGTTTCTGTTTGACTATAGTAATAACTAATTCAGTAACCGGAATAGAAAAATATTGCATCTTAATGGTTATTCTGTTATTTTTAAAAACGCGAAATGTCATTTCTCGAGGAACGCCATGTTGTTAATTACGACGGCAAACGTCTCGCGGGATTTTTCGTGTTTATGAAGCCTATTTATTATTTATCATTTCCGAAGATTGCAATTCGTACTTATTATTGTCTGACAGAAAGTGATTTTTTTCTTTTAAAAGTGCGCATTTCATCGTCGTAATAACATGGCGGTCCATGAAAAATGACATTTCGCGTTTTTCAAAAAAAACATTAGAACGCAATATTTTTTAATTCCGGTTACTGAATTACTTATTACTAACCATTATCTACCTATTACAATTTGTTTTAATTTTTTAAAGTATGCTTTGAGCGTGGACTCGATGGGGAAATATTTACCCAGATGAGCAAGGAACATAGAGTTTCTTCACCGAATGGCCAAATATTGAACAAGCTGTCATAAAAAAAAACTCTAACTTACCTCGGCTTTGGTCGATCCTTTCAAGATTATCGAGACATTCCTTCTTAATGTCAGGATAGTCAATATCTATTTCAGAGTACGCCTCACAATCTTGCGCTTGCTCCTCTGCCACTAGAGTCCCCGGTTCACACTTGATGGCAGAAGCATCTTGTGTCCCCTGATTGACAATCTCGTACTGCAAAACTGCATCACCACGGGATGTTGATCGCTCTTCTTCGGGGCTCGTCTCCGGTTCGGACTTTATTAAACCGATATATGAGGTGATAAAATCCATTTCAGGTAAACTGCTGTATGATTCTAATGGTTGTGAGATATTCTGGAAAAAAAAGTTATTTTTCTATTAACGCACTTCGCAACTACGCTGCCGTAAACGTCAAACTGAATTACCTAATACATATGGAAGTTTTGCATGTATTCAATACATATAATTATTGCAATTTGAAAGCAGGAAGAACACTCTAATCTATGTAGAATGAAGATCTCTAATTGTTTGTCATTAATTTATAGATAAGCCGCCGCATTTTTATGCACAACGGAAATTATACTTCATTCCAACAATTATTACAAGAAACAACTATTTACAAACACAAAATAGGTTATTACGTTCTTAGTTTAGGTAAATTAAGTAATTCATGCGTTTTTAGTTTGAAACGAAACTTTGCAAATGTCAAATCCATACAAAAAAAACATGGCCGTAATGGAGATGGTGATTTTTAAACTTTTAATGAAAATCGAGTTTTAATGCATATTTTCCGTCTATCCCGACTGAAACCGATGGTTCTTGTGGTAATTAATTTTAAAAGTAGTGTACATTTCAAATAAAATTTCCGGAAGTTTTACTGACTAGTTGGGTAAATTTTAAAAATTTTAAAGTTTTTTTTGTTGTATTTTTCCTTGTGTTTTGTTAGGTGTCTTCTTTAGTGAATAAATACGCGGGTCCAATGCCTATTTAAAGTGTAGCGGCATGCGGCGGCTTGTCCGTAATTTACCTGTCTGCCTACTATCTTTAGTAGTTTCAAATAAGTACACAAAATAATGTTTCTGCACTAGGGTCCTCGTTTTGGATTGTGATGATGGATGATTTGAATCGAGAATATTATATTACGACAGATAGAATTGCAAACTCGATGGATTAAACACTAGATTTTCAACACTTTATATGTTTGATGCCTCGTTAGAATCGGTAACTTTCGGAGAAGAAGACAGATTGAATGAGTTGACGGTATTTATAAAGGTTGACTTTTTGAAAACCATAGAAGTTTACAAAACGTGATTTGCATCGGTAGGAACGGCTGCGCGGCCTTTTTCATAAAACTTAAATTTGTATTTGATACCAAAATACATTGAGTTGAAAATTTTCAGTTTGGTTGAGAATTTGGTCCTCAAATTCATTCAAATTTAAGTTTTTATTCAAAGGACGCGGAGCCGTTCATTTGAACTAACGATATAGGCACTATTATAGGAGTGCAGTCACTTGCTAAATTAAATTTTTTAAAAAGTTTAATTTAGAAGAAAAGTTTTTTTACGAAATATGGACAAACTTAATACGCACTGATACAAACAAAATTTCCAAAAAAAAGAATGTTGTAGGTAGTTATTTAATAGTAAGTAATTATTATTTCAAAAACTGAAAATTATGGTTATTTTAGTAACTTTAAAATAAACAAAATGTCAGTGTTTATGGACCGCTATGTTATAAAAGTACGGTGAAAAAAAAAAAAACAAACAAAACTGTGTTGTCTGCACATAGATTAATTAATTAATTTTCCATTGCAGAACTATTTTTTTGTGAGCTAGGACCAATAATCATCATTATATTAAACAAGAACGCTATAACAGAAGGCAATGGCTATTTCCAATCCAAAGAGTGTTTCCATCAAGGTGGAACCAGGGTCCCAGGAAGAGGGTGGGATGAAATGCCGTATACCGATGTAGATATCTACCTCCCGGATGTAAAGAAGGAATGTTTGCAGTATGCGGCGAGCACTTCGACAGCCAGTAAGTTGCATTGCAAAAATAAGAAAATGTTGAATGTTTTTCTCCGGTTTACGGATTCAGTCCGTTTGAGAATGTTGTTCAGTTAGGACATAAATATGCTTGTTCAAGACGTCCTCTCTTGCCGGTCATTAGTTATTTAGATTTAAAAAAGAAAAAAATGTTTTTTTATTCTACGAGCAAATACTATATTATAGAGAGACGAATATTAAGACTAGAGATGCCACGAATATTCAGCTACTATTCGGTATTCGGCCTATTCGGCTACTTTTTTAAATGCCGAATGGTTCACAATATTCGGCCGAATACCGAATACTTAATCATTAAAAAAAAACGCCAAAAATTACTCACATTTTTTTTTTATTTCAACAAACAATCCGCATATTTAATACTTAATCTATCAATGTTAAGTTAAGATGAATCGAATCATTTTTCAGCATTTGTTGATAGCAAACGTGCTTTTCCTCATAAGTTATACATGCTTCCGAAAAAAACCGCTCACTATATACACTGCTACCGGGAGATGATAAATAAATCTTTGCTCTAAAGTTTTGCGTTTGCTGACCACCACTTGCTATCCGATCTAGACGAATAGTTTTTATGTATTTTTTTAAGATACGCACACTGCATTTTTCAATGTATTTTTTAAGATATAGGTACACAATATAAGTACCTAACACAATTTGATGTAACAATCAAAAAATAATAGTGTTGGGGCACAACCTACTCCCAAATTAAACAAATTCGTCCACGGCATGGTTACCACACGCACTTCAATAATGCAGGTCGGAACCGGTCACCCGCGAAATGTAGGTACTAAGTGTCACCGAATATTCGGCCGCCGAATATTCGTCGCTTCTGCCGAGAGCCTAGCCGAATATTCGGTATTCGGCAAAATCACTATTCGTGGCATCTCCACTTTTTAAGACTTACAAGAAAAATGTATGCGTCAGTAAATTTTAGCCGTGACTTGATTTATTTTTTATAAAAGTTTAATTTTCGACGCAACATGATATTTTCAGAGTGTGCAAAAAGTGAATTGTGCATTTTAGGTGCATAAAAATTAATATGCTTTTGGGCTAATCTGCTTTGCCATTTTTGTGAAATTAAAAAAAATAAAATTGTTTCAGTACTTTTTCCGTAATTTTGAATCTAATTCCATGTACCCTCGGTATAATGTTCGTGTTGTATTTTTTTTATCTAGGTGGCAGTAATCTGCCGTCTGTTACCGTAAAGGCAGAACCGGTATCCCGAGAAGAAGTTAGAGGGGGAATTCCATATACAGATATTGATATTGACCTTCAAGATATTAAAAAGGAATGCTTAGAGCACTCTGAAAGATTGACCCATACAGCAGGTAAAACTAATTTTTAATTTGCTAAAGTAGACAATTCGTGCTCTCCTTCTTTTTTGATTTTTTTTTATGAAGTTATTATATTTAAATTTATTATTGTTCGTAATCTTTTTTAGGACTTACCCATTTAAAAACATTAAGACGCATCCTGGGGGAGAGCGATACTCTTCTCCCCATTGTAACAACTCTACTCTCATAAGTCAACGTTAAAACTGCACTTGAGTAAACATACTGGGGAAAGGGCGTTTTATGAAAAGAGAAAGTTCTGGAAAGGAAAAGGGTAGTACGGGTGGGTAGGAATCTTGGGGTCAGTGTGTCCAGGTGTGACGGACGTATGAATCCATCCCACCCATTGCTGTTCAAGGCGATGCTCTGAGAGAGTACGGCTGGAGAAGTCAAAGGGACTCCGTCAACCATTATATTCCGATCCAGCCTGCCATGTAGCTGGTGGGCAGACGCATCCGCCGCCAACACCCGCACAAACCTCACCCCATGAATCCGGGAACCCCGGCCAAGTCACCAAACGTAGCGAACCTCGGACCAATAATGAACCGGCCATTTTTAAAAACCCTCTGTATTAGTTGTTTGGCGGTCACATAACCCGTTCTGCGAAATTTACCGCTGCGCCACTGACGTCCACAGAATACGCTAGAAGATACCACATACCTACCTACAGCGTTGTAATAACGGTCGCCTAGGAAATAATAATCGTCTAGAACGTCTGGCTGTACCGTTCAAGTGCCCGCAGAAAGTTCGAGCGATTTCTCACCTTTGCGTGAATTCACCGCATTACCTACCGTGAGACTAATTACTTGCCACGAGTATATAAGCCGCGCTCGCTTGCTCGGAGCCAGTCAGTCAGTCCCTCCATTCATCCGGTCGAGTAACACACACCGAGCAGTGCCGCGAATAAGCGCAGTATATTAACTCTCTACCCGCCTGCGCGGGGCACGGGCCTCGCGCAGTCAACAGTGAACACATATCCAGTGTGACCCAGGAACATTCCAGCACCTTCGAGGGACTTCTCCAACTACCATCTCGACATGAGATGTCAATCAGCATCCTGCAACGAGCAGCAACCACAACCGGCAACGCGCCAGCATCAGCATCCTGCAACGAGCAGCAACCACAACCGGCAACGCGCCAGCATCCAGCATCCTGCAACGAGCAGCAACCACAACCGGCAACGCGTCAGCATCAGCATCCTGCAACGAGCAGCAACCATAACCGGCAACGCGCCAGCATCCTCATCGCCTTTCAAGGTTCCTTCCTGTGTCACGTGTGTGCTCCGACTCACTGGACACACAGCCGCCATACCTCGTCAACGCGACGACGGTCAACCGCCTGGACCAAATCACGTCTACACCGCCACGGTGTAGGGCAACACGCCGGCTTCCTGAAGACCTGTGATCTTCTCCGCCGTAGTGTCCTGACCTTCATCTTCACTCATCACGCACCGGCACTACCGTCACTTCGCTCCGCTTCGACCTCGCTACGTAGCGCATCAATAAAGACTGACTCATACATCGACTGACGCCTTTCATTTCTATCGCCCCGTCTCTACCGATACGGACCGCTCCCTCAGTTGTTATTGTTGTAATAACCTTGCGGTTTTTGTATTGGGTATATGCAAACAATAATGTAAACGAAAATAAAGTTTTTGCTGTATATAAACCTACTTTATACATTTATAAAAAAAACCGAAGTTAAAATTGTGTCAATTTACAAAAAATCCTGCCTCAATACAGGTTCACCTAGTGAGGCAGGCTATACACAACTAAAAATAGTGTATAATTATGCTACTTCTGTGTAACCGTTCTTACATTACTTTCTACTTGTTAATTTTTTTTATACTGATGTAATCTACATTGAACATGTACTTTTTTTATTTGTAATGTTGCCAATTTCATTGAAAGATAAATTATTATTATTATTATGTTAATATTCAGAGTAGGCAACACGTCCTGTGCCAATAGAACTGTTATTGTACATTTTCTATCATATTTGTATCATATTATATTATACTTGTCATTGCTTTGTATTGTGCGAGGGTCAGTGGGATATTCAACAAGGAGGCCTGAA
Source organism: Limnephilus marmoratus (assembly GCA_917880885.1). Classification (NCBI taxonomy): domain Eukaryota; kingdom Metazoa; phylum Arthropoda; class Insecta; order Trichoptera; family Limnephilidae; genus Limnephilus; species Limnephilus marmoratus. The sequence goes on along the minus strand of OU862907.1, from coordinate 48,982,499 downwards.
AATACAGGTAGTCAAGGTCACAAAAAACAGTTCTGAAATAATCCACTTCAAAGGTTTTTTATATATTAGGTCCTTACATATGAAATTGGCGTTTTGCCGTACTGGCAACTTTGATCTCAAATATCTTCTCTTTGGTTAGGAATTCCAAATTCAAACTAATACAGCTATTTACTCATGTATTTGTGTTTCGAAAATTATAATTCGTTTGTTTTTTCCTTGATTGTTTTTATTCTTTGCGTCACTTAGTTTACCAAATGGAAAACTTGAGTACTAGTTCCACCGTGGCACCAGTGCTGCAGAAACGGTTCGAAGGATTTATGATGTGTATGGCGACGGTGCAGCAACAGAAAACACAGTGCGTTTTTGGTTCCAACGTTTCGTTCTGGAAATTTCGATCTGCAGAACAAGCCCCGTGGACGGCCGGAGACCAAAGTTGATAATGAAGGCTATTATGGAAGCGGATCCAACGCAAACCACGTCCGAGTTAGCTGCAGGCTGCGGTGTTAGTGATAAAACTGTTTTAATCCACTTGAAGCAAATTGGGTAGGTGAAAAGGCTTGAAAGGTGGGTACCTCACGAATTGAGTGAAGCAAATCAACAAACGCGCGTTAGAATGCTAGACCACACACTGCACGACAGACGGCTACCAAATTAGAGGAGCTTCAATTGGAATGTCTAAGACATCCACTGTCCTCTCCGGTCCTCGCCCCAACAGATTACCATTTTTTTCGAAATTTGGATAATTTCTTGCAAGGGAAAAAATCGATATCCGATGGGACAGTCCAAACCGCCTTCAAAGATTTTATTGATTCCCGTCCGAATGGTTTTTTTAGTAAAGGGATCGATGAACTACCTATGAGATGGCAAAAGTGCATAGATAGCAATGGTACATACTTTGATTAAATAAATGTATTATATAAAAAAAAATCGACTTTATATTCCTCCCATTCAAAACGCCAATTTCATATGTAAGGACCTAATATTAATTAATACATTTTTTTCATGTATTTTTAAACAAAATTCTTGTTTCTTCTTGTATCTCTTATATCTGTTACGATTTGAGAAGCGGGTATGCTTACCTGCAGCTGCCGCGGAAACCATTTATTGGATAACCAATACACCAGCCATAGATTTTGGCTACGTTTTGTGTCTTAGCAGGGGTGCATGGGGTGAGGTTTGTCCAGATCTTGCGTGGCGGGCCGAATCGGGAGGGACTGGATTAGGAAAATATTTTTAACTTCCCAGCCGGACCGCGCCCATCGCCCTGCGCCGCAGCCGGAGGGATGGTTTCATAAAAGTTTCATAAAGTTTTGCTGATGACACAGTAATTTTATTTAACGAAAAAGATTGGATAAATACTTCAAAGAAGCGGAACACGGGCTTAGTCTCCTGCAAACCTGGCTTAAAAGAAACTCCCTCACGCTTAATGTTAATAAAACAAAATATTATTATTTTTAATTGTAAAACTAACGTTTTTAAGACAAGATTTTTTATGGATAGCACAAAGGGTAACAATTATTATAAGCAATAATTAACAGCCTGAAACACTCATCCACATTGAAAAATCTTCCGAGAAAAGATACATGACGCCAACGGGACTTGAACCCGTGTCCTCTCGATTGCCGGTCGATTGCTCTGACCACTGAGCTATGGCGGCTTATCTCGTACCCGCCAAATGATTCAATATATGCTAGTGTTTCATTCAACAATTACTGCTTATTATATTTTTTCCACCTGAAAACAACCAACTTTATTTTTGCGAGAGAAACATTGTAAGTGTTAAATCCCTCGCTAGGTGGCGTCAAGACAAATTATGTCTTCATTTATTGGGGAAATACTTAAACTTGTCAAATATTAATTATTATTTTTAATTGTAAAACTAACGTTTTTAAGACAAGATTTTTTATGCATAGCACAAAGGGTAACAATTATTATAAGCAATAATTATCAGCCTGAAACACATACACAAAAAGAAACCGTAAATACATAGCAGGAAAAGCATTCAACAACCTTTCATTTAACACAAAAAAAGGGAAACAAAAATAAATTCAGAAAAAAAAACAGATTAAAAATAGGAATATTTAACGTGTATATCTGCTTACGTTGCTGAGTGGTTTTAAACAATTATCATTAAAAAAAGGACACCGAAAGTATACACTGGTCAATCATTTTAATTGACATTAATTGGCCACAATATATATTCCAAAATGAAATACTGTCAAACTTTAAAGTTTATCCTGACCATGGCAATGTTTTCTTGTGAGGACGGTTTTTGGTAAAATGGCATCGTAAAGGATATTGTTTTAAATATTCCCAGCACGGTAATTGTTTCTTTCTAATGTGGGATAAATAATGAATAAACAAATACTTTTTTTAACTTATAATTGCATTCCGGGCACTTTTTTTCCAGCGTGGGTTCTATTATGACAAACCAGACTACTTCTCCTATTGCACCTGAAAGTGCATTCCAAGCACGAGAATGGTTTCTCTCCAGTATGGGTTCTAATATGATTAACTAAATCCTTTTTTTCTTTGCACCTGTAAGTACACTCCGAGCACGAGAATGGTTTTTCTCCGGTGTGGGTTCTAGTATGATTCACTAAATCACTTTTTTGTCTGCACCTGTAAGTGCATTCAGAGCACACGAATGGTTTTTCTCGTGTGTGAGTTCTAGTATGTCGAACTAAATCACTTTTTTGTACACACATGTAAGTGCATTCTGAACACAAGAATTGTTTCTCTCCAGTGTGGGTTTTGCTATGTAGGGCCAGCATACTTTTCCGATTGCAGTTATATGAGCATTTAGGACAAGAGAATGGTTTCTCTCCAGTGTGAGTTCTAATATGATGAACCAACGTGCCTTTCTCTTTACACATGTAATTACATTTAGTACATGAGAATGGTTTCTCTCCAGTGTGGAATCTAATATGACGTACCAGATTGCCTTTCTGCCAGCACCCATAGGAGCATTCTGAGCAGGAGAATGGTTTCTCTCCAGTGTGGATTTTGCTATGTAGGGTCAGCATAGTTTTCCTTTTGCACTTATACGAGCATTCAGGACAAGAGAATGGTTTCTCTCCAGTATGAGTTCTTTCATGGCGAACGAAATAACTTTTAAACCTACACCTGTAGGTACAAATAGGACATAAAAACGATTTCTTTCGTATGACTGATTGATTTGCTTCTAGGTCTGTCGAGCCAATATTAGCTGATTTTGACGATCCTTCTTCTGAAAAACAATATTTCAATTATTATTTATAAAAATAATAACATTGAAAAAGTGTGCAAATTAAAACGAATTCGTTGCTGAGGTGTAGTATTTTTCTCGGACTATCGCCCGGTGTGTTTGTCTTCCCGGTATTCTACCGGGAAATGCTCAAATAGTGAATTTCCTAAAAAAATTGACACTTAGTGAAGCTAGGATATTTTTCCCTAGTAAAGTTTTGACAACTCATAATAAAAGTGTTTAACTAACTGAAATTTCTGTGTACATTTATAAAACTCGGTGTAGGATTTATCCTTATGTGTCTGTTTTACCGAAACTCAAACGGAAAATGTTTAAAAAAGGATTTAAAAGTGATCTCAAAGTTATATGTCTTCACTTTGGATGCCAGTTCAAGTGAATAATAACAATAACAATAAAAATATACATCAATTATTGAAACAACTAGCATTAAGTGAATTGCAAACGACTTTAAATGCTAATTAAACATAATCAGTGTTTTTGAGTTGTGAAATAAAAACAGTTATAATACATTTCATTGACAATTTTCGATATTGATATCTTAATATAGGTCATAAATCTCGATCGCACCTACCTGTGAACTGGCGTAGTTGGTAGAGTGGTGTCAATCGCCCGTGTTAGTCATTTACTGAGGTGAACGGTTCGATCCCCAGACAAACAATATTATATTATATTTTTTATATATATACTTTTTTTTTCTTTTTTTTTTAATGTTTTTTAATTAAAAAGATTTTTGTCGCAGTAATTTTTTAATTATATTTAAATTCATCCCATTTTAAAATAATAACTGGAAAAAAGTGTATGTGTTTAAAAAAAAATAAAATAAAAATTCGTACGTAATGCATCGCCAGAAAAAACGCCCGCTGGACATAACGATGTCTTCTTATATGGAAGATGGAGGAAGGTGCGTTCTTGTTGAGGACTTAGAAGAGGATGACCACGATACGTCTTCTCATTGCTCGGACAGCAAAGAAACAAAATTTCCAAGTGTTTCTGGAGTTGACGTGCTTAATGAAGCGCAAGCTCATCTGACTGCTCTTCAAGAAGTCTTGGCTGAGAAACAATCGAAGGTCTCCAAGGATCAGCAATTTAAGATATCCAGAAATGTCTCTGAAGTTTTCAGAGCCGTTTCTCAATTGTTGTTGGAGCGCGAGACGATGCGTGCTGATTTAAAATGGCGGAAATCAAAATACGCCATGAAAAAGAGGATAAAAGGCACTTGGAGCAAAAAATCATCCAGCTAGAGTCTGACCTAGGACCCATGATGAGAAGAGTAGCCGTGGCAACGGAGGCTAGCTTGTCATTTGCGGATATTGTGCGAAAACAAAATGTGTCAAATGTCGATCACCAACCCCCACCGATTACCCAATCTGGACATCGCGTCGGAGCGCCAAGGCCAGCCATTTGCATCTTCCCAACAGATGCAGATGCCACCAAGGACAGCGATGGAACAAAAAAAATGATCCAAGATACAATTCGGCCATCCGAGCTAGGCGTTCGAATAACCGGGATTCGCAAAATTAGGAACAAAGGTGTCCTCTTAAACACGGCAACCACAAGTGAGCAAGAGAAGTTATTAAAAGCACCATGCTTTGCACTCAACTCAAGCACACTTAAGGCTCGACTTCCTACAAAGAGACTCCCAAGGTTAATATTTTTTAACGTACCGCGGGACCTTAACGACGCTGAATTCTTGAGGATCGCCCTCACGAGCGTTCCCAATATACAGGACATCGAGGGAGCAATAACAACCTGTAAGCTGAGTCACCTGGCCGGCGCTCGAAACGGAACCACCTGTCATCGCGTATATGAGATGCCCGCTACATTACGTAAACTGCTGGTGGAACAGGAGAAGGTATTCGTCAACTGGACCGTGTGCCGTGTCAGAGACTTCACTGGACTCACCGTATGTACTAAGTGCCAAATGATTGGACACTCTTACAAATACTGCAGAGACACTCTTAGATGTGGACACTGTGCTGAAGAGAACCATGCTACCGAATCCTGTCCTAATACTGCGGCCAAACCAGTCTGCGCTACGTGCGCTAGATTTGGAAAGCCCGCTGCGCATTCGACTGGAGACAGGGACAACTGCCCTACCTACAAAGCTGCACTAAAAAAGGACCTTGCTACGATAGACTATGGAGTGTAATAGACACGAACGCAAGTGCTTAACTATCGATGAGTACACTCGTGTGAATAGCTGTCGTCGAATAATGTACATGAACGCGAGAAGCATCCGGAACAAACTTGATGAAATTGAAGAAAAACTCAGAGGATTACGCGATATTGTTCATGTCCTTGTCATCACTGAAACATGGCTTGATGTTGGAGAAGAAAAGTTTTTTGGATTAAAAGGCTACAATTGTGCATTTGCCTCTCGCCCCAAGGAGGCAGGAGGTGGTGTAGCCATATATGTACTGGATTCTATGAAGTTCTCCATCATTGATAAATTTTCCAATGAAAATTCATTTTTAGGTATAAGTGTATGTAGCAAGGATAGGAAACCGGTTAACATTTATGCCATCTATCGGAAACCCAACCCTAATATACACGATTTCCTGACACATTTGGAAAAAATACTAGACAAAAGCAGACAAGATACATTAATACTCGGAGACTTTAATATTGACACTACCATAAACACATCCTCTTCTTTAAATTACCTCAACACCTTAGAAACATACAATTTCTCAATACAAAACAAATCATTTCCCACTAGAGTCACTAACACAAGCAGCACCCTCATAGATCACATCATATCAAATAGACTAAACATTCCAATTACCATATCGAACATAGATGACTCACTTAGTGATCATAACATTCTTATTATTGATTTCAAGAATAACCTAAAAAAATGGTCTAATAATAGGAACAAGCCACGCCTTACAAAACCTATCATCAACAATATGGCAGTAAAATCTTATCTTGCAGCTAACAAACTTACCATCAACTCAACCAAACAAGAAGACAGTTATAAAGATTTTAACGATTATGTCAAAAATGCAATAGAAGCAGGTAAAACGACACCTAAAGTGAAAATAGCTTATCGACAACATTTAAATACACCGTGGTTCGATTCTAAACTGAATTCGCTGATCAAAGAAAGAAACCAGCTTCACAAGCAGTGGAAACAAGATCCAGGAAATATGTCTCTTGTAGTCCATAAAAATAAACTGAGAAACTTAATAACTAATTATAGGAGAAGTTTGAAAAACAAATATTATGCCAATAGCCTTCAACAAAACCTGAATAACCCTAGAAAAACTTGGAAAACCATTAACTCAATTTTATCTAACCGTGCACATAAACCCTCCAACACCATCGAATCTCTCATCGTAAATAATAGTGAGCTTAGGGGACCTAGTGAAATAGCTTCAGCATTTAATGATTTTTTCTTATCAGTTAGAGAAAAGTTGGCAGCTGCCATTCCATCATTCCCGGATGACTGTAATACTATCTATGTAGAACCAAAGGCAAGTCAATCCTTATATATGGCTAGGACAAATAAGGCTGAGGTATTAAGGATCATCTCGAAACTTAGGTCGAATGCAGCGGCAGGTATCGATGGAGTAACCCCGTGCATCCTTAAAACCTGTAAAGAAGAACTAGCTGAGCACCTAGCGCAACTTATCAATTCCTCTATAGGCTCGGGAGTATTCCCAAATCAATTAAAGCTAGCAAAAATTATACCAATTTATAAAGAAGGCTGCAAAAAACGTATTTCTAACTATCGCCCAATATCGGTTTTATCAGTATTTTCAAAGGTGTTCGAGACTATTATCAAGGATAGACTTCTAAAATACATCTCTAACAATAATATCCTAACACCACAGCAATATGGCTTTCGAAAAAACTCCAGTACCCAATGTGCCACCTTCGATTTCATCTCGAACATTCAGCAGTACATAGACCAGGGCGAATATGTAGCAGCTATTTTTATTGATCTAAAAAAAGCCTTTGATACAGTAGATCATGAAATACTCCTACAAAAATTGGAACATTTGGGTATAGTCGGGAAATCTTTAAAGCTCCTCCGAAGTTACCTATCTGATAGATATTGCCTTGTCGACATCGAAGGGAACCTAAGCGGCTTTGGAAAAATCACATGTGGAGTACCACAGGGCTCGATTCTAGGACCCCTACTTTTCTTACTATACATCAATGATATAACTAAATGCGGCATCTTGGGAAAACTTCAACTTTACGCTGATGATACTGTGATTTATTATCGTTGTAAAAATCTGAGGGAACTTGAATCTCTAATGAATAAAGATCTCGCAAAGCTAGCTAAATGGTTGCGGATAAATAAATTAAGCCTCAATGTCAAAAAAACTCACTACCTCACTTTCGGGAAAAAAGATTACATGACAATGAATATTACTCTTGGAAATGAAAAGCTCCAAAATGTACAAGTAACGAAATATTTAGGGTTATTCATAGATTCTAACCTATCGTGGAACTCCCATGTTGAATATGTTAAATCCAAAATTTCCCCGATAACTGGTGTACTCTATCGACTTCAAGATGTGCTCCCCACAGCTTTACTGCATGCCACATATTATGCTCTGATCCACTCTCACCTAAGTTATCTGGTTAGTATCTGGGGCACCATTACTAAGAAACAAATATCTGAAATACAAGTAATCCAAAATAGAGCCATAAGAAATATATACCATATACCATGGGATACGCATGTCAAAGACATATACTCACTGACACAAATTCTTCCCTTTACCATTCTGCCAAAATATAGCATCACCACTGCCATCCTACAAATAATTCAACACTCCTCTCACACCAACACTAAACCAGCCTTTAATTCCGATATACACCAGCACAAAACACGATCACAAAATCAAATACACCTATCGTCATCTACACACACAACTAAATTTGGAATTAACTCCTTACAATACATCGCACATACGCAATACAACGCATTACCTAATATCCTAAAACTACCAGAATCAAACAAAAAAATATTGGCAAAGGCTCTAAAAGGATATTTTCTCAGTAACTTTATTAACCAGTGACGAATTTAGCTGTCTCCCTTTGTAACTCTTGTATATTCTTCAATTACCTGTATCAAGTGTGTCTAGTCCATTTAAAAATCTATGTATTGTTCATTGATTTCCGTGTTCTTATGTAAAAATAATTTTCCTTTAGATGTATAATGTTGTCCTTCCCGAAATGAGTTTTATTAAACTCATAGGGAGTAATGTATTATAAATTTTATGTAATAATTTTGTAATATATTATCTCTCTAATAAAAAAAAAAAAAAAAAAAAATAAATTATTAATGGCATTTAGGATATTTGACTAAAAGAAAAGTATTGTTTTTTCCTGTGAAGGTTGATCACTTTTCAGTATTAAACAGAGACGTGGTTAACGCGATTGAACTAATTTTACAAAAAAAAGTAAAAACTAAAAATGCAACAGCAATTGAAACATTGGAATTTTCGGCGCCATACAAGCAACTATATCACTTATTTATAATTTGAAATTAAACACTTTTGTACTTTCTTCCACTAATTTTTATTTCACCAGGACCGGTTTCATCCTATTACGGACATTTTCAGACTGGTAGTTGAAATTCTTATGCTACGGTATTTATACACTCTTAGGCAGGGGTACACAACATTGTCTCTATATAATGAATATTTCTATTTTGTTAATTTTAAGGTATTATAAGTTATTTTGTTAATTTTAGGTACATACATGTAATTATAAAGTTTATTATTAAAATTATGAATGATTCATAATTTCATCATTCATAATTTTAATAATAAACTAATTAACAAAATAATTAACAAAATAACTTATAATACCTTAAAATTAACAAAATAGAAATATTCATTATATAGAGACAATGTTGTGTACCCCTGCCTAAGAGTGTATAAAAACCGTAGCATAAGAATTTCAACTACCAGTCTGAAAATGTCCGTAATAGGATGAAACCGGTCCTGGTGAAATAAAAATTAGTGGGAGAAAGTACAAAAGTGTTTAATTTCAAATTATAATACAATGGAATTCCACCACGAATTATCAGTGCAAAAACTAGACTCATTATATCACTTACATTTATCATGCCAGCTCTATTGATTATCTATCACGTTGTAGACACCAATCTGTATTAAGCACAAGATAGAAGTAGTGGGTGCAATAATAAAATCACGAATTTTCTAAATCAAATCAACCTTTCCTCATTTTCCCCTTATTTTGTAATTTAGTTTACAAAATTATAAAACAATTGAATTACGCCGTTTAACGTTTTAGTGAAATATGGCAACGAACACGGTATCCTTCATATGCGGTTTCTGATGAATTTGCCCAATAATTGGTTGAATTAAGAGAATGTTAAAACATCAGCAACATTTATTTATTTTAGGATTGTTTCTTGTTATGTTTGGTCATTCTTTTCTATGGCAAGAAAATCTGGAAACTTTGCCAATAATTAAAATGGAAGATTTAAAATTAATTCTTTTTAAATTTATATCTGCATAGACTTACTTAAAATTCCCTGAACACAATGGGTGACGTAGATATACGTAGCTATAAAAAATCTGTTTTTAGTGGAGTAATGGTGGATGTCAGTTGCAAGATAACCCAATTCAGAATCTAGGCGTAGATTGATAGAACACGTGGTAAATGAAGATATTAGACCACGGTGACTAGTTTATGTGCAGTTCCGCTGAGCTGCTTCGAGCTAGTCAGGTAATCCTATCTCAGGCGGGAGAGGGCACCAAAGAACAAGGTAATAACTTACCATGGCTTTGGCCAATCCTTTCAAGATGAACGATACATTCCTTTTTAATATCAGGATCAGCGCCGGATCTGCCATACGTTCAAAAACGTGCAAAAACCTGGCGCCAACTCCGAAGGGGCGCCGTGAGAAAATAAATATTGTATAAAAATTTAGTTATAATATTCCCTGAATCGTTTAAAAATTACCCATAGTACGAAATAATTATTACGCTCTAGCAACACTTTCCAAAGAAACAGATTGCGCACGCATCAGGTTGGTATCAACGGCTTACGAATTTATAGTCAGTTACAGAATTTTTTTACAAATTCCATATATTTAGTTAAAACGTAAGATCTATTTTTCCATATATCTTTTACCGTCTTTTACGACGAATAGATGCGATCCAAATTCAATAACCAATCATAGCGCGGTATTTTTCTTCGTAAGCCATTGATACCATACGTCAGTGTTTAGTGTTTGTTCGCTCAACACAGGGGAAATGCAAGGTACAAATTTGAGGTTATATTCTTATTATCACTGCTCACTGTCTCTCGTCGGGACTGCCTGTTGCTAGTCAGAAGCTGTAGATGCTATTCTTGTGTTGTACGTTGCCATGAGAACGTATTTGTATTTGCTTTTTCTAATATTCGCGTTGGGTATAGGTATAGGTACATAAACGCAGTAAATCTCAAGAATGTCATATTTATTTTAAATCATGGTACGGGCACAAACAAACAATTCATTGTATTATTTTAAAGCATAACTTGCAAAGAGTTTTTTCCTAAAATAATTAAAATAGCACCATAATTTATGTTTACCCAATAGATTCAGAGAGTATAGGGCTCCTGGCAATCCTCTCTTAAAAAAAAAACGAGTGTGAGAGCTACCGCCAGGTCACTTGGAAAAGTTACACTCTTTAAATGTCTTGATTTTATTTGATAAATTAGTGTAAAAAAAATAAAAAAATTGGGGCGAACGAATTTTTAATCAAAATAAAAATGTAGGGGGGGGGGGGGGGGGGGCGCCATCGGAACCTACTGCACAGGGCGCCAGATTTCGTAGATCCGGCCCTGATCAGGATAGTCAATATCTATTTCAGAGTATGCGCTACATTCTTGAGCATTTTTCTCTGCTGCTAGCGTCCCCGGCTCATGTCTCCCGGCAGAAGCCTCATCTCTCTCCTTTTTGACAATCCCGTACTGCAATATTGCATCACAATGGGATGTTGAACTCTCTTCATCGGGGATTGTTTCCGGTTCGGACTTTATGAAACCGATATCTGAGATAATTATATCCATTTCAATGATTCTGATGATTGCAAAATATTCTGAAACAAAACTTGTCAGTTTTATTACACACTCAACAACTACATTGCCTTGAACGTCAAACTATACGAAAGACAACACACATTGAATATGTATTAAGCGTGCACAGTAAAGCAATTTGAAAGCATGAAGTACAATAATCATAAATATTACTTTATTCCGGGAATATGTTGGGATTGTGCAATGCAATGTAATTCACGATTGTGACATGTCACAATAACGTAACATACAATGAACTATTAAAAAAATAGATTAATTTTATACAAAACCGGGACCAGCTCATTTTACACTAAAAAAATTAAAATTTTACGCCAGTAGATAGGTAATAATTAGATGTAATTAATTCCGTGAGCGGAAATTGAAAAAAATGTACACTATCGTTAATTTCTTAAATTTAAAAATACGAAAATGTCATTTTTCAAAGTGCAAAAGCGGTAATATGCACTTTTTCACGAAAAAACACTTTGCAGAAGTTGAATAATTGTTAGAATTACGTATTTCGGAAACTTTTTGCATTGGGGGAGGCGGAAAATGATGCATTTTAAATTTCAATTGCGTAAAATCAAAATTCACTTCGCGTCTTCGAAATTGACATGGCGCGGCCGATCTGTCACACAAGCCCGCTAGACAAACGCTGCGTAGCCAGACAAACTATTTAAAAACGTAGGCTGTTTTTTAAAGTTAAGATAATATTCACAAGCCCGCTATACAAACCCTGCGTAGCCAGACAAACCATTTAAAAACGTAGGCTGTTTTTTAAAGTAAAGATAACAACATGGAGGTCATTGAAAAATGACATTTTCGTATTTTTAAATTTAAGAAATTGACGATAATATACATTATTTTCAATTTCCGCTCACGGAATTAATTACATCTAATTATTTCCTATCTACTGGGGTATATATTTATTTATTTTTGTCCAAAATGAGCTGGTCCCGGCTTGGTATAAATTTACCAAAAATAGAAAGGATGGAAATGGATTAACATACGACAACAATAATATAATTTAGAATTGTGATCTCTAGTTGCCTTATTAGCACTTGGCTGTCCAATAATTATCAAATACACAAAATAATGTTTCTGCGCCAAAGTCCTCGCTTTGCATCGTCATGATGGATTATTTAAAAAGAAATTAACGCAGACAACGCGAATTCTGGGGTAAAAATAATAGCTTATGTTTACTATCGACGGCTGGTTATTATTGGTAACGTTCGGAAAAGAAGAGGAAGGATTAATTTTTGGGGATCGTTGGAAATGGTTAATACGCACTTTTTTTTAAATATCTTTTGATTCACCTTAATTACATTAAAAGACAACTATTTGCACTGGGGGAAGTGGAAAATATTTCATTTTAAATTTCGATTACGTAAAATTAAAATTAGCTTTCGTCTTGTGAGATTGTACGCCACTATGGTTATTATGGGTTATTAGTTCATTCGCTGTCATCACTCTGTATGTTGGTATTCCTGATACACTTGAATGTATAACGAACGGCTAGAAGATTTTGAAGGTACCACGAAATCTGGAAAGGTAAGTACTAAATTATCGGAGTTTTGGGAATAAAATGACGGAAAAAAAATGTTTTTAATTTCGGTAATTATTTTTTATAAATAATACATTCACTTTTGTATCAAAAACCGTGTTATATAAACCTAGCGTAGCCATTAAACTACTTGAAAACTGGGATGTTTTTTTGCCGTGACGCGAGTAGGCGCTACGAAGGGGGCACTTTCTTTTCTATCACAAACCATGTTACACAAACCTAGCGTAGCCGCTAAACTACTTGAAAACTGGGATGTTTTTTTGCCGTGACGCGAGTAGGCGCTACGAAGGGGGCACTTTCTTTTCTATCACAAACCATGTTACACAAACCTAGCGTAGCCCCTAAACTACTTGAAAACTGGGATGTTTTTTTGCCGTGACGCGAGTAGGCGCTACGAAGGGGGCACTTTCTTTTCTATCACAAACCATGTTACACAAACCTAGCGTAGCCGCTAAACTACTTGAAAACTGGGATGTTTTTTTGCCGTGACGCGAGTAGGCGCTACGAAGGGGGCACTTTCTTTTCTATCACAAACCATATAATAAAATTGATATTGGTGACCGGTCTACGTCACAACTTTTTAAGACTACGAATTTTCATACTTTTGGTCTAAGAATACGGCCGTTGAGATAGTCACAATTCATCAGGTTAATGTGTTATGTGATGAATTATCATGTGAGGAAGTATCGTGTCGGAAAAAATTGCTGCAAAAAATATTTTACGCTTGAACACTGACTGTTATTTAGCTCGTTTGATCGGGGATTCCCGAAAAAATGTTTTTTTTTCTGTATTATATTATTTAAGGAATAATAAGTAATTTGGAGGTTTTTAGAGAACTTTTTTAATGAATTCGAAATATGCGTTTTGAATTTTTTGACGAAGCGCTATTTACACCGTTTACCAAGTAAACTGCCGACGGTATTTACACCAAACGATTAGCTGCTTACAGTGGGTTAGTTTCGCAAGCTAAGTTAATTCGTCAACCAAATGTAAGAGCACCCTCAGATTTTGATCAGTTGTAGATTCTTTGGATAAGAGGTCACCTTCGCATTACTAGCGCTGTAAATAATAATACATAAATAACTTTATCCAATATTAGGTTGTGTATTATCTAAAATCTAGTTTGAGTTACTAAAAATAAAGATACTGTATATTTTGCTGTTAGAGGTTTGTCACATGAAGAAATAACTATTGCACTGGAAGGAGACATTTCCGATGTCAAATGGGAGTCTGACGGTGAAGGTGAAGAGAGCTGGTCAGTGGAGTATCTACAAGATGACCAGGATCAGAACCAGTACCAGGATCAGGACATCAACATTCAGCATTCGTCCGTAAATTAATTTGAGGTTAGGTCGGTTAGGATAGTCTTTGCCTAGATCTGAATAACCAGACAGTTACCAATTTCCTCCAGTCTCAAAAGCTGCTGTTTTGTTACTCTTAATTTTTAATATATTTTTGACATAGGTAAAAGCAAAGCTTAAATCTCAAAGCAAAAAGCTCGAGGCAAAAATCTAATCGCTTAACATTCAAGCTTAAACTCAAAGCTTAATCTTTAATTTCTCCCAACTATATCTAGGATATTGCACTGGTCGTCTTCTCTCGGATTCCTTGTACTATTCAATTATAATTTTCAGACGAATCTGACCACATGGCGAAGGAGCGTCTGCCCATCCGAGGCCACACATTCGATGAGCACGTGGAATCCTTCATCAGCTACTGCGCCACTACCGTGGGGCTCCAGGTCAAGCAGTGGTCACGCTTGCCCTACCTCTGCGAGGGGGACTTCAACCAGTCCTACCACTGGCTGAACGACTCCGTCTTCATCATCAAAAAGGACCCAAATTGGAAAAAATTCGGTTTAGGGGCGGGGGTCCTAGATAATTATTTTTTTTTATACTAATTATGGGCCGGAAAATCCGAATCTGAAAGAATTAGGCGTCGGCAAGCAATATTAACTGAATTACACGACTTTAAAATTTTCTATAAACACAAAGGAAGAAGCCATTATTGACATTAAAAGTCATAGAAAAACAAGAAAGATGTTTCACCACATAAAATTAAGTGTTGCCATTGAGCAAAAATATCAATAAAGTAAAATTTTCCGACACGATACTTCCTCACATGATAATTCATCACATAACACATTAACCTGATGAATTATGACTATCTCAACGGCCGTATTCTTAGACCAAAAGTATGAAAATTCGTAGTCTTAAAAAGTTGTGACGTAGACCGGTCACCAATATCAATGTTATTATATGGTTTGTGATAGAAAAGAAAGTGCCCCCTTCGTAGCGCCTACTCGCGTCACGGCAAAAAAACATCCCAGTTTTCAAGTAGTTTAGCGGCTACGCTAGGTTTGTGTAACATGGTTTGTGATAGAAAAGAAAGTGCCCCCTTCGTAGCGCCTACTCGCATCACGGCAAAAAAACATCCCAGTTTTCAAGTAGTTAGCGGCTACGCTAGGTTTGTGTAACATGGTTTGTGATAGAAAAGAAAGTGCCCCTTCGTAGCGCCTACTCGCGTCACGGCAAAAAAACATCCCAGTTTTCAAGTAGTTTAGCGGCTACGCTAGGTTTGTGTAACATGGTTTGTGATACAAAAGAAAGTGCCCCTTTATGCCCCCATTTAACGCCTACTCGCGTCAAGGCAAGAAAAACATCTCAGTTTTCAAGTAGTTTAATGGCTACGCTAGGTTTATATAACACGGTTTTTGATACAAAAGTGAATGTATTATTTATAAAAAATAATTACCGAAATTAAAAACATTTTTTTTTCCGTCATTTTATTCCCAAAACTCCGATAATTTAGTACTTACCTTTCCAGATTTCGTGGTACCTTCAAAATCTTCTAGCCGTTCGTTATACATTCAAGTGTATCAGGAATACCAACATACAGAGTGATGACAGCGAATGAACTAATAACCCATAATAACCATAATGGCGTACAATCTCACAAGACGAAAGCTAATTTTAATTTTACGTAATCGAAATTTAAAATGAAATATTTTCCACTTCCCCCAGTGCAAATAGTTGTCTTTTAATGTAATTAAGGTGAATCAAAAGATATTTAAAAAAAGTGCGTATTAACCATTTCCAACGATCCCCAAAAATTAATCCTTCCTCTTCTTTTCCGAACGTTACCAATAATAACCAGCCGTCGATAGTAAACATAAGCTATTATTTTTACCCCAGAATTCGCGTTGTCTGCGTTAATTTCTTTTTAAATAATCCATCATGACGATGCAAAGCGAGGACTTTGGCGCAGAAACATTATTTTGTGTATTTGATAATTATTGGACAGCCAAGTGCTAATAAGGCAACTAGAGATCACAATTCTAAATTATATTATTGTTGTCGTATGTTAATCCATTTCCATCCTTTCTATTTTTGGTAAATTTATACCAAGCCGGGACCAGCTCATTTTGGACAAAAATAAATAAATATATACCCCAGTAGATAGGTAATAATTAGATGTAATTAATTCCGTGAGCGGAAATTGAAAATAATGTATATTATCGTCAATTTCTTAAATTTAAAAATACGAAAATGTCATTTTTCAATGACCTCCATGTTGTTATCTTTACTTTAAAAAACAGCCTACGTTTTTAAATGGTTTGTCTGGCTACGCAGGGTTTGTATAGCGGGCTTGTGAATATTATCTTAACTTTAAAAAACAGCCTACGTTTTTAAATAGTTTGTCTGGCTACGCAGCGTTTGTCTAGCGGGCTTGTGTGACAGATCGGCCGCGCCATGTCAGTTTCGAAGACGCGAAGTGAATTTTGATTTTACGCAATTGAAATTTAAAATGCATCATTTTCCGCCTCCCCCAATGCAAAAAGTTTCCGAAATACGTAATTCTAACAATTATTCAACTTCTGCAAAGTGTTTTTTCGTGAAAAAGTGCATATTACCGCTTTTGCACTTTGAAAAATGACATTTTCGTATTTTTAAATTCAAGAAATTAACGATAGTGTACATTTTTTTCAATTTCCGCTCACGGAATTAATTACATCTAATTATTACCTATCTACTGGCGTAAAATTTTAATTTTTTTAGTGTAAAATGAGCTGGTCCCGGTTTTGTATAAAATTAATCTATTTTTTTAATAGTTCATTGTATGTTACGTTATTGTGACATGTCACAATCGTGAATTACATTGCATTGCACAATCCCACCATATTCCCGGAATAAAGTAATATTTATGATTATTGTACTTCATGCTTTCAAATTGCTTTACTGTGCACGCTTAATACATATTCAATGTGTGTTGTCTTTCGTATAGTTTGACGTTCAAGGCAATGTAGTTGTTGAGTGTGTAATAAAACTGACAAGTTTTGTTTCAGAATATTTTGCAATCATCAGAATCATTGAAATGGATATAATTATCTCAGATATCGGTTTCATAAAGTCCGAACCGGAAACAATTCCCGATGAAGAGAGTTCAACATCCCATTGTGATGCAATATTGCAGTACGGGATTGTCAAAAAGGAGAGAGATGAGGCTTCTGCCGGGAGACATGAGCCGGGGACGCTAGCAGCAGAGAAAAATGCTCAAGAATGTAGCGCATACTCTGAAATAGATATTGACTATCCTGATATTAAAAAGGAATGTATCGTTCATCTTGAAAGGATTGGCCAAAGCCATGGTAAGTTATTACCTTGTTCTTTGGTGCCCTCTCCCGCCTGAGATAGGATTACCTGACTAGCTCGAAGCAGCTCAGCGGAACTGCACATAAACTAGTCACCGTGGTCTAATATCTTCATTTACCACGTGTTCTATCAATCTACGCCTAGATTCTGAATTGGGTTATCTTGCAACTGACATCCACCATTACTCCACTAAAAACAGATTTTTTATAGCTACGTATATCTACGTCACCCATTGTGTTCAGGGAATTTTAAGTAAGTCTATGCAGATATAAATTTAAAAAGAATTAATTTTAAATCTTCCATTTTAATTATTGGCAAAGTTTCCAGATTTTCTTGCCATAGAAAAGAATGACCAAACATAACAAGAAACAATCCTAAAATAAATAAATGTTGCTGATGTTTTAACATTCTCTTAATTCAACCAATTATTGGGCAAATTCATCAGAAACCGCATATGAAGGATACCGTGTTCGTTGCCATATTTCACTAAAACGTTAAACGGTGTAAATCAATTGTTTTATAATTTTGTAAACTAAATTACAAAATAAGGGGAAAATGAGGAAAGGTTGATTTGATTTAGAAAATTCGTGATTTTATTATTGCACCCACTACTTCTATCTTGTGCTTAATACAGATTGGTGTCTACAACGTGATAGATAATCAATAGAGCTGGCATGATAAATGTAAGTGATATAATGAGTCTAGTTTGGTTTGTGATAGAAAAGAAAGTGCCCCCTTCGTAGCGCCTACTCGCGTCACGGCAAAAAACATCCCAGTTTTCAAGTAGTTTAGCGGCTACGCTAGGTTTGTGAAACATGGTTTGTGATGGAAAAGAAAGGGCCCCCTTCGTAGCGCCTACTCGCGTCACGGTAAAAAAACATCCCAGTTTTCAAGTAGTTAAGCGGCCACGCTAGGTTTGTGTAACATGGTTTGTGATGGAAAAGAAAGTGCCCCCTTCGTAGCGCCTACTCGCGTCACGGCAAAAAAACATCCCAGTTTTCAAGTAGTTTAGCGGCTACGCTAGGTTTATGTAACATGGTTTGTCATAGAAAAGAAAGTGCCCCCTTCGTAACGCCTACTCGCGTCACGGCATAAAAACATCCCTGTTTTCAAGTAGTTTAGCGGCAATGCTAGGTTTGTGTAACATGGTTTGTGATGGAAAAGAAAGTGCCCCCTTCGTAGCGCCTACTCGCGTCACGGCAAAAAAACATCCCAGTTTTCAAATAGTTTAGCGGCTACGCTAGTTTTATGTAACATGGTTTGTGATACATAAGTGAGTTAAATTTATAAAAAATAATTACTTAAATTAGTTATTGATATTATTGCTTAATGGCAACACTTAATTTTATGTGGTGTAACATCTTTCTTGTTTTTCTATGACTTTTAATGTCAATAATGGCTTCTTCCTTTGTGTTTATAGAAAATTTTAAAGTCGTGTAATTCAGTTAATATTGCTTGCCGTCACCTAATTCTTTCAGATTCGGATTTTCCAGCCCATAATTAGTATAAAAATAACTATTTTTATTATCTAGGAACGCCGCCCCTAAACCGAACTTTAGCCTTTGATATCCCTCATCTGTAAAATAGATTATTATTCCTCATCTGTAGAATAGATTTCTATTGAACGTTTACAAATAAAATTTTAGCATAGGAAAAATCAATGGTTTATCAAGTAAATAAATGTTAATTAATGTTGTTTAGTATGGGGGTTGCGAGATTTTTTCGATTAGTTACCCCAAAATAAATATGTGTCAAAATACGTTGTGTGCAATGCTATTTATTACCCCTCTGAGACTTGAAATTGAGAAAAAACTGACTTATTTATTCTACACTAGTTGCGTATTTAATTTGCTAATCTAATTTTCTTTATTTTAACAAGTTGACTGTTCACAAAGATGCTCACACGTTGACTGATGATATCACAACCAGTGGCGTAGCTAGCATGGGTGGCACCCGGGGCGGAAATCGCGGTGTCACCCCCCCCCCCCCCCATTAATTTTTTTTTTGAGATATTCAAAACACAAATTTTGACTTCCTAAAATAAAAAAAAAACATTTCTAGCTAGTAAAATATGTAAAAAATAATTGTTATCCTCAAAATTAAAAACACTAACAGAATAACAGCTTTTTCAACAATCGATAGGTGATCATTTCCTTCGCGAGTTCCCGTCAATCACAATGTACGAAAGAAATGAGAATGACACAGGGGAAAAGCGAGGAATATTTCACGGGAATCCCCAACAAATCCATAGTAAGAGCTAGGAACGAAAATAAAATAACAGAAGTTATGGGGAATGCTGACCCACCGAGCCATATAGCTAACAGAGTTCCGTGTGTAGTCTTCAATTCTTATATGCTGCAAAAATCTGAAAAAAATCATTTGCTGTCATGAAAACATAATAATCAATTCTTAGTTTAAAACCAGTTTTGTGTTCAGAGTGTAACGATAAAATTTCAATCGTGAAATAGTAAAGGAGGCGTTTAAGTATAACGTAACTGTTACTCGTGTTATTCGTGTTATTCGTGTTCTCAAAAGAGATACATATGAAGTCAGTTGCTGACTCAGTGTGGAGAAAAACCTTTTTCATGTTTCAACTGCAACTATTCATGTACTATGAAGAGAAATCTAAAAATCACACGTTTACCGACAGTGGGAACAAACCTATTTCATGTCCTGACTGCAACTATTCTTATTCTCGAACAAAATAACTAAAACGGAACTTGCTAACTCACGTTGATGAAAAACCTTTTTCATGTCCCGACTGTAACTATTCATGCGCTACAAACCGGTATCTAAAAATTCACACCTACCTGCCTTGTTTTTAAAACTGGTATTTCAGCACTATTAAACATGCTAACACAATAATAACTTCTTCACTAATTCACGTCAGTCCATAGATAACAATTCACGAGTCTACGTTAATCACAATATACGAACGAAATGAGAATGACACAAGAAATATTTCAGGGAAATCCCCGACTGAGCTAGGAACAAAAAAAACATTTTTCGGGAATCCCTGACCAACCAAGCCATAGAGCAAAATAACAATCAGTGTTAACGTGTAAAATATTTTTTACGGCAATTTTGCACTTTCGTAAGTTTTTTCTCCACGTTCGAGTGTCACCCCCTGCTCGGGTGGCACCCGGGGCAGGCCGCCCCCCCCGTCCTCCCCTCGCTACGCTACTGATCACAACTATATAATATTAGTATGTAAAAAAAAAAAAATAAATGCCAAAACAATAAATAATTTATGTATAATGTTAATTATTTGTTGTACTGATATGTTCTTCTATGTGTATAATGTTTGTAAATGTTTTACGACACATTTATGATATGTCTGTAATCTTGTTCTTTTCATACCTCGAGAAATAAAAGAAAGTTTTTTTTATTTATTTATATATTTGTTAAATTATTTTGTGTTATTTAGTACAATTAAACAACAATATTTTTAACCATGGCAGTAGCTGTCGTGCAAGGCTGCAGAAAACCATATCAAAACTGCAGCGAATCACGCTTTATTTTAATAAAACAAATATAATAATGATCTTTTCGTTATTTGTTTTTGGGGTGTTATGCCGTGTTGCGCTACCTCCTTCTATAGCCAACGTTTCGGACAGCGTTGCAATGTTGCAGTGATCCGGTAGATCTGCCCTGATGATGGACACTGCAACGCTGTCCGAAACGTTGGCTAAAGAAGGAGGTAGCGCAACACGGCATAACACCCCAAAAACAAATAACGAAAATACTTTTGGCCGTGAAAATCTTAAAACGTATCATAATAATGATCGTTTATTTCAGAATGTTGTGCAATGCAATTCATTCCATATTTTGAAATAGTTCAAACATTGACAAAATAACAATGCATTCATACATAGAATGGAACAGAAAATAAACGAAAAATATAGTATATAATAACAAATCCAAAAAAATATGCAAATATCCGTTCATGGGGGATATTTGACAGGCTCCCATTTCCAGAAGGGCATCAGGGGGGACTCCATCTCCATCCAGGCAACCATGGAAGTGATGATGGTATTCTTCGACTTGCATAGTCTGCGCCATAAGCTTCCCCTGCGGTGGAACAAAAGTTTATTTTAATATAAACAGTTAACTTTTCATGAGTCTAGTTTTTGCACTGATAATTCGTGGTGGAATTCCATTGTATTATAATTAGTGGAAGAAAGTACAAAAGTGTTTAATTTCAAATTATAAGTTAACTTTTCCTTTTTATTATCTATCTGAGTGTCTGTATCTAGAGTCGGTCTGTCACACGGAGTATCAAAAGGCAATATGACTTCCACTGCCACGTCTTCCAGATTCACAGGTAACACCGCTTCATCTTGTGGTTTTGGTTTTGTAGAATTCATATATATTTTTTCACGTATCAGACACCTCCCCTGTCTGTTTCTTAATTCTAAATTACCTACATTTACTTTTATCCAGGGAAATATAGGAACTACACCTTTCAGTAGCTTTTGCCTGTACAGTACATCTGAAAATAAAATTAGGCTCAAACTTCCATACTTACATGATATAAAATACGAAACGGTCTATGTTGAAATAATAATAATTTGTCATTCTATGTCAAATGTTTCTTTACGTGTTCATTAAACTATACGACAAGTACTCTCTATATTATATTGGGGATTCAATTATAGTAAGATATTAATTGAATGAGTCATGTACTTACTGTTATAGTTAATATTATTCAATAGATAATCTGTGTCCCTGAAATGAGCTTTACAGGCAACAGAATCAGGAGTCGATACCCATTTGGAATGCCTAATTGAATGAATCCATTTCGCTTTCAAGTCTTTTAATCTTTGGGAAACTCGTCTCCACCCCTATTTCTACACATCGGAATACTACAACTGGTTGACGGCATTATTATAATATTTAAAAACACTAAATTGCGTCAAACGGCCTAAAAAATGTATGGGATCTGACAGTTAAATAAAATAGTTGGACCGCTAGGACATTAGCGAACCTAGCGGCCAAAATCGTGCGAAAACTGCCCATTGTGAAGGCACAAGTCGTTGCAGCAAGTTTTTGTACAATAAAAATAAATCCTCAAATAAGAAGTGTGTGAGTGCTCCGTGTATACGAAGTAATAAAATTTTTAAAAAATATACGGAAACACAAAACCCCCAAAAATACCCCTAAACATATTAAACCAGTAAAAAATCCCATCTCACTTATTTTACCCCTAAGTTGGCAACCCTGAGCGAGAGATGGCGAAAATCAAAATTACAAACCTATCTTTACAGCTCCATCTATGAAACTTTATCTATGAGTTTTCAGCACTGCTACGTCACGGACCACGGTTGAAAAATTTGAACGAAGATATACGCCCCTGAATCAGGGTACCATCAAATAGAGAGGGTGTTGGAATATTTGATGCTGGCAACACTGATTGTTCCGGAACAATCTTCTTTTGTTATTTTCTTCTGTTTGAAATTGAGTCAACTTGTGTATTGTTTACCTGACAATAAAATACTTCTGTACCTTGCAATTGAGTCTATTTAATTACAAACTAACATAAGTAACATAAACCTAAAGACCAGGCAAGGAAATCTTAATAATTATCTATGACTTCATTATTGTCTATGTATAACCTAAATATTATATTGACACGTGCTTTCTTTTTCGTCAGTCGTTTCTTCCTGTTTCCAATGTTTAATCCGCGCAGTTAAATTTATCATCCCATACTCTAATAGTTATTGGTAAGTACTAATCATGTATGATCGTGTGAGAAATGTGGATATCCGCAAAGAATGTAAGGCTGATGTTAGCATAATGAGTAAGATTAAGAAAGGGATCCTTAGATGGTTTGGGCATGTAGAGCGAATGGACGAAGATATAATGGTAGAAGAAGTCGGTGACGACCGAGGATGACATGGCACGATCAAGTGAATCAAATATTTGAGTCGGGTCATGTCAAAAGTCAGAATAATATAAGATTATGTATGAGACGATCTATGAATGTGAGTGAGGCAAAGAGTGTGTGCCAAGACCGAGTTGGTTGGCGGTTCGTCCTCTCTGCCTACCCCTACTTGATGGTTAGTTACTTAGTTACCAATGCTAATATCAATCACGCTTTTCGTTTGGTAGCGGCTGACAGCCAAACTGATCGACATTTGTACTTTAATTTGAGCTAGGATAGGCTCACATGAACAAATGCGCTGTGTTTAACGCGACCTAGCTTTCCCTACCAATGCCAATCAGAACAACCCCCCCCCCTACGTGTGTAAGGATATTCATGTTACATTTTGTTAGAAGAACATTTGAAACATCAATTATAAGTCTTCGTATTTTGGACTAGGGTCTCTGTGGGAAATTAAATTGCTGCTTTGACTTGAGCAGTACTGCGGTGAGACAGCAGCAATCTACCGTTAATATAAGATAGCATCTACTCGTACTTTCTTCTTCTTATCCCAGAAATTTGACAAAATAGACGTCAGTCGTAGAAATATCCATTGTTACTTGTAGAAATATCCATTGTTACCTAGCTTATTGCGTAAATCAGTTGTGTACTTCTTCCTAAGCCCTGCACTCAATAACACAAATAACATTAGCGGAACTGGTTGTTGTAAACAAGTCCCTAAATAATATTGGCAGCATATCGTTTTTAATATGCATTAAAAAACTACATTATATTATTATCATGTTAAAAGCGGAATGGCGGATCCAAAGTAAGGTAATACCGGTTTATCTTGAGAGATAGATATTGTGTACATTGTATCGAGTTAGGCTGCTATTGATGGCGATTCTCTCCACCTTTTTCAAATGTCAAATGCGAGCTTAAAATACCTATTGTCACAATAATTATTAAATTCTTATTT
This sequence comes from Limnephilus marmoratus, assembly GCA_917880885.1. Classification (NCBI taxonomy): domain Eukaryota; kingdom Metazoa; phylum Arthropoda; class Insecta; order Trichoptera; family Limnephilidae; genus Limnephilus; species Limnephilus marmoratus. The sequence continues at coordinate 48,958,142 of OU862907.1, read as the reverse complement.
CAAAATATGAGTTATGTTTACGACTTCAATATTTGGCAAAATATTTCAAGGAAAACCAAATATTCAAAACTCACGCGAAATAAATTTCCATTATAAAAATGTTCTGTTTCAGGAATTTTTTTGACTTGAACCAATCATCAACGCTACCACAGCAGTGTCATGGATCTACTAAATCCTGATACTGTTTCCATCAACACGGAACCAGGTCCCCAGGAAGAAGGCGGAGGTGTAATGCTGTGTACGGATAATAATTTCGACCTCCAAGATGTAAAGAAGGAATATTTTCAATATGCAGAGATTACTCAGACAGCTGGTTAGTTGCATTGAATATATTAAAAAATGTGGCATGTTTAATTTTTAAATTATTTTTAAAACATGCCACATTTTTAATTTGGAATTATTAACTTTAAATTATTACTCGCAATAAGTTCCTGATTCCTCAAGTATTTACCCCTTTTTATTTGGGACATGTTATCAGTTACACGTTACAGTTACGTAAATATTTGATGGAAATAAAAACCTTTTCATTGACTTCTTCAAGAGCGGGGTCCTTCTTGAAGCGTTGGCAACTGATGCGGACATCTGGTGTCATTATTTTATCTTAAAGTTCGTATCCAAATCCACGCCTATATACATATTATGTTAAATGATTGGGTTTTAAATCATTAAAATTTTAAATCATTTAATAAAGTCTAGTTGTATGTAATTATTGTAGTGTATGAATGTAGTACATTTAAAGAACATAACAATTATCAATGTTCGTATTGTCGTTTGGGTTTTGCAGGCAGCACTAATGTGGAGACAGTGGCCATCAAGGAAGATCTTGGATCCCGAGAAGAAGATGAAGGGAGTTTTCCATTTATGGAAATTGACACGGACCTGTCGGATGTTAAGAAAGAATGCTTTGAACGCGTCGAAATGAACCAGACAACAGGTAAAACCTATTTTCATTGTAAAAACATTATCTGGTATCCATCTTTTCAACTTTTCGCGGAAAATAAATCTTAATGAGCCTTTTTTATTCATATTCCTTTTCAAATTTGTCGACAGATCTGAAGACGCATCCTGTGGATAAACGATTCTTTTGTTCTCAATGTGACTACTCTTACTATCATAGGAATGATTTTGTAATTCACCGTCGCACCCATACAGGAGTTAAACCCTTTTCTTGTTCCGAGTGCAACTATTCATGTTCTCAAAGGGGCAGTCTAACGATCCACATGCTGACTCATGGAGAAAAATCTTTTTCTTGTTCCGAGTGTAACTATTCTTGTTCTCAAAAGGGCAGTCTTACGATCCACATGCTGACTCACAGTGGAGAAAAACCTTTTTCTTGTTCCGAGTGTAACTATTCTTGTTCTCAAAAGGGCAGTCTAACGATCCACATGCTGACTCACAGTGGAGAAAAACCTTTTTCTTGTTCCGAGTGCAACTATTCATGTTCTCGAAAGAGCAATCTCACGAAGCACAAGCTGACTCACAGTGGAGAAAAACCTTTTTCTTGTTCCGAGTGTAACTATTCTTGTTCTCAAAAGGGCAGTCTTTCGATCCACATGCTGACTCACAGTGGAGAAAAACCTTTTTGTTGTTCCGAGTGCAACTATTTATGTTATCAAAAAGGCGATCTCACGAGGCACAAGCTGACTCACAGTGGAGAAAAACCTTTTTCTTGTTCCGAGTGCAACTATTCATGTTCTCGTAAGAGCAATCTCACGAAGCACAAGGTGACTCACAGTGGAGAAAAACCTTTTTCTTGTTCCGAGTGTAACTATTCTTGTTCTCAAAAGGGCAGTCTTACGATCCACATGCTGAATCACAGTGGAGAAAAACCTTTTTCTTGTTCCGAGTGCTACTATTCATGTTCTCAAAAGAGCAATCTCACGAAGCACAAGCTGACTCACAGTAGAGAAAAACCTTTTTCTTGTTCCGAGTGCAACTATTCATGTTCTCAAAAGCGCAGTCTAACGATCCACATGCTGACTCACAGTGGAGAAAAACCTTTTTCTTGTTCCGAGTGCAACTATTCATGTTCTGAAAAGCGCAGTCTAACGATCCACATGCTGACTCACAGTGGAGAAAAACCTTTTTCTTGTTCCGAGTGCAACTATTCATGTTCTCGAAAGAGCAATCTCACGAAGCACAAGCTGACTCACAGTGGAGAAAAACCTTTTTCTTGTTCCGAGTGTAACTATTCTTGTTCTCAAAAGGGCAGTCTTTTGATCCACATGCTGACTCACAGTGGAGAAAAACCTTTTTCTTGTTCCGAGTGCAACTATTCATGTTATCAAAAAGGCGATCTCACGAGGCACAAGCTGACTCACAGTGGAGAAAAACCTTTTTCTTGTTCCGAGTGCAACTATTCATGTTCTCATAAGAGCAATCTCACGAAGCACAAGCTGACTCATAGTGGAGAAATACCTTTTTCTTGTTCCGAGTGCAACTATTCATGTTATCGAAAGGGCAGTCTAACGATCCACATGCTGACTCACAGTGGAGAAAAACCTTTTTCTTGTTCCGAGTGCAACTATTCATGTTCTCGAAAGAGCAAACTCACGAGGCACAAGCTGACTCACAGTGAAGAAAAACCTTTTTCTTGTTCTGCGTGCAACTATTCATGTTCTCAAAAAGGCAATCTGACGAGCCACATGCTGACTCACTCTTGATAAAAACCTTTATTGTGATCTAAGTGCAGCAATTCGTCGTCTCAAATGAGAGATTTGAAGAAGTACGTTGGAACTATTGTTGCAGAATAAACTTTTTCGCATTTTGTCGACGACAAAGTTACGCAAGTCACCGGTACGAAGCAACCAAGACAGGAACTGGTTCAAAAATAGCATGTTCCTCGAATCCACTGTCATCTAGTGATCTCTAGTCACCGGTACAGAATAACCGAGACATGCAATGGCGTCGTTTGTAGTATATAACTGTTTGATACAACTGAGTATTACCGTCAAACTTTACATATTCGGAGCGATACTGCAAATTTATTTATATTGTAGTACTTATATTTGCCTAGGGCACGTCACCATGCTAGCTGCCGACGGAATTGGTGACTTCTTCTTATGAATTCTAAAATTAGAAACGGAACTACAATAGTTAAATCGAATGTAGCCATAAAAAGGTGTAAAACGAAATGGTTTTCTACTAGTTGGTATTGCGGTATACTTCGAACTGGTTTTCTGCGTTTAGCTTTGATATAGCCATCAATTACCGAATACCAAGACCCATGCCGACGAAGTATTGACTAGGTCGTAATTTTTTTTTGTTTATGAAGTCGAATTTTGCGTTCTTTTTTAATTTATCAAAGTCAACTTTAATGGGGGGATGAAAAGTTACAACACGTTATCCGCTACGGGTGCCACCCATACCAGTTACGCTACTGAGGATACTGTAATAGCACCTCGTAGTGGATTGGACCTGGCAACACGGTATCACTTCCAAGTACATTATGCACACATTTCACCACTAACAATTACACATCTACCCTAATGATGGATACTGTAGCGATGTCCGAAACGTTTGCTAAAGAAGGAGGTAGCGCAACACGGGATATCTTTCCAAAAACAAATCACAAAAATAATTTTGGTCGTGAAAATCTAAAAACGTATCCACAGAATGTGGTTGTTTGATTTTAAGTAGTATTTAAGTGAATTTTGTTCTGAATCCTTGTCAGAATATCCTGAATCACAATAATTCTGAATCCTTCTCAGAATATCCTGAATCACAATAATTCGGATAAATACACTATTTTTTTTTTCCTACTGGGTAGGGTTAACCTATATATTTTTTTAAATTTAGATATTATAATAATATGATCTCAATTAATGAAACTAGTAGTGTATTTCTTTTTAATTCTTATTTTATTAAGTGAAACTTTAGTTGAGTTCTTGGTCATTTTGTTGGTGGTTATTTTGAGTCTGCACTTTTTTCCTATTAGTGTGTGTTTTGAACAGGCAATTTATACTGAATATAATTTTCCTTAAATTCCGTAAAGTTTTAATTCGGATCGTTTCCATTATGTTATTTATAAAATCAACCAAAATGTGTTGAGCATGTTAATGTTTTTAACATTTATAATGAAATAGGTATGTTTATTATTATGTCAGAAATTTTATTCTATATCTAATTTAATGTTTTTTTTCTTTTTTCATTTTATACGATCGATATTACATAAACGGTTAATTAGTTTGTGCAGTTTAGTTTAGGGGATATTAATTATTTACAATTATTCGGATAATATAGTCATCATTTGACTAAGGCATTTACACGTTTTAGACATAAGTAACTAGCTATAAGTCTTAGATATAAGTTACCAGCTATAACTCTTAGATTTAAGTTACTAGCTATAAGTCTTAGTATAAGTCACTAGTTATAATTGTAAATCTTACTTGTAAGCCAGTTATATTTATTCCTATATATATGTATTTGTTCAGCGCTCTTGAGGTGATTTTTAATTAAAACGGCGCTTTATAAATTAACCAAATAATTTTATTGTGACTATTATTATCATGTGCAGTACCCAGAAAACTTTCTTGTGGAGAGTCTCGTTCACCAAGGAGCCCGATGAAGATCATCGTATATCAGTGATCATAGGGTGGTTTATTGCATTTAGTAAACAGCAAACAATCAACTTCTTTATTTGAGATTGTGCTTACTGTTCACACTGTACGTAGAAATGAAATAACATGGTTTTAGGTTCTATTCTGAAGGATCAATCTCGTACTTTAAATTTTCCATAACTGGCGTCATGAGTAGTGTTCCTTTATACAGCGGACTGAACAATAAACCACTTCTTCTTCTTCAATGGCGCTACAGCCCATTTCGAGCCTTGGCCTCCTTCAAAATAAGCCTCCACCGCCCTCTGTCCTCGGCCGTCGTCTTCCAATCTGCAACACGGAGTAATCCCTTTGCATCCTTCCTGACGTCATCCTCCCATCTCAGCCTAGGTCTGCCCGCCTTTCGTTTACCTCCCGGGCATCCTGTTAGAACCTTCTTCGGTACTCGTGTGCTTGGCATTCGGTGCACATGTCCGGCCCATCTTAATCTTTGGAGTCTTAAATGGGTGGAGAGTCTGGGAGCTTGGTAAATATCATTGAGCTCATTATTATAGATCTCCCTCTCGCACCGCTCCTAAGATTCTTCGAAGTACCTTTCTTTCGAAGATGTCCAGCCGTTCCGCTGACTTTGCTGTCAGTGTTCCCGCCTCGCATCCATAGGCCAAGACCGTTCTGATAATTGTTTTTTATTACGTTATTTTGGTTTTCCTATGGACGTTTCGGGATTTGAACACTGGCAGCAACGCGAAGTAAGTTTTGTTAGCGGCTGTAATGCGCTTTCTTACTTCTACTAGGTCTTCATTGTCCTGCGTTATGATGGAGCCCAGGTAGGTAAACTTTTCGACCACTTCGAAATTATAATTGTCTACCAACTATAAACTAATAAACCACTATTATTAACATATTTATTTATTAATTTTATTTTAGTAATTTGTACATTTAAGTTTACAAATTTCTAATTAATTATAATATTTCATATTGCAAACTAAATTTTATGTAGCTCCTACAATATGTCTTGAACTTTCCAATTGGTGTGGATTTCAAAGTCTCTGGTAGCTTGTTAAACAAATTCATCCCCTTGTACAGCAAACTGTTCTGCGTATTCGCCTTATCCTTTTTTTGAAGCCTGATTTCTTTGCATGTTCTTGTGTTATGTCTGTGAATGTCTTTGTTGAATACAATTTTATTTAAAATGTTGTTTATTATTTTATGTATAAATATCATCGTATTCAAGGTCAGCATCTGTTTCACGGTTAGCCAATTCAGTTCCTTTAACATTTTGTTTACTTTTGAAAATCTATTCCGCCGTAATATTGTTCTCATTGCCCTGTTTTGGAGAATTTGAAACTTATTTTGTTCTCGATCGTTACATAGGAAAAGGATAGTTGAGCAATAGTTAAAATGTGGAGCAATAATCGAATTGTATATAGTGATTGCAGTTTTACTAGATAGTTTTGGCCGAATTCTTCCCAAAAAAAATTTATTTTTTCCCAATTTTCTTTTGTGTATATTCAGCATGCTTGTTGAATGTTAGTTTGGAGCCTAATATAACTCGCAAATATTTTTTATTTCAGTAACATTTTCAATAATTTCACCATCAATTTTAATTTTGCTTTCACTGGATGTCTTCTTGTATCCGATCACCATACATTTTGTTTTTTTTTTTTAATTTAATTTAAGCTTAATAATTTTTAGCCATCTTGATACATTGTTTAGCTCATTATTTAAAATATTTATTAGTTCTTCATAGTTATCTCTAACTAACTAACTAATCATCACGCCATTTCCCCGTAGGGGTAGGCAGAGAGGACGGACCGCCAAACAACTCGGTCTTGGCACACACTCTTTGCCTCACTCACATTCATACATCGTAGTTATCTCCAATTAAGTATATTAGTGTATCATCGGCAAATAGTCGTACTTTGCATTTTGAAAATATTTTAACCATGTCATTAATATAGAGTATGAACAATAGAGGTCCAAGGACCGACCCTTGCGGTACTCCTAATTTATTTTCCATTGGTTTTGAAAATTGATTATTAATTTTTGTTATCTGTTTTCTGTCTTTCAAATACTCTTCTATTAATTTAATGGCTACAGATGAAAAACCAATTTCTTTAAGCTTTTTATCAGTATTTCTCGATCTATAGTTTCGAATGCCCTTTGAAAATCCAAAAATATTGCTAAGATATATTTATTACTATTCATTCCTTCCTTCCACTCTTCGACAATTACGTTTAATGCTGTTTCACATGAGTGTTAAGATCTTGGTATATATCATAGGTTCCCAACGTGGCCGATAACGCCCCCTTGGGGGCGTTTCAGACCTTCAGGGGGGCGGTAGAAGGCAAAGAGAAAATTGGGGGGCGTTTCAGACTTTCAGGGGGGCGGTAGGAGACCCAGAGAAACCCATAGCTAGTTTACTAGCACATATCGAAAAAGTCGAAGACACGCTAAAGAATAAAAACTGCACATGGTCATGATAAGCAAAACCTGTATTACAGAAGAAATTAACCAAAATGAAACAATATTTCAGCGCTATTCGATAATTAGATGCGACTCATTTAGCAGGCATACAGGTGGAGTTATCACATTAAATCAAAATAATATCTCTTACAAAGTCACAAAAATGCTGTACTAGATAAAAATAATATCTGGATACCTACTGGCGATTTGAAGGATTTTAAGCTGGAAACCTATGCAGCTATTTATAATTCCCCAAATCAAAATGACAAAATTCTCAGATTTTTTTGAAGAATGGTGCCGTAAGCAAATAAATACAAGAGACTTAATAATCACCTGTGGAGATTTTAATATTCAATACAAAAAGCACAATATTACAAACCATCATAAATTGCCTAAGCAACTTGTCAAAAATTATACAAGAATGTGAAAAAACTCTAAAACCATGATTGATTTTGTAATTTCAAATGACTTTTACGCGGAAGTTAATGCTGCAGAAGAAGTCAAAATATCTGATCACGAAAGAATTATTACACAAATTAGATATAATTGTCCGAAGCCTCAGGGAACGCGAAGTATAATATATATACAGGAATAAAAAGAACTATAATAAGGATAAATTGTGTACGGCATTACAAAACAAAAAGTGGATCTGCGATAACCAAGGAAATTTAGACAGAAAAGCGGATGAACTAGTAGGACACGTGAAAACAGTAGTAAATGAACTAATGCCTACAACTAATATATATTTATGTATATAATGAATCCCTGTTTCCCTTGGTCACGCCTTCATTTCATATATTTTTTTTAAGTTTCCTAATACTTTGTAGAAGGTTCTTACCGAAAGAAAAAATAAGAAAATTGCGCAGAAAATTGGATAATTTCAGAAAACTTTTTAACTTCGCACGTTTGACAGTTTGCGCGTTTGACGAAATTGAATTGTGTTTTTGAACGTTTTTTTTTTTGTAAAAAAAGAATTATCTATGGATTTTTTAATGTATAGATATTTTAAATAGATACCTATGTTAGGTACCAATTTGATTAATTGTTCTTATAATATATAAAAATGAATATGTGTATTGTATGAAAAGCGAAAATTTGAATAAAAAAATTGTAATAGGTGGTACGCGAGCTGTTTGAAAACTGAATGTACTGGGACTGAATATATAGAACGCGGGAGGGGGATTGGCGGGACGGGGAAGTGGAAGAAGGGAAGGGGTAGGCGGGTGTAGTGTCCGAGGTACAGTATATCCGCGGGAGGGGACCGGTTGCCGGAGTTGGCCGAACGTAGCCGAAGGTTCCCGATCCCACCCAGATAGAGGTAGTGGAGGGGCAGGCGAGAGGCGCCGGCGGTACGGCCCCGGCCCAGTGTGACCAGATTTAGTAGTTTTCTACTTTTTTGGTAGATTTCGAGGTACCGGTAACAGTATCTAGTAGGTAAAAATTATTTGGTATATTTTGGTAGAATTCACGCTTTTAAACTATTCTGGCACTTTTTTGCCTTCATATGGCAAGCCTGTCGAAAAAACGCGGGGTATTCCCCTTTTCATCCCCTTTTTTCATATCATTAATATTACTTATTCGAGAGGGAAAGCTGTTGAGGGAATCCCACATGTATTGAAAAAAATTGATTAGGCAGGTTTGTCTTAATTTTCATTCTTTTCGTAATCATTCATGTCGTGAGCATGGAGTGTGATAGATTAGTGGGAACTCCTTTTTTGAAATTTTTTATAATGAAACGTAAATATACACAAGGATATCGTGGTGAATGGGAGCAAGATCCCTCATTCAAAAGGTTGTTAAATCTAAAGTAAGCACTACGAGTGCTCATTGTAAAGCATGCAACTGTGAAGTACTAAGTAGAGTGGCGTCTTTGAAGGAACACATGGCTACATCAAAACATATAAAGAAACATGAAAGGATGTGATGGTATGCAAATTACTTACGTTAATATGTGTTATGTATTTTCTAGTTAATTTAATGATTACTCTTGTTAAGACTTTTTTTTAATACTTTCGAGTTACGCAGTAGTACCCAACATAAAGAAGAACCATAACTCGATCACAATTTAAAAAAAAAACTTGGTATATTTCTGTAGATTTTAATTTTAAGTAATAAACATTTCTCTAATTTATGGTATTTTCTTTGTTCATTTTATTGTTTTATCGTTATAATCAAGAGAACAATAATTATGCTTCTTCGTTGTAACACAACAGCGAAAAAATGTACCTGATAGATTTTTAGTATTTTCTAGTTCTCTTTTGGTAGAATTTAGTAGTTTTTAACCTCCACAAGCAGTAGATTCGTAAAATGAAATCTGGTCACACTGGGCCCCGCGCTTCATTCCGTCGATTAACTTATCAGAGTAAACAGTGTACATCTTTCTGAATTGACTTATAATAAATAATCCTTCGTATAAACGAGACCTTTTTAATAAATGTATTTGTAAGTGTCACGGACATTACAGCGGGGAAGGTAAATAAGGAACGCGGGAGGGGAAGGGAATGCGGGAGGGTAACAGGGACGCACAGAAATGATATGCAGGGAGAAACAATTTATTTCTTTGAAAATGGCATAGCAACGCATGCTGGGAACTAGCTAGTAGTATATTAAAAGTTACAAATAAATGGTATTCCTACGAAATTCCTACATCTTCTAAAAAAACAAAGGGATACAGCTTATAAAGCCTGTAAAATACAATTTACAGAAGAAAGGTGGGAAAGCTGTAAGAAACTTAGAAACATGTATAGGTACAGAAATAAAACATACCAAAAATTCGTATTGTAGGCAAAAAATTATTACCTCTCAAAGTGATTCAAGAAAAATGCGGACTAAACTTAAAGAAATTATAAGCGGTAAACAGGGGGAAAACATTAAGGAAGTACGGTTCCCCGATGGAGTTGAAGATGATAAAACTAAAATAGCCAAAATTTTATACTAATTGTCGAAAACATAAATAAGAGCATTTCATTAGTCACAGATACTTACTTCTTCTCAATCATCAGAAAGAAGAGAGAATAATAATATTTTCAGGTAATAGTGAGTATTTAATGAAAAAATTTAATACGATAACGCAAAAATCATCGATGTGTGGAATTACTATAGCCATAATTAAAGATGCACTGCCAGCTATAGGAGACAGATTAGTTACACTGATAAATTTGTTAAAGGGAATTTTTCCGCAGTCATTGAAAACTGTCCAAAATAATAAATGCTAAAAATTTCGAAGACCTCAGACCAATCAATGGTTTACCTAAATATGAACAATTACTAGAATCCATAGTTAAAGAACAGATTAGTAAATTTATTGAAAAAATAACATTCTTGTAAAACAGCAATCTGGGTTTAGAAACAAATATTCATAATGGAAAACCAGTATGGATAGGAAGAAAATCATAATAGTAGTGTTCTTTGATTTTAGACCTGTTTTTGAAACGATAGACAGGGAAATACTAATAATGAAAATGAAATTAAAATAGAAAACAAAGAACCAAAATTGGAGATGCTATATCTGAAGAACAACAAGTAAACCTAGGAGTTCCTCAAGGATTTGTGTTGGGACCGCTCCTATTTATTAAGTATAGTGAAGTGCCTAAAGTACTGTTCTATCAAAATTTTGCTGATGACACACTTTTTTATTATAGCAAATAATATCGAAGATGCATTGTCAAAAATACAAAGCGAATTTCTATTAAAGAATACTTCTGTATTATCTATACAAGGTGTTAAGGGACGTACTTGTCTTACTTTAACCAGTGATTCCCGACATTATTTGGAGTAAAAAATGTAAATGAAATTTTGGTCTCCGGTGACTTTTTTTGATGACTTTTTTTTTCAATTTTTTTTTTCTCAAATTCAAAAAAAAAAATTCTTCCACATGGCGTCACTGGTCACTCAGCCGAGTAACCGACCAACCCCTCACCCCGCCTCCAACTATCCAACATCTATAATTTTTTTATGTTTTTGTAGAAAAAATAAAAAAATAAAACATCAAAATGTCACCGGAGACCAAAATTTCATTTACATTTTTTACTCCAAATAATGTCAGGAATCACTGGTTAAAGTAAGTCAAGTACGTCCCTTAGCATCCTGTATATTAAAGTTTATTTTCTCCGAAATAACTTAAAATAAATTTAACTATAAGTAAAATCATGGTAGTAGAGAAGAAACTCAATGAAATTACTACCCTAAATATAGGCAATCAAAATATTGAAGAAGTAGAAGAAATTAAATACTTAGGAATCATAATCGATAACAAATTAAAACTAATCACTAACTTTGAAATGTTAAATTAAAAAATTGCAGAAAATTTTATTTTCTTATGTAGGATAAAGGGAAAGTTAGACATCAAAGCACGTAAATTGGTCTACAATACCACTGTAGCGAGTCACTTGAATTACTGCACAAGTGTAATCTTTCTGAGCAATAAAAGACAAGTAAAAAGAATAAAAATAATTCAGAAAGGTTCCATGCCAACTCAGAATGAAACCAACTCAGAAACACCTCAGAAAGGTCATTAAAAGCTATGAAAAAATAATTTTCAAATTGCCGGTAACCCTAACCTAACCTAACATTTTTTATCATCACTCTTAATAACCTTTATGAGGTGCTTCTGGGTCGGTTTCATTCTGAGTTGGCCGGTCACCAAAAAAATATACAACAATAATTTATTTTTTTTAAAAACCATCTTGCCCCATCCCATTATCACCCCCCCCCCCCTCCCCGGTGTGGTAAATATAATCGTGACGATAATTGCTGTTTCAGATTTATGAGTTGGGGGGCGCTAGAAAAAAAAATATTCTCAAAGTGGGCGGTGGGCAAAAAAAGGTTGGGAATCTATGGTATATATGAATGCAAGGCGGGGACTAGCTACCAGCATAGACTTTTAAGTTTGTTCCGTCAGCAAGTCAGTAACACGGTAAAAGGAAAGTGACGTACGGCGAGCAGTGAAGGCGGCTAGTTGGCGATGGTCTGCAGACTCGTAAGCCGATTCAACATTCTACGTACAAGCTTCATTATGTTTCATAATCGGTTTATCCGTTGTTTAATATTTTTCGCCACTTGTAATTTTAGCAACTGGCACTCTTAGAATTAAGCATGATTATGATTTAAACTTTTTGATAGTTAGGAACTCTATACGCCGCATACCTACATATTAAATTTAAACCAGTTTTGTAAAATTTAATTTAATTTAATCTTAACTCTTGACAGGCCAAGATGACAAACATGAAATCCGTAACCATGGGGTCGGCTGATGACCCCGTGTAATCTTTTATCTTTTTGGACATTAAATTTTAAACCATAGAAATCACTTTTTTGTTTTGTTTTGTTATTTGCCCATTTATTGGGCAGGGAATATAACCTATATTTGACAAAATATTTTTTCCGGTGATCAATGATTTTTTCACTTTTTTTTTTAAACGGCACATTATGTATTAATCCTTTGGGCAGGAATACCTAAAATATTAAAAACATATTTTATGTATTTAAGCAGATATAAGAAGGATAGTGATTTTGGGGTCTACCTTTGGCCCAGATGGCTGCGGGAAAGTTAATTTAAACTAGTTTTGTAAAATGTAAAATTTTTACCGGATTCTTCCGATGACACATTTCGAATGAAAACATTCTCTTATTAGAAGTGAAGGTACTTATAAAATTCTAGTTGCGGGATATGCAGTAGCGTAACGAGTGGGGTGGACCGCCCCGGTGCCACCCGACGGTGGGGTAACTCTACACCCGACGCAGTGGCGTAGCAAGCATGATTTTTCCCCCATTATTTTTTTTTTGTGAAATTCAAAACACAAATTTTGACTTCCTAAAATATAAAAAAAAACATTTCTACCTAGACAAATACGTAAAAAAAAATATTATCCTCAAAATTAAAACACTTTTAAAAACACTAACAGAATAACAACTTTTTCAACAATCCATAGGTGATAATTTCCTTCTCGAGTTCCCGTCAATCACACTGTACGAAAGAAATGGAATGGACACAGGAGAAAACCGAGGAATATTTCACGGGAATCCCCAATAAATCAATAGTAAGAGCTAGGAACGAAAATAAAAAAACAGAATTTTTGGGGAATGCTGACCGACCGAGTCATATAGCTACAAATAACAGAGTTCCGTGTGGAGTCTTCAATTCTAATATGCTGCAAAAATCTGAAGAAAATCATTTGCTGTCATGAAAACAAAATAACCAATACTTAGGTTAAAACCAGTTTTGTGTTCAGAGTGTAACGATAAAATTCCAATCGTGATTTAAATAGTAAAGGGGGCGTTCAAGTATAACGTAACGCAATTTTTGAAAATGTTTGACCCTCTTTCCCCCTATGCAACGCGCCGTAACATTTTTCTGCACCTCCCTCCTCCTAAACGTTACGTAACACCCAAGTGACTATTTTTTCCTAAAAGTCTCAATTAAATTGCGCAAAGTACTGGAAAGTCGCTTAAATACCTTTGTCTTGTTTTAATCGCGTTTGCGGTAAAAATAAAACAAGAAAATTCAAACTCGGAATAGGTCCATGCGTATATTGTTTATTTTATTGTTTAAAATTGTAATTCATAAACAAATTGGGAAAATATTATCATTTTTATCGGCCTTTCATTCCTTTCGGATCTCCAAAATTTAATACTGTCTTACCTTTAATACACCTACATGGTTTTACACTCATATTTCGTTGTACATTAGTTACACTGAGGAGGCCCTGAAGAAAGTAATTTTACAAAGGTTTCCATATGGAGCAACACTTTACTCCACTATGAATTATAAGCTTACTCAGAGTGTAGTAAAACCTTCTTCATGATCTAAATGCAGTTATACAAATCCTTAAAACGAAGATTTAAAACTCCACACTATGATTCACAGAAGATAAAAACCTTTTTCATGTTCTGATTGTAACTATTCGGGTTCTCAATAGGGATACTTATGAAGTCAGTTTTTTTTTTTATTTTAGAAGAAAAGTAAATGTTTACAATAATAATATAATAATATGTTACATTATGTTACACTATAAGGTTTTATGGTTACCCAATTAGTAGAGAAATATTCTCGGGTCTAATTGGGGAGCTAGTCTAAGTACTTATATTTAGAACTTTACAAAAATGAAAATAAAATACTGTAAGATATTACAAAAAATTTTACAATTAGAAAAATACATATAATTATTAAAATAGAATATCAACAAAATATTGGCAACAGATTATATCTGAAAATCATCGATACCAATAAGATAATCTCTTGCTTATCTGTAAAAATACAATGCGAGTTTTTTTTTTAAATTTATGATAGTTTTTCTCACTTTTTATTGCATTGGGTAATTCGTTATATAGCTATGGGCCTAAATATTCATAATGGTGTTGTGCAGCTGTCGTGTTGCATCTAGGTACATATACGTTCCCACATGTTCTAGGTCTTATACTTCGTATTGAGGACACTTCAGATTCTTTAAAAACTGTTAAAATAGCGCTTTTTTAAATAGTTTTGAAACCGGTAGGACCTTAAATTTTTCAAAAAGTTCGCTAGTTGGTTGTTTTTTAATAATAACTTTGATGATCATTTTTTGTGTTGTTACTATCCGAAAAAGGTTATTCTTGTATATGCTTCCCCGTGCGATTATGCCGTACTGCAATACTGACTGCACAAAAGCAAAGTAAACCATTTTAATATTTGAATGACTTAGGATATTTCTTAAACGTATAAAAATGTAAGTAAGTTTTCTAATTCTTTTGACACAGTTTTCGACATGTTTCTTAAATTTCATGTTACTTTATATAGTGATCCCTAGATATTTGACATCTGTGGTTTTCTTAAGGATTTTACAATTATCGTTACATTCTCCTCCTTTACACGAACGACTGTGCACTGTCACTCTAATATTGAAGTCAGTTACAGGATCAGTAAGGTAAAAAGGTAAATATGATGTTTTTTCTACATTAAGACTGCGTAAGTTATCATCAAACCATTCCTTCAATATGCTGACTGTTGCTGACTCAGTGTGGAGAAAAACGTTTTCATGTTTCAACTGCAACTATTCATATACTATGAAGAGAAATCTAATAATCACACGTTTACCGACAGTGGAAAAAAACCTTTTTCATGTCCTGAATGCAACTATTCTTATTCTCGAAAAAAATAACTAAAACGGCACTTGCTAACTCACAGTGATGAAAAACCTTTTTTCTTGCCCCGACTGTAACTAATCATGCCCTACAAAACGGTATCTAAAAATTCACATGCTTACCCATACTGGACAAAAACCTTTTTCATGTCCCGACTGCAGTAATACAAGTTTTCAAAGGGAATATTTAAAAATCCGCAGTACGATTCACAGAAGAGAAAAATCCTTTTTTGTCCTGATTGTAACTATTCGTGTTCTCAAAAGAGATACATAAGAAGTCAGTTGCTGAGAAAAACCTTTTTCATGTTCCAACTGCAACTTTTCATGTACTATGAAGAGAAACATAAAAATCACACGTTTGCCGACAGTGGAACAAACCCTATTTCTTGTCCTGACTGCAATTATTCTTATTTTTGAAAAAATTACTAAAACGGCACTTGCTAAGTCACAGTGATCAAAAAACCTTTTTCTTGTCCCGACTGTAACTGTTCATGCACTACAAAACGGTATTTAAAAATTCACACCTACCTACCTTGTTTTTAAACTGGTCTTTCAGCACTAATAAACACGCTAACACAATAATAATTTCTTCACTAATTCACGTCAGTCCATAGATAACAATTCACTGCACGAGTCTACGTTAATCACAATTCACAATATACGAACGAAATTAGAATGACACATGGAATATTTCAGGGAAATCCCCGACTAGGCTAGGAACAAAAAAACATTTTTCAGGAATCCCCGACCAACCAAGCCATCGCATGCGGTCCGCAAGGCCTTTTGGTGCGGCCTGCTGAAATAACCACAAAAAATTTCACAGAACGGGATGGGTTTTTCACGGTGTTTCAGATACATTGTAAGACGTCATTAAATTGTTAATAGCAAGTTGTTTAGATACCAATAAAAACGTGATAAAACCTCCCATCTTACTTTTATTTTAATTTGTTATTGTGAAACAATAGTGAAATTCCATCGGAAAATTTAATTTTCTTGAACGGGACAGTTCCGATATTTTAGGATTCAATGAAAAAATTCCATGTGTTTCCAACAACTTAATTTAAGCTGGTTGACTAGTAGACTCCTATGCAGATCCATTCTAAAGGTAAAACCAATCTTGTGTTCACAATGCAAATTCCTGTTGCGGATTAATATCCTAACCATAACGCACTTCGAAGGTAATACCATTTTGATGTTCCAGGTGCAGTATTAATTAAAGCTGGGGACTCACAATCCAATTCACTCTGACAAAAAAAAAAACAGTTTTGTGTGAATGCAAAGTAAAAAATCCGTGAAAAAATTCAATGAAATATTCCATGTGTGGTTTTGTCTGTTTACGCATTTCGTAGAAACCCGTTCTCGTTTTTGAATGCACTTATAAAATTCTAGTTGCTTAATGCATTCAGTATTAGAGAAAAGCCATTTCTATATACTCAGTAAAATGGCTACACTCAATAATTTTAAGTCTCCGTGTATAGATTCACCCAATAACTGAAACCAGTTCTGTGTTTAGAATGCAACGAAAAAAATCCCTGGTGGGGTTTCATTTTTTGACGCATTCCTCGTGTTAGAAGTGCATTTATAAAATTCTAATCGCGTACTTTGTGGTTTTAATTCTCCACGTATAAACTCACTTTATAAATTAAACCAGTTCTGTGTTTAGAATGCAACGAAAAAGTTTCAGGTGGAGTTTTATCTCGCTAACGTTTCGTAAGAAACCAGTCTCGTGTGTGAAGTGCATAAATATAAATGTGTGAAATACATTAATACGCAGTTATAAATTTGTAGTTGCATATGTGCTGCCAGTATTGGAGGAAAGCAATTTCACATTCTGAGTATAGTTTTAATTCCCCGCGTACAGATTAAAACCCATCCGTAATTAAAACCAGTTCTGTGTTAAGAATGCAACGAAAACGCATCAGGTTTTATTTCATTTGCTGATGCATTTTGTATGTTGGAAATGCATCTATAAAATTCTAGTTTCTTATTTTTTGCTGCCAGAATTAGAGGAAATCCATTTTCATGTTCTGAGTGTAGTGCATTTTGACGGAAACCATTCTCGTGTTCAAAGTGCAGTTATAAAATTCTGGTTGCAGACTATATGCAGCCAGAATTTCAGGAAAACCATTTGCATGTTCTGAGTGTAGCTATAATTAAAGAGTGTTGGCAGTTACGTAACGATTTTTTTAATCAGTTGCAGTAGAACCAGTTCTTTGATTCGAATGTGGCTCACCCCCCCCCCTGCGACTGAAATCGGAGTGCGGCCCGTGGGTTAGAGTATGAACATCCAAATGGCCCGCGACGCTAAAAAGGTTCCCCACCCCTGCCATAGAGCAAAATAACAATCAGTGTTAACGTGTAAAATATTTTTTACGGAAATTTTGCACTTTCGTTAGTTTTTTCTCCACGTTCGAGTGTGAACCCCTCCTCGAGTGGCACCCGGGGCGATCCGCCCCCTCCTCGCTATGCTACTGACCCGACGGGAGGTGACACCCGACCGTGGAAAATAAATTACGAAGGAAATTGTCACAAAAATATTGAATACGGTGTAATTTTCTTGCCTCTTGGTCTTTTTATACGCGAAAATAGCATATTTCTGAAATTCATTCTCTATCAACCCCCCCCCCCCCCCCCCCCAGGACGGACCAATTTTTTACACTCTTGTGAAGTTGAAATTAGGGGGGGGGGGGGTGACACCACGTCACCCCGGTGCTACTGAGCAAAATCCTCGATTTCCGAAAGAGAAAATTTGTAACGTACCCCCCCCCCCCCCCGCCCCCCGTCAACACCGCACGCTACTGTGTTCCGCATTGATATTTTACAAAGTTGGCCGCCTTAATATATGTATCTATACCTACAATAATATATTGTTTTAACCCTAGAGTAGTCGCACCTTTCCATGATTCGTGAGTGCTCGCGTGGTTGGCATTTTGCCGCCCATACTTAAAATGTTTTTTTTTTGCAAATAATAGTTAAACAAGTTTGCAATGATTTTAAAAGAACAGAATAAATTATAAACTATCAGAAAATTTTATTAATGTTTTATACTTAGTATTAGAAAAAAAGCCTTGAGAAATCTTCAGTTAATTTTTTTTAATTTTAACGATACCTTTATCTAAACCTATATAAAAAAGGAAAATTATTAACAAAGTTAAACATTTTCATCATCTATAACAGGGGTGGGGAACCTGCAACCCGCGAGGCGTTTTGGTGCGGCCCGCGGGCACTTTGGTGCGGCCTGCTGAAAGAACCACAAAAAATTACACAGAATGGGATGGTTTTTTCACTGTGTTTCAGATGCATTTTTTTGTCGTTATTACAAAATCGTTACTCGCAAGTAGTTTAAATACAAATAAAAAAGTGATAAAACCTCCCATTTACTTTTATTTCAATTTGTTATTGTGAAACGGTAGTGAAATTCCATCGAAACTTAATTTTCTTTTACGGGACAGTCCCGATATTTCAGGATTGATGGCAACTCTATTCGGAGGGTAGTCTTAGGCAGTCTGTCATAAACATTATTTTTTAGTCATCGTTGCGGAAGTAAAGTGGATTTAAATAAAATAAAATATTATATTATTTTAATATCTTTTTAATAAAATCCTATTAATGACAACTACAAAGAAAAGAAAAGTGGAAGCTGAGTGAAACGTGAAATCATTTGAAACTAAATTAAGGCTGTGGAAAGAAGCTCAAAATTATCAACACGATTTTCAAACACTGCAAGGACGA
Organism: Limnephilus marmoratus; assembly: GCA_917880885.1. Classification (NCBI taxonomy): domain Eukaryota; kingdom Metazoa; phylum Arthropoda; class Insecta; order Trichoptera; family Limnephilidae; genus Limnephilus; species Limnephilus marmoratus. The sequence goes on along the minus strand of OU862907.1, from coordinate 48,939,271 downwards.
AAGCCTTCTACATCGCTTGAATATGCTGGTGAGTGCGCAAAATTAAGTGAGGCTTTTAATGAACAATTTAAGGACGTGAAAAGAGAGCCAACGGATTTGAACATATTTGCTACACCGTTCAACTTCGATCCTTCGAATGTGCCTGATAATCTGCAGCACGAAATTATTCAATTACAAAGCGATGACGAACTAAAAGCTACCTATAACAATCTCCCCAAATAAAGTCAGGAATCACTGGTTATATTAAGTCAAGCACGTCCCTTAACATTTTGTATATAATACAAACAAATGCCATAATACTTGTCACACTTCTGGCTTAAAAAAATCATTACAATATGTAATTTATTGTAATTAGTTAAATAAATATAAAATTATATTGCGGACAATAAATATGTTACAAAATATAGAAAACCATTCACGTAATCAGATTACAATTTAATTTAAGCTGGTTGACTAGTGGACTCCTATGCAGATTATAAAGGTAAAACCAATCTTGTGTTCACAATGCAAATTCCTTTTGCGGATTCATCTGCTAACTGCTAACCCTAACGCATTTCGAAGGTAAAACCATTTTGGTGTTCTAGGTGAAGCATTAATTAAAGCTGGGACACACAATCCAATACGCTCTGACGGAAAAACCAGTTTTGTGTACAAAATGCTATTAAAAAATCCATGTGTGGTTTCGTCAGCTTACGCATTTCCTTCTCGTTTTTGAAGTGCATTTAAGTTGTTTTTTTTTTTGTTTATTAAATACATACAAAATTTTCACTAATTGTGCCATTTAACCATGTAAAATTTTAAGTAACAATATGTAAAAAAAAAATCAGAATCAACCCTACATAAGCCAATCAATCATTTAGTTATAATTGAATCGATGGTTGTAATTCGCATGTTTTAATATTTTATTCTGGGGGGATTTAATTACACAATTTCGTTCCCAGATATGCTAATGTCTTTTGATACTTTGCCGTACTGCTCCCTGGGACCACATGACACTTAAAGAATTTTTGTCAAAATTGATCTGAGCATGAGAAAAGATAACTAATGTACCTCTTTACTAAGTGCGTCGTTTTCGCTTGTGTAGTGCGTTCTGCGCGAGGGCTTGGTTTATGGTTTTGTTGCGTCTATTCACCAATGGGAGAAATAAAGCTTGATTAGTCATTTGCGCGTGCCCCCATACACTTAAATTAATAAATAGTAAAGTTGGATTGTTATTGTTAAGATAATACGAAGCGACGTGAGCTCCATCTATATCAAATTGTGTGTACTTATAACTGTTGTTATTCATAACCCTTCAGGTTATGGGCCCAGCTATCATGTGCACATTAGTCTCTTCAATATCTGATTCATTTTCACTTTCAGTATTATCTCTTACTAAATTGTGCTCCTTTCGCGGTCTTCCCACTGAACCGGAACGTATTATACGTGGTCTTCCTCGTCCTCTTTTTGATGGTCCTATTAATCGTTCCCATGAGACTGTTGGTTTTCTTTTTATTTGTAACAGACCAGTTTCTCTACTTTCACCTGCTTCTATTACAGGCGTTCTACTGTTTTCTCTCATTTCATCATTTGTGGTTGGATCATTTAATTCTATATTTATTTGTTCATGGTCAGTATCTTCTTCTTCATCGAGTATTTCTTTGTACTCATCCTTGAATGCCGTTTCATTTATGAATTTTATATCTCGAGTTACAACGATTTTTCTCGTCTTAGGGTCATGTATTCTATAAGCTTTAGATTGAGTATCGTAGCCCACAAAAACTCCTAATTGTGACCTTGAATCAAACTTGCCTTTTTGAGGTCCTTTATCTTTATTATATGCTTTAGATCCAAACACGTGCATGTAGATTACTGTAGGCTTCTTCCCATTCCATAGTGTATATGGTATATTGCCACTTAAAGCTGTAGTTGGGCACCTATTTCTCACATAATTAGCAGTATTCACTGCTTCCGCCCAAAAAGAAGGAGGGCTTCCTGCTTGTCGCATCATACAGCGCGCCATCTCGACCAGAGTACGGTTTTTCCTCTCTGCAATCCCATTTTGTTGAGGCGTATAAGGCGCTGTTAATCTTCTTCTAATTCCTTCTTTTTTCAAGTACTCGTCGAATGTATTGTTGATGTATTCTCGCCCATTATCTATCTACATATATGTAATATTATTATATTTTAGCAGTAAACTTACCTGCGTATAATAACTAAAAAGCGTTGTTGCTTTGGTCTTCGTGGCCGTCACCTTGAATTCTCGTATAACATCATTTATATGTAACATAAATTTTTCTTTATTTTTTATTTTTTTCTTTAGCCGCTTTCCAAATTTGGGTGGCATTTTTTTGGCATTGCTGCGCTGGCAAGTCAGCATGAGAGCCTTTGTAGGCCAAAAATAGCTGGTGGTGTAAATCTCCCGCTTTTGAGGACATTATAGTACCTTTAATGACACTGACTGGAGTAATTTGTCTAAATGCGTAATTCGTGTTTGAAACGCTAACGAATACTGTCAACGAAAATAACATAAAAATGACGTACAACACAGCCGAGGGATTCCCCTTACAACACAAAGGAAAAGGGTTACCAACTCGGAAGTTTTTAATTCCCTGGTTTTTAATTTAAATACTGTAATAAAATGTTACGTAATGCATTGTTCGAACACCCCCCCCCCCCCCCCACGGAAGCCGTAACGCACCGGAACGTTTTGCAAGACCCCCCCCCGAGTGCGTTACGTAATACTTGAACGGCCCCTTAGTTATTGATGGCCTCCGTGGTCGAGCGGTAAGGCTCACGACTAGCAATCCGGAGGTCGCTTGTTCAAATCCCGGCGTGCGCAAGTAAATTTTATTTGTATTTCTTTGTGTTATTCCACAAACTGTTCATTAAAAATAATGAATAGTATATTTGCAGTACATTACAGAGTGGAAGATACTGTCAGTATCACCCAGTTGTAACATCACCATTACAGAATTGAAACATTGAATGAAATGGTTTTAGCCATGCTTGGTGACCAGATTTAAATATCCGAGTACTTCCCCATCTTCCCCTTCCTTCCCTAGTACCTTCAGTTTCACAACACACCCCAATTGGAGATGCCGCAGTCTCACCGCACTGATTCCGGGCGGATGGGAGCAGTTGAGACACCAATGCGAACACTGAGATTATTGAGAATTAGGATAAATGAAATAAAAATTACCAGTGTCCATTCCGCAGGCTCTACTGATTCCAGAGACGGCTGTTCTACTTCCTCCCGGCTGGTGGATGCCTGTTGATCATTTTGGACGGCAGGGCCATTGGAATCAAACCTTTCAAAATAGAATAGAAAATGTATGTCACGTTATATAATATTAAATTCTCACTATATTCAGTTGATGGTTAGTTTTGCTTTGTGGGAACTCTTTTCTTTCATATCATGATTCTTGTTTATTGGTCATCGTTCATTAGCTTCGCAGACCAATATCAATTGCCTTTTGTGTGTACTTTTTAATCTTTCTTTGGTTTGCTTTCATGTCGCCACTTCATCTTCGAGTCTCTGTTGCCGAAGGTTAAGGCGGCCAACCGTCCCGCATTCTGCGGGACCGTCCCGCATTTGCAGTTGTTGTCCCGCATTGCAATATTTACAAAAATAGTCCCGCAAATCGTCTAAAGCGTCCCGCATGTCCCGCATTTCTATATTTTTTTAAATACTGTCTATGGTAGTCAAATAAACTTCTTCTATCTTTAGTCTATTTAAGTCATTTGGTTAAGTTCAAGACAAAATTTGTCCCTGGAAAAGGCCCGAAGATATCGATCTAGGGATTGGTTTATTTACGTTACAAGCAAGAGTCCAAGAGCGCCAGTGTATTAGTAGTGATTGAGTTGTTTTGTTTACGAATTAGTGCACGCCGTGACACGTAATATTTAACTTTAATGAGGGATTAATTGTACCTAAACATACAAATAAATATGGACAAAGAACGTTAAATTACATGATTCCCAGTTGTTTAAATATGCTTCCAGCTGAAATTAAAAACTGTACCCAAAACAAACAATTGGTGAACTTACTGAAGACTTGGCTTACGAAAAGAACTAATTTGTATGAGCTTACAATAACTAAAGACTTTAAAATTGTTATTCATGTTTTCATAATTTTTCTTTTATCTAAGTATATTTCTGTAAAAAAATTATTTTATTTATATCTATAATTGTAAAAATGTATCTAAGTATATTTCTGTAAAATTTTTTATTTAATTTTATATCTTAAATTGTAAAAATGTAACTATTAAATCACTATAATAAGATCTTTAATGTAAAGAACCCGTTAGACAAACTACTAAAAAGTAGTTTATCGGGACCTTTTGTCTTATATTTGTAAAATGTATAAAATATAATTAAAAAAAAAGAAAAACCATATTTATCACTCAATTCAAATCAAATAATTTCTTGACCATGCCGACCGCGAAAAAACGGCGTTGTGAGTTCAGTGAAGAATTGCAAAAATAATTTTCTTTTTGGCAAAAGTGTAAACATTCTCTGAATGTAGTTTTAATTCGCCGCATACAGATTTAATTCAAACCAGTTTTGTGTTCAGAATGTAAAATTCTAAAGTTGGATTCGTCTTCTGACATATTTGGAAGGAAAATATTCTCTTATTCGAAGTGCATTAGAAGGGACCCCACCAGTTTCCAGTAATAAGATGTGCAGCTATAATTTAGTGCAGCCATAAGTATACGTCCAACTCTATAGAAGGCGTAATCGGTAAGTAAAGAACAAATTTTATGGTTTTCACTGTAAACCGTTGTTCAACCATATAGTACATAATAACAATGTTATAAGTCTCTCAGGACAATAATAACAGAATACATCCAAAATCTTATACAAATATAAATGATTCTACTTCCTATGTTGGCTTAAAATGTGGAAGGATATGTGATACCATATCGTCCCACATTATAAGATCTCAAAAAAATCTTATAAACCAGGTGGACATTACAAAACATTTTCTGTAACTAATAAAAACAAAATTAAAACGCTTTTCCAAAAGCTGAGGCTTATCTGACGCAGCCTATGTTTATAGAGTAAAACAATATTTTGACAATATTATACGAAATAAATGTACCAATAAAACAGAAGAAGAGTGAGAGAAAGAAAAAAAATACTTTGAATTTTAGCAATTACTTCTGTAACCTGACAAAATAGGGTCTAATAATGTCAATGCACTGAAGGTGAATAACAATAATTCTTCATTTAAAATCACTTAGAAAACAAAGAGATACAATCCCTGCGTCTCTGTGTTTTCTATGTAATCTGGAACAACAAATAATGACATTATCAAAAGCATGAACATAACCCAAAAAAAGGTATGTCTGAAACACGCAGAGATAGTGTGCGGATATGCCCGCGTATTTCAGGATACAAGACTTACAAGTAATAATCGTAACTTAATCCAAAAAAAGGTATGCCTGAAACACGCCGAGATAGTGTGCGGATATGTCCGCGTATTTCAGGATACAAGACTTACAACTAATAATCCTAACTTAATCATCTGTTCAGCCGACATCCAAACTTGCGTCTGTTTTAGCGTTAATACTATTGACAATTTAAACGTACATTTGCAGATATATAGTTTTAAATACATTCTCAACTCGAGCATTAGCACCAGAGTTGAGGATTTTATTGTAAGAAACAAACCAGCATCATCATTACCAATGTCGAACTTACAAAACACCCCCCGCGAAGTAATTACCCCATATCCGTAGAAATGAGCCTATGACAGGACTAATGACTGTCTGAACGCATGGAATCTCCATCTCGGTTGATCATACCGGTTTGAAATCGAAATTAGATAAAAAAAACTTCATATTTATGGCAAAAAATTTTTTTTTAAGTTAAATGTATGACATTTTATTACTAGTTACATATTTTGTGTAAGTAGCCCATTGAAATGAAAAAAAATTTTGTCCATTTAAATTAATATGTAAGTAGCTCAAAAAAAATATTTTTTTTTTCATTTAAATTTATATGTAAGTAGCTCATTTAAATGAAAATTTAAAACGTCAGTTAGACATTAGTAAATAAACAATTTACAAGTATAATTTATAGTAGGTTTTGACAGAGCTTTATACATATTTTCCACTCGAAGCAAAAACGAATTACCCGCATTGTCATTAAAATCTCAGTAAATATCTTAAATATTTGAATAATCTTTAATAATTATCCTCCATTCCTATTTAAACACATAATAAATTGATTTGTCTTCGGCTATTAGGTATTCTGACATGTAAACACAACAGTGTTTTGACGTATGCCGAAGTCATAGGTAAAATGTAACGAGAAACCGTCATAGACAATCCGAGGTATTCTTAGAACAGCTAGCATTGATTGGTTCCGAAAAGAAAAAAAATTATAGAGCTCTACTTAGCACATTGTCCATAGTCTATGACCGATTTCTATGCTTTCAAACAATAACAATGAAAATGACAATCCATTTTAGGTTACAGAAGGTAAGTATTTCACGTCCTATGCATAACTGTGTGGTATTGGAAAAAAAACAATAAATACGAGATTAATCATTTATAAGGTGCCCACAATATTATTACGCATAGTATCCCTTTACAAATTCACGCCGGTAATAGTGCCAGTGAATTGAAATAATGAGATTTGTTGTTATTTCCAATCACCGTCACTGAAATCATAGGTTATGACCACGACCAGTGGCGTAGCGTGGGTTTCGGCCGCCCGGGGCGGAGGAAAATTTTGCCCCCCCCCCCCCCCTAACTTCTACAGGTACTTTTTCCACAGATTTTCAAACGCTGACCGGGGGGGGGGGGGGGTAGATATCCTATTTTTATGTCTATTCTTATAATCCTATGTGCCGAGTATAAACTGTATAAAACTGCTCTCAGAAATCGAGAATTGTATGCTTGTAAAAGAATTTCGCATCTTCATCGCGCATACGTATGGAATGCAAAGCTTTACTCGGTACACGATAAATTGGCAACTTATTGATAACACAAAACTGGTTTAAATTAAAATAAATATTCGGTTTATCAAAACTACACTCAGAACATAAAAATGGTTTTTCTTTGATTCTAGCGGCACATATATTCTGAACACAAAACTGGTTTTAATTACATCTGTATGTGGTGAATTAAAGCTATACTCAGAACATGAAAACGGTTTTTCCATAAACATAAAACTGGTTTTAATTAAATCTGTACGCAGTGAATTAAAACTACACTCAAAACATGAAAAGGGTTTTTCTTTGATTCTGCCGGCATTAACATTCCGAACTCAAAACTGGTTTTAATTAAATCTGGTTGTGGTGAATTAAACCTACACTCAGAACATCGGGGTGGAGGAAAATTTCGCCGCCTCCTTATTTGGGACTTCAAGCGGTGGGGGGGGGAGGGTTTATATGGAAATCCTATTTTTTTATTACGACCTATTTATAAAACGAGACGGATTTTTTTAATAATCACATTTGACGAGTATTTTTTCAACGAAAAATCATGTTTATAAATTCTACTCAAAAGTTGATTGATTGATACTGAGTTAGAGTCCCCAAACAATAGTTACACACGCAACAATCAATTTCTCAGAATTTTACAGCATTATCTAACTCAAATGTAAATCTTCACTCGATGCAGTATGAATCTGCAACTCGTTATTTAATTTATCGTTGTATTCTGAACACAAAACCAGTTTGTATTCGGTGAATTAAAACTACACTCAGAACATTAAAATGGTTTTTCTTTGATTCTGGCAGCACATACATAGTCTGCTAATAGAATATTATAAATGAACTTCGAATAAGAGGATGTTTTCCATCGAAATGAGTCAACAGATGAATCCACAACTGGAAATTTACATTCTCAACACAAAATTGAATTGAATTAAATCTGTATGCGGCAAATTAAAAGTACACTCAGAACACGAATATGGTTTTTCTATGATTCTGGCAGCACATACAGAGTCTGCAACTAGAATTTAAGAACTGAACTTCGAATAAAATAATGTTTTCCTTTGAATTGTGTCAGCAGATGAATTCTCAAATGGAATTTTACATCCTGAAAACTGGTTTAACCCTTCGAATAATAAGAAAAAAATATCTATAAACTTTTGCCTGTCAATGTTTGCGCACAAAATTTCCGGTTCGTCCCATGCAATGTTCCTTTTTATTAAAACAAAACTGTTCTAAAATCTAGATAAAGTAATTTTTTCGACGTGCTTATTAGAACATTATTGTTTCTAAACATTAAAATTTTCATATTGGAAATGTGAATTGGCTCAAAAATACACACCTGCGAATATTCGAATTAAAGTACCTAAAATAGAATAAACTTAAAATTTTAAATGCAGATTCGTTTTCTTAAAAATGTTATAAAACTGTGTCATAACTTTTTTTATTGCAATCACATATTTATTTTAAATTAAATGTGTGGGACATAATTTCACAATTTTATTTTAAAATTAAATGTGTGGGATAATTTGCGTCTCCTGTGATTAGACGGGTCAAATTAAATCTGTATTTGCCGAATTAAAACTACACCCAGAAAATGAAAATGGTTTCTCTTTGATTCTGGCAGCACATACATAATCTACAACTAGAATTTTATAACTGCACTTCGAATAAAATAATGGTCTCTTTCGAAATGTATCATCAGCTGTATACACAACTGAAATTCAGTCGTTAATACATTCTGAACACAATTCTGATTTTAATTAAGAGTGAATCTGTTTGCGAGTTATCAGCTTTAATTAGTATTACTCTCATAATATGCGTACGGTTTTTCTACGAATTGCGAAATTTGCAGCTTAAAAAAATATTGTTATTGATATTTTTAATGAATTAAGAAAAGAGTTCGATTCGTAAACGAAAGGATCGTAGAACATGTTCAAATAATGATTTGAAATGGTTAAAATTTTTCCAAGATAATGTTATTATTTATTGTGAAAATTTGCCGCCCCCCTTAAAAGTGCCGCCCGGGGCGGGCCGCCCCCTCCGCCCCCCCCACGCTACGCCACTGACCACGACCAAGTTTAATAAATACAAACGAAATTAAGACCTCCACTGAACAGATGAATAATAATTTTTGGGCTGTATACATTACAGGGCGAAGAAAACATTTTCAGGAATGCTATAAATCGGGACCAGACAGCGTATGGAGCGCCATATTGTTATCCTTAAAGATGTAATGACATATTGTTATGTGTTTGTGTTATATGATTAAAGGGAAATGTAATAATGAGCCTTTGTCGGGCTCGGGTGTAATCTGCAAGTCAACTTTGATTTCCTCTCAGGAAATCTTGGACGCCAAACCCAGTCTAATGTCTGGGTATGTCAACAAGCGGAGAACACGATACTCAATTCTCAGAGTGTGGGCCATTTGTTTTCATAGCATTCCTGAAAAGGCTGCACAAGGAATCTACATAATAAAACAAAGAGTAGAGTATAGAATCGGTACACTGTATTTATTTCGTAAGACATAATAAAATAAATTGTATGGACTCACCCCCGGGACCAATATCGTAATTTTATGCTATTCCTAGCTACCCTAATTAAATTTACTGCCGCCGAACTACCGATGTCGTGAGAACCATCCCCACCTCCTGGTGGCAAGGGTGGTCCCAACCTCTGCGGCTCAGCTTGGCCCTGCGACCTCCACAGCAGTCGCATGGAAGGGATGATAGACCTGCACCCTCAGAGAAAGGGAGGAGTACCCAAACTCTACTCCAAATTGTAAAGGAAGGCCCGTCAGCAATCGAGGCGAAGTATCGTTCAACACTGCGGTATTCTCGTGTTTGTTCCATAAATAAACCCCCGGTGGGAATTCGATAGTTGCCCTGCATATAATCACGGGCGCAGCGAGTTATTATTTAATCCGATGACTCGGATAATTAGGTACAATAGTCTTTTCACTCGGACATTGCCAATTAACTCGTGGTCACTGGGACCCTCGCGAAACTCACATTTTACGTGAATAAATCTTCGGTTAGTTGCACTGCGCACCATGACAGGCGTGGCGGGTTATTATGTAAACCGATGTCTCAGATAAAGAGGTACATTAATCGTAACACTCGTACATCGCCATTAAACTCGTGATCACTTTGGGACCCGCGCGAAAACTCGCATTTTACGCGAATAAATCTTTGAAATTTATATTTAAAAAACACAACGTGTTTCCGTCCCCCGAATGCAGATGCCCAAAACTTGGATTTCAATCACATCGTATTAAAACTTAAAAATTAATTGACCGTTGTTTTCACGGCGTACCGCACATATCGCCGTAAAAACCAGAGTGCGGTGCGGATCCGGAAACCAAACCCAAAAACGCCGCCTACCGACACGTTGAACGAAACTCCCCCAGGTTTGCCAACCTAACCAATTAAAATGCATTTAAAAAAAAATAGTACCTAACTTACGATAAATACAATCGCTTCATAACAAAATATTCTCTTTTCGAAGTGCATTTATAAAATTCTAGTTGCAGACTATGTAAGTGCCGCCAGAATCAAGAGAAACGATTTTGATGTTCTGAGTGTAGTTTTAATTCGCCGCATTCAAATTTAATTTAAAACACCCTTGTGTTCAGAATATAACGATACATTAAATAACAAGTTGCAGATTCATCCTGTACCGACTGATGCTTTACATTTAAGTTGCAAGTTCAGAATGTAAAATTTCGTTTGCTGACGTCTTTCGAAGAAAAATATTGTCTTATTTAAAGTGCAGTAATAAAATTCTAGGTGCAGACCATGTATGTGCTGCCAGAATCAAAGAGAAACCATTTTTATTTTCTTAGTGTAGTTTTATTTCGCTACATACATATTTAATGTAAACCAGTTATGCGTTCAGAATGTAAAATTCCAGTTGAATTCGTCTGCTGACATATCGTCGCTTCAGTTCTTATTTGTCCAACAGACCATTTTAGTTTTTGTTCAATCTCCATTTTAAAATTAAAAATAAAATATCGAAAATGATAGTTAATCATTTAATTAAGAACTATTTAAACTAATGAGACCTTTACCTTTACGGAAATCTTTATCTTAAACACCTACCATAATTTTTCATTGAAATAATGAAAGAAAACCTTCTCCTTATGAAAAATTTTCTAATGGTCTGTTGGACAAATACGAACTAAAGCGACGATATTTCGAAGGAAATTATTCTCTTATTCGAAGTGCAGTTATAAAATTCTAGTTTCAGACTATGTAAATGCTGTCAGAATCAAAGAGAAACCATTTTAATGTTCTGATTGTAGTTTTAATTCACCGCATACAGATTTAATTTAAACCACCTTTGTATTCAGAATGTAAAATTTCTGCTGTGGATTCATCTGCTGATGCATTTCGAAGGAAAACATTATCTTATTCTAAGTGCATTGGAGGTTATCCACCACATACCCGCCTTAGTATAAGTAACAGATAGTCACTCCTTCAGGGCTCACACAATGACCCGATTTTTTTATAGAACGACTCTACATTTAAAAGCAGGAAGCTAGACTTATTCTAAGTGGAGTTATAAAATTCTAGTTAAATACTGGAATGTATTGCCCGAATTAAAGAGAAACCATTTTCATGTTCTGAGAATAGTTTTAATTCGCCGCATACAGATTTAATTTAAACTAGTTTTGGGTTCAGAATATAACAAGCAATTAAATAATAAGTTGCATATTCATCCTATTACATGGACATCATTCTCGATTTCCGAGATAGCATTTATAAATTTGTGGTAGAATTCATAAACAAGATTTTATTTTATTTAATTAATTATAATGTTTTACAAAAAAAAAAACATGGTAACACATTATTCCCAATGAGTTAAGAAACAAGCTCATTTGAATACTCTGTCTATCAATTATGTGAAAAAAGTGAGGTCGTAATAAAAAAAAACATTTCCAACCCCTCCCCCCCCCCCACCCACTGTCCCGCATTGATGTTTTATAAAGTTGGCCGCCTTACCGAAGGTCACGACCCCACTCCAAACGCCCTGATGAACAAGGATACTCCACTAGATGCGCTCCTTCACGGCATAGAGAGCTGCCAACACCAACGTTCCGGATGCCTTTGATTGGTCACTCCGGTGTATTGGTGTTGCTACTTACTGTTTTATGAGTAATTATACTATGTTCCTATAAACTGTAAGCTATTCTATTATTTATGTAAAACTTGTAACATTTTGCCTAGTTTTTAACGCTGAATCTTTATGTGGATGATGTTTTTTTCTGTCGTTTTATCAAAGGTTACAGTTAAAAGTTTAGGTTCAAAAAACCTTCATTAACAAACTTAACACTTTGTTGTTAATTCATATAATTTTATCACTTATTATTTTCTCTGTTTATCATTTTATTTTTAAATTTTATTATTTTACTTTTACTTAACTGTTTTGCATGACCGATATTTGCGTGTGTTATTTTTATTAAATTGTGAAATTATTAACCCCGATACAGGCGAACCCTAGTGGGGTTCATAATTACATGCTAAAATATATATGTATATAAATTGTGAAGAAGCAATAAATAAATAAAATAAATAAATAAAGTGTTGCTCCACAGGGAAAACTTAGGAAAATTACTTTCCCCAGGGCCTCCTCACTTAAGCTAATGTAAAAGAAAGTATGTTTTGTAAAATCATGTAGGTTTATTCTAGGTAAGACAATGTTAAATTGTGAAGATCTGGAAGGAATACAAGGCCGATAAAAATAATAATATTCTCATTTTTTTTTTCATAACTCGCGATACATTTTATTTATTCATATGACTATATGATTAAATAAATAATATATATTTTGTATCGCGAGTTAGAAATCTCTTGTTTTATTTATTACAGCAAATGCGATAAAACCAAGAAAAGGGATGTTTAAGCGACATTTCAGTACGTTGCGCAACTTAATTGTGACTTTCAGGTAAAAATTGTTACTTGGGTGTTACGTAACGCTTAGGGGGGGGGGGGGGGTTGAACAGGAAAAGGTCACGGCGCGTTACATGGGGGGAAGGGGGGGTCAAAATCTTCAAAAATTGCGTTACGTAATACTTGTCCATTTTGAATATAAAGTTACAACTGCATAAAACGTCAAACGTCAACATTCGCGTAAACAAAAAAGATAAGTCAATTAACACTTTATTTTTTCACATATTAAATACGTTTGTTTTAAAAATATGAAATGTCAGTTTATGTATTACACTATTTAAAATAAATTACATATCTGTATAAATAATAAATACAATTGATTAATGCTTCGGTAATAATTTAAAATGTTAAGTTTCTAATTTGACGTCATTTTTTAGTGTATGTAAATAAACGGTGCTACACACGACGCGTTACGATCAAAACGTTGGCTACAGGCAAAATGGAGCAATTCACTATGATCACTTAACTGAGTGGCGCTTGGCGGGAGGCTCAGAATTACTTTGATAATCAATCTAAATTGTTGGTCAGGTTATGGGCCACATCCTGCTTAAATACACTGTGTTGTGATAAATAACTTTTAGTATAAAATTGTGATTAACATTTGAATCGATCAATGTCAATCTTGGATCGACATTTCTTCTTGAAAGAAATGTCGATCCAATATTGTTTTATTGATTGAACGAACCCGTTAACTATGTTCATGTCCAGTCTGCTACAACTACAAAAGAGGTCTGGGACAATCTTGCCGCTGCTTACGACGATAAAGGTCTTACACGGCACGTCGGGCTACTAAGGACCCTTATTACAACAAAGTTAGAAAACTGTAAGTCTGTTGAAGATTACGTCGATAAAATTATTACCACTGCCCTGAAATTTACTAATATTGGTTTGAAAGTTGATGATGAATGGATAGGTACCATTCTTCTTGCGGGGCTTCCAGAAAAATACACCCTCATGATTATGGGCATAGCGAGCTCTGGAATAAAAGTTACTGGGGATGTAATAAAGACAAAATTCCTACAAGATGTTGCGTATAATAATTCAATATTAGAAAATCCCAATGACATTGCTATGTACGGATCTGGCTCGCCCAGATGGGTAAAATACATGGTTTCTGGTAGTCGCAGTTCCAGAGAGGCAGCAGAAAACAGTTCATCCAGAAACAGATCGGAGGAAATAATTACTCTCAACTCTGCAGATCATAAAAAGGGACCCCGCTGTTACCGATGCAACAGAAATGGTCATATAGCCCGAAACTGTGAGTTGATATTTGATACAAAAAACTGTGGAAACAAACAAAGTTCAATGTATACTGCTTTTTCCGTGACTTCTAAATCAGCTGACGAATGGTTTCTCGACTCGGGGGCTTCTGAACATTTAACAATGACTGATAATAATTTATTAAATAAAATCAAAAAATCTTCCCAGTTAGGTATCACTACTGCCAATGGTGATCAAATGATCAGCGACACAGTTGGAAACCTGCAATTTATCACATCTTGTGGAGAAACAATAAATGTAAGTGATGTGTTTTATGTTCCACAAGTGAAAGTGAATTTGCTATCTGTTAGTTAAATTGTTAGCAAAGGTAATTCTGTGGTTTTTAATTCAACTGGAGCAAAAACTTTAAATCGTAACAATCAAATAGTTGGAACAGCATCACTAGTGAATAATTTATTTAAATTAGATGTGCAAAGCAATGCTGGTTTCGCTGTTCAAACAAAAGCTAATGATAGATTTCTTGGCATAGAAGGATGGCCCACATAAATTATGACAGTTTAAATAAAATGAAAAATGGATTAGTTCATGGAATTCAGTTTTCCTCGTGTAACCCACCAGATGTATGTGAAGTTTGTGTGAAAGGAAGGGGCCACAGGTTGCCTTTCCAATCGAGCAACTCTAGAGCTGCAAGACTGCTTGAAGTGATCCACTCAGATCTTGTAGGACCAATGCAGATAAATTCATTATCTGGCTCTAGATATATTCTCGCTTTTTTGGATGATTTCAGTAGAAAATCCTTTGTTTATTTTCTTGTGACAAAAGGTCAGGTGGCAGAGTGTTTTGAAACTTTAAAAAAACATGTTGAAACGCAAACTGGAAAGAGACTCAAGACTCTTCGTACTGATAATGGAGGTGAATTTTCCAACAAGCGATTAGGCCGATTAGACAAAATCCTGCGTGATTGTGGTATTGAACACCAAACCACGGATCCATATACACTGGAACAGAATGGTCGGGCGGAAAGACTGAATAGATCAATTCTGGAGCGTGCCAGGTTTTGATTGAAGCTAACCTCCCAAATATTTTTTGGGCTGAATCAGTATTCACTACAGTCTACTTGATGAATCGTTCGCCCAGCAAAAATGTGGATAAAACTCCTGAGGAAATGTGGTCAGGAAGAAAACCTACTGTAAAACATGTAAGGGTATTTGGCTGCAAAGCCTATGCACAAATTTCGGATGCACACCGAAAAAAGTTAGACCCTAAATCAAAACCATGTGTAATGATGGGATATAGTCTTCTGCCCAAGGCTTATCGTTTGTATGACCCTAACAATAATTGTATTTTTGCATCAAGAGATGTCATTTTCTCTGGAAATGAGGAAGGAGTTTCACTCCTCACAGGGAAACAGGATAATTCAAGAGGATCTTTCTTTCCTGCAGCGGAAGATGAATGTTCCTCAATAAATGAAGATATTGTATCTAAGGACTCACCCGAAAAAGTTGGCTCAGTGGATTTAAAGCACATTGCGGATATACGGAATACTGAAGGCTTCCTAAATCGGCACGTTGCAGACGAACAGTCTGGTCTAAAAAGGCAGGACAGGGTTAGGAATCTTCCCAAAAAATATGATGATTTTGTAGTTTATACTGGTGTTAGTGATGAACCCTCAGATCCCTTGACCATTGAGGAGGCAATGGAGCGATCAGATAAACAACTTTGGATTGAAGCAATGAACCGTGAAATGGAATCACAAATGGATAACAACACATGGGAACTGGTCGATCTTCCATTTGACAGAAAACATTTAAACAGCAAATGGGTTTTTCGCACAGAGAGGCAAATGGGGATATAGTCCAGCGTAAGACTCGTCTTGTAGTGAAAGGTTGTGCTCAAAGAAAGGGTTTGGATTTCGAAGAAACCTTCTCACCTGTAGTCCGATACAGCTACATTCGATACTTAATGGCATTAGCGGCTGAACTTGATTTGGACATAGATCAGATGGACACTGTTTCAGCATTTCTCCAGGGCGATCTTCAGGAGGATATCTACTTGTACCAACCAACAGGATACCAAAAATCTGATAAAGTTTGTCGCCTAAGGACAATGGCGGATCCAGGATTTTTTTCTGGGGGGGGCACAAGAGGCGGACGGGCAAAATATCAACAATTACTGTTCGAAATAAACTTGAAGTACATACTTATATTTAGGAAGGTATGTTTAGGAAGGTTTATGATAGTGTCAAAACAATAGAAAAATTAGATGTTTAAAATAAAGACAGTTTTTGTTTCTAAGTATGTAGTGTGATGGAATCTTTACAGTACACAAAAATGCCGTCTGGGGGGGCACGGGGGCACGTGTAGGCACCCTAAATCCGCCCTTGCCTAAGGAAAAGCCTATATGGATTAAAAAAATCAAGCCGTGTTTGGAACATAAAATTGGATGCATGCCTGAAGAATATTGGGTTTCAACAGTCAAGATATGATCCATGTGTGTATGTGAAAAATGAAAATGCGACTGTGTTGATCATTGCTGTTTGGGTGGATGATCTACTTATTTTTTCTAGCGACAAATCACAAAAATATGCTGTCAAAAATCAGCTCAAAGAAAGTTTCAAAATGACTGATATCGGTAAAGCCAAATATGTGTTGGGATTCCAGTTGACTCGAGACAGGCAAAACAAGAAGCTGTGGATAAGTCAACACAGCTATATTGAACAGGTTCTGAAGCGCTTCAATATGTATGGATGCAACCCTGTGGACACACCACTAAGTCCTAATGAAAAACTATCAAAAGAGCAATCACCAAAAGATGAGAACACCTCAGCCATGATGAAAAATATTCCGTACCAAGAGGCAGTCGGTAGTTTGTTATTTGCCTCTCAAGTTATCCGACCTGACATTTCATTTGCGGTTAGTTATGTGAGTCGTTTCAATAACAATCCAGGTCAAGCGCACTGGGCTGCAGTCAAACGAATCATGCGTTACTTAAAAGGTACTGCAGATTGGAAACTGGAGTTTGATGGATGCACACCCTCTTCAATTGTTGGTTTCTGTGATGCTGATTGGGCCAGTGATTGTGACAAAAAGCGATCTGTGACAGGCTACATTTTTACTAAATGTTAAGGAGCTGTTTCTCGGGGGACAAAAAAACAACCAACTGTGGCGCTATCGACAACCGAAGCAGAGTACATGTCCATGTCTGCTGCGACACAGGAGGCATTGTGGTTAAGAGGTCTGGCTCAGGAAATCGACTGTGAGGTATATGACACTCCTACAGTTATCCACGTGGAAAACCAGGGAGCGGCAAATCTAGCCGTGAATGGGTGTTACCAAGCCAGAACCAAACATATAGATGTGCGACATCACTTCCTTCGTGAGAAGATCCAGTGCCAACTAATTGAAATTCAAATACATCCCTACAACTAAAATGGTAGCCGACTCTCTCACCAAAGCTTTGGATAGAGAGAAATTGATGAGATGCATTTGCAATCAAGGCATAAATATACTAACCCCTAGATTGATATCTTCGGACTTTTTCCTCCTAGCGGTTTCGTCACAAAATTATTATTATATATCTATATTATTATATATGCCTATCGACAGCACTAATAAACTAAAGATGGAGGAAGTTTATTCATCTACCATAGGTAATATAATTGCACTCGACCTACTGCAACATATTAGCCCAATAAATTATTTAAAAACAAAATTATTGGAATCAGAAAATGTTACTACATTAGACAAATTTTTTTTTATTTTCAGTAAAGACAACTGATAATAAATAACACACAAGACAATTGATAATAACACATAAGACAATTGATAATAACACATAAGACAATTGATAATAACAGTAATAACACATAAGACAATTGATAATAACACAAAAACTAAGGTATCCTAACCGACTTAACCTCAAATTAATTTACGGACGAATGCTGAATGTTGATGTCCTGGTCCTGGTACTGGTTCTGATCCTGGTCATCTTGTAGATACTCCACTGACCAGCTCTCTTCACCTTCACCGTCAGACTCCCATTTGACATCGGAAATGTCTCCTTCCAATGCAATAGTTATTTCTTCATGTGACAAACCTCTAACAGCCATCTATAAAAATGATAACAATAAGTTATATATAGTCTACCGGAAATCATTAAAATAAATTAATACATCTTGAAAGAATCAAATTAAAATACGTAAAACAATACGAAAGGCCAATCAAGATCTCCATAAAAAACATCCAACAACGTGCCGCCACAGGATCATGAACGTTTTTAGCGAAAACAAAATGAGAAAGCAATGTTTTTGAATGGAAATCATATTTAACGATCAGATAAAACATCTGTATACAGTATAATAATTATTTTCAACAGAAAAATGCTATATCTTACCTTTAATGTTATGCAGAAAACCAAGATAAGTCAAACCGTTCTGTCAAAGACGCCATTCGAATTCGAAAAATTTTGGTTGCCAGTACGCGATTTGTTATATACCTTATAAAACATATCTTTCACAAGCGATACGCAAAATACGGGGCTGTTTGTTTCATAAAATCAAGAGATATTAATTTTCATCCATCAAATGACCTGACGACCTCCGTAGTCCAGTGGGTAATACTCTTGACTCACAATCCGGAGATCGTGGGTTCGAACCCGGCATGCGCAAATAAATTTTATTTGATTAATTTGTGATTTCACAATTAATTCATTTAAAATAATATATAGTATATTTGCGGCATGTTCCAGAGTGGAAGATACTATCAGTATCGCTGTGGTGTAAGATCACCATTCAGAATTGAAACGTTGCTTGAAAATGGCTTTAGCCGTGTTTGGTGACCAGATCTGAATAGCCAGGTACTTCCCAATCCTCCTCTTCCCCACCTCCTTCCACTCCTCACTACCTTCCGCCTCACAACATACCTCATTTGGGGATGCCATAGACTCACTGGCTCCAGACGGGAGCAGTTGAGATTCTTGTGCACTGTAAAAAAAAAATCCTTTTCTTCACGATCTTGTGATATATTTAGAAAATCAAAACCAAAACACATTGAAGCTGTATGCATCAGATGTTCTCGGAAATAAAAAAAAAAAATCTACAAGTTCAAGAGTCCACCAATTTTTCCAATTGTGAAGGCACAACAAGTCGTTGCAGCAAGATTTTGTACAATAAAAATAAATCCTCAAATAAGAAGTGTGTGAGTGCTCCGTGTATACGATGTAATAAAAATTTTTAAAAATATACGGAAACACAAAACCCCCAAAAATACCCCTAAACATATTAAACCAGTAAAAAATCCCATCTCACTTATTTTACCCCTAAGTTGGCAACCCTGAGCGAGAGATGGTGAAAATCAAAATTACAAACCTATCTTTACAGCTCCATCTATGAAACTTTATCTATGAGTTTTCAGCACTGTTATGTCACGGACCACGATTGAAAAATTTGAACGAAGATATACGCCCCTGAATCAGGGTATCATCAAATAGAGAGGGTGTTGGAATATTTGATGCTGGCAACACTGATAGTTCCGGAACAATCTTCTTTTGTTATTTTCTTCTGTTTGAAATTGAGTCAACTAGTGTATTGTTTACCTGACAAAAAATACTTCTGTACCTTGCAATTGAGTCTATTTAATTACAAACTAACATAAGTAACATAAACCTAAAGGCCAGGCAAGGAAATCTTAATAATTTTCTATGACTTCATTATTGTCTATGTATAACCTAAATATTATATTGACACGTGCTTTCTTCTTCGTCAGTCGTTTCTTCCTGTTTCCAATGTTTAATCCGCGCAGTTAAATTTATCATCCCATACTCTAATGTTATTGGTAAGTACTAATCGTGTATGATCGTGTGAGAAGTGAGAAATGTGGATATCCGCAAAGAATGTAAGGCTGATGTAAGCATAATGAGTAAGATTAAAAAAGGGATCCTTAGATGGTTTGGGCATGTAGAGCGAATGGACGAAGATAGTAGTGTAAGAAGAATATATGACGCAAATGTGAATGGTAGAAGAAGTCGGTGACGACCGAGGATGACATGGCACGATCAAGTGAATCAGATATTTGAGTCGGGTCATGTCAAAAGTCAGAATAATAGAAGATTATGCATGAGACAATCTATGAATGTGAGTGAGGCAAAGAGTGTGTGCCAAGACCGAGTTGGTTGGCGGTCCGTCCTCTCTGCCTACCCCTACTTGATGGTTAGTTACTTAGTTACCAATGCTAATATTAATCACGCTTTTCGTTTGGTAGCGGCTGACAGCCAAACTGATCGACATTTGTTCTTTCATTTGAGCTAAGATAGGCTCACATGCACAAATGCGCTGTGTTAAACGCGACCTAGCTTTCCCTACCAATGCCAATCAGAACACCCCCCCCCCCTCCCCCTACGTGTGTAAGGATATTCATGTTACGTTTTGTTGAAGAACATTTGAAACATCAATTATAAGTCTTCCAATTTTGGACTAGGGTCTCTGTGGGAAATTAAATTGCTGCTTTGACTTGAGCAGTACTGCGGTGAGACAGCAGCAATCTACCGTTAATATAAGATAGCATCTACTCGTACTTTCTTCTTCTTATCCCAGAAATTTGACAAAATAGACGTCAGTCGTAGAAATATCCATTGTTACTTGTAGAAATATCCATTGTTACTTGTAGAAATATCCATTGTTACTTGTAGAAATATTCATTGTTACTTGTAGAAATATCCATTGTTACTTGTAGAAATATTCATTGTTACTTGTAGAAATATCCATTGTTACTTGTAGAAATATCCATTGTTACTTGTAGAAATATCCATTGTTACTTGTAGAAATATCCATTGTTACCTAGCTTATTGCGTAAATCAGTTGTGTACTTCTTCTTAACCCCTGCACTCAATAACACAAATAACATTAGCGGAACTGGTTGTTGTAAACAAGTCCCTAAACAATATTGGCAGCATATCGTTTTTAATATGCATTAAAAAAACTACATTATATTGTTATCATGTTAAAAGCGGAATGGCGGATCCAAAGTAAGGTAATACCGGTTTATCTTGAGAGATAGATATTGTGTACATTGTATCGAGTTAGGCTGCTATTGATGGCGATTCTCTCCACCTTTTTCAAATGTCAAATGCGAGCTTAAATTACCTATTGTCACAATAATTATTAAATTCTTATTTCAAAATATGAGTTATGTTTACGACTTCAATATTTGGCAAAATATTTCAAGGAAAACCAAATATTCAAAACTCACGCGAAATAAATTTCCATTAAAAAATGTTCTGTTTCAGGAATTTTTTTGACTTGAACCAATCATCAACGCTACCACAGCAGTGCCATGGATCTACTAAATCCTGATACTGTTTCCATCAACACGGAACCAGGTCCCCAGGAAGAAGGCGGAGGTGTAATGCTGTGTACGGATAATAATTTCGACCTCCAAGATGTAAAGAAGGAATATTTTCAATATGCGGAGATTACTCAGACAGCTGGTTAGTTGCATTGAATATATTAAAAAATGTGGCATGTTTAATTTTTAAATTATTTTTAAAACATGCCACATTTTTAATTTGGAATTATTAACTTAAAATTATTACTCGCAATAAGTTCCTGATTCCTCAAGTATTTACCCCTTTTTATTTGGGACATGTTATCAGTTACACGTTACAGTTACGTAAATATTTGATGGAAATAAAAACCTTTTCATTGACTTCTTCAAGAGCGGGGTCCTTCTTGAAGCGTTGGCAACTGATGCGGACATCTGGTGTCATTATTTTATCTTAAAGTTCGTATCCAAATCCACGCCTATAAACATATTATGTTAAATGATTGGGTTTTAAATCATTAAAATTTATAGATTTTTTTAATAAAGTCTAGTTGTATGTAATTATTGTAGTGTATGAATGTTGTACACTACATTTAAAGAACATAACAATTATCATTGTTCGTATTGTCGTTTTGGTTTTGCAGGCAGCACTTATGTGGAGACAGTGGCCATCAAGGAAGATCTTGGATCCCGAGAAGAAGATGAAGGGAGTTTTCCATTTTTGGAAATTGACATGGACCTGTCGGATGTTAAGAAAGAATGCTTAGAACGCGTCGAAATGAACCAGACAACAGGTAAAACCTATTTTCATTGTAAAAACATTATCTGGTATCCATCTTTTCAACTTTTGCGGAAAATAAATCTTAATGAGCCTTTTTTATTCATATTCTTTTTCAAATTTGTCGACAGATCTGAAGACGCATCCTGTGGATAAACGATTCTTTTGTTCTCAATGTGACTACTCTTGCTATCATAGGAATGATTTTGTAATTCACCGTCGCACCCATACTGGAGTTAAACCCTTTTCTTGTTCCGAGTGCAACTATTCATGTTTTCAAAAGCGCAGTCTAACGATCCACATGCTGACTCACAGTGGAGAAAAACCTTTTTCTTGTTCCGAGTGTAACTATTCATGTTCTCAAAGGGGCAGTCTGACCATGCACTTGCTGAGTCACAGCGGAGAAAAACCTTTTTCTTGTTCCGGGTGCAACTATTCATGTTCTCAAAAGCGCAGTCTAACGATCCACATGCTGACTCACAGTGGAGAAAAACCTTTTTCTTGTTCCGAGTGCAACTATTCATGTTATCGAAAGGGCAATCTAACGATCCACATGCTGACTCACAGTGGAGAAAAACCTTTTTCTTGTTCCGAGTGCAACTATTCATGTTCTCATAAGAGCAATCTCACGAAGCACAAGCTGTCTCACAGTGGAGAAAAACCTTTTTCTTGTTCCGAGTGCAACTATTCATGTTCTCAAAAGGGCAATCTCACGAAGCACAAGCTGACTCACAGTGGAGAAAAACCTTTTTTTTGTTCCGAGTGCAACTATTCATGTTATCGAAAGGGCAGTCTAACGATCCACATGCTGACTCACAGTGGAGAAAAACCTTTTTCTTGTTCCGAGTGCAACTATTCATGTTCTCAAAAGTGCAGTCTAACGATCCACATGCTGACTCATAGTGGAGAAAAACCTTTTTCTTGTTCCGAGTGCAACTATTCATGTTCTCAAAAAGGCAATCTGACGAGCCACATGCTGACTCACAGTGGAGAAAAACCTTTTTCTTGTTCCGAGTGCAACTATTCATGTTATCAAAAAGGCGTTCTCACGAGGCACAAGTTGACTCACAGTGGAGAAAAACCTTTTTCTTGTTCCGAGTGCAACTATTCATGTTTTCGAAAGGGCAGTCTAACGATCCACATGCTTACTCACAGTGGAGAAAAACCTTTTTCTTGTTCCGAGTGCAACTATTCATGTTATCAAAAAGGCGATCTCACGAGGCACAAGCTGACTCACAGTGAAGAAAAACCTTTTTCTTGTTCCGAGTGCAACTATTCATGTTCTCAAAAGGGCAATCTTACGATCCACATGCTGAGTCACAGTGGAGAAAAACCTTTTTCTTGTTCCGAGTGCAACTATTCATGTTTTCAAAAGCGCAGTCTAACGATCCACATGCTGACTCACAGTGGAGAAAAACCTTTTTCTTGTTCCGAGTGCAACTATTCATGTTATCAAAAAAGCGATCTCACGAAGCACAAGCTGACTCACAGTGGAGAAAAACCTTTTTCTTGTTCCGAGTGCAACTATTCATGTTCTCAAAAGGGCAATCTCACGAAGCACAAGCTGACTCACAGTGAAGAAAAACCTTTTTCGTGTTCCGAGTGCAACTATTCATGTTATCAAAAAGGCGTTCTCACGAGGCACAAGCTGACTCACAGTGGAGAAAAACCTTTTTCTTGTTCCGAGTGCAACTATTCATGTTATCAAAAAGGCGTTCTCACGAGGCACAAGCTGACTCACTGTGGAGAAAAACCTTTTTCTTGTTCCGAGTGCAACTATTCATGTTCTCTAAAGGGCAATCTCACGAAGCACAAGCTGACTCACAGTGGAGAAAAACCTTTTTCTTGTTCCGAGTGCAACTATTCATGTTATCGAAAGGGCAGTCTAACGATCCACATGCTGACTCACAGTGGAGAAAAACCTTTTTCTTGTTCCGAGTGCAACTATTCATGTTCTCAAAAGGGCAGTCTAATGATCCACATGCTGACTCATAGGGGAGAAAAACCTTTTTCTTGTTCCGAGTGCAACTATTCTTGTTCTCTAAAGACCAACCTCACGAGGCACAAGCTGACTCACAGTGGAGAAAAACCTTTTTTTTGTTCTGAGTGCAACTATTCATGTTCTCAAAAGGGCAATCTTACGATCCACATGCTGAGTCACAGTGGAGAAAAACCTTTTTCTTGTTCCGAGTGCAACTATTCATGTTTTCAAAAGCGCAGTCTAACGATCCACATGCTGACTCACAGTGGAGAAAAACCTTTTTCTTGTTCCGAGTGCAACTATTCATGTTATCAAAAAGGCGTTCTCACGAGGCACAAGCTGACTCACAGTGGAGAAAAACCTTTTTCTTGTTCCGAGTGCAACTATTCATGTTATCAAAAAGGCGTTCTCACGAGGCACAAGCTGACTCACTGTGGAGAAAAACCTTTTTCTTGTTCCGAGTGCAACTATTCATGTTCTCTAAAGGGCAATCTCACGAAGCACAAGCTGACTCACAGTGGAGAAAAACCTTTTTCTTGTTCCGAGTGCAACTATTCATGTTATCGAAAGGGCAGTCTAACGATCCACATGCTGACTCACAGTGGAGAAAAACCTTTTTCTTGTTCCGAGTGCAACTATTCATGTTCTCAAAAGGGCAGTCTAATGATCCACATGCTGACTCATAGTGGAGAAAAACCTTTTTCTTGTTCCGAGTGCAACTATTCTTGTTCTCTAAAGACCAACCTCACGAGGCACAAGCTGACTCACAGTGGAGAAAAACCTTTTTTTTGTTCTGAGTGCAACTATTCATGTTCTCAAAAAGGCAATCTGACGAGCCACATGCTGACTCACTCTTGATAAAAACCTTTATTGTGATCTAAGTGCAGCAATTCCTCGTCTCAAATGAGAGATTTGAAGAAGTACGTTGGAACTATTGTTGCAGAATAAACTTTTTCGTATTTTGTCTGCCTTTTGTCGACGACAAAGTTACGCAAGTCACCGGTACGAAGCAACCATGACAGGAACTGGTTCAAAAATAGCATGTTCCTCGAATCCACTGTCATCTAGTGATCTCTAGTCAGAATAACCGGGTACAGAATAACCGAGACATGCAATGCAATGGCGTCGTTTGCAGTATATATAACTGTTTGATACAACTGAGTATTACCGTCAAACTTTACATATTCGGAGCGATACTGCAAATTCATTAATTCATTAACGGAACTACAATAGTTAAAGCGAATGTAGCCATAAAAAGGTGTAAAACGAAATGGTTTTCTACTAGCTGGTATTGCGGTATACTTCGAACTGGTTTTCTGCGTTTAGCTTTGATATAGCCATCAATTACCGGATTCAAAGACCCATGCCGACGAAGTATTGACTAAGTCGTAATTTTTTTTTGTTTTGAAGTCGAATTTTGCGTTCTTTTTTAATTTATCAAAGTCAACTTGAATGGGGGGATGAAAAGTTACAACACGTTATCCGCTACGGGTGCCACCCATACCAGTTACGCTACTGAGGATACTGTAATAGCACCTCGTAGTGGATTGGACCTGGCAACACGGTATCACTTCCAAGTACATATGCACACATTTCACCACTAACAATTACACATCTACCTAAATGATGGATACTTTAGCGATGTCCGAAACGTTGGCTAAAGAAGGAGGTAGCGCAACACGGGATAACTTTCCGAAAACAAATCACAAAAATAATTTTGGTCGTGAAAATCTAAAAACGTATGCACAGAATGTGGTTGTTTGATTTTAAGTAGTATTTAAGTGAATTTTGTTCCGAATCCTTGTCAGAAAATCCTGAATCACAATAATTCTGCATCCTTCTCAGAATATCCTGAATCACAATAATTCGGATAAATATACTATTTTTTATTCCTACTGGATAGGGTTAACCTATATATTTTTTTAAATTTAAAGATATTATAATAATAATAATATAATAATGATTTATTGTATTCATTTCTTAGTAACAGTAGAGATAATGATATCCTCACTGGGATCTCCCGTGCTGAGGATTTCATTTACATATTAGAATTTAATTATAAGAAATTGATATGAATTAGACATAACATATATCATGTAGTATTTTTTTTTTTAAATAATTATAAAGTAAATAAGATAGTGGTTTTTTTATAATTCAGATTACAAGATTTGGTTTTAGTCTGTATTTGATATCAGAATATTTTCTATTTCTGATCTCCCTATATTTATTATCCAGCTTTTTATTTGAAATTTAAATGTTATAATGTTGAGGTTTTTGAGTGAGAGTGGTATTTTATTGTAGAGTTTAATGCCATAATATAAGAAGCTTTTTTGCCCAAATGTTGTGTTAGTAGTTACTTGTTGGATAAGTTTTTGACCATGAGATCTAGTATTTCTAATGTACGTATTAGTTGTTATTTCTTGGGTTTTGTACTTATGAATGTAAATGAGTATAGTTTTAGAATATAGTTGTTTAATTGACATGATGTTAAGATTATTGAAGATTTCGTCAGTGCTAGTTCTTACAGGAACTTTCAGTATAATTTTCATTGTAGCTTTTTGAGTTTTAATTAGTGGATTTAGTATGTTTTTATTTGCACTGCCCCATCCGATAATACCGTATTCTAACAGTGATTGGCAGAGAGCCATGTAAATCTTGATTAAGTCTTTTTTAATGTGGACATTCCTGATAGTTTTGAAAAAATAACTTAGTTTTTTAATTTTATTATATAAATACATAATGTGTTCGGTCCATTTTAAGTTTTGGTCAATTTTTAGACCCAGATACGTTATATGGTCAACGTTTTCTAATGAGGGACAATCACAATTCTCATTTAAGTGATGCGGGCTATGGATTTTCAAGTTCAGGTTTTCTTCAGAGTTTTTCTTATTTTTTTTTTATTTTAAAAGTGATGAATTTGGTTTTATTAGCATTAAGTGTAAGTGAATAGTAGTCTAGCCATTTTTTAATCCTTTTAAGTGTGTCTTCTGCTTTCTTAAATGTTTCTGTCCAATTATTCCCATTTATTAGGAGAACAGTATCATCCGCAAAACTGATGATTTCTCCTTCACATTCTATGTGGCATAGATCATTAATGTAAATAAGGAACAGAATCGGACCCAGAATACTTCCTTGCGGCATCCCGAATTTGACATCAATACACTCACTGATTATGTTATTAAGTTTCACAGTTTGCTTTCTATTTCCCATGTAACTTTTAAAAAATCAGTCAATCAATCAATCAGTAATCCCTATGTTCTCTAGTTTTTCAAAAAGATGTGAGTGATTTATTGTGTCGAAGGCTTTAGAAAGGTCGAGAAATATGCCAATGCATTTTTTATGTGAGTCTAGAGAATTTTTAATATATTCAATTACTAAGGCTATGGCGTTAGATGTTCCTAGATTTTTTCTGAAACCAAATTGTTTTGGTAATAATAGTTTATTTGATTCTAGGTAGTCGACGAGTTGAGTTTTAACTGTTATTTCTATGATTTTAGATAATGTGTTTAGAATTGTGATTGGTCTGTAGTTATTGATATCTTTACGATTTCCTGATTTAAAGATTGGTGTAATAGTCCCTATTTTGAGTTGAGATGGAAATCTGCTTTCCGTGATAGATTTATTTATTAGAAAGAGTATCGGTTTGGTAATTTCATCTTGTAAGAATTTTATTGTTTTCATTGTGATTTCATCACTACCAGATGAAGATGTTGGTTTGAATTTAGATAACATTAGAGTTAGTTCTTGTTTAGTGATTTGTTTTAGAGTAAATTTAATCCTTTGTGGATTTGGGTGTTTGTTTATGTTCGGGTTAAAGTGTTGAAGTTTGGTTATTTTGTTGGCTAAATTCGAGCCTATGTTTGCAAAAAAGTTGTTAGTGTAGTTAATAAGTTTATGTACGTTTTTGTTTAGCGAGAGTGTACCGTTATCTGTGTTGATTTCTTCCAATGGGTTTGTTTTGTTTTGATCTGTGTAGGTGATTTCTTTAATTATTTGCCAGATAAGTTTTGGATTATTATTGGATTGCTCTATTTTAGATCTGTAGTAATTTTGTTTAGCCGATTTAGTAAGATTGGAGCAGATGTTTCTATAGTTTTTTTAAAATAGTTTAAGGGAAAGGTCATAAGGATTGTTTTTTACTTGCTGATGGATCTTGTCTCTTTTTCTTATACATTTAAGTAGGCCAGGTGTGATCCAAGCTTTTTTGATAATTTTATTGTGTGAATATGTGTAAGTTTTTATTGAAGTGTGGTTTTGTATTTTTAATTGCAAGTGTTCAATAAATATTTTCCAAGCAACTTCTAGGTCTTCAGCATTATATATTGACTCCCAGGTTTCAGTTTGTAGTGATTTTTTTAGTTTTATGTAGTCTATAACATGTCTATTCCACGTTAAATTTTGAGTCGATGGTCGATTTTTCTTTGCATGAATGTTAAGAATTAAAGTGTAGTGATCAGTGATGGTGGATTGATGTATGATTGTGGAGTAGTTTTTATTTGTTTTTGTCATTATGTGGTCAATGCAAGTTTGCGAGGGGATTGATTTATTCATTTTGTGGTCCACTCTAGTTGGTTCCCTTATGGCGGCAGACATCCCGTGGGAGAGGAGGAGTAATTGGTACTCCTGTGTTTGTGGATGTTGCCTTCCAGTATCCAGTATATTAATGTTGATGTCCCCAATAATGAACAGGTTCCTGATGTTTTGTTCTTGAAGTAGTATGGAGTCTATTGATCCAAGAAATGGTGATAAATTCGTAGTTGAAGGCGATCTGTAGATAGCGAAGATGCATATATCTTGATCGAGTTTTATTTTCAAACAGTTTGCGTCTTGTAGTTCGATTTCTTCTATTTTGCATTCTATCTTATTTTTACAATACACAATTACTCCGTCGTTTTGATGTTTGTGAAGTTTAGTATTGAAGACTTTGTAGTTGTTGATGTTTTTATGCACATATGTTGAGGAATTTATCCAACATTCTGTGAGGATTAATAAGTCAGGTACCAAATTTAATTCATTTATCAGCATAGTAAATCCTCGAAGTTTTTGTTAATGCTTCGAATGTTTTGATGAATTATGTTCAGGATCGGTAACTTGTCCTGGAGTACACGGTTTAACATGCAGGTATTTGTGGTGATTATTGGTTCAGGTATCAGTTTTTCAAGTGGTTCCGTTGTGAAAGAGGCCATTATAAATATATAGAGTAGATGGAGTGTGTATATGGTTTTATTTTATTTTTTAAATCATCTTAATAGGTATATCGTTGAGATGTCGTATTTCGACAACCTTGGATTCTTTAGTTTTTCTTACAAGAATTTTTCCTGATTTTACCCAAACATATCTATATTCTTTTTCTAGGGCTTTTTGTTTGGTGTTCCAATGTAAGTTTTTGTAGTACTGGGTTAATGCCGCATTTAAATAGACGTATTGGGCTCCTTCCCCGTTGAATTTTTTAATCGGATCGCTATGCTTAGCAGCTAACATAATGTGGACTTTTTTATTGTCTACAAAATTAATTGTGATTTTTTTTTGGTTGTTTGGTTTGGAAGTCGTAATTTTAAAGGTGTCCTCTGGTGATAAGGTAACGCCTGTGAGCTCAGCGATCTGGCTTACAGTATGGGCTGGGGGTATGTTTTCCTGTAATTTAAGGCCGCTTATTTCTATACTGTTTAGCAGGGCTGATTGCTCAATATCTGCCAGGTGAACCTCCACCATAGCCAATCTTTTCTCCTTTTATGCCATTTCGTCCTTAAGTTTGTTTATATGTTTTGGTGAATCCATGATTTGTGACAATTTGTTTATGATATCGTCATATTTATCGTTAATAAAGTTGTTAAACGTTTTTATTTCTTGAAGCTCGGTTTCTATTGTTTTAAACATAACTGATTTCATTTCGTCGAATTTTGAGTTGATGAATTCGAATATTGGGTCATCTTTGGTATTTTTGTTAGACCTTGTTTCCATGATTTTAGTTGGTTTGGACATGGGCAAAATAAATGATTCAATGTGCACTAAAAAAACTTTGACCGATTTTCTGCGAACTGTAACTTCCACTTTAATGATCTCATTAAAGTGGAAGATCAAGAAAATATGATCTCAATTAATGAAACTAGTGGTGTATTTCTTTTTAATTCTTATTTTATTAAGTGAACCTTTAGTTGAATTCTTGGTCATTTTGTTGGTGGTTATTTTGAGTGTGCACTTTTTTCCTTTTAGTGTGTGTTTTGAACAGTCAATTTATACTAAATATAATTTTCTTTAAATTCCGTTAAGCTTTAATTCGGATCGTTTCTATTCATTTTATTTATAAAATCAACCAAAATGTGTTGAGCATGTTAATGTTTTTAATATTTATAATTAAATAGGTATGTTTATTATTATGTCAGAAATTTTATTCTATATCTAATTTAATGATGATAATTTAGCGATCGATATTACATAAACGGTTAATTAGTTTGTGCAGTGTGGTTTAGGGGATATTAATTATATACAATTATTTGGATAATATAGTCATCATTTGACTAAGGCATTTACACGTTTTAGACATAAGTAACTAGCTATAAGTCTTAGATATAAGTTACCAGCTATAAATCTTAGATTTAAGTTACTAGCTATAAGTCTTAGTATAAGTTACTAGTTATAATTGTAAATCTTACTTGTAAGCTAGTTATATTTATTCTTATATATATGTATTTGTTCAGCGCTCTTGAGGTGATTTTTAATTAAAACGGCGCTTTATAAATTAACCAAATAATTTTATTGTGACTATTATTATCATGTGCAGTACCCAGAAAACTTTCTTGTAGAGAGTCTCGTTCACCAAGGAGCCCGATGAAGATCATCGTAGCTCAGTGATCATAGGGTGGTTTATTGCATTTAGTAAACAGCAAACAATCAACTTCTTTATTTGAGATTGTGCTTACTGTTCACACTGTACGTAGAAATGAAATATCATGGTTTTAGGGTCTATTCTGAAGGATCAATCTCGTACTTTAAATTTTCCATAACTGGCGTCATGAGTAGTGTTCCTTTATACAGCGTACTGAACAATAAACCACTTCTTCTTCTTCAATGCCGCTACAGCCCATTTCGAGCCTTGGCCTCCTTCAAAATAAGCCTCCACCGCCCTTTGTCCTCGGCCGTCGTCTTCCAATCTGCAACATGGAGTAATCCTCTTGCATCCTTCCTGACGTCATCCTCCCATCTCAGCCTAGGTCTGCCCGCCTTTCGTTTACCTCCCGGGCATCCTATTAGAACCTTCTTCGGTACTCGTGTGCTTGGCATTAATTGTTTTATATTACGTTATTTTGGTTTTCCTATGGACGTTTCGGGATTTGAACACTGGCAGCAACGCGAAGTAAGTTTTGTTAGCGGCTGTAATGCGCTTTCTTACTTCTACTAGGTCTTCATTGTCCTGCGTTATGATGGAGCCCAGGTAGGTAAACTTTTCGACCACTTCGAAATTATAATTGTCTACCAACAATAAACTAATAAACCACTATTATTAACATATATGAATGCAAGGCGGGGACTAGCTACCAGCATAGACTTTATGTTTGTTCCGTCAGCAAGTCAGTAACACGGTAAAAGGAAAGTGACGTACGGCGAGCAGTGAAGGCGGCTAGTTGGCGATGGTCTGCAGACTCGTAAGCCGATTCAACATTCTACGTACAAGCTTCATTATGTTTCATAATCGGTTTATCCGTTGTTTAATATTTTTCGCCACTTGTAATTGTAGCAACTGGCGCTTTTAGAATTAGGCATGATTAAGATTTAAACTTTTTGATAGCTAGGAACTCTATACGCCGCATACAGATTAAATTTAAACCAGTTTTGTAAAATTTAATTTAATTTAATCTTAACTCTTGACCGGCCAAGATGACAAACATGACATCCGTAACCATGGGGTCGGCTGATGACCCCGTGTAATCTTTAATTTTTTTGGACATTAAATTTTAAACCATAGAAATCACTTTCTTTGTTCTGTTATTTGTCCATTTATTGGGCAGGGAATATAACCTATATTTGACAAAATATTTTTTCCGGCGATCAATGATTTTTTCACTTTTTTTTTTAAACGGCACATTATGTATTAATCCTTTGGGCAGGAATACCTAAAATATTAAAAACATATTTCATGTATTTAAGCAGATATAAGAAGGATAGTGATTTTGGGGTCTACCTTTGGCCCAGATGGCTGCGGGAAAGTTAATTTAAACTAGTTTTGTAAAATGTAAAATTTTTACCGGATTCTTCCGATGACACATTTCGAATGAAAAATTCTATTATTAGAAGTGAAGGTACTTATAAAATTCTAGTTGCGGGATATGCAGTAGCGTAACGAGTGGGGTGGACCGCCCCGGTGCCACCCGACGGTGGGGTGACACTACACCCGACGCAGTGCCGTAGCAAGCATGATTTTTCCCCCATTATTTTTTTTTGTGAAATTCAAAACACAAATTTTGACTTCCTAAAATATAAAAAAAACATTTCTAGCTAGTCAAATACGTAAAAAAATTGTTATCCTCAAAATTAAAACACTTTTAAAAACACAAACAGAATAACAACTTTTTCAACAATCCATAGGTGATAATTTCCTTCGCGAGTTCCCGTCAATCACAATGTACGAAAGAAATGAGAATGACACAGGGGAAAACCAAGGAATATTTCACGGGAATCCCCAATAAATCAATAGTAAGAGATGGAACAGAAGGAAACAGGAAGAGAACAGAAGAGAAGGAAAATAACAGAATTTTTGGGGAATGCTGACTGACCGAGTCATATAGCTACAAATAACAGAGTTCCGTGTGGAGTCTTCAATTCTAATATGCTGCAAAAATCTGAAGAAAATCATTTGCTGCCATGAAAACAAAATAACCAAAACTTAGGTTAAAACCAGTTTTGTGTTCAGAGTGTAACGATAAAATTCCAATCGTGATATAAATAGTAAAGGGGGGCGTTCAAGCATAACGTAACGCAATTTTTGAAAATTTTTGACCCTCTTTTCCCCTATGCAATGCGCCGTAACATTTTTCTGCACCTCCCTCCTCCTAAACGTTACGTAACACCCAAGTGACTATTTTTACCTAAAAGTCTCAATTTAATTG
The DNA here is from genome assembly GCA_917880885.1 of Limnephilus marmoratus. NCBI lineage: Eukaryota > Metazoa > Arthropoda > Insecta > Trichoptera > Limnephilidae > Limnephilus > Limnephilus marmoratus. The sequence continues at coordinate 48,905,995 of OU862907.1, read as the reverse complement.
CACAAAGTACTGGAAAGTCGCTTAAATACCTTTGTCTTGTTTTAATCGCGTTTGCGGTAATAATAAAACAAGACAATTCAAACTCTCAATAGGTCCATGGGTATATTGTTTATTTTATTGTTTTAAATTGTATTTCATAAACAAATTGGGAAAATATTATCATTTTTATCGGCCTTTCATTCCTTTCGGATCTCCACAATTTAATACTGTCTTACCTTTAATACACCTACATGGTTTTACACTCATATTTTGTTTTACATTAGCTACACTGAGGAGGCCCTGAAGAAAGTAATTTTACAAAGGTTTCCATATGGAGCAACACTTTACTCCACTATGATTTATAAGCTCACTCAGAGTGTAGTAAAACCTTCTTCATGATCTGAATGCAGTTATACAAGTCCTTAAAACAAAGATTTAAAAGTCCACACTATGATTCACAGAAGAGAAAAACCTTTTTCATGTTCTGATTGTAACTATTCGGGTTCTCAAAAGGGATACATATGAAGTCAGTTGCTGACTCAGTGCGGAGAAAAACTTTTTCATGTTTCAACTGCAACTATTCATATACTATGAAGAGAAATCTAAAAATCACACGTTTACCAACAGTGGAAAAAAACCTTTTTCATGTCCTGAATGCAACTATTCTTATTCTCGAAAAAATAAGTAAAACGGCACTTGCCAACTCACTGTGATGAAAAACCTTTTTCTTGTCCCGACTGTAACTAATCATGCCCTACAAAACGGTATCTAAAAATTCACATGCTTACCCATACTGGACAAAAACCTTTGTCATGTCCCGACTGCAGTAATACAAGTTTTCAAAGGGAAGATTTAAAAATCCGCAGTACGATTCACAGAAGAGAAAAATCTTTTTTTGTCCTGATTGTAACTATTCGTGTTCTCAAAAGAGAAACATAAGAAGTCAGTTGCTAAGAAAAACCTTTTTCATGTTCCAACTGCAACTTTTCATGTACTATGAAGAGAAATATAAAAATCACACGTTTACCGACAGTGGAAAAACCCCTATTTCTTGTCCTGACTGCAAATATTCTTATTTTCGAAAAAAATTACTAAAATGGCACTTGCTAACTTACAGCGATCAAAAAATATTTTTCTTGTCCCGACTGTAACTGTTCATGCACTACAAAACAGTATCTAAAAATTCACACCTACCTACCTTGTTTTTCAAACTGGTCTTTTAGCACTAATAAACACGCTAACACAATAATAACTTCTTCACTAATTCACGTCAGTCGATAGATAATAATTCACTTCACGAGTCTACGTTAATCACAATATACGAACGAAATTAGAATGACACATGGAATATTTCAGGGAAATCCCCGACTAGGCTAGGAACAAAAAAACATTTTTCAGGAATCCCCGACCAACCAAGCCATCGCATGCGGTCCGCGAGGCCTTTTGGTGCGGCCCGCGGGCACTTCTGGTGCGGCCTGCTGAAAGGACCACAAAAAATTACACAGAACGGGATGGGTTTTTCACGGTGTTTCAGATACATTTTAAGACGTTATTACAAAATTGTTAATAACAAGTTGTTTAGATACCAATAAAAACGTGATAAAACCTGCCATCTTATTTTAATTTTAATTTGTTATTGTGAAACAATAGTGAAATTCCATCGGAAAATTTAAATTTCTTGAACGGGACAGTTCCGATATTTTAGGATTGATAGAAACTCTATTCGGAGGGGAATCTTAGGCAGTCTGTCATAAAAAATATTTTCTAGTCATCGTTGCGGAAGTAAAGTGGATAATAAATCAATTAAATCCTATTAATGACAACAACGAAGAAAAGAAAAGTTGAAGCTGAGTGAAACGCGAAATCATTTGAAACTAAATTAAGGCTTGGAAAGTAACTCGAAATGAATAAAACACAATGCATTTTCCAACACTGCAAGGACAAAAGCGTTCTACATAATTTGAATACGCTGGTAATTGCGCGAAATTAAGTAAGGCATTTAATGAACGATTTAAGGATGTGAAAAGAGAGCAAACGGATTTGAACATATTTGCTACGCCGTTCAATGTCGAACCATCGAATGTGCCTGATAATCAGCAGCACGTAATTATTCAATTACAAAGCGATGATGAACTCAAAGATAGATATAACAATCTTCCCAAATAAAGTCAGGAATCACTGGTTATATTAAGTCAAGCACGTCCCTTAACATTTTGAATATAATACAAACATTAATGCCATAATAATTGCCACACTTCTGGGTAAAAAAATCACTTCACGAAATTTATTGTAATTAGTTAAATATAAACTATATTGCGGACAATAAATATGCTACAAAATGTAGAAAAACCATTCACGTAATCAGAGTACAACTTAATTTAAGCTGGTTGACTTGTAAACTACTATGCAGATTCATTCTAAGGGTAAAACCAATCTAGTGTTCACAATGCAAATTCCTGTTGGGGATTAATCTGCTAACCATAACGCACTTCGAAGGTAAAACCATTTTGGTGTTCCAGGTACAGTATTAATTAAAGCTGGGGACTCACAATCCAATTCACTCTGACAAAAAAAACAGTTTTGTGTGAATGCAAAGAAAAAAATCCGTGAAAAAATTCAATGAAAAAATTCCATGTGTGGTTTGGTCTGTTTACGCATTTCATAGAAACCCGTTCTCGTTTTTGAAGTGCACTTATAAAATTCTAGTAGCTTAATGCATCCAGTATTAGAGAAAAGCCATATTTATATACTCAGTAAAATGGCTACACTCAATAATTTTAAGTCTCCGTGTATAGATTCACACAATAACTGAAACCAGTTCTGTCTTTAGAATGCAACGAAAAAAATCCCTGGTGGGGTTTAATTTTTTGACGCATTCCTCGTGTTAGAAGTGCATTTATAAAATTCTAATCGCGAACTTTGTGGTTTTAATTCCCCACGTACAAACTCACTTTATAATTAAAATCAGTTCTGTGCTTAGAATGCAACGAAAAAGTTTCAGGTGGAGTTTTACTCGCTAACGTTTCGTAAGAAACCATTCTCGTGTGTGAAGTGCATAAATATAAATGTGTGAAATACATAAATACACAGTTATAAATTTGTAGTTGCATATGTGCTGCCAGTATTGGAGGAAAGCAATTTCAAATTCTGAATATAGTTTTAATTCTCCGCGTACAGATTCAATCTGTAATAAAAACCAGTTCTGTGTTAAGAATGCAACGAAATCGCATCAGGTTTTATTTCATTTTCTGACGCATTTTGTATGTTGGAAGTGCATCTATAAATTTCTAGTTTCTTATTTTATGCTGCCAGAATTAGAGGAAATCCATTTTCATATTCTGAGTGTAGTGCATTTTGACGGAAACCATTCTCGTGTTCAAAGTGCAGTTTTAAAATTCTGGTTGCAGACTATATGCAGCCAGAATTTCAGGAAAACCATTTGCATGTTCTGAGTGTAGCTATAATTAAAAAGTGTTGGCAGTTACGTAACGATTTTTTTAATCAGTTGCGGTAGAACCAGTTCTTTGATTCGAATGTGGCTCACCCCCCCTCCCCCCCCCCCCGTGACTGAAATCGGAGTGCGGCCCGCGGGTTAGAGTATGAACATCCAAATGGCCCGCGACGCTAAAAAGGTTCCCCACCCCTGCCATAGAGCAAAATAACAATCAGTGTTAAAGTGTAAAATATTTTTTACGGAAATTTTGCACTTTCGTTAGGTTTTTCTCCACGTTCGAGTGTCATCCCCTCCTCGGGTAGCACCCGGGGCGGTCCGCCTCCTCCTCGCTACGCTACTGACCCGACGGGAGGTGACACCCGACCGTGGAAATCAAATAAATTCTCTATTTACACTTTTGTGAAGTTGAAATTGGGGGGGGGCGTGGTTGGCATTTTGCCGCCCACACTTAAAATGTTTTTTTTTTTTTTGCAAATAATAGTTAAACACGTTTGCAATGATTTTAAAAGAACAGAATAAATCATAAACTATCAGAAAATTTTATTAATGTTTTATACTTAGTATTAGAAAAAAAATGCCTTGAGAAATCTTCGGTTATTTTTTTTTAATTTTAACGATACCTTTATCTAAACCTATATAAAAAAGGAAAATTATTAACAAAGTTAAACGTTTTCATCATCTATAACTAAGTAAGAATGGTTAAATTCCAGTAAATGGTTAAATTCCTCAAAATCTATTATCGCATGACATTGCTATGTCAGATTGAATCTTTTTGCGATATGTTATAATGTTTGCCGGTATGTTATATGTTGTATTCTATCTACATAGGTAGCCAGACTGTCAAGCGCTCGCGGTGGACTGTTAGAAGAACATACATTATAATATTTACCGGCTATTCGCGCGCTTTTTTAAAATTGAAGATTGATTTATGAATTGCTTTTATAATATCGTTATTAATTTTGTGTTAATTGTTTTTGTTTTTATTACAAGGTTTATATTATTACGTATTTTAATATTTGTCTTTTGCGTTCCGAAAGCATAGTCAGTTGTAATGTAATGATATCTATACAGGGTTTTCTAAAAATTTCAGAAATAAATTGACGACCTCCGTAGTCCAGTGGCTAAGACTCTTGACTCACATTCCGGAGGTCGCGGGTTCGAACCCGGCATGCGCAAATAAATTTTATTTGATTAATTTGTGTTATTTCACAATTAATTCATTTAAAATAATATATAGTATATTTGCGGATGTTCCAGAGTGGAAGATACTATCAGTATCGCCCTGGTGTAAGACCACCATTCAGAATTGAAACGTTGCTTGAAAATGGCTTTAGCCGTGTTTAGTGACCAGATCTGAATAGCCAGGTACTTCCCAACCTTCCTCTTCCCCACCTCCTTCCCCTCCCCACTACCTTCAGCCTCACAACATACTCCAATTGGGGATGCCATAGTCTCACTGGCTCCAGACGGGAGCAGTTGAGATTCTTGTGCGGTATTCACTGTAAAAAAAAAAAAAAAAAAAGGTACTCATGTAATATGTTTTTTCATGCAGTTATATTATTTTTTTTAAATGTTTTTTTAGTAGAATGTAATTTTTATAATGGATTATATTATCATATTTAAGAAATCTAACAAGTTTTTCATCTTAAAAAATGCTCTGTACCTAGGTAATTACTTTACGCGTGACTATTTTTCAAAAGCCTAGGTACAATAGCAATGCGACACGTGGGACGAATGTGCAATGCGGAATTATGTAACGAATATGCAAGCGTCTTCTTTAAGGTTGAGTTTAATATGACCTTTCATGTATTTTTCAGCCTTAATGACAACGTGGGATAGATCTACATTTGCATACATTTGACACCTCCTTTAATAATATTCCTTTTGATACTGAACATAGATGATTCATAATATTATTGTATAATATTTTTATTCCATCGAATTTGTAAAACTCGAATATTTCACCTTCAAATAAATATATATAGCTTTATTATTAGGTAGGTACATAACGACAAGATTAAATATGCCGGGGGAGATTTAATTTTAATTTTAAATACATAAACGGCTATACTGCCTTTTATAAATAAACCTTTGATTATAGAAATAAACATATAACAGAGTACAAAAGTAAGAAAAATAATATCATTACAAAATAGTAGTTTTAAACTTAAAAATAACATACAATTATCTGAGTCGTATAGTTCCTATCTACGATAAGTCCACTTTGGTGAAATGTTGGCAAATTATTATTTTTTAATTGCGATGTTTTTTAAGTAAAATCTGGAGAACTATTTATTTAGGGGGCTTTGTTTTTGAACTACGGACATATACGATAAACTAAAACAATTCTTTTCTTGATAGTTTAGGAGTAATTACGTAAATAAGGATGGACTTATCGGAATTTGAAACTAACTGTCATATTAAAGGTAGATTGGAACTCACCAGCCTGTGACTTATCGGTGTTTGTTTCTCAACACCATTGACACGTGGAAGGCAAGTACAGGGTCAACAAAAGATATTATCTGAGTAAAACGAAAATATTTAATGATATAAATTTTTTTATCCTAAGTTTTTTCGTTTATTTAAAATTTCGTTGGAATAAAATAAAATGAAATTCACCACAAAAAGAGCACTAAATTTTTTTCTAAAATATTTTTTTTATTATAAGTTTATTAAGAAAAAAAATAACTGGGATTGAAATAGGTGTTAACTAAAAAAAATCGTACAAATAATTTTTACATAAAATGAAAATTTTAATAAAATTTATTCCCGTGTATAAATTCCCATTGCATGTCATTTTTATGCAGTAACAAAAAACTAACGAAACATAATGATTTCATTATAAAAAGGAAATGCAGAGATTTGATGATTACAAAATTTCTGTATTTATCACGATAAATTCAAAAACAGTTACGCTAATAAACTAAATTATAGTATAAAACATAATAATATTATTATAAAAAGAAACGCAGATGTTTCATGTGTAAAATTTTTCTGTCCTTATCACGATAAATTCGAAAACTATTGCGCCAATAAAATCAGATATATTTTACATAAAAACAGAGGATAAATTGCACAGTGGGTAAATTGGCAGGTGTGTCGCAGAGTGTCTAGAATAAATAAATAGACAATTAAAGCAAATACGAAAAAAACGAATTCATAAAACAAAAAAGGTTTTTTTAATTCAAGGCCTTTAAAAAGCGGTCACGCATAAATTAAATACTAGCAGAACTTGAAAACTATATAAAATTAAACTTGAAAACAATTAATAAAAATTTAATTTTTTTTAAATAACTCAGTAAAGTTTTGGAATCACCCAGTAAAGGCTGACGTTCGATGTCGAATTCACTCAAAATAGGAGATTTTTAAGTTCCTGCTATGGCTATCGACGTGCTTTTTCCATGATTTCTTGTTGATAACTCTCTTTCTACATATGTTTCCCGTCACTTGAATAACATTTATGGTTAGATCAGACATTATTTAGCTTTAAAAACTAATAAAACGGCAGACACTATTTCAAAACAACACTTCTGTGGCCATGTTGGGATTAGCGAAATGCTTTCCGCTCATTGGCTGTCTGGACGAAATACTTCCCGCTCATTGGCTGCCTGCATGGCGGTGGACTTAACGGCATTTGGAATATACAGCACCATGGATTTATCGTTGTTTGGAATTCATCGTAATTTATAAACCCACTTTTCATAGGATTTTACGGCCGTTTGGAACTCATTGACATATTATTAGTTTGCCAAACAACCGCTAGAGAAAAACTGCATCATTAGGTACTTCATTTTTGGATAAGGCGGCCAACCGTCCCGCATTTGCAGTTGTTGTCCCGCATTGCAATTTTTACAAAAATAGTCCCGCAAATCGTCTAAAGCGTCCCGCATGTCCCGCATTTCTATATATTTTTTAAATACTGTCTATGGTAGTCAAATAAACTTCTTCTATCTTTAGTCTATTTAAGCCATTTGGTTAAGTTCAAGACAAATTTTTTTCCCTGGAAAAGGCCCGAAGATATCGATCTAGGGATTGGTTTATTTACGTAACAAGCAACGTCCAAGAGTGCCAGTGTAGTAGAAGTGATTGAGTTGTTTTGTTTACGAATTAGTGCACGCCGTGACACGTAATATTTATAACCCATATTTATCACTCAAATCAAATAATTTCTTGACCATGCCGACCGCCAAAAAACGGCGTTGTGAGTTCAGTGAAGAATTGCAAAAAGAATTTCCTTTGTGGCAAAAGTGTTAACATTCATTTCTGAATGTAGTTTTAATTTGCCGCATACAGATTTAATTCAAATCAGTTTTGTGTTCAGAATGTAAAATTCTAAAGTTGGATTCGTCTTCTGACATATTTCGAAGAAAAATTTTCTCTTATTCGAGGTGCATTAGAAGGGACCCCACCAGTTTCCAGTAGGAAAATATTCTCTTTTCGAAGTGCATTTATAAAATTCTAGTTGCAGACTATGTAAGTGCCGCCAGAATCGAAGAGAAACCATTTTGATGTTCTGAGTGTAGTTTTAATTCGCCGCATACAGATTTAATTTAAAACACCCTTTTGTTCAGAATATAACGATACATTAAATAACAAGTTGCAGATTCATCCTGTACCGACTGAAGCTTTACATTTAATTTGCAAGTTCAGAATGTAATATTTCGTCTGCTGACATCTTTCGAAGAAAAATATTGTCTTATTTAAAGTGCAGTAATAAAATTCTAGGCGCAGACCATATACGTGCTGCCAGAATCAAAGATAAACCATTTTCATGTTCTTAGTGTAGTTTTATTTCGCTACATACATATTTAATGTAAACCAGTTATGCGTTCAGAATGTAAAATTCCAGTTGGATTCGTCTGCTGACATATTTCGAAGAACATTATTTCTTATTCGAAGTGCAGTTATAAAATTCTAGTTTCAGATCAAAGAGAAACCATTTTAAAGTTCTGATTGTAGTTTTAATTCACCGCATACAGATTTAATTTAAACCACCTTTGTATTGAGAATGTTAAATTTCTGCTGTGGATTCATCTGCTGATGCATTTCGAAGGAAAACATTATCTTATTCTAAGTGCATTGGAGGTTATCCACCACAAACCCGCCTTAGTATAAGTAACAGATGGTTACTCTTTCAGGGCTATCACAATGACCCGATTTTTTTTATAGAATGACTCTACATTTAAATGCAGGAAGCTAGACTTATTCTAAGTGGAGGTGTACAATTCTAGTTAAATACTATGAATGTATTGCCAGAATTAAAGAGAAACCATTTTCATGTTCTGAGTGTATTTTTAATTCGCCGCATACAGATTTAATTTAAACTTGTTTTGGGTTTATTGAGATTATAACAAGCAATTAAATAATAAGTTGCATATGTATCCTATTACATGGACATCATTCTCGATTTCCGAGATAGCAGTTATAAATTTGTGGTAGAATTCATGAACAAGATTTATTTGAATACTCTGTCTATCAATTATGTGAAAAAAGTGAGGTCGTAATAAAAAAAAGATTTCCTCCCCCCCCCCCCCCCCCCGTTGACACCAACTGTCCCGCATTGATATTTTATAAAGTTGGCCGCCTTATTTTTGGATCATAGTGGACTTATCGTGGATAGGAACTATACGACTCATTTTGTGTATCACAACACAAAAAATAACAAAGATGGTAAAAGATGCATTATAATTACGTTTTTTTCAATCAAACTTCAAAATTTGCCGTGCATCGTGTTTCATCTGACATTTGTCGTAAATTAAGTTTGAAGGTTAGGAAATAGGTACATATGCATAAATTTAAAATTTAGATTAAAACGAAACTTCGCAAATGAATTTTGTAGTTGTTTTGTATTTACCGCGAGGCTGAATTCGATAGCTTTACCGACTTTGCATGCGTGGATTATAATTCCAGCGTCAAACAGCTCGTTTGATATAACTTTCCGATTCAAGTCATTTATTTACGCGCGAAATCGTAGATATTCGACGTATGGTAGGTAGGTAGGTGGGTACATAATATTGGGCTGCGCGTATTTCATAAGGAATTTTTAGGAAAGTATTAAAACATCTTAAATTTGTATTAATTAAATTAAATTTGTATTCTTCCTGCAAAAGATTTTTAATAAAGTATTAAAAATCTTTTGCAGGAAGATTTGTGGCCCCGAGGAGTACCGGTAAGAAACTACCGTTACTTAAAACCGAGACAAAATCCGGTTGATCTTAACCAAAACCGAGGCAAACAAAAAGATTCTCCGGCCACTAAATGAATAGAGAGTAGAGTTAAAGCAAATTCATCCCCCTGCACAATGTACTATCAAAATGTGCGTGGATTGAGATCTAAGACCGAAGACTTCTTACATAGTGTTATTATACAAGACAACGACTTTATATTATTGTCAGAGACCTGGTTCAATGACAGTATTCATAATTGTCAACTGTTCGATCAACGATATGACGTCTTTAGAAAGGACAGAACTTCAGGCCAATCAAGAGGAGGAGGAGTGCTACTAGCCGCGAGACGTGACCGCGTCAATCAGTGCCAGAGACTCATGTTTCTAGAAAAAGATGGCGAAAACTTATGGATTAAGGCTAAAATAAATTAAATTAGTATTTATATATGTATAGTGTACATTCCACCGGCTTCTCAGAGAACTACTTACTCTGATTTTTTCGATAAAACCATAGCTAATTTTAACTTTTTAATAGATAAAAAAAATATTATTTTTGGCGATTTTAACTTACACTCCTGTGTGAGTCACAAAGCAACTCAAACAGATTTCTTATATTTTATGGAACTATTTCAATTGGAACAGAAAAACTTAATCACTAATATAACGAACAGGACACTGGACGTTATTATCAGTAATTTTGACTTAAAAGTGTTCAAATCCGTATACTCACTTGTTAATGAAGATTCATACCACCCATCTTTATGTGTAGAATTCGCGCTCAATGTAAGCAAAGCCTATTGTCGAAATTTATTTAACGACGATAATGAAAATTGTGTTAAGCGAGGATGGAACCTAGAACGTGGTGATTTCGAATATTTTTATGTTTACTTGAATTCTCACGACTGGAAACCCTTATTAAAACTTAAAGATGCAGATTTAGCAGTAGAATATTTTTATAATGTAATTTATGACCTTTTTGACATGTGTTTTGAGAGAAAGCGTGTACCTTGTTTTAAAAGAAGATACCCTAAATGGTTTAATGGTGAGATTTTTTCTTAGTGACCTGAAAAGGAAATGCAAACTTCACAGAAACTGGAGGCGCACCAGATTGATGAGATATCGGGAAAAGTTTTGTATTCTACGATCCAAAATCAAACGTAGTATAAATATTACGTATAAGGATTACATAAATAATATCGAAAAAAACGTTAAGAATGATCCGAAATCCTTCTGGAAATTTGTATCCGAAAAGAGGAAAGACGGTGGGTTTCTAAACTCAGTGTAATGGAACGGAAGTACTCCTACTGGGCCCGATATTCCGGAAGCATTTGCGAATTACTTTAAGTCAGTCTATAGCGAACATAGTGCAGAATTTGACTCATACACCCCAGGCGGTTACTCTTCACTAGCTCAAAATGTTGAAATTTTAAGTGTAAATAAAAATGATTACCTAGCTGCAATTAAAAAACTGAAACCAAAAAAATCTGTTGGACCGGATTTTATTAACACAATTGTCCTGAAGGGTTGTGCCGATCCGTTAATGGTACCGCTTTTACATATCTTTAATATTTCACTTTACTCCGGTAAATTCCCCGACCGTTGGAAAATCTCAAAGGTCACGCCCTTACACAAAAATGGCGATAAATCATGTGGATCTAATTACAGACCGATGGCAATTCTTTCGGCACCGGCAAAATTTTTTGAACTCGTGATACAAAAACGTATATACTATAAAGTAGAACCATTTCTCATAAACCAGCAGCATGGGTTTAGAGAGGGCAGGTCTACGACGATCAACTTAATGGTATTTACGGATTACGTCTCAAATATATTGGACAACAACGAACAAGTAGATGTCTCATATAATGATTTTGCGAAAGCTTTTGACAAAGTAGATCACCTCATATTACTGAATAAACTTGAAAGCTTCGGCTTCTCATACATGCTGCTTTTGTTCTTTCATAATTATTTGTTTAACAGAAAACAATACGTTGTTTACGGGCAGTTCACATCGAAACTCTACGCCACGAATTCTGGGGTCCTTCAAGGGTCTAATTTAGGACCACTTTTTATTTTTATTGTTTATTAATGACATTGGGTTGTTTATAAGATTTGTAAATTTTTTGTTATTTGCGGATGACATTAAACTATACACCTGTATAACGACAAATGAAGACTCCATTCGTCTACAAAACGATATCGACGGTATAGTAGAGTGGAGTCATCAAAATAAACTTCTTTTCAACAGTAGTAAGTGTACAATTATGTGCATTACAAGGGCAAAGCGTACTAAGTGTACTAGCGTATTTTAACTATAAAATGTCTGGTACCTCTATAAAACATATCTCGATAACGAAGGATTTAGGAATCACTTTTGACACGCGTCTGACTTTTCGAACTCATATCGATTCGGTGTGCAACTCTGCAATGCGAATGCTGGGTTTTGTTATATGTACTTAATTCGAAATCTTTGATGAATACGGCAATCATAAAAATGCTTTATTTTACTCTGGTTCGCAGCATTCTTGAGAGTGGATCGATAATATGGGGACCCGAAGATACCCTTTACTCAAATGATGTAGAAAAGGTGCAAAAAAAGTTTATGCGATACCTCTACATGCGAGAGTTCGGATATTACCCTTTATTGTATCCTTCTGATTTTCTCGCTGGAATGCTGGGGATAGAACGTCTAGACGTCAGGAGAAATAATGCAATGGTGTTAGTGGCGCACAAGCTACTAAATGGGCACACTTGCAATCCAGATATTCTGGAACGAATTTCTTTTTATTTCCCTGATAATTTCATCAGAGCTAGACAGCACAGATTATTTATTTTTCCAAGGGGCAGGACCAACCTACCAATGATCATGCCTTTGGGGAGAATAACTACTTTGTTTAATCACATTTCTTCTGTGATTGACATTTTTAATTTAAACCAAAGAGAATTTAAGACAGCAATAAGCATACTATTTACCAAATCTGGCTAATCAGATAGTATTGATGTAATAACCCATGCAAATAAATGTATATACTTACTTATTATAAACTGTAATTTATAAACTGTTATTTGTGAAATGTAAATGGATTATACTGTTTTTCACAATAAATCAATAAATAAATAAATAAATATATGATAGTCAACTGTGCCTGGCGAAAACACACCATGTGCATATTACATGTTTCAATTCTGCCTCGCAATTAGGTTGCAGATACCAAATTGCACCGTGTAAACAAGACATTGAATGTTTCCATGTCATTGCGCGTCATCTTTCCACCGCATTGAAAATATTGAAATTGTTTAATATTTTCAATGCGATTGGTTCTGTTGTCCTTCGTGCGCATGCGCGAATGTGGCGTTGCATGCGCGCGCAGCACTGTGCGCGCGTATTGAATTGTCAAATTGTGACTGTTTATTTTGTAGTGAGTTGTCAACATAGAAAATGGTTTTTAAATGGAGGGAAGAGCATACGCCTCTGTTCTTAGAGCACTTTAAGAACTATCCAAGCCTGTGGAACATTAAAAGGTGAGGTTTGTGCGGGTCTTGACAGTGAATGCATCTTCCCACTAGCTGCATGGCAGGCCGGATCGGGAGAGAATGATTGAGGGAGTCCATTGACTTCTTCAGCTGCACTCTCTCGAAACGTCGACTTGCATCGCAGCGGGAGGGATGGATTCATACGTCCGTCACTTCTGGACACACTGACCCCCAGATTCCTACCCACCCCTAATACCTTTTCCTTCTCAGAACTTACTCTCCGTCGTCTCCCAAAAAGACCATCGTTATTACGCGAGGCTCTAAAGAGGGGGGGGGGGGTCGGAAAAATACGAAATATCACAAGGGGGGGGGGTATAATGGGATATCACGTGTATTTATTTTTCGTCGAACGCATGATAATATTCTGAAAATTCACCCCATGAACCTGGGCACCCCTACTAAGTCACCAAACGTAGCGAACCACTTGTGGTGACCTATGACAGAGGTATTGGTTATCCAAAAAACGGTTCCCGGGGTGGCGGTACCCATACCCACCTCCCAAATCTTAATCTTGAAGTTGACCTTTTGATATTTCCAGATGGATTTTCTCGAAATAACGCCATGCACCGCAGTGGGAGGGATGGATTCATCCGTCCATCACTCCTGGACACACTGACCCCCAGATTCCTACCCACCCTTCATACCCCTTTCCTTCCCCGGACTTCTTTTTCTTCTTTTCATAAAAAGAAGCCCTCCACACAGCATCCCCAAAGATACTGTACTGAGAGATTTTTTCTCAGATCACCCGTGGAAGTAATGGCACGATCAAGTGAATCAGATGCTTGAGTCGGGCCGTGTCAAAAGTCAGAATAATAGAAGACAATGTATGATACGATGTATGAATGTAAGTGAGGCAAAGAGTGTGTGCCAAGACCGAGTTGTTTGGCGGTCCGTCCTCTCTGCTTACCCCTGCGGGGAAACGGCGTGATGGTTAGTTAGTTAGTTTCTTTTAGATAGATTTTATCCATAGAGATCGGAGGTGACAACTTAAAGAAGCGTACAAATCAATGAACAGATACGATAAGATAAGATAAGATAAGTAGGTATAACATGATAATATAATACATTATTTAAAAATTACATTTTACACACATTTTAATAAAACTGTATGTAAACATGAAATTAATTAACATATTAAAAATTATAATTTGCAAACCAACCTACAACTTAAAGAAGCGTACGAATCAATGAACAAAGTAAATTATGTGATATATTTCTAATAAGTTTATTCATAATTTTTCGAAAACACTAATAAAACAAAGATAAAATAATTATGTAGCAACAGTGGCGTAGCGTGGGTTTCGGCCGCCCGGGGCGGAGGATAATTTTGCCCCCCCCCCCCCCCCCCCCCCTAACTTCTACAGGTACTTTTTCCGCAGATTTTCAAGCGCTGACCGGGGGGGGGGGGGTTAGATATCCTATTTTTTATGCCGATTTTTATAATCCTATGTGCAAGTACTCTTCCAATAAAATCATGCTGATAAATTAACTACCTACCGAAACTAAATAACACACAGTAAAAGTGATCCGTAAGAAACATCGCATAATTGTGTATAATTAGTAAACAATACAATCCGAAACACTGCGAGATTCACCCAAGTGTCCACTACATTCATGGTGATATAAATTTTGTACATTACAATTAGATTATTCAAGTGAATTTCGAATAATTAATTTCGGAAAATAGTGACAGTGGAATTGAAATATATTTTGACAGTTGGTGGAGCTCTTGTGATTGGCCAAAACCGTCGCCATCTTTCCCACACTGTCCATACAGCTTGCTCGCTTTACTGCTCAGTCAGTACTTACGCATTGTACTAGTTCTGCTAATATACAATACAAACTACTGCTAGTGTGACCATGAGTTCAAGCAAAAAAACCGGCTCCCTACAACAAGAAAATTTATACACAACCACAAGATCCAAAAACAAAATGAATACACTACCTGAAGACATTAGCACAGAAGAAGATGGCTTTTCAAAATTTGCGTCTTACATAGATGTAAAATTAGAGAAAATAAAAACCCAAATTCTTGAAAACATTGACAAAAAATTGTTAGAATTTCAAAAAACAACCGAATTTATTTGTCAAAAATATGACGACATCATTACCCGATTAGACTCCATGAATGAGGTTAAAGGAGAAGTTGAACGTCTAAAAAATGATTTGGCAATTAAAAGTAAAAATATTAAGAATCTGGAAACCAGAGTGGCTTACTTAGAACAGTCAAACCTTGATGACTGTATTGAAATTACAGGCGTTGAGGATAAGACTGAAGAACATCCCAAAATAACCGCTCTAAAAATAATAGAAAGTGCTAATATCAAAATAAATTCAGAGGATATTGCGTCGGCAATTAGACAATATGACAGAAGACCAGGACATCCAAAAAAAAATTATTCTAAAAATGAGAAACCCGGAAACCAGACTAAAATTATTAGCAAATAAGAAGGTAATTTCTAATCGTGAAAACATGATATTCCTAGGAGAGTCATTATCTCCTTACTACAAGGAACTACTTTGGAAAGCCAAAACTAAAGGAAAAGAATTAAAATATAAATATATTTGGTACAAAAATGGAGCAATTCTAATGAAAGAAGAAGAAGGCAAGAAAATCAGGGAAATCAAACACGAAGATGACCTCAATAGATTATAATAGAAGTTTAATAGTGAAAGGCACCGAAAAATATTTTCATCATTAAAAAATGGATATCGATTTTGGAAAATACATTGACTTTATTGATAATACAGAATCTAATTTAACTATTGAAGATTCCTTAACTTGCAAAAACTTTTTAAAACACTCCAAATTTTCTTTGCTTTGTTTGAACGTTAGAAGTATAAAGAAAAACTTTGATGAAACCATAACCATGCTGGATAGTATTGAGCATCGTCCTGAGGTACTTGTTTTTACAGAAGCTTGGCTGAAAAATTTTACCAATATACCTAACATCCCCGGATACGCAGTTTACAACACAAATAATAACTATTTGCAAAATGATGGTGTAGTTGCCTATGTAAAACAAAATGTTCACGTGATTGTTGAGGAAGTTGTTTTCCCTGGAGCAAACTGCTTAAAAATGCAGATATCGAGTACCTTGTGTGTAATAGCTGTTTATAGATCTCCGTCCCTGGCTCATATAGATAATTTCCTTGAATCGCTGAGTGCACTGCTTGAATCTACATCTATACAAAATAAGGAGATCATTTTATGTGGCGACATAAATATTAATACTTTGGATTTGAGCGATATGAAAACTCAAAAATACCTCTCTCTTTTGGCTTTTCATGGCTTGAAGCCAATCATAATTTCACCTACCAGAGTTTCTTCTACCATTTCAAGCTGCATCGATCATATTATGGTAAAATCTAAATTTGAACCACAGGGAGCTGTCTTCACTACTGACATAACAGATCATGATGTGATATTGCTGAGATTTATGAGCTTTACACTAAATAAAATAGCAAAAGATAATGAAAACTTGAAAACCGTCATCGATAACAATCTTTTGAAATTCAAATTAAAGAAAGAATCATGGCAGTCAGTACTGTCATCGCAAGATGTTAATTTAGCTACTGAAAATTTCATAAAATGTTTAAAAATGCATGTGGAAAGTTGTTCGTCTGTACAAAGTGTAAAGCATAACATGAAATATTTAAAACCTTGGATAAATAATGGAATTATTAAATGTCTCAGAACCCGAGACAAATTACACAACAAATGTCGAGCAGATTCAAATAATATTCAACTGCTGGATTATTACAAAAGATATAGAAACTGGTGTACAAAAATTATAAAATATATAAAGCAAGCATATTACAAAAGGAAACTGGATAACGTCAATGGAAATACCAAGCAACAGTGGAAGATTATAAAAGAGGCTGTAAATATACAAAAGGAACAAGTGTCTATAAAAAAATTAAAAATCAATAACAATATCATCTCAATGGAAGAGAATCCAAATATAATCACTAATCACGTAAATAGCTTCTTCAGTGATATTGGTCCTAGATTCGCAAAACAATTGTGCAGTGAAAATAAAACTACCGAAATGTGTCTTGTTAACAATTTTATACCTTGTACTCAATTTTCAGGAGAGAGCTTTGAATTTAAAACTACTAGCATTTATGAAGTTTCAAAAGTGATAAATGAATTAAAAATGTCTTTTTCCTGTGGTATTGATGGCCTAAGTATCATGGTATACAAGCAGTATGTTTCTGTATTGGCTGGTCCCATATCTCACATTGTTAACCTTAGTTTTAAGAGTGGCATATTTCCTACTCATTGTAAGAATGCTAAGGTTGTACCTCTTTTCAAAGGTGGGGATCACCTAGAGGTTAACAATTACAGACCCATATCTTTGCTCAATACTCTTTCGAAATTGATGGAAAGATTGGCCAAGTCAAGATTAGTTTCATTCTTAGAAAAATACAAATTACTCTCTGACAATCAATTCGGTTTCAGAGCAAATAAAGGTACGAGTGATGCTGTTTTAAAGGTATTGACCAAAGTTACAAGAGCGCTGGACTATGGCAACAAAGCCATAGCGGTGTTCTTGGATTTATCAAAAGCATTTGACACTGTTTCCCACGAATTGCTACTTAAAAAATTATCATCTTTAGGCATTAATAATACAGCAATGGGCTGGTTCAGATCTTATCTTAGTGACAGAACACAACAAGTGGAAATAAATAAGATAATAAGCGAGGGTAAATCAATCTCCTTTGGAGTCCCGCAAGGTAGTGTGCTTGGGCCAATATTGTTTCTTATTTATATAAATGATTTATGTAGTCTGAATATTCCTGGTAACATTGTTAGTTTTGCAGATGACACTGCCTTAATATTTGAAGGTAAAACTTGGAATGAAACTTTCAACAAAAGTAATATAGGTTTAAGAGTGGTAAATAGTTGGTTAAACAATAATATATTAACTTTGAATGCACAAAAAACCAAATTTATCACTTTTAGCATTTCAAGTAAAAGTCAGCCTTCCGAAACTCACAACTTGATTATTCACAATTGTTTTCAAACATGTAACTGCAACCCTTTAGAAAATGTAGTCAAATACCTTGGCGTAAAAATAGATAAATTCTTGAGATGGAATGATCATGTTAATATGTTAGTAAATAATATTAGGAGACTTACCTATATCTTTAAAGAACTGAGACATATACTAGACAAAGAAAAATTAAAAACTGTTTATTTTGCAATAATCCAGTCTCTGCTTTCTTATAATATAGTGTGCTGGGGATCCTGCGCAAAGACTTATATAGAACCACTTAATATTGCCCAAAAAATGATTCTTAAAGTTATGTTCAAGAAAAAAATTAAATATCCAACTCATTTACTTTTTAAGGAATGTAATGTAATGAACGTAAAACAGTTATATATTACACAAACGCTTTGTAGATTTTTTAATAATATTAATATTACAGAAAGAACACAGCAAATTCGTACTACGAGAATTGGCTCTGGTCTGAATTTTATGGCAATTCAAACTAAATCTTCTTTTGGTCAAAGAAATTATTTTTATCAAGCTCCACTCATATTTAATAGCCTTCCAGAACATATAAAGTCATCTAATTCCTTGTACACTTTTAAAAAGAATCTTAAATTATTTGTGTTAGTCGAGGATTGCCAATTAATTTTCTCTACTTTGTCCTTTCTAAATTATTAGCTAAATGAGTATGTTTATAAAATAAGCTAAAATAATTTTTATTTTTGTTTAAACTGTTTTTTTTTTCATCTTCCTCCTGCCAAATCTATAGCATGTTAAATTATATACATATATTTATTATTTACAACTTAATCTTAAAAACAAAACAAAAAAATACTTTATTTTATTTTGAATCAGATCTCAAAACTATGGTCACCCTAAAAGTCTACATTAATGTACTACCTAGCGCCATCAGTTTAGTGGGTACTGGGTACCCATAATCTCAATCTGTAAGAAATACAACAATATTGTTCTTTCAAAATCTGTATAATTTTGTGTTATTTTGTTAACTTGTATAATTATTGTTAACCTCAACACAGGCTTGTCCTAGTGAGGTAACAAATTGTATTGTAAACATTTTTACCTACAGTGTAAAGAAACAATAAATAAATAAATAAAATAAATAAATTCTACTACAAATTTATATATTACTGCTCTCAGAAATCGAGAATGGTATGCCGGTAATAGAATTTCGCATCTTCATCACGCATACGTAAGGAATGCAACTCAAATGCAAAGCTTCACTCGGTACACGATGAATTGGCAACTTATTGATATATTGATAACACAAAACTGGTTCAAATTAAACTAAATATGTGGTGTATCAAAACTACACTCAGAACATAAAAATGGTTTTTCTTTGATTCTAGCGTCAATTACATACTGAACACAAAACTGGTTTTAATTACGTCTGTATGTGGTGTATTAAAGCTACACTCAGAACATGAAAATGGTTTTTCTTTAATTCTGCCGGCAATTACATTCTGAACATTTAACTGGTTTTAATTAAATCTGTACGCGGTGAATTAAAACTACACTCAAAACATGAAAAGGGTTTTCTTTGATTCGGCCGGCATTTACATTCTGAACACAAAACTGGTTTTAATTTATTTTAATCTGTTTGTGGTGAATTAAACCTACACTCAGAACATCGGGGCGGAAGAAAATTTCGCCGCCCCCTTATTTGGGTACTTCAAGCGGGGGGGGGGGGGTTGTATATGGAAATCCTATTTTTTTATTACGACCTATTTATACACGAGCCGGATTTTTTTAATAATCACATTTGACGAGTATTCTTTCAATGAAAATCATGTATATAAATTCTACTCCAAAGTTGATTGATACTGCGTTAAAGTCCCCAAATAATAGTTATACACGCAACAATCAATTTCTCAGAATTTTACAGCATTATGTAACTCAAATGTAAAGCTTCACTCGATGCTCGATGAATCTGCAACTCGTTATTTAATTTACCGTTGTATTCTGAACACAACTCCAGTTTGTATGCGGTGAATTAAAACTACACTCAGAATATGAAAATGGTTTTTTTTTTATTCTGGCAGCACATACATAGTCTGCAAATAGAATATTATAACTGAACTTCGAATAAGAGGATATTTTCCTTCGAAATGTGTCAGCAGATGAATTCTCAAATGGAATTTTACATCCTGAAAACTGGTTTAACCCTTCGAATAATAAGAAAAGAATATCTATAATCTTTTGCCTGTCAATGTTTCCGCACAAAATTTCCGGTTCTTCCCATGTAATGTTCCTTTTTATTAACACAAAACTGTTCTGAAATCTAGATAAAGTAATTTTTCGACGTGCTTATTAGAACATTATTGTTTGTAAATATTAAAATTTTCATATTGGAAATGTGAATTGGCTCAAAAATACACGCCTGCGAATATTCGAATTAAAGTACCTAAAATAGAATAAACTTAAAATTTTAAATACAGATTCCTTTTCTTAAAAAACATGTTATAAAACTGTATCTTAACTTTTTATCGCAAACACAAATTTATTTAAAATTAAATGTGTGGGATATAATTTCACAATTTTATTTTAAAATTAAATGTGTGGGATAATTTGCGTCTCCTGTGATTAGACGGGTCAAATTAAATTTGTATTTGCCGAATTAAAACTTCACTCATAAAATGAAAATGGATTCTCTTTGATTCTGGCAGCACATACATAATCTACAACTAGAATTTTATAACGGCACTTCGAATAAAATAATGGTCTCTTTCGAAATGTATCAGCAGATGAATACACAACTGAAATTCAGTCGTTAATACATTCTGAACACAATTCTGATTTTAATTAAGAGTGAATCTGTTTGCGAGTTATCAGCTTTAATTAGTATTACTCTCATAATATGCGTACTGAATGAATTAAAAAGCTTAATGAATTTAAAAAAAAGAGTTGGATTCGTAAACACATGTTCAAATAATGATTTGAAATGGTTTAAAATTTTCCAAGGTAATGTTATTATTTATTGTGAAAATTTGCCGCCCCCCTTAAAAGTGCCGCCCGGGGCGGGCCGCCCCCCCCCCCCGCCCCCCCCACGCTACGCCACTGTGTAGCAAATAAAAGAAACTACACTAATATGTATTTAAATACATAATTTTATTTATGATAATAATAAAATAAACCTTAACACAAAAAAAAAACAACCGTAAACACCATATAAATAACAATATTAATTAGCAAATCATACTCAAATTTAAAAAAAACGCGCCAATAATCAAAAACGGCCGCTAGAAATGATAAATGTGTGAATAATCAACAAGCAACATCCAAACTGTTCTGTCAACCTACCTACATATGTGACTATATTGGTAACATTAAACTTGGCAACGTAGCGTAAAGCGGTAAGTGTGTTCTTAAAATAGATCAACGAATGCACGTTATTTAAAGATTTTTTTTTTTAATAAATAAACATAATTTTTTATTACAATATAATAGCTGACCATATTTTAAACAAAATTTAAAAGACAGAATGTTGGTACTTCGTGTTTGAAAAGACATTTAACAAAAAAATGCAAAACCCGAGACTGGTGCGGCATCGGAGACTACGACCCATCGTTCGGGAGACAAACCACAACAGCCGACGTCCACCACAATATGTGACGCCAGGCCAACGGCGCCATACTCAAGGTGGTGTCAGTGGTGCTCCTCGTCGGCGCAACAAGGACGAGCCTGCCCTGCCCCAGCAATACCACTATCAAAAAGTGGCGATCTTCACACGGGGGGAGTCAAATCAACCCCATCAAAAGGGGAAAATTGCTGACTGTCATGGACCCCGAGATGCTCCACTTCAGCCGACCACACGGCCGAGTCCTGGACGACACCCCCGCTGCAGATGGCCAAGAGAGGACAGCCCGAATCCAGACGAGCCCCGCAGTCCACGCCCGACCTGCCGTGAAGCTCGCTGGGATCCTTTTGTTCCCGCCTATGCAGCTTCGCCTACTCATCCTTCAACACGTCCTGATGACTAGTGCAGACAAGCTGCACGGGGGGAGTGTAACGGACGTATTGCGCGTCCTCTCTTTTAATTTTTATTATTTCTTTATGTGTTCTTTTATGTACAATGCCCCGGTGCAACAAATAAAGCTTGTGTGCCAGGTTGCCACCGGGACCCATTTTAGACTCCTATTTTTTAATGATTTATGATTTTTCCGCTTCAAAGGCGACCAGGCTGACTGGCCTCCTTTTTATTTTATTTTTTAATTACACCCTTGCGAAGGGCCATTTTTTTCCGGCTCCAAGCCAGGGCCAGTATCAGGACCCCTGAGAAGGGCCATTTTTTCGGCTCCAAGCCAGAGCCAGTATCAGGACCCTGAGAAGGGCCATTTTTCCTGGCTCGAAGGAAGCGGCTGCTCCGCCAAGCAGACTTCCCTTGCCGTTCTGCTGTTATGCCACAGCAGGAAGCGGCGGCTCCGCCAAGCGGACTGCCCTTACAAAAACATATTTTAACATAACTTCATTTACACACCCCGTAGGACGATGAAACAATAACGTTTCATTGCAGAGTCCTACCGGGCATTCAAAGAAACAGAGCCTGAGCCTCTAACTCCTAAGCTACCAACGCCATATGCGTTTTCGTCCAAAAAATATTTCGATTAAAATCATTATTTTCCCATTTTAAAAATCCCGGTACCTCGTAAGACGACGGGACAAAAAGGTTTCGATAGCCAGTCTTACGAGGGACCTGGGAAAAATGTTAACTTTCTTGTAAAACCTCGTATATTCAACAAAACAGCAAATACCTACCAACAAAATGTAAACATTTCCAAAAACCGTTCTAATTTCATCAAACCAAAATTCTACGGATAAAGAATACCCATAGAAACATGTTAGTATTAAGAAAACTAGTGTAAATACTGTATTTTAACCTGTAAAATTATTATAAGACCATCACGCTGTCCAAAAATGTATGGTCTTCCAAAGATTCACAAACCCAACGCGCCCCTCAGGCCTATTGTTAGCTCGTGTGGTTCGCCCACCCAGATATTAGCAAAATTTCTTGCCCAACGCTTTCAGCCTTTTGTTGAGAAAGCGGATTCTTACGTGCGTAATGCTGACCTTTTTTTTTCAACAATTTCTAATATAACTTTAAACAAGGGTGACATTTTAGTGAGCTTCGATATAGTCTCTTTGTTCACAAAAATACCAATAAATGAAGCATTAGAGTTAATTAAATCGAAACTCGACGTTCCGACTGATTTTATCACTCTGACGGAACATTGCCTTAAAAATACCTATTTTCAATTTGAGGGACAAATATATAAACAAATTCAAGGGGCCCCAATGGGCTCATCCCTCAGCCCGGTAATCGCTAATATTTACATGATGTACTTTGAAATAAAGGCATTAGAGAGCGCCCCTCTGAAACCTTCACTATGGCGTTGCTATGTGGATGATACCTTTATTATTTGGCAACACGGAATTGAAGAATTAAATAACTTTCTTATTCACTTGAATAGTATCCATGAAGATATTAAATTTACCATGGAAATCGAAGAAAATGATTGTCTCCCATTTCTCGATATTTTAGTTAAAAAGAAAAAGAACGACAGCCTTGGCCATACCGTATATCGTAAACCGACACATACAAATAGATACTTAAACGCCAACTCAAATCATAACCCATCTCAGTTGTCATCAGTTATAAATACCCTAGTTACCCGGTCTAAACGACTAGCGGACAAATATCATATTCACGAAGAACTAGGTCTTCTTAGTAGTGCTCTTCAACCAAACGGCTTCTCCAAATATTTTATAGACAAATCCATAAATAAACGCAAAAAAACTACTCCTGAAGCGGAAGAAGAACCCCTTTCTATAGCAATTCTCCCATTCATCAAAGGCTCGACAAATAAAATCAGTCTAATCCTCAAAAGCAATAAAATCAAAACTATTTATAAATCAGAAAATAAAATCTCGTCTCTATTAAGAAGTCCGAAGGACCACATTCCACTTGAGTCACATGGTATTTATAAAATACCTTGTGGGGCATGTGAAAAGGTGTATATTGGACGTTGCAATAGAAAAATATCACTTCTTCAAATTTAGCAAATTCACTTTGTGGCACCATTTTATTAATGAAATAATTAAAACACTTTGTTTTTACCACAATAAACTTTATTTAAAAGTCAACATGTTTCGAGAACGATGTTCTCTTCATCAGGACATATAATGTACTAAAACCAAATAATCGGACATAGAAGACAGGTGTGGGTAGAAATGGAATTAGTGGGGGAGGAGTGAGGTGGAAAGGGGCGGTGTTTAGAAGAGCAACAAGGGGGAAGGGGGGGGGGGGGGGGAGAGGTGGAAAGGGGGGTGCATAGAAGAACAAAGACAAAATTACAATGGGAATATGTTTAAGATAGGGTTATTCACAAAATTAATTTGATTGTTAATAATATTTAAATTTCTATTGACATTTTTCCTAATTTCTAATATTTCTAAAAGATCTAAGTGAAAACCACTAACGTTAGTGTGTAAAATTTTAAAACCAGTATTTATATCAAATGAATGGTTAAATTCAATTAGATGGTTAGCAAATTCCGAATAATTATTGCTATTTAGACACCTCAAATGTTCCTTAATCCTCGTTTCAAAATTTCTGCAAGTTTTACCTACGTAAAAATGATTGCAGTCATTACAATTCAATTGGTAAACTCCGGATTTTTTCATTTTTTGTTCTTTGTCCTTGTTATTTAAAATATAATTTTTCAATTTATTATTCGTATAAAAAGCAGGCTGTATTGTATTAGGAATTTTTTTCATGATTAAATTGGAGGTTTGATGATTTACAAACAATATTTTTCTCCATTGCTTTTTAATATTATCAGTAAGTAATTGGTAAATGTAAGACAAATGAAATTTTTTCTTATATTTTTTGTTTAATATATGGTCTATTAATTTGGAGTTATAACCATTATTAGATGCAATTATTTTGATGGTGTTAAGTTCAGCTTTGAAATTATTTGGGGATAACGGGATATTAATTAATCTATTGATCAAATAATGGAAAGCTAAGAGTTTTTGTGAAAATGGATGGTTAGATGTGTTGTGTATAATTATATCAGCGTGTGTTTCTTTTCGGAAAATATTAAATTCAATCTTATTATTAATTATAGTTAGGTTTAAATCTAAGAAATTTATGCTACAATTAATTCCTATTTCTTATGTAAATTTAATGTTTTTATGAATTTTGTTCAAAAAATTAAGGAACATTTGTAGTTGTCTTTTGGTACCGGTCCATATACATAAAATATCATCTACGTAACGTTTGTAAAAATACACATATTTAAGTAATAAGGCAGAATTATTAAAGATTTTATTTTCTAAATGGTTTAAAAATATATCAGCTACTAACGAACTGGTACTTGACCCCATGGCCAAACCATCTTTTTGTTTGAAAATTTTATTATCAAATTGAAATAAATTTTGGTTTAAGACTACATTAAAACATTTAAGTAAATCCTGGGCTAAGTCATTAGGTAATTTGGAAGAATTCAGTAAGTTATTTATAATTGTTTTGCTTTCTTCAACTGGGACACTTGGAAACAGATTAACGATTAACAAATTTAGTTCTTCTATTTTAAACTTATGTTGAGTTAAGTTGATGACATGGTTATGGAATTTATTTTTAGTTTTTTCACTTATATTTATGTCTTTACCATTATTATCAAAAGGTTTAAACCATAATATTCACATAAAAAATAATAACAAACAACTCGAGTATTTGGCAGTAGATATTAATTGTGCATTATTTAAAGAAGCAAAATTCTTTCAATACAAATGTGGTGAAGTGATAAAAAACATCAATTCTAAATCTAACTTTAACAAAATACAGTATACGCCAGAACAGATGCACGCGATAAATATATCAAAGGTTACAAAAGAAAAAAACCTCATCATAACTAAAGCGGACAAAGGAAATTCGGTGATTATTATCAACAAAAGTGATTACATTGAAAAAACTATGGACTTTCTGCAAGGTGATAATTTCGAAATAGTTAAAACAAACCCTATCAATAAATGTCAGGAATCGATAATAGAGACTTTAAAATTTTGCAAAAGTGACAAAATTGTTAATCTAATTAAAAATAAAAGAATAACGGTAAAAAATCCTCAAATACCCAAATTATACAGTTTACTTAAAATTCACAAGAAGACACAACCTATAAGACCTGTAATTTCCAATTGCAATGCTCCTAGCTATAAATTAGCGTCAACATTAAATAGTATTATAATTGAATCAAATATTTTTCAACCTAAATATACAATTAAGAATTCCCTACAATTAGTTGACCACTTAAAATGTTTGGAAATCCCCGATAATGCATTATTAGTATCTTTTGATGTCGTTAATCTGTTTCCAAGTGTCCCAGTTGAAGAAAGCAAAACAATTATAAATAACTTACTGAATTCTTCCAAATTACCTAATGACTTAGCCCAGGATTTACTTAAATGTTTTAATGTAGTCTTAAACCAAAATTTATTTCAATTTGATAATAAAATTTTCAAACAAAAAGATGGTTTGGCCATGGGGTCAAGTACCAGTTCGTTAGTAGCTGATATATTTTTAAACCATTTAGAAAATAAAATCTTTAATAGTTCTGCCTTATTACTTAAATATGTGTATTTTTACAAACGTTACGTAGATGATATTTTATGTATATGGACCGGTACCAAAAGACAACTACAAATGTTCCTTAATTTTTTGAACAAAATTCATAAAAACATTAAATTTACATTAGAAATAGGAATTAATTGTAGCATAAATTTCTTAGATTTAAACCTAACTATAATTAATAATAAGATTGAATTTAATATTTTCCGAAAAGAAACACACGCTGATATAATTATACACAACACATCTAACCATCCATTTTCACAAAAACTCTTAGCTTTCCATTATTTGATCAATAGATTAATTAATATCCCGTTATCCCCAAATAATTTCAAAGCTGAACTTAACACCATTAAAATAATTGCATCTAATAATGGTTATAACTCCAAATTAATAGACGATATATTAAACAAAAAATAAAAGAAAAAATTTCATTTGTCTTACATTTACCCATTACTTACTGATAATATTAAAAAGCAATGGAGAAAAATATTGTTTGTAAATCATCAAACCTCCAATTTAATCATGAAAAAAATTCCTAATACAATACAGCCTGCTTTTTATACGAATAATAAATTGAAAAATTATATTTTAAATAACAAGGACAAAGAACAAAAATGAAAAAAATCCGGAGTTTACCAATTGAATTGTAATGACTGCAATCATTTTTACGTAGGTAAAACTTGCAGAAATTTTGAAACGAGGATTAAGGAACATTTGAGTTGTCTAAATAGCAATAATTATTCGGAATTTGCTAACCATCTAATTGAATTTAACCATTCATTTGATATAAATACTGGTTTTAAAATTTTACACACTAACGTTAGTGGTTTTCACTTAGATCTTTTAGAAATATTAGAAATTAGGAAAAATGTCAATAGAAATTTAAATATTATTAACAATCAAATTAATTTTGTGAATAACCCTATCTTAAAGATATTCCCATTGTAATTTTGTCTTTGTTCTTCTAAGCACCCCCCTTTCCACCTCTTCCCCCCCCTCCTTCCCCCTTGTTGCTCTTCTAAACACCGCCCCTTTCCACCTCACTCCTCCCCCACTAATTCCATTTCTACCCACACCTGTCTTCTATGTCCGATCATTTGGTTTTAGTACATTATATGTCCTGATGAAGAGAACATCGTTCTCGAAACATGTTGACTTTTAAATAAAGTTTATTGTGGTAAAAACAAAGTGTTTTAATTATTTCATTAAGAAAAATATCATGTTGAATTGCAGTGCAGAACATAAAGTAGATGTCACGAATAAACGCTTAACTTCATCCATAGTTCAACACGTCCTTAATGAAGGTCATAAAATAGATTTTAATAATACAACAACAATAGCTAGCATATATAATGAACCTAAAAGAATTTACCGCGAAGCTATAGAAATTTATAAACATAAAAATAATATAAATACTAGAAATGACTCGATCAGAATTCCCAACACCTGGAAAGTCTTAATCGATGAAAATCCCCCAAAAACGGCATATCCAAAATTACCAGTAGTGTCTCCAATTAGCTTAACCAATCAGGTATCTATTACCAGCCCCGCCCACCACCCCCCTCCACCATCAATCACCTGCAACCCGGGTACTTCGTTCTAGACATAAGAAGTGACTTGCACTCACTTAAGTTTTAGCTTTTGGACCGAACAGACATGCGAAAGCTATCAGTTTGAGACAAAAACTCAAGACATAAGGCCTCTGAAGATGGACAGTGTGATCTGTCCGAAACGTCAGGAGTTAAAAAGTCCTTTTAAGGACTACGTTACGCGGGTAAACCGAGAAAATTGTTCTACATCTTGTGAAAACCTTAATCATAACATATATATATATATAGTGTATAGTTAATATATATATATATATATATATATTTATGTCATACCACATTTTGTGGCTCATCTTAGAAGAACCCACTTTAGTAGCTCATTCTTTCGCATGTAATATATACTTACGTAGATGAAGTACCAACATTCTGTCTTTTAAATTTTGTTTAAAATATGGTCAGCTATTATATGTAATCAAAAATAAGGTTTATTTATAAAAAAAATATATCTTTAAATAACGTGCATTCGTTGATCTATTTTAAGAACACACTTACCGCTTCACGCTACGTTGCCAAGTTTAATGTTACCAATATAGCCACATATGTAGGTAGGTTGACTGAACAGTTTGGATGTTGCTTGTTGATTATTCACACATTTATCATTTCTAGCGGCCGTTTTTGATTATTGGCGCGTTTTTTTAAAATTGGAGTATGATTTGCTAATTAATATTGTTATTTATTTGGTGTTTACGGTTGTTTTTTTTTGTGTTAAGGTTTATTTTATTATTATCATAAATAAAATTAGGTATTTAAATACATATTGGTGTAGTTTCTTTTATTTGCTACATTATTATTTTATCTTAGTTTTATTAGTGTTTTACAAAAATTATGAATAAACTTATTAGAAATATATTTCATAATTTACTTTGTTCATTGATTCGTACGCTTCTTTAAGTGGTAGGTTGGTTTGCAAATTATAATTTTTAATATGTTAATTAATTTCATGTTTACATACAGTTTTATTAAAATGTGTGTAAAATGTAATTTTTAAATAATGTATTATATTATCATGTTATACCTACTTATCTTATCTTATCTTATCTTATCTTACCCTATAATTATTTTTACACGTGTAAGCATTATCTCCAGTTGTATGACACATAGGTAGGTACCTACCTTCCACCAATTTTATACACGTATTCTAATTTTATTATTTTCTATAGTATACATTGTACAACCAACGTCTCTACAATAGGCCGCCCCAAATGGTTTGACTAGGTGTCGCATCTGAGAGAGGGTGATTGAGGGAGACCTTTTGACCTCTTCAGCCTGGCTCTCTCGACTCATCACCTTGCACCGCAGTAGCCCATATGCCCGTTGCCGACACACTAATCCCAAGATTAGTGTGTCGGTGTGTGTGTGTATTAGAGCACAGGCGTCTGGTTTGAAAGCTGTCCTTGTTCTACTGGTATTTCAATGGAAAATGCTCCGAGGAACTAGCGTGATTGATCCCTTTGGCACCGGTCCCTTTAGTCGGGTAACACGTCAAACGTGTGCCTAACATTTGTAGACGGTTGACATTTGTCACATGAGAACGGGTCATTTCTACGACTCATTTTTGCCTGCCTCTGTGTGTCCTCCCTCCTACAATACGGGTCTCAAACGTACCTTTCAACATTTCAAGGGTGATAAAATAAAAACACTCATTTTGAAAAAAAACTCTTTAATTTGAATTTTTAAAAACAAAAAATATTACTATACATACTAAAAAAAGTGTGTAATCATTTGAAAAATAACATAATACAATAAAAAAATAATTATAGCCTAATAACTTTGTATTCCCAATCATTATAAAAACAGCATAATATAATAAAAAATTATATCATAATTAAAACCAAATAACTTTTTATTATACATCGTTCACGAAACATTTAGCGTTGTACATTACAGAAGAATCCTTCGTTTTTTTTTTATTTAACAAGGGATATCAAATTATACCTTGCACATAAATTTAACAAAAACTAAAATAAATTTTAACCCTCCACAACCAATATCATGATGAAAGATAAAGGGGCCTTATTCGCCCGGTACTCTGTATGCCAGTATTACAAAAGATAAAATACCTATATGGAACTGCTATAAAGACTGCCAATGATCAAACGATGGAACAAGCCAACAGCTACTTTACGATTGCTTCACGCTTTATATCAGCTGTAGTGGAATCGGAGTCGATACCTTTGGATCGTTCAATCGTTGAAGCCGGTATAGCGGCCTCTTAACCAATACAATTCATTTGAATTCAAGTTAAGCATCCTGGAGGTAGAATTCTCTTTTTCTCTGCAAATCCTTAGGTAAGGGCAATTTCTTGACACGGTGATATTAATAAATGTATTAATTTGCTTCCATGACCTCATTGACAATATTCCTGTTTGTTTTTTTATTTCGTTTATTTTCTTAGCGCCAGGATCAATCCCTTCGATGAAATAATTTGCAAAGTTTTTATAAAGTTCATCTTTTTTTTGATTAAGCCACCTCCTTCTAACTATAATTTTTTTTGCCGTATTCCCATCAAGTAAATTACTTGGTAAAGACTCTTGGTCATTTTCTAAGCTATTATCCAACGTAACATGATCCACATTTTCTTTATGTGATTCTTCAGGTTGAGGGACGGAATCTATTTCATTTTGTAAAGTTGTTGTAATGTTCGTTCCATTATCAGACTGTGATCGGGAAGATATTTTTCCCTCAGCTAGTTGCAGTAAACTCAAGCCAACTTTACCTTTCTCAAGAGCTAGTTGTGGTATCATGTAATTTCCTTTATGTGTACCTGGTGTATGCCCTAAGAAATGAGACAAAGCGTTTACATAAGCATTATTCTTTCCAGCTACTTGGCTCATGGTTGCAACATGGTGTCGCAGCCCAGTTGAAGTTATATGATCTGAATTCACAAAGGAAAACTTGTGTCTTAGTTCCCTTAAAATTTGCGTGCCACAAAAATAAGGTTCACCTCCTAGTTTTGGGAATAAATATTTGTTTTCATTTGGAATTCCAACTAAATTTCTGTATGCAAATATAGTGTCTACATTTTTTTTCATCTGATTTCGAAGAAGTATTGGAACTGTTCTCCCCCTTTTTCCTGGGATATGGAAGCAATATAATGTATGTATAGCATTTTGCTCCTCAGAACTCATGATTTCCAATATTTCTTTGTAACATTTGCTGCTAGCGTCGTGAGCGATTCGCAAATTTCGCATGATTTGGTTGGCAGCATTGCACTCCGAAGGGGCGGCAGATGTTTCGAGATGCTTCGGAAAAGTTCGGGCGCTTCAGTTTGGATCGAGCAAGCCCAAGTAGCGGAGCGGATACCTGCGACGGATTGAAACCAACATCACCATGGCGCATCGATTTCGTAACGTTAATCTAAATCCTAATATATTATTATTTTAGTCAGATATTCAAGGTTACCATTTTGGTTTTACTATTTAATACTTGGGTGTTGCTGTTTAAACACTCTGGCGTCCAACCTTGCTTGTTTTCCACATAACTTAAATTCTTATCACACGTAGTTTGATTGTTGTAAAACTCTTCGAGTTTTACAAACACCCCTTGAGATCAAATAATCTTTATAGAGTCTTTAATAATTGCTTCGTAAATGTCATGTCAATATTAATTCAATAAATCTTATTATAATATTTAATTTCCTCTTTTATTTCATAGACTTGACATTTATCATGTTCTACTTCCAGACTGTAGCTAGCCATTTTATTACATACATAATACCAATTTAATTAGGTAACTCATTTTAAACCATTACAGTGGCGAGCCCAACGTGGTAGTTCCAGTCAAACTATGTTTTGCAAGTTTTATGTGGATATGATTTAAATTCTCCGCGATATGTCATTTTAGGTTAGATTGAGGTTACAATTCGTTGGTGTGTTGCTTTTACCGTCGTGGGTATGTATTCATTTTACTTTTGTTAATTGCATATTTTATATTTACTTGGGCTTGTTCATCCACAACTCATTTTATTTTGTGTTATTTGTTTGTCTTGTACTAATCATATTTATTTCTCCTACTAATTATTTAGGTAGGTACACATTGTTTTTATAGCAGATGGGATGGATTTAATTTCTGCAGATGGAATTAATAATATTTCGGCAAATTTAATAATATCACTTTGTACAAAACTCGTGCTGGTCATCCGTTAATAATTGAAACTTGTAAGTATATTTTATTACAAGCTAATTTATTTACACTGTGTTATGAGTGGCTGTTTAATCTCATTGCATTTATTTTGTGATATTTTTCGTGCTTATATTTTGCAATAATGTGTAAATTTCATTAATTACCTACCTACCTGATGCAATAATTATTATTGACATCATTGCACACATGAATTTCTTCACATGTTATAAACTTAATACAAATAGTTATCCTACCTGCAATTGATATGTTCTGTTACATTGTGAACTTTTACAATCTTACTTTGGGAATTTTGATTTCATTTTTGTTCCCCTTATACAAATTTTATTTTTCATAATAATAAATGTAACCAAACGTGCATTTCAGACGCGGACCAAATTTTGCTGGACATCCGGGTGGAGATAAGACGTCATCAAAGCCTTCGTCTACAGAATTCGGGCTGTCCTGTTATGCAAAGCGACTAAAGCTAGTTTCACGTAAATTAATTTTTATAATTTATTATCCGGGTTATATTGATTTGATCGATGATTTTTTTTATTCTTTCCTCATGTAGGGCTTTCAAAAGAAATTAAATTTCCTTGCAATATATCATTATGTTCTTTCGGTTTAATATTTTATACAAATTTTTTTTGTGAGGGTTTGATAAATTTCATTAAATTCCGATTTTAGTACATAACAGGGATTTGTATTCAAATCATTATTTTAATAGATTTTTATCGAGTTTTAATTTCTCTTTAGTCGGCGGGATTAGTTTTTCTTTTAAAATAAAATAAATTCCTTATAGTTTTCGGGTTTGATGAATAACTGTTATTTTGAAATCATCATTTTGTAGGTGAATGCAAAATGTTGCTTATCACTATATTATTTGTTCATCGGCTATTATCTAATTAATCTTTTGGGTTTTGATTCCAATAAATGGATAATTCAATAAATTAGTATAGAAGATTGTATAATATTTTGCGATCAGTTGGCTGAACCTTAAATTTGTTTTGCATATCTTCCTTTAATAGGGTTATTAGAGATTATGCGAAGTAACTTTCGGAGCAACTAATATGATTGTTATGAAATTACAACTATTTAAATTGATATATAATGTAGAGTTTTATCACATGTTTACATACGTAAAAATTCACAGGTATAAGGATTCTTTATAGTTCTGGTCGGAATTATTAATTTTTTTTTTTCTTCAGTTTAGATTGTTATTATATTAATTGATCTATAATTTTTTTTTGGCGATCTATTGCCTGTTCCTTGAAGTACTTGCATATCTTCCTTTTCATAGGGTTTTCAGAGTTTGCAAGGTATTTTTTCGGAGCGATTAGTAGATTGTTGAACAAATAAATGGTTTATTGAATTTACATCTTTAAACTTTATCTAATAAGGTTTTTCAAATAACTTTCATTAACTTAACAGCACGCAATATTTTAGGTCATTTAATAGATCTCGTAATTATAAATATGCAAGTTTGACATAAGTTATAATTTAGTCAGTTTCTCAATAACGCCATCTACATATTATTGTTTGACATAACACATACAACAACTGCTATTGGGGTTTGCGTCTTCACTTTCAGAACGGAAAACTTTAAATATTCTGTTATCAATCGGTCATAGGACATATCAAAGATCCTGGTGTTGCTAGTTAATATAGCATATGATGTGCGGTGCAATTTTGGGGAAAAATTTATCTGTTTTTGGTGCGTCAACAAAAGCAGATGAATTTTGTTAACAATACATTCAGCTCTCAAAGAGTAAATGAGTTTTGAGCATTGAATGTTTTTGGGTTGTTTTGTCTTCTATTGTTGTCTTGTGTACGGATGTGTCTTATGTACTGTGGTTTCGATTATATTGTCTTGTGTACGGATTGTTGGTCCTTGAGTGAAGGAAACAGACAAGTTTTGTTTTAAACAAAACAGTTGGAGCTTCGCTTCAATGCAGTGGATATATCTCACACTGATTCGATTACTGCCACCGTTTAAAACGGCAGTTAAGGGGCATAACATGATCTCCGTTGAGATCCTCTGAGTATGTCAACCTTCCTTGTTTTGCATTCTATAAATAGGATATAAAATATTTTCCTATCACTGTAGCGCAAACACGTTTTTAACCGAACATAGAAGGCGTCGGTTTGCCTGTTCACTTTCATTCGCGAGATACGGAGGAATCTTTGGCGTAATCTGTGAACTTACGATGAGGATATGTCCGTCTCTTTTGATTTCAGAATATGAAGTTAATTATCTTCATATAAAGATTAATTTGTTGAGTTGTAAGAAGCTCATGGCATTCATCTCTTTCGAGAGGATTTCAGTGAAGCCATGTGTGTCAATAATTCAGGCAGAAAGTTTTGGTCTAAGAACTTTTATAGAAAGAGATAGTAATGATAACTGTCCTTTATGTGCGATTACCGTATTCATATTGCATATTTATAGGTTAAATCTTTTAAGAAAACTATTAAGTTTGTGTGTGTTTGTAGTTTTTGTTAAATATTGTGTCGTCTGATATTTCCTCCTAAGAATTCTGTCTTGGAAATTTTAGGATGAATTATTAATAAATTCCAGTATAATGAAATGGAGTTAATTCAATCGGGAAGTTGGAACCTTCATTATACCGATGATGCCTTGAAATACAATTAATACTTAGTTAACCAAGGCTTTATAATATAACAACTGTTCAGTTGGTCCTTAAAATTATTTTAATTGATTATTATGAGAATAGAGCTATGACATCTGTTGCTAATTTGTAGTAACATTATTATTAAATATTTTTATTTTATTACGAACATAATTGGGCCGATACTAGAGCCATCTATCAACATTTGATTACATTTATCATTAATTATTATTTTACCATCCTAGGTATTGTTTATTGACTATCTCGAAGTTATTATTTGCTACATGGGGTTTTTTTAAATTACTTTCAAACAAATTAAGTATTTCATTTTTCAGATTTTATACTCAGCTCAGCATAATACAGGCTGTTTTATTTTATTTTGGGAATTTAAGAAAAGGAATAAATTAAAAATATCTCAGTAAAAATTTTATTTTCATATGTTTTGATTTTTTTGTATTTTGATATCTACCGGGTATTAGATTAATTGAATAATAAATTTTTTTTATCATATTTAATCTCAATTTAAAACACTTTTATTTATAAAACATTTACATCGCTGGGTAATATTATTTCAAACTTCAGTAAATCCCGTGCATTCTAATTTTGTAATTGCATATCAATTCATTGTTTCTTTTGTGTAAGACATGAAGTTTTACAATTATTAAATCTTTAATTTAGGGTTCTTTAATATGTTATGTGGAAAAATTTCAATTTCAGCTTTGAGCATACATTTACATAATCATTTTTTAAATATTTCATCTTGAATTTTTCTTTCCTTTTATATCTTACTTTGTTGCTGGTAACCTTATTTAGGCAGTTTAGTGTAGGGAACTTCAAGATAATCTCAAGAAAATTTAAATAGCAAGACTAAGAAGAAAGCATCCTTCATGTTCATTGTCGCTGGTTTCAAAATGTGGGTCAAGGCATTCATCTGACTTCAAGCCACGTCGCATCATTATCCCGCTTGAAGACATCATCATAGGAAGATTCTTTCAAAATCATCAACGCTGGACTTCAAGATGTTGTACCAGAGCTTCTATCTCTACCGTGGGCCATCTTGGGTCATCAGTTTTGGAAGAAAGTAATATCAGAAGACGCTGAATTTGAGATTTCGGACCAAATGTTTCATCGCTACCTTGGGCCATCTTGGGTCATCAGTTTTGGAAGAAATAAATAGCAAAAGAAGCTGAATTTGAGATTCCAGACCAGATATTTCATCTCTACCTTGGGCCATCTTGGGTCATCAGTTATTGAATGCATCATAATTGGAGAGAAGCTGCATAGATTGATGCGTCTTTCTGTTCATCGCATTATGTCATGGCTTCAGTATTGCAGTACGGTGGTCACCGCTTCTTCCATGAGGTACATTATATGGATTGGGAGTACTTCTATCACCAGGATCCTTCCGGCTGACAATCCTTATATTTTGGCTTCTTCCATGACTAACATTTACGACCAAGGCTCATATAGTATGCAGTTCTCTTCAGGAAGTGACACATGGACCTCTTGATTTCCAGGAGGAAATATTTTCTTTTTGGTGGAGGGGTAATGTAACATTTGCTGCTAGCGTCGTGAGCGATTCGCAAATTTCGCATGATTTGGTTGGCAGCATTGCACTCCGAAGGGGCGGCAGATGTTTCGAGATGCTTCGGAAAAGTTCGGGCGCTTCAGTTTGGATCGAGCAAGCCCAAGTAGCGGAGCGGATACCTGCGACGGATTGAAACCAACATCACCATGGCGCATCGATTTCGTAACGTTAATCTAAATCCTAATATATTATTATTTTAGTCAGATATTCAAGGTTACCATTTTGGTTTTACTATTTAATACTTGGGTGTTGCTGTTTAAACACTCTGGCGTCCAACCTTGCTTGTTTTCCACATAACTTAAATTCTTATCACACGTAGTTTGATTGTTGTAAAACTCTTCGAGTTTTACAAACACCCCTTGAGATCAAATAATCTTTATAGAGTCTTTAATAATTGCTTCGTAAATGTCATGTCAATATTAATTCAATAAATCTTATTATAATATTTAATTTCCTCTTTTATTTCATAGACTTGACATTTATCATGTTCTACTTCCAGACTGTAGCTAGCCATTTTATTACATACATAATACCAATTTAATTAGGTAACTCATTTTAAACCATCACATCTTTAGGAATGTCTTGTTTTTCACTTTGGCTGGCTATATAATTTTCTAATGGAGCTCTTGCAATTTCTCCTGCCCTCCTCCTATTAAAAATTATAATATGAGCAATTGTTATTTTACATAGTTCCTCATAGGCGATATAAGACATTTCACATTCAAATCGTTGAGCTATATTCACTTCTGGTTTCATAACTTCCGTGCATATTTTTTTTATATCAGTAGTTAAAGGCATGACATCAGTTTTCAGCATTTTTTGAGTTTTCCTTGATTTTTCAGCGTTAGTAGAAATTTTAAATTTCCAAGCGTGACCAAAGATTATTTTAAATTCAGACAACTTGTTTTTTATAACATCTTTGGATGAAGTGGTCAGCACAGGATTCTGTATTGTTTTACGCATCAAAATATCAGCACAATCTTTTATAGCCGTACAAAGTCGTTGAGAGATGCTAGGAATTTTTACAGAACCTGTACTTTCATCGTAACCACTATTTATTTTGACAGCGTCTATAAAAACATTAAAATGTATAGGGTCAAATGCAAGGTCAAATGAGGATATTGCAGGATTTTTTTCTTTGATGACCATGAACAGTCTAGCGAGATCTCTCATCTTGGATGTAATGTGTGTTTTCAAATGATGTTCTTTATGATTGCTTAATAGTAGGGAACCATATGCACAAATTAATGGCTCAGACTTTGCAATTTTTGCAATAGGATCATTTTTGAACACAGGAAATATCTGAGATCTTAAAGATTCAGTGATCTCAGAATTGTCTGGGGATAATAAAATAGCGGATGATTTTAACACTCTGCAGCGTCTTAGTGGATTTCCTTCATGTGATTGTTTTCTATTTGATCATTTTTTCAGGTGTCAATAGAGTAACCTTTTTTTGAATGTGCCACATGTGTTCTTGGGCGGCGATTCGGTAGTATTATTCCATCAACTCTATTTATCGCGTCCTGATTATATAGATAATTGCCTCTATTTCTTATTTTCTTCGAAATTAACTTTTTTTTTCGTTCGCGCAGATCGGGATCTAAAATTTTATTATATTCAATCACTTCTGCCTCTAAGGGATGTTGGATAGTGATGTGGCGTACAAAGTTGGTTATCAGCTTGAAGCAGTATGGACAGAAGTTTTTACGGTCATAAACTCTTGGTTTTTTACTAGCTAAATCAGATGTACATTGTTTTGAAGTTGATGACACATAGCAGTCCGTTTTCTCCTGCTTCCCTGGATGATCGCTGGTATATGAATCTAAAATTTAAAAATGCAATAACATTTTATAACATATTTAATAAATTAAATTTGTGTGGAAAATTATACAGAGTGAATTATACAAAGTTACCACACAAACTTAAACCAGCGATTCCTGAGCATATGTGGTGTGTCAGTCATTTTATTATGGGATGACTTCTTTGTTCGGTAAACTTAAACGTTCACGGGGTCGGGAAGTTTTCTTTGTATTTGTGTTTTTTGCGTTTAGTTTTGTTTTTTTTTTTATTTTTTTTTTTTACATTAACTCCGGCCTCCATAGTCCGGCCTATTTGACGACCGCCGTAGTCCAGTGGGTAAGACTCTTGACTCACAATCCGGAGGTCACGGGTTCGAACCCGGCATGCGCAAATTAATTTTATTTGATAAATTTGTGTCATTTCACAATTAATTCATTTAAAATAATATATAGTATATTTGCGGCACGTTCCAGAGTGGAAGATACTATCAGTATCGTCCTGGTGTAAGTAAGACCACCATTCAGAATTAAAACGTTGCTTGAAAATGGCTTTATCCGTGTTTGGTGACCAGATCTGAATCGCCAGGTACTTCCCAACCTTCCTATTCGCCACCTCCTTCCCCTCCCCACTACCTTCAGCCTCACAACATACCCCAATTGGGGATTCCATGGTGTCACTGGCTCCAGACGGGAGCAGTTGAGATTCTTGTGCGGTATTCCCTGTAAAACAAAACTCCACACAGGAGGCCCTTAAGAAAACGATTTCCCTCAAGGCCTATGTCATCTAAGATGCTGTGTGGAGGGTCTTTTTGAGGAGAAGAGGGAGTTAACATTGGTCTTGAAGAGACCCATGTTGTAGGAAGGGGAAAACCCAGAGGCCGGCAAATCGTTCCACAGCCGAGCTGTTGAGCACAAGAACGAGTCGAAGAAGCGACCAGTTCTCATGTGACAAATGTCAACCGTGTACATATGTTGGGCACGAGTTTGGCGTGTTTCCCGACTATGCACCGGTGCCGAAGGGATCAATGATGCTTGTTTCTTGGAGCATCTTCCATTGAAATACCGGTAGAACAAGGATAGCATTCCCACCCGACGCCTGTGCCCTAAAGATTGCAATCCGTCTGTTAAAATGGGAGAATTTATCAAACGGATTGCCCGCTTCTGCACAGAATCGAGGTTATTTTTCAGATATTTTGGAGCTCCAGACCAGAGATGGCTACCAAATTCAACTGTGGGGCGGACTTGCGATTTGTACAAGGCTAGTAGTTGTGTACTATTAAAGTATCTGCGGGCCTTGTACAGTACGCCCAGTTTTTGAGAGGCTAGCTTTACTCTGGCTTCGATGGAGCCCCCATATCTGAGCTGGTCACTTAGAGTTACATCGAGCATATCAATAGAGGGCCTGTTCGGAAGGTTGCTTCCGTTGAAGGAGACGAGATTTTCATTGCGATTGCGAGACGTAATAATACATTAAATACATTTCTCTGTGTGTATGCAATTTGAATAATAATTTTATTATTTTGAAACATTTTTGTTTATTATTTATTAATAAATTATGGGAAAAATGAGAAGTTATGGGAGGAGTTTGTCGATTAAAAATAGGTGGTGCCCGCCACCCTACCGATATTTTAGAATGTGCTCTAGAGTACAAAAAGGTTGGGAACCTCTGCGCTACAGCATAGCGTTTACATTACCAAGTTGGAAATTTGAAACGAGCGCTTACCATGCGCTTATCACATATATGATCAGGAATCATTGGTTAACGTTTGTCGGGTAATTAAGTTAGTCTACCTACCAGAATCAAAGGAAATTCTCGAGGGTAACTTGAATAAGTCATCACTGCCGGACGTCACACTTGCTTCTAAAATAAAGCATAATAATGTAATATTCGAAATAAAGCAATTCATAGTAAGTAACGTAATATTCCAAAACTAAGCATCACTACCGTTAATTGCTAAAACATTTCACAATAATAAGTAACGTGATGTTGGTATGTAATGAAAAATAACTAAGATTATTGTATATTATCAGTAATTATTATGTAGCTACCTGAATCTGAAGATTTTGCAAATAGATTAT
This sequence comes from Limnephilus marmoratus, assembly GCA_917880885.1. Lineage (NCBI taxonomy): Eukaryota > Metazoa > Arthropoda > Insecta > Trichoptera > Limnephilidae > Limnephilus > Limnephilus marmoratus. Next base: position 48,865,393 of record OU862907.1, on the reverse strand, counting down.
CCAGTTTTCCCTCCATTTCATTAATTACGGCTCTTTTATCCTCTGAAATTGGCGAACCTTCTTCACTTGTACTAGATATATTTTTATCTATAAAATAACAAAACACATTAAAAATCATAAACATAATAAAACAATAAGCATTATTATTGTACTCATGTGAAAATCAACAAGCATTATTATTAAAATAACAGTGCAAAGCGTTTTCATAGAGACCATAACTTAAAAATGCAACGCATTATAACGTAATTTTATTAAAAAACACTTTAATTAAGTCATTGAGAGTAATAATTTATACGTAGCTACCTGAAACTGGAGAGTTTGCAAATAGATCATCCAGTTTTTTCTCCATTTCATTAATTACGGCTCTTTTACCCTCTGAAATTGGCGAACCTTCTTCACTTGATATATTTTTATCTATAAAATAACAAAACACATTAAAAATCATAAACATAATAAAACAATAAGCATAATTATCATACTTATGTTGTAACGTAATAATAAGGGGTTTCTAAAGAAAACATGTAAATGAACGTTGCACTAAACATATGTGAACTGTCAGTGTAATATTGAGGTTATTAAATGTTGCAACTTGTAATAAGGAATGCTAAGCTCAGGGTAGGTAAAACATGTGAATTTGGTAAGCAATAAAATGAAATTAAAGGCTATTAAAGGTAATATAAATTTAATTATTATAACAGGGTTTGAACATCAAAAGACTCTAATTCATTAAACAATAAATCTCAGGGTGCAGTGACTGCTCTATGATACCAGTCATATTAAATCATATTTCGCTTCTAAGTTAAAAGAAAAGGATGGGAGGCGCCAGTCGTTTATAAAATGCCCTAGAACTACTAAACGACAAATAGTCTGTTAATTATGAAAGAGAAAACCAATAAAATATAATAACGATATGTGAATGCTACATGATGAGATCTTCTGTGAAATTTCCCGTGAAATATCCGTGAGATATCCGTGAGGTCTTCCGCCCGTCGTGTTTCTGTCAGGAGTCACACGTTGTCGCCCGTCTCTCAAGTCGCCTGGAACCAAACTGAAGTACCTATGTCCACGCAGCGCTCTCGAACTTTTGCGAAGCATGGGCACCAACCTCGGGAATACAAACGGCGTGCAATGCTGCCAACCACACCGGTCGAATCCATAGAGCATTATAGTGCCTTGGCGGTTCTTACCGCTACAATGTGAAAATCAACAAGAATTATTATTAAAATATCAGTGAAAAGCTTTTTTATAGAGACCATAACCTAAAAATGCAACGCATTATAATATAATTTTACCTAAAAAAACATTCGGTTCGCACTGGTCACGATTATTACGAATAATCTTTAGAAAAACACTTTAGATTCGCCTTAATTACTATAAAAGGAAACTTTTTATTATATAATAAATATTATTCGTAATAAGCGTGGCCAGTCCGAACCGATAATTACCAAACATTTTTGTTATGTCATTGATTGTAATAATTCATTATGCAACACAATATTTTAGGTTATATGATAAAATCTTACTTAATTGAAGAATCCATTGACATCGCAATAATGGTATTAATCTTCGCCAGCGCGACATTTTATAAAATGCGAAAGGAAAGGATTCATATGATCCACAGTAATCCACACGCGAATGGCGGCGCTGGGCGGCGCCATAAATATACAAATCTTGCGCAAATTTCAACTCACCGAGACAGTGTTGCCAACTTTATTTTGACCAATTCACAAATTGTGGTACCGAAACCCATCAGAAAACAACTAAATTTGGCTATCCCTCAAACCACCGTATTATGCCAGTAAGTTAATACCTAAATATTATTTTTTTACAGTGAATACCGCACAAGAGTCCCAACTGTTCCCGTCTGGAGCCAGTGAGACTATGGCATCCCCAGTATGTTATGAGGCCGAAGGTAATGGATAGGGGAAGGAGTTGGGGAAGATGAAGGTTGGGAAGTACCTGGCTATTCGGATCTGGTCACTAAACACGGCCAAAGCCATTTTCAAGCAACGTTTCAATTCTGAATGGTGGTCTTACACCAGGGCGATACTGAGAGTATCTTTCACTCTGGAACGTGCCGCAAATACACTATATTATATTATTTTAAATGAATTAATTGTGAAATAACACAAATTAAACAAATAAAATTTGAGACCTGCGGGTTGTGAGTCAAGGGTCTTACTCCTGGACTATTTAGGCCGTATATTGTAATTTATTTTAAAATTGTTTATTTTTGTTAATATTTTTTTTTATAAAATACACCAAAACAACAATAAAACACATTTTGATTACTACAATACAACTAGAGACAATGCTTTTGAAAAATAGTCACGCGTAAAGTAATTACCTAGGTACAGAGCATTTTTTAAAATGAAAAACTTTTTAGATTTCTTAAAGATGATTATATAATCCATTATAAAAATTACGTTCTACTAAAAAAACATTTAAAAAAATAATATAACTGTATGAAAAAACATATTACATGAGTACCTAATATATTTCTGAAATTTTTAGAAAACCCTGTATAGATATCATTACATTACAACTGACTATGCTTTCGGAACGCAAAAGACAAATACATAATTACGTAGCAAATATTTTATTTATTTAAAAAAAGGACATAAATGTATATTAAAATACGTAATAATATAAACCTTGTAATAAAAACAAAAACAATTAACACAAAATTAATAAAGATATTATAAAAGCAATTCGTAAATCAATCTTCAATTTTAAAAAAGCGCGCGAATAGCCGCTAAATATTATAATCTAATGTCTGTTCTTCTAACAGTCCACAGCGAGCGCTTGACAGTCTGGCTACCTATGTAGATAGGATACAACATATGACATACCGGCAAACATTATAACATATCGCAAAAAGATTCAATCTGACATAGCAATGTCAAGCGATAATAGATTTTAAGGAATTTAACTATTGAGTTCAATATCGCAAAGCATTGATAAACGACGTGGAGTTTGAATGATATTGTATGACGAGAACATCCGGCAACGTCGCATGCCGTGATGTTATAGATGCGATTAAAATTGTATCCAATTGATTTTCTAAGTATGAATGAATATTTACTGATAAAAAACGCATTCCGGAGCATTAACGGTCCACGTAAAAATGTCATTTATTCACTCAAAATTTTTTTTACACCGTTCGACTCGTCTTATCGAGTTTGATATGATGGACTTAAAAAAAAAACGATGAGCCACTAAGTGCCCAAATGAGCCAGTAAGTCGAAATGATCGAAATGATAAATGCCGTTACATAAACGTGTGTATATATAATACCAGTAATATTGTCATATGTAATAAAAAATTTGCCAGAGTTTGAAATTTCCCTAGATTTTGTCCTGATTTCCCTTATCCCTAAAAAATATATTTCTCCCCTAGATCTCGGGAAATTTCCATCGACATAACATCACTGATTCAAAAAGACAACTTGAAAATAATAAACTATAGGTGGGTGAAGACATCACATAATCCACCATAGAATCGGTGCGTTTTTGGGAGTCTTGAAAAATTAAAACTTTGACAATTATTTTAACTATTTTATTTTTATTTTTTTATTTAGTAACTATGTAATATTTTTTACATTTTTATATGAAACATGTTAGTTAGATGTATATATGTATAAAATAGAAAATATATTCGAAGTCCTCCTCACTAGGAGATCCTGTGCTGAGGGGGACTATGCTTTGGATAAGTTTTTCAGCGACTTCTATGGTTTAACTTGTTTGGATAAGGTTTTCCAGAAACTTCTATGATGTTTTAAGTATACTAGTAAGGTCATTTTCCGGTAGTTCCTTCAGCCAACATTTAATGTCCTTAATATAGCTGTTTTTTGTTTTAATTTGTTTGATACTAAGTGGGAGTTTGTTATATAACTTTACTGCTAAAAATTCAGAACTTCTTTGACCAAATGAAGAGTTACACTTTGGTATATTAAGTGTGTCTGTTTGTTTGGCTCTGGTTTTATGAGCATGTGAGGTTTCTTTCTCTGGGTCGTTTTTGTGGTGATGTACTAGAATGTTTTTGGCATAGATTTTCTGTATGCTTGGAACATCAAACTGTTTAAAAATTTCTGTTGTTGACGTCCTTATGGGGACCTTTAGAATGGTCTTTATGATGCAATTCTGAGTTATCTTAAGTTGTTTTAAGTGATTAGATGCTGCTGAGCCCCATCCTATTACTCCATATTCCAATCGAGAGTGGCATAAAGCATAATATACTCTCTTTAGATCCCTCATTGACAAGATGTTTCTTAATTTTTAAAACTAACTCTCTCTCTCTGGTTTCAATCCTGGGATTGGTTTGCAGCAATTTCCTTTAGTCTCCTCTTCCATTCTTCCCTGTCTTGTGCGGCTCTTTTGAGGTCTGCATATGACAAGCAGCGCACGTCCACCAGCAGGTCCTCCAGGTACTCTCGGCGTGGGCGTCCCCTAGAGTTTGTCCCCTCGGTCATACCCTCCATTATGGAATGCAAGAGGCCTTCTTGTCGTATTACATGGCCGATCCATCTTACACGCCTTTCGGACAAGGTCCTGATCAGGTGCCTTCCTCCTTCGATTCTTTGGAGAACCTTCTCATTTGTAATGTGGTCTCTCCAGGAAATTCCTAATAGTCTTCTATAGGACCACATCTCAAAAGCCTCTAGTCTCCGTTTATCTCTTTTGGATAGGCACCATGTTTCGCAGCCGTACATCAAGATACTCCATACATAGGTCTTGATGAGGAGTATTCTCAGCTTTAGGTCTATATTATTTGATTCAATAATTTTCGACCTTTTATTGAAAGCAAGCCTGGCCTGGTGTATACGGCTGTCGACATCGCTCTTAGAGCGACCGTCCCATGTTATTTTGCTACCGAGGTAGTTTTGTCTACCTCGGGAGCAAAACTAACTATAAAAATTAAAAAAAAAACGCAGTTATTTAAGTTTGAAGGTCTTTATTCATTAAAAAAAATAAAAAAAATAGGACTGGAGTTCTCTATTGTGAAGGCACAAGTCGTTGCAGCAAGTTTTTGTAAAATAAAAATAAATCCTCAAATAAGAAGTGTGTGAGTGCTCCGTGTATACGATGTAATAAAATTTTTAAAAAATGTACGGAAACACAAAACCCCCAAAAATACCCCTAAACATATTAAACCAGTAAAAAATCCCATCTCACTTATTTTACCCCTAAGTTGGCAACCCTGAGCGAAAGATGGCGAAAATCAAAATTACAAACCTATCTTTACAGCTCCATCTATGAAACTTTATTTATGAGTTTTCAGCACTGCTACGTCACGGACCACGGTTGAAAAATTTGAACGAAGATATACGCCCCTGAATAAGGGTATCATCAAACAATCTTCTTTTGTTATTTTCTTCTGTTTGAAATTGAGTCAACTAGTGTGTTGTTTACCTGACAACAAAATACTTCTGTACCTTGCAATCGAGTCTATTTAATTACAAACTAACATAAGTAACATAAACCTAAAGGCCAGGCAAGGAAATCTTTATAATTATCTATGACATCATTATTGTCTATGTATAACCTAAATATTATATTGACACGTGCTTTCTTCTTCGTCAGTCGTTTCTTCCTGTTTCCAATGTTTAATCCGCGCAGTTAAATTTATCATCCCATACTCTAATAGTTATTGGTAAGTACTAATCATGTATGATCGTGTGAGAAATGTGTATATCCGCAAAGAATGTAAGGCTGATGTAAGCATAATGAGTAAGATTAAGAAAGGGATTCTTAGATGGTTTGGGCATGTAGAGCGAATGGACGAAGATAGTAGTGTAAGAAGAATATATGACGCAAATGTGAATGGTAGAAGAAGTCGGTGACGACCGAGGATGACATGGCACATCAAGTGAATCAGATATTTGAGTCGGGTCATGTCAAAAGTCAGAATAATAGAAGATTATGTATGAGACGATTTATGAATGTGAGTGAGGCAAAGAGTGTGTGCCAAGACCGAGTTGGTTGGCGGTCCGTCCTCTCTGCCTATCCCTACTTGATGGTTAGTTACTTAGTTCCCAATGCTAATATTAATCACGCTTTTCGTTTGGTAGCGGCTGACAGCCAAACTGATCGACATTTGTTCTTTCATTTGAGCTAAGATAGGCTCACATGCACAAATGCGCTGTGTTTAACGCGACCTAGCTTTCCCTACCAATGCCAATCAGAACCCCCCCCCCCCCCCTACGTGTGTAAGGATATTCATGTTACGTTTTGTTCAAAGAACATTTGAAACATCAATTATAGTCTTCCTGTTTTGGACTGGGGTCTCTGTGGGAAATTAAATTGCTGCTTTGACTTGAGCAGTACTGCGGTGAGACAGCAGCAATCTACCGTTAATATAAGATAGCATCTACTCGTACTTTCTTCTTCTAATCCCAGAAATTTGACAAAATAGACGTCAGTCGTAGAAATATCCATTGTTACTTGTAGAAATATCCATTGTTACCTAGCTTATTGCGTAAATCAGTTGTGTACTTATTCTTAAGCCCTGCACTCAATAACACAAATAACATTAGCGGAACTGGTTGTTGTAAACAAGTCCCTAAATAATATTGGCAGCATATCGTTTTTAATATGCATTAAAAAAACTACATTATATTGTTATCATGTTAAAAGCGGAATGGCGGATCCAAAGTAAGGTAATACCGGTTTATCTTGAGAGATAGATATTGTGTACATTGTATCGAGTTAGGCTGCTATTGATGGCGATTCTCTCCACCTTTTTCAAATGTCAAATGCGAGCTTAAAATACCTATTGTCACAATAATTATTAAATTCTTATTTCAAAATATGAGTTATGTTTACGACTTCAATATTTGGCAAAATATTTCAAGGAAAACCAAATATTCAAAACTCACGCAAAATAAATTTCCATTATAAAAATGTTCTGTTTCAGGATTTTTTTTGACTTGAACCAATCATCAACGCTACCACAGCAGTGTCATGGATCTACTAAATCCTGATACTGTTTCCATCAACACGGAACCAGGTCCCCAGGAAGAAGGCGGAGGTGTAATGCTGTGTACGGATAATAATTTCGACCTCCAAGATGTAAAGAAGGAATATTTTCAATATGCGGAGATTACTCAGACAGCTGGTTAGTTGCATTGTATATATTAAAAAATGTGGCATGTTTAATTTATAAATTATTTTTAAAACATGTCATATTTTTTATTTGGAATTATTAACTTAAAATTATTACTCGCAATAAGTTCCTGATTCCTCAAGTATTTACCCCTTTTTATTTGGGACATGTTATCAGTTACACGTTACAGTTACGTAAATATTTGATGGAAATAAAAACCTTTTCATTGACTTTTTCAAGAGCGGGGTCCTTCTTGAAGCGTTGGCAACTGATGCGGACATCTGGTGTCATTATTTTATCTTAAAGTTCGTATCCAAATCCACGCCTATATACATATTATGTTAAATGATTGGGTTTTAAATCATTAAAATTTATAGATTTTTTTAATAAAGTCTAGTTGTATGTAATTATTGTAGTGTATGAATGTAGTACACTACATTTAAAGAACATAACAATTATCATTGTTCGTATTGTCGTTTTGGTTTTGCAGGCAGCACTAATGTGGAGACAGTGGCCATCAAGGAAGATCTTGGATCCCGAGAAGAAGATGAAGGGAGTTTTCCATTTTTGGAAATTGACATGGACCTGTCGGATGTTAAGAAAGAATGCTTAGAACGCGTCGAAATGAACCAGACAACAGGTAAAACCTATTTTCATTGTAAAAACATTATCTGGTATCCATCTTTTCAACTTTTCGTGGAAAATAAATCTTAATGAGCCTTTTTTATTAATATTCTTTTTCAAATTTGTCGACAGATCTGAAGACGCATCCTGTGGATAAACGATTCTATTGTTTTCAATGTGAATACTCTTGCTATCATAGGAATGATTTTGTAATTCACAGTCGCACCCATACTGGAGTTAAACCCTTTTCTTGTTCCGAGTGCAACTATTCATGTTTTAAAAAGCGCAGTCTAACGATCCACATGCTGACTCACAGTGGAGAAAAACCTTTTTCTTGTTCCGAGTGCAACTATTCATGTTATCAAAAAGGCGTTCTCACGAGGCACAAGCTGACTCACAGTGGAGAAAAACCTTTTTCTTGTTCCGAGTGCAACTATTCATGTTATCGAAAGGGCAGTCTAACGATCCACATGCTGACTCATGGTGGAGAAAAACCTTTTTCTTGTTCCGAGTGCAACTATTCATGTTCTCAAAAATGCAATCTGACGAGCCACATGCTGACTCACAGTGGAGAAAAACCTTTTTCTTGTTCCGAGTGCAACTATTCATTTTATCAAAAAGGCGATCTCACGAGGCACAAGCTGACTCATAGTGGAGAAAAACCTTTTTCTTGTTCCGAGTGCAACTATTCTTGTTCTCTAAAGAGCACACTCACGAGGCACAAGCTGACTCACAGTGGAGAAAAACCTTTTTCTTGTTCCGAGTGCAACTATTCATTTTCTCTAAAGGGGAATCTCACGAAGCACAAGCTGACTCACAGTGGAGAAAAACCTTTTTCTTGTTCCGAGTGCAACTATTCATGTTATCGAAAGGGCAGTCTAACGATCCACATGCTGACTCACAGTGGAGAAAAACCTTTTTCTTGTTCCGAGTGCAACTATTCATGTTATCGAAAGGGCAGTCTAACGATCCACATGCTGACTCATAGTGGAGAAAAACCTTTTTCTTGTTCCGAGTGCAACTATTCATGTTATCAAAAAGGCGTTCTCACGAAGCACAAGCTGACTCACAGTGGAGAAAAACCTTTTTCTTGTTCCGAGTGTAACTATTCTTGTTCTCAAAAGGGCAGTCTTACGATCCACATGCTGACTCACAGTGGAGAAAAACCTTTTTCTTGTTCCGAGTGCAACTATTCATGTTATCAAAAAGGCGATCTCACGAGGCACAAGCTGACTCACAGTGGAGAAAAACCTTTTTCTTGTTCCGAGTGCAACTATTCATGTTATCGAAAGGGCAGTCTAACGATCCACATGCTGACTCACAGTGGAGAAAAACCTTTTTCTTGTTCCGAGTGCAACTATTCATGTTATCGAAAGGGCAGTCTAACGATCCACATGCTGACTCACAGTGGAGAAAAACCTTTTTCTTGTTCCGAGTGTAACTATTCTTGTTCTCAAAAGGGCAGTCTTACGATCCACATGCTGACTCACACTGGAGAAAAACCTTTTTCTTGTTCCGAGTGCAACTATTCATGTTCTCAAAAGGGCAGTCTAACGATCCACATGCTGACTCATAGTGGAGAAAAACCTTTTTCTTGTTCCGAGTGCAACTATTCTTGTTCTCTAAAGAGCACACTCACGAGGCACAAGCTGACTCACAGTGGAGAAAAACCTTTTTCTTGTTCTGAGTGCAACTATTCATGTTCTCAAAAAGGCAATCTGACGAGCCACATGCTGACTCACTCTTGATAAAAAACCTTTATTTTGAACTAAGTGCAGCAATTCGTCGTCTCAAATGAGAGATTTGAAAAAGTACGTTGGAACTATTGTTGCAGAATAAACTTTTTCGTATTTTGTCTGCCTTTTGTCGACGACAAAGTTACGCAAGTCACCGGTACGTAGCAACCAAGACAGGAAGTGGTTCAAAAATAGCATGTTCCTCGAATCCACTGTCATCTAATGGTCTCTAGTCACCGGTACAGAATAACCGAGACATGCAATGGCGTCGTTTGCAGTATATATAACTGTTTGATACAACTGAGTATTACCGTCAAACTTTACATATTCGGAGCGATACTGCAAATTCATTTATATTGTAGTACTTATATTTGCCTAGGGCACGTCACCATGCTAGCTGCCGACGGAATTGGCGACTTTTTTTAAGAATTCTAGAATTAGAAACGGAACTACAATAGTTAAAGCGAATGTAGCCATAAAAAGGTGTAAAACGAAATGGTTTTCTACTAGCTGGTATTGCGGTATACTTCGAACTGGTTTTCTGCGTTTAGCTTTGATATAGCCATCAATTACCGGATACAAAGACCCATGCCGACGAAGTATTGACTAGGTCGTAATTTTTTTTTGTTTTGAAGTCGAATTTTGCGTTCTTTTTTAATTTATCAAAGTCAACTTTAATGGGGGGATGAAAAGTTACAACACGTTATCCGCTCCGGGTGCCACCCATACCAGTTACGCTACTGAGGATACTGTAATAGCACCTCGTAGTGGATTGGACCTGGTAACACGGTATCACTTCCAAGTACATATGCACACATTTCACCACTAACAATTACACATCTACCCTAATGATGGATACTGTAGCGATGTCCGAAACGTTGGCTAAAGAAGGAGGTAGCTCAACACGGGATAACTTTCCGAAAACAAATCACAAAAATAATTTTGGTCGTGAAAATCTAAAAACGTGTCCACAGAATGTGGTTGTTTGATTTTAAGTAGTATTTAAGTGAATTTTGTTCCGAATCCTTGTCAGAAAATCCTGAATCACAATAATTCTGAATCCTTCTCAGAATATCCTGAATCACAATAATTCGGATAAATATACTATTTTTTATTCCTACTAGATAGGGTTAGCCTATATGTTTTTTTTAAATTTAAAGATATTATAATAATAATAATAATATAATAATAATAATGATTAACTACTTTAACTACTTTAACTACTTTAACTATTGTATTCATTTCTTAGTAACAGTAGAGATAATGATATCCTCACTGGGATCTCCCGTGCTGAGGATTTCATTTACATATTATAATTTAATTATAAGAAATTGAAATGAATTAGACATAACATATATCATGTAGTATTTTTTTTTAAAATAATTATAAAGTAAATAAGATAGTGGTTTTTTTTATAATTCAGATTACTTGATTTGGTTTTAGTCTATATTTGATATCAGAATATTTTCTATTTCTGATCTCCCTATATTTATTATCCAGCTTTTTATTTGAAATTTAAATGTTATAATGTTAAGGTTTTTGAGTGAGAGTGGTATTTTATTGTAGAGTTTAATGCCATAATATAAGAACCTTTTTTGCCCAAATGTTGTGTTAGTAGTTAATTGTTGGATAAGTTTTTGACCATGAGATCTAGTGTTTCTAATGTACGTATTAGTTGTTATTTCTTGGGTTTTGTACTTATGAATGTAAATGAGTATAGTTTTAGAATATAGTTGTTTAATTGACATGATGTTAAGATTGTTGAAGATTTCGTCAGTGCTAGTTCTTACAGGAACTTTCAGTATAATTTTCATTATAGCTTTTTGAGTTTTAATTAGTGGATTTAGTATGTTTTTATTTGCACTGCCCCATCCGATAATACCGTATTCTAACAGTGATTGGCAGAAAGCCATGTAAATCTTGATTAAGTCTTTCTTAATGAAGACATTCCTGATAGTTTTGAAAAAATAACTTAGTTTTTTAATTTTATTATTTAAATACATAATGTGTTCGGTCCATTTTAAGTTTTGGTAAATTTTTAGACCCAGATACGTTATATGGTCAACGTTTTCTAATGAGGGACAATCACAATTCTCTTTTAAGTGATGCGGAATTTTATGAGTTTTATTTTATTTTATGCGTGAATTTTATTATTTGAATACATAATGTGTTCGGTCCATTTTAAGTTTTGGTAAATTTTTAGACCCAGATACGTTATATGGTCAACGTTTTCTAATGAGGGACAATCACAATTCTCTTTTAAGTGATGCGGAATTTTATGAATTTTATTTTATTTTATGCGTGAATTTTATTATTTAAATACATAATGTGTTCGCTCCATTTTAAGTTTTGGTAAATTTTTAGACCCAGATACGTTATATGGTCAACGTTTTCTAATGAGGGACAATCACAATTCTCTTTTAAGTGATGCGGGCTATGGATTTTCAAGATCAGGTTTTCTTCAGAGTTTTACTTATTTTTTTATTTTAAAAGTGATGAATTTGGTTTTATTAGCATTAAGTGTAAGTGAATAGTAGTCTAGCCATTTTTTAATCCTATTAAGTGTGTCTTCTGCTTTCTTAAATGTTTTTGTCCAATTATTCCCATTTATTAGGAGAACAGTATCATCCGCAAAACTGATAATTTCTCCTTCACATTCTATGTGGCATAGATCATTAATGTAAATAAGGAACAGAATCGGACCCAGAATACTTCCTTGCGGCACCCCGAATTTGACATCAATACACTCACTGATTATGTTATTAAGTTTCACAGTTTGCTTTCTATTTCCCATGTAACTTTTAAAAAATATCAGTTCATTATCAGTAATCCCTATGTTCTCTAGTTTTTCAAAAAGATGTGAGTGGTTTATTGTGTCGAAGGCTTTAGAAAGGTCGAGAAATATGCCAATGCATTTTTTATGTGAGTCTAGAGAATTTTTAATATATTCAATTACTAAGGCTATGGCGTTAGATGTTCCTAGATTTTTTCTGAAACCAAATTGTTTTGGTGATAATAGTTTATTTGATTCTAGGTAGTCGACGAGTTGAGTTTTAACTGTTATTTCTAAGATTTTAGATAATGTGTTTAGAATTGTGATTGGTCTGTAGTTATTGATATCTTTACAATTTCCTGATTTAAAGATTGGTGTAATAGTCCCTATTTTGAGTTGAGATGGAAATCTGCTTTCCGTGATAGATTTATTTATTAGAAAGAGTATCGGTTTGGTAATTTCATCTTGTAAGAATTTTATTGTTTTCATTGTGATTTCATCACTACCAGATGAAGATGTTGGTTTGAATTTAGATAACATTAGAGTTAGTTCTTGTTTAGTGATTTGTTTTAGAGCAAATTTAATCCTTTGTGGATTTGGGTGTTTGTTTATGTTCGGGTTAAAGTGTTGAGGTTTGGTTATTTTGTTGGCTAAATTCGAGCCTATGTTTGCAAAAAAGTTGTTAGTGTAGTTAATTACTTTATGTACGTTTTTGTTTAGCGAGAGTGTACCGTTATCTGTGTTGATTTCTTCCAATGGGTTTGTTTTGTTTTGATCTGTGTAGGTGATTTCTTTAATTATTTGCCAGATAAGTTTTGGATTATTATTGGATTCCTCTATTTTAGATCTGTAGTAATTTTGTTTAGCCGATTTAGTAAGATTGGAGCAGATGTTTCTATAGTTTTTGTAAAATAGTTTAAGGGAAAGGTCATAAGGATTGTTTTTACTTGCTGATGGATCTTGTCTCTTTTTCTTATACATTTAAGTAGGCCAGGTGTGATCCAAGCTTTTTTGATAATTTTATTGTGTGAATATGTGTAAGTTTTTATTGAAGTGTGGTTTTGTATTTTTAATTGCAAGTGTTCAATAAATATTTTCCAAGCAACTTCTAGGTCTTCAGCATTATATATTGACTCCCAGGTTTCAGTTTGTAGTGATTTTTTTAGTTTTATGTAGTTTATAACATGTCTATTCCACGTTAAATTTTGAGTCGATGGTCGATTTTTCTTTGCATGAATGTTAAGAATTAAAGTGTAGTGATCAGTGATGGTGGATTGATGTATGATTGTGGAGTAGTTTTTATTTGTTTTTGTCATTATGTGGTCAATGCAAGTTTGCGAGGGGATTGATTTATTCATTTTGTGATCAACTCTAGTTGGTTCCCTTATGGCGGCAGACATCCCGTGGGAGAGGAGGAGTAATTGGTACCCCTGTGTTTGTGGATGTTGCCTTCCAGTATCCAGTATATTAATGTTGATGTCCCCAATAATGAACAGGTTCCTGATGTTTCGTTCTTGAAGTAGTATGGAGTCTAGTGATTCAAGAAATGGTGATAAATTTGTAGTTGAAGGCGATCTGTAGATAGCGAAGATGCATATATATTGATCGAGTTTTATTTTCAAACAGTTTGCGTCTTGTAGTTCGATTTCTTCTATTTTGCATTCTATCTTTTTTTACAATATACAATTACTCCGTCGTTTTGATGTTTGTGAAGTTTAGTATTGAAGACTTTGTAGTTGTTGATGTTTTTATGCACATATGTTGAGGAATTTATCCAACATTCTGTAAGGATTAATAAGGTCAGGAACCAAATTTAATTCATTTATCAGCATAGTGAAATCCTCGAAGTTTTTGTTAATGCTTCGAATGTTTTGATGAATTATGTTCAGGATCGGTAACTTGTCCTGGAGTACACGGTTTAACATGCAGGTATTTTTGGTGATTATTGGTTCAGGTATCAGTTTTTCAAGTGGTTCCGTTGTGAAAGAGGCCATTATAAATATATAGAGTAGATGGAGTGTGTCTATGGTTTTATTTTATTTTTTAAATCATCTTAATAGGTATATCGTTGAGATGTCTTATTTCGACAACCTTGGATTCTTTAGTTTTTCTTACAAGAATTTTTCCTGATTTTACCCAAACATATCTATATTCTTTTTCTAGGGCTCTTTGTTTGGTGTTCCAATGTAAGTTTTTGTAGTACTGGGTTAATGCCGCATTTAAATAGACGTATTGGGCTCCTTCCCCGTTGAATTTTTTAATCGGATCGCTATGCTTAGCAGCTAACATAATGTGGACTTTTTTATTGTCTACAAAATTAATTGTGATTTTTTTTGGTTGTTTGGTTTGGAAGTCGTAATTTTAAAGGTGTCCTCTGGTGATAAGGTAACGCCTGTGAGCTCAGCGATCTGGCTTACAGTATGGGCTGGGGGTATGTTTTCCTGTAATTTAAGGCCGCTTATTTAAATACTGTTTAGCAGGGCTGATTGCTCAATATCTGCCAGGTGAACCTCCACCATAGTCAATCTTTTCTCCTTTTCTGCCATTTCGTCCTTAAGTTTGTTTATATGTTTTGGTGAATCCATGATTTGTGACCATTTGTTAATGATATCGTCATATTTATCGTTAATAAAGTTGTTAAACGTTTTTATTTCTTGAAGCTCGGTTTCTATTGTTTTAAACATAACTGATTTCATTTCGTCGAATTTTGAGTTGATGAATTCGAATATTGGGTCATCTTTGGTATTTTTGTTAGACCTTGTTTCCATGATTTTAGTTGGTTTGGACATGGGCAATATAAATGATTCAATGTGCACTAAAAAAACTTTGACCGATTTTCTGCGAACTGTCACTTCCACTTTAATAATCTCATTAAAGTGGAAGATCAAGATAATATGATCTCAATTAATGAAACTAGTGGTGTATTTCTTTTTAATTCTTATTTTATTAAGTGAATCTTTAGTTGAATTCTTGGTCATTTTGTTGGTGGTTATTTTGAGTCTGCACCTTTTTCCTTTTAGTGTGTGTTTTGAACAGGCAATTTATACTAAATATAATTTTCTTTAAATTCCATAAAGTTTTAATTCGGATCGTTTCTATTTATTTTATTTATAAAATCAACCAAAATGTGTTGAGCATGTTAATGTTTTTAATATTTATAATTAAATAGGTATGTTTATTATTATGTCAGAAATTTTATTCTATATCTAATTTAATGTTTTTTTCTTTTTTCATTTTATGCGATCGATATTACATAAACGGTTAATTAGTTTGTGCAGTGTGGTTTAGGGGATATTAATTATATACAATTATTTGGATAATATAGTCATCATTTGACTAAGGCATTTACACGTTTTAGACATAAGTAACTAGCTATAAGTCTTAGATATAAGTTACCAGCTATAAATCTTAGATTTAAGTTACTAGCTATAAGTCTTAGTATAAGTTACTAGTTATAATTGTAAATCTTACTTGTCAGCCAGTTATATTTATTCTTATATATATGTATTTGTTCAGCGCTCTTGAGGTGATTTTTAATTAAAACGGCGCTTTATAAATTAACCAAATAATTTTATTGTGACTATTATTATCATATGCAGTACCCAGAAAACTTTCTTGTAGAGAGTCTCGTTCACCAAGGAGCCCGATGAAGATCATCGTAGATCAGTGATCATAGGGTGGTTTATTGCATTTAGTAAACAGCAAACAATCAACTTCTTTATTTGAGATTGTGCTTACTGTTCACACTGTACGTAGAAATGAAATATCATGGTTTTAGGGTCTATTCTGAAGGATCAATCTCGTACTTTAAATTTTCCATAACTGGCGTCATGAGTAGTGTTCCTTTATACAGCGGACTGAACAATAAACCACTTCTTCTTCTTCAATGGCGCTACAGCCCATTTCGAGCCTTGGCCTCCTTCAAAATAAGCCTCCACCGCCCTCTGTCCTCGGCCGTCGTCTTCCAATCTGCAACACGGAGTAATCCCTTTGCATCCTTCCTGACGTCATCCTCCCATCTCAGCCTAGGTCTGCCCGCCTTTCGTTTACCTCCCGGGCATCCTGTTAGAACCTTCTTCGGTACTCGTGTGCTTGGCATTCGGTGCACATGTCCGGCCCATCTTAATCTTTGGTCTCCTAAATGGGTGGAGAGTCTGGGAGCTTGGTAAATATCATTGAGCTCATTATTATAGCTCTCCCTCTCGCACCGCTCCTAAGATTCTTCGAAGTACCTTTCTTTCGAAGATGTCCAGCCGTTCCGCTGACTTTGCTGTCAGTGTTCCCGCCTCACATCCATAGGCCAAGACCGTTCTGATAATTGTTTTATATTACGTTATTTTGGTTTTCCTATGGACGTTTCAGGATTTGAACACTGGCAGCAACGCGAAGTAAGTTTTGTTAGCGGCTGTAATGCGCTTTCTTACTTCTACTAGGTCTTCATTGTCCTGCGTTATGATGGAGCCCAGGTAGGTAAACTTTTCGACCACTTCGAAATTATAATTGTCTACCAACAATAAACTAATAAACCACTATTATTAACATATATGAATGCAAGGCGGGGACTAGCTACCAGCATAGACTTTATGTTTGTTCCGTCAGCAAGTCAGTAACACGGTAAAAGGAAAGTGACGTACGGCGAGCAGTGAAGGCGGCTAGTTGGCGATGGTCTGCAGACTCGTAAGCCGATTCAACATTCTACATACAAGCTTCATTATGTTTCATAATCGGTTTATCCGTTGTTTAATATTTTTCGCCACTTGTAATTGTAGCAACTGGCGCTCTTAGAATTAAGCATGATTAAGATTTAAACTTTTTGATAGCTAGGAACTCTATACGCCGCATACAGATTAAATTTAAACCAGTTTTGTAAAATTTAATTTTATTTAATCTTAACTCTTGACCGGCCAAGATGACAAACATGACATCCGTAACCATGGGGTCGGCTGATGACCCGTGTAATCTTTTATTTTTTTGGACATTAAATTTTAAACCATAGAAATCACTTTTTTGTTCTGTTATTTGTCCATTTATTGGGCAGGGAATATAACCTATATTTGACAAAATATTTTTTCCGGCGATCAATGATTTTTTCACTTTTTTTTTAAACGGCACATTATGTATTAATCCTTTGGGCAGGAATACCTAAAATATTAAAAACATATTTCATGTATTTAAGCAGATATAAGAACGATAGTGATTTTGGGGTCTACCTTTGGCCCAGATGGCTGCGGGAAAGTTAATTTAAACTAGTTTTGTAAAATGTAAAATTTTTACCGGATTCTTCCGATGACACATTTCGAATGAAAACATTCTCTTATTAGAAGTGAAGGTACTTAAAAAATTCTAGTTGCGGGATATACAGTAGCGTAACGAGTGGGGTGGACCGCCCCGGTGCCACCCGACGGTGGGGTGACACTACACCCGACGCAGTGCCGTAGCAAGCATGATTTTTCCCCCATTATTTTTTTTGTGAAATTCAAAACACAAATTTTGACTTCCTAAAATATAAAAAAAAACATTTCTTGCTAGTCAAATACGTAAAAAAAAATTTTTATCCTCAAAATTAAAACATTTTAAAAACACAAACAGAATAACAACTTTTTCAACAATCCATAGGTGATAATTTCCTTCGCGAGTTCCCGTCAATCACAATGTACGAAAGAAATGAGAATGACACAGGGGAAAACCAAGGAATATTTCACAGGAATCCCCAATAAATCAATAGTAAGAGATGGAACGAAAATAAAATAACAGAATTTTTGGGGAATGCTGACTGACCGAGTCATATAGCTACAAATAACAGAGTTCCGTGTGGAGTCTTCAATTCTAATATGCTGTAAAAATCTGAAGAAAATCATTTGCTGCCATGAAAACAAAATAACCAATACTTAGGCTAAAACCAGTTTTGTGTTCAGAGTGTAACGATAAAATTCCAATCGTGATATAAATAGTAAAGGGGGCATTCAAGTATAACGTAACGCAATTTTTGAAAATTTTAGACCCCCTTTTCCCCTATGCAACGCGCCGTAACATTTTTCTGCACCTCCCTCCTCCTAAACGTTACGTAACACCCAAGTGACTATTTTTACCTAAAAGTCTCAATTAAATTGCGCAAAGTACTGGAAAGTCGCTTAAATACCTTTGTCTTGTTTTAATCGCGTTTGCGGTAAAAATAAAACAAGACAATTCAAACTCGCAATAGGTCCATGCGTATATTGTTTATTTTATTGTTTTAAATTGTATTTCATAAACAAATTGGAAAAATGTTATCATTTTTATCGGCCTTTCATTCCTTTCGGATCTCCACAATTTAATACTGTCTTACCTTTAATACACCTACATGGTTTTACACTCATATTTTGTTTTACATTAGCTACACTGAGGAGGCCCTGAAGAAAGTAATTTTACAAAGGTTTCCATATGGAGCAACACTTTACTCCACTATGATTTATAAGCTCACTCAGAGTGTAGTAAAACCTTCTTCATGATCTGAATGCAGTTATACAAGTCCTTAAAACAGAGATTTAAAAGTCCACAATATGATTCACAGAAGAGAAAAACCTTTTTCATGTTCTGATTGTAACTATTCGGGTTCTCAAAAGGGATACTTATGAAGTCAGTTGCTGACTCAGTGCGGAGAAAAACTTTTTCATGTTTCAACTGCAACTATTCATATACTATGAAGAGAAATCTAAAAATCACACGTTTACCGACAGTGGAAAAAAACCTTGTTCATGACCTGAATGCAACTATTCTGATTCTCGAAAAAAATAACTAAAACGGCACTTGCTAACTCACAGTGATGAAAAACCTTTTTCTTGTCTCCACTGTAACTAATCATGCCCTACAAAACGGTATCTAAAAATTGACATGCTTACCCATACAGGACAAAAACCTTTTTCATGTCCCGACTGCAATAATACAAGTTTTCAAAGGGAAGATTTAAAAATCCGCAGTACGATTCACAGAAGAGAAAAATCTTTTTTTGGTCCTGATTGTAACTAATTGTGTTCTCAAAAGAGATACATAAGAAGTCAGTTGCTGAGAAAAACCTTTTTCATGTTCCAACTGCAACTTTTCATGTACTATGAAGAGAAATATAAAAATCACACGTTTACTGACAGTGGTAAAAACCCTACTTCTTGTCCTGACTGCAATTATTTTTATTTTCGAAAAAAAATAATAAAACGGCACTTGCTAACTCACAGTGATCAAAAAACCTTTTTCTTGTCCCGACTGTAACTGTTCATGCACTACCAATTCACACCTACCTACCTTGTTTTTCAAACTGGTCTTTCAGCACTAATAAACACGCTAACACAATAATAACTTCTTCACTAATTCACTTCAGTCCATAGATAACAATTCACTTCACGAGTCTACGTTAACCCATTGGCCACATAATTAACGAGCAAAAAAATTGGCCTTCACCACTGAATTAATTTTGTACCAAAAATTAAAAACCTGCATTGGTGTACTAAATCCATTGTAACTTTTAAACCATATAATGAAATGAATTAATTTCTTTAAATTTATTTACATATTTGATTAAGGTAAAGAAAAACATTAAAACAAAATTTAAAAAAATATTAAAATATGTGTAAATAAGGATACAAACATAACCTTCTCTTTTTTCGTAAGTTTTTTTCCACATTTTAATTCAAAAAGTTACAAGAAAACATAATATTCATAAATCAAACAATAATAATTTTTGTTTTTTACAAACATGTATACTAATAACTAATAAAATAATTTGGTATGATAGTCCTCGAAGCAATCAGGGACGTTCAGGGTCACTACCAAAAGCCTACAACCACTCGCAATTTTGAAGAAATTAAATGGCGGCTGGCAGCATACAAAACTTGGAACACAAATATCAGGGAAAAAACATAAGAAACATATTATTGCAAAATCTATGAAATTAATGTTTAATTACCTACAGAGCGTTCAGCATTTAAAATTTTGTTTAAAAATGTCACAGTCATGCTCGTTTTCGGTTTTTTGGCGGACCTACTCTAGCCCGTCAGCGTGCCGGGGTTTGTGGTTAAGTACCTGAGTTGTACACCCGGCAGGCTGCCGGGGTTTGTGGTCAATGGGTTAATCACAATATACGATGTATACGAACGAAATTAGAATGACACATGGAATATTTCAGGGAAATCCCCGACTAGGCTAGGAACAAAAAAACATTTTTCGGAATCCCCGACCAACCAAGCCATCGCATGCGGTCCGCGAGACCTTTTGGTGCGGCCCGCGGGCACTTTTGGTGCGGCCTGCTGAAAGAACCACAAAAAATTTCACAGAACGGGATGGGTTTTTCACGGTGTTTCAGATACATTTTAAGACGTTATTTCAAAATTGTTAATAGCAAGTTGTTTAGATACCAATAAAAACGTGATAAAACCTCCCATCTTACTTTTATTTTAACTTGTTATTGTGAAACAATAGTGAAATTCCATCGGAAAATTTAATTTTCTTGAACGGGACAGTTCCGATATTTTAGGATTGATAGAAACTCTATTCGGAGGGGAATCTTAGGCAGTCTGTCATAAAAAATATTTTCTAGTCATCGTTGCGGAAGTAAAGTGGATAATAAATCAATTAAATCCTATTAATGACAACAACGAAGAAAAGAAAAGTTGAAGCTGAGTGAAACGCGAAATCATTTGAAACTAAATTAAGGCTTGGAAAGTAACTCGAAATGAAGAACGCAATGCATTTTCCAACACTGCAAGGACAAAAGCCTTCTACATAATTTAAATGCGCTGGTAATTGCGCGAAATTAAGTGAGGCATTTAATGAACGATTTAACCCTCCCGTTGCTGAAAGGGGTTCCCATAAATTATAAATTTACTATTCTCCATGTAGAATTTTTAATAGAGACTTTACGATTTCGATATTTTTTGTATTCCTGCAAAACCAATAAACACATATTCGGCCATTAAAAAAAAAAAAAAAATTGTCCTAGATTAAAGCGTAAAAAAATATTTTGTTACTGTGTAGGTATCATTCCTTGCCTCGTATGATATTTCTTGCTTGCTGGAACCACATTTACGACAAAATAAATTATGAGAAATGCTCCATCTCTCTTCCGCATTAGTTCGCTTATGGATATGGTTCCCTGTTCTACTCGCATCTCGCCAATTGTCGGCATCTCGTTCCCACGCACTACATCGAAATCTGCATAAGGGTGTAACGACATAGTGTCCTTTACCTAAACCGTCGCCGGTCTGGCTGACCCAACTAGCTGTATTTATTGGGGTTTAGCTACAGTGCGTGTCAAAACACTACAGCGGACGGTAAAAAAATAATTTGAATATTGAAAAGTTTGAAGTGCGGTTTTTGTGGTATATCATTCCATTCTTGTGATATTGCCTTTCAATAACCGTGTTCATAATGACAAGAAGGGGTCTAACTGATGAAGAATCATTGAATTATAGATAACGTTCGACACACAAAATGTAGGCATTCAAGACAGAAATATCAACTAACTCCATATATACCTATTCGAAATAGCCATCTCCTGTTTGCCCTTACACATGGATATTGTATCACCGGTGGTGTCAACTATCGAAAGGTGACCATTTCTCCCTTTGTTTTGTTGTAATGTAAGATAATATCGGGTATCTCCATAAAATAGTTTTGTCATCTACGACAATAATATAATTTTTTTCGTGAATTTAAATATTGTTGACAGTTCTTCCCGTTTTTATTACTACCTATGCACTTTTTCATCAATTTCTCTCAAACAATTTTATACTAAAAATAATTTAAAATGTAACAATTTATGTATTTACCTTCACAGTTTAAAAAATCAATAAAAGTTGGGTTATTTTGTTTGAATTTTATAAGATATAATTTATCAACAAAATGCGAGAGGTTAGCGACAGGCAATTATTATGTTTATTATTAGAATTTCCCACCATAGTTGGAAGGGTATTCCGAGTAATTGATAATAATTAGTGGCAGAAGGGTATTTTTAAAATGAACCGTTAAAAATAACATCAAGGCAATGCAAATAACATGATTATAATGACAGTTGGGAAATAACCCATTAATAGTTTATTCTCTTGTACCTATAACAAGGTATTATTTTCCAGATACTCATGGATTCTTAGGAGCATTATTTGCATATCATTGCTCTGGTACTGCCTTCTCAGAAATTTATGATTATTACGGAACATTGAACTAACATTTTTCCCGTTTCATGTAAGCGGCACTTTGGGGGTTATTTAAATTGTTTGATCTCAAAATGGGGTTCATAATAATTATTTTTAGATTTTTACAGGCTCAATTGTTCGATTAATAAAACAGTTTAAAACCGTTGCTCAACTAGTTTCAAGTGTAGGTAATTTTATATAGCGTACGTTCACTTATAATAAATGATCTTTTATTTAAAGTGTTCTACTTCTTTCTTTTAAACCACTGTATAGTTATTGTAATTAACAGTATTTGATTCTTTGCATTTCTTTTATGTGTTACTTTGCCCTTCTTGGACCTTGCTAAATATCTGTTTTAGAAGATGATTCAAATAAATAATAAATACAATATTTTATTATTGTATGCTGAATTTAAATAAATGATTAAATTGTTAAGTTTTTTAAGTAATTGTTGTGATACCGACAAATTTGTATGTATATCTTGCGTAGTTTAATGTTTTATAATATTTGATATCTGTTTATTTTCTTATGTATGTAAATCAATTATCATACCCCAAATAAAATTTCAAAAAAAATCGATGTTTAGTTTTTAATTTTATTTTTGTTATTTTGGAACCACCCGGTTACAATGTGCTCCATCGGCCGCCGGTCGCACTGGCCTGCCGGCAGGTACCAAAGTACCGACTAGGAAGCTAGTCAAAGCCGTCATGGCCGGAGCGTTTGTTGATGAATGATTTTATATAAAATTAACTGAATAGGTTTTATATTATGAAATTAACTGTATAATGATATTTTTTAACGGAAATACATTAAACATGTAGGCCATAAGAGTAATTGTCCAACAAACTTATGAATAACTGGTAAAAAAGGCATTGAAATGATAAAATCCCTGGGGTTGTAGCGTCACCCCTCATGGTACCCAACGTTTTGTTTTTCATGTTGGCATGCCGAAGGTTAAGGATGTGAAAAGAGAGCAAACGGATTTGAACATATTTGCTACGCCGTTCAATGTCGAACCATCGAATGTGCCTGATAATCAGCAGCACGAAATTATTCAATTACAAAGCGATGATGAACTCAAAGCTAGATATAACAATCTTCCCAAATAAAGCCAGGAATCACTGGTTATATTAAGTCAAGCACGTCCCTTAACATTTTGTATATAATACAAACATTAATGCCATAATAATTGCCACACTTCTGGGTAAAAAAAATCACTTCACGAAATTTATTGTAATTAGTTAAATATAAACTATATTGCGGACAATAAATATGCTACAAAGTGTAGAAAAACCATTCACGTAATCAGAGTTCAACTGAATTTAAGCTGGTTGACTAGTAAACTACTATGCAGATTCATTCTAAGGGTAAAACCAATCTTGTGTTCACAATGCAAATTCCTGTTGGGGATTAATTTGCTAACCATAACGCACTTCGAAGATAAAACCATTTTGGTGTTCCAGGTGCAGTATTAATTAAAACTGGGGACTAACAATCCAAGACGATCTGACAGATAAAAACAGTTTTGTGTGAATGCAAAGAAAAAATTCCGTGAAAAAATTCAATGAAAAAATTCCATGTGTTTCTAACAACTTAATTTAAGCTGGTTGACTAGTAGACTCCTATGCAGATCCATTCTAAAGGTAAAACCAATCTTGTGTTCACAATGCAAATTCCTGTTGCGGATTAATATCCTAACCACAACGCACGTCGAAGGTAAAACCATTTTGATGTTCCAGGTGCAGTATTAATTAAAGCTGGGGACTCACAATCCAATTCACTCTGACAAAAAAAAAACAGTTTTGTGTGAATGCAAAGAAAAAAATCCATGAAAAAATTCAATGAAATATTCCATGTGTGGTTTGGTCTGTTTACGCATTTCGTAGAAACCCGTTCTCGTTTTTGAAGAGCACTTATAAAATTCTAGTTGCTTAATGCATCCAGTATTAGAGAAAAGCCATTTTTATATACTTAGTAAAATGGCTACACTCAATAATTTTAAGTCTCCGTGTATAGATTCACACAATAACTGAAACCAGTTCTGTCTTGAGAATGCAACGAAAAAAATCCCTGGTGGGGTTTCATTTTCTGACGCATTCCTCGTGTTAGAAGTGCATTGATAAAATTCTAATCGCGTACTTTGTGGTTTTATTTCTCCACGTACAAACTCACTTTATAAATTAAACCAGTTCTGTGTTTAGAATGCTACGAAAAAGTTTCAGGTAGAGTTTTATCTCGCTAACGTTTCGTAAGAAACCATTCTCGTGTGTGAAGTGCATAAATATAAATGTGTGAAATACATTAATACACAGTTATAAATTTGTAGTTGCATATGTGCTGCCAGTATTGGAGGAAAGCAATTTCAAATTCTGAGTATAGTTTTAATTCCCCGCGTACAGATTCAATCTGTAATTAAAACCAGTTCTGTGTTAAGAATGCAATGAAAACGCATCAGGTTTTATTTCATTTGCTGACGCATTTTGTATGTTGGAAGTGCATCTATAAAATTCTAGTGTCTTATTTTATGCTGCCAGAATTAGAGGAAATCCATTTTCATGTTCTGAGTGTAGTGCATTTTGACGGAAACCATTCTCGTGTTCAAAGTGCAGTTATAAAATTCTGGTTGCAGACTATATGCAGCCAGAATTTCAGGAAAACCATTTGCATGTTCGGAGTGTAGCTATAATTAAAGAGTGTTGGCAGTTACGTAACGATTTTTTAATCAGTTGCAGTAGAACCAGTTCTTTGATTAGAATGTGGCTCACCCCCCCCCCCCCCCCCCTGCGACTGAAATCGGAGTGCGGCCCGCGGGTTAGAGTATGAACATCTATATGGACCGCGACGCTAAAAAGGTTCCCCACCCCTGCCATAGAGCAAAATAACAATCAGTGTTAACGTGTAAAATATTTTTTACGGAAATTTTGCACTTTCGTTAGTTTTTTCTCCACGTTCGAGTGTCACCCCCTCCTCGGGTGGCACCCGGGGCGGTCCGCCCCCTCCTCGCTACGCTACTGACCCGACGGGAGGTGACACCCGACCGTGGAAAATAAATTACGAAGGATATTGTCACAAAAATATTGAATACGGTGTTATTTTCTTGCCTCTTGGTCTTTTTATACGCGAAAATAGCCTGTTTCTGATATTCATTCTCTATCTACACGCCCCCCGATAACGATACCTTTATCTAAACCTATATGAAAAAAGGAATATTATTAACAAAGTTAAACGTTTTCATCATCTATAACAGGGGTGAGGAACCTGCAACCCGCAAGGCTTTTTGGTGCGGCCCGCGGGCACTTTTGGTGCGGCCTGCTGAAAGAACCACAAAAAAATACACAGAATGGGATGGTTTTTTCACTGTGTTTCAGATGCATTTTTTTGTCGTTATTACAAAATCGTTACTCGCAAGTAGTTTAAATACAAATAAAAAAGTGATTAAACCTCTCATTTACTTTTATTTCAATTTGTTATTGTGAAACGGTAGTGAAATTCCATCGGAACTTTTAAATTTCTTGTACGGGACAGTCCCGATATTTCAGGATTGATGGCAACTCTATTCGGAGGGTAGTCTTATGCTACGTCCAGACTGAAGCCAACCTTCCAACTCCGAACTTAGTTCGGAGTTGGAAGGTTGACCGATCGTGTGATCGCTGCGGCCAACCCTCCAACCCCGAATTCCGTACTCCAAATGGCGGACATGAAACAGCTGTAGCTACGCTGTATCTTTTTCAGTTGCCTACAATTATTTCGTACGTATAATCATATACTTATATACACGACATGTTTTCTAACAATTATTATACCACTCTCCGTAATAATATAGTCCTTTTAATAGTACGCGGCACGGTGTGGACAGCTGCGGCAGGCTGGTTCGTGTGAGTTGGCCGACGTGAACCCCAACTTTCCATCTCGAACTTCCGACGCACGAACACCCCTCCACACGATCGTCCAAACATTTGAAGTTGGAACGTTGGCCGCAGTGTGGGCTTACCATTAGGCAGTCTGTCATAAACATTATTTTTAGTCATCGTTGCGGAAGTAAAGTGGATTTAAATAAAATAAAATATTATATTATTTTAATATATTTTTAATAAAATCCTATTAATGAAAACTACGAAGAAAAGAAAAGTGGAAGCTGAGTGAAACGTGAAATCATTTGAAACTAAATTAAGGCTGTGGAAAGTAGCTCAAAATTATCGACACGATTTTCAAACACTGCAAGGACGAAAGCCTTCTACATCGCTTGAATATGCTGGTGAGTGCGCAAAATTAAGTGAGGCATTTAATTAACAATTTAAGGACGTGAAAAGAAAGCCAACGTATTTCAACATATTTGCTACACCGTTCTACTTCGTTCCTTCGAATGTGCCTGATAATCTGCAACACGAAATTA
This sequence comes from Limnephilus marmoratus, assembly GCA_917880885.1. Taxonomy (NCBI): domain Eukaryota; kingdom Metazoa; phylum Arthropoda; class Insecta; order Trichoptera; family Limnephilidae; genus Limnephilus; species Limnephilus marmoratus. The sequence continues at coordinate 48,838,603 of OU862907.1, read as the reverse complement.
TTCAATTACAAAGCGATGATGAACTAAAAGCTACATATAACAATCTCCCCAAATAAAGTCAGGAATCACTGGTTATATTAAGTCAAGCACGTCCCTTAACATTTTGTATATAATACAAACAAATGCCATAATACTTGTCACACTTCTGGCTTAAAAAAATCATTACAATTCGTAATTTATTGTAATTAGTTAAATAAATATAAAATTATATTGCGGACAATAAATATGTTACAAAATATAGAAAACCATTCACGTAATCAGATTACAATTTAATTTAAGCTGGTTGACTAGTGGACTCCTATGCAGATTCATTCTAAAGGTAAAACCAATCTTGTGTTCACAATGCAAATTCCTTTTGCGGATTCATCTGCTAACTGCTAACCCTAACGCATTTCGAAGGTAAAACCATTTTTGGTGTTCTAGGTGAAGTATTAATTAAAGCTGGGGACACACAATCCAATACGCTCTGACGGAAAAACCAGTTTTGTGTACAAAATGCTATAAAAAAAATCCATGTGTGGTTTCGTCAGCTTACGCATTTCCTTCTCGTTTTTGAAGTGCATTTAAGTTGTTTTTCTGTTAATTAAATATATACAAAATTTTTACTAATTGTGCCATTTAACCATGTAAAATTTTTAGTAACAATATGTAAAAAAAATTCAGAATTAACCCTACCTAAGCCAATCAACCATTTAGTTATAATTGAATCGATGGTTGTAATTCGCATGTTTTAATATTTTATTCTGGGGGGATTTAATTACACAATTTCGTTCCCAGATATATTTTGCCGTACTGCTCCCTGGGACCAAGAGATCCTATCTGTGATTCTGTATTGTTGTGATATATTCACGATCAATTAATGAATAATTTTACTAAGTTTTTCTAGATTTCTGTGTAGGTGGATAGCAACCCTTTTAATGTATTGTGACATGTTTACATATTAAGACATAACATTAAGATATATATCAACGATTAAAGTAATACAGCATGTCACCCTTGATAAATTGCTTAAATTGCCAGTTTGAAAAAAGATCTAGGTATTGCAGATACATAATTAAGCAGTATATGAATGATTCTGGTTCGAACTTTACTCAATTGTGAGGGCACAAATGTATTTTAAAATTTGATTTAAATGAAAATAATAGTTGCATATGGAACACGAAAGTAGCTTTGGGGCTACTTTCGTGTTCAAGTATAACGTAACGAAATTTTTGAAGATTTTTGACCCCCCTCCCTCCCCTCCATGTAACGCGCCGTAACGTTTTTTTCTGTAACCCCCCCCCCTCCCCTAAACGTCACCAAATACCCAAGTGACAATTTTTACCTGAAAGTCACAATTAAGTTGCGCAACGTACTGAAATGTCACACAAGTACATTTTTCTTGATTTAATCGCGTTTGCGGTAATAAATAGAACAAGATATTTCTAACTAGCGATGCAAGCGTATAATGCTTAATTTATTTATTGATATTGATATTTGAAAAGTGGAAGTTTATATTATTTCTATCAGCCTTGTATTCCTTCCGGATCACCACAATTTAACACTCTCTTATCTGTAATATACCAACATGCTCTTGCAACACATACTTTTATTTACATTAGCTCCACTGAGGAGGCCCTGAGGAAAGTAATTTTCCTAAGGTTTCTATGTGGAACAACACTTTACTTTACTATGATTCACAAGCTGACTCGTAGTGGAGAAAAACCTATTTCGTGTTCCGAATGCAGTTATACAAGTTCTCAAAGGGAAGATTTAAAAAGTCACAGTATGATTCACAGAAGAGAAAAACCCTTTTCATGTCCTGACTGCAACTATTCCACTTCTTGAAAAAAATACTAAAAACGGCACTTGCTAACTCACAGTGATGAAAAACCTTTTTCTTGTCCCGACTGCGACTATCTATGCGCTACACAACGGTATCCAAAAATATTATATTCGTGTTCTCGAAAGGGATATCTAAGAAGTCACTTGTTTACTCGACTCATAGTGGAGAAAAACCCTTTTCATGTTCCGACTACAACTATTCATGTACTACGAAGAGAAATCTAAAAATCAGATGTTCACACACAGTGGAGAAAAACCCATTTCACATCCTGACTGCAACTATTTTTCTTCTCGAAAAACAAACTTAAACGGCACTTGCTGATTCACGGTGATAAAAAACCTTTTTCCTGTCCCGACTGCGACTATTCATGCGCTGCACGACGGTATCCAAAAATGCACATGCTTACCCAAACTGGTCAAAAACCTTTTTCATATCCCGATTGCAATTTTTCACGTTGTACACAGGAACTTCTTAGAAATCATTTGCTCACTCAAAGTGACAAAACCTTTTACATGGTAAAAATCCACCGTTTTAATTACAGAAGAGAAAAACCTTTTTCATGTCCTGACTGCAAATATTCGTGTTCTCAAAAGTGATATCTAAGAAGTCACTTGCAGACTCGACTCAGTAGTAGAGAAAAACTTTTTTCATGTTCCGACTGCATCTATTCATGTACTACGAAGAGAAATTTAAGAATCACATGTTTACCCACAGTGAAGAAAAACTTATTTTATGTCCTAACTGCAATTATTCTTCTTTTTCTTGTCCCAACTGCGACTATTCAGGCGCTTCAAAACGGTATCTAAAAATTGTCATCTTTACCCACACTGGAAAAAAACCTTTTTCATGCCCCGACTGCAATATTCCTATTGTACAAAGGAACTTCTTAGATATCATTTGCTGACTCACGGTGATATAAAACCTCTTACATGTTTCTATTGTGACTATTCATGTTCTACAAAGAGGCACCAACAAATCACTTATTTACCCACAGCCGGCAAAATCATTTTCTTGTCCCGAATGCAGTTATTCAAGTTCACAAAAGGGACATTTTAAAATCCACAGCCCGATTAACAGTTGGGGAAAACCCTTTTCATGTTCTGAGTATAACTATACATGTACTACAAAAATTATCTTTATGTATTAATTTTTTATTTTAGCAGTAAACTAACCTGCGTGTTATATTAAAAAGCGTTGTTCTAACTAAAAAAAACTGTTTAACATTCATAAATTATGTTCCATAAATTTTGCATTATTTTTTTTATTTTTTTCTTTTGCTGTTTTTCAAATTTCGTTGCCATTTTTTTTGGTTGCGCTGCGCTGGCATGTCAGCATGAGAGCCCTTATAGGCCATTTACAGCTATTGATATAAATCTCCCGCTTTTGAGGTTATTTTAGTACTAACAAACTCACTTTAACAAGACTGACTACAGCAATTTGTGTTTATGCGTATTTCGTGTTTAAAATACTTACGAATACTGACAACGAAAATAAAATAAAAATTACGCAGAATACAGTCAAGGGACTCTCCGTACAATGCATAAACGAAAAGTTACGTAATACTTGAACGGCCACTTTTCTACACCTGAGCCAACATTTGTAAAATCAAATTTTCCTTCATTGACCATGGTTAGCTGCAGTCGGTACACGAAATGGTTTTTCACCACTGTGAGTCGGGTTAAGTTTCTTTAAGCAACCATGTGGCGATAAATATGAGTGGCTGCAGATGGAACACAAAGAAAACTTTTTTCTGACAGCATGTCTCCTCAAATCGCCCTTCTGTGAACTTGAATAGTTGCAGACGGAACGTGAAATAGGTTTTTCTTCACTGTGAGTCAGGCGTCCTCTGAAATGTCTCTTCTCTGAAGATGAATAGTTGCAGTTAGAACACAAAAAAGGTTTTTCTCCACTTTGAGTGAGCATATTGTACCGACGGTGCAAAAGTGACACTTAAACAATTTTTGTCAAAATTGATCTGAGTATGAGAAAAGATAACTAATGTACCTCTTTACTTGGTACGTCGTTTTCGCTTGTGTAGTGCGTTCTGCGTAAGGGCTTGGTTTATGGTTTTGTTGCGTCTAGTCACCACTGGGAGAGATAACGTTTGATTAGTCATTTGCGCGCGCCCACTTGCATGAATACTCGTCTCTTGGAGCTTCAACGCCACGTATTAATACTTGTGACAATATATTTTTATGTTTTTGGCGCAATAACGACACTTAAATTAATAAATAGTAAAGTTCGATTGTTATGACATAAGTGTCCAGTAAATTGTTTTCTAGTGCCATAACGTTACTTCTGGGAGGGTTGTAAATTTTAAACTTAATATTATTTATTCCAAACTGTGAGATGTTCGCTTTTAGTTTGATATGAAGTAGAAATAATTACCAGTTCATTGGTTTAGACAAGAAGAACCATACATTATAATTTTGTTAAAGGTGCCGGCAACCCGGGCATTTATTAACATAAATAGTTATTGACATAAATGTGCGCTACCCGACTCACTAGAGAATATCTGTTCTGAGCTGGGTAGCAGTATCTATAAATTCATATATCAATAAAGATTAAATTTAAAAAAAAAACAAAAGATAATAAATAAAAATACAAAGTTTAAAAGAAAAACATAAATTAAAATACAAAAGATAACCTACATATAATAATCTAAATACAAACAAATTTAGAAACATATATGAAGTAATTGAATATTTTCAGTATGAAAGTTCTTTTATTAAATTTTAATATATGTTTAAATAACAACAAACAACGTATAAAAAAATTAACACGTTCAGTTTGCAATTAACTTGTTAATGCAATTCCTTTTTTTGTTCATTAACCACGTATTAAAGTTTTTATATTTACATTTTCTATTGGTTTGAGTTATGTGTTGTGTTTCTTTAAGAAAATGTTGATTATGGAAGGTGCGAGGTAAGATTCATGTTTTTTAGCAAGAGTGGATTTAATTAACATCCTAGTATTGACCAGTCTCTTTAACTCCATATATAATACAGGAATTATCCCACTAGATTGGCTTCGATCCACTTTTGTTACCCTCCCAAAGAAAGCAAAAGCAAGAAAATGTAGTGACCACCGGACAATTAGTTTAATGAGCCACTTATTAAAGATATTTTTGCGAATTATACATGGACGCATATATCGCAAAGTGGAAGAAAAGATAGGTGTCACACAATTTGGCTTTCGAAATCGTTTGGGTACTCGAGAAGCGTTATTTAGTATTCAAGTACTAATCCAAAGGTGTAGAGATGTGAATACAAATGTACATGCATGCTTCATTGACTTCCTTAAAGCATTTGATAGAGTTAGACACGACAAAATGATTCAAATTCTGAAAACCTCCGGGATAGACGATAAAGATATTATAAGGATAATAGGTAATCTTTATTGGAACCAGAAAGGAGCAGTAAGAGTAGAGCAATGTCTAACAGACGAAGTAGAAATAAAGAGAGGCGTGCGACAGGGTTGTATTCTTTCACCTATGCTGTTCAACTTATATTCAGAAGAAATATTCAATGAAGCTCTGCAAGAAGCTACTCAAGGTCTTGTTATAAATTGGGAAGATTCTGAACAACCTGCGTTATGCAGATGATACGGTACTTCTAACAAGTAACATTGAGGATTTACAACTTTTGCTGAATCAAGTAGTGAAGACTTGTGAGAATTTTGGGCTAGAACTGAATATAAATAAAAAAAAATACATGCTCATAAGCAAAAATAACGCATTGGATGAACATCTTTATATTGCTGGAACAAAACTGGAGAAGGTACAAAGTATTATATACTTGGGCTGCAATGTAAATGATAGATGGGATCCTTTAGTTAAAATCAAATGCCGCATTGAGCAAGCTCGTGTAACCTTTATCCGCATGAAAAAAATGTTCTGCAGTCATGATCTCAACCTTGGATTACGAATGCGAATGGTCAGATGCTACGTGTTTTTGTAATATTATTTTATGGAATGGAAGCATGGACGCTTACTGAAGAATTAATTAGGCGACTTGAGGCATTCGAGATGTGGATCTATAGAAGAATACTTAAAATAAGCTGGATGGACAGGGTCACAAATGAAGATGTTATGGTTCGGATGAATAAAGAAAAGGAAGTAATTAAAACCATAAAAATCCTAAAACTTCAATATCTTGGACACGTGATGAGAGATCCAGAGAAGTATGAGATCTTGCATCTCATAATGCAGGGAAAGATTGCCGGAAGACGGGGCCCTGGAAGAAGGAGAACCTCATGGCTGAAAAACCTGAGACAGTGGTTTGGCCAGTCTACCGTGGCCGTTCCGGGCCGCAGTAAACAAAGTCCGCATAGCCAACATGATAGCCAACGTCCGTTGAACGGACAAAACACAAGAAGAAGAAGAAGAAGGATTTAATTTTTGGCACTTGTAAATGTTTGTTAGATTTAGCTCTAATGTTCTGGGAGTGAGATATGTGGGAAGGTGACGATTTTATGCAATTTATATGGATAATTTTTTATGAACAGCTTACTGATATCAAATATTTTATTTTTGATTAAAAGATTTTCAGTGGGATGAAGATATGGTTTTTTGAACATAGTTCTAATAAGTGATTTATGAGCACTATTAAGTAGCTTAATTTATGTGTGTGCGGCTCCACCCCATGCCGATATACCATAAATTAAAATGCTTTGACAAAGGGAAAAGTATACATCTTTCAATAGTTTAGGTGACATAATGTTTCTAATCGTTTTAAAAATGTATATTTGTTTCCGGATTCTCATTACAAGTGAATTTACATGAAGTTGCCATTTTAGTTTGCAAATCGACTGTTAAACCAAAATATTTAATAAGGTATTATTATTATTTTTTTATTATTGTATTATATTATCCGAATGCTCAATTTTTTCGCAGTCGCAGTTTGTGGTTTGTAATGTAGTACATGGACACAAATGTAAAAGCGGGACGGTTTTTGGTTGCCCAGTTTTGGTTTTTCTGAATGTTAAAAATTTGGTTTTCGATGTGTCACGGGTAAGAAGATTTTTGTCGAGCCATTTTATCTCCTTCAAACCAAATTCTGCGCTTTAAAGACCTTTTCACAAGATTGCTCTTTAAAAAGAAATACAGTATCATCTGCGTAGCTGATCACATAATAGCAGTGTTAGAATTTTTAATATGAGTGAGACCATTAATATACATAAGAAAAAGAATAGGGCCTAAGACACTACCCTGAGGCACTCCGTACTTTATTTCTGCTGTGTCACTCAGGCATTTGTTTAGTTCAACTATTTGTTTCCATTTTTTTTTATATAACTGATAAACCATTTGAGCTGTTTTCCATTAATGCTAATATTTTCATTGATCATGAGAGATGGTGTCGAAGGCCTTAACCAGGTCTAGAAAAACTCCAATTACTTTAGATCCCTTATCTACGTGTTTTACAATGAAGTTGGCTAGTTCAGAAATTGCCTGTTCTGTGCCCATTTTTGCCCGAAAACCGAATTGATGACAAGAGAGTAAGTTGTGTTTGTCGAGGTAGGATATCAGTCTTTTTTTCATTGCTTTTTCTAGGAGTTTTGATAGAGAGTTAAGTAGTGATATGGGTCTGTAGTTAGAGATTAAAGTTTTATCTCCAGATTTATGGATCGGCATAATACTGGCAATTTTAAGTTTGTCAGGTAAAATACATTGGCAGAAACTTTGATTAAATATATGTGGCAGAGGTATACCGATATATTCTCGAAGATTTATCAGGATTTGCTTAGATATGTTGTCCGGGCCAGGTGCGCAATGAGTTTTGAGTGAAAGAATAAGTTCATTAATTTATGTTTTATTTACTTTATTAACGTTAAAGGAATGATTTGGCCCCAATGAAGAGCTTTCTTTGACTAGAAGCTCTTCTGTCGTGTGGGTTCTTTGTAAGTATTTTTTTGCTCAATCAAAGCCAACGATGGTAAAATGATCATTAATGTGATTTGCATTTTTTTTAAAACAGATTTCCCCATCAACTAACAATTTATTAATAGAAGTACTGTTCTTAGGTTTTGAATAAGTGGCATGTTTGATAACTCTCAATATTTTTTTTTTATCTCCTCCGCTATATCTATTTCTTTCCTTTAGAACTCATGTTTGGCCTGCTTTACTAGTCTATAACATAGGTTTCTGTAAAATAAGTAATTGTATTTTAGTTCACTGTCCATTTAATAATAGGATGCTGCATTTTCAATCGCTTCTCTTGAATAATTACATTTTTGCAGAAGTGACGTTTTAGCAGCAAAAGTACGAATGTTCCTTCAAACTTACATTTTGAGAACATGAGTAGCTGCCAACGGAGCACGAAAACGATTTTGTGAGTTGGCATGTGTTTCCTGAAATTTGTCTTCAGCAAACATAAATAGTTACAGACGGAACTCGAAAAAGGTTAACCCCTCTATTAATCGGCAAGTGTTTCTATAAACTACCTTAACTTTCTCCACTGTGAGTTAGCATTATCCTTAAATTGAACCCCTTGTGAAAAAGCTTTTTCTCTACTGTGAGTCAGCATGTGTCTTTTCAAATAAATATTTTAAGAACAAAGAGCTGCAGACGGAAAAATAAAAAAAAGGTTTTTCCCAATGTGAGTTAGCGCGTCTTCCCTCAAATTTTCCGTTTGCGAAAATGAACAAAAAGGTTTTTTTTCCACCATGATTTAGCATATGTCTCTTCAAACTACCATTTTCCTACTGTGAGTCAGCATGTGTTTCCTCAAATATCCCTTTAGCGAACATGAATAGTTGCAGTCAGAACACGAAAAAGGTTTTTCTCCACTGTGAGTCAGAAGATGATTCTTCAAATTTCCCTTTTGAGAACATGAGTAGCTGCAGACGGAACACGAAAAAGGTTTTTCTCCACTGTGAGTCAGAAGATGATGCATCAAATTTCCCTTTTGAGAACATGAGTAGCTGCAGACGGAACACGAAAAAGGTTTTTCTCCACTGTGAGTCAGCATGTGTTTTTTAATATTACCCTTATGAGAACACGAATAGCTGCAGAAGGAACACGTAAAAGGTTTTTCTCCACCGTGAGTCAGAAGATGATTCAGCAAAATTCCCTTTTGAGAACATGAGTAGCTGCAGACGGAACACGAAAAAGGTTTTTTCTTACAGTGTTTCAGAATATGTTTCTTCAAATCACCTTTTTGAGAACATGAGTAACTGCAGACAGTACACGAAAAAGGTTTTTCTCCACTGTGAGTCAACATATGTGTCTTCAAATTACCATTACGAGAAAATGAGTAGCTGCAGATGGAACACGAAAAAGGTTTTACCCCACTGTGTGTGAGGATGTGTGTCCTCAAATTTCCCTTTTCCGAACATGAATAATTGCAGTCAGAACACGAAAAAGGTTTTTCTCTACTGTGGGTCAGCATATGTCTCTTTAAATCATTGTTTCGAGAACATGAGTAGCTGCAAGAGGAACAAGAAAAAGGTTTTTCTCGACTGTGATTCAGCATATGTCTCTTCAAATTACTGTTTTGAGAATATGAGTAGCTGCAGACGGAACACGAAAAAGGTTTTAAAACACTGTGAGTCAAAAAATGATCAATCAAATGTCCCTTTTGAGAAAATGAGTAGCTGCAGATGGAACAAGGAAAGGGTTTTTCTCCAGTATGGGTTCGCATGTACCGTTTTAACATTGACTTTGTAGAGCTGAAGTATTTACAATGGAAGCAAGAAAATCGTTCTTCCACAGAATGCGTCTTCAGATCTGTCAATAAGGCTGAAAGATTGAAAAGTATTTAATTGTTTGGTGTAAGTACAGAATTGTTTATGACAATTAATTAACACGCAAATATTGAGAGTACGAATAGTAAATTCTAAAGACCGAAAATCGGTTGTACCTGTTGTCTGAGTAATTCTTTCAGAGCGCTCTACGCATTCCTTTTTAACATCGAAGATGTCCACATCAATTTCCGTATAAGGAATCCCTTCCCTATATTCATCTTGGAGCCCTGGTTCTGCCTTGATGGCAAAAGCTTCGACAAAAATGCTACCTGTAATAACAACATTTTTTATTTAATTTAAATTACAGAAAGAGTTCAGAAAATACCAATATTGAACTATTTGAAGAAATATTTTAAAGATTTCATTAACAAAAACCTTTACTACTAACACATGAATTAATCATACCAAAATATTCCTCGTATTCTATTAACCTAAATTAAAACTTTTTTTCGTCTTTCTAAATACAGATATACATAGCTCACCACTTATTTATTAGAGGTATATCGACGGTCACATATAAATATCGTATACTTTTTAATAATGTGATATCGTCCAAAAAAGTTATTACGTTAAGAAAAACTATTAACCTATAAAGCGACTGAAAAACAGTCGCTTTTTTAATTATTATTTTACACCAAAATTTATTCTATTCCAGAATGACTTGGGCAATATCTATTTTTTTCCATTACATCTTTGATTAACTAACTAATTAGCTCCCGTCTAGTGTCATAAAGTAAATGCTGACAGCCAATGTGTATTAAGGTTAGTATTTATTTATTAATATATGCATATATATTACAATACATTACAAAATGATACTTTGTCTGTCCAACTGGAAAGGAAACCCGTTTCAGGACAGCCAAATTGTATATTTGATTCATAATATTCTTAACAAAGGAATGGTTTCGTTCAAGATATCACAGGAATTTTCTACTGTCATGACAACTTTTGAGAACATTAAGAATTGCATTCTGAACGAAGGAATGGTTTCTTTATGTCTTTGAAAGAATCGCAAAGATGTGATTTTTTTCCAAGGTCATTTTGTTGAACATTGATAATTGGATTCAGAGTGAATGAGTGGTTTCTTTAGTGATATCACAATTAGGAGATTATTTCCAGGCCATTTAAGAGAACATTCACAATTGCATAATTAGGATTTACACATTTATTAACCAATATTTGACATCTGAATTCCCAATATATTTATGACTAAGTATTTAATTTTAATAAAGTACTCACTATAATTTTTAGAATTTCTTGAATATTAAAATTTACACAATTATAAACCAAATATATGACAAATGATTTTTTTTCAAGCTCGTTTAGGAGAACATTAATTTATTAAGTTGTTTATTTATTTAACGCCCAGAGGGCTTTTACATAAACAATAAAGACAGTACCTTCATCTTTAACATGAGAAAAAAAAATTGTTTAGATAAAGTTACGATGGAAATAAAAAGTAAATAAATGAAATAAAAATATAAGCAACAAAAAATAAGTACAGTGAGATATATAATATCAATATGTTTCGATAAAAAAATACGCACATAATATAAAAAATACAACCAACAAAAAATTAAAAGTAAGTGATCAAAGGTTTGCAAAATTGAAACATTTACCATGTCTTTTACACATAAGTATGTTTCGCTTAGTGTCAAGCCGATGTATCGATGGTACCTACCTCCTGTTCTTCTCTCTGCAAGTTGCAGGAGTTCGGAACTATCCAATTTAGAATTTAATATTTTAGGTAAAAAAGTTAACTCATTTTTTTTCAATGAAATTACAAAGGTATTACATTTAATTACAGTAATAATTGCATTCAGAATAAGTGAATGGTTTCTTTCGGGAGATCACAATTCATAGATTCTTTCCAGGTTATTTTGGAGAAAATTTGCAATCGCATAATTAGAATTTACACATTTATACACCAATATATGACATGTGAATTCCCAATGCATTTATGACTATTTACCCATTAATAAACCAGAATACATAAATTTCCAATGTATTAATATAGAGATTTTAAAACTTATTTTTTGAAATGTCTAGTCGTTATTTTGCAAGAATCAAAGACCAGTCGTTATTTTATACAGATTACAAAACACCGAGCAAAAGGTTTATTTTTATTCATTAATGGTAAGCCCACACTGCGGCCAACGTTCCAATTTCAAACGTTTGGACGATCGTGTGGAGGGGTGTTCGTGCGTCGGAAGTTCGAGTTGGCCCGGGATCGCCCTAGAGGCGATCCCGACGGCCAGCTCACACGAACCAGCCTGCCGCAGCTGTCCACACAAGGGTCTGCGAACGGCAGGCTGTCAAGACGCGCGTGCTGCGTACTATTCAAATGACAATATTATTACGGAGAGTGGTATAACAATTGTTTAACAACATGTTTTGTATATAAGTAAAAAATTATACCTGCGTAATAATTATAGGCAACTGATATAAGATACAGCGTAGCTACAGCTGTTCGATGTCCACCATTTTAAATTTCGGAATTCGGGGTTGGAGGGTTGGCCGTAGCCACCACACGATCGGCTAACCTTCCAACTCCAAACTAAGTTCGGAGTTGGTAGGTTGGCTTTGGTGTGGAAGTTCCATAACATAAACTTTTTAGTACACATTAGGTATGTGAGATTGTGTTAGCATATATTCGTTCTCGCCTTTCCTTTAATTCAACATTGTCAAATTATCAATATTTTTACTAACGAGTTGTAGTCTAGGATTGTGAATTCGTAGAAAACATCTCTAGGGTTGCCAGCGTGCATCGATTCGTATTTATTCCATATCAATATCGCTTCGGCTGGCAATTAGTGAAACCGTGCTTGCTATATCGATAGAAAATCGTCAGAAGTTACGCCAATCGATTCTTTATTGTAACGTCATACGATTTTTCTGAACCTGAACTCTAGGTACTAGATGAAGCCATCGCTTCGAAAGGCTCGGCTATCCTGTAGTCTATAGTCATTTGCTGTCAAGTCAACTGTTCGATACCTTTCGACACGATGGGCTAAAAACACAGATAAACTTCAGGATAAACTGGTACTAGATGAAGCCATCGCGTCGAAAGACTCGGCTATCCTGTAGTCCAGGGGTGCCCAAGCTTGAACTGCTGGCGATCAACCTCAATATTATTGGACTCCGGTGGATCGACTCGACTATGACAGGTGTACATCTAGGTAGGCATTTTGGTACTTCAACCACAGATTTTCAAGCGCCGGGTAGAATGAAACCTCATTTTATATCCCATGTGACGAGAATTCTTACAATAAAAATCATGTTTATAAATCTATACTTAAAAGCTACTACAAATTTGTAACTGCTTTCGATGATCGAGAATGGTATCCATGAAAAAAGATTTAGAATTCTATTGAATTTATCGTTATATTGTGAACACAAAACTGGTCTCAATTAAATCTGTATGCGGTGAATTAAAACGACACTCCGAACATGAAAATGGTTTTTCTTTGATTCTGGCAGCACATAAATAGTCTGTAACTAGAATTTTATAATTGCACTTCGATTAAGATAATGTTTTCCCTCGAAATGTGTCAGCAGGTGAAACCGCAACTGGAATTTTACATTCTGAACACAAAATTGGTTTAAATTAAATCTGTGTGCGGTGAATTAAAACTACACTTAGAACATAAAAATGTTTTTTTTTATGCTGGCAGTACGTAAATAGTCAATAACTACAATTTTATAATTGCACTTCGAATAAGATAATGTTTTTCTTTCGAAATGTGTCAGCAGATGAATCCACAATCGGAATTTTACATTCTGAACACAAAACTGGTTTTAATTAAATCTGTTTGCAGGGAATTAAAACTACACTCAGAACATGAAAATGGTTTCTCTTTGATTCTGGTAGCACGTACACGGTGTATATACAAAAATGGTGAATTTTAGAAACTTTCTTAGAAGGTGGGAAAAAAGAAAGCGTAAAACTCTGATTGACGTAGCAGTCTGGATGATGACGTCCACATAAGATTCATATTTCACGTAAAAATGCTTCAAATGTGCGCAGATTGTAATAGGTTTTAAACCGACAGTATAATTTTGATGATTTTATTAAACTTCTTTCGTACTTGCATTCTAGAACACGACGTGGAAACTTAGTCATGGAAAACAATGTTCGCGTGTTGACGGTTTCGCCACAGAATAAGTAATACAAAATTCCATGCTCATTTCAATCGATCCAAAATGAAAGTGCGACAATAATATGAATTGAAACGGGATCAAAATTTTACAAGATATAATTATTGTTAAATTTTTGCCGCCCCTTAAAAGTGCCGCCCGGGGTAATTCTTCCTCCCAATCGTTATTAAAATTAAACGTTTTACTTCTGCCGCACCACATTTTCTATTATTTACTAATAAACTTCATATCGCCTTATTGTTACAACTTGAACTGGCTCACTCCTAAATTAACCAAACCACACACTAGAAACTAGATCGATAACTTCGTTCTTCAAAGGTGGAAATTTTCGATAATATTTCACCATGAAACTGCAATAATAAGACGATTTTTTTTTCTATGGAGTCTTGTGACGTCACACTCCTTAGATGAGAATAGAGTGAAAAATAAAAAAGGCGCGTTCGTTGACAATATAAGATCCAAATAAATTGTAAACTAAAAGTCATGAAAAATGTACGGTTTTATTTAGGCCTAATTGAGGATCATCTGAAACAAAAAATGTGAAAAGATCTATTTACATCGGCAAATTTTCTCGAGATCGACTCTAAAAGCACTTGCGATCGACAGTTTGGGCACCCCTGCTGTAGTCTGTAGTCGTTTGCTGTCAAGTCAACTGTTCGATACCTTTCGACATGATGGGCTAAAAACCCAGAATAGCTTCTGGTTAAAAGAAAGTGAGCGCCTATATTTCAAAATTAATTAGAATATATTTTGACCTTCCCGCGGCCCGAATCGCAGTGAGTTGCTAGCTAAGAGAATGCTTTCACCAATAATCATAATAAGTGATGATAGCAAAACGGGAAAATATTTAGAAAATAAGGACACACTTAATGTGCACTTTTTTATTTCAAAGACACTAAATTTCAGTTAGAAAATAATGGGAAGTAAGTATTTTAGTTTCCGGAATTGAAAAATAAAGAATTGTAATAGGTATTTCGTTAAAATAAAATCGATTATTCACTTGGCGGCCATAATCATTGACGTCGAAGTTTTAAGGTTAGTTTTTTTTCTCTCCATTTAACCGAAAATATTAGGTTCTTAGTTTGGGTTTAAGTAAAAGAATGAAAAAAAAACTAGCTTAATAATTTAATATTATTTTGTCAAAATATAGCGTGAAGAAAAGATGTCAAATTGTCTGATTTTTAATGAAATATTAAGGTATTAAAATGCATTATTTTCCATTTCTGGAAACTAAAATACTTACTTCTCATTATTATCAAACTGATTAAGTATTTTAGAAATTAAAAATTGCGTGTCCGTATTTTGTAAATATTTATTTTAAAACTATAAACCGGAATGATGAAAGCAAGCATCTTTTATGGCTGCGAAAAATTAAAATAACTTATAAAAGATTTTAACAACTTGGTTTAAACCTGTATTACAACTTACTAGCTATCTGAGCAGTCTCCGAATACAGTTAACATTCCTTTTATAAGGGAGGTCGATATTTATATCCGAATATGGTATTATTTCCTCCCCGATTTCCTTCTGGGACTCTTGCTCCGTCTTAATCGAAACACTTCCCGGGTTTTGATGATCCATGGCACTGCTTTTAAATTTTTTCTGTGTACCTAGTATGATTGTCCAAGCTCAAAATAAATTAAAACTAGTAGAACGTTCATTAATCAGAACTGTTGGTAAGTTATACTAAAATCAGCCCTTTCTCATTTGACAAAACGTTTAATAACTCGATGTAATATGCTTGTGAAGTCAGCCCGTAGTTGAATGAACATCTGACCGATTATAAACTGAACAAACGCAACACATTAATTAACAAATACCTGCGGAACCGTGAATGTGCTTAAATGATGAAAAAATGGACATTTGGCGAGAGTTGTCCATAGACAAACCTTGACAAATGACGAGAGACTAGACGCGAGTGGCTTGATAATAAATTATTTAAAATGGATATATGGATGACTTCTATAGTTGAGATTTGAGATAATAAAGCGTCAAGACCAAATAAAATATGGTCAACGTTTTATACACATCTTAAAGTAGTGGCCACACGCGCAGATAAAAGCTCTAGCAGATAAATGTTGAACCGCGAGCGCTTATGGTACAGACACTTAATAACTGTTGGAATTAATTCCGGGTTACATTAAATAAACCAAGTACCTAACGTCATTTGTTGTATTTAGTTATCTATGCTTCTATGAATAAAATCTCTGTCTATCATCTTGCCTTGAACATGTCGGTTGTTTTATTTCTTTATCACATCAGGTTAAGGGCCCAGTATGTCCTATAGTTTTCTAGCAGTGAACTAAAGTTTGTTGTGATTTTTTTGGTAGCTAGAATAGGCGTTGGCTGTGGTGATAAGGAGACAAAAGAAAAATTATATCTTTGTGTGTTAAACAACGAAGTTTAAAAATCAACCAAAATGGCGTCCGGTTCTCTTTTGGCCAATGTTGTTAAGCTAAAGGGCCGTGAAAATTACCGTGACTGGGCCTTTTCAACACAAAACATGTTAGTTTTGGAAGGATTATCAAATTGCATTACGACGGTAGACAAAGAAAACGATGCAAAAGCGAAAGCAGATTGATTTTAACTATTGATCCGTCATTGTATGTTCATATTAGAGAGGCAACAAGTACCGTGAACTTATGGGAAAAGCTGAAATCTATGTTCGATTCAGAAGCCTGGTGAAGATTAGGAAGAAACTTTTTCCCCTGTAGTCAGACATTCTACTTTAAAAATGTTGTTTGCACTGTCAGTTGAATTAGATTTAAATGTATCACATTTAGATGTCAAGACAGCCTTCTTAAATGGCTACCTCAAAGAAGATATTTATATGATACAGCCTGACATTTATTGTGATAAGAAAAATATTGTAAAATTAAATAAAACAACTTATGGACTGAAACAGTCATCTAGATCGTGGTATGAAAGAGTTGAGCAATGTCTAAGTGAGATAGGATTTAAAAAGAGTCGTCAAGAACCTTGTGTATTTACAAAAAATTATGAAAATGTAAAAATAATAATTGCAGTCTATGTGGATGATTTTTTTGTTTTTTCTAATTGTAAAAATGAGACTGAAACGCTAATATCTGTATTAAGTTCTAAATTTGAAATTAAAAACTTAGGGCAGGTACAGCAATGCTTAGGCATGCGGGTTGAGATTGATAAAAAATGTAATACTGTAACTTTAGATCAGGAACAATATATTGATCAATTATTGCAGAAATTTAATATGTTAGATTGTAAAGTTATAAACACTCCTATGGAAAGTAAATTGGATATAGAAACAACTGAATCTTGTAGTAGCGATATTCCATATCAACAGTTGATAGGTAGTCTTATGTATTTATCAGTTCTTACTAGACCAGACATAGCATTTTGTATAAGTTTTCTCAGTCAGTTTAATAAGTGTTATACTAATAATCACTGGAATTATGCAAAAAGAATACTTAGATATCTCAAGAAAACAAAAAAATTACTGTTTAAAATATACAAAAGATGGTGGTAAAATTAAAGGTTTTGTTGATGCTGATTGGGCTAATAGTACAATAGATCGTAAGTTTTATACAGGCTTTTGTTTTCTAATGTCTGGTTCAGCAATTTCTTGGGAAAGTCGAAAGCAAAGAACTGTAGCATTGTCCAGCATGGAAGCTGAATACATGTCTATTGCAGAAGCTTGTAAAGAAGCCATATATTTAAGGTCTTTATTGTATGAACTAACTGGAAACTTGTGTGCTATAAATTTATATAATGATAGCCAAAGTGCTCAAAAGTTAGTTGCCAATTATGGATGTCATAGGAAGAGTAAGCATATAGACATTAGGTATCATTTTATTAAAGATGTTATAAATGAAAAAATTGTCAACTTAGAATATTTACCTACAACAGACATGCCAGCTGATGTTTTAACGAAAGCATTATGTCCAATAAAACATTATAAATGTGTGAATGATATGGGTATGATTCAGTTGAATATTTAGTTGCAATGTTAGTATATAATGAAACACTGTATTTAATTTTAGAGATTTTAGTTTATTTACTGTAGTTGGGGTGTTGGAATTAATTCCGGGTTACATTAAATAAACCAAGTACCTAACGTCATTTGTTGTATTTAGTTATCTATGCTTCTATGAATAAAATCTCTGTCTATCATCTTGCCTTGAACATGTCGGTTGTTTTATTTCTTTATCACATCAATAACAATAATAATAATTGGTTCACACAAGCTGGCTTATGAGCATTCTCATTAATGAGTACACCCCTGTCAAAAATAGTCAACAACTGTACACATTTGCTCAATAATGAGCAGGCTTGGTTTGAGCTTTCTCGTGAACGAGCATGCTCAAAGCCAACATTTGAAAACACATGCTATTTAATGAGCATGTTCATGTCAAATAGAGTCGGTTTTATTCGCTCAGAACTAAACAAAATAATATTACTGCGTGCAATGCCATTATTTAAGAATCTTCTGATGTAAAAAATAACACGTTTGATTTGGGTCCAAGATGTCAACAAATCCGAAAATGACTAATATAAAAAAATTAATGCTAATTTCAATGGAATGTGGTTTCATTTTGGAGGTAAAGGAGTTATTGGGGAATTTGGATATCTATTGTGGACATTTTAGTGACCTTGTGTTCCAAATATATTCGTGATTCCCATAATAAATCATGAAAAACAAAGTTTTTTCGTCATTTTTGCAAAGAATGCGTAGATGCGAACTGAGATCGGATTGAAATGAGCGTGCTCATAAGCTAGCCTGTTTACACATGCTTAGAAGCTTCCCCTTCCACCCGATAAGCATGCTCATTAATCAAATGGATTTGATTTATGAGCATGCACATTCGACTTCAAATGAGCGTGATCATTACTAGCAACGTCACTGACTGACAGACGTGCTACTAGGTAGCATGCTCTTTTGCTTCTAATGATCAAGTGTGTCCGTAGCATAAATAGCTAAATACAATACAAATAGTAGGTAGGTACATAGAAAATGAATGGTTCGCTACGGGCACTTTGGAAAAAAGCATCGTGCCGCTCGCAAGCTTGCTTATAGTTTGAAGTTCAAAAGGGACGATCTCTTTCTCTTTTCACTAGGTATGATATGATGGATGTATTATGTATTTCGCACATTAGTTCTAATTTCCCTTTTTTTAAGTTTTCTTCATTTATTCATTAAATTGTTTACTACATGAATTGGGGATTTTTCGACCACCATGCTAGGCACATGCCCGTGTTGTAGCGGTATAGTTCGAAATGTAATCAGCAAATGAATCTGATGAATACACAACGAAGAGTGAATCTGTTTACGAGTTCGCAGCTTTAATTAGTATTACTCTCTTAGTATGCGTAAGGCTTTTTACGAATTACGATATTTGCAGCTTAAAAAAATATAATTATTGGCATCTATAATAAATAACAAAAAAAGAGTTGGATTCGTAAACTAAAGTATCATGACGATACTATCGTGGAACATTTTCAAATAATTATTATACATTAAAAAAAAAAAACTTACTTTGCTGAAATTTATTTTTCTGATTTTTCTTTATTAATAAATTAAAGCTAAAACAGTGAATGAGATAGTCAAACCTACATACATAAATAAAAAAAAAATGTGAATAAAATATTTATTACTTTTGAATGTAGCTATAACTTTGTGGTTACCTATACATTATAAATAAATTAAACAATGAAAACTTTGTTTGAACCACTTATATATTTGAGTAAAGTCAACCGGTTTCGTAACTAAAATATATTCGTAACGTATTTTGTAACTGTCAAATCAGTAGGTATACGTTTGCCCTAAGAAGGAACGGGCGTTCCGAAATCGGTCGGCCTTACTCAAATAATATATAAGTGGTTCGAACAAAGTTATCAATGTACGTTTTAAGATTTTCACGGCCAAAAGCATTTTCGTTATTTGTTTTTGGGGTTTTATGCCGTGTTGCGCTACCTCTTTCTATAGCCAACGTTTCGGACATCGTTGCAGTGTCCATCATCAGGGCAGATCCGGTAGATGTGTAATTTTTAGTGGTGAATTACAAAAAAATTAAAAAACCAAAAAAGCAATAACAATTGAAACATTGACATTTTTGGCACCATACAAGCAACTATATCACATATATTTATCATGCCTGCTCTATTGGGTATCTACCACACTGTAGACACCAATCTACATTAAGCGTAAGGTGGAAGTAGTGGGTGCAATTATAAAATCACGAATCTTCTAAACAAATCAACCTTACCTCATTTTCCCGTTATTTAGTAATTTGGTTTACAAAATTATAAGAAAATTGAGTTACGCCGTTCAACGTTTTAGTGAAATATGGCAACAAACACGGTATCCTTCATATGCGGTTTCTGATGAATTTGCCCAATAATTAATTAAATTAAGGTAAGTTTGAAACTTCAGCAACATTTATTTTATTTAGGATTGTTTCTTGTTATGTTTGTTCAATTTTTTCTATGACAAGAATATCTGGAAACTTTGCCAAGAATTAAAAGGAAAGATTTAAAATTAATGCCTTATAAATTTGCATCTGCACAGACATACTTAAAATTCCCTGAACACAATGGGTGACGTAGATAGAACGTATTCACAAATTGCCAAATACTGAACTAGCAATAAAACTATCTGATTTTTAGTGGAGTAATGGTGGATGTCAGGTGCAAGATAACCCAATTCAGAATCTAGGCGTAGATTGACAGAACACGTGGTAAATAAAGATATTCGACCACATTACATCTAAATCACGGTGACTGGTTTATATACAGTTCCGCTGAGCTGCTTCGAGCTGGTCAGGTAATCCTATCTTAGGCGGGAGAGGGCACCAAAGAATAAGATAATAACTTACCATGGCTTTGGCCAATCCTTTCAAGATGAACGAAACATTCCTTTTTAATATCAGGATTGTCAATATCTATTTCAGAGTATGCGCTACATTCTTGAGCATTTTCCTCTGCCGCTAGCGTCCCCGGCTCATGTCTCCCGGCAGAAGCCTCATCTCTCTCCTTTTTGACAATCCCGTACTGCAATATTGCATCACAATGGGATGTTGAACTCTCTTCATCGGGGATTGTTTCCGGTTCGGACTTTATGAAACCGATATCTGAGATAATTATATCCATTTCAATGATTCTGATGATTGCAAAATATCCTGAAAGAAAACTTGTCAGTTTTATGACACACTTAACGACCACATTGCCGTGAACTTCAAACTAGAATAAAAACAACACACATTGAATAAATATGTATTAAGCGTGCACAGTACCTAAAGCAATTTGAAATCATGAAGTACAATAATCATAAATATTACTTTATTCCGGGAGTATCCGGGAGTATTGTGCAATGCAATGTAATTCACGATTGTGACATGTCACAATAAGGATGGAAATGGATTAAAATTTAGAATTATGATCTCTAGTTGCCTTATTAGTACTTGGCTGTTTAATAATTATCAAATACACAAAATAATGTTTCTGCGCCAAAGTCCTCGCTTTGCATCGTCATGATAGATTATTTAAAAAGAAATTAACGCAGACAACGCGAACTCTGGGGTAAAAATAATAGCTTATATTTACTATCGACGGCTGGTTATTATTGGTAACGTTCGGAATAGAAGAGGAAGGAATGAATGAACTGACGGTATTCGTATCCATAAGATTTGACGTCTGACAGTTTTGAAAACCATAGAAGTACACAAGACATGACTGGCGACTGGCATTATAAGCTAGTGATGTGCTAATACATTTTACGAATAATATCTAGAACGTAAAAGGTTTCATTTATTCATATTTATCGTTTTTTAATCTCAAAAACATCAATGACATGTTTGTATTTATGTAACAAGAGCATGTTGCTTCCTGTAAGGTACGAAGAGTAAAAAAACGGTTTTGTGGAATCACGTAAGTATATGAAATCATATACAGCACTATCTTATACATTCAGCGTAAATTTTAGAAAAAAAAACTATAATTTTATTTATTTTCTAGGCGTATTTCAATTAAAACTCTTAAAAATTGTAAGTTTTATGTATTTTAAATATTAAGTTTTATGAAACATAACTGGTTTCGTTTTTTTAATTTTTCTCGGAACTAGAATATTGTTGGATACAATATTTTCCCGGGCAAGTGCTCAGTTATTTTATTCTCAGGTATTCTGATTTCCTTGTTAATGAAACTAACCTAGCTTTTTGAGTACATTCAGAAATTGATAAGGATGATTTTTTTAAAATTATTTTTATTGAGTTAGTTTGTATTGCATTTAACACACATAAACTTATATTATGTACCTACACGGTTCTATTTCACTGCTTGTAAATTATATTTTTTCAGAAAGCATAGCATTTTTTTAAATACATCCATTATTCCATCATTTTTCTGACATTCTGGCATTTCATAACACTTTTTTGTCCTCGAGCAATTCTGTATCTCTGTTATGTCTTAATCAGTTTAGATATATATTGCATAAAAATGTATATTTTTAATAAAAACAATTTCATCAAGAATTTTGGCATTAATTTGTGATTCTTCACTACTTTCATAAGTAAAAATATAGACGGACAAATCACTGCAAGGGACTGGCACACCCCACCTCTCCATTTTGATTTGAACCCCTCGCCCTTAAGGGCATGTCTGTTGTTTCTTTGATCTATGGCTTAGCCAAGTATTTTAGCTATTTTTGTTGATTTTTGAATTCTAAGTATAACAACGTTATCTACAAAAAAAACATTAAACATATTTCTTAGTTTAAGTGAAACAACACTTCATTTGCAAATACACCTTGCAATACCATAAAATGCAAAAATTTGGGAGGCGGGAATGGGTACCGCAGCCCCGGGAACCTTTATTGGATAACCAACACCTGTGCCATAGGTCACCCCAAGTGGTTCGCTACGTTTGGTGATTTAGCAGGTTGCCCGGGTTCATGGGGGTGAGGTTTGTCTACGTCTAGGTCTTGGAGGCGGATGACCAAGACACACTGAACCCCAGATTTCTACCCACCCCTTAAACCCTCTTCCTTCCCAGAACTCTCCTCTCCTTCCTTTCCTTAAAAAAACCTCCACACAGCATCCCCAAAGATGACAGGGAAATTATTTTCCTCACGGCCTCCTGCGTGGAGCTCATGTAAAAAAAAAACCTACTTTGAGGGATTAACCCAGCGTGCCCGAAAAGGGATGTAAAAAATCCCCTTGATCCACTTTTTGCAAGACAATTCGATAATTTCTAGTACCTATAATTTAATTCATATTTTTTGTAATCCTAAAAAAATACTAACAAACATTTTGTCATTTTTTTGTTTTCCAACATTTAAATCCCGTTGCATTGAAAAATATTGTTTTTCATGAAAATTAATGCAAACGCATTATGCGCATAAATATTGCGTTTGTTTCGATACATTCTCTCTTTGTGTTATTGTGTCATTTGATTTGTTTCACTCTTACTAACATGTGGGATGTCCCATTGTCCCTTCCCCGAAGGGCCCTTTCCGCTAGTTATAACTTGCCTTTGTTGCTCGGAATTCTATTATTTTGCTGAAGACGGTCGGTCAGTTTGGGACCTTTTTTTGGGATCCACACATGTTCCGATTCTGAGGTTCTAAAATGTTTATTATGTATGCTGGGAAACAACTAGTATTAAAATAAATTAAAAAAAATATATATTGTGGCACTTTCTAGAACGGAAGTTACTGTTAGTATCGCTCAGGTGTAAGACAAGCATTCCGAATTGAAACGTTGATTGAAATGGCTTTAGCCGTGTTTGCTGACCAGATCTGAATAGTCAGGTACTTTCCCATCTTTCTCTTCCTGGAACGGTTTGGTAATGACTGATATTTATGTGTATTACTTTTAATAAATTGTGAAATTATTTACCCCGATACAGGCGAACCCTAGTGGGTTTAATAATTACACGCTAAAAATGTATCGAAATTCTAAAGAAGCAATAAATAAATCTTTAACATTATCAACTAATAATTTAAACTATTTAAATAAGTTAGTACATTAGAGTTTTTTTATGAAAAATAACATTCATATTTTTTTCCATCCGAAAATGGCTATAAAATAATTATGTGATATCAGTCCGATTATTAATAACAAAGTGGATGGAACATGTGAAGATGCTCTTCGTAAAAGATCAAAAAATTAGAAAAAGATGAAATTCTATCATGAAATAGAACAACTGCGTCGTACACTTTTAGGTTACCTAGGTCAATAATGCAGGCTGGTGACGGTTTTCCTGAGGTCATCGACATTGCAACAGATACTGTAGACAAGCCTAAATTTCTCATCCTAAATTCAGCGCCCTTGAGGTGATTTTTCACGAAAACGGCTCTTCATAAATTACCCAAATATTATTATTATTATTTTTCTCAATGTGAAATTATTTTTTAAAATGATATTTGCACAAATCTATTAATATAAAAAAATCATTGTTATGTTAAAAATAAGTTCTTTAAAAAAACATTGAAATGCGAAGGTTTATGAATAACCGCAATCGTTTATAAACTATTTTATTTAAAAATAAATCCCACTGTTTGGAAAGCACTGGCAATTATTCTTCGGGCGACCCTTGTGAGTGCTTCCGCCACATTCTGCACCAGACCAAATGCTTGAGAACACGCCACCCAACACGAATGTATTGCGATATATGAGCAGGGGCAGGTATACTGACACCCTTGTTGCATGGGTAATGTTTGGATGGTTAGTATGGGGAAGGTTAAGTAAAACCACCTTAATTACAAAAAGACACAATCAAAAGTTTAAGGTATGTGTTTTAAAATAAATTTATTAGACCAAGAATTATTTATTTTAGACATTATTTAGTGTAGTGTCTGTGGTACCCTTTAGCCGGGTGCCGAACGTAGCCGAAGGCTTCCGATGCCGCCCGACGACAGGTAGTGGAGGGGGCTGGCCACAGGAGCTCGCAGAGCCCGCCGGTTGCGGGCATTCCGCGTTTCACCTCACTAGAGGAAGCATTGTACTTCTCCATAATTGACTTATAATAAATATCAACTTCGTATAACGAGACCTTTTCAATAAATAGAGATTGTAATTGTCGCGGACATTACATTTAGAGTGGTTGGTTAGTCTCTAATTTGAAAGCGAAAGGTTATATGTGTAAAGTTATACTAGTATACATATATATATAAAGAATTTTTTTTTATTTATTTATTTATGTATTTTTTTTTTTTTTTTTAATTTTTTTTTTAAATTTTTTTTATATTAATTGAATTAAAGGAATGAATAAAAGGAATCAATTCAAAAGGTCGAGGGAATCAGACTGAATCGATTCACTCCTGGAAATAAATCTGCCCATGTCTAGTCTGAAGTCATCGATTATGCTTTTTATAGCAGGAGAGCAGCTTACAGGAGAGTTAGAATCTGGAGAGACTACGGATTCCGGGAATAGAAATATTAATCATTTTAGACGCAGGAATACGCGGGAAATGTAACGCATTGTAATGAACGCCGACCTCTTATATCGACTTCTCTTATATTCAAATCTTGTATTCAATTGGGGAATTTGCCATTAGTAGGAGAAGTCTGTATTGAAATTAATAAATTACTTCGTTTTAATCACTTTTATTGTTTATAAAACCGACATGTTTCGTCAGCAAAGCTGACTTCTTCGAGAAACTTTGAAATAAGGATTAAAGAGCATATCCATTGCCAACCAATTAATAGAAACTAGTCATATCTTTAATTTTAACAGTGGAATAGAATTAATTCATTGTAATGTCAATGGCATTTAGTTGGACAAATTAGAAATTTTAGAGATTAGAAAGAGTGTTAATGCAAATTTAAATATTATTAATAATCAAAAATTGTTTTTAAATGACCCATTATTAACCCTTTGAGGAGTATTGCCGCACGTATGCGGCAGCACTAGGACGATCCAAATAGAGTATTGTCGCATACGTGCGGCAGCACGACTTAATTTAGTTTTTTCTATGCCGTGTTTGTAATTTCGATTAAATTATGATTTATAGATAATACAAATATATTTGTCAAACATTTTTACATGTTTTTACCAAAATTGTTACGTATTTCACGTTACAGATTACGTAATCCAGTGGCACTCAACATTTTACAAATAAAAAGTTTTCAAAAATTTTAATTAATTTATTTATATAGAAAGAAATGTACAATAATAAAGGGATTATACTAAAAATAAAAAAGTGGACTAATCCAGTGGCTCTCAACATTTTACAAATAAAAAGTTTTCAAAAATTTTAATTAATTTATTTATATAGAAAGAAATGTACAATAATAAAGGGATAATACTAAAAATAAAAAAAGTGGGCTAATCCAGTGGCTCTCAACATTTTACCAATAGTGAATTTTTTTTTTTTTATTTGTATAAAAAGAAATATACAATATTTTTTTTTTTTTTACAGTGAATACCGCACAAGAATCTCAACTGCTCCCGTCTGGAGCCAGTGAGACTATGGCATCCCCAATTGGGGTATGTTGTGAGGCTGGAGGTAGTGGGGAGGGGAAGGAGGTGAGGGAGAGGAAGGTTGGGAAGTACCTGGCTATTCAGATCTGGTCACTAAACACGGCTAAAGCCATTTTCAAGCAACGTTTCAATTCTGAATGGTGGTCTTACACCAGGGCGATACTGATTGTATCTTCCACTCTGGAACATGCCGCAAATATACTATATATTATTTCAAATGAATTAATTGTGAAATAACACAAATTAATCAAATAAAATTTATTTGCGCATGCCGGGTTTGAACCCGCGACCTCCGGAATGTGAGTCAAGAGTCTTAGCCACTGGACTACGGAGGTCGTCGAATAATAAAGGGATAAAACTAAAAATAAAAAAGTGGACTAATCCAGTGGCTCTCAAACATTTTACCAATAGTGTTTTCAAAAATTATTTTTTTATTTATAAAAAGAAAATAAAATAAAGCGCAGTCGTCAAGCACTTTTGTTCAGTTCCAGGAATCAATTCCAGTTCGCTTCCAGGAATCCATCGTGCCCGGGGCATACGGCGAAGCAACAGTAGGGCGCTACCCTTGCTACCGTAAGTAGAACACGTAGGCGATGTTTTGTGTGCAGTAATTCCAAAATTCGTCCAGTGCAAAGGAAGGGCACAAAATGTATGTGTATTGGATGTAATGTTCCATTATGTATGTATCCGTGTTTTGAGGAATACCACACGAAAATAATATTTTAGCTAGTAATTTAAATCTAACATTATTCACATGTTGAGAACCACTGAAATTATACCTTATTTTTATTTTTAGTATTATGTTTTTATTACTGTACATTTCTGTTTTTATAAATATTTTATTTAAAAAAAATAAACTGTTTGTAAAATGTTGAGAACCACTGAATAGGTCCACTTTTTTATTTTTAGTATTATCCCTGTATTACATATTATATTTCTTTTTATATAAGTAAATAAAAAAAAAATTAAATTTAAAAACTTTTTATTTGTAAAATGTTGAGAACCACTGAATTGATACTTTTTTTTATTTTTAGTATCATGTTTTTATTACTGTACATTTCTGTTCTTATACATATTTTTATTATTTTTTATTCAAAAGCTATTTGTAAAATGTTGAGAACCACTGAATAGATCCACTTTTTTTTATTTTTAGTATTATCTCTTTATTACATTGTGTATTTCTTTTTATTTGAGCAAATAAAAAAATTAAAAATTTGAAAACTTTTTATTTGTAAAATGTTGAGAACCACTGAATTTATAATTTAGTTTTGTGACTGTTTTGTGATGTTTTATGACTTTTTATTAGGTACTGAACATTTCATTTTTTTATAAAAAAAAAAAATTTCGCAACACTATTTGTAAAATGTTGAGAACCACTGAATTTGTCCAACTAAATTTACGTAATGCTTACTTATTCAATAAGAAAAGGTTATATATAGTAATAAAAAAGCTCCGAAATTAACTTGTGTAGTAAAACTAGGTAAGAAGATAATCAATTAAATCGATTAAAAAATTAAGAAAAACTTGAAAAATAACTCACTCCCACGATGTAGATGACAAAAAAATAACTCACTAATCAAAGGGTTAAATCTATTCCCCTTTTAAAAATTTTAATTGTTCTATATTGCCCCTCGTCCCTTAAACATCATTTTCTTTCTAATTTTATTATTGTTTATGTCGATTATTTTTTTCTCTATTACCTATATATATGTCTATTTTTTAAATTAGTTCTGTCAAAACCCTGGAGAAGTCAGCTTTGCTGACGAAACATGTCGGTTTTATAAACAATAAAAGTGGTAAAAACGAAGTAATTTATTAATTTCAATCATAATGGTGCCACAAAATAAGTTTGCTGTGTTAGAAGAAGTGAAGTCTGTATTGTCAAAAGAAGTGTAAGATTTTTCAGACGTTTGGTGCATTATTTGTATTTTATTTTAAAATATCGTTTTTATTGTCATCGTAGCTAGTTCATAATATTTTTGCTCTTCTTTAAAGTGATTACTAAGTGGTAAAACACAAAAATCGGAAAGTTAACGGCAGTGATCGCTATTCGTGACACCAATATCTGAAATCTATAAACATAATATAATCGATTTACCGTACCTACTGAGGATAATCAGTAAAAGCAAAAAAATAATAATTTAATATTACTGAAGTGTACCGCGGGTAGCACATACTTTTACTCACAAAATGCACTGCAATATCTGTCCGGAGCCAGTAATAACAGAGGAGTCAATTTTTGTGTGCTCTGCATGCAAAGGAACATTTCATCTAGCCTGCGGGGGAATAACTGAGAACAGTTTCCGTAGACTCACTCAGGAACGGCGTGCCCAACTGAAATGTAAACTGTGCAAAAATACGAAGACAACTACGGCGAGCGCTACAAGTGTGACTGAATCAGTCAGCGGTAACGAACCTTTGGAGCCGGGTAAAAAATTGAACAATAAAGGACCGACGACCACCGCTCAGGCCCAGACAAACTTGGAAGAACTGCAAGGGTTAGTCTTGGATAAGACGTCTAATCTCGAAAGAAAACAAAATGACATCATGGAACAAAACAATAAAATTCTAGAAAGCATTCAATTCATAAGTGCACAATACGAAGACTTCCTAGGCAGGATCCGTGAAATTGAGTCAAGGAATGAGGAGCTCACAAAAAAAAACATCGATCTGGAAGCCAGGATTACTGTACTGGAGAACTGTCTTGAATTCCAGGAGCGGGCCCAAAAGGCCAACAACCTAGAAATCAGAGGTATCCCAGAAAATAAAGGAGAAATACTACAAGACGTCGTATTTAACATTTGCCAAAAAACTAAATCCAACATCCAAATCAAAGACATAGACGCTATTCATCGTGCAGCAAAAAAAACAAATAATATTCATCCGAGAGAAATTATAATCAAACTAAAATCGAACATAGCCAAAGAACAGCTGTTAGCAGATGTGAAATCATACAATAAAAACAACCCAAATTTGGAAGACAAATTGAATACCTCGAACATTGGAATTGCGGGACCGAGTACCAGGATCTACGTCTCCGAACAGCTGACATTTCGAGGCAAGCAACTATTTTGGAAGGCTAGACAAGAAGCGAAAACGAAAGGTTACCGATTCATTTGGACGAAAGCGGGTCAGGTGTACGTTAGACGAGATACGGGGTCTAATGCAATCAGCATATCCGATGAACGCAAACTCGCAGCTATGTGATTCAACTGAAAGAATCAAACTACCGAGGTATGTACCGGCTCACGCGTTTCCAGGTATATGCAATAAATCGTTAACTCGGCGAGATAGCGAATTCACCAATCTTCATTATACTATTAACCAACTTTTAAATCGATTAGCGATAATTAAATATTTTACTTCACAAAGGAGGTACGAGCACACCCAGTTTCGCTCATTTACACTTATTATTTTGTTACCTTATATATATAATAATTTGTTATCACTACTTTCAGTTACTTTAAACATTCTGCATTATATTATCAAATTACGGTCAATTTATTTCCATACATTTATTTCTATATATGCAATTACATTGGGAATAGTTTATAAATGTAACAATATATTAGTGGAACACTGTTCGCTATTTCACATACAAATAACTTTTAATTATGTTTGATTTAACTTGTGATATTGGTAACCATTCAGGTATTTTCTGTAACATGAATATTATTGATGATCTGAATAAAATAAAAAACTATAAGTGGGGCTCATACAGTCTAAAAATTATACATCAGAACATAAGAAGCATATCCAAACTTGACGATTTCCTAATTTTCCTAGATCAATTTAATTACGCATTCGATGTCATAATTTTATCAGAATGCTGGATAAATAAAGAGTACACCTCAAAAGTAATTCCCAATTATTCAGAACATCACACAAACATATATTTAAATAAATCCAGTGGAATTGTAATTTACATCAGAGACGGTATACAAGCACAAGTCGACGAAATTTTACTACCACAAGCAAACTGCATGAAAATTGTATTGAACAATAGTTTATGTATTTTCGCAATCTATAGATCACCCTCATTCCAAAATATTGACACTTTTTTGAATTCTCTACAATCAATCATCAACAGTTCAAAACAATTAGATCGGCAAATAATTGTAGGCGATTTAAATATTAATACGATTCCGGAGTACCACCGTCAATCCGAAGACTATCTATGTCTGCTTACGGAAAATGGGTTCACGCAGACAATTCACAGCCCTACTCGAGAACAGGGTACGAGTAAATCTTGTCTAGACCATATTAACGTAAAAAAAATTAAACATATCGACTCATTTGTTATCCACACCACAATTTCTGACCACTACACTACAGCCCTCTGCTTTAAAAATAAGCCTCCCACCGCAAACAAAATTAAATACATACCTCGAATAAACTACTCCAATCTTCTTGAGGACTTAAATTCAGAAAAATGGGAAAACGTTCTAGACCAAAGGGATACTGACTCAGCAATGTTGGAATTCATCAACAAGTTAAATGATTATATATCCCAAAACACTAGTAACAAACTCATACCTAATAAACAATTAAAACTAACGCCATGGATCACCCCTGGCCTTGTTAAATCAATCCATAGAAGGAACCAACTCCACAAAAAGGCGAAAAGGAGCCCTGAGAATAATATATTACAAACTCAATATAAAAAGTATAGAAACTTGTGTAAAAATTTAATCATCTCAACTAAAGAAAACTATTTTAAAAACATTATTTACGAAAATAACTATACACCAAAAAGGCTATGGGAAGCATTTCGCAATATAACAAAAACCAAAATCAATAAATCATCGGAAATTAAATCACTGCACATTGATAACACTATCACGACAGATTTAAAAAAGATTGTGAATTTTGCAAATAACTATTTCACGTCAGTAGGAACTACTCTAGCTAAAAAAATTCTAGATAAAAATAACACAACTGAAGCTGATCTCGCTAAGAAAACTGGCTGTAATCTCGAGCATAAAATAGATAACATTCGAACTACGTCACACGAAGTGAGGAAAACAATTGACGAACTTAAGTCATCCAATGCGTGTGGCCCAGATAAGATCTCTACAAATCTGTTAAAAATTATAAAATCCGCCATAGCATCACCCATAACGTTCATTTGTAATCTAAGTTTTAACTCCGGAAAATTCCCCAATCATTTAAAACAATCAATTGTTATTCTACATCACAAAAATGGGGATAAATCACAGATCAATAACTACCGACCGATTTCTTTGATCAACTCTGTATCTAAAATTATTGAGAAAATTGTTAAGAATCGGCTCAGCCTCTACCTAGAAAACAATAACATCCTTTCCAATTGTCAATACGGTTTCCGTCCAGGTATAGGCACTGAAAATGCCATTGCTAAATTGACAAAAATTATCTCTAATAACATAGATAGAGGTACAAAATGCATTGCGCTGTTCCTGGATCTAGCCAAAGCATTCGACACTATCTCTCACAAAATTCTGTTGAACAAACTACAGCGCATTGGTATACAAGGTCAGCTCTTCAAGCTGTTGTGTAGCTATTTAGATAATAGGAGTCAAAGAGTGCTTATCAACGACACTATAAGCGATTCAGCTAATATTAAATTCGGTGTACCCCAAGGAAGCACTTTAGGACCTCTTTTATTCAATATATATATAAATGACCTATGTAACAGTTCCTTTGCTGATCACATTATCACCTTTGCCGATGACACAGTTCTATTATTTGAAGACAAAAGCTGGAATGTTGTTCACAGTAAAGCGGAAGTAGGTTTAAACAAGGTTAAACAATGGTTAGACAACAATCTCCTCACTCTTAACTTAGATAAAACCAAATTCATCCGTTTCAGCGCAACTCAAGCAGGAAAACCAAAAGAAATACACAACATCCTTATACACCATTGTAATGAACAAACCAATTGTAAATGCTTAAACTTAGAATGTGTCGATAGTATAAAATATCTGGGAATCATAATAGATAAATCTCTGAGATGGGACGAACATATTGTTTCAACTTCCACAAAGATCAGAAAACTTACTCATCTATTCATGTCTGTTAGAAATATTCTTTGCGTAAAAGATATGAAACAAATGTACCATGCCTTGTGTAACTCGTTGCTAGAATATGCATCCTTGGGTTGGGGAGGCTGTTCCAAAACAATAATGGATCCCTTAGCAAAAGCACAAAAATCACTTCTAAGGGTCATCCTCAAGAAACCCTTCAGGTATCCTAGTGATCTATTATTTGAAGAGATACGAGTTCTTGATGTACGGCAACTATACATAAGAAAAATTATTTTACATACACAAAAACACCGACACCACTATTCATCCATTGATCATCTCCACAACACCCGCCATGCAGGGAGGAATCCAGCAGTTCCACCTACTACAAACACATCACATGCCCAAAGACAATACTCCTACTTAGGGCCCAAATTGTTCAACGTCATACCTGATGCATGGAAACTGAAAAGTGCAAGCACTTTACGGAAATGGGTTAGCAATTGGCTTCTGGACATGGGGAGAGTCGAGAGCGAACATATGTTAACACAATCTCACATACCTAATATGTACTAAAAAGTTTATGTTATTGCACAAAAAAAATATATCCTTTTGCTCTGTTTTTTGATCCGTGTAAAATAACGACGGTTTTTTGATTCTTGAAAAATAACGACTAGACATATTAAAAATAAGTTTTGAAATTTAATAGATTGGAAATTTATGTTCATATATTCTGGTTTATAAATGGGTAATTTCTATTACTTAGGAAATTCTAAAAAATTATAGTACATTGATTAAAAATTAAATAGTCATAAATGCATTCAAATTCTTATATCATATGTTGGTGTATAAAAGTGTTAATTCTAATTATGCAATTGCAAATGTTCCCCAAAATAACCTGGAAAACTATTAATGTAATTAAATTTAAGGCCTTTGCAATTTCATTAAAAAAAATTGTTAATTTTTTTTTACCTAAAATATTTAATTCAAAATTGGATGGTTCCGTACTCCTGCAACTGGCAGGGCGAGGTACAGGAGGTAGGTACCATCGATACATCGGTTTGACACTAGCGAAACATACTTAACGTCAATGTACTTAGGTGTTAAGCACAATAATATGGTTAATGTTGCAATTTTGCAAACCTATGACCACTTACTTTTAAATTTTCGTTGGTTGTATTTTTATACTAAATTCTTGTTGGTTATATTTTTATTTCATTTATATACTTCTATTTCCATTCCTTTGTAATATTATGAACTAAATATACAATTTGGCTGTCCTGAAACGGGTATCCTTCCCAGTTGGACAGGCAAAGTTTCATTGTGTAATGTTTTGTAATATATATGCATGTATAAATAAATAAATAAAAAAATAAATAGTAATAATATAGATTTTTGTGAATATTCTGTACCTTAATATCGTCGGTATACTGGTAAAACCAGCTAAATGACAAAACTTGCCGAAATGAGTTAAAAATGCCGTTTTATTCAGTTTTATGAGCTCTATCGACTGTTAAAACCCACAACATCCTCCGATGGTTCGTTTTAAAGTTAGAAATTTCAAAAAACCTCTAACCCTCTTGTTACCTAAAAATGTATTCCGTTGAAAACAACTAAATCCCTTTAGTGGAAACTTTTTTCAAATATCTTCTATGAAAACAATTTATAACACTTTAATTTTTTTTATGGGTATGTTTCACTGTGCCGAACGAATAATATTATATCACGTAAAACCATTTAAATGCCTTTAGCGTTTTTTATTTATTCACGTTCACAGGAAATAATTTCAATTAAAAAACCCTAAATTACTATAACCGGTATGATTTGTTAACACGGATGAACGAAATGATTTTTTGTTAACAGTTGAAACCAGTTAAAGTCTTATAGGTGTTTTGAACGGACCATGTTGGTGATGTTAAAATGAAGAGTGCTGACAGTTAAAATACGTTAAACGCAAATAAGTGATTTCAACAGACTATTATAGCGACGTTTAGATAGTTAAGCATTGACTTTGAAATAAGCTAAAGGTCATTATGTGCTTTGATTAGTAGTATTCACGCGAAACTATCTGGGTTTGTGATTTAACGGAATATCGCTGTGTGTGTGCATGAATGACGGTAAAGTCCTAAATTTGCCACGTTTACTCAGGTTTCGTACCGTCTTGTTCACTCTTATGGAATATCTATCGTGCGTGAACAAGAGATAACGCGTACCGACCGCACCGCCCGCCGTAAATTAACACACCAGAGCTAAGATGCGGCTGTGGCCATGCTTTCAGTGAGTGTCAGTCCACTGTGCCTTGCGTGTGCATCTGTTTGTGTCTCCGACTTAATTAGTGAGTGCAATTAATTACAATTATGGATAATCTGGAGCACATTCAGTCATTATTAAAACGAAGGCAGGAGCTTATTAAGCGGCGGGGCAACATACTCGTATTAACAAGGTCAGTTAACTAACTATGTTTTGATTTACTATTAGGTTTCTCTCTAACCAACTTATGTGAAACTGAGTTATTTTTTAAATTATTCAGCAACAATTGCTGCAATATTATTGTAGCAAGAAATGTTGATATGTTATTAAGTTTATATTATCTTCTAACGACAAATGAGTTCTCAGCGGCTGTGTTTAAATTCATTGTACACAGTCATTAACTTTATTTTGGACACAAATATTAACTTTGAATGTGAGTGAGGGCAGTCAATAGTTTTTAAATGTACTAATTTTTATTTCCAGGATGCGAATGGCAGCAACTGCAGATGGCTCACGGCAAAGCCATGCCAGTCCATTACACTGCGTAAAATCGGCACAGCATACTTCTGAAGAAGTACTTGCAATTGAAGGAGATGGAGAACCTTCAAGCAATCGTGCAGGTGCAAATTGCCTTCGTTTAAATTATAGAAATTGCCATGTTTACACCTTTTTCTTTTCGTAATTAAAATTAAACAGGGTATTTATTTATGCAGCTTAATATTAATTTTCAGGTGGAGGTCAGAAAATTCCAAATCACAGCTATTCTTACGACAGAGACTCTTCAGAACTTAATGACGAACACCAATTGATTGCTGAAGAACTTGAATCACTCTTTGGAGATGATTTTTCAGATGACGAACCATCCTTCCAACCTCATGACTCCTCCACAATTGCTGATAGTTCTAAAGACAGTCAATTACTTTGTGGGACTTTGGAGTACTACTGGAACGTGAAAAACAACCGCTCATGGATGAAGTTAATATATTCGATCGTTAATATAAATCGCAAGTATTTGGACAGTTCTCTGTCCATAAGAAAAAAATGCATGCATGCTTTATACTTGGAGCATTGCAAAGAAACGGATATTACCGAACCTGTTACAGAAATAACATACCAACGAATATTTTCAAAGAATTACAATCTAAGTTTCTTCGTACCAAAGACGGATCAGTGCCTAATTTGTTCAAACTATGCAAAGGCTAGTGATAAAAGCAAATGAGAAGAAAACTACAAAGAACACATGGAAAGAAAAGATATTTGCAATACGGAGAAGAAAAAGATAAAGAGAGGTCTAACAATGAAAACAACTTCAAGTCGCTAACATTCGATCTACAGGCAGTTTTACAAATCCCAAGCGGAAAAGTCGGCCTACTCTACTATTTAAGAAAATTATGTGTGTATAATCTTAAATTATATGAGGCACCTGCCCCCAACAATGCATACTGTTTTCCATGGTCCGAAATAAATGGAAAGCGTGGGAGTTGCGAACTAGGCTCTATCCTGTACTACTATCTCAAAAATTACTTACCGGACAATATTAATGAAATAAGCTTGTTCTCCGACACATGCGGAGGGCAGAATCGAAACCAATATGTAGCAGTAATACTACTTTGGGCCGTTCAACACATTGAGCACATCAACACAATTGAGCAGAAATTTCTAGAATCTGGTCACACACATATGGAAGCAGATTCAATGCATAGTAGCATAGAACATGTTAAGAAAAACTCTTCTGTATGTACTATGCATGATTGGGTTAATATCTTCGATCGAGCTAGATCACAAAAAAGCGCAAAATGACCAAAAAATAGTTACCGTCAAGCCATACAAAATTAAAGAGTTCAAACATGATGAATTCATCGACTTGAAAGACCTCGCTGACGAGGTTATGATAAACAGAACGAAGGATGACCAAGGCAACCAAGTTAGATGGTTAAAAATAAAAAGATTGAGGTATGTGAAAGGAGAAACGAAAAAAATCTTCTTCAATTATGACATGTCTGACACATTTCATCACATAAATATTGCAGAAATTTTTAAAGCACCTAACAGAAAATTAATTACAAGATCTTCTCTTAATTCACCTGGCCCACAAATAAATAATGTTTCCACAGTTATTCTCCGAGACTTAAAACGACTCTATGCTGAACCACTGGCGATAAGTCAGGCCAAGAAAATTGACCTACTGAAACTGTGTTAAAAGGGAATTATCCCTGAAGATTTTTTTTTTTTTACATGAATACCGCACAAGAGTCCCAACTGCTCCCGTCTGGAGCCAGTGGGACTATGGCATCCCCAATTGGGGTATGTTGTGAGGCTGAAAGCAGTGGGGAGGAGAAGGAGATAGGAAAGAGGAAGGTGGGGAAGTACGTGGCTATTCAGATCTGGTCACCAAACACGGCAGAAGCCATTTCAAGCAACGTTTCAATTCTGAATGGTGGTCTTACACCAGGGCGATACAGAGAGTATCTTCCACTCTGAAACGCACTTCTACATGGATGGTACAATAGCGCACTAATATCGATCTGAAGGATCGAGTTCCGGAGCCCGCTAATGACGAATGTGAGCTTGAAGATAGTACTGAAGAATAATTCATTCTTGCCTTAATTAATGTTACCTTTAAATATCGAAATAGTTTCTTTATTTTATTTTTTCTTTGAACGCTTTTTATGATTTACATAAATAAAAATGCCATTTTATATTTATTTTAACATTTTGTTTTAATACACAATAAAACTCTCTGAATAATGGTTTAATTCCTTTACAAATTAAATCCTCTGAAGCTATTTAACGTTTTCTTGAGCATTAAATTCAAAGTACTGGCTTATATCGTGTACTGATAAAACCAGTTAAAATCCCACCATTTTATCTTTAGAAATTTTTTTTTGGGGTTAAACAATTTTTTAAGTTGAAATGATTTATGAAAATTATAAATTAATTAAACTATAAATATAACAGCATTTTACAAAATTTAATATTTAGAATGCGAACATGACTTTTACACAGTCAAACTTTCAAATTGATTTATCTCAAAATCGTCAGTAATGCACTTAGTGGGTTTTATCAGTATACCGACGATATGTTGTTGTAATATTAAAACACATACGTTGTGTTAGTTTTGTATTGTGTTTATACTGGATTTAGTTATTTTTTGTTATTATTTTTGAAATAACTTATAAATAACACCTCAAATTCTAATTTTTAATCATTGAATACAATATTAGCGACTCTTTGAAACGAAAATTTGTTAACAGACAAATCAGAAAAAGTTTCGGTCGCATCTAAGAATTGAACCCAGAAGTTCAGCCTTGTAGGGGACCGGCTCTAACCACTGAGCTAGTACCTACTATCATTTAGGTACTAGCTCATTTTTAAGCTTAGGTACTCTAATTTCGCTAATAAATGTTATATTGCGTTAGAAGAAAGTTAAAAAAAAATAGAATAGAAACCATGGAAATAACACACCTGCCATAAAAAAGTTGATCCTTTATTATAGATAAATGAAAAATTAGAATACAATGCGAAATCTCTTAATTTTACACATTATAAATTCCTTCATAATGCCAATAAACATTTCGTAATTCTTCAAAAGTTTTACATAAATAATAGAATAGTTTACAGTTTATAGGAACATAGTATAATTAATCATAACAGTAAGTAGCAACACTAATACACCGGAGTGACCAATCACAGGCATCCGGAACGTTGGTGTTGGCAGCTCTCTATGCCGTGAAGGAGCGCATCTAGTGGAGTATCCTTGTTCATCAGGGCGTTTGGAGTGGGAGTCGTGACCCTCGGCAACAGAGACTCGAAGATGAAGTGGCAACATGAAAGCAAACCAAAGAATGATTAAAAAGTACACATAAAGGCATTCTTATTGATATTGGTCTGCGAAGCTAATGAACGATGACCAATAAACAAGAATCATCATATGAAAGAAAAGAGTTCCCACAAAGCAAAACTAGCCATTAATAGAATATAGGGAGAATTTAATATTGTTTATTGTGACATACATATAGGTATATGCACATTATGAGAATATTCGAAACAACTAAATAATAAAAAAAACAAGAAAAAAATCATTTAATGCGGAAATACTTAGCGCGTGCACCATTCTCGGGTGCTCCAGCTGAACGTGGATTTACTTGATTTTAAGGACATTCTGCAAAAGAAAACAGTATACCTAACATTATTACAAACGTATGTTTTATTTTAGACATATCTGCTGACACCATATCGAAATCCGGAAACACCCGACCAGCACAACTACAACACAAAACATATTAAAACAAGGAACGCGGTAGAAAGACAATATGGATTGTGGAAAAGACGATTTCCGGTCTTATCCAATGGCCTACGACTAAACCTCGACACCACGATGGCAGTTATAGTCGCATGTGGAGTTCTTCACAACATATGCATCAATCGTGGGGAGGAATATCCACAAGATTGGATCCTCGGTGTTGGTGATGATCCCAACAATGTGGCATTCAGGAACAATGCAGGGAACAACATCGCCCATTTAAATAGAGACGTTAGTGCAAATAATATGTATGTACAAGCATTATAATATTAACAATTACCACTTTCTAATTTCTTTGTAATTGCCTCCTTAGCTCTCCTCTCCAACTTCAATATATCCAGTTGGATTTCCCATCGGATTTCGGCTTGGGCTGCCTCTGCGACCTTCTGCTTCCTGGCATCATTAAGGATTTGCAGTTGTATATCTGATTGGGCTTCTTTTGAGACCCTTGCCGCATAGAGTATTTCTAGTTGGACTTTCAAATGGGCAGTCTGCATACTCAGGAGGTCGTATTGCAAGACACTGGACCTATTTATTATTATTAGTTTATTTTGTAGAACTGCATTTTCATTTTTTTTTTAAATTTTTTATATTCGATAATATTGTTATCTAATGTATAAAAACAGTTTATTATAAACAAGTTCTGCTTTGTAATTATTATTACGCATAACAGCTGTTTCGCCCTCTGAAGGTAAGTACAGTTTGATAATGCCTGTTATAATGATAATAAACTGTTTTTATACATTAGACTGGACCTTTTGCATTTGAAAATTTTCAGTCTGGGTCTCTAATAACACTCTTTCCGTCGCAAGTTGGGTGGTAGCAACATTTTGCAGGTCACTAAAGAGCGAGTCCTTTGTTGATTTGCTTAAGCACAGTCGCCTCTTGAATGTCTTCCTTGGAACTACGGGTCGAACAGTTGATACCATCATACACTGGCATCACTGGACTTTCAGGAAGTGTGAAAACTGGATTTTCATCCCGAACAAAATATAATAAGAAGTCTCAAGTTTTATAACCAGCCACAAGTAATTTAAAAACAAATAATGTGTAAACCTTTCAAAAGACCGTGTAATAAAATAACATTTTATACAAGTACTCATGGGAAAATGAAGAAATTTAAATATTTTGCACATTAGTTATTTCAAGTAATTAGGGGCCGTTCAAGTATTACGTAACGCAATTTTTGAAGATTTTCGACCCCCCCTCCCCCCCCCTGTAACGCGCCGTAACGTTTTTCTGTAGCCCCCCCCCCCCCCTAAACGTTACGTAACGCCGAACTGCAAATTTTTACCTGAAAATCACAATTTAGTTGCGCAAAGTACTGGAAAGTCACCTTTTTACCCTTTTTTCTTGTTTTAATCACGTGTGCGGTAATAAATAAAACAAGAAACTTCTAACTCGCCATACATAAAAATATTGGAAATTATTATTATTTTTACCGGCCTTGCATTCTTTCCGGATCTCCACAATTTAACACTGTCTACCTATAATATACACATGGTTTTACAACACATATTTTTTTACATTAACTCCACTGCGGAGGCCCTGAGGGCCTTAGGAAAGTAATTTTCCCATTAAAGGTTTCCCTGTGTAGCAACATTTTACTCCACTATGATTCACAAGCTGACTCATAGTGGAGTAAAACCTTTTTCATGTTCCGAATGCAGTTACACAAGTTCTCAAAAGATAGATTTAAAAATCCACAGCATGATTCAAAGAAGAGAAAACCCTTTCTCATACAACTATTCGTGTTCTCAAAAGGGATATCTAAGAAGTCACTTGCTGACTCATAATGGAGAAAAATCTTTTTAATGTTCCGACTGCAATTATTCATGTACAGCGAAGTAAATGAAAATCAAAAATCACATGTTTACCCACAGTGGAGAAAGACCTGTTTCATGTGCTGACTGCATCTATTCTTTTTCTCGAAAAAACAAAACTAAAACAGCACTTGCTGACTCACACTGATGAAAAACCTTTTTCTTGTCCCAACTGCAACTATTTAAGCGCAACAACAAAATTCACATGTTTACCCACACTGGACAAAAACCTTTTTCGTGACCCGACTGCAATTATTAATGTTGTACAAAGGAACTTCTTAGAAATCATTTGCTGTCTCACAGTGACATAAAACCTTTTACGTGTTTCCACTGCTCTTATTATTTTTTTTACAAAAAATTCACATGTTAACCCACAGCGGACGAAAACCATTTTCCCGTCCCGAATGCAGTAATACAAAGAAGATTTAAAAATCCACAGTATGATCACAGAAGAGAAAAACCTTTTTCATGTCCTGACTGCAACTATTCGTGTTCTCAAAAAGGATATCTAAGAAGTCACTTGCTGACTCGCAGTGTAGAAAAACCTTTTCGATGTTCCGACTGCAAATATTCATGTACTGACTTGTAACTTTCAGAGATGAAAACCTTTTTCTTGTCCCGACTGCGACTATTGAGGCGCTACAAAACGGTATCTAAAATTCACATTTTACCCACACTTGACAAAAACCTTTTTCATGTCCCGACTGCAATTATTCATGTCGTGCAAAGGAACTTCTTAGAAATCATTTGCTGGCTCACTGACATAAAACCTTTTTTTTTGTACTGCGATTATTCATGTTCTACAAAGAAGTACCAAAAACCATTTCCTATCCGGAATGCAGTTAAACAAGTTCTCAAAAGGAAAATTTAAAAAATCCACATTATGATACACAGAAGAGAAAAACCCTTTTCACGTTCCGACTGCAACTATTCATGTACTACTAAGAGGAATATAAAAATCACATTTGAGAAAAACCCATTTCATGTCCTGACTGCAACTATTCTTCTTCTCGATAAAACAAACTAAAACGGCACTTGCTAACTTACAGTGATGAAAACCCTTTCCTTGTCCTGACTGTAACTATTCAGGCGCCACAAAACGTTATCTTAAATTTCGCATGTTTACCCACACTGGACACAAATCTTTTTCGTGTCCCGTTTCAAAGAGTATTCATGTTGTACAAAGGAAATCATTTGCTGACTCACAGTGACTGCGAGTATTCAAGTTCTAAAGAGGCATCAAGAAAATCACCTGTTTATCCACAGCGGACTAAACCATTTTCATGCCTCGAATGCAGTTATTAAGGTTCTCGATTTAAAAATCCATAGCACGATTCACAGTGCAGAAACACCTTTTCCATGTTCTGAGTATAACTACGCATTTACGAAGAGAAATCTAAAATAATCGCATGTTTTCACATAGTGGATAATAACAAACCTTTTTAGTGTCCCGGCTGCAAATATACATGTTCTACAAAATAACAAATAAAAGGTCACATATTTACCCACAGAGGAGACAAATCTTTTTCATGTCTAGATTGCCACTATTCATGCTATCGCAAGGAACATCTAAAAAATCACGTACACAGTGGAAAAAACCTTTTTCGTGTTCCGACTGCAACTATTCATGTTCTCAAAAGTGATTTCCAAGAACGCACTCACTAATTCAGAGTGGAGAGAAACTTTTTTCGTGTCCTGACTGCAACTTTTCATGTTCTTCAAAGAGATATCTAAAAAATCATAAATTTACCCACAGTGGAGAAAAACCTTTATCAGAAAAATTTTATTCCATCAAAATTTGAACACTGAAATTCGAAATAGTGCTAGTAAGTATGTTATTATTAACGACATAATTTTGGAGATTTAGAAAAGTACTTTTTGATGCATGTATTCATCAACAATATTATTTAACAACGATAGCTTGAGATGGAGAACTGTCCCGAAAAACCAAAGCGATTTTACATTTTAGGTTCTAAGAAATAAAGAAATCGAAACAATTTACCCAAACATTGATATAGCTTTAAGAATGTGCGTATCGACGGCAGTCAGTAGTTGGAGTGGTAAGCGGTGTCTAAAGAGAGCAAAAAATTATCTTCGCTCGAGCATGACATATACATAAGAGATTTAATTCGTTAGCAATACTTAACGTTGATTAAAACGTTTTGCTGTCTTTAATTATGACGATGTTTTTGACAACTTTGCAAGACATAATTGTAGACACAGATTTTTTTTTAATTTCTGAATCCTATAA
This sequence comes from Limnephilus marmoratus, assembly GCA_917880885.1. NCBI lineage: Eukaryota > Metazoa > Arthropoda > Insecta > Trichoptera > Limnephilidae > Limnephilus > Limnephilus marmoratus. The sequence continues at coordinate 48,795,789 of OU862907.1, read as the reverse complement.
TGAATTTTCTGAATCCTATAAACGAATTTAATTTATATACTAATATATGACGGTGAGTCAGCTTGTGGAATTTAAATTGTCACTTTCGAGATCATCAATAGTTGCAGTCGGAACATGAAAAAGTTTTTCTCCACTGTGAGGCGGCTTGTGGTCTTTAAAATGTTCCTTTTGAGAACATGAATAATTACAGTGGGAACAAAAAAAATCTTTTTATTCACGGTGAATCAACATGTGGATTTTAAATTGTCCCTTTCGAAAACATGAATAGTTGCAGTCGGAACATGAAAAAAGTTTTTCTCTACCGTGAGACGGCCAGTGGACTTTTAAATGTTTTTTTTTTTGAGAACATGAATAGTTGCAGTCGGAACATGAAAACTGTTTTTCAGCACTATGAGTAAACTTGCGAGTTTTTTAAGTCTCCCTTCTAGCACTAACTAACTCAATCGTCGGCAATATCAATTTTTTACTAAAATCGACGTAAACTTTCATGAAAACAACACTGTGCTATGTTTAATTGAAATACTCGTATAAAATGTTTGGGAAAATTACTCGTAACGAACATCAAAGTTCATCACATAAACGATTGCCCTTTTCAGATTATATAAAAGCTAACAAATTATTTACATAAACGTCAAGACCTAGACAAACTGTGCTGAAAAAGTGTACATACGCACCTGTTTTTGTTGAAGAGTATGGGAAGTCGATGGGACGTTGGGCCTTGCTGACAATAGTGTTGCTGATGTGCTTGATGTTTTCTAAGGTAGCTAAACAAAACATATGTAATACTTATGACCAGTGCTTTTGGAAAAGTCTAGGTTTAGTTTCTATATTTCATACCTATCTACATATATGTAATATTATTATATTTTAGCAGTAAACTTACCTGCGTATAATAACTAAAAAGCGTTGTTGCTTTGGTCTTCGTGGCCGTCACCTTGAATTCTCGTATAACATCATTTATATGTAACATAAATTTTTCTTTATTTTTTTCTTTAGCCGCTTTCCAAATTTGGGTGGCATTTTTTTGGCATTGCTGCGCTGGCAAGTCAGCATGAGAGCCTTTGTATAAGGCGGCCAACCGTCCCGCATTCTGCGGGACCGTCCCGCATTAGCAGTTGTCGTCCCGCATAACAATATTTACAAAAATAGTCCCGCAAATCGTCTAAAGCGTCCCGCATGTCCCGCATTCCTATATTTTTTTAAATACTGTGTATGGTAGTCAAATAAAATTCCTCTATCTTTAGTCTATTTAAGCCATTTAGTTAAGTTCAAGACAAAATTTGTCCCTGGAAAAGGCCCGAAGATATCGATCTAGGGATTGGTTTATTTACCTCACAAGCAAGAGTCGGTAGTGATTGAGTTGTTTTGTTTACGAATTAGTGCACGCCGTGACACGTAATATTTATAACCCATATTTATTATTCAAATCAAATCAAATAATTTCTTGACCATGTCGACCGCAAAAAAGCGGTGTTGTAAGTTCAGTGAAGAATTGCAAAAAGAATTTCCTTTTTGGCAAAAGTGTTAACATTCATTTCTGAATGTAGTTTTAATTCGCCGCATACAGATTTAATTTAAACCCGTTTTGTGTTCAGAATGTAAAATTCTAGTTAGATTCGTCTGCTGACATATTTCGAAGGAAAATATTCTTTTATTCGAAATGCATTAGAAGCGACCCCACCAATTTCCAGTAAGGAACATATTCTCTTTTTCGAAGTGCATTTATAAAATTCTAGTTGCAGACTATGTAAGTGCCGCCAGAATCAAAGAGAAACCATTTTGATGTTCTGAGTGTAGTTTTAATTCGCTGCATACAGATTTAATTTAAACCACCTTTGTGTTCAGAATATAACGATACATTACAGTAAGTTGCAGATTCATCCTGTACCGACTGAAGCTTTACATTTAAGTAGCAAGTTCAGAATGTAAAATTTCGTCTGCTGACATATTTCGAAGAAAAATATTCTCTTATTCAAAGTGCAGTAAAAAAATTCTAGGTGCAGACTATGTATGTGCTGCCAGAATCAAAGAGAACCCATTTTCATGTTCTGGGCAGGGTTGCCAGGTCTTTTCCAAAAATATACCGAACATTGAGCAAAAAAGAATTTCGAGGTGAAATTTCCCCACACAATATCGATTGCCGATTGCGTCAAATCTGATAGTTGAATCGCTTATTAGGGAGAAAAATTATTCGGAAAAAAATACCGGACCGCCCATACTTCGGTATTTTTGTCATACCGAACACCGAACACGTCACTAAAATACCGAACGGTTCGGTAGAATACCGAACACCTGGCAACCCTGGTTCTGGGTGTAGTTTTAATTCGTTGCATACATATTTAATGTAAACCAGTTATGTGTTCTGAATGTAAAATTCCAGTTAGATTCCTCTGCTGACCTATTTCAAAGGAAATTATTCTCTTATTCGAAGTGCAGTTATAAAATTCTAGTTGCAGACTATGTAATTAAAGTGCTGCCAGAATCAAAGAGAAACCATTTTAATGTTCTGAGTGTAGTTTTAATTCGTCGCATACAGATTTAATTTAAACCACCTTTGTATTTATCACACGGTGAAACAAATAGTAGAAAAATATAACGAGTATAATAAGAAACTATACATGGCATTCATCGATTACTCCAAAGCTTTCGACAGCATAAGACACATAGCTATATGGGATAGCCTTGTACAGCAGGGGATACCTTTAAACTACATCAATATTATAAAAAACATATACTTGAATTGCGAAGCGAGGATCCAATTAGAAACCTTGGGAAAAAAGTTCAAGATCGAGAGAGGAGTAAGACAGGGAGACCCTCTATCACCAAAATTGTTCTCGGCTGCTCTGGAAAGTATCTTCCGCAAACTAGATTGGGAAAAATATGGTATCAACGTACAAGGTGTAAAACTGAACCACCTAAGAATTGCAGATGATATAGTCCTATTCGAGGAAAACCCAATGCACCTAATTAGAATGATAGAATCACTAAACGAGGAAAGTGTGAAAGTCGGCCTATGCATGAACAAAGACAAAACAAAATTGCTTACAAACTCTGAACCAGTAACTATAAAAATTGACAACCAACCACTCGAATATGTGTCAGATTACATCTATTTAGGACAGATAATATCTCACAAAGATCAAACCACTAAAGAAATCAAGAGAAGAGTAGCAAATGGATGGAAGAAATACTGGTCTTTGAAAGAAGTCTTGAAATCCAAGGAGCTAAGTATGCAAATAAAAAGGAAAGTCTTCAACACGTGTATACTTCCAGTCATCACCTATGGATGTGAAACTTGGGCACTCACCAAACGCCACAGAGAAAAGTTGAAACGCTGCCAGAGAGCCGTGGAGAGAAGTTTGACAGGAACAAGGAAACAGGACAGAGTGAGATGTAGCACAATAAGGGAGAAAACCAAAGTTGCCGATGTAGTTACCCGAATAGACCAACAAAAGTGGAGATGGACAGGACACATGATACGCGATCCACAAGAGAAATGGTGCAAAAATGTCACTGACTGGTATCCCAGAGATGGCAAGAGAAGTAGAGAACTTCAACACACAAGATGGGAAGATGACCTAAAACTCACTGCTGGACATCAATGGAGAAGAGTAGCGCGTGACAGGTCCCAATGGAAAATGTTAGAGGAGGCCTATGCCAAGAGGCAAACTGAGCTTCGGGATATACTATAACAAATAAGATCATGTCTAATACATACCTAACAGAAGTCCAGAATAAAAAGGCTTATTATTATTATTATTATTATGTATTTAGAATGTAAAATTTCTGCTGTGGATTCATCTGCTGACGCATTTCGAAGAAAAACATTTTCTTAATCTAAGTGCATTGGAGGTTATCCAACACATACATACCCGCCTTACTATAGACTCTTTTTTATAGAACGACTACATTTAAATGCAGGAAGCTAGACCTATTCTAAATGCAGGTATAAAATTCTAGTTGAATACTACGTATGTATTGCCAGAATTAATTAACCATTTTCATGTTCTGAGTGTAGTTTTAATTCGTTTAAAGGATTTCCACCCGCCCCCCCCCCCCCGGCTGACACCCACTGTCACGCATTGATATTTCATAAAGTTGGCCGCCTTACCTTTGTAGGCCAAAAATAGCTGGTGGTGTAAATCTCCCGCTTTTGAGGACATTATAGTACCTTTAATGACACTGACTGGAGTAATTTGTCTAAATGCGTAATTCGTGTTTGAAACGCTAACGAATACTGTCAACGAAAATAACATAAAAATGACGTACAACACAGCCGAGGGATTCCCCTTACAACACAAAGGAAAAGGGTTACCAACTCGGAAGTTTTTAATTCCCTGGTTTTTAATTCAAATAATGTAATAAAATGTTACGTAACGCATTGTTCGAACACCCCCCCCTCCCCCCCCACGGAAGCCGTAACGCACCGTAACGTTTTGCAAGACCCCCCCCCCCCCCCCCGAGTGCGTTACGTAATACTTGAACGGCCCCTTAGTTATTGATGGCCTCCGTGGTCGAGCGGTAAGGCTCACGACTAGCAATCCGGAGGTCGCTTGTTCAAATCCCGGCGTGCGCAAGTAAATTTTATTTGTATTACTTTGTGTTATTCCACAAACTGTTCATTAAAAATAATGAATAGTATATTTGCAGTACATTACAGAGTGGAAGATACTGTCAGTATCACCCAGTTGTAACATCACCATTACAGAATTGAAACATTGAATGAAATGGTTTTAGCCATGCTTGGTGACCAGATTTGAATATCCGAGTACTTCCCCATCTTCCCCTTCCTTCCCTAGTACCTTCAGTTTCACAACACACCCCAATTGGAGATGCCGCAGTCTCACCGCACTGATTCCGGGCGGATGGGAGCAGTTGAGACACCAATGCGAACACTGAGATTATTGAGAATTAGGATAAATGAAATAAAAATTACCAGTGTCCATTCCGTAGGCTCTACTGATTCCAGAGACGGCTGTTCTACTTCCTCCCGGCTGGTGGATGCCTGTTGATCATTTTGGACGGCAGGGCCATTGGAATCAAACCTTTCAAAATATAATAGAAAATGTATGTCACGTTAAATAATATTAAATTCTCACTATATTCAGTTGATTGTTAGTTTTGCTTTGTGGGAACTCTTTTCTTTCATATTATGATTCTTGTTTATTGGTCATCGTTCATTAGCTTCGCAGACCAATATCAATAAGAATGCCTTTTGTGTGTACTTTTTAATCTTTCTTTGGTTTGCTTTCATGTTGCCACTTCATCTTCGAGTCTCTGTTGCCGAAGGACACGATTGGTCACGACCCCACTCCAAACGCCCTGATGAACAAGGATACTCCACTAGATGCGCTCCTTCACGGCATAGAGAGCTGCCAACACCAACGTTCCGGATGCCTTTGATTGGTCACTCCGGTGTATTGGTGTTGCTACTTACTATTTTATGAGTAATTATACTATGTTCCTATAAACTGTAAGCTATTCTATTATTTATGTAAAACTTGTAACATTTTGCCTAGTTTTTAACGCTGAATCTTTATGTGGATGATGTTTTTTTCTGTCGTTTTATCAAAGGTTACAGTTAAAAGTTTAGGTTCAAAAAACCTTCATTAACAAACTTAACACTTTGTTGTTAATTCATATAATTTTATCACTTATTATTTTCTCTGTTTATCATTTTATTTTTAAATTTTATTATTTTACTTTTACTTAACTGTTTTGCATGACCGATATTTGCGTGTGTTATTTTTATTAAATTGTGAAATTATTAACCCCGATACAGGCGAACCCTAGTACATGCTAAAATATATATGCATATAAATTGTGAAGAAGCAATAAATAAATAAAATAAATAAATAAAGTGTTGCTCCACAGGGAAAACTTAGGCAAATTACTTTCCCCAGGGCCTCCTCACTTAAGCTAATGTAAAAGAAAGTATGTTTTGTAAAATCATGTAGGTTTATTCTAGGTCAGACAGTGTTAAATTGTGAAGATCTGGAAGGAATACAAGGCCGATAAAAATAATAATATTCTCTTTTTTTTTTCATAACTCGCGATACATTATATACATTTTATTTATTCATATGACTATATGATTAAGTAAATAAATAATATATATTTTGTATCGCGAGTTAGAAATCTCTTGTTTTATTTATTACAGCAAATGCGATAAAACCAAGAAAACGGATGTTTAAGCGACATTTCAGTTCGTTGCGCAACTTAATTGTGACTTTCAGGTAAAAATTGTTACTTGGGTGTTACGTAACGCTTAGGGGGGAGGGGGGTTGAACAGGAAAAGGTTACGGCGCGTTACATGGGGGGAAGGGGGGGGGGGTCAAAATCTTCAAAAATTGCGTTACGTAATACTTGAACGCTCCCGTCCATTTTGAATATAAAGTTACAACTGCATAAAACGTCAAACGTCAACATTCGCGTAAACAAAAAAGATAAGTCAATTAACACTTTATTTTTTCACATATTAAATACGTTTGTTTTAAAAATATGAAATGTCAGTTTATGTATTACACTATTTAAAATAAATTACATATCTGTATAAATAATAAATAGAATTAATTAATGCTTTCTTCTTGGAAGAAATGTCGATCCAATATTGTTTTATTGATTGAACGAACCCGTTAACTATGTTCATGTCCAGTCTGCTACAACTACGAAAGAGGTCTGGGACAATCTTGCCGCTGCTTACGACGATAAAGGTCTTACACGGCACGTCGGGCTACTAAGGACCCTTATTACAACAAAGTTAGAAAACTGTAAGTCTGTTGAAGATTACGTCGATAAAATTATTACCACTGCCCTGAAATTTACTAATATTGGTTTGAAAGTTGATGATGAATGGATAGGTACCATTCTTCTTGCGGGGCTTCCAGAAAAATACACCCCTATGATTATGGGCATAGCGAGCTCTGGAATAAAAGTTACTGGGGATGTAATAAAGACAAAATTGCTACAAGATGTTGCGCATAATAATTCAATATTAGAAAATCCCAATGACATTGCTATGTACGGATCTGGCTCGCCCAGATGGGTAAAATACATGGTTTCTGGTAGTCGCAGTTCCAGAGAGGCAGCAGAAAACAGTTCATCCAGAAACAGATCGGAGGAAATAATTACTCTCAACTCTGCAGATCATAAAAAGGGACCCCGCTGTTACCGATGCAACAGAAATGGTCATATAGCCCGAAACTGTGAGGTGATATTTGATACAAAAAACTGTGGAAACAAACAAAGTTCAATGTATACTGCTTTTTCCGTGACTTCTAAATCAGCTGACGAATGGTTTCTCGACTCGGGGGCTTCTGAACATTTAACAATGACTGATAATAATTTATTAAATAAAATCAAAAAATCTTCCCAGTTAGGTATCACTACTGCTAATGGTGATCAAATGATCAGCGACACAGTAGTTGGAAACCTGCAATTTATCACATCTTGTGGAGAAACCATAAATGTAAGTGATGTGTTTTATGTTCCACAAGTGAAAGTAAATTTGCTATCTGTTAGTTAAATTGTTAGCAAAGGTAATTCTGTGGTTCAAAAATTCAACTGGAGCAAAAACTTTAAATCGTAACAATCAAATAGTTGGAACAGCATCACCAGTGAATAATTTATTTAAATTAGATGTGCAAAGCAATGCTGGTTTCGCTGTTCAAACAAAAGCTAATGATAGATTTCTTGGCACAGAAGGATGGCCCACATAAATTATGACAGTTTAAATAAATTGAAAAATGGATTAGTTCATGGAATTCAGTTTTCCTCGTGTAACCCACCAGATGTATGTGAAGTTTGTGTGAAAGGAAGGGGCCACAGGTTGCCTTTCTAATCGAGCAACTTTAGAGCTGCAAGACTGCTTGAAGTGATCCACTCAGATCTTGTAGGACCAATGCAGATAAATTCATTATCTGGCTCTAGATATATTCTCGCTTTTTTGGATGATTTCAGTAGAAAATCCTTTGTTTATTTTCTTGTGACAAAAGGTCAGGTGGCAGAGTGTTTTGAAACTTAAAAAAAAACATGTCGAAACGCAAACTGGAAAGAGACTCAAGACTCTTCGTACTGATAATGGAGGTGAATTTTCCAACAAGCGATTAGGCCGATTAGACAAAATCCTGCGTGATTGTGGTATTGAACACCAAACCACGGATCCATATACACTGGAACAGAATGGTCGGGCGGAAAGACTGAATAGATCAATTCTGGAGCGTGCCAGGTTTTGATTGAAGCTAACCTCCCAAATATTTTTTGGGCTGAATCAGTATTCACTACAGTCTACTTGATGAATCGTTCGCCCAGCAAAAATGTGGATAAAACTCCTGAGGAAATGTGGTCAGGAAGAAAACCTACTTTAAAACATGTAAGGGTATTTGGCTGCAAAGCCTACGCACACATTTCGGATGCACACCGAAAAAAGGTAGACCCTAAATCAAAACCATGCATTATGATGGGAAATAGTCTTCTGTCCAAGGCTTATCGTTTGTATGACTCTAACAATAATTGTATTTTTGCATCAAGAGATGTCATTTTCTCTGGGAATGAGGAAGGAGATTCACTCCTCACAGGGAAACAGGATAATTCAAGAGGATCTTTCTTTCCTGCAGCGGAAGATGAATGTTCCTCAATAAATGAAGATATTGTATCTAAGGACTCACCCGAAAAAGTTGGCTCAGTGGATTTAAAGGACATTGCGGATATACGGAATACTGAAGGCTTCCTAAATCGGCACGTTGCAGACGTACAGTCTGGTCTAAAAAGGCAGGACAGGGTTAGGAATCTATATGATGATTTTGTAGTTTATACTGGTGTTAGTGATGAACCCTCAGATCCCTTGACCACTGAGGAGGCAATGGAGCGATCAGATAAACAACTTTGGATTGAAGCAATGAACCGTGAAAAAGAATCACAAATGGATAACAACACGTGGGAACTGGTCGATCTTCCATTTGACAGAAAACATTTGAACAGCAAATGGGTTTTTCGCACAAAGAGAGATGCAAATGGGGATATAGTCCAGCGTAAGACTCGTCTAGTAGTGAAAGGTTGTGCTCAAAGAAAGGGTTTGGATTTCGAAGAAACCTTCTCACCTGTAGTCCGATACAGCTCCATTCGATACTTAATGGCATTAGCGGCTGAACTTGATTTGGACATAGATCAGATGGACACTGTTTCAGCATTTCTCCAGGGCGATCTTCAGGAGGATATCTACTTGTACCAACCAACAGGATACCAAAAATCTTGTTTGTCGCATAAGGACAAGGGCGGATCCAGGATTTTTTTCTGGGGAGGGGGGGGGGGGGGGGGGGGGCACAAGGGGCGGACGGACGAAAAATCAACAATTACTTTTCGAAATAAACTTGAAGTACATACTTATGTTTAGGAAGGTATGTTTAGGAAGGTTTATGATAGTGTCAAAACAATAGAAAAATTAGATGTTTAAAATAAATACAGTTTTTGTTTCTAAGTATGTAGTGTGATGGAATCTTCAACACGTCTGGGGGGGCACGGGGGCACGTGTAGGCACCCTAAATCCGCCCTTGCCTAAGGAAAAGCTTATATGGATTAAAATAATCAAGCCGTGTTTGGAACATAAAATTGGATGCATGCCTGAAGAATATTGGGTTTCAACAGTCAAGATATGATCCATGTGTGTATGTGAAAAATGAAAATGCGACTGTGTTGATCATTGCTGTTTGGGTGGATGATCTACTTATTTTTTCTAGCGACAAATCACAAAAATATGCTGTCAAAAATCAGCTCAAAGAAAGTTTCAAAATGACTGATATCGGTGAAGCCAAATATGTGTTGGGATTCCAGTTGACTCGAGATAGGCAAAACAAGAAGCTGTGCATAAGTCAACACAGCTATATTGAACAGGTTCTGAAGCGCTTCAATATGTATGGATGCAACCCTGTGGACACACCACTAAGTCCTAATGAAAAACTCTCAAAACAGCAATCACCAAAAGATGAGAACACCTCAGCCATGATGAAAAATATTCCGTACCAAGAGGCAGTCGGTAGTTTGTTATTTGCCTCTCAAGTTATCCGACCTGACATTTCATTTGCGGTTAGTTATGTGAGTCGTTTCAATAACAATCCAGGTCAAGCGCACTGGGCTGCAGTCAAACGAATCATGCGTTACTTAAAAGGTACTGCAGATTGGAAACTGGAGTTTGATGGATGCACACCCTCTTCAATTGTTGGTTTCTGTGATGCTGATTGGGCCAGTGATTGTGACGAAAGGCGATCTGGGACAGGCTACATTTTAACTAAATGTAAAGGAGCTGTTTCTCGGGGGACAAAAAAACAACCAACTGTGGCGCTATCGACAACCGAAGCAGAGTACATGTCCATGTCTGCTGCGACACAGGAGGCATTGTGGTTAAGAGGTCTGGCTCAGGAAATCGACAGTGCAGTATATGACACTCCTACAGTTATCCACGTGGAAAACCAGGGAGCGGCAAACCAAGCCGCAAACCAAGCCAGAACCAATCATATAGATGTGCGACATCACTTCCTTCGTGAGAAGATCCAGTGCCAACTAATTGAAATTCAAATACATCCCTACAACTAAAATGGTAGCCGACTCTCTCACCAAAGCTTTGGATAGAGATAAATTGATGAGATGCATTTGCAATCAAGGCATAAATATACTAACCCCTAGATTGATATCTTCGGGCTTTTTCCTCCTAGCGGTTTCGTCACCAAATTATTATTATATATCTATATTATTTTAAATGCCTATCGACAGCACTAATAAACTAAAGAGAGAGGAAGTTTATTCATCTACCATAAGGCGGCCAACCGTCCCGCATTCTGCGGGACCGTCCCGCATTTGCAGTTGTAGTCCCGCATTGCAATATTTACAAAAATAGTCCCGCAAATCGTCTAAAGCGTCCCGCATGTCCCGCATTTCTATATTTTTTTAAATAATGTCTATGGTAGTCAAATAAACTTCCTCTATCTTTAGTCTATTTAATCCATTTGGTTAAGTTCAAGACAAAATTTGTCCCTGGAAAAGGCCCGAAGATATCGATCTAGGGATTGGTTTATTTACGTAACAAGCAAGATTCCAAGAGAGCCAGTGTAGTAGTAGTGATTGAGTTGTTTTGTTTACGAATTAGTGCACGCCGTGACACGTAATATTTATAACTCAAATTTATAACTCAATTCAAATCAAATAATTTCTTGACCATGCCGACCGCGAAAAAGCGGTGTTGTAAGTTCAGTGAAGAATTTCAAAAAGAATTTCCTTTTTGGCAAAAGTGTTAACATTCATTTCTGAATGTAGTATTAATTCGCCGCATACAGATTTAATTTAAACCAGTTTTGTGTTCAGACTGTAAAATTCTAGTTGGATTCGTCTTCAGACATATTTAGAAGGAAAATATTCTCTTATTCGAAGTGCATTAGAAGGGACCCCACCAGTTTCCAGTAAGGAAAATATTCTCTTTTTCGAAGTGCATTTATAAAATTCTAGTTGCAGATTATGTAAGTGCTGCCAGAATCAAAGAGAAACCATTTTGATGTTCTGAGTGTAGTTTTAATTCGCCGCATACAGATTTAATTTAAAACACCCTTGTGTTCAGAATATAATGATACATTAAATAACAAGTTGCAGATTCATCCTATACCGACTGAAGCTTTACATTTAAGTTGCAAGTTTAGAATGTAAAATTTCGTCTGCTGACATACTTCGAAGAAAAATAATGTCTTTAAAGTGCAGTGGAGGTAATCCACCTCTTACCCGCCGTGGTATAAGTAACTGATGGTTACTCCTTCAAGGCTCTCGCAAGATTCTAATTTTTTTGTTAAACGAAGCTACATTTATTTACTTTAAACTAATCTAGACCTCCAGTGTCCATGCATACGTTGTTAGTAAGCAGTATGCAAGTGCTTAATAGGAAAAACAAAAATGCAAAAAATAGGTTTAAAGTGCAGTAATAAAATTCTTGGTGCAGACTATGAATGTGCTGCCAGAATCAAAGAGAAACCATTTTCATGTTCTTAGTGTAGTTTTATTTCGCTACGTACATATTTAATGTAAACCAGTTATGTGTTCAGAATGTAAAATTCCAGTTGGATTCGTGTGCTGACATATTTCGAAGGAAATTATTCCCTTATTCGAAGTGCAGTTATAAAATTCTTGTTTCAGACTATGTAAGTGCTGCCAGAATCAAAGAAAAACCATTTTAATGTTCTGAGTGTAGTTTAAATTCACCGCATACAGATTTAATTTAAACCACCTTTGTATTCAGAATGTAAAATTTCTGCTGTGGATTCATCTGCTGATGCATTTCGAAGGAAAACATTATCTTATTCTAAGTGCATTGGAGATTATCCACCACATACCCGCCTTGGTATAAGTAGCAGATAGTTACACCTTTAGGGCTCTCACAATGTCCCGATTTTTTTTTTATAGAACGACTCTACTTTTAAATGCAGGAAGCTAGACTTATTCTAAGTGCAGGTATAAAATTCTAGTTGAATATTATGAAAGTATTGCCAGAGTTAAAGAGAAACCATTAAAAAATAAAAGGATTTCCACTTCACTCCCCCCCCCCCCCCCCCCCCGTCGACACCCACTGTCCCGCATTGATATTTTATAAAGTTGGCCGCCTTAATCTACCATAGACAATATAATTGCACTCGACCTACTGCAACCTATTAGCCCAATAAATTATTTAAAAACAAAATTATTGGATTCAGAAAATGTTACTACATTAGACAATTTTTTTTATTTTCAGTAAAGACAACTGATAATAAATAACACATAAGACAATTGATAATAACACAAAAACTAAGGTATCCTAACCGACCTAACCTCAAATTAATTTACGGACGAATGCTGAATGTTGATGTCCTGATCCTGGTACTGGTTCTGATCCTGATCATCTTGTAGATACTCCACTGAGCGGAGCTATTCTCTAAAAAATGTGAGGTGAGATCGATCTCACGTGAGAAGTGCTGTCAGATTTGTGCATAGATTTGTGCAATTTTGTGTAATTTTCTATGGTTGTCAAAACGTCAAATTGCCTTTTCAATGCTAACTTCGTCGGTTTTAAGTGGTTTAAAATACAAAATACTGTAAGAATGCATGATTATTTATCCACTAATGTATGTTTAAAGTTGTATACCAAGGATTTGACGTTTGCAAAATTTCGTTTCAATTCAAATTCGCATGAATTAGGTAGTTTGTCAAAATTAACCTAAAAATCTATTTTTTTGTCCGTAAATAGTTGTTTCTTCTACTAATTTTTGAAATGAAGTGTAATTTCCATAATCTGTGCCTAAAAGTGCGGCGGTTAGCGGTTTTTTCGTCCCCAAATATTCAATTGTTCTACAGATGTAGATTTGCCATCGAGATATGTATTAAGCTCCTATTTCTTCAACAGATGTCTAGTAGGAGCCGTGCGACGAGCGGGCAGCTTGAGATGCTGATTAAATTAAATTTTGGCAATGGCTTCAGGGCGACACCAGGGAAAAGATGGCCGCATCAATAACGAATCGGCGTGGTCTTCCCTGGCGGTCCACCTGAATGCTATGAAGCTCGGGTGCACGAAGAATGGCGACAAGTGGCAATAGGTATGCACTCATTATATTATTACCACTATTATGTTTCTATGGAGGTGTCTACTAATATCTTTGAGAACCAAAGTGTTGACAAATATCTGCAGCTCAAACTGTTGACTAATATCTATGAGAACCAAAGTGTTGACGAATATCTACAGCTCAAACTGCTGACTAATATCTATGAGAACCAAAGTGTTGACGAATATCTACAGCACTGGCAGTGGTTGGATTTGAAATTATGTATAGCATATTGGAATAACATAATTATGCATATGCAGTTTAAAAAACTTAATTTATGTAAGTATGTATGTAAAAATCCCTAATATTGGACTATTGGACACATTTAGCTGATTAGTCCAACCTACGCTCTGTAGATATTAGTTCAACCTACGCTCTGTAGATATTAGTCAACACTGGGACCGTCATAGATATTCGTCCGACCTTAGCTCTGTAGATATTAGTCAACACTCTGAAGTTCGTAGATATTAGTTCAACATATGAGCTGTAGATATTCGTCCGACATACAGGCTGTAGATATTAGTATCTGGAGTCGTTTCTATTATTGCAACGAGGTACGGACTTCAATTGGATTACGGATTGAAATAAAAAAAATTGTATTTATATTCTTTATTGATATAATTTGAATTTTATTATATTTTCTGTAGTACAAAAATGTCTCTTTATTTCAGACGTGGAGGATCAGAGAAATGGCATCAAAAAAGCATCTGGCTTGCGATCGGAGATGATGCAGAGCGCAGAGCGGAGGTGGCCCCAGCCAGGCACAACCCTTGACTCCGTTGGAGGAAAGGGTCCTGGCCATCATTGCTGCCGAGGCAGTATATGGACGTACTGCCACGGAGTCCGTACCTGTAAGTTAACTAATTATTACTATTATATGGAAGTATTTCACCATCCTCTTAATAGCTTACCCATAGGCCATAGGAATATGTATATTTTCGAATTCCAATTTAAGATTTATTTCCTTATAAAGTCGGAGCTTACTATTCTACACCTACTCGAACTTGAGAACGGTGACTACAAATCGGATAAGTTAGCCAAATTTTCTACCTATAGCGAAGTATTTATTCATTTATTTATTAGTATACATTATCCTATGGATAAGCTATCAAGAGGATGGTGAAATACCCCCTCAGTCTATTTACAACATATTCTCCAGCTACACTTTTATGTCAACACGATTTTCATAATAATATAACTATATTATTAAGCTTAAGAGATGATAATAACTTACTTAAGTAAGTAATAATCATCTCTTAAGCTTAATAATATAGTTATATTATTATGAAAATTGTGTTGACATAAAAGTGTAGCTGGAGAATATGTTGTAAATAGACTGAGTTGTTTGGCGGTCCGTTCTCTCTGCCTACCCCTGCGGTGAAATGACTTGATGTTTAGACAATTAGTAAATTACCAACGGTTCCCGCTTTTAGTTGCAAATTGTTTAGAACTTCATTGTTGATATCATTCATCGACATGCAATATAAAAATACTATGTGACCCGGTCACATGTTGCTGTGGCTAACGAAACACAACGCCATTACCCAACCTTTATAACCAACGCCATCATTAATTTGGATACATATCAAATCCACACCGCCCGCTTGCCAGCCCGCTCCCTTTATATACTATATTATTACAGCACCCTTGAGGTGATTTTCCATAAAAACGGCGATATACAAATTATCCAATTATTATATCAACCAATTAAAACAAAACCCTGATGCCTAAACCTACCTCATGAATCACTCTATCTATTGGTGATAACCTCATGAAAACCCATTGCGTAGTTTAAAAGATCTAAGCGTACAGACAGCAGGAGCGACTTTGCTTTATACTGTGTAATAGATAACTGCTTGTGGTATATTTGATGCAGCTTTCAAAGAGTATACAAGGGTGTGCATTGCTCAGATACAAGATAAGCTAATACCTTTCGACTGTTGTTGCAGATTGATTTCGTAGTGGAAACAAGTACACCACCATCATCACCACTACCGGAGGTGGAACACTTGCTACAACTGGAAGTGGAGTACGTAGCCCCATGTCCCGTAGAGGCAGTCCCGCTTGCAAGTAACCGTAAGTACTAAAGCACTGAAATACTAAGTAGTGGAGAGTGTTTTCAAATACTATAAAATGGTATGTGACAAATAACAAACGTTAAAATATTTATTGCCTATTTTGTTTCAGCGAATAGAAAGGCGCTCTCCGTAGAAGAGCTTTTGATATTGTTAGAGGAAAGCAGAGAGAGGTGAGGGGCGAGGCAAGAGAGGAAAAGCGGCTCTGCCTGGAAGAGAGGCAGGAGAAGAGAGGGAGAGGCAAGAAGAAGAGAGGAGAGGCAAGAAGAGAGGCGAGAGAGAGAGATAGATAGAGAGAGAGAGAGAGAGAAAAGAGAGGAAGCTCAGCCTAAAGGAGAGTAGACAGGCGGCTGATAATGCAGGTAATTTTAAATGAATATTTGCAACCTTTGAAAGATGAATTTATATTGATTAATCAGGATAAATTTATAAAAATGCGCTTATACATTTTTATATAAATTGGTGACAATCCTACACCTAGCAATTTGACCTTATTATCATCAAGGTTGTCGTCATCTGCATGGAGTCCTTCAGCAATTCGCCTCAAATTATCTTTGACACACAAGTATGCTGATTCTGGCATTTATAATTTTAATAGTCATCAGGGGAGTATAATGAAGTACCCGATGCTTGAGTACACAGCTTCTTAGGTGTGTCCCGAGTGTTAGCGTGGTCCTTAGGTAAGACTCTTGACTCACAATCCGAAGGTCGCAGGTTCGAACTCGGCGTGCGCAAATAAATTTTATTGGATTGATTACCCCTTTCACAATTAATTAATTAAAAATAATATATAGTATATTTGCGGCATGTTCCAGAGTGGAAGATACTCTCAGTATCGCCCTGGTGTAAGACCACTGTTCAGAATGAAACGTTGCTTGAAATGGCTTTAGCAGTGTTTGGTGACCAGATCTGAATAGCCAGGTACTAGCCCACCTTCCTCTTCCCCATCTTCTTCCCTTCCCCGCTACCTTCAGCTTCACGACATACCCCAATTGGGGATGCCATAGTCTCACTGGATCCAGACGGGAGCTGTTCGGGATTCTTGTGCGGTATTCATATAAAAAAAGACTAAAGTAATGCTCAATGCATTTCCGGGCCTTGCAATGTATATTCTGTATATGTGGATTCTTGCGAACCGGGAACCAGGCGCGGCCGGTGCCTTCACTTTTTGGTGGTTCACCGAGTAATTCATCAAAAATTAAAACAAAAGTAGGTAAATAAATAAAAAATAAAATTAGACAGAGCCTAGTAACTCATAACTCGTACAGTGCCCTTGAGGTGATTATTCACAAAAAAAACGGCGCTATACAAATTATCCATTTATTATTACTATAATTTTATGTAAAAGTTTTCTTTGCGGATTTACTATCTTGGTTGATAATTAAATGTAGTTTTGGCGGGCCATAGGCTATAATTCTGCTTTTATTTTCATGGTTCATATATTCTTAATATAGTCTATATTTATTATTATATAACTTTTAATTTTAAAAAGGCAAGGAAATTTAAATCAGCGATATCTATCGAATAATAACACAATAACAAAACGCAGTAAACGTTTCTTTTTGGCGCGCCCCCCGCGCGATAGTAAACCCCCTTACTGAGTGAATTTTGCAATACATATGTGACAAAAATGCACAAACAAAAGGTCCCAAAAACTAATAATGACAATGTCAAATCGGTTCCCTATCCATCAAGATAATATTATCGCACCCGATGACTCATCGTTACATTTTACAAGAGAAAAATATAATTACTATCCTATTCAAACCCTACTACGAATGGTCATTTCGCTGGAACGATTCACTTCGGAATTCCTCGGGCATTTCCGTCAACCGCGCAGCGCACGGCAGTTACCATTTTTTCGCTACGATTTTCTATTTTGACGGTCTGGAGATGTTGCTGGGGGCTTCATACAAATGATAATTCTCAAACGGGCGCTTTGCTGAAACGCGTAGAATGGTATGTACCTACCTCGGTTCCTAGGCGATATAACTTGCGCGAGGGAAGCAATGCTTTGGGACACGATAATTTATTATTCTCTACCAAATTCATGTATTTTTAGATAGGAATTCAATTTTTTTTTTAAATTTAAAATAATCATTTAATTAATTTAATAATTAAAAATATTATGTAATACGATGAGCTGCAAAATGTTGTTTAATTTTTGTTGGCGGTTCGGTGCACGAGTGCACTTTAGGACGAGCCGCGCCTGCCAGGAACTGCATTTAATATTGGCGTTATCACGTACGGACTAAAATAAATAACAGTACATAATATATTATACAACTAATGAGGTATATTTTATTTGTTTCAGAATCACACACACACTGTACACCATTTTTGGGATTTGCAACAAAATATATTTTTTACTAAAACATACCCTTTGTTTAACTTTATTTCGTTGTATGTTTAGGGAGAGTACCCAAACTACAAACTACGTGACCTCTTCGGAGGGGGGGGGGGTCTTCAAAATGTCACGCTTGGTACAAATGAGCGGCGGTTGGCTTAGGATTTTGGTCACCGGGGGAGGGGGGGGGGGTTAAAAATTGCAAAAAATTGGTCACGTAGTATGGGTACGTTCCCTTACATACTCTGTATGTACTCTGCCAATAAACTATCCAATAAGGATGCAATAAGGACACTACTGGACTGATATAACGACTAACAGTCGTTTGCGATACACAGATGCGTGTAGCATGAATCTACAAATTCTTTCAAAGATAAGCAAACACTTCTTTAAAATTAACTGCATTGTCAGCCACCTATTCTCCTCCAGGCGGAGGTCCTTCTCCTCTCTCTTCTACCACCTCTTATAGACAAAGCCACCTTTCCTCTCTTGCCTCTCCCCTCGCCTCGCTCGCCACTCTACTTTCCTCAACCAATAGGAAACACTCTTCTGTGGAGAACTTTTCTATTAGCTGAAACAAAATAATCAATAATTAATTACTTTAACATTTGTTATTTGTCTCTAAGCATTTTTTTATATTATTTCCAAACTCTCATTACTATTTATTATTTCGGTGCTAAAGTACTTTTTTTTACATTAACTCCACACAGGAGGCCCCGAGGAAAATAATTTCCCTCAGGGCCTATGTCATCTTTGAAGACGCTGTGTGGGAGGGTCTTATTGAGGAAAGGAAGGAGTGAACAAGGGTCTTGAAGAGACCCATGTTGTAGGAGGGAGGAAACAGAGGCCGGCAAATCGTTCCACAGCCGAGCATAGAAACGACCCGTTCTCATGTGACTAATGACAACCGTGTACAAATGTTGGGCGCGTGTTTCCCAACTATGCACCGGTGCCGAGGCGATCAATGACGCTAGTTCCTCTTCCATTGTAATACCGATAGAACAAGGACAGCTTTCCCACCTGACGCCTATGCTCTAAAGATTGCAGTCCGTCTGTTAAGATGGGACAATCTATCAAACAGACCGCCTGTTTCTGCAAGAGTCGAGGGTTTTTTTTCAGGTATTTTGGAGCTCCAGACCAGAGGTAGCTGCCAAATTCAACTGTGGGGTGCACTTGCGATTTGTGCAGGGTTAGCAGTTGTTACTATTAAAGTATCTGCAGGCCCTGTACAGTACAGTATGCCCAGTTTCTGAAAGGCCAACTTAACTCTGGTTTCGATGGAGCCCCCATATTTCAAATACCCTTACGGGCATTTGAAAGAGGGACCTCCTCATCAGTGCTTGGAACATGGGACGACGTTAACTGGCTCCATTTCCAGTGATGATGATGATGGCGGAGTCCTCGATTCCAATCGGAAATGAAACTACAACAACCGTCAAAAGGAATTAGCTTTTCTCATATCATTGTAAAAATTACACTATTACAATGACTTAACACATTTTTACAAAGTTATTTTGTTTTTATTTTGCAAAATTTAGAATTTATTATTATCTCTTGCTGATATGAGAAAAGCTAATTCCTTTTGACGGTTATTGTAGATTCACTTCCTATTGGAATCGAGGACTCCACCATCATCATCATCACTGGAAATGGAGCAAGTTAACGTCGTCCCATGTTCCAAGCACCGATGAGGCAGTCCCTCTTTCAAATGCCCGTAAGGGTATTTGAAATACGGGGGCTCCATCGAAACCAGAGTTAAATTGGCCTCTCAGAAACTGGGCATACTGTACAGGGCCCGCAGATACTTTAATAGTACACAACTGCTAACCCTGTACAAATCGCAAGTGCGCCCCACGGTTGAATTTGGCAGCCACCTCTGGTCTGGAGCTCCAAAATACCTAAAAAAAAAACCTTGACCCTTGCAGAAACGGGCGGTCTGTTTGATAGGTTCTCCCATCTTAACAGACGGACTGCAATCTTTAGAGTACAGGCGTCAGGTGGGAAAGCTGTCCTTGTTCTATCGGTATTACAATGGAAGAGGAACTAGCGTCATTGATCCCCTCGGCACCGGTGCATTGTCGGGAAACACGCCAAACACGCGCCCAACATTTGTACTATGTTTGTACTACACGCGCCCAATGTTTAATATTTGTCACATACCATTTTATAGTATTTGAAAACACTCTCCACTACTTAGTATTTCAGTGCTTTAGTACTTACGGTTACTTGCAAGCGGGACTGCCTCTACGGGACATGGGGCCACGTACTCCACTTCCAGTTGTAGCAAGTGTTCCACCTCCGGTAGTGGTGATGATGGTGGTGTACTTGTTTCCACTATGAAATCAATCTGCAACAACAGTCGAAAGGTATTAGCTTATCTTGTATCTGAGCAATGCACACCCTTGTATTCTCTTTGAAAGCTGCATCAAATATACCACAAGCAGTTATCTATTACAGTATAAAGCAAAGTCGCTCCTGCTGTCTGTACGCTTAGATCTTTTAAACTACGCAATGGGTTTTCATGAGGTTTTCACCAATAGATAGAGTGATTCATGAGGTAGGTTTAGGCATCAGGGTTTTGTTTTAATTGGTTGATATAATAATTGGATAATTTGTATATCGCCGTTTTTATGAAAAATCACCTCAAGGGTGCTGTAATAATATAGTATATAAAGGGAGCGGGCTGGCAAGCGGGCGGTGTGGATTTGATATGTATCCAAATTAATGATGGCGTTGGTTATAAAGGTTGGGTAATGGCGTTGTGTTTCGTTAGCCACAGCAACGTGTGACCGGGTCACATAGTATTTTTATATTGCATGTCGATGAATGATATCAACAATGAAGTTCTAAACAATTTGCAACTAAAAGCGGGAACCGTTGGTAATTTACTAATTGTCTAAACATCAAGTCATTTCACCGCAGGGGTAGGCAGAGAGAACGGACCGCCAAACAACTCAGTCTATTTACAACATATTCTCCAGCTACACTTTTATGTCAACACGATTTTCATAATAATATAACTATATTATTAAGCTTAAGAGATGATAATAACTTACTTAGGGGGTATTTCACCATCCTCTTGATAGCTTATCCGTAGGATAATGTATACTAATAAATAATGAATAAATACTTCGCTATAGGTAGAAAACTTGGCTAACTTATCCGATTTGTAGTCACCGTTCTCAAGTTCGAGTAGGTGTAGAATAGTAAGCTCCGACTTTATAAGGAAATAAATCTTAAATTGGAATTCTAAAATATACATATTCCTATGGCCTATGGGTAAGCTATCAAGAGGATGGTGAAATACTATCATATGACAGTAATAATTAGTTAACTTACAGGTACGGACTCCGTGGCAGTACGTCCATATACTGCCTCGGCCGCAATGATGGCCAGGATCCTTTCCTCCAACGGAGTCAAGGGTTGTGCCTGGCTGGGGCCACCTCCGCTCTTCATCATCTCCGATCGCAAGCCAGATGCTTTTTTTTGACGCCATTTCTCTGATCCCTCCACGTCTGAAATAAAGAGACATTTTTGTACTACAGAAAATATAATAAAATTCAAATTATATCAATAAAGAATATAAATATAATTTTTTTATTTCAATCCGTAATCCAATTGAAGTCCGTACCTCGTTGCAATAATAGAAACGACTCCAGATACTAATATCTACAGCCTGTATGTCGGACGAATATCTACAGCTCATATGTTGAACTAATATCTACGAACTTCAGAGTGTTGACTAATATCTATAGAGCTAAGGTCGGACGAATATCTATGACGGTCCCAGTGTTGACTAATATCTACAGAGCGTAGGTTGAACTAATATCTACAGAGCGTAGGTTGGACTGATCAGCTAAATGTGTCCAATAGTCCAATATTAGGGATTTTTACATACATACTTACATAAATTAAGTTTTTTAAAGTGCATACGCAAAATTACGTTATTCCAATATGCTATGCATAATTGCAAATCCAACCACTGCCAGTGCTGTAGATATTCGTCAACTCTTTGGTTCTCATAGATATTAGTCAGCAGTTTGAGCTGTAGATATTCGTCAACACTTTGGTTCTCATAGATATTAGTCAACAGTTTGAGCTGTAGATATTTGTCAACACTTTGGTTCTCATAGATATTAGTTCGATTATTTCAGTTTTTGGAATTCCTGTAGATATTAGTAGACACCTCCATAGAAACATAATAGTGGTAATAATATAATGAGTGCATACCTATTGCCACTTGTCGCCACTCTTCGTGCACCCGAGCTTCATAGCATTCAGGTCGACCGCCAGGGAAGACCACGCCAATTCGTTAATGATGCGGCCATCGTTTCCCTGCTGCCGCCCCGAAGTCATTGTCGGTCTCTCTTCCAGCCGACTAATCATCATCTCCAGCTGCCCGCTCGTCGCACGGCTCCTACTAGACATCTGTTGAAGAAATAGAAGCTTAATACATATCTCGATGGCAAATCAACATCTGTAGAACAATTGAATATTTGGGGACGAAAAAACCGCTAACCGCCGCACTTTTAGGCAAAGATTATGGAAATTACACTTCATTTCAAAAATTAGTAGAAGAAACAACTATTTACGTACAAAAAAATAGATTTTTAGGTTAATTTTGACAAACTACCTAATTCATGCGAATTTGAATTGAAACGAAATTTTGCAAACGTCAAATCCTTGGTATACAACTTTAAACATACATTAGTGGATAAATAATCATGCATTCTTACAGTATTTCGTATTTTAAACCACTTAAAACCGACGAAGTTAGCATTGAAAAGGCAATTGACGTTTTGAAAACCATAGAAAATTACACAAAATTGCACAAATCTATGCACAAATCTGACAGCACTTCTCACGTGAGATGATCTCACCTCACAATTTTTAGAGAATAGCTCGGCAGGTCGTCCACAAACAACTTGAACTCTGCCACATTGGCAGTATCCGGGAAATGTGGTCTCATATCTTTGGCTAACTGACGAAAGTCAAATAAAAGCAAAAACCAATCAGTTTGCAAATTGAGACCAGTATGCAAGATGTCATTTAGTGACAGCCCTGTTTATGTCTTAGCGCTAGCGTCCAGCACCATCCTAGGCATAGGATTATCAGGACGAATGGCGGCATGATGGATGTAATATCCATCATCTGCAATTTCAGACCTACTACAGAATACTAAGAACCTCATATCACCTTTGATTATACAGCGATTAGGCAGTTTATTTGTGATACTATCAACGACAAGTGCGTGTATATTACATTTATTATTTGGATACACGCGCGACTCAATGTCTAAATAGACGTCACTGAAGATTGGTCGTGAAGCTGAATCAATTTCTTTGACAAAAGAATTACTCAAAGGAATTATTGGTAAATTCAGTGACTTACAACAATCTATCGTAATCAACTTATTCTGCGAGCCATTATTAATTAAACATTGAACAATCATTTTCTTACCATTTTTAAGTTTCGCATATATTTGAGCAGTTGAAAGTAAACTAGTCAAATTAGGCGTTACTTTGGCAGCCAATTAGCATGAAGGGCTAACGTGCAAGGGTTCCTCTAGTTGCATATTGCAATTACCCGTTCCATTGATACTGGATGGCACTAGAGGGGGAGAAGACTTCTCCTCATTGGTTCGTACTTCTAACGTATGTACGTGAGTGTTTGATTTTAAATTATTCCCACCACCAAAGTGTAGTAAGGTATTATGCGATTTTTTGCACACATCGCACACAAGCATTGATTTGCAAGAATTTACAGTATGTGATGTGCTAAAACAATTTACACATAAATGTTTTGATTTTATAAAGTCAAAACGGGCTCGTGGAGATCTCACCGCCCTGAATCGAGAGCAAGCAGTAATTGCATGATCAGTTTTTTTACAAAACATACATGATTCCAGGGGGTTATTCTGAGTCGAGAATGTACGTGCCGAGGCTAGTATCTGGTTACGAGTTCGTTTGACCGTTAAAAACAAATCCTCAAAGGCGTTCAAAGATTCAAATTCCGGTTGAAATCCTGGATTTAAAGTCAACTGACAATAATTAATATCGTCAATAATGTTTTCAAACCGAATGTACATTTCATCTATTAATCCGGTCTGATCCATGAAAGTTTCATTATTCCTAAAATCGAAATCAGAGACATTTTTTAATTAATCATTAATACGTGAAAAAAGTTTTTCCTTTTTCGCTGCGAAATAAGCATTCGATCATATTGATCATTTGAAATTTCTTCCGTAATCCCCAGCATTTTTAAAGAAATACAGCAATTTATCACACAAAAAGTTTAACTTTATAATTAGGTGCCTCGGAAAATTTACCGAAAAATACGTAAACATATATGCTATCTGCCTTGGAGTTTTAATGAGATTTGTCAATTCACAAATTCTCGCCAACATCCAAGCATTATTATTAAAACCCGCAATATACAGGCACCTCGATATTTACCAAAATTACGTAAAACCGAATCACCAAGGAATTCTATAAGAGGAAGGTATTTCAAGAAAATCACCAAGAATTACGTGAATCTGAAACCTTTCTTATAAATTTTATGCTGTAAATATTATCAGGCTTGGGTAGGACAATAATTAAGTGTTATAGAGTATAATGAGAATTGTCAATTAATACACAAATTCCCAATAATACCCAAGAAATATTTTTAGAACTAGCAATACAATATAGGTATTCCGAAATTTACCAAAATTACGTAAACCGAATTTCCAAATTATTATATTACCTTGCTAGCGTATCCGGCTCGAAGGACCATAATTATGCATTATAATATGCGAGTCTGAGGTGTGTAAATAACCCCAGACCCTCTGGGCTTAATACCCAAGAAATTATGATTATGAAAAAAAAACCTCTACTTGCAAACAAATATATCACAAATGGCACAAAGAGGAACTCCAGGAAATAGAACAAATTCACCAACCTTGTTTTTGCTTATCTTGAAGTGTGAAGGCCTCCTTTGTCATCCAATGAACAATTAGATGCAGACAATGTAATCCTTGGGTGACTCATAAGTTTTTACAAGAGATGAAATTTGTCAAGAATTCAATGTTTCCTTTCACAATGCATGAAAAATTTCCAAAACAAACAGTGTCAGTAATTTTCTTGTTTTAGAATCTATTTTTAAAAAACGATCCATTTCGGTGTCCTTGTCAATTCCAAGGAGTGAGTAAGTACCATACTTGTGATATATATTTATTTAAAATTTCGAA
The DNA here is from genome assembly GCA_917880885.1 of Limnephilus marmoratus. Taxonomy (NCBI): domain Eukaryota; kingdom Metazoa; phylum Arthropoda; class Insecta; order Trichoptera; family Limnephilidae; genus Limnephilus; species Limnephilus marmoratus. Next base: position 48,770,535 of record OU862907.1, on the reverse strand, counting down.
CAGACAAAAAACATATTGCAATGCGTAACCACAGTGTATTTAAGCATGATGTGGCCCATAACCTGTTAGTTTGTAATTAAATAGACTCAATTGCAAGGTACAGAAGTATTTTATTGTCAGGTAAACAAAACACTAGTTGACTCAATTTCAAACAAAAAAATTTCCGGAAATTTATCTATGAGTTTTCAGTACTGCTACGTCACGGACCACGGTTGAAAAATTTGAACGAAGATATACGCCCCTGAATCAGGGTATCATCAAATAGAGAGGGTGTTGGAATATTTGATGCTGGCAACACTGATAGTTCCGGAACAATCTTCTTTTGTTATTTTCTTCTGTTTGAAATTGAGTCAACTAGTGTATTGTTTACCTGACAACAAAATACTTCTGTACCTTGCAATTGAGTATATTTAATTACAAACTAACATAAGTAACATAAACCTAAAGGCCAGGCAAGGAAATCTTTATAATTATCTATGATTTCATTATTGTCTATGTATAACCTAAATATTATATTGACACGTGCTTTCTTCTTCGTCAGTCGTTTCTTCCTGTTTCCAATGTTTAATCCGCGCAGTTAAATTTATCACCCCATACTCTAATAGTTATTGGTAAGTACTAATCATGTATGATCGTGTGAGAAATGTGGATATCCGCAAAGAATGTAAGGCTGATGTAAGCATAATGAGTAAGATTAAGAAAAGGATCCTTAGATGGTTTGGGCATGTAGAGCGAATGGACGAAGATAGTAGTGTAAGAAGAATATATGACGCAAATGTGAATGGTAGAAGAAGTCGGTGACGACCGAGGATGACATGGCACAATCAAGTGAATCAGATATTTGAGTCGGGTCATGTCAAAAGTCAGAATAATAGAAGTTTATGTATGAGACGATCTATGAATGTGAGTGAGGCAAAGAGTGTGAGCCAAGACCGAGTTGGTTGGCGGTCCGTCCACTCTGCCTACCCCTACTTGATGGTTAGTTACTTAGTTCCCAATGCTAATATTAATCACGCTTTTCGTTTGGTAGCGGCTGACAGCCAAACTGATCGACATTTGTTCTTTCATTTGAGCTAAGATAGGCTCACATGCACAAATGCGCTGTGTTTAACGCGACCTAGCTTTCCCTACCAATGCCAATCAGAACACCCCCCCCTTCCCCCCTACGTGTGTAAGGATGTTCATGTTACGTTTTGTTCAAAGAACATTTGTAACATCAATTATAAGTCTTCCTGTTTTGGACTGGGGTCTCTGTGGGAAATTAAATTGCTGCTTTGACTTGAGCAGTACTGCGGTGAGACAGCAGCAATCTACCGTTAATATAAGATAGCATCTACTCGTACTTTCTTCTTCTAATCCCAGAAATTTGACAAAATAGACGTCAGTCGTAGAAATATCCATTGTTACTTGTAGAAATATCCATTGTTACTTGTAGAAATATCCATTGTTACTTGTAGAAATATCCATTGTTACTTGTAAAAATATCCATTGTTACTTGTAGAAATATCCATTGTTACTTGTAGAAATATCCATTGTTACTTGTAGAAATATCCATTGTTATTTGTTGAAATATCCATTGTTACTTGTAGAAATATCCATCGTTACTTGTAGAAATATCCATTGTTACTTGTAGAAATATCCATTGTTACTTGAATAAATATCCATTGTTACTTGTAGAAATATCCATTGTTACTTGTAGAAATATCCATTGTTACTTGTAGAAATATCCATTGTTACTTGTAAAAATATCCATTTTTACTTGTAGAAATATCCACTGTTACTTGTAGAAATATCCATTGTTACCTAGCTTATTGCGTAAATCAGTTGTGTACTTCTTCTTTACCCCTGCACTCAATAACACAAATAACATTAGCGGAACTGGTTGTTGTAAACAAGTCCCTAAATAATATTGGCAGCATATCGTTTTTAATATGCATTAAAAAAACTACATTATATTGTTATCATGTTAAAAGCGGAATGGCCGATCCAAATTAAGGTAATACCGGTTTATCTTGAGAGATAGATATTGTGTACATTGTATCGAGTTAGGCTGCTATTGATGGCGATTCTCTCCACCTTTTTCAAATGTCAAATGCGAGCTTAAAATACCTATTGTCACAATAATTATTAAATTCTTATTTAAATATGAGTTATGTTTACGACTTCAATATTTGGCAAAATATTTCAAGGAAAACCAAATATTCAAAACTCACGCGAAATAAATTTCCATTATAAAAATGTTCTGTTTCAGGAATTTTTTTGACTTGAACCAATCATCAACGCTACCACAGCAGTGTCATGGATCTACTAAATCCTGATACTTTTTCCATCAACACGGAACCAGCTCCCCAGGAAGAAGGCGGAGGTGTAATGCTGTGTACGGATAATAATTTCGACCTCCAAGATGTAAAGAAGGAATATTTTCAATATGCGGAGATTACTCATACAGCTGGTTAGTTGCATTGAATATATTAAAAAATGTGGCATGTTTAATTTTTAAATTATTTTTAAAACATGCCACATTTTTAATTTGGAATTATTAACTTAAAATTATTACTCGCAATAAGTTCCTGATTCCTCAAGTATTTACCCCTTTTTATTTGGGACATGTTATCAGTTACGTAAATATTTGATGGAAATAAAAACCTTTTCATTGACTTCTTCAAGAGCGGGGCCCTTCTTGAAGCGTTGGCAACTGATGCGGACATCTAGTGTCATTATTTTAAAGTTCGTATCCAAATCCACGCCTATATACATATTATGTTAAATTATTGGGTTTTAAATCATTAAAATTTATAGATTTTTTTTATAAAGTCTTGTTGTATGTAATTATTGTAGTGTATGAATGTTGTACACTACATTTAAAGAACATAACAATTATCATTGTTCGCATTGTCGTTTTGGTTTTGCAGGCAGCACTAATGTGGAGACAGTGGCCATCAAGGAAGATCTTGGAACCCGAGAAGAAGATGAAGGGAGTTTTCCATTTTTGGAAATTGACATGGACCTGTCGGATGTTAAGAAAGAATGCTTAGAACGCGTCAAAATGAACCAGACAACAGGTAAAACCTATTTTCATTGTAAAAACATTATCTGGTATCCATCTTTTCAACTTTTCGCGGAAAATAAATCTTAATGAGCCTTTTTTATTCATATTCTTTTTCAAATTTGTCGACAGATCTGAAGACGCATCCTGTGGATAAACGATTCTTTTGTTCTCAATGTGACTACTCTTGCTATCATAGGAATGATTTTGTAATTCACCGTCGCACCCATACTGGAGTTAAACCCTTTTCTTGTTCCGAGTGCAACTATTCATGTTTTCAAAAGCGCAGTCTAACGATCCACATGCTGACTCACAGTGGAGAAAAACCTTTTTCTTGTTCCGAGTGCAACTATTCATGTTCTCAAAAGTGCAATCTCACGATGCACAAGCTGACTCACAGTGGAGAAAAACCTTTTTCTTGTTCCGAGTGCAACTATTCATGTTATCGAAAGGGCAGTCTAACGATCCACATGCTGACTCATAGTGGAGAAAAACCTTTTTCTTGTTCCGAGTGCAACTATTCATGTTCTCAAAAGGGCAATCTGACGAAGCACAAGCTGACTCACAGTGGAGAAAAACCTTTTTCTTGTTCCGAGTGCAACTATTCATGTTATCGAAAGGGCAGTCTAACGATCCACATGCTGACTCATAGTGGAGAAAAACCTTTTTCTTGTTCCGAGTGCAACTATTCATGTTATCAAAAACGCGATCTCACGAGGCACAAGCTGACTCACAGTGGAGAAAAACCTTTTTCTTGTTCCGAGTGCAACTATTCATGTTCTCATAAGGGCAATCTCACGATCCACATGCTGACTCACAGTGGAGAAAAACCTTTTTTTTGTTCCGAGTGCAACTATTCATGTTATCAAAAAGGGGATCTCACGAGGCACAAGCTGACTCACAGTGGAGAAAAACCTTTTTCTTGTTCCGAGTGCAACTATTCATGTTCTCGAAAGCGCAGTCTAACGATCCACAAGCTGACTCACAGTGGAGAAAAACCTTTTTCTTGTTCCGAGTGTAACTATTCTTGTTCTCAAAAGGGCAGTCTTACGATCCACATGCTGACTCACAGTGGAGAAAAACCTTTTTCTTGTTCCGAGTGCAACTATTCATGTTATCAAAAAGGCGTTCTCACGAGGCACAAGCTGACTCACAGTGGAGAAAAACTTTTTTCTTGTTCCGAGTGCAACTATTCATGTTATCAAAGAGGCGTTCTCACGAGGCACAAGCTGACTCACAGTGGAGAAAAACCTTTTTCTTGTTCCGAGTGCAACTATTCATGTTCTCTAAAGGGCAATCTCACGAAGCACAAGCTGACTCACAGTGGAGAAAAACCTTTTTCTTGTTCCGAGTGCAACTATTCATGTTATCGAAAGGGCAGTCTAACGATCCACATGCTGACTCACAGTGGAGAAAAACCTTTTTCTTGTTCCGAGTGCAACTATTCATGTTATCGAAAGGGCAGTCTAACGATCCACATGCTGACTCACAATGGAGAAAAACCTTTTTCTTGTTCCGAGCGCAACTATTCATGTTCTCGAAAGCGCAGTCTAACGATCCACATGCTGACTCACAGTGGAGAAAAACCTTTTTCTTGCTCCGAGTGTAACTATTCTTGTTCTCAAAAGGGCAGTCTTACGATCCACATGCTGACTCACAGTGGAGAAAAACCTTTTTCTTGTTCCGAGTGCAACTATTCATGTTATCAAAAAGGCGTTCTCACGAGGCACAAGCTGACTCACAGTGGAGAAAAACCTTTTTCTTGTTCCGAGTGCAACTATTCATGTTCTCTAAAGGGCAATCTCACGAAGCACAAGCTGACTCACAGTGGAGAAAAACCTTTTTCTTGTTCCGAGTGCAACTATTCATGTTATCGAAAGGGCAGTCTAACGATCCACATGCTGACTCACAGTGGAGAAAAACCTTTTTCTTGTTCCGAGTGCAACTATTCATGTTCTCAAAAGGGCATTCTAACGATCCACATGCTGACTCATAGTGGAGAAAAACCTTTTTCTTGTTCCGAGTGCAACTATTCATGTTATCAAAAACGCGATCTCACGAAGCACAAGCTGACTCACAGTGGAGAAAAACCTTTTTCTTGTTCCGAGTGTAACTATTCTTGTTCTCAAAAGGGCAGTCTTACGATCCACATGCTGACTCACAGTGGAGAAAAACCTTTTTCTTGTTCCGAGTGCAACTATTCATGTTATCAAAAAGGCGATCTCACGAGGCACAAGCTGACTCACAGTGGAGAAAAACCTTTTTCTTGTTCCGAGTGCAACTATTCATGTTATCGAAAGGGCAGTCTAACGATCCACATGCTGACTCACAGTGGAGAAAAACCTTTTTCTTGTTCCGAGTGCAACTATTCATGTTATCGAAAGGGTAGTCTAACGATCCACATGCTGACTCACAGTGGAGAAAAACCTTTTTCTTGTTCCGAGTGTAACTATTCTTGTTCTCAAAAGGGCAGTCTTACGATCCACATGCTGACTCACACTGGAGAAAAACCTTTTTCTTGTTCCGAGTGCAACTATTCATGTTCTCAAAAGGGCAGTCTAACGATCCACATGCTGACTCATAGTGGAGAAAAACCTTTTTCTTGTTCCGAGTGCAATTATTCTTGTTCTCTAAAGAGCACACTTACGAGGCACAAGCTGACTCACAGTGGAGAAAAACCTTTTTCTTGTTCTGAGTGCAACTATTCATGTTCTCAAAAAGGCAATCTGACGAGCCACATGCTGACTCACTCTTGATAAAAACCTTTATTGTGATCTAAGTGCAGCAATTCGTCGTCTCAAATGAGAGATTTGAAAAAGTACGTTGGAACTATTGTTGCAGAATAAACTTTTTCGTATTTTGTCTGCCTTTTGTCGACGACAAAGTTACGCAAGTCACCGGTACGAAGCAACCAAGACAGGAAGTGGTTCAAAAATAGCATGTTCCTCGAATCCACTGTCATCTAGTGGTCTCTAGTCACCGGTACAGAATAACCGAGACATGCAATGGCGTCGTTTGCAGTATATATAACTGTTTGATACAACTGAGTATTACCGTCAAACTTTACATATTCGGAGCGATACTGCAAATTCATTTATATTGTAGTACTTATATTTGCCTAGGGCACGTCACCATGCTAGCTGCCGACGGAATTGGCGACTTCTTTTAAGAATTCTAGAATTAGAAACGGAACTACAATAGTTAAAGCGAATGTAGCCATAAAAAGGTGTAAAACGAAATGGTTTTCTACTAGCTGGTATTGCGGTATACTTCGAACTGGTTTTCTGCCTTTAGCTTTGATATAGCCATCAATTACCGGATACAAAAACCCATGCCGACGAAGTATTGACTAGGTCGTAATTTTTTTTTTGTTTTGAAGTCGAATTTTGCGTTCTTTTTTAATTTATCAAAGTCAACTTTAATGGGGGGATGAAAAGTTACAACACGTTATCCGCTCCGGGTGCCACCCATACCAGTTACGCTACTGAGGATACTGTAATAGCACCTCGTAGTGGATTGGACCTGGCAACACGGTATCACTTCCAAGTACATATGCACACATTTCACCACTAACAATTACACATCTACCCTAATGATGGATACTGTAGCGATGTCCGAAACGTTGGCTAAAGAAGGAGGTAGCGCAACACGGGATAACTTTCCGAAAACAAATTACAAAAATAATTTTGGTCTTGAAAATCTAAAAACGTATCCACAGAATGTGGTTGTTTGATTTTAAGTAGTATTTAAGTGAATTTTGTTCCGAATCCTTGTCAGAAAATCCTGAATCACAATAATTCTGAATCCTTCTCAGAATATCCTGAATCACAATAATTCGGATAAATATACTATTTTTTATTCCTACTGAATAGGGTTAACCTATATATTTTTTTAAATTTAAAGATATTATAATAATAATAATAATATAATAATAATAATGATTAACTATTGTACTTTAACTATTGTATTCATTTCTTAGTAACAGTAGAGATAATGATATCCTCACTGGGATCTCCCGTGCTGAGGATTTCATTTACATATTATAATTTAATTATAAGAAATTGATATGAATTAGACATAACATATATATGGAGTATTTTTTTTTTAATAATTATAAAGTAAATAAGATAGTGGTTTTTTTATAATTTAGATTACTAGATTTGGTTTTAGTCTGTATTTGATATCAGAATATTTTCTATTTCTGATCTCCCTATATTTAGTATCCAGCTTTTTATTTGAAATTTAAATGTTATAATGTTGAGGTTTTTGAGTGAGAGTGGTATTTTATTGTAGAGTTTAATGCCATAATATAAGAAGCTTTTTTGCCCAAATGTTGTGTTAGTAGTTACTTGTTGGATAAGTTTCTGACCATGAGATCTAGTGTTTCTAATGTACGTATTAGTTGTTATTTCTTGGGTTTTGTACTTATGAATGTAAATGAGTATAGTTTTAGAATATAGTTGTTTAATTGACATGATGTTAAGATTGTTGAACATTTCGTCAGTGCTAGTTCTTACAGGAACTTTCAGTATAATTTTCATTATAGCTTTTTGAGTTTTAATTAGTGGATTTAGTATGTTTTTATTTGCACTGCCCCATCCGATAATACCGTATTCTAACAGTGATTGGCAGAAAGCCATATAAATCTTGATTAAGTCTTTTTTAATGAAGACATTTCTGATAGTTTTGAAAAAATAACTTAGTTTTTTAATTTTATTATTTAAATACATAATGTGTTCGGTCCATTTTAAGTTTTGGTCAATTTTTAGACCCAGATACGTTATATGGTCAACGTTTTCTAATGAGGGACAATCACAATTCTCATTTAAGTGATGCGGGCTATGGATTTTCAAGTTCAGGTTTTCTTCAGAGTTTTTCTTATTTTTTTTATTTTAAAAGTGATGAATTTGGTTTTATTAGCATTAAGTGTAAGTGAATAGTAGTCTAGCCATTTTTTAATCCTATTAAGTGTGTCTTCTGCTTTCTTAAATGTTTCTGTCCAATTATTCCCATTTATTAGGAGAACAGTATCATCCGCAAAACTGATGATTTCTCCTTCACATTCTATGTGGCATAGATCATTAATGTAAATAAGGAACAGAATCGGACCCAGAATACTTCCTTGCGGCACCCCGAATTCGACATCAATACACTCACTGATTATGTTATTAAGTTTCACAGTTTGCTTTCTATTTCCCATGTAACTTTTAAAAAATATCAATTCATTATCAGTAATCCCTATGTTCTCTAGTTTTTCAAAAAGATGTGAGTGATTTATTGTGTCGAAGGCTTTAGAAAGGTCGAGAAATATGCCAATGCATTTTTTATGTAAGTCTAGAGAATTTTTAATATATTCAATTACTAAGGCTATGGCGTTAGATGTTCCTAGATTTTTTCTGAAACCAAATTGTTTTGGTGATAATAGTTTATTTGATTCTAGGTACTCGACGAGTTGAGTTTTAACTGTTATTTCTAAGATTTTAGATAATGTGTTTAGAATTGTGATTGGTCTGTAGTTATTGATATCTTTACGATTTCCTGATTTAAAGATTGGTGTAATAATCCCTATTTTGAGTTGAGATGGAAATCTGCTTTCCGTGATAGATTTATTTATTAGAAAGAGTATCGGTTTGGTAATTTCATCTTGTAAGAATTTTATTGTTTTCATTGTGATTTCATCACTACCAGATGAAGATGTTGGTTTGAATTTAGATAACATTAGAGTTAGTTCTTGTTTAGTGATTTGTTTTAGAGCAAATTTAATCCTTTGTGGATTTGGGTGTTTGTTTATGTTCGGGTTAAAGTGTTGAGGTTTGGTTATTTTGTTGGCTAAATTCGAGCCTATGTTTGCAAAAAAGTTGTTAGTGTAGTTAATTACTTTATGTTCGTTTTTGTTTAGCGAGAGTGTACCGTTATCTGTGTTGATTTCTTCCAATGGGTTTGTTTTGTTTTGATCTGTGTAGGTGATTTCTTTAATTATTTGCCAGATAAGTTTTGGATTATTATTGGATTGCTTTATTTTAGATCTGTAGTAATTTTGTTTAGCCGATTTAGTAAGATTGGAGCAGATGTTTCTATAGTTTTTGTAAAATAGTTTAAGGGAAAGGTCATAAGGATTGTTTTTACTTGCTGATGGATCTTGTCTCTTTTTCTTATACATTTAAGTAGGCCAGGTGTGATCCAAGCTTTTTTGATAATTTTATTGTGTGAATGTGTGTAAGTTTTTATTGAAGTGTGGTTTTGTATTTTTAATTGCAAGTGTTCAATAAATATTTTCCAAGCAACTTCTAGGTCTTCAGCATTATATATTGACTCCCAGGTTTCAGTTTGTAGTGATTTTTTTAGTTTTATGTAGTCTATAACATGTCTATTCCACGTTAAATTTTGAGTCGATGGTCGATTTTTCTTTGCACGAATGTTAAGAATTAAAGTGTAGTGATCAGTGATGGTGGATTGATGTATGATTGTGGAGTAGTTTTTATTTGTTTTTGTCATTATGTGGTCAATGCAAGTTTGCGAGGGGATTGATTTATTCATTTTGTGATCCACTCTAGTTGGTTCCCTTATGGCGGCAGACATCCCGTGGGAGAGGAGGAGTAATTTGTACTCCTGTGTTTGTGGATGTATCCAGTATATTAATGTTGATGTCCCCAATAATGAACAGGTTCCTGATGTTTCGTTCTTGAAGTAGTATGGAGTCTAGTGATCCAAGAAATGGTGATAAATTTGTAGTTGAAGGCGATCTGTAGATAGCGAAGATGCATATATCTTGATCGAGTTTTATTTTCAAACAGTTTGCGTCTTGTAGTTCGATTTCTTCTATTTTGCATTCTATCTTTTTTTACAATATACAATTACTCCGTCGATTATCGTCGATTATCGGTCGTCGTCAATGAGGAAATTGCGTTGGGCAGAGAAAATGAAATTAAAATCAATGATGAGATTGAGGAGGTGATTGGGCCAAATGATGAATCAAAAATTACCGAAATCTCAGAAAGACCACAAAGAACTATAAAGATGCCTAAAAAGTTTGATGATCATGTAGTGTACGTAAATTATACTAATGCTATTGTACCAGAAAGTTATGAAGAAGCAATTAACAGTCCTGAATCTAAGAAATGGGTTAATGCAATGAATGAAGAATTGGAGAGTCTCAAGATAAATCAGACCTGGTCTGTAGTTGAAATTCCTGAAGATAAACCAATTATCGAAGTTAAATGGATTTATACGATTAAGTCTAATGGGAAATATAAAGCGCGGGTTGTAGCAAAGGGTTTTCACCAAGTATTTCAAGAAAATGAGGAAATTTACTCACCCGTCGCAAAGATGAATACGTTAAAGATTTTGCTTTCAATTGCTTGTGTTAATGGATGGAAAATTGAGCAGATGGATGTGCAAACAGCCTTCCTCAATGGACAAATCAAGTCAGAAGTTTTTATTCACCCACCAGAAGGGTATCAGATCAGTAATAATCGAGTTTGTTTATTGAGAAAAGCTTTGTACGGTTTAAGGGAGAGTCCACGTGACTGGTATGAATGTTTCAATGAATATATGACAGAATTAAAGTTTGAGAGATCTAAATACGATTATTGTTTATATACAGGTGTTATGAATGGCAACAAATTGTACGTGATATTGTATGTTGATGATTTGTTGATCTGTGGCTCTAACGAAGGAGAAATATCTGAACTAAAAGCACTATTGAAAAGAAGATTTCGTATGAAAGACTTGGGTCAAGTGCAACATTATGTGGGTATTGAAGTTGAGTACGATTCAGATAAGAAAGAATTATTCCTATGTCAAGAAAAATATATTGAGAGTCTTGCAAAACAGTATCAAATTGAGAATTCAAAGAAGTATGATACTCCTATGGAAGTAAATCTAAAATTAGAGTCAGTAGTGATCTCAGATTATTCGATAAAATACAGAAATTTAATCGGAGCATTATTATTCATTGCTAATGGAACACGTCCTGATATTTCATTTTCAGTTAATTATTTGAGTCGATTCCAAGGGGGTTATGATCATGAACATTATCAGTATGCACTAAGAATCTTGAAGTATACAATTCAAATTATGAAACACAAATTAATGCTTTCGTAGATGCTGATTGGGCATCGGATGTTGTTGACAGGAAGTCTACTACTGGCATACTTATTCGAGTTTTTGGAAATGTAATTTTGTGGAAAACAATCAAGCAAAAAGTAGTTTCAAGAGCATCTACTCATGCAGAGTATTATGCACTAGCAGACTGTGTGGAAGAAGTTTTGCCAATCAGAGGTATTTTAAATGATTTTGATGTTCAGTTAACTGGTCCTGTACCAATTTTTGAAGATAATACAGGTGCTATAGCTTTGGCTAAAGGTGGTAAATTTTCAAAAAAATCAAAACACATTGATACTAGTTACCACTTTGTTTATGATTATGAGAAAAAGAAAGTAGTTGATGTTGAAAAGATTCATACTGACGACCAACTAGCTGACATACTCACTAAGTCATTAGGCAAAACAAAGTTTGTAAACTTCCGCGAACTGTTGGGATTAAAAATGATTTAATATGTGCTGTGAAAAACTCTTGCAAAATCAAGGAGGTGTGTTGAGAAAAGTGATTTTCTAGTTTTTGTAGAGATAGTTGGCAACACTAAAAAGAAGAAAAGATTTTGTTGTTGATAAAATGGCGAACACAAGATTGTAACGGTTTCATGTAATAATTCAAGTATTTTCTATTAATAAATAAATATGTTTAAAAGTTAAAACATAAGTGTTCATTTTATTTGGTTTATTTAACAATATGTTTTGGTGAATCCATGATTTGTGACAATTTGTTTATGATATCGTCATATTTATCGTTAATAAAGTTGGTAAACGTTTTTATTTCTTGAAGCTCGGTTTGTATTTTTTTAAACATAACTGATTTCATTTCGTCGAATTTTGAGTTGATGAATTCGAATATTGGGTCATCTTTGGTATTTTTGTTAGACCTTGTTTCCATGATTTTAGTTGGTTTGGACATGGGCAAAATAAATGATTCAATGTGCACTAAAAAAACTTTGACCGATTTTCTGCGAACTGTCACTTCCACTTTAATGATCTCATTAAAGTGGAAGATCAAGATAATATGATCTCAATTAATGAAACTAGTAGTGTATTTCTTTTTAATTCTTATTTTATTAAGTGAACCTTTAGTTGAATTCTTGGTCATTTTGTTGGTGGTTATTTTGAGTCTGCACTTTTTTCCTTTTAGTGTGTGTTTTGAACAGGCAATTTATACTAAATATAATTTTCTTTAAATTCCGTAAAGTTTTAATTCGGATCGTTTCTATTTATGTTATTTATAAAATCAACCAAAATGTGTAGAGCATGTTAATGTTTTTAATATTTATAATTAAATAGGTATGTTTATTATTATGTCAGAAATTTTATTCTATATCTAATTTAATGTTTTTTTCTTTTTTCATTTTATGCGATCGATATTACATAAACGGTTAATTAGTTTGTGCAGTTTAGTTTAGGGGATATTAATTATTTACAATTATTCGGATAATATAGTCATCATTTGACTAAGGCATTTACACGTTTTAGACATAAGTAACTAGCTATAAGTCTTAGATATAAGTTACCAGCTATAAATCTTAGATTTAAGTTACTAGCTATAAGTCTTAGTACTAGTCACTAGTTATAATTGTAAATCTTACTTGTAAGCCAGTTATATTTATTCTTATATATATGTATTTGTTCAGCGCTCTTGAGGTGATTTTTAATTAAAACGGCGCTTTATAAATTAACCAAATAATTTTATTGTGACTATTATTATCATGTGCAGTACCCAGAAAACTTTCTTGTTGAGAGTCTCGTTCACCAAGGAGCCCGATGAAGATCATCGTAGATCAGTGATCATAGGGTGGTTTATTGCATTTAGTAAACAGCAAACAATCAACTTCTTTATTTGAGATTGTGCTTTCTGTTCACACTGTACGTAGAAATGAAATAACAAGGTTTTAGGGTCTATTCTGAAGGATCAATCTCGTACTTTAAATTTTCCATAACTGGCGTCATGAGTAGTGCTCCTTTATTCAGCGGACTGAACAATAAACCACTTCTTCTTCTTCAATGGCGCTACAGCCCATTTCGAGCCTTGGCCTCCTTCAAAATAAGCCTCCACCGCCCTCTGTCCTCGGCCGTCGTCTTCCAATCTGCAACATGGAGTAATCCTCTTGCATCCTTCCTGACGTCATCCTCCCATCTCAGCCGAGGTCTGCCCGCCTTTCGTTTACCTCCCGGGCATCCTGTTAGAACCTTCTTCGGTACTCGTGTGCTTGGCATTCGGTGCACATGTCCGGCCCATCTTAATCTTTGGAGTCTTAAATGGGTGGAGAGTCTGGGAGCTTGGTAAATATCATTGAGCTCATTATTATAGCTCTCCCTCTCGCACCACTCCTAAGATTCTTCGAATTCTCGCACCACTCCTAAGTACCTTTCTTTCGAAGATGTCCAGCCGTTCCGCTGACTTTGCTATCAGTGTTCCCGCCTCACATCCATAGGCCAAGACCGTTCTGATCATTGTTTTATATTACGTTATTTTGGTTTTCCTATGGACGTTTCGGGATTTGAACACTGGCAGCAACGCGAAGTAAGTTTTGTTAGCGGCTGTAATGCGCTTTCTTACTTCTACTAGGTCTTCATTGTCCTGCTTTATGATGGAGCCCAGGTAGGTAAACTTTTCGACCACTTCGAAATTATAATTGTCTACCAACTATAAACTAATAAACCACTATTATTAACATATATGAATGCAAGGCGGGGACTAGCTACCAGCATAGACTTTATGTTTGTTCCGTCAGCAAGTCAGTAACACGGTAAAAGGAAAGTGACGTACGGCGAGCAGTGAAGGCGGCTAGTTGGCGATGGTCTGCAGACTCGTAAGCCGATTCAACATTCTACGTACAAGCTTCATTATGTTTCATAATCGGTTTATCCGTTGTTTAATATTTTTCGCCACTTGTAATTGTAGCAACTGGCGCTCTTAGAATTAAGCATGATAAGATTTAAACTTTTTGATAGTTAGAAACTCTATACGCCGCATACAGATTAAATTTAAACCAGTTTTGTAAAATTTAATTTAATTTAATCTTAACTCTTGACAGGCCAAGATGACAAACATGACATCCGTAACCATGGGGTCGGCTGATGACCCCGTGTAATCTTTTATTTTTTTGGACATTAAATTTTAAACCATAGAAATCACTTTTTTTTGTTTTGTTATTTGTCCATTTATTGGGCAGGGAATATAACCTATATTTGACAAAATATTTTTTCCGGCGATCAATGATTTTTTCACTTTTTTTTTAAACGGCACATTATGTATTAATCCTTTGGGCAGGAATACCTAAAATATTAAAAACATATTTCATGTATTTAAGCAGATATAAGAAGGATAGTGATTTTGGGGTCTACCTTTGGCCCAGATGGCTGCGGGAAAGTTAATTTAAACTAGTTTTGTAAAATGTAAAATTTTTACCGGATTCTTCCGATGACACATTTCGAATGAAAACATTCTCTTATTAGAAGTGAAGGTACTTAAAAAATTCTAGTTGCGGGATATGCAGTAGCGTAACGAGTGGGGTGGACCGCCCCGGTGCCACCCGACGGTGGGGTGACACTACACCCGACGCAGTGCCGTAGCAAGCATGATTTTTCCCCCATTATTTTTTTTTTGTGAAATTCAAAACACAAATTTTGACTTCCTAAAATATAAAAAAAAACATTTCTTGCTAGTCAAATACGTAAAAAAAAATTTTTATCCTCAAAATTAAAACACTTTTAAAAACACAAACAGAATAACAACTTTTTCAACAATCCATAGGTGATAATTTCCTTCGCGAGTTCCCGTCAATCACAATGTACGAAAGAAATGAGAATGACACAGGGGAAAACCAAGGAATATTTCACGGGAATCCCCAATAAATCAATAGTAAGAGATGGAACGAAAATAAAATGACAGAATTTTTGGGGAATGCTGACTGACCGAGTCATATAGCTACAAATAACAGAAAAAAAACAAACTGTCAAATAGTATAAGCTTTCCCTGACGAAGGAACGTTTGTTCCGAAACCGGTCGGATTTGCACATCAAATAAGGGGTTTATACAAAGTAAAATTATTTTATTTTTCTATAATGGATAACCACAAAGTAATAGCTACATTCAAAAATACAAATAACAGAGTTCCGTGTGGAGTCTTCAATTCTAATATGCTGTAAAAATCTGAAGAAAATCATTTGTTGCCATGAAAACAAAATAACCAATACTTAGGCTAAAACCATTTTTGTGTTCAGAGTGTAACGATAAAATTCCAATCGTGATATAAATAGTAAAGGGGGCGTTCAAGTATAACGTAATGCAATTTTTGAAAATTTTTGACCCTCTTTTCCCCTATGCAACGCGCCGTAACATTTTTCTGCACCTCCCTCCTCCTAAACGTTACGTAACACCCAAGTGACTATTTTTACCTAAAAGTCTCAATTAAATTGCGCAAAGTACTGGAAAGTCGCTTAAATACCTTTGTCTTTTTTTAATCGCGTTTGCGGTAATAATAAAACAAGATAATTCAAACTCTCAATAGGTCCATGCGTATATTGTTTATTTTATTGTTTTAAATTGTATTTCATAAACAAATTGGGAAAATATTATCATTTTTATCGGCCTTTCATTCCTTTCGGATCTCCACAATTTAATACTGTCTTACCTTTAATACACCTACATGGTTTTACATTCATATTTTGTTTTACATTAGCTACACTGAGGAGGCCCTGAAGAAAGTAATTTTACAAAGGTTTCCATATGGAGCAACACTTTACTCCACTATGATTTATAAGCTCACTCAGAGTGTAGTAAAACCTTCTTCATGATCTAAATGCAGTTATACAAGTCCTTAAAACAGAGATTTAAAAGTCCACACTATGATTCACAGAAGAGAAAAACCTTTTTCATGTTCTGATTGTAACTATTCGGGTTCTCAAAAGGGATACTTATGAAGTCAGTTGCTGACTCAGTGCGGAGAAAAACTTTTTCATGTTTCAACTGCAACTATTCATATACTATGAAGAGAAATCTAAAAATCACACGTTTACCGACAGTGGAAAAAAACCTTGTTCATGTCCTGAATGCAACTATTCTGATTCTCGAAAAAAATAACTAAAACGGCACTTGCTAACTCACAGTGATGAAAAACCTTTTTCTTGTCTCGACTGTAACTAATCATGCCCTACAAAACGGTATCTAAAAATTGACATGCTTACCCATACAGGACAAAAACCTTTTTCATGTCCCGACTGCAGTAATACAAGTTTTCAAAGGGAAGATTTAAAAATCCGCAGTATGATTCACAGAAGAGAAAAATCTTTTTTTGGTCCTGATTGTAACTATTCGTGTTCTCAAAAGAGATACATAAGAAGTCAGTTGCTGAGAAAAACCTTTTTCATGTTCCAACTGCAACTTTTCATGTACGACGAAGAGAAATATAAAAATCACACGTTTACCGACAGTGGTAAAAACCCTATTTCTTGTCCTGACTGCAATTATTTTTATTTTCGAAAAAAATTAATAAAACGGCACTTGCTAACTCACAGTGATCAAAAAACCTTTTTCTTGTCCCGACTGTAACTGTTCATGCTCTACAAATTCACACCTACCTACCTTGTTTTTCAAACTGGTCTTTCAGCACTAATAAACACGCTAACACAATAATAACTTCTTCACTAATTCACGTCAGTCCATAGATAACAATTCACTTCACGAGTCTACGTAAATCACAATATACGAACGAAATTAGAATGACACATGGAATATTTCAGGGAAATCCCCGACTAGGCTAGGAACAAAAAAACATTTTAGGAATCCCGGACCAACCAAGCCATCGCATGCGGTCCGCGAGGCCTTTTGGTGCGGCCCGCGGGCACTTTTGGTGCGGCCTGCTGAAAGAACCACAAAAAATTACACAGAACGGGATGGGTTTTTCACGGTGTTTCAGATACATTTATTGATACAGTATAATAACATATTTTATTTTATTTAAATCCACTTTACTTCCGCAACGATGACTAAAAATAATGTTTATGACAGACTGCCTAATGGTAAGCCCACACTGCGGCCAACGTTCCAACTTCAAACGTTTGGACGATCGTGTGGAGGGGTGTTCGTGCGTCGGAAGTTCGAGATGGAAAGTTGGGGTTCACGTCGGCCAACTCACACGAACCAGCCTGCCGCAGCTGTCCACACCGTGCCGCGTACTATTAAAAGGACTATATTATTACGGAGAGTGGTATAATAATTGTTAGAAAACATGTCGTGTATATAAGTATATGATTATACGTTCGAAATAATTGTAGGCAACTGAAAAAGATACAGCGTAGCTACAGCTGTTTCATGTCCGCAATTTGGAGTACGGAATTCGGGGTTGGAGGGTTGGCCGCAGCGATCACACGATCGGTCAACCTTCCAACTCCGAACTAAGTTCGGAGTTGGAAGGTTGGCTTCAGTCTGGACGTAGCATAAGACTACCCTCCGAATAGAGTTGCCATCAATCCTGAAATATCGGGACTGTCCCGTACAAGAAAATTAAAAGTTCCGATGGAATTTCACTACCGTTTCACAATAACAAATTGAAATAAAAGTAAATGAGAGGTTTAATCACTTTTTTATTTGTATTTAAACTACTTGCGAGTAACGATTTTGTAATAACGACAAAAAAATGCATCTGAAACAGTGAAAAAACCATCCCATTCTGTGTAATTTTTTGTGGTTCTTTCAGCAGGCCGCACCAAAAGTGCCCGCGGGCCGCACCAAAAAGCCTTGCGGGTTGCAGTTTCCTCACCCCTGTTATAGATGATGAAAACGTTTAACTTTGTTAATAATTTTCCTTTTTTCATATAGGTTTAGATAAAGGTATCGTTAAAATTCAAAAAAATTAACTGAAGATTTCTCAATGCATTTTTTTTCTAATACTAAGTATAAAACATGAATAAAATTTTCTGATAGTTTATGATTTATTCTGTTCTTTTAAAATCATTGCAAACTTGTTTAACTATTATTTGCAAAAAAAAAACATTTTAAGTATGGGCGGCAAAATGCCAACCACGCGAGCACTCACAAATCATGGAAAGGTGCGACTACTCTAGGGTTAAAACAATATATTACTGTAGGTATAGATACATATATTATACATAATTAACTTTGTAAAATATCAATGCGGAACACAGTAGCGTGCGGTGTTGTCGGGGGGCGGGGGGGGGGGTGTACGTTACAAATTTTCTCTTTCGGAAATCGAGGATTTTGCTCAGTAGCACCGGGGTGACGTGGTGTCAACCCCCCCCCCCCCCCAATTTCAACTTCACAAGAGTGTAAAAAATTGGTCCGTCCTGGGGGGGGGGGCGTGTTGATAGAGAATGAATATCAGAAACAGGTTATTTTCGCGTATAAAAAGACCAAGAGGCAAGAAAATAACACCGTATTCAATATTTTTGTGACAATATCCTTCGTAATTTATTTTCCACGGTCGGGTGTCACCTCCCGTCGGGCGGACCGCCCCGGGTGCCACCCGAGGAGGGGGTGACACTCGAATGTGGAGAAAAACCAACGAAAGTGCAAAATTTCCTTAAAAAATATTTTACACGTTAACACTGATTGTTATTTTGCTCTATGGCAGGGGTGGGGAACCTTTTTAGCGTCGCGGGCCATTTGGATGTTCATACTCTAACCCGCGGGCCGCACTCCGATTTCAGTCGCAGGGGGGGGGGGGGGGGGGGGGGCCCCATTCGAATCAAAGAACTGGTTCTACTGCAACTGATTAAAAAATCGTTACGTAACTGCCAACACTCTTTAATTATAGCTACACTCAGAACATGCAAATGGTTTTCCTGAAATTCTGGCTGCATATAGTCTGCAACCAGAATTTTATAACTGCACTTTGAACACGAGAATGGTTTCCGTCAAAATGCACTACACTCAGAACATGAAAATGGATTTCCTCTAATTCTGGCAGCATAAAATAAGAAACTAGAATTTTATAGATGCACTTCCAACATACAAAATGCGTCAGCAAATGAAATAAAACCTGATGCGTTTTCGTTGCATTCTTAACACAGAACTGGTTTTAATTACAGATTGAATCTGTACGCGGGGAATTAAAACTATACTCAGAATTTGAAATTGCTCTCCTCCAATACTGGCAGCACATATGCAACTACAAATTTATAACAGTGTATTAATGTATTTCACACATTTATATTTATGCACTTCACACACGAGAATGGTTTCTTACGAAACGTTAGCGAGATAAAACTCTACCTGAAACTTTTTCGTAGCATTCTAAACACAGAACTGGTTTTATTTATAAAGTGAGTTTGTACGTGGAGAAATAAAACCACAAAGTACGCGATTAGAATTTTATAAATGCACTTCTAACACGAGGAATGCGTCAAAAAATGAAACCCCACCAGGGATTTTTTTCGTTGCATTCTAAACACAGAACTGGTTTCAGTTATTGTGTGAATCTATACACGGAGACTTAAAATTATTGAGTGTAGCCATTTTACTGAGTATATAAAAATGGCTTTTCTCTAATACTGGATGCATTAAGCAACTAGAATTTTATAAGTGCACTTCAAAAACGAGAACGGGTTTCTACGAAATGCGTAAACAGACCAAACCACACATGGAATATTTCATTGAATTTTTTCATGGATTTTTTTCTTTGCATTCACACAAAACTGTTTTTTTTTTTGTCAGAGTGAATTGGATTGTGAGTCCCCAGCTTTAATTAATACTGCACCTGGAACATCAAAATGGTTTTACCTTCGAAGTGCGTCGTGGTTAGGATATTAATCCGCAACAGGAATTTGCATTGTGAACACAAGATTGGTTTTACCTTTAGAATGGATCTGCATAGGAGTCTACTAGTCAACCAGCTTAAATTAAGTTGTTAGAAATACATGGAATTATATTAATGCGAATTATATTAACTTGTCACACTTCTGGCTTAAAAAAAATCATTACAATAATGTAATTTATTGTAATTAGTTAAATAAATATAAAATTATATTGCGGAGAATAAATATGTTACAAAATATAGAAAACCATTCACGTAATCAGATTACAATTTAATTTAAGCTGGTTGACTAGTGGACTCCTATGCAGATTCATTCTAAAGGTAAAACCAATCTTGTGTTCACAATGCAAATTCCTTTTGCGGATTCATCTGCTAACTGCTAACCCTAACGCATTTCGAAGGTAAAACCATTTTGGTGTTCTAGGTGAAGTATTAATTAAAGCTGGGGACACACAATCCAATACGCTCTGACGGAAAAACCAGTTTTGTGTACAAAATGCCATAAAAAAAATCCATGTGTGGTTTCGTCAGCTTACGCATTTCCTTCTCGTTTTTGAAGTGCGTTTAAGTTGTTTTTTTCTGTTAATTAAATATATACAAAATATTTTACTAATTGTGCCATTTAACCATGTAAAATTTTTAGTAACAATATGTAAAAAAAAATCAGAATCAACCCTACCTAAGCCAATCAACCATTTAGTTATAATTGAATCGATGGTTGTAATTCGCATGTTTTAATATTTTATTCTGGGGGGATTTAATTACACAATTTCGTTCCCAGATATACTTTGCCGTACTGCTCCCTGGGACCAAGAGATCCTATCTGTGATTCTGTATTGTTGTGATATATTCATGATCAATTAATGAATAATTTTACTAAGTTTTTCTAGATTTCTGTGTAGGTGGATAGCAACCCTTTTAATGTATTGTGACATGTTTACATATTAAGACATAACATTAAGATATATATCAACGATTAAAGTAATACAGCATGTCACCCTTGATAAATTGATTAAATTGCCAGTTTGAAAAAAGATCTAGGTATTGCAGATACATAATTAAGCAGTATATGAATGATTCTGGTTCGAACTTTACTCAATTGTGAGGGCACAAATGTATTTTAAAATTTGATTTAAATGAAAATAATAGTTGCATATGGAACACGAAAGTAGCTTTGGGGCTACTTTCGTGTTCAAGTATAACGTAACGAAATTTTTGAAGATTTTTGACCCCCCTCCCTCCCCTCCATGTAACGCGCCGTAACGTTTTTTTCACAAAGTGACAATTTTTACCTGAAAGTCACAATTAAGTTGCGCAACGTACTGAAATGTCACACAAGTACATTTTTCTTGATTTAATCGCGTTTGCGGTAATAAATAGAACAAGAGATTTCTAACTGGCGATGCAAGCGTATTTTGCTTAATTTATTTATTGATATTGATATTTAAAAAGTGGAAGTTTATATTATTTCTATCAGCCTTGTATTCCTTCCGGATCACTACAATTTAACACTCTCTTATCTGTAATATACCAACATACTCTTGCAACACATACTTTTATTTACATTAGCTCCACTGAGGAGGCCCTGAGGAAAGTAATTTTCCTAAGGTTTCTATGTGGAACAACACTTTACTTTACTATGATTCACAAGCTGACTCGTAGTGGAGAAAAACCTATTTCGTGTTCCGAATGCAGTTATACAAGTTCTCAAAGGGAAGATTTAAAAAGTCTCAGTATGATTCACAGAAGAGAAAAACCTTTTTCATGTCCTGACTGCAACTATTCCACTTCTTGAAAAAAATACTAAAAACGGCACTTGCTAACTCACAGTGATGAAAAACCTTTTTCTTGTCCCGACTGCGACTATCTATGCGCTACACAACGGTATCCAAAAATATTATATTCGTGTTCTCGAAAGGGATATCTAAGAAGTCACTTGTTTACTCGACTCATAGTGGAGAAAAACCCTTTTCATGTTCCGACTACAACTATTCATGTACTACGAAGAGAAATCTAAAAATCAGATGTTCACACACAGTGGAGAAAAACCCATTTCACATCCTGACTGCAACTATTTTTCTTCTCGAAAAAAAAACTTAAACGGCACTTGCTGATTCACGGTGATAAAAAACCTTTTTCTTGTCCCGACTGCGACTATTCATGCGCTGCACGACGGTATCCAAAAATGCACATGCTTACCCAAACTGGTCAAAAACCTTTTTCATATCCCGATTGCAATTTTTCACATTGTACACAGGAATTTCTTAGAAATCATTTGCTCACTCAAAGTGACAAAACCTTTTACATGGTAAAAATCCACCGTTTTAATTACAGAAGAGAAAAACCTTTTTCATGTCCTGACTGCAAATATTCGTGTTCTCAAAAGTGATATCTAAGAAGTCACTTGCAGACTCGACTCATAGTAGAGAAAAACCTTTTTCATGTTCCGACTGCATCTATTCATGTACTACGAAGAGAAATTTAAGAATCACATGTTTACCCACAGTGAAGAAAAACTTATTTTATGTCCTAACTGCAATTATTCTTCTTTTTCTTGTCCCAACTGCGACTATTCAGGCGCTTCAAAACGGTATATAAAAATTGACATTTTTACCCACACTGGAAAAAAACCTTTTTCATGCCCCGACTGCAATTATTCATATTGTACAAAGGAACTTCTTAGATATCATTTGCTGACTCACGGTGATATAAAATCTCTTACATGTTTCTACTGTGACTATTCATGTTCTACAAAGAGGCACCAACAAATCACTTATTTACCCACAGCCGGCAAAATCATTTTCTTGTCCCGAATGCAGTTATTCAAGTTTACAAAAGGGACATTTTAAAATCCACAGCCCGATTAACAGTTGGGGAAAACCCTTTTCATGTTCTGAGTATAACTATACATGTACTACAAAAATTATCTTTATGTATTAATTTTTTAATTTAGCAGTAAACTAACCTGCATGTTATATTAAAAAGCGTTGTTCTAACTAAAAAAAACTGTTTAACATTCATAAATTATGTTCCATAAATTTTGCATTATTTTTTTTATTTTTTTCTTTTGCTGTTTTTCAAATTTCGTTGCCATTTTTTTTGGTTGCGCTGCGCTGGCATGTCAGCATGAGAGCCCTTATAGGCCATTTACAGCTATTGATATAAATCTCCCGCTTTTGAGGTTATTTTAGTACTAACAAACTCACTTTAACAAGACTGACTACAGCAATTTGTGTTTATGCGTATTTCGTGTTTAAAATACTTACGAATACTGACAACGAAAATAAAATAAAAATTACGCAGAATACAGTCAAGGGACTCTCCGTACAACGTATAAACGAAAAGTTACGTAATACTTGAACGGCCCCTTTTCTACACCTGAGCCAACATTTGTAAAATCAAATTTTCCTTCATTGACCATGGTTAGCTGCAGTCGGTACACGAAATGGTTTTTCACCACTGTGAGTCGGGATAAGTTTCTTTAAGCAACCATGTGGCGATAAATATGAGTGGCTGCAGATGGAACACAAAGAAAACTTTTTTCTGACAGCATGTCTCCTCAAATCGCCCTTCTGTGTACTTGAATAGTTGCAGACGGAACGTGAAATAGGTTTTTCTTCACTGTGAGTCAGGCGTCCTCTGAAATGTCTCTTCTCTGAAGATGAATAGTTGCAGTTAGAACACAAAAAAGGTTTTTCTCCACTTTGAATGAGCATATTGTACCGACGGTGCAAAAGTGACACTTAAACAATTTTTGTCAAAATTGATCTGAGCATGAGAAAAGATAACTAATGTACCTCTTTACTTGGTACGTCGTTTTCGCTTGTGTAGTGCGTTCTGCGTAAGGGCTTGGTTTATGGTTTTGTTGCGTCTAGTCACCACTGGGAGAGATAACGTTTGATTAGTCATTTGCGCGCGCCCCCTTGCATGAATACTCGTCTCTTGGAGCTTCAACGCCACGTATTAATACTTGTGACAATATATTTTTATGTTTTTGGCGCAATAACGACACTTAAATTAATAAATAGTAAAGTTCGATTGTTATGACATAAGTGTCCAGTAAATTGTTTTCTAGTGCCATAACGTTACTTCTGGGAGGGTTGTAAATTTTAAACTTAATATTATTTATTCCAAACTGTGAGATGTTCGCTTTAAGTTTGATATGAAGTTGAAATAATTACCAGTTCATTGGTTTAGACAAGAAGAACCATACATTATAATTTTGTTAAAGGTGCCGGCAACCCGGGCATTTATTAACATAAATAGTTATTGACATATATGTGCGCTACCCGACTCACTAGAGAATATCTGTTCTGAGCTGGGTAGCAGTATCTATAAATTCATATATCAATAAAGATTAAATTAAAAAAAATACAAAAGATAATTAATAAAAATACAAAGTTTAAAAGAAAAACATAAATTAAAATACAAAAGATAACCTACATATAATAATCTAAATACAAAAAAATTTACAAACATATATGAAGTAATTGAATATTTTCAGTATGAAAGTTCTTTTATTAAATTTTAATATATGTTTAAATAACAACAAACAACGTATAAAAAAATTAACACGTTCAGTTTGCAATTAACTTGTTAATGCAATTCCTTTTTTTGTTCATTAACCACGTATTAAAGTTTTTATATTTACGTTTTCTATTGGTTTGAGTTATGTGTTGTGTTTCTTTAAGAAAATGTTGATTATGCAAGGTGCGAGGTAAGATTCATGTTTTTTAGCAAGAGTGGATTTAATTAATATCCTAGTATTGACCAGTCTCTTTAACTCCATATATAATACAGGAATTATCCCACTAGATTGGCTTCGATCCACTTTTGTTACCCTCCCAAAGAAAGCAAAAGCAAGAAAATGTAGTGACCACCGGACAATTAGTTTAATGAGCCACTTATTAAAGATATTTTTGCGAATTATACATGGACGCATATATCGCAAAGTGGAAGAAAAGATAGGTGTTACACAATTTGGCTTTCGAAATCGTTTGGGTACTCGAGAAGCGTTATTTAGTATTCAAGTACTAATCCAAAGGCAGGGCCGGATCTACGAAATCTAGCGCCCTGTGCAGTAGGTACCGATGGCGCCCCCCCCCCCCCTCCTACATTTTTATTTTGATTAAAAATTTGTTTACCCCAATTTTTTTTTTTAATTTAATTTTTTTTTTTACACTAATTTATCAAATAAAATCAAGACATATAAAGGGTGTAACCCTATCTAAAGTTTTCGAATAAATAAGCCACGATCTATGTAATTCTTCTCCATTAGGCAGTTTCTTGTAATAATACTTAGTATTAAATTTACGCTTGTTCGTAATAGGAAAATCAAAATCTTTCAATTGTACAGGACCTTCCTGAACTAATAAACTAATGGAATTTTGAGATAACTTTGGCCAGCATCCGGGATCTTTCAATTCAAGCTCTGAAAACATTTAAACTGCTATCAGTAACGTTATTTTTATCTTATAATAAAAATATTAATTCTATTCATTGTAATCCACAATCCACAACCTCTAACAACCAATAGAAATGTAGTTATAAATTAAAAAATCTAATAATATAACATATAACCTCAAATTTGTACCTTGCATTTCCATTTCCCCTGTGTTCTGTGTTGAGCGAACAAACACGAACGTATCTATGGTATCAACGGCTTACGAAAGACGCTTACACTGATTTTTAGTATTATTACTGACTGTAAAATAACAAATCTAATAGAAATTAATTATAGGTACATTTAAGGAACTTCAACTGTCAAAATAATGATGAAACTGTTAACAAGTTGCAACCTTGCAAACCGTGCGATGTTTATGCTAATGGAATTTTGATTTTACTGAAGATTTCATAAGAAAATGGTATTTAACCATATTCTCCTAGAGACTTAAATCGTGCAAAAGCACTTTGAAAGGCGCCGTCGGTTTGTTTGTTCTGTTGAATAAAAGTACGGCGCTGTGATTGGTTAATCAATTTGGATCGCACTCATTCGTCGTAAAAGACAGTAAAAGATATATGGAAAAATAGATCTTACGTTTAAACTAAATATATGGAATTTGTAAAAAAATTCTGTAACTGACTATAAATTCGTAAATCGTTGAATTTCGTTGAATTAAAACCAGATGCGTGCGCAGTCTGTATCTTTGGAAAGTGTTGCTAGAGCGTAATAATTATTTCGTACTATGGGTAATTTTTAAACGATTCAGGGAATATTATAACAAATTTTTAATACAATATTTATTTTCTCACGGCGCCCCTTCGGAGTTGGCGCCAGGTTTTTTGCACGTTTTTGAACGTATGGCAGATCCGGCGCTGTCCAAAGGTGTAGAGATGTGAATACAAATGTACATGCATGCTTCATTGACTTCCTTAAAGCATTTGATAGAGTTAGACACGACAAAATGATTCAAATTCTGAAAACCTCCGGGATAGACGATAAAGATATTATAAGGATAATAGGTAATCTTTATTGGAACCAGAAAGGAGCAGTAAGAGTAGAGCAATGTCTAACAGATGAAGTAGAAATAAAGAGAGGCGTGCGACAGGGTTGTATTCTTTCACCTATGCTGTTCAACTTATATTCAGAAGAAATATTCAATGAAGCTCTGCAAGAAGCTACTCAAGGTCTTGTTATAAATGGGAAGATTCTGAATAACCTGCGTTATGCAGATGATATGGTACTTCTAACAAGTAACATTGAGGATTTACAACTTTTGCTGAATCAAGTAGTGAAGACTTGTGAGAATTTTGGGCTAGAACTGAATATAAATAAAACAAAATACATGCTCATAAGCAAAAATAACGCATTGGATGAACATCTTTATATTGCTGGAACAAAACTGGAGAAGGTACAAAGTATTGTATACTTGGGCTGCAATGTAAATGATAGATGGGATCCTTTAGTTAAAATCAATGCCGCATTGAGCAAGCTCGTGTAACCTTTATCCGCATGAAAAAAATGTTCTGCAGTCATGATCTCAACCTTGGATTACGAATGCGAATGGTCAGATGCTACGTGTTTTTGTAATATTATTTTATGGAATGGAAGCATGGACGCTTACTGAAGAATTAATTAGGCGACTTGAGGCATTCGAGATGTGGATCTATAGAAGAAACTTAAAATAAGCTGGATGGGCAGGGTCACAAATGAAGATGTTATGGTTCGGATGAATAAAGAAAAGGAAGTAATTAAAACCATAAAAATCCTAAAACTTCAATATCTTGGACACGTGATGAGAGATCCAGGGAAGTATGAGATCTTGCATCTCATAATGCAGGGAAAGATTGCCGGAAGACGGGGCCCTGGAAGAAGGAGAACCTCATGGCTGAAAAACCTGAGACAGTGGTTTGGCCAGTCTACCGTGGCCGTTCCGGGCCGCAGTAAACAAAGTCCGCATAGCCAACATGATAGCCAACGTCCGTTGAACGGACAAGGCACAAGAAGAAGAAGAAGAAGGATTTTATTTTTGGCACTTGTAAATGTTTGTTAGATTTAGCTCTAATGTTCTGGGAGTGAGATATGTGGGAAGGTGACGATTTTATGCAATTTATATGGATAATTTTTTTATGAATAGCTTACTGATATCAAATATTTTATTTTTGATTAAAAGATTTTCAGTGGGATGAAGATATGGTTTTTTGAACACAGTTCTAATAAGTGATTTATGAGCACTATTAAGTAGCTTAATTTATGTGTGTGCGGCTCCACCCCATGCCGATATACCATAAATTAAAATGCTTTGACAAAGGGAAAAGTATACATCTTTCAATAGTTTAGGTGACATAATGTTTCTAATCGTTTTAAAAATGTATATTTGTTTCCGGATTCTCATTACAAGTGAATTTACATGAAGTTGCCATTTTAGTTTGCAAATCGACTGTTAAACCAAAATATTTAATAAGGTATTATTATTATTTTTTTATTATTGTATTGCAGTTTGTGGTTTGTAATGTAGTACATGGACACAAATGTAAAAGCGGGACGGTTTTTGGTTGCCCAGTTTTGGTTTTTCTGAATGTTAAAAATTTGGTTTTCGATGTGTTACGGGTAAGAAGATTTTTGTCGAGCCATTTTATCTCCTTCAAACCAAATTCTGCGCTTTAAAGACCTTTTCACAAGATTGCTCTTTAAAAAGAAATACAGTATCATCTGCGTAGCTGATCACATAATAGCAGTGTTAGAATTTTTAATATGAGGGAGACCATTAATATACATAAGAAAAAGAATAGGGCCTAAGACACTACCCTGAGGCACTCCGTACTTTATTTCTGCTGTGTCACTCAGGCATTTGTTTAGTTCAACTATTTGTTTCCATTTTTTTTATATAACTGATAAACCATTTGAGCTGTTTTCCATTAATGCTAATATTTTCATTGATCATGAGAGATGGTGTCGAAGGCCTTAACCAGGTCTAGAAAAACTCCAATTACTTTAGATCCCTTATCTACGTGTTTTACAATGAAGTTGGCTAGTTCAGAAATTGCCTGTTCTGTGCCCATTTTTGCCCGAAAACCGAATTGATGACAAGAGAGTAAGTTGTGTTTGTCGAGGTAGGATATCAGTCTTTTTTTCATGGCTTTTTCTAGGAGTTTTGATAGAGAGTTAAGTAGTGATATGGGTCTGTAGTTAGAGATTAAAGTTTTATCTCCAGACTTATGGATCGGGATAATACTGGCAATTTTAAGTTTGTCAGGTAAAATACATTGGCAGAAACTTTGATTAAATATATGTAGCAGAGGTATACCGATATATTCTCGAAGATTTATCAGGATTTGCTTAGATATGTTGTCCGGGCCAGGTGCGCAATGAGTTTTGAGTGAAAGAATAAGTTCATTAATTTCTGTTTTATTTACTTTATTAACGTTAAAGGATTGATTTGGCCCCAATGAAGAGCTTTCTTTGACTAGAAGCTCTTCTGTCGTGTGGGTTCTTTGTAAGTATTTTTTTGCTCAATCAAAGCCAACGATGGTAAAATGATCATTAATGTGATTTGCATTTTTTTGGGTTCGTTTTTTTAAAACAGATTTCCACATCAACCAACAATTTATTAATAGAAGTACTGTTCTTAGGTTTTGAATAAGTGGCATGTTTGATAACTCTCCATATTTTTTTGTATCTCCTCCGCTATATCTATTTCTTTCCTTTAGAATTCATGTTTCGCCTGCTTTACTAGTCTATAACATAGGTTTCTGTACAATAAGTAATTGTATTTTAGTTCACTGTCCATTTAATAATAGGATGCTGCACTTTCAATCGCTTCTCTTGAATAATTACATTTTTGCAGAAGTGACGTTTTAGCAGCAAAAGTACGAATGTTCCTTCAAACTTACATTTTGAGAACATGAGTAGCTGCCAACGGAGCACGAAAACGATTTTGTGAGTTGGCATGTGTTTCCTGAAATTTGTCTTCAGCAAACATAAATAGTTACAGACGGAACTCGAAAAAGGTTAACCCCTCTATTAATCGGCAAGTGTTTCTATAAACTACCTTAACTTTCTCCACTGTGAGTTAGCATTATCCTTAAATTGACCCCCTTATGAAAGAGCTTTTTCTCTACTGTGAGTCAGCATGTGTATTTTCAAATAAACATTTTAAGAACAAAGAGCTGCAGACGGAACAATAAAAAAGGTTTTTCCCAATGTGAGTTATTGCGTCTTCCCTCAAATTTTCCGTTTGCGAAAATGTACAAAATGGTGTTTTTTCCACCATGATTTAGCATATGTCTCTTCAAACTACCATTTTCCCACTGTGAGTCAGCATGTGTTTCCTCAAATTTCCCTTTAGCGAACATGAATAGTTGCAGTCAGAACACGAAAAAGGTTTTTCTCCACTGTGAGTCAGAAGATGATTCATCAAATTTCCCTTTTGAGAACATGAGTAGTTGCAAAAGGAACACGTAAAAGGTTTTTCTCCACCGTGAGTCAGAAGATGATTCAGCAAAATTCCCTTTTGAGAACATGAGTAGCTGCAGACGGAACACGAAAAAGGTTTTTCCTTGCAGTGTTTCAGAATATGTTTCTTCAAATAACCTTTTCGAGAACATGAGTAACTGCAGACAGTACACGAAAAAGGTTTTTCTCCACTGTGAGCCAACATATGTGTCTTCAAATTAGCATTACGAGAAAATGAGTAGCTGCAGATGGAACACGAAAAGGGTTTTTTCCCACTGTGTGTGAGTATGTGTGTCCTCAAATTTCCCTTTTGCGAACATGAATAATTGCAGTCAGAACACGAAAAAGGTTTTTCTCTACTGTGGGTCAGCATATGTCTCTTTAAATCATTGTTTCGAGAACATGAGTAGCTGCAAGAGGAACAAGAAAAAGGTTTTTCACTACTGTGGGTCAGCATATGATTCTTTAAATCATTGTTTCGAGAACACGAGTAGCAGCAGACGGAACACGAAAAAGGTTTTTCCCCACTGTGAATCAGCATATGTTTCTTCAAATAACTATTTTGAGAACACGAGTAGCTGCAGACGGAACACGAAAAAGGTTTTCCCCCACTGTGAATCAGCATATGTTTCTTCAAATAACTATTTTGAGAACGTGAGAAGCTGCAGACGGAACACGAAAAAGGTTTTAATCCACTGTGAGTCAAAAAATGATAATTCAAATGTCCCTTTTGAGAAAATGAGTAGCTGCAGATGGAACAAGAAAAGGGTTTTTCTCCAGTATGGGTTCGCATGTGCCGTTTTAACATTGACTTTGTAGAGCAGAAGTATTTACAATGGAAGCAATAAAATCGTTCTTCCACAGAATGCGTCTTCAGATCTGTCAATAAGGCTGAAAGATTGAAAAGTATTTAATTGTTTGGTATAAGTAAAGAATTGTTTATGACAATTAATTAACACGCAAATATTGAGAGTTCGAATGGTGAATTCTAAAGACCGAAAATCGGTTGTACCTGCTGTCTGAGAAATTCTTTCAGAGCGCTCTACGCATTCCTTTTTAACATCGAAGATGTCCACATCAATTTCCGCATAAGGAATCCCCTCCCTATATTCATCTTGGAGCCCTTGTTCTGCCTTGATGGCAAAAGCTTCGACAAAAATGCTACCTGTAATAACAACATTTTTTATTTTATTTAAATTACAGAAAGAGTTGAGAAAATACCAATATTGAACTATTTTAAGAAATATTTTAAAGATTTCATTAACAAGAAGCTTTACTACTAACACCTGAATTAATCATACCAAAATATTGCTCGTATTCTATTAATCCTAAATTAAAACTTTTTTTCGTCTTTCTAAATACAGATATACATAGCTCACCACTTATTTATTAGAGGTATATCGACGGTCACATATAAATATTGTATACTTTTTAATAATGTGATATCGCCCAAAAAAGTAATTACGTTAAGAAAAACTATTAACCTGTGAAGGGACTGAAAAACAGTTGCTTTTTTAATTATTATTTTACACCAAAATTTATTCTATTTCAGAATAACTTGGGCAATATCTATTTTTTTCCGTTACATGTTTGGTTAACTAACTTATTAGCTCCCGTCTAGTGTCACGAAGTAAATGCTGACAGCCAATGTCTATTAAGGTTAGTATTTATTTATTTATATATGCATATATATTACAACACTTTACAAAATTATACTTTGTCTGTCCAACTGGGACAGACAAAGTATAATTTTTTTAGTTTCCGTTTCAGGACAGCCAAATTGTATATTTAGTTCATAATATTCCTAACAACGGGTTTCGTTCAAGATATCACAGGAATTTGCTTCTTTCAAGACAACTTTTTTGAACATTAAAAATTGTATTCTGAACGAAGGGATGGTTTCTTTATATCTTTGAAAGAATCGCAAAGATGTGATTTTTTTTTCAAGGTCATTTTGGTGAACATTAATGATTGGATTCAGAGTGAATGAGTGGTTTCTTTAGTGATATCACAATTAGGAGATTCTTTCCAGGCCATTTAAGAGAACATTCAGCATTGCATTTGGAGAACATTTATTTATTAAGTTGTTAATTTATTTCTTATGGCCTATGGATGTGAGGCGGGAACACTGACAGCAAAGTCAGCGGAACGGCTGGACATCTTCGAAAGAAAGGTACTTCGAAGAATCTTAGGAGCGGTGCGAGAGGGAGAGGCATGGAGAATCCGCCACAATAATGAGCTCTATGATATTTCCCAAGCTCCCAGACTCTCCACCCATTTAAGACTCCAAAGATTAAGATGGGCCGGACATGTGCACCGAATGCCAAGCACACGAGTACCGAAGAAGGTTCTGACAGGACGACCGGGAGGTAAACAAAAGGCGGGCAGACCTAGACTGAGATGGGAGGATGATGTCAGGAAGGATGCAAGAGGATTACTCCATGTTGCAAATTGGAAGACGACAGCCGAGGACAGAGGGCGGTGGAGGCTTATTTTGAAGGAGGCCAAGGCTCGAAATGGGCTGTAGCGCCATTGAAGAAGAAGAAGAAGAAGAAGAAGAATTTATTTCTTTTATTTAACGCCCAGAGGGCTTTCACATAAATAATAAAGGCAGTACCTTCATCTTTAACATGAGAAAAAAAAAGTTTAGATAAAGTTACGATGGAAATAAAAAGTAAATAAATGAAATAAAAATATTAGCAACAAAAATTAAGTACAGTGAGATATATAATATCAATATGTTACCATAAAAAAATACGCACATAATATAAAAATACAACCAACAAATAATTAAAAGTAAGTGATCAAGGTTTGCAAAATTGAAACATTTACCATGTCTTTTACACATAAGTATGTTTCGCTCAGTGTCAAGCCGATGTATCGATGGTACCTACCTCCTGTACCTCTCTCTGCAAGTTGCAGGAGTTCAGAACTATCCAATTTAGAATTTAATATTTTAGGTAAAAAAGTTAACTCATTTTTTTTCAATGAAATTACAAAGGTATTACATTTAATTACAGTAATAATTGCATTTAGAAAAAGTGAATGGTTTCTTTCGGGAGATCACAATTCATAGATTCTTTCCAGGTTATTTTGGAGAAAATTTGCAATCGCATAATTAGAATTTACACATTTATACACCAATATATGACATGTGAATTCCCAATGCATTTATGACTATTTACCCATTAATAAACCAGAATACATAAATTTCCAATGTATTAATATAGAGAATTTAAAACTTATTTTTTGAAATGTCTAGTCGTTATTTTGCAAGAATCAAAGACGAGTCGTTATTTTATACAAATTACAAAAAACCGAGCAAAAGGTTTATTTTTATTCATTAATGTTAAGCCCACACAAACGTTTGGACGATCGTGTGGAGGGGTGTTCGTGCGTCGGAAGTTCGAGTTGGAAGGTTGGAGTTCGAGTTGGCCCGGGATCGCCCTAGAGGTGATCCCGCCGGCCAGCTCACACGAACCAGCCTGCCGCAGCTGTCCACACAAGGGTCTGCGAACGGCAGGCTGTCAAGACGCGCGTGCCGCGTACTATTTAAATGACAATATTATTACGGAGAGTGGTATAACAATTGTTTAACAACATGTTTTGTATATAAGTTAATAATTATACGTGCGTAATAATTATAGGCAACTGATATAAGATACAGCGTAGCTACAGCTGTTCGATGTCCACCATTTTAAAGTTCGGAATTCGGGGTTGGAGGGTTGGCCGTAGCCACCACACGATCGGCCAACCTTCCAACTCCAAACTAAGTTCAGAGTTGGGAGGTTGGCTTTGGTGTGGAAGTTCAATAACATAAACTTTTTAGTACACATTAGGTATGTGAGATTGTGTTAGCATATGTTCGTTCTCGCCTCTCATTCAATTCAACATTGTCAATTTATCAATATTTTTACTAACGAGTTGTCGTTTAGGATTGTGAATTCGGAGAAATCATTTCTAGGGTTGCCAGCGTGCATCGATTCGTATTTATTCCATATCAATATCGCCTCGGCTGGCAACAGTGAAACCGTGCTTGCTATATCGATAGAAAATCGTCAGAAGTTACGCCAATCGATCCTTTATTGTAACCTCATACGATTTTTCTGAACCTGACTCCTAGGTACTAGATGAAGCCATCGCTTCGAAAGACTCGGCTATCCTGTAGTCCAGGGGTGCCCAAACTTGAACTGCTGGCGATCTACCTCAATATTATTGGACTCCGGTGGATCGACTCGACTCTGACAGGTGTACATCTAGGTAGGCATTTTGGTACTTCAACCACAGATTTTCAAGCGCTGGGGGGGGTGGGGTAGAATGTAACCTCATTTTATATCCCATGTGACGAGAATACTTACAATAAAAATCATGTTTATAAATCTACTTAAAAGCTACTACAAATTTGTAACTGCTTTCGATGATCGAGAATGGTATCCATGTAAAAAGATTTAGCATGTTATTGAATTTATCGTTATATTGTGAACACAAAACTGGTCTCAATTAAATCTGTATGCGGTGAATTAAAACTACACTCCGAACATGAAAATGGTTTTTCTTTGATTCTGGCAGCACATAAAAAGTCTGAAACTAGAATTTTATAATTGCACTTCGAATAAGATAATGTTTTCCTTCGAAATGTGTCAGCAGGTGAATCCGCAACTGGAATTTTACATTCTGAACACAAAATTGGTTTAAATTAAATCTGTGTGCGGTGAATTAAAACTACACTTAGAACATAAATTTTTTTTTTTATGCTGGCAGTACGTAAATAGTCAACAACTACAATTTTATAATTGCACTTCGAATAAGATAATGTTTTTCTTTCGAAATGTGTCAGCAGATGAATCAACAATCGGAATTTTACATTCTGAACACGAAACTGGTTTTAATTAAATCTGTTTGCAGCGAATTAAAACTACACTCAGAACATGAAAATGATTTCTCTTTGATTCTGGCAGCACGTACACGGTGTATATACAAAAATGGTGAATTTTAGGAACTTTCTTAGAAGGTGGGAAAAAAGGAAGCGTAAAACTCTGGTTGATGTAGCAGTCTGGATGATGACGTCCACATAAGATTCATATTTCACGTAAAAATGTTTCAAATGTGCAAAGATTGTAATAGGTTATAACCGACAGTATAATTTTGATGATTTTAGTAAACTTCTTTCGTACTTGCATTCTAGAACACGACGTGGAAACTTAGTCATGGAAAACAATGTTCGCGTGTTGACTGTTATCGGTTTCGCCACAGAATAAGTAATAAAAAATTCCATGCTCATTTCAATCGATCAAAATGAAAGTGCGACAATAATATGAATTGAAACGGGTTAAACATTTTAAAAGATATTATTATTGTTAAATTTTTGCCGCCCCTTAAAAGTGCCGCCCGGGGTAATTCTTCCTCCCGATCGTTATTAAAATGGTACGTTTTACTTCTGCCGCACCACTGTATTATTTACTAATAAACTTCATATCGCCTTATAGTTACAACTCGGACTGGCTGACTCATAAATAAACCAAACCACACACTAGAAACTAGATCGATAACTTCGTTCTTCAAAGGGGGAAATTTTCGATAATATTTTACCTGATGAAACTGCAATAATTAGACGATTTTTCTTTTCTATGGTGTCTTGTGACGTCACACTCCTTAGATGAGAATAGAGTGAAAAATAAAAAAGGCGCGACCGTTGACAATATAAGATCCAAATAAATTGTAAACTAAAAGTCATGAAAAATGTGCGGTTTTATTTAGGCCTAATTGAGGATCATCTGAAACAAAAACTGTGAAAAGATCTATTTACATCGGCAAATTTTCTCGAGATCGACTCTAAAAGCACTCGCGATCGACGGTTTGGGCACCCCTGCTGTAGTCTGTAGTCATTTGCTGTCAAGCCAACTGTTCGATACCTTTCGATATGATGGGCTAAAAACCCAGAATAGCTTCTGGTTAAAAGAAAGTGAGCGCCTATATTACAAAATTAATTAGAATATATTTTGACCTTCCCGCGGCCCGAATCGCCGTGAGTTGCTAGCTAAGAGAATGCTTTCACCAATAATCATAATAAGTGATATACGATATTTCTGAACCTGACTCCTAGGTACTAGATGAAACCATCGCGTCGAAAGGCTCGGCTATCCTGTAGTCTGTCGTCATTTGCTGTCAAGCCAACTGTTCGGTACCTTTCGACAGATAAACTTCTGGAAAAACCAAGTCATCAGGCACCCACAAAGTGAGCGCCTATTTTTCAAAAATAATTAGAATATATTTTGACCCTCCCGCGGCCCAAATCACCGTAAGTTGCTAGCTAAGAGAATGCTTTCACCGATAATCAAGTGATGATAGCAAAACGGGAAAATATTTACAAAATAAGGACACACTTAATGTGCACTTTTTTATTTCAAAGACACTAAATTTCAGTTAGAAAATAATGGGAAGTAAGTATTTAAGTTTCCGGAATTGAAAAATAAAGAATTTTAATAGGTATTTCGTTAAAATAAAATCGATTATTCACTTGGCGGCCATTATCACTGACGTCGAAGTTTTAAGGTTAGTTTTTTTCTCTCTATTTAATCCAAAATATTAGGTTCTTAGTTTGGGTTTAATTAAAAGAAGGAAAAAACTAGCTTAATAATTTAATATTATTTTGTCAAAATATGGCGTGAAGAAAAGATATCAAATTGTCTGATTTTTAATGAAATAGTTAGGTATTAAAATGCATTATTTTCCATTTCTGGAAACTAAGATACTTACTTCTCATTATTATCAAACTGATTAAGTATTTTAGAAATCAAAAATTGCGTGTCCGTATTTTGTAAATATTTATTTTAAAACTATAAACCGGAATGATGAAAGCAAGCATCTTTTATGGCTGCGAAAAATTAAAATAACTTATAAAAGATTTTAACAACTTGGTTTAAACCTGTATTACAACTTACTAACTATCTGAGCAGTCTCCGAATACAGTAAACATTCCTTCTATAAGGGAGGTCGATATTTATATCCGAATATGGTATTATTTCCTCCCCGATTTCCTTCTGGGACTCTTGCTCCGTCTTAATCGAAACACTTCCCGGGTTTTGAAGATCCATGGCACTGCTTTAAAATTTTTTCTGTGTACCTAGTATGATTGTCCAAGCTCAAAATAATTTAAAACTAATAGAACGTTCATTAATCAGAACTGTTTGTAAGTTATACTAAAATCAGCCCTTTCTCATTTGACAAAACGTTTAATAACTCGATGTAATTACATCACAAGCATATTAATATGCTTGTGAAGTCAGCCCGTAGTTGAATGAACATCTGACCGATTATAAACTGAACAAACGCGACACATTAATTAACAAATACCTGCGGAACCGTGAATGTGCTTGAATGAAGAAAAAATGGACGACATTTGGCGAGAGTTGTCCATAGACAAACCTTGACAAATGACGAGAGACTAGACGCGAGTGGCTTGATAATAAATTATTAAAAATGGATATATGGATGACTTCTATAGTTGAGATTTGAGATAATAAAGCGCCAAGATCAAATAAAATATGGTCAACGTTTTATACACATCTTAAAGTAGTGGGCACACGCGCAGATAAAAGGTCTAGCAGATAAATGTTGAACCGCGAGCGCTTATGATACTGACACTTAATAATAATAATAATAATTGGTTTACACAAGCTGGCTTATGAGCATGCTCATTAATGAGTACACCCCTGTCAAAAATAGTCAACAATAATGAGCAGGCTTGGTTTGAGCTTTCTCGTGAACGAGCATGCTCAAAGCCAACATTTGAAAACACATGCTATTTAATGAGCTTGCTCATGTCAAATAGTCAGTTTCATTCGCTCAGAACTAAACAAAATAATATAACTGCTTGCAATGCCATTATTTAAGAATCTTCTGATGTAAAAAAAGTAAGACGTTTGCAAACAAATTTGAAAATGACAAATATTAAAAAATAAATGCAAATTTCAATTGAATGTGGTTTCGTTTCGGAGGTAAAGGAGCTATTGGGGAATTTCGATATCTATTGTGTAGATATATTTTAGTGACCTTGTGTTCCAAATATATTCGTGATTTCCATAAATAAATCATGAAAAACGAGGTTTTTTTCGTCTCTCCAGCGAGCTATTTCGTCATTTTTGTAAAGAATGCGCACATGCGAACTGAGATCGGATTGAAATGACCATGCTCATAAGCCTGTTCGCACATATTGTTAGAGGCTTCCCCTTCCACCCGATAATCCGATGAGCATGCTCATTAATCAAATGGATGTTGATTTGTGAGCATGCTCATTCGACTTCAAATGAGCGTGATCATTACTAGCAACGTCACTGACAGACGTGCTACTAGGTAGCATGCTCTTTTGCGTCTAATGATCAAGTGTGTCCGTAGCATAAAGAGCTAAATACAATACAAATAGTAGGTAGGTACATAGAAAATGTATGGTTCGCTACGGGCACTTTGGAAAAAAGCATCGTGCCGCTCGCAAGCTTGCTTGTAGTTTGAAGTTCAAAAAGGACGATCTCTTTCTCTTTTCACTAGGTATGATGGATGTATTATGTATTTCGAACATTAGTTCTAATTTCCCTTTTTTTAAGTTTTCTTCATTTATTAATTAAATTGTTTACTACATGAATTGGGGATTTTTCGACCACCATGTTAGGCACATCCCCGTGTTGTAGCGGTATAGTTCGAAATGTAATCAGCAGATGAATCTGATGAATACACAACGAAGATTGAATCTGTTTGCGAGTTCCCAGCTTTAATTTGTATTACTCTCATAGTATGATTAAAAAAATATAATTATTGGCATCTATAATAAATAACAAAAGAAAGAGTTGGATTCGTAAACTAAAGTATCGTGACGTACATATACGTACACATACCGCACTGTAGACACCAATCTGTATTAAGCGTAAGCTGCGTAAGGTGAAAGTAGTGGGTGCAATTATAAAATCACAAATCTTCTAAACCAAATCAACGTTACCTCATTTTCCCGTAATTTTTTAATTTGTTTTACAAAATTATAAGAATATTGAGTTACGCCGTTCAACGTTTTAGTGAAATATGGCAACGAACACGGTATCCTTCATATGCGGTTTTTGATGAATTTGCCCAATAATTGGTTGAATTATGAGAAGGTTAAAACTTCAGCAACATTTATTTATTTTAGGATTGTTTTTTGTTATGTTTGGTCATTCTTTTCTATGGCAAGAAAATCTGGAAACTTTGCCAAGAATTAAGAGGGAAGATTTAAAATAAATGCTTTATAAATTTATATCTGCATAGACTTAAAATTCCCTGAACATTCCCAATGGCCAAATACTGAACTAGCTACCTATAAAAAAAACTGATTTTTAGTGGAGTAATGGTGGATGTCAGTTGCAAGATAACCAAATTCAGAATCTAGGCGTACCCAGATTGATAGAATACGTGGTAAATGAAGATATTAGACCACACTACATCTAAATCACGGTGACTGGTTTATGTGCAGTTCCGCTGAGCTGCTTCGAGCTAGTCAGGTAATCCTATCTTAGGCGGGAGAGGGCACCAAAGAACAAGGTAATAACTTACCATGGCTTTGGCCAATCCTTTCAAGATGAACGAAACATTCCTTTTTAATATCAGGATAGTCAATATCTATTTCAGAGTACCTATGCGTTACATTCTTGAGCATTTTCCTCTGCCGCTAGCGTCCCCGGCTCACGTCTCCCGGCAGAAGCCTCATCTCTCTCCTTTTTGACAATCCCGTACTGCAATATTTCATCACAATGGGATGTTGAACTCTCTTCATCGGGGATTGTTTCCGGTTCGAACATTATGAAACCAATATCTGAGATAAGTTTATCCATTTCAATGATTCTGATGATTGCAAAATATCCTGAAAGAAAACTTGTCAGTTTTGTAACACACTTAACGACCACATTGCCGTGAACTTCAAACTAGAATAAAGACAACACACATTGAATATGTATTAAGCGTGCACAGTAAAGCAATTTGAAATCATGAAGTACAATAATCATAAATATTACTTTATTCCGGGAGTATGCTGGGATTGTGCAATGCAATGTAATTCACGATTGTGACATGTCACAATAACGTAACATACAATGAACTATAAAAAAAATAGAAAGGATGGAAATGGATTAACATACGACAACAATAATATAATTTAGAATTATGATCTCTAGTTGCCTTATTAGTACTTGGCTGTTCAATAATTTATAACGTAATGAGGATGGTGATAGCTTAACCTCGTAGTATTAAGAATGTGAATCGACATCTTAACTGTCAGTATGGAATTGAGGTTATGAATGTTAAATCTTGTGTTAAGAATGCTAAGCTCAGGGTAGGTAAAACATGTGAAATTGGTAAGCAATAAAAATGAAATTAAATGCTATAAAGGTAATATAAATTTAATCATTATAACAGGGATTGAACATCAAAGACTCTAATTAATTAAACAATAAATCTCAGGGTGCAGTGACTGCTCCATGATACCAGTCATATCAAATCATATTTCGCTTCTAAGTTAAAAGAAAGATGGAAGGCGCCAGTCGTTTATAAAATGCCCTAGAACTACTAAACGACAAATAGTCTGTTAAATATGAAAGAGAAAACCAATAAAATATAATAACGATACGTGAATGCTACATGATGAGATCTTCTGTTAAATTTCCCGTGAATTATCCGTGAGAATTATCCGTGAGAATTATCCGTGAGAATTATCCGTGAGAATTATCCGTGAGAATTCCATGAGGTCTTCCGCCCGTCGTGTTTCTGTCAGGAGTCACATGTTGTCGCACGTCTCACAAGCCGCCTGGAACCAAACTCCAGTACTTCTCTGCACCCAGCCTCTCGAACTTTTGCGAAGCATGAGCACCAACCCCTGGAATACAAACGGCGTGCCATGCTGCCAACCACAGCGGTCGAATTCATAGAGCATTAAAGTGCCTTGGCGGTTCTTACCGCTACATTACCCCTCCACCAAAAAGAAAATATTTCCTCCTGGAAATCATGAGGTCCATGTGTCACTTCCTGAAGAGAACTGCATACTATGTGAGCCTTGGTCGTAAATGTTAGACATGGAAGACGCCAAATTAGAAAAATTGCCAGCCGGAAAGATCCTGGTGATAGAATTACTCCCAATCCATATAATGTACTTCATGGAGGAAGCGGTGACCACCGTACTGCAATACTGAAGCCATGACATAATGCGATGAACAGAAAGACGCATCAATCTCTGCAGCTTCTCTCCAATTATGATGCATTCAATAACTGATGACCCAAGATGGCCCAAGGTAGAGATGAAACATTTGGTCCGAAATCTCAAATTCAGCGTCTTCTTATATTAATTTCTTCCAAAACTGATGACCCAAGATGGCCCAAGGTAGAGATGAAATTTTTCCCGCGCTGTTAGCTCTACCGTCCAATAAGAATGAAGATGTATGATGATCAAGACTGCATCTTGTGAAACGGAAGAAAATCCTTGAGTGACCGAAAGTGCAAGAAGTTCCATATAGAGTGGAGATCAGAGTATTGCAATGAAATGCGCCATCCGAGTAATGTGATGAACTTCCGATGTGATGGAGTTCGAATGTTGAAGAATGTAGTCCAGATTGTGAGACCCAAATAATCCAGTTTCTTGACGTTCCCTAAAACTGAACCTGCCTAAGATTGGTTTTCTCAAAACAAAATCTAATTAAAGAAGAAACTTTTAAAAATATAACATTAAAAACAGTGCCAAAGTACTAAAAACTTCATCGACTGAGATCCTAAAAGGCAAAAAGTCACCCTGACCATATTGTAAATAACCTTTGAAAAAACATATGGAATGCATCATTTAATTCTATGTATATTATATTGTTAATCACCACAGAAGCACAACGCAATATTCAAATTATAAATATTAATCGATCAAATTCAAAAATGAAAAATGCCATTAAGATTATATTCAATTAGACTTCACAAAAACAGCAAGTAAAATTTATATCAATGAATATTAAATCATTTCCCAAGAAGATAGTGTTGATTATAATTTGAGAACATAGATGTCGCTGAATTCGCCCAGAAAATAATTCCAAATTTATTAAATACTTGACAATGTCTAACTTCAGACTTAAAAAAAAAAAATTTATCTCTATTTCCAAATGTAAAAAAAAAAAATGAAAATAATCATAGTCGAAGTGCAGTAAAAGATCAACATTAATATTCAAATATGAACTCATAAAAATCAATCTGAAAAAGAGATCAGAAACAGAGTGAACACGTAACACTCAACGTAGAAAATTAATGAAAATTATTTGTTATTTTAAAACAAAAGAAATATCTTTTATTACAATTTTAAATTCTTATAAAAAATAATGTAAAAATATCTTCATTGTAAAATGACCCCGTTTATAATGTGAAAGATAAATTTGTAAAAAAAATTATACTATCTTCCGAAATATTTTCCTGAACAATAAATTAACACGCATAAAAATATATCTGTTAAAAATAAACAACGACAAGACATAAATACTTAATACGTACACATAATCTCGTGTAAATCCTCAAAGAGATAGAATTGTAGTGAAATCTATCACCATTTAATGTAATTTTAATACACCAATTACGATGTGCCACTTGTGTTAAAACACAACCTATGGCCCTATGCCAAAATGAAAATCCGCTATAGCCTCCGAGGAGATGGGAAATGAAAGTTTATCCATTATCCAGAACTAACCAGAACCAGATGAAATATGAAAATCTTATCATCAAGATCAACAATAACCAAGAGTCTGTTTACACATCATTTAAAAATCCTCCGAAGAGATGAAATGAAACCAACTCCCAACTATTAATCATGATAGATCAAACAAAATAGCGTCGCCACGCCCAATACGTATTAACAAGTACTAAACATTCGCATTTACCGCGATAATGATCAGGTAATAATAAGCTGTTCAGAATAAGTATCTGCGACACCAGCTATATGGTACCACCGCAAGAATGACCTGTTTTATGCAGGTACTTACTTCACCACCCAGTGAAAATAACCTGACTATGTATTACGAACACAAGACAAATTACAGGCAGACAAAACGTACACGAACACAATTGAAAAATATGAGCATTTATTTGTGACGGAACAAACCAACGCTGTATTTATCAAATATAAAATATTTAATAACAATTAATAAATAAATAAAATAATCCCTCAAAAGAGACATGGTACTTTATGGAAGTGTAATTTGAT
This sequence comes from Limnephilus marmoratus, assembly GCA_917880885.1. Classification (NCBI taxonomy): domain Eukaryota; kingdom Metazoa; phylum Arthropoda; class Insecta; order Trichoptera; family Limnephilidae; genus Limnephilus; species Limnephilus marmoratus. The sequence goes on along the minus strand of OU862907.1, from coordinate 48,727,472 downwards.
GTGCGCTCAAATTTTATCTGATATCACGCGAGAACCAATTTAAAAATCGCAGTGAATCATGACAAAAATTGTTCAATTAATATTATCAATACAAAATCGACCAAGGTATTATCATGTAATAATGTATTTATTCGACCAAGGTATTATCATGTAATAATGTATTTATTAAGTAATGCCACTACTGACATCTATTATCAAACTATGTAACCTGAATATTACTATGCTTTTAATAAGCGAGGCCTCACAACTCAACGCTAACGACTATCTCTACCTGACCACAGATGTCACTATGAGAAAAAAACATTTCCTGTAAATAATCAAACAAAATTTTGTAAAATCCGTACTAAAAGAAAAAACACAGCACGAACTAACAATATGTTATAACATGTAAAACCCTAAAAGGATGTAATAACAATGCCAGAATGAACCGTAAATTAAACTCCCGAAACGTACATATGAAAAATTCCGATGAAATCAATACGTATGCCCATTTTTAGTAGAAAACCTGAAACAAAATTAAATGTCAAAAGATCTAAAGTTAAAAAATTTAAGAAAATGACCCAATAATTTAAATCCAACAGAACAATAAAACTAAATATTTGAGAGATCAAAGTAATCATTGTGATTTGTAAATCACGATTAAAACCAGCAATTTTCAATCGTGACACACATCAAAATATTATCCGATGCTAACAAAATGAACGAATCTACCCTGATAAAGTTTAATATATTGTGATTTTACAGAATACTGTACAGATACACTGATATCAGAATATAGGTAAAGTTTATCAACCCCCAATAAAATTAGATTTAAATCAATAATTAAACCAAAAAGATTTTAAATCCCCATTAACTAAACGATAGATTTGTCAAAAGGAATGAGCTAAAACATCGATCTTCATGTCAGCTCATCAAATTTGAAAAAACCATCAACTGCAAAAAACGGATCTAATAATTTAAAAAAAAAAATTACCAAAAGAAGATAATAACAGAATTAATGATTTAAAAACTTCCCAAAAGTCAAAATCTGTCAATACAATTATATCCACTAGCAATAAAATAAATGAAAAAAAAATTAAACCCGCTTGTTGCGAAGAACAGGTCCCAGCAAAACCGCAGATCAGCGTGAAGAAATCTGACGTCTAAAATGATTTCAACCGCTTATCATTCGAGAAATACTGGCCATACTGAAAACATATTATGAAAAGTTATTTAAAGAAATAAAATATTTGAAACATGGTTAAAGGAAGAAAAACAAACAAACGGCTGACAAAGATAGCCTTGTTCGTGACAAAAATTCACTTGGGTCGCATGAAAAAATTTTTTTTTTTTTTTTTTTGTCAATACACTAAATCACCAGGATGTTAATGTTCAAAAATACGAAAATCTTTATGAAATAATGAAGAAGCTCAGATCCAGTAAAAGTGTATGGGGCGCAGAATCACCAAGGTCCCTATTCATGAATGAAAAATAAAATTTAGTTGTAAGGAATTTCCTAATAATTTTTAAATAACATCAATAATTCGAAAGTGAAGCTTAACGATCTGGAACAAAATTTCAATCTGAAACCGAATTAAATCACAAGAAAGAATTTTTAAATAATTATTAACTTACATAATTTGATTATTATTGTGGTCCAATTTAAATTGTACTCGGCATAATAACCTATAATCCCAGATTAACGCCATGTGATATCCTGAAGCCATGAATGCTACATTGTGACAAACTGAGGCTAAATGTACCTACATCTTCTGAAAAGAAATCAGAAAAAAATAATTAGACGATTTTGTATTTTCATGTATTGAAAAAAAAACAAGGAATATGATAAAATAGATCGTTCAAATTCAACGAACAATAAAGATTCAAATAGTCATTAATGGTTACAAGGTTTATCATAATTAATCTGCGAGAAGCGAACAAAGTTTGAGCATTAATTAATTATTCACGGCTACAATAATAGTCTCAAAGGGAGTTGAATAAAAGAATTAGTTTGATCCAGGCTGACAAAAGAAAATTTACAATAATACGATATTATAAAAATGTTCAAAATGACTTACATGCGAGTCCATCCAGAAACGCCGATGACCTTACAGAATTCCACACTCAAAAAAAAATGTATACCCACAAGATAATATATTTTAAACGAAACAAAATATGATAAAATAGTACCAAGCACGTTGGGCGCCAAAATATAACGTAATGAGGATGGTGATAGCTTAACCTCGTAGTATTAAGAATGTGAATCGACATCTTAACTGTCAGTATGGAATTGAGGTTATGAATGTTAAATCTTGTGTTAAGAATGCTAAGCTCAGGGTAGGTAAAACATGTGAAATTGGTTAGCAATAAAAATGAAATTAAATGCTATAAAGGTAACATAAATTTAATCATTATAACAGGGATTGAACATCAAAGACTCTAATTAATTAAACAATAAATCTCAGGGTGCAGTGACTGCTCCATGATACCAGTCATATCAAATCATATTTCGCTTCTAAGTTAAAATAAAGATGGAAGGCGCCAGTCGTTTATAAAATGCCCTAGAACTACTAAACGACAAATAGTCTGTTAAATATGAAAGAGAAAACCAATAAAATATAATAACGATACGGTCGATACGTGAATGCTACATGATGAGATCTTCTGTTAAATTTCCCGTGAATTATCCGTGAGAATTATCCGTGAGAATTATCCGTGAGAATTATCCGTGAGAATTCCATGAGGTCTTCCGCCCGTCGTGTTTCTGTCAGGAGTCACATGTTGTCGCACGTCTCACAAGCCGCCTGGAACCAAACTCCAGTACTTCTCTGCACCCAGCCTCTCGAACTTTTGCGAAGCATGAGCACCAACCTCTGGAATACAAATGGCGTGCCATGCTGCCAACCACAGCGGTCGAATTCATAGAGCATTAAAGTGCCTTGGCGGTTCTTACCGCTACAAATTATCAAATACACAAAATAATGTTTCTGCGCCAAAGTCCTCGTTTTGCATTGTTATGATGGATTATTTAAAAAGAAATTTACGCAGACAACGCGAACTCTGGGGTAAAAATAATAGCTTATATTTACTATCGACGGCTGGTTAATATTGGTAAAGTTCGGAATAGAAGAGGAAGGAATGAATGAACTGACGGTATTCGTATAATTCGTATCCATAAGATTTGACATGAGACAGTTTTGAAAACCATAGAAGTACACAAGACATGACTGGCATTATAAGCTAGTGATGTGCTTATACATTTTACGCATAATATCTAGAACGTACAAGGTTTCATTTATTCATATATTATCGTTTTTGTTGCTTTTTAATCTCAAAAACATCAATGACATGTTTACATTTATGTAAGCATGTGGCTTCCTGTAAGGTACGAAGAGTAAAAAAACGGTTTTGTGGAAAAACGTTGTAATTATATGAAATCATATACAGCACTATCTTATACATTCAGCGTAAATTATAGAAAGAAACTATAATTTAATAAATTTATTTTCTAGGCGCCTTTTCAATTAAAACTCTTAAGAATTGTAAGTTTTATGTATTTTAAATATTAAGTTTTATAAAACATAACTGGTTTCGTTTTTTTTTTAATTTTTCTCGGAACTAGAATATTGTTGTATACAACATTTTCCCGCGCAAGTGCTCAGCTATTTTATTCTCAGGTATTCTGATTTCCTTGTAAATGAAACTAACTAAGCTTTTTGAGTTCATTCAGAATTTGATAAGGATAAGTTTTTTTAAACTTATTTTTATTGAGTTAGTTTGTATTGCATTTTGTTGAGAAAAGTGATTTTCTAGTTTTTGTAGAGATTGTTGGCAACACTGAAAGAAAAAAAAAGATTTTGTGGTTGATAAAATGGCGAACACAAGGTTGTAACGGTTTCATGTAATACTTCAAGTATTTTCTATTAATAAATAAATATGTTGTGAAGTTAAAACATAAGTGTTCATTTTATTTGGTTTATTTAACACATTTAAAACACATAAACTTATATTATGTACACGGTTCTATTTCACTGCTTGTAAATTATATTTTTCAGAAAGCATAGCATTTTTTTAAATACATCCATTATTCCATCATTTTTCTGACATTCTGGCATTTCATAACACTTTTTTGTCCTCGAGCAATTCTGTAACTCTGTTATTTCTTAATCAGTTTACATACCTATACAAGGTGTCCGAAAACTCGTAGTACAAGCGGGAAACTGGGGAATCCTCATCACATTTGGAGTCGATTTTGTGGTATAATTTTTTTTGATTTGAGCTTTCGTTTTCGAGTAAATCGAGTCAGAAGTTGATTTTTTTTTTGGTCAAATTCTTATAAATTATTACTGACGATCATAGTACATAACTAGTAAAAAGTATTTAAAAGAAAACAAACAAAGAAATCCGGATTTAAAGCATTATTTTGAAATTATCCACAATTTTATTTCGTATTTTACAGTCATTCCACGGTTAAAATCAGCTGTCATTCTTTTCGCGCTTCCAGGTCAACAAAGTACAATGCGAAATTTGCTGTCCCTTTCTGCGCTCGGTTCGATCAATACAAAAGAAGAGATAAGCAACACTAAGCTTGGCCTTGAACTTACGAACCAAATTCTGTACCCGAAACATACGGATGCAAGTCCAAAAGGCTAAATGTTCAGGAGAGCCAAAAACTATTTTTTCTGTAGTATGGTCTCATAACTTCTTCGGATATCCATGCTGATAGATAACAAAAAAAGTAATTATTAAATCAATTAGTTTTGTTTTAAAAAGGAGCAAAGAGGGGAAACGAAATTTTTAAAACGTAAAGCCTTTAAAAATAATTGTTTAAAAAAAACGCTGACTTGAGTCAACTTTTCAATTTGGGAAGCGGGAATGGGTACCGCCGCCCCGGGAACCTTTATTGGATAACCAACACCTCTGCCATAGGTCACCCCTAATGGTTCGCTACCTTGGTGATTTAGCAGAAGTGTCCGGGTTCATGGGGTTAGGTTTGTCTAGGTCTTGGAGGCGGATGACCAGGACACACTGAAACCTAGATTCCTACCCACCCCTTAAACCCCCTTCCTTCCCAGAACTCTCCTCTCCTTCCCTTCCTTAAAAAAAACCCTCCACACAGCATCCCCAAAGATGACATAGGCCCCGAGGGAAATTATTTTCATCAGGGCCTCCTGTGTGGAGCTCATGTAAAAAAAAAAAACAAAAACATGGACTTGAGTCCTACTGCCTCTAAATGAAGTAGACTATTTTGTTACGACATGTGGTGTATAAAAGGAATAAAGTCCATGGTACATCCTTCTGCTTCTAAGATTGTTATTGCAAAATCCTATTTTTTCTTCATAATGGGACTTCCATCTTTCTGCCACTGATAAACATGATAATTTACTTCAAGAATCGTGGTCTAAACACAAATTAATCAATAAATCGGCTAAAAGTAGAATTTTTGCAAAAATTCAAGTCTGCATCAAAAACTCATTCCTTCAAATTTCGGACTTGGATCCGTTTCACCCTCGGGAACTAAAATAAAAATGGTCGCTATTGTTAACATTCCAATACTGCAATTGGCTACAGTCGTGTTCGAACCAATTTGAACAAGGTTTTTTATTATTTTTTTTTAATAATGTAATAAAATGTATCAATTTGGAAGGCGGGTATGGATACCGCCGCCACGGGAACCATTTATTGGATAACCAACACCTCTGCCGTAGGTGACTCCAGTTACTAATATCTACAGCCTGTATGTCGGACGAATATCTACAGCTCATATGTTAGACTAATATCTACGAACTTCAGAGCGTTGACTAATATCTACAGAGCTAAGGTCGGACGAATATCTATGACGGTCCCAGTGTTGACTAATATCTACAGAGCGTAGGTTGGACTAATATCTACAGAGGGCAGCTGAGCAAGAGGTTGTACGGAGAAGCATAAATTACTTCAATTACGCAATTACTAATTACATAAAGGCTTAATTGTTTAAAGTACATAAAGTTTTTGCATAATATTACGTATTTTGTTGTTTACGAGGACAATAATTTATTGAACAAACATGGAGGTCTTAGTACAAAGATATTTATTTATTTCGAAATGCACGGCACCACAACCTAAACTAACCTAACCTAACTCACATAGAAATAGTCATGGTAACAGACTAAATAATTTAGAAGCACTCGAAATAAAGAAAGCTGTTAAAACAAAAACCCAAATCCTTAATAATCAGCTAAATGAGTCCAATAATTCGATATTAGGGGTTTTTACATACATAAATAAAGTTTTTTTAAACTGCATTATTACGTTATTCCAATATGCTATACGTAATTGCAAATCCAACCTCTGCCAGTGCCGTAGATATTCGTCAACACTTTGGTTCTCATAGATATTAGTCAGCAGTTTGAGCTGTAGATATTCGTAAGCACTTTGGTTCTCATAGATATTAGTTTGATTTTTTCAGTTTTTGAATTCTTGTAGATATTAGTAGACGCTTCCGTCGTAGATCACCCCAAGTAGTTCGCTACGTTTGGTGACTTAGCAGCTGTCCCCGAGTTCACGAGGTGAAGTTTGTCCGAGTCTTGGCGGTGTTTATTTGTCTGTCTACCAGCTGCATGGCTGGAGATCGTGAGAGAGTGGTTGAGGGAGTCCCAGTCGTACTCTCCAGCCGTACTCTCTCGGAACATTGCCTTTATTTTATTTTATTTGTTAGCGTTGTAAACAGTCTGTATAAATTCATTATTTACGTCATTGACCAATAAAATAACGACAAATTATACGACGTATAATATCAATAATATCTTTCAGGAAGTGATTTTATTTGAATTCGAACTGCTAAAGGAAGGAAAGAAAATATTGTGAACTAAAAATAAAAAAAGAGAAATACAGAAATCAATGAACTATTAAGTTATTGGTTAAACATGTGGCATTCAATGGAGTGTTATTTTTTATGCATGCTGTGAATTTATCAAAGTGTTAAACACATCGATATTTGGGCATAATCTGTTAAATGTGCTACAGCTTCTTCTTATAAATACATTAATCATATTCCACCGCGATGGGAGGAATGAATTCATACGTCCGTCACTCCTGGATACACCAGATTCCTTCCCACCCTCATACCCTTTTCCTTCTCAGAACTTCCTCTTCTTCCTTTTCTTAAAATACCCCCCCACACAGCAGCCCCAAAGATGACAAAGGCCCTGAGGGGAATTATTTTCCTCAGGGCCTCCGGTGTGGAGCTCATATAAAAATAAAATAAAATAAAAAAATTATTTTGAACACATTTAATACTACATTAAGCCGCCGCTACCCGTATTTCTGCTGATTTCTTACATATCTCCCTTAAACATTTGAAGTTTTTTTGAAGATTATATCTAGACGCGTTCCATGCTTAAACGCTTATTATAAAATTCCCTCGATAGAAAAAAATCGCAAGGTATGCTCCGAAAATTATTATAAATACGTTTTTGTCAGTTATTTTACAAGTCATAGTTGTGAAAAAATTCACAATGTTTCTTTAAATGATATTTAAGACGCCTTCCATGAGATTTTTGCTCTATTTTAAACGAGTCGTGTTTTATTAATTATTTTCACGCTACAACGCTGTCCGAAACGTTGGTTGAAGAAGAAGAAAACGCAACAACTTCAAAAATCAACCATGAAAATACGTTTGGTCCTGAGAATTTAAAATTACATATTTGATATCGTAATATGATACGATCGAAAATTGGTAGGTACTCGTATATCTCTTTTTGTATGATGTCCGCAATAATGAACTTATTTAACTCATTAATATTATTTAATTAGAAATTAAATAATATTCGTGTTCAGCAAGCACTCTATTGTACTGACCGGATGTTTTCGCGTCGATATTCATTCAAGAAAGCAAGGAATGATGTGCCGCAAAGTACATGCATGCATCTCATTCTAACGGCGTTTGAAAAAACGAAACAGCGCTAGTTCACTCTAGTTCGCATGCAGTTAAGTGCCCTTTGCCCTTAATTAGAAACAGAAACTAACTTAGTTTGTTTTCGCGCTTCGACGTGTATTGTCCTTGTAATTGATTTTATTCGAACAGCGTAAACGCCGTCGCGCTTACACAAACTAACTAACTTATAACTAATTTGGTTCAAATCAAATGTGTGTTTCTTGTGTTTTATTTTTATTTGAAACGTAAATAATAGTGCGTTATTAATAATAGCGTTTAAAAACTTTAAAACAAGGTGTTTTTGTGACGAGTTTGTTATTTTCTTGTGTGATTAATTGTGAATGAAATTAAGTGAATTATTGTGGGATTAATTAGTGGATTACGATGGAATATACCAATGCAGAATATTATGACATGCTAATGTGTCTTGGACGTTCAAATGGCAATGCAACAATGGCAGCAAACGAATATATGGAGAGATTTCCACATCGGAGACAACCAGATCGAAGAGTCATTAATGGAGTAGCAAGACGTCTTCATCAAACTGGAAATGTGCGTTCAAATATGGGCGATACTGGTCGACCAGCGTTACGCAATCATCGTATGGAAGAAAACATATTAGCATGTTTTTATCAAGAGCCAGAACGAAGCCTTCGATCTGTTGGGAGAGAATTAAATATTCGACACCAGGTGGTCTGGGATACCCTTAAGAATGATGGACAACACCCGTACCATTACCGGTGTGTCCAAGCGCTGTTGCCCATGGATAATATCCATAGGAGAGAATTTTGTGAATGGATTATTCAAATGGAGAGACAAAATGGGGGATTTATCGAACATATTCTGTGGACAGATATCATCGACGCATTTGATCAGCTAAAAATTAACCCAGGTATGATTCGAAGAGTTCAACAATCGATCATTCGACGGGCCCAACTGTGCTTGGAATTTAATGGTGATAATTTTGAACAGTTTTTGTGATGTGTTTTTGTAAGTAGGTACGTGTACCTGTGTAAATAATATGACTGTGATTGGTGTGAAGTGTGCGGACTATCTGTGCGTGTGAAATATCTGTGCTTTTAATCAGGGACACTAGAGGTCTAGATTCGTTCAACGTACCTGTGTAAATAATATGACTGTGCAAGTGTTTGAACTACCTGTGCTAATATTAAATGTGTGAAATATCTGTGCTAATAATCAGGGACACTGGAGGTCTAGATTCGTTCAAACTTAAATGTAGATTCGTTCTTTCAAAAAAATTAGAGTCCTTGCGAGAGCCTTGAAGGAGTAACAATCTGTTATTTATACCAGGGCGGGAAAGCGGTGGACACCCTCCAGTGTCATTGATGATAATTTTGATAAATTTGAACAGTTGGTGATAAATGTTTGTGGTGTGTTTTTGGATTTGAAAACATTGCAACAAGATGCGGAGCTGCTACACAACAAAATAAATAGGTACGCTAATTAACCATATTGTAATGCCTAGAATGGTGGGAGAATAAATTATTAAGATGAAAATAAATAAACTATGGACACGAAAAGAGATTTAAATAAATAAACTATGGACACGAAAAAGATAATTTTATAATAACATCTTCCATCTGTCATCATGACATTTCCGCCATTCGAAAATTTCAACCCTAAAAAAGCCGAAATTTTTTTTAAATATTTTTTTTTTCTTAATTTTAAATTTAAAAATGCTTAAATTGAAAATCTTTATGTTTATTTGGGTTCTCTATGTGATGTAGGTTCACCAATTTTCCGCTTGTACTACGAGTTTCCGGACACCGTGTATATTGCATAAAAATGTATATTTTTAATAAAAACAATTTCATCAAGAATTTTGGCATTGTGATTCTTCTCTACTTTCATAAGTAAAAATATAGACGGACAAATCACTGCAAGGGACTGGCACACCCCACCTCCCCATTTTGATTTGAACCCCTCGCCCTCGGGCATGTCTGTTGTTTCTTTGATCTATGGCTTAGCCAAGTATTTTAGCTATTTTTGTTGATTTTTGAATTCTAAGTATAACCACTGGAGCGATCATGCGAAATAAATAAATTTGCTTCGATTGCTTGAGAATTCCCAGATGGTCATTTTTTAAATTTTTTTGTCAACATTAAAAAAATCATACCTTTGAATTTTGACATGGAGACATAAAAACTTATGATAGTGCTATATAGCCAATGAAATAACCTGTATTATACTGTTTATCTCATATTTGTAGGTATTATGAAAAAAAAATGTAAAAAAACCGTAAAGTTTATAATTGCGCAAATCCTGGGTGTTTTTTTACTTGAAACTGCCGTGAGGGATACTTATTCGGGTCAACATAGAATATTTTCGATTTCTGTATATTGTCTGTGGTATACTTGATAATTAAAGGTACATATCTATGGAAAAAATATTTAATTTTATCCGTAAACAGCTGTTCAAAAATTTAGCGGGAAAAAAATATTTTAAAAATTAATTTTAACATTGTTCTAAAATAGTCTACGAAGTTCAGATTTGCCACATCTATGGTCATAATAGATAAAGCATTTCAATAGCTTCGTGTTAAAATAAACGGCTGTCCCAGGAAATGTTTTAAATAATTACAATAAATGTTTTACGAATGGTAGGTAAATGTGGTCCATTTTTGGACCGAAATCAATCGCAGAAAAATAAAAGTGGTCCATTTTTCGACCGAAATCGCTCCAGTGGATAACAACGTTATCTCCAAAAAAAAAACATTAAACATATTTCTTAGTTTAAGTGAAACAACACTTCATTTGCAAATACACCTTACAATACCATAAAATGCAAAAATTTGGGAGGCGGAAATGGGTACCACAGCCCCGGGAACCTTTATTGGATAACCAACACCTGTGCCATAGGTCACCCCAAGTGGTTCGATATGTTTGGTGATTTAGCAGGTTGCCCGGGTTCATGGGGGTGAGGTTTGGTCTACGTCTAGGTCTTGGAGGCGGATGACCAAGACACACTGAACACCAGATTTCTACCCACCCCTTAAACCCTCTTCCTTCCCAGAACTCTCCTCTCCTTCCTTTCCTTAAAAAAACCTCCACACAGCATCCCCAAAGATGACAGGGAAATTATTTTCCTCACGGCCTCCTGCGTGGAGCTCATGTAAAAAAAAATACCTACTTTGAGGGATTAACCCAGCGTGCCCGAAAAGGGATGTAAAAAATCCCCTTGATCCACTTTTTGCAAGACAATTCGATAATTTCTAGTATAATTTAATTCATATTTTTTGTAATCCTAAAAAAATACTAACAAACATTTTGACATTTTTTTGTTTTCCAACATTTAAATCCCGTTGCATTGAAAAATATTGTTTTTCATGAAAATTAATGCAAACGCATTATGCGCATAAATATTGTGTTTGTTTCGATACATTCTCTCTTTGTGTTATTGTGTCATTTGATTTGTTTCACTCTTACTAACACGTGGGATGTCCCATTGTCCCTTCCCCGAAGGGCCCTTTCCGCTAGTTATAACTTGCCTTTGTTGCTCGGAATTCTATTATTTTGCTGAAGACGGTCGGTCAGTTTGGGACCTTTTTTTGGGATCCACACATGTTCCGATTCTGAGGTTCTAAAATGTTTATTATGTATGCTGGGAAACAACTAGTATTAAAATAAATAAAAAAAAAATAAATTGTGGCACTTTCTAGAACGGAAGTTACTGTTAGTATCGCTCAGGTGTAAAACAAGCATTCCGAATTGAAACGTTGATTGAAATGGCTTTAGCCGTGTTTGCTGACCAGATCTGAATAGCCAGATACTTTCCCATCTTTCTCTTCCTGGAACGGTTTGGTAATGACTGATATTTATGTGTATTACTTTTAATAAATTGTGAAATTATTAACCCCGATACAGGCGAACCCTAGTGGGTTTAATAATTACACGCTAAAAATGTATCGAAATTCTAAAGAAGCAATAAATAAATCTTTAACCTCATCAACTAATAATTTAAACTATTTAAATACGTTAGTACATTAGAGTTTTTTATGAAAAATAACATTCATATTTTTTTCCATCCGAAAATGGCTAAAAAATAATTATGTGATATCAGTCCGATTATTTATAACAAAGTGGATGGAAGATGTGAAGATGCTCTTCGTAAAAGATCAAAAAATTAGAAAAAGATGGAATTCTATCATGAAATAGAACAACGGCATCGTACACTTTTTAGGTTACCTAGGTCAATAATGCAAGCTGGTGACGGTTTTCCTGAGGTCATCGACATTGCAACAGATACTGTAGACAAGCCTAAATTTCTCATCGTAAATTCAGCGCACTTGAGGTGATTTTTCACGAAAACGGCTCTTCATAAATTACCCAAATATTATTATTATTATTTTTCTCAATGTGAAATTATTTTTTAAAATGATATTTGCAAAAATCTATTAATATAAAAAAATATCATTGTTTTGTTAAAAATAAGTTCCTTAAAAAAACATTGAAATGCGAAGGTTTATGAATAACCGCAATCGTTTACAAACTATTTTATTTAAAAATAAATCCCACTGTTTGGAAAGCACTGGCAATTATTCTTCGGGCGACCCTTGTGAGAGCTTCCGCCACATTCTGCACCAGACCAAATGCTTGAGAACACGCCACCCAACACGAATGTATTGCGATATATGAGCAGGGGCAGGTATACTGACACCCTTGTTGCATGGGTAATGTTTGGATGGTTAGAATGGGGAAGGTTAAGTAAAACCACCTTAATTACAAAAAGACACAATCAAAAATGTAAGGTATGTTTTTTAAAATAACCTTATTAGACCAAGAATTATTTATTTTAGACATTATTTAGAGTGGTTGGTTAGTCTCTAATTTGAAAGCGAAAGGTTATATGTGTAAAGTTATACCAACATATATGACTGTATACATATATATATAAAGATTTTTTTTTTTTTTTTAATATATTTTTTATTTTTTATTTTTTTTTTTATTATTATTATTTTTTTTAATTAATTGAATTAAAGGAATGAATAAAATGAATCAATTCAAAAGGCCGAGGGAATCAGACTGAATCGATTCACTCCTGGGAATAAATCTGCCCATGTCTAGTCTGAAGTCATCGATTATGCTTTTTATAGCAGGAGAGCAGCTTTGAATCTGAAGAGACTACGGATTCCGGGAATAGAAATATTAATCATTTTAGACGCAGGAATACGCGGGAAATGTAACGTATTGTAATGAACGCCGACCTCATAAATCGACTTCTCTTATATTCAAATCTTGTATTCAATTGGGGAATTCGCCATTAGTAGGAGAAGTCTGTATTGTCAAAAGAAGTGTAAGATTTTTCAGACGTTTGGTGCATTATTTGTATTTTATTTTAAAATATAGTTTTTAGTAATAATATAGATTTTTGTGAATATTCTGTACCTACCTTAATATGTTGTTGTAATATTAACACACATACGTTGTGTTATTTTTGTATAGTGTTTATACTGGATTTAGTTATTTTTTGTTATTATTTTTAAAATAACTTATAAATAACACCTCAAATTCTAATTTTTAATCATTGAATACAATATTAGCGACTCTTTGAAACGAAAATTTGTTGAACAGACAAATCAGAAAAAGTTTCGGTCGCATCTAAGAATTGAACCCAGAAGTTCAGCCTTGTAGGGGACCGGCTCTAACCACTGAGCTAGTACCTACTATCATTTAGGTACTAGCTCATTTTTAAGCTTAGGTACTCTAATTTCGCTAATAAATGTTATATTGCGTTAGAAGAAAGTTAAAAAAATAGAATAGAAACCATGGAAATAACACACCTGCCATAAAAAAGTTGATCCTTTTTTATAGATAAATGAAAAATTAGAATACATTGCGAAATCTCTTAATTTTACACATTATAAATTCCTTCATAATGCCAATAAACATTTCGCAATTCTTCAAAAATAATAGAAATGTGACCAAAATTTTTTATAACGACTTGTGACTATATTATAATGTTATATTATGTATGTAATTCCCAAGTTTTAGTAGTAATTCCAAAAATATCAATAATAAACCATTAATGATTACATAATATGTAGCAACTTTTGCAATGGATAATATCACTTTATAAATATTAATTCCTGCAAAATTCTGCACAAAAAAAATTACAATACCTGAAAAATAATAGTAAGAGACAGTGTAACTTATTAGTGGGAGACCACAATATAATTATAACGGCCGTTGTGTCCAATCTAATGATCAACGGAGGCGTCTACTAATATCTACAGGAATTCCAAAAAATGAAAAAATCGAACTAATATCTATGAGAATCAAAGTGTTGACGAATATCTACAGTACCGGCAGAGGTTGGATTTGCAATTATGTATAGCATATTGGAATAACGTAATATTGCGTATGCAGTTTAAAAAACTTAATTTAGGTAAGTATGTATGTAAAAATCCCGTTGGTCGGATGGTTATAGCGTAATACATTGGTCCTAGGGCCTGGACCGACATAGCTTCTCCCACCCAAGCTTCTCATACCTCCACGCGGTGACCAACGGGCAACGGATTAGAGGGTGAAGTTGATGGTAACCAATCCGTCGGGGGATCCTAAAAGTACGGCTAAAGTGAGAAGCAGTGAGCGTCTGTCCCACAGGTTAGTGGCGGCTCACAAATGGTGGGTGTGGCAACTCGACGTATTCGGGTACTAGTCGTACACACCATATCTAATGGGTATCCAGGCTCATTAGTTTAATCCGATAATTGACCATAAATGGGCAATGATAGCGGATGCAGCCCTAGTTAGTTGGGTCACTCTGGTTCCACGTCTGACGACCATCGGTGGATAAAACAACCATATAGTCAGATACGATTTTAGATTTTCACGGCCAAAAATTATTTTGTTATTAGTTTTTGGGGTATTATGCCAACCATATAGTCAAATAAACCAAAGCTTCATGGATAAACGTACGCAAAGATGCACTAAGTACCCTGTCTGGCAGCGAGGGTGATTTTCTCCTCGGTGATCCAGAGACTGACATCGTGTCAGGGCCAGCTTGCAGGACTCCAGGGGCAAGCAAAATGAAGCGGAGGAAAGACAGTCGTTCTGGGTTTGAAAAGATAAGAGCCATCACTTGGAATCTGGGAACGCTCACAGCAAAAAGCAAAGAATTGGCCGAATTGATGAGAAGACGTAGGATTGATATTGCGTGCATTCAAGAAACCAAATGGAAAAATACCAATATAGACAAGTGCCGATACCTGGAAACACAGACAAATGATTATAAATTATATTACTACGGAGAAAGCAGTACCAGAAATGGAGTAGCCATTGTACTACAGCAGAGGTTTCATGAAAATGTGATAAAAGTAATAGCACCAAATGATAGAATTATAATGTTAAAGTTGGTAATATGTAACGCTATTTACAATGTCATATGTGCATATGCACCACAAATGGGATGTGATAGAGAAGAAAGAGACAGTTTTTGGGACAAGCTGGAAGAATTAATCCAAAACATTCCAAAAAATGAAGCTATCATAATGGGGGCAGACATGAATGGGCATGTGGGGAAGTCAAATAGTGGCCATGATACTAGTCATGGCGGCTTTGGATATGGAGTGCGAAACGAACTAGGAGATGAGCTACTAAATTTCTCAGATGCATACGGTTTCACTATCATCAACACATTCTACCGAAAGAAACCAGAACATCTCATAACCTACAAAAGTGGAAATGCTGCAACACAAATAGATTATTGGCTATGTAGAAACGAAATGAGGAAAACGCTCAGAGACTGTAAAGTTATCCCTGGTGAACCCCTTGCAACACAACATCGCCTACTATTGCTGGAATTACATGTGACGAGACATAAATTGTATAAAGATAAGATAAAACCTACAACCAAAATTAAGTGGTTCAATATCTCAAAAGAAAACGGAAAACAGTTAACATCAAAACTCCAAAACTGGATGCTAGAAAATCTCCAAAAAGAAGATACCCAAAACCCAACTGAAATGTGGAAAGCATTTGAACAAGTATGTTTACAGGAAGCCCAACAACATCTGGGAGTCTCCAAGGGTAAACTGAAAATAAAGAAGGAATCGTGGTGGTGGACAAATGAGTTGCAAACGTGTCTAAAAGAGAAGAAAACTGCTTTCAGAAACTGGTCAAACTGTAAGTGCGATAGCGAGAAAGAGCAACTCCGGATAGTGTATAAACAAGTCAAAAAGACAGCAAAGAAACTAGTTGCCTCTGCACAACATGAGGCAATGAAAGAGCTGTATGATGACCTAGAAACACCAAATGGGGTGCAAAGAATTTACAAAATCGCAGCACACAGGAAAGAAAGGGCCAAATCCATTAGAACACCCAAATACATAGAAGACACTGACGGTGAGTTGATCACAGACGAAACGAAAATATGTCAAAGATGGAAAGATTATTATTCTACATTACTGAATGAAGAATTTCCAAGAACAACTCAAGTGTCAGAGCAACCAGTGCAGGGGCCAGTTGAAGAAATCACTCAAACAGAAGTTAAAGTAGCCATATCACAGATGAAAGTGGGGAAAGCAGTTGGGCCAGACAATATTCCAGTTGAATTATGGAAAGAATGTGGTGAAATAGGACATAAATGGCTGTGCACTCTGTTCAATAAAGTACTGAATGGAGAACCAATGCCAGAAAGCTTTAGGCAGAGTTACCTTCTTCCATTTTACAAAAATAAAGGAGACTCTAGGAAGTGCGACAATTATAGGGGGATAAAGCTTATGTCTCACACCATGAAAATATATGAGAGAATTATCAACACACGAATAAGGAATATTGTAAAAATACACGAAGATCAATGCGGATTTGTGTCGGGAAAATCAACCCGCAAAATATGTACCCGCCTCGGAACAGACTTAGTCTAGTGAGGCGGGCTAATAACTTGTGTGTATATGATTATTATTACAATAAACGACCGGGTTGCCGGCATTAAAAAAAAAAAAAAAAAAAAACAATAGATGCTATTCAAACAGTCAGAATAATAGTTGAAAAACATCGAGATGCAAAAAAAGATTTGCACATGGTATTTATAGACTTGGAAAAAGCATTTGACAGGGTTCCCCGAAGCCTCATATGGGCGGCATTGAGAGCCCACAATGTACCAGAAGGATATGTGCTCTCCATACAAGATATGTACACAAACGTTGAAACTCAAGTAAGATGCACATCAGGGACATCACCAAAATTTCCAATTAAAGTGGGGGTACACCAAGGATCTGTCCTCAGCCCACTGCTATTCATAATGGTCATGAATTATCTAACAAGTCAAGAAATGAACAGTATTCTCAAGACTATGCTTTTTGCAGATGATGTAGTACTGATAGCAGATAATCATTGTGACTTACAGAATAGCCTGGAAAGGTGGAGAAAGATTCTGGAGGATAATGGCCTAAAAATTAGCAGGAAAAAGACTGAATATTTGTATTTCCCATTTGAAGACACAAATGCTGTAACTCCTTCGATGCAACTGGATGGAGTAACATTGGCCAACTGTGATTCATTTAAGTATCTGGGCTCACTAATCCACAGAGATGGAGGATGTGCAGCGGATGTCATCCATAGAATAGGTGTGGGATGGATTAAATTTAGATCCGTAACAGGAATATTGTGTGACTCCAAAATGCCTGTAAAACTGAAAGGAAAGATATACCAGACTATTGTAAGACCCGCAATAATGTATGGCTCCGAATGCTGGACTATGTACAACTCCTACACTAGGCAACTTGAAACAGCAGAGATGCGAATGCTTAGATGGTCGGCAGGAGTATCACTAAGAGATAAGATCAAAAGTTCACGCATTCGTGGTAGCCTGGGTGTCACAGACATTTAAATAGTAAGCTGGAGGAACGACAGTTGAGATGGTATGGACACATAAGACGGAGACCATCGGACCACACAGTGAGGCAGGCAATGTCTATGGAGCTTCATCGACAGTCATCCAGAGGAAGACCGAAGAACTCCTGGATGACTCAATGCGCCAAAATTCTTCAGAAAAACGGCCTGGATGAAGGCGACACCCAGAACAGGAGAAATTACAACCTAAGAACGAGAAGAGCCGACCCCAACAGCCTACCTAGGCAATGAGTTGGGACAGCGCAAGGAAGAAGAGTATGTAAAAATCCCTAATATCGGACCATTGGACACATTTAGCTGATTAGTCCAACCTACGCTCTGTAGATATTAGTTCAACCTACGCTCTGTAGATATTAATCAACACTCTGAAGTTCGTAGATATTAGTTCAACATATGAACTGTAGATATTCGTCCGACATACACGCTGTAGATATTAGTATCTGGAGTCTGATCAACGGCTGAGCCGAAATCTCGACTCAACCCTGCTCAAATGCCCAAAGCACTTGATCGCCACACCAAACTCAAATTTAAGCCTCGTGGCCTCGTGGATTAAACACGCTCGAGGAAAACGTACTTATAAAAACTGACAACAGAGTGAATAAAAATCCGCGAAAACAATCGATCTGTCATCTGTCATCAGTTCACGCTCTTCACTCTTGTCAATTTTTCAATTCTAATTATGAACATTTTGAATATGGTGGAATGGGCAGATATGCTTGATAATAATATCGGGTTATATAGGCGGCGACAAGACGGAGATATAAATTTTATAGACATATTCAATGATACAGAATTTTATAACCGTTTTAGGGTGACTAAAACGTGTTTTTTATACGTTTTGAGCCAAATAAAGGATAACCTGACTTACGCAAGCGAAAGGTAAAGTTTTGTCTTATTCGAGTGTCATTTTTGCAATAACATATGGAATATATTTAGCACTTATCAGATCTGAAAACCTTTTATCTAATGTTATCATGCTTTGTTTATTTCTTTTTTAGAAACTGCCCAGTTTTACCATGCAATCTATTGCTTGTTGCTTTGCGTTTCTACGCAACTGGAAGTTTCCACATAACAAATGGAGACTTTTTTTAAATTTGCCCATCTACGACCAGCAAAATCGTAAAAAATGTTTCTCGTGCCTTGGCAAGTTTAAGGCCTGTCCACATTAATTTACCAATAGGGAAGAGGTGGAAGTAGTGAAAAGGGAGTTCCACGAAATAGCCGGATTCCCCAACGTAATAGGTGCAATTGATTGCACTCACGTCAAAATTCAATCCGTGGGTAAGTGTCAGACAAGCATGTGTTAGTTTTGCCTGCATGTTTTTATGTAGGTACTGTACCAATTAAGTATTGTGTTAACCATCTGATTTCTCCCAAAGGTGGACCAGAAGCTGAAACGTTTATAAATAGGAAGGGCTACTTTTCCATTAACGTGCAGACCATTTCGGATGCCAGAATGAAGATAAGAGACATCGTAGCGAGATGGCCAGGAGCTAGGTACACATGACTCCCTTATATTTCAAGGCTGCCGAGCCAGAGCAATGTTCGAGACAGGGCAGTACCCAAATGGAGCACTTCTTGGAGATAGTGGATACCCATTAAAAGTATATTTATTGTTTAAATATTCAAATACCTTTTTTATAACTTAACTTTAAAATGAATGTGTATGATTAATAGGTACTTATATTTAATAGGTAAATGAGAGTGTATTTGGAAAGCATGTTTATGAGAATTGAGAAGGTGGTAGAGATATTGAAAGAAGGGTAAATGCAGGTGACTCGATTAATGGTGGACTGAACGTGCTTCGAGCTAACTCTCTTCTCACATTAGCTTATTCGGAGAGTCATTTGTCATGTTTTCAGTTGGTTGTTGGTCATTCACTGACCCATAAGGGTTGGGAAATGGAAGGATAGGTACATTTATAAATTAAACAATCTCTTCTTGCTATACAAATGTCTCGTATATTGTAGTAAATGAATCTACTCTACTAGAAAAAGCTTCATTCTCTTTGTGGATGGATTTGGCAGTTAATTTACTGATTTTAAATCTATTTTTGCTGTCATGTCTCTCTTAACTGTCGACGAATGAAAATACATGCAGTTTTGTTAGGTTTTCATGAGCAAATATTAAATATTCAGTACTCGACGTAAAATGTCTTACGAGGTTGAACTTTCAGGAAATTAAAAAAAAAAAAAAACTGTTTTGTTAATTAAGGTTTTTTGAATCTGAACTCTTAACTGTAACCTTTTATAAAACTACAGAAAAAACATTACCCACATAAAGATTCAGCGTTAAAAAACTAGGCAGAAAGTTACAAGTTTTACATAAATAATAGAATAGTTTATAGGAACATAGTATAATTAATCATAACAGTAATTAGCAACACTAATACACCGGAGTGACCAATCACAGGCATCCGGAACGGTGGTGTTGGCAGCTCTCTATGCCGTGAAGGAGCGCATCTAGTGGAGTATCCTTGTTCATCAGGGCGTTTGGAGTGGGAGTCGTGACCCTCGGCAACAGAGACTCGAAGATGAAGTGGCAACATGAAAGCAAATCAAAGAATGATTAAAAAGTACACATAAAAGGCATTCTTATTGATATTGGTCTGCGAAGCTAATGAACGATGACCAATAAACAAGAATCATCATATGAAAGAAAAGAGTTCCCACAAAGCAAAACTAGCCATTAATAGAATATAGGGAGAAAATAATATTGTTTATGGTTACATACATATATATGCACATTATGAGAATATTCGAAACAACTAAATAATAAAAAAAAAACAAGAAAAAAATCATTAAATGCGGAAATACTTAGCGCGTGCACCATTCTCGGGTGCTCCAGCTGAACGTGGATTTTTACTTGATTTTAAGGACATTCTGCAAAAGAAAACAGTATACCTAACATTATTACAAACGTATGTTTTATTTCAGACATATCTGCTGACACCATATCGAAATCCGGAAACACCCAACCAGCACAACTACAACACAAAACATATTAAAAGAAGGAACGCGGTAGAAAGACAATATAGTCCAGTAAACGAATGGTCCAAAAGGAGGTGTAGAGTGCGTGAGCAGGGACCTAAGCGATTCTTTCAGGACTTGTTTAGGTTGCTTAGGGTGTGAACATACTAAAAGTCCTGACGTCTAGGTGGTGAGCTAGGGGGGGGAGGGGGGGGGGAAGGTCCCGATTTTCGGGTTTCCGTTTATATCTCAAAAACGGTGCGTCGCAGAGGAAAACTTTTTTAGAGTAAGTAAAAGCTCATTAGATTATCTACAACTTTTATTCTATACATAATTTTGAAAATCCCAGCCGTTTTTGAGTTATACGCTCCACAAATGTCAATATTTTCTAAAAAAATCATTTTTCCTCACATTTTTCATCAAACATTCCTTCATATCGTCTAAAATATTCATCAAAGAAAGAAATTTATTCAAAAAAAGTTGTAAATAATTTAATTACCTTTTAGAATATATGTACATGTCTAAATAAATCTCCAACCAGTAAATATTTACAGCAATTTTCAGTTTTTTCGTAAAATGTCGTCATTTTCAGAAAAAGCTGTTTTTTCTTACCAAAATGTTAAGATGGGTTTTTTCTTCATGGGAAATTCCTTATTAATTTTTGCACGCAAGAAAGCAGGTAAGTTGTTCTCGAACAGATGATTAGTGAAATTCATTTTATAATCATTATTATTGTGATTGGTAGTTAGGTTAATCGTCGGAGATGCTACAATAACGTGCTACGATGCTGTTCGAGTTGGTGAAAAGGCAATGAATGCGATAGTGGGCTTGACATTCTCAGACATCAAGTTGTCCCGCAAAGATTGGGCATTCCCAATGTCTTCTGTCAGCTCGTCGATAAAAATTCACGTTGAAAAGGTTGCAGTTGACCCAACATTGCTGTTTCAGCGGATGTGTATAAACAAACGATCAGATGAGGACTTGATGAAATTCTTTGAGTATGAGTTGGCCCCATTTCCCTTGGCACTGTTCTTAATAACATCATGTTACACTCTCAACTTTATTTGGATTAAATTTTTCATATCCTCTTTGGACGTGAGGGTCCTGGCAAGCGTTGTTCATCCATGGCATCGTCATTCTCAGTGGTGGGATGTTCTTGCTGAAAGGGCTCTACGTCATCTTCATCGTCGTCCTCGGCAACAGGCAAGCTATTGAGGCATCTCCTTTGGCAGTGAAGGCACGCTGCAGAACAGGTCAGCATTGCTTTTCGGCATCCGCATTTGCCAATTGCACAATCCTTGGTGCAGCGGCAAAATATCATTTTCAGAAGGACCTCCGGTGCTGGAGGATCTTCTGTTGTAATTGGCGCCAGGGTGTCTCCTTCGTGTTTCCACCCTCATTCTTCAGGGGACAGCTCAATCCCGAGCTACTGCTGAACTTGGTGGTATGTCCTATTTCATATCCTATATCATATATATTTGCCACGGACCTTGTGAACGACTGGAAGTGGTACTGGTTAAGGGAGCTCTGTCTTTTTGGCGCCGCATACCATTTCAGGAAGCATTTATTTCCAGCTTCTTCAACCTCGTCGTGAGTAGAGGAGGGGTTGTCAAAGATCATTGCCGCTTGCTTGATCATTTCTGACTCCAAGTACAATTTTGAAAAGCCCACCTTGCTTCTCCTGAAATTTGCAGACGTTGTATCGCATCCGGTAAATGAATGTAAAAATATGATGTGTTCAAATCCACGATGCTGCATCTCTTGGGTGGACAGTGCCAATGTTTTGGTTTTCCCTCGTCCGGGTTTCAGCAACAGAATATCTTAGGTGGGAGGAGTGGAAGCAATCAAAAGGACAGTGAGGTCCACATCCTCACCAAAGACAGCCACAGAGTTGTGAAAGGATAGTTCTACAGCAGTCTTCACGATAAGGACGTCAGCATCATCGGTGGCCTGATGAGTCTGTATCCCATTCTCCCGAAACTTAGTCTGTAGTAAGGATATTAAATTACTTTTGTTGGTAGGATAGGATAAAAAATCTTCCTGTTTAACGGGTATTGATTTGTTCCATGTCAAATTGATGTCGGCTGACCTTCTCAGTCTGTATCGTCGCATCTGTTCTTGTGATTTCGTACTTTTGACTGGATTTGCGTACCCAGCAAATACCACAGTGCGAGTCATTCCAGGATAGTGGTGGTTGACATAGGTGATGTAACGATCACAAATTGCGGCAACGTAGGCATCTTTTTGTCAAATTACTCTGTATAATATAGATAATATGTATAATATGATAGAAATCCTCCGTCCTCAACTATGTTCATCTGAGACAGTAGAACAGTTTTTTTGAAAGGCTCGAATAAGCTATACAGAACAGATTTATTTGTCTTTCGCATCCCACTTTCATTGAACACAGTGCCAAGGGAAATGGGGCCAACTCATACTCAAAGAATTTCATCAAATCCTCATCTGATCGTTTGTTTATACACATCCGCTGAAACAGCAATGTTGGGTAAACTGCAACCTTTTCAACGTGAATTTTTATTGACGAGCTGACAAAAGACATTGGTAATGCCCGATCTTTGCGGGACAACTTGATGTCTGAGAATGTCAAGCCCACTATCGCATTCAATGCCTTTTCACCAACTCGAACAGCATCGTAGCACGTTATTGTAGCATCTCCGACGACTAACCTAATTACCCATCACAATAATAATGATTATAAAATGAATTTCACTAATCATCTGTTCGAGAACAACTTACCTGCTTTCTTTCGTGCAAAAATTAATAAGGAATTTCCCATGAAGAAAAACCCATCTTAACATTTTGGTAAGAAAAAACAGCTTTTTCTGAAAATGACGACATTTTACGAAAAAACTGAAAACTGCTGTAAATATTTACTGGTTGGAGATTTATTTAGACATGTAAATATATTCTAAAAGGTAATTAAATTATTTACAACTTCTTTTGAATAAATTTCTTTTTTTGATGAATATTTTAGACGATATGAAGGAATGTTTGATGAAAAATGTGAGGAAAAATGATTTTTTTAGAAAATATTGACATTTGTGGAGCGTATAACTCAAAAACGGCTGGGATTTTCAAAATTATGTATAGAATAAAAGTTGTAGATAATCTAATGAGCTTTTACTTACTCTAAAAAAGTTTTCCTCTGCGACGCACCGTTTTTGAGATATAAACGGAAACCCGAAAATCGGGACCTTCCCCCCCCTCCCCCCCTAGCTCACCACCTAGACGTCAGGACTTTTAGTATGTTCACACCCTAAGCATCCTAAACAAGTCCTGAAAGAATCGCTTAGGTCCCTGCTCACGCACTCTACAACTCCTTCCTTTACTGGACTAATATGGATTGTGGAAAAGACGATTTCCGGTCTTATCCAATGGCCTACGACTAAACCTCGACACCACGATGGCAGTTATAGTCGCACGTGGAGTTCTTCACAACATATGCATCAATCGTGGGGGGAAATATCCACAAGATTGGATCCTCGGTGTTGGTGATGATCCCAACAATGTGGCATTCAGGAACAATGCAGGGAACAACATCGCCCATTTAAATAGAGACGTTAGTGCAAATAATATGTATGTACAAGCATTATAATATTAACAATTACAACTTTCTAATTTCTTTGTAATTGCCTCCTTAGCTCTCCTCTCCAACTTCAATATATCCAGTTGGATTTCCCATCGGATTTCGGCTTGGGCTGCCTCTGCGACCTTCTGCTTAAGGATTTGCAGTTGTATATCTGATTGGGCTTCTTTTGAGACCCTTGTCGCATAGAGTATTTCTAGTTGGAGTTTCAAATGGGCAGTCTGTATACTCAGGAGGTCGTATTGCAAAAGATACTGGACCTATTTATTATTATTAGTTTATTTTGTAGAACTCCATTTTAAAATTTTTTTTAATTTTATATATTCGATAATATTGTTATCTAATGTATAAAAACAGTTTATTATAAACAAGTTCTGCTTTGTAATTATTATTACGCATTACAGCTGTTTCGCCCTCTGAAGGTAAGTACAGTTTGATAATGCCTGTTATAATGATAATAAACTGTTTTTATACATTAGACTGGACCTTTTGCATTTGAAAATTTTCAGTCTCTAATAACACTCTTTCCGTCGCAAGTTGGGTGGTAGCAACATTTTGCAGGTCACTAAAGAGCGAGTCCTTTGTTGATTTGCTTAAGCACAGTCGCCTCTTGAATGTCTTCCTTGGAACTACGGGTCGAACAGTTGATACCATCATACACTGACATCACTGGACTTTCAGGAAGTGTGAAAACTGGATTTTCATCCTGAACAAAATATAATAAGAATATCAAGTTTTATAACCAGCCACAAGTAATTTAAAAACAAATAATGTGTAAACCTTTCAAAAGACCGTGTAATAAAATAACATTTTATACAAGTACTCATGGGAAAATGAAGAAATTAAAATATTTTGCAGATTAGTTATTTCAAGTAATTAGTTATTGAAGGCCTCCGTGGTCAAGCGGCAAGGCTCACGACTAGCAATCCGGAGGTCGCTTGTTAAAATCCCGGCGTGCGCAAGTAAATTTTATTTGTATTACTTTGTGTTATTCCACAAACTGTTCATTAAAAATAATGAATAGTATATTTGCAGTACATTACAGAGTGGAAGATACTGTCAGTATCACCCAGTTGTAACATCACCATTACAGAATTGAAACATTGAATGAAATGGTTTTAGACATGCTTGGTGACCAGATTTGAATATCCGAGTACTTCCCCATCTTCCCCTTCCTTCCCTAGTACCTTCAGTTTCACAACACACCCCAATTGGAGATTCCGCAGTCTCACCGCACTGATTCCGGGCGGATGGGAGCAGTTGAGACACCAATGCGAACACTGAGATTATTGAGAATTAGGATAAATGAAATAAAAATTACCAGTGTCCATTCCGTAGGCTCTACTGATTCCAGAGACGGCTGTTCTACTTCCTCCCGGCTGGTGGATGCCTGTTGATCATTTTGGACGGCAGGACCATTGGAATCAAACCTTTCAAAATAGAATAGAAATATGTATGTCACGTTAAATAATATTAAATTCTCACTATATTCTGTTGATGGTTAGTTTTGCTTTGTGGGAACTCTTTTCTTTCATATTATGATTCTTGTTTATTGGTCATCGTTCATTAGCTTCGCAGACTAATATCAATAAGAATGCCTTTTGTGTGTACTTTTTAATCTTTCTTTGGTTTGCTTTCATGTTGCCACTTCATCTTCGAGTCTCTGTTGCCGAAGGTCACGTCCCCACTCCAAACGCCCTGATGAACAAGGATACTCCACTAGATGCGCTAGAGGCGTCTACTAATATATACAGGAATTCCAAAAACTGAAAAAATCGAACTAATATCTATGAGAATCAAAGTGTTGACGAATATCTACAGCTCAAACTGTTGATTAATATCTATGAGAACCAAAGTGTTGACGAATATCTACAGTACTGGCAGAGGTTGGATTTGCAATTATGTATAGCATATTGGAATAACGTAATATTGCGTATGCGGTTTAAAAATTAATTTATGTAAGTATGTATGTAAAAATCCCTAATATCGGACCATTGGACACATTTAGCTGATTAGTCCAACCAACGCTCTGTAGATATTAGTTCAACCTACGCTCTGTAGATATTAGTCAACACTCTGAAGTTCGTAGATATTAGTTCAACATATGAGCTGTAGATATTCGTCCGACATACAGGCTGTAGATATTAGTATCTGGAGTCGATGCGCTCCTTCACGGCATAGAGAGCTGCCAACACCAACGTTCCGGATGCCTGTGATTGGTCACTCCGGTGTATTGGTGTCGCTACTTACTGTTTTATGAGTAATTATACTATGTTCCTATAAACTCTAAGCTATTCTATTATTTATGTAAAACTTGTAACTTTTTGCCTAGTTTTTAACGCTGAATCTTTATGTGGATGATGTTTTTTTCTGTCGTTTTATCAAAGGTTACAGTTAAAAGTTTAGGTTCAAAAAACCTTCATTAACAAAACAGTTTTTTCTTTGTTTTTTTTTAAATTTCCTGAAAGTTCAACCTCGTAAGATATTTTACGTCGAGTACTGAATATTTAATATTTACTCATCAAAACCTAACAAAACTGCATGTATTTTCATTGGTCGACAGTTTAGAGAGACATTACAGCAAAAATAGATTTAAAATCAGTAAATTAACTGCCAAATCCATCCACAAAGAGAATAAAGCTTTTTCTAGTAGCGTGGATTCATTTACTGCAATATACAAGACATTTGTATAGCAAGAGATTGTTTAATTTATAAATGTACCTATCCTTCCATTTCCCAACCATATGGATCAGTGAATGACCAACAACCAACTGAAAACATGAACAAGTCATAAGTAATGTGCGCTTTCCAGCTATTGTTGAACTACAATGACAATGCATTGACAAGTTTTTGGATTCCACTACGTAATGGTAGTACTACAAATGAAGGTTTAATTAAGTGCATCAATTCTGGGTCTACTGCCATATACCGTATACATAATGTATTCCTAATTGCTCCGGGTACTAATGCTGACTCAGTGGACATGTTCAGTCATCCATCACCAAATACTAATTTAATTAAAAACAATATATTTTCTTACGAATTTACCACCCCGGAGGAACTTAATCCAATT
This sequence comes from Limnephilus marmoratus, assembly GCA_917880885.1. Taxonomy (NCBI): domain Eukaryota; kingdom Metazoa; phylum Arthropoda; class Insecta; order Trichoptera; family Limnephilidae; genus Limnephilus; species Limnephilus marmoratus. The sequence goes on along the minus strand of OU862907.1, from coordinate 48,700,054 downwards.
GCTGCCTCAACCTTCCATGTCTTGACTGGGCCCTCCACCAGTTCCAAATACCTGGAAACAAATACTCGCCCTCTGTGTTCGGGCATCTTGTTTTAAATTATCCCACGCCTTTTTTAGAGTTGCTAGGGGTCTGCAATTATGTAGGTATAAAATATTACGAGAAATCAATTTGGATGTATACAAATTCTAATTAACTAAACATTGCACCCTTCCCAGAAAAGTTACGCAGAGAGGACAGTCTGTCAAACCACTTGCCTCACCCACAATCATACCATATCTCATACATACTCTTCTGTTATTCGGACTATTAACGTAGCCCTACTCAAATATCAGGTTTTTTTTATCTTGCCATGTCTTCCTCGGGCGTCCCCAACTTCTTCCATCATCTACAATTGCGTAATGATATATTCTCCTTACACTCCTTAGAGTCCTTAGTTCGTTCATTCTACATGCCCAAACCATCTTTCTTAATCGAGCTTCTTAATAGCATTTGAAGAACACATTATTATATGAGATAATCAGTATGCAACTTACCGGTTACTTGAGCTACTGCTGTTGAAACCGCGAACCACTTCATTCCAAGCAGTTTCTTTTGATTTTAAAAGCACAGCGTATTTGGGCCACCTGTAGCTTTGGACAAAATGACCCGCGACGAGGTAACCAGGTCGACAAGTCGCATTTTTTCATTTGGAGTAAAATTTTTCGAACGTTTTGCTCTGGGGCCGTTCAAGTATTACGTAACGCACTTGGGGGGGGAGGGGGGGTCTGGTGAAACGTTACGGCGCGTTACGGGGGGGGGGGGGGTTCGAAGGACGCGTTACGTAACATGTTTTTCTTTATTTAAATAAAAAACTAAGGAATTTAAATCTTCCAAGTTGGCAAGCCTTAGCAAGCTTTTAGTTTAAAAAACAAGCTTTTAGTTTATGTTGTACAGGGAATTCTTCGACTGTATTGTGCGTCATTTTTATTTTATTTTCGTTGTCAGTATTCGTTAGTGTTTTAAACACGAAATACGCATAAACACAATTTGCTGTAGTCAGTGTTGTTAATGTGAGTTTTTAGGAATTATAATGTCCTCCAAACCGGGAGATTTACATCATCTGTTATTGGTCTATAAAGGCTCTCATGCTGACTTGCCAGCGCAGCGCAACCAAAAAATGCCAACCAAATTTGGAAGACAGCAAAAGAAAATTTTTTGCAACATATGAATGATGTTATACAAGAGTTTTTAGTAAGAACAGCTCTTTTTAGTTATTACACACACGTTAGTTTACTGCTAAAATATAATAATATTACCTAAAGCTAGGTTTCGTAGTGCATGCATAGTTACACTCAGAACATGAAATAGGTTTTCTTCACTTTGATTCGTTGTGTGGATTTTTTAATCTCCCTTTCGAGAACTTGAAAAACCACGCTGGGACAAAAAAATTGTTTTGTCTGCTGAAGGTAAACATGTGATTTTTCGTGCCTCTTTGTAGAATACGAATAGTTGCAGTAGAAACATGTAAATGGTTTTGTAGCACTGTGAGTCAGCAAATGATATCTAAGAAGTTCCTTTGTACAACATGAATAATTGCAGTCGGGACACGAAAAAGGTTTTGGTCCAGTGTGGGTAAACATGTGAATTTTTAGATACCGTTTTGTAGCGCCTGAATAGTCGCACTCGGGACAAGTAAAAGGTTTTTCATCACTGTGAATTAGCAAGCGCCGTTTTAGTTTTTTTTTCGAGAAGAAGAATATTTGCAGTCAGGGCATGAAATGGGTTTTTCACCACTGTGAGTAAACATGTGATTTTTTGATTTCTCTGAATAGTTACAGTCGGAACATGAAAAATGCTTTTCTCCACAATGAGTAGAGTCAGCAAGTGAATTCTTGGATATCCCTTTTAAGAACACAAATAGTTGCAGTCAGGACATGTTAAAGGTTTTCTCTTCTGTAAATCGCACGGTGGATTTATAAATTGTCCTTTGTGAGAACTTGTATAACTGCATTCTGGACAGGAAAATGGTTTTTGTCCACTATGCGTTAACATGTGATTTTTGGTGACTCTTTGTAGAACATGAATAGTGCAGTAGAAACATGTAAAAGGTTTTGTATCACTTTGAGTAAGCAAATGATTTCTAAGAAGTTCCTTTGCACTACATGAATAATTGCAGTCGGGACATGAAAAAGGTTTTTGTCCAGTGTGGTTCGACACGTGAACTTTTGGATACCGTTGTGTAGCGCATGAATAGTCGCAATCGGGACAAGAAAAAGGTTTTTCGTCACTGTGAGTTAGCAAGTGCCGTTTTCGTTATTTTTTTCGAGAAGTAGAATAGTTGCAGTCAGGACATGAAATGGATTCTTCTCCATTGTGGGTAAACATGGATAATTTTTAGATTTCTCTTCCTAGTACATGAATAGTTGCAGTCGGAACATGAAAACGGTTTTTCTACACCGTGAGTCAGCAAGTGACTTCTTAGATATCTCTTTAGAGGACACGAATAGTTGCAGTCAGGACATGAACATGGTTTTTATCTCCTGTGAATCTTACTGTTGATTTTTAAATCTTCCCTTTGAGAACTTGTATAACTGCATTCGGGTCGTGGAAAAGTTTTAACTCTACTATGAGTCATCTTGTGAATTATAGTGGAGTAAAGGGTTGCTCCACAGGGAAAACTTAGGGAAATTACTTTCCCCAGGGCCTCCTCACTTAAGCTAATGTAAAAGAAAGTATGTTTTGTAAAATCATGGTGGTTTATTCTAGGTAAGACAGTGTTAAATTGTGAAGATCTGGAAGGAATACAAGGCCGATAAAAATAATTATATTCTCATTTTTTTTCATAAATGACTATATGAATAAATAAAATGTATCGCGAGTTAGAAATCTCTTGTTTTATTTATTACAGCAAACGCGATAAAATCAAGAAAAGGGATGTTTAAGCGACATTTCAGTACGTTGCGCAACTTAATTGTAGGGGGGGGGGGGTTGAACAGGAAAACGTTACGGCGCGTTACATGGGGGGGAGGGGGGGTCAAAAAATCTTCAAAAATTGCGTCACGCAATACTTGAACGCTCCCTCTGTCCATTTTGAATATAAAGTTACAACTGCATAAAACGTCAAACGTCACAATTCGCGTAAACAAAAAAGATAAGTCAATTAACACTTTATTTTTTTTACATATTAAATACGTTTGTTTTAAAAATATGAAAAGTCAGTTTATGTATTACACTATTTAAAATAAATAACATATCTGTAAAAATAAAAAATACAATTAATTAATGCTTCGGTAATAATTTAAAATGTAAAGTTTCTAATTTGACGTCATTTTTTAGTCTATGTAAATAAACGGTGCTACACACGACGCGTTACGATCAAAACGTTGGCTACAGGCAAAATGGAGCAATTCACTATGATCACTATGATGCGTGGCGCTTGGCGGGAGGCTCAGAATTACTTTGATAATCAATCTAAATTGTTGGTCATAACGGCTGTAAGTTGTTGGAATATTTGATGCTGGCAACACTGATAGTTCCGGAACAATCTTCTTTTGCTATTTTCTTCTATTTGAAATTGAGTCAACTAGTGTATTGTTTACCTGACAATAAAATACTTCTGTACCTTGCAATTGAGTCTATTTAATTACAAACTAACAGGTTATGGGCCACATCATGCTTAAATACACTGTGTTGTGATAAATAACTTTTACATATGTAGTATAAAATTGTGGTTAACATTTGAATCGATCAATATCGTTACTATTCCCTATTGAAAAGCTGAGGGGCCGTGATAACTGTGACACTATGACATATGGAAATTCGCTGCTCAGGCATATTTAGAAGACCAGGATTTATGGGAGTTTGTCGAAGGTAGGGAATCAGACCAGAAAAAGGTTAAGAAATGTCGATCCAAGATTGTTTTATTGATTGAACGAACCCGTTAACTATGTTCATGTCCAGTCTGCTACAACTACGAAAGAGGTCTGGGACAATCTAGCCGCTGCTTACGACGATAAAGGTCTTACACGGCACGTCGGGCTACTAAGGACCCTTATTACAACAAAGTTAGAAAACTGTAAGTCTGTTGAAGATTACGTCGATAAAATTATTACCACTGCCCTGAAATTGACTAATATTGGTTTGAAAGTTGATGATGAATGGATAGGTACCATTCTTCTTGCGGGGCTTCCAGAAAAATACACCCCCATGATTATGGGCATAGAGAGCTCTGGAATAAAAGTTACTGGGGATGTAATAAAGACAAAATTGCTACAAGATGTTGCGCATAGTAATTCAATATTAGAAAATCCCAATGACATTGCTATGTACGGATCTGGCTCGCCCAGATGGGTAAAATACAGTGTTTCTGGTAGTCGCAGTCCCAGAGAGGCAGCAGAAAACAGTTCATCCAGAAACAGATCGGTGGAAATAATTACTCCCAACTCTGCAGATCATAAAAAGGGACCCCGCTGTTACCGATGCAACAGAAATGGTCATATAGCCCGAAACTGTGAGGTGATATTATTTGATACAAAAAACTGTGGAAACAAACAAAGTTCAATGTACACTGCTTTTTCCGTGACTTCTAAATCAGCTGACGAATGGTTTATCGACTCGGGGGCTTCTGCACATTTAACAATGACTGATAATAATTTATTAAATAAAATCAAAAAATCTTCCCAGTTAGGTATCACTACTGCCAATGGTGATCAAATGATCAGCGACACAGTTGGAAACCTGCAATTAATCACATCTTGTGGAGAAACAATAAATGTAAGTGATGTGTTTTATGTTCCACAAGTGAAAGTAAATTTGCTATCTGTTAGTTAAATTGTTAGCAAAGGTAATTCTGTGGTTTTTAATTCAACTGGAGCAAAAATTTTAAATCGTAACAATCAAATAGTTGGAACAGCATCACTAGTGAATAATTTATTTAAATTAGATGTGCAAAGCAATGCTGGTTTCGCTGTTCAAACAAAAGCTAATGATAGATTTCTTGGCACAGAAGGATGGCCCACCTAAATTATGACAGTTTAAATAAATTGAAAAATGGATTAGTTCATGGAATTCAGTTTTCCTCGTGTAACCCACCAGATGTATGTGAAGTTTGTGTGAAAGGAAGGGGCCACAGGTTGCCTTTCCAATCGAGCAACTTTAGAGCTGCAAGACTGCTTGAAGTGATCCACTCAGATCTTGTAGGAGCAATGCAGATAAATTCATTATCTGGCTCTAGATATATTCTCGCTTTTTTGGATGATTTCAGTAGAAAATCCTTTGTTTATTTTCTTGTGACAAAAGGTCAGGTGGCAGAGTGTTTTGAAACTTTTAAAAAACATGTTGAAACGCAAACTGGAAAGAGACTCAAGACTCTTCGTACTGATAATGGAGGTGAATTTTGCAACAAGCGATTAGGCCGATTAGACAAAATCCTGCGTGATTGTGGTATTGAACACTGTAGTGTTCTGCTATTTGAGACACACTAGCAGATTCTCCAACACACTTGGATGGAGATCACTTCTTAAATAAATAGTATCTGGTTCGTTATCTGCGTTTATTTATACTTGGTCAACCTAACTCGGAGCTAGCTAAAATGGTTCTGTCTTGTGATAATTGAAACACAGCCTCTCAGCTTCCCCGATCCCCTGCCGGTGAACTTGAGAACTACGCTGCCTGCCATCTAGCGGATTCTACCGATAGCTGGTATCACCGCCATCTGTCTGTATAAGGCGGAAGCTTTTAGGATACACCACATCTTCCCCCTGCTATCTTGGAACCTGGCTACATATTTCATTTTATAAATATAATATTTTAAAATCACGAAGCTATACAAACAGATGTCTCTAAAATCAACATAACACAATAAACTAAATATTTCACAACACTGAATTTAAATATTTTCACTTTAAGAAGCTGCATTTTTTCCTGGAGGTTTTCAGAGACGTCTGGGACGTAATCGTCCCGCCCACGGTTGTGGCTGGCTCTGTGGTGGACTTCTGATTCCCTCTGGAGATCTGAAATCAGGAGAACACCGGTTAAAATCTCTCAAAAGGATTGACGTTTCCAGGTCATCTGCACAGCATTCCGACATATCAGACGCGATAGGGACACCCACTGTTTTTTCCTCCCAGTGCTCCGAACACGCCCTTAACTGATCTACGTGTCTTTTCCATAATATCGGTGTACCTACGACTTTAATAATATACAGTTTTTTCCCCAGTCTTTTTTCCACAACCCCTCTAGCCCAAGAACACTTATTCAAATGTCTGAAGTCCCTCGCTAAACACTTCTGACCTATCAAAAAATTCCTACAACCTACCCCACCAAAATTCCTAACCTGATTCTCTTGACCTTTCTTGATATTCGCCTTTGCTAACTTTTCCGTTGAGGTCTCTTTGTTTACCTCCAACTTTATAGGAATTAAGCTACTGAAAGTTGATTTTAATCTCCTCCCAAACATAATAACCGAGGGTTCGACTCCTGTCGTAGCATGCGGAATATTCCGATAATCACTTAAAAAATCATATAATTTATTTTTATAATTTGATTGAAGTACATTATTTACGACAATTTTCTTCAAAAAATTTTTTACATTTTTAACAGAATTCTCAGCTTGACCGTTGCTTTGAGGGTGACGCACTGGGGTAGTAAAAAAATCAATATTATTACTCTCTAAGAAATCCGTGAACTCCTGACTAGTGACAGCGGTTCCATTATCCGATACAATACAGTCCGGGTAACCGAAATTTGAAAAAATTCTCATTAATTCATTAATTGTATTAACCGAATCTGCTTTTGGAACCTCGACGCAGTCCACCCACTTTGAGAATGCGTCACAAATGACTAAAAACATTTTCCCCGCAAACGGACCGCAGTAATCAATATGGAGCCTACTCCATGTTGAACCCGAATTAGGCCAAACTGATAAATGACTCTTAGCTGGTAACGGCCTAACTGCTGCACAATCTTTGCAATTTTGAACGATTTCTTCCAAGTCCTTGCTTAGTGATGGCCACCAAAAATAACCTTTGGCAAGTCCTTTCATTTTCACAATGCCCAAATGAGATCTGTGTAAGAGATCTAATACTTTACTCTGTAGAGAACTCGGAATTATAACTCTATGCTGCCAAAACAAACAATCATTGACAATAGACAATTCGTTTCTTTTAATCCAGAATTTCCATAGAAAACTGTCCCGATTAACTCTCTTGGGCCACCCGCTACGCAGATGCCCTAAAATTTCTTGAATTCCCTGATCTGAACCTGTCGCTGAGACAATACCCTTTACATTTAAGTGCTCACATTTCTCTATGTAGCACACAAAATCGGATCCTAAATCGTCTTCCGTTTTTTCCTCTGAACTTTCTAACGGTAATCGTGAAAGAAAGTCTGCATGATTGTTAGCTGATTTGACATATTCAATCTTATATGAAAATCCCGCCAAAATGATTCCGTAACGTTGCAACCGATTAGCTGCCAACACCGGTATGTGTTTATTTTCCCCTAAAATCCTCATTAACGGCATGTTGTCTACACACAATGTAAATTCTCTTCCGTACAAATAACGGAAAAACTTGTTTAACCCAAAAACAATAGCTAACGCTTCCAAATCCAAGATGCTGTATTTTTTCTCCGCACTAGATAAACTCCTAGATGCAAACTCAATAGGCCTCAAGGTTCCATCTGCAAAGATATGGAATAAAGAAGCTCCGAGCCCTGAGCTGCTCGCGTCTGTATAGAGCTTAATAGGTAAGTTAGGAAAGTAATTAGTTAGTATCCTATTATTACTCATTAGGTATTTAATCTTGTCCACTGCGTGTAAACACGCTTGATCGAACCCAAACTTCGTATTTTTCTTTAACAGATTATGTAATGGTTCGCAAATTGAAGACATATTCGGAATAAAATTCCTATAGAAATTAAAAAATCCCAATAAACTTTTTAATTGACTGACATCTGACGGATACGGTGCTCTTTTAATAGCTTCTAACGTATCACATTGAGGTTGAATACCCCTTTCCGAAATCACGTATCCTAAAAAATCAATTGATTTAACAAAAAATTGACATTTCTCCGTGTTGACACATAACCCGCACTCCCTTAACCGGTTACACACCGCGCGAATATTATATTCGAGATCCCGCTCGCTAATCCCTGAAATTATAATGTCATCTAGATAAAATGCCACGCCTTTTAATCCTTGCAAACAACTCGCAATTGTTCTAGCAAAAATTGCCGGTGCCGATTTAAAACCAAATACCAACCTATTAAACTGAAATAAACCCAAATGTGTGTTAATGCATGTAAATTTTTTACAGTGATCTGCCAGTTCTAACTGACAGTAGGCTTGTTTTAAGTCTAGTTTAGCAAAAATTCTACCTGAGCTTATCTTATGAATGACCTCTTCTATAAGGCGGCCAACTTTACAAAATATCAATGCACAGTGGTGTGCGGTGTCGGGGGGGGGGGGGGGGGGGTACATTACAAATTTATAACTCTCTCGGAAATCGAGAATTCATTCGGCTCATTTAGACTACAATCACAACATGAAGACGGTTTCTCTTTGATTCTGGCAGCACATACATAGTCTGCAACTAGAGTTTTATGACGGCACTACAAATAAGAGAATTTTTCCTTCGAAATGTGTCAGCAGATGAATTCACAACAGAAATTTTTCATTCTGAACACAAAACTGGTGTAAATTAAATCTGTATGCGGCGAAATAAAACCACGCTCAGAATATGAAAATAATTCTCTTTGATTGTAGTAGAACATTATATAGTCTGCAACTAGAATTTTATAACAGCACTTCGAATAAGAAAATGTTTTCCTTCGTAATATGGTATCCGATGAATCCAGTTAAAAGTATACATTCTGAACACAAAACTGGTTTAAATTAAATCTGTTTGCAGCGCATTAAAACTACACTCAGAACATGAAAATGGTTTATCTTTGATTCTGGCAGCACAAACCTAGTCTGCAACTAGAATTTTATAATTGCACTTCGAATCAGCTGTTCAAGGGTACTCCTAGGAAATCGGCTAAGGGACGCGGGTGTTTGGACATGTAGCAGCCAGGCCGCTCGCCCGCTCATTCTCGCCGGGACTGCCCCGTGATAGTGTGACAAACTGCCACCGATAACTTTCAATTTATATATTTTATTTGGTTTTGATCATACTTACCTGTAAATATTTTTCTTTTTCTTTATGATTTCATTATAACTAGATACTGAACCAACAGGCGAACACATCTATGTTGTGTCTTTATCTTGTTAATTACTGCAAAAGAAAGTATGCATACATTTTTCTTTTTTACTAACAATCATGCATGCAGGAACATTGGAGGGTATAGATTCATTTTAAAAATAAATGTAGCTTCCTTTTTACAAAAAAAATTAGAGTCCTGACGTGTACGGCTAAGGAGGTTAAACCGTTAAGCCGTGGGAAAGTGGTGGGTCCCCTCCAATGCACTTCGAATAAGAGAATGTTTTCCGTCGAAATATGTCATCAGATGAATCCAGCTGGAATTTTATATTCTGAACACAAAACTGGTTATTTTTAATTAAGAATATCTGTTTGCGGCGCATTTAAACTATATTCAGAACATGAAGATTAACATTTATGCAAGAAAGGAAATTCTTTTTGAAATTCAGTGAACTTACAACTTCGCTTTTTCGCGGTCGGCGGCATGGTCAACAAATTGTTTGATTTGATTTGATTGATAAATACGGGTTATCTATCACGCGTCACGGCTTGCACTTATTAAATACCATTTCAATACTACACTGGCCTGCACTGGCCCTCTTTGACTCTTGCATAAATAAACCAGTCATGACTCTTGCTTGACTAAGGCGGCCAACTTTGTAAAATATCAATGCGGGACACAGTGGCGTGCGGTGTCGACAGGGGGGGAGGGTACGTTTCAAATTTTCTCTCTCAGAAATCGAGAATTTGGCTCATATAAACTACAATCACAACATGAAAATGGTTTCTCTTTGATTCTGGTAGCACATACATAGTCTGCAACTAGAATTTTATGACTGCACTTCAAATAAGAGAAATGTTTCTTCAGATGAATCCACAACACAAACTTTACATTCTGAACACAAAGCTGGTTTAAATTAAATCTGTATGCGGCGAATTAAAACTACCCACAGAAGATGAAAACAGTTTCTCTTTGATTCTGGCAGCACATACATAGTCCCAGTGGCGAAGCTAGGCAAGGGTGGCACCCGGGGCGGGTAACGTGGTGTCCCCCCCCCCCCCCCAATTTTAACTTCACAAACGTGTAAAAAATTGGTCTGTCCTGGGGAGGGGGAGGGGGGAGTTGGCTAGAGAGAATTTCGAAATCGGCTATTTTCGTCCATAAAAAAACCGTCAGAAAATAACGCCGTATTCAATATTTTTGTGACAATATCCTTCCTAATTGTTCCACCCCCCCCCCCCCCGATGGGTGGCACCTGGGGTGGTCCACCCTCCGCAACTAGAATTTTATACCTGCACTTTGAATACGAGAATGTTTTCCTTCGAAACATGTCATCAGATGAATCCAGTTTAAATTTTACATTGTGAACACAAAACAGGTTTAAATTAAATCTGTTTGCGGCGCATTAAAATAACACTCAGAACATGAAAATGGTTACTCTTTGATTCTGGCAGCACATACAACTGCAACTAGAATTTTATAACTGCACTTCGAATAAGATAATGTTTTACATCGAAATATTTCATTAGATGAATCCAACTGGAATTTAAAATTCTGAACACAAAACTGGTTATTTGTAATTAAGAATATCTGTATGCGGCTCATTAAAACTATACTCAGAACATGAAGATAAAAACTTTTGCAAGATTTCTTCATTTCATTTCAAGAAATTCTTTTTGAAATTCAGTGAATAACAACTTCGCTTTTTCGCGGTCGGCGGCATGGTCAACAATTTTTTGATTTGATTTTTAGATGATAAATAGGGGTTATCAATTCAATACTACACTGGCGCTCTTTGGCTTATCTAAATTAACCAATCCCTAGATCGATATCTTCGGGCCTTTTCTAGATTGTCATCAACTTAACCACAGATGAACCGAAATGATTAAAATTGAGAAAGTTTATATGTCTACCATCGACAATATTACAAAAATATGGGAATGCGGGACATGCGGGACGCTTTAGACGATTTGCGGGACTATTTCATTAAATATTTCAATGCGGGACTACAACCGTCAATGCGGGACGGTCCCGCAGAATGCGGGACGGTTGGCCGCCTTATGCTTGACTTACCTAAATAAACCAATCCCTAGATCGATATCTTCGGGCCTTTTCTAGGGACAAATATTGTTATCAACTTAATCACAGATGAACGGAAATGGTTAAAATAGAATAAATATAGAGGAAGTTTATTTGTCTACCATAGACAATATATAAAAATATAGGAATGCGGGACATGCGGGACGCTTTAGACGATTTGCGGGACTATTTTATCAAATATTTCAATGCGGGACTACAACCGCCAATGCGGGACGGTCCCGCAGAATGCGGGACGGTTGGCCGCCTTACTCTTCTATCTTGGGTAACGGATATTTTTCTAAGTTAGTAATCAAATTGAGACTCCGTTTGAAGTCCGCGCAAATCCGAATGTCTCCGTTTTTCTTTACTACCGGCACTATCGGGGAAGCAAATTTGCTACTAGTAATTGGAGAAATTATACTGTCATTAACCATTGCCTTCAATTCCGTCTCAATTTTACTTTTTATTGCAAATGGGACCGGCCTAGCATTGAAAAAAATTGGACCCGCGTCTTTATTTACTTTAAAAGACACCTTAAATTTATTAAATTTACCCAACTTGTCAGAAAAAACTTCGGGAAATTCGTGAATAAATTTATCCTTATTCTGATTTCCTGGATCCATCGAATTAATAGTATCTTGTACCGCCGCGATTTCCAACCCAAAAATATCCATGAAATCTCGTCCAACAATTAAGTCCGTACCCCCTGTGACAATAATAAAGGTAACACTGTTGTTTTTATTTTTGTACTTCACGTCAAAAATAACTTTGCTAATAACTTTTAATGCGTTCCCAGCATAACCTGAAATAACCCGGTTGTCGGCCAATAACTTTACCGAACCGAAATAACGCTTAAAAATTTCTTCCTGCATTACACATAACGATGAACCTGAATCGACCATCGCTCTAAAATGTTTAAAATATCTGCTGTGAACGGTTTAATTGTAGCTATTATATGATTATTACAACAAAAATCCTCTCCAATTGGATTGACACTTGTAGGGGCGTGTAAATAGCCCCTGACACGAGGGTATGACTACCCTATGTAAATTAACGAAAATTGAATTCTTCCCTATGTGACACAAAAACAGTTGACCCAGCAATTCCAAAATCTCAAGTGAAAACAGAACAATACTCACTCAGAGAATGCAGCTCTTGTACGATGTCCAGCACAAAAGACACTTCTTTTCACTCAAAATATCAAGGCGGTATTGCATAATCTTAACAGATGTTTCGCACAGCAAGGAAGTTTCAACAATGAATAAATTTGCATATTAATAATACGTCCCACAATCTTGTACAACAATAATTCAAGTATTGGATGAATTATTCGATTATGCGTGACTAGGAGCGACATCTCTTGGTCTTTCACTGACACTCCCGTCGGAAGCAATTGCCTGCCTCACAGAGGTAAGGAAACGCATGAATACACTGAATTTCAAGTCACATAGGTACTCAATACAATACAAAAACCATAGATGGCGCCCTCATGGTCTCATAGCATAAATTCTTAATTGATTAAGAAAATGGATCCACATATATTTATGGCGCGTATCGTTCGTAGAGCTTACAAAAGAAAGAGTATAAAAATACAAATGAAACAAGAAATGAAATAGAAATAAAGTGACTGTATTCAGGGCCGCTGACAGCCAATCTGGGCCCCAAGTCTAGTAGACTATAATTAAAAATTTCATGCTAACCTGCTACTTACCAGAGACCAAATGGGAAAATAATTCACCGACTCCAGATATTTTCATATCAGAGGGTTCGGCTCTGTGGAATTCCTAATTGAACCTATAAATCCTACTGATCCCTCAATATAAATATTAAAAAAAAAAATTGTAATCCTACATGTATTTAAAATGACTGATTTTTGCATTTTTATATGTTCAAATTCTTTGACAAATCTAATATCTGCTAGGAATACTATTTCATTACCTTTTCTTATTTTCTAGTATCTCATACCATACTAATCATTTGAATTTTGCATAATTATTCAATGGAAATTTTTAAATAGTTATTGTGAATACTCAAAACAAAATACTTGTGTTTATTGTTTTAGGCTACTGTGTGCGTGTATTTTACATATTCTTCGTTGTTCATCATATCGTAAGGCTAAATTAAATTATTATAATATCAACACAGATACGTTGGTAATGGAATACTAAATTGGAATATTTTTAAAATTATAGTAAATACTCCACAAACTATAAAATAATAATCTAGGCATAAAAATCTACAATATTGCTTTTCTGCTTTTCTTGTTTGCAAAGCTATTTATAACATCATCAAAGTCCAAGTTTCTGACCAGACCATTTTCTAAGGATAACATTCCCAAACTTGTTAAACGTTCTCGACCCATTGTGGAACGCAAAATTTTTTTCACTCTAGACAACAAACTAAAAGATCTTTCTGCTTCCGCAACTGTTACAGGCAGAGTACATCAAATGGCAATTACTACACTAGGGAAGAGATTTGACAGTTTTTGGTTTGAAAGAGTATGTAGTAACTGCAGGGGATTTAAATGTTCTGAAAAGTTTCCTGGTTGAATGGTTTTTAAGTGTTCAATTTCCAAAAGCGTTTCTTCTTCAGATACATCGGTTTTATAAAGATCTCACCAGTTTTTCACCCTTTCCTTTAGTTCTTCTTGAGTCATACTTGGGTATTGCTAAAGAAACTTAAACAATTAATTAATATTGTTGACAGCTTTGTATCTTCGGGTCAAGTTTCCAATGACACTGACAAATAACACATAAAAAACATTAATTTTAAAGCTCTTTTCTGGGCTATCAATCTGTTTTTCATGTCTTTTATCAGCCAAAACTTTTGTTTTATTTTGGAGTTCTTGTGAAATTCCAATATTCTCAGCTACAAGTTTACACTCTTCTAATATTGAAGTCCATTTAGAACGAAGGGTAGTTAGGTTTTCAACTAAGTGTTGCAAATCGTCAACTTCCACTTCCAGAGCGCGCGGGCACGGCCCGCGTCCGCCCCGAGTGTCATTGGCTTTTATTAGTCCAAAATCCGGGGCCCGTGAGCCCGCCCCGGGCCCCCCTTAGGACCGGGCCCCAAGTTTCGGACTTGGCCAACGTGCCCTCTCGGCGGCCCTGACTGTATTCACCGGTAATATTCAGGAATGACACGCATTGGAAATTCGCAGAATCTCACAAAATAAAGAAAAATAAATAAAAATACAATGTTATAAAGTTCAATTGACCAAGATAACGGATATTAAGTAATGCCATGTCTGGGTCAGAGATCATTGAAACAATGACTAAAAACAAAAAATAAATAAATAAAAATAAACAAAAATAGATAAAATATAAAATTATTGCGTTTGAATGGGATAAAATTTGACAACCGGACGTTTAAAAGAACCAAATCTTGTCTTTACCGTCGCAACGCGAACAATTTTATCCATTCCGGGATGGATTTCAGTTATCACGCCTAAAGGCCAATTTAACGGAGGGGAATCTTCCTGTCCCACTAGTACGACAGTTCCGATATCAATCGGATGATCAGAAGTAGTCCACTTCTGCCTGACTTGCAAGGTGTGCAGATACTCTGAACGCCACTTCTTCCAGAAGGACTGAACCATGCTGTCTAATAATTGCTTACGCTGAGTCAAATTGATTTAACCGTCTGCCAGGACAGAAGCAGGCAAGTACTGCAATGGTGTCGACATTAAAAAATGCGCAGGCGTAAGGACTTCTGGATAAGGGTCAGAAGACATAACTGTAAGTGGACGCGAATTCATTATGCACTCAATTTGAACTAGCACAGTCTGTAACTCCTCATAGGTGAGAAGCTGAGTTCCAATCACACGGTACAAGTGTGTCTTCATGCTCTTTATGTTCGACTCCCACATACCCCCAAAATGAGGCGCGCGTGGTGGAATCATTTTCCACTCTATACGACGCTTAGCGAGTTCGCGCTTAAATGAGGGCTCATATTCAGATTCAACCAAAAACTTGTAGAGGTCATCTAATTGTGCCTTCGCACCCACAAAATTAGTACCATTATCTGAATACATGCATGTTACCGGGCCACGCCGAGAAATTAAACGGCTGAAAGCAGCCAGGAAAGCATTTGAAGTTAAGTCAGAGACCAACTCAATATGAATAGCCTTGGTTACAAGGCATACGAATAGACAAATATATGCCTTTTGAGAATGTTGTCCTCTCCGACGAGTCAGCGTAATACGGAGGGGACCTGCGTAATCTACACCGGTATGTACGAAGGCCTTTGCTTCTGCAACACGATATGACGGTAAATCTGCCATCTTCGGTGTAGGATGCGATGGATTTAAGCGGAAGCAACAATTGCATTTCCGCACCATCGCCCTAATAACAGTCCTAGCATCTAATATCCAATAGCGTTGACGTGAGATAGACATAAGAAGTCCTGGGCCTGTATGACAGTTCACGACATGAAAGTGAGCGATGATCAGATCGACAACACAGTCATGTTTGGGAAGTAAAACCGGATGTTTAACCTCAAAAGGTAAATCCGATTTAGAAAGCCGCCCCCCCAATACGTAACAGATTATCTCCATCAAGAAATAGAGATAAACTCTGAAGTCTTTTGGAATGAAATTTGCCTTTCTGGAGTGCAGCAATATCTCCTGCAAAATGAATACTCTGCACAGCACGAATCACAGCCTTTTCAGCAGTCATAAGATTATTGACCGTTCCAGAGGAAAGTGATATCTTTTTTTATGAATCGGAGGACATAAACAACAATCCTTAGTAGTTTATCCCAAGTGGATATACGCTGAGCCAGTTCACTCAGGACCGATTTTTCACTATGAAATGTTGCAATGAGCACATTAGCTTTGTGTTCAGGCATTTCACCAGTGTTGGTAGGGTGAAACGGTTTTAATGGCCATTCCAAAGGTGGGTTGCGAATCCATGATGGGCCGTTCCACCATAAATCATGTGAAACGAGTTGGGAAGGAAGCATGCCACGAGAAAGGCAGTCGCTCGGGTTTTCACTACCAGCAACATGGTAAAAGTTCTTTGGAGACAAATTTTCTTGGCACTGAGCTACGCGATTACTAACAAACACCGACCAGCGATGCGGTGAAGAATGTATCCAAGAGAGCGCAGCGGTAGAATCGGAAAACGCATATGTTCCTGCAATAGGAAGACGCTCAGAATAATTATCTTGAACCGTCCGTATTAATTTGGACATCAATACTGCGGCACAGAGCTCCAAACGAGCGAGGGTCGTCACTTTGGTGGGAGAAACCTTTGATTTTGCGCACAACAATCTCACTGTAATTTTCCCAAACAGATCAGTGGTGTGAAAATAAATCACACAGCCGTAACCATTCATGCTTGCATCGCAGAAAGCAACAACGAGCACCATACTGTCTTTCAGGACACCAACATGGCGAGGGATTTTCATCATTGAAATTAGAGGAAATTCCTGTGTAAGCGCCGAAAACCGACGAATAACGCTATCAGGGGGTGTATCATCCCAACCAATGTTGCACAGCCATAGCTCTTTGATAAGTAATTTAGCGTACAGAATGACAGGGGCGACCAAGCCGAGGATATCAAATAAGCGGGCGACTATGGGGAGTATGCTCCGCTTTGTGCACTTCTCCTGAACATAAGATGTCGTAAAGAAGAAGCTGTCATCAGCTGGTTCCCACGAAAGGCCCAACACCTTAGAGGTATTGTTAGAACCAACAGTGAAGTCCACTGGGCTGCGGTGAGAATCCGGGAGGTTCTCAAGTACAACTTGAGAATTACTAGTCCATTTTACTAAATCAAAAGCACCGGACTTAAACAACGAGATTAATTCTCGAGAAAGACGTATGGCGCTGGGCTCATCTGCAATAGAATAGACCAGGTGGTCCATGTACAGCTTGTACTCTGCCACTTTGGCAGCGTCCGGGTAATGTGGTCTCATATCCTGGGCCAACTGGCGAACCGTCCGCATTGCTAAGTACGGACTTGCCGTCAAGCCGAAAGGAACTCGATTGAACTGAAACGTTCGTATGAGACCATTATTTGAGAATCGAAATAAGATCCTCAGATATCTGCGATGCTTGCTAGGAACTTCAATCTGTAAATACCTACATTTGCTTTATATCCGCAGTCATAGCGATGGGAAAAAGACGAAAGTCAAGCAAATTGGGACCAGTATGAATAATGTCATTCAGTGACAGCCCTGTGTGTGTTTTAGCACTAGCATCGAGCACAATACGAGGCATTGGTTTGTCTGGACGAGTGACAGCATGATGTGGGATGTAATATCCATCTTCTGTGATATCAGACTCTGAGACTTCTGATAGGTAATTATTTTCAATATATTCACTGATAACCTTGTTATAATTCTCCTGCAAAGCAGGGGAATGTTTAAATTTTCGCTCCAATGCCAAAAATCGGCGTTGGGCAGCAGTACGAGAATTACCCAATTGTCTTGGATCTTTACAGAAAGGTAAAGCAACAGAATATCTACCATCATCAGTGCGAGAAATTGATGAAGTAAAGAGATTCTCACATTCTGTCTCCTCCGGACTTAGAAATTTTATATTAGGTATCTCTTCTAACAGCCAAAATTTTTGCACTAAATCATTCAGTGCGAGTGCCGAAAATGATGTGTTTGTGTTGAGCACATTATTGGGGTAATCACCCATCAACACGAAACCGAAAGCGGTCGATAACGCGGGGGGTGCACTAGTACCCGATTCAACCCTGTTCCCTAAATAAATATATGGGAACAGTTGTGCACCGATGACGACATCCACGCATCCAGGAATATTCCACGTTAAGTCTGCGAGAGGTATGCCCTCTAAGTACCTCATGTCACCCTTGGCTATATAGTGATTAGGTAATTGGTCGGTGATACTATCAACGACAAGCGCATGTATATTATATTTATTCTCTGGGTATACGCGAGACTCAATGTCCAAATACACGTAACCAAATATTGGTCGAGACGTTGATCCAATTCCTTTGACAAATGAATTACTCAAAGGAATTATTGGTAAATTCAGCGTCTTACAACAATCGACCGTAATCAAATTATTTTGAGAGCCATTATCAATTAGGCACCGAACAATAACTTTATTTCCGTTTTTAAGCTTCACGTATACTCGTGCGGTCGAAAGTAAAATAGAAGAGTTCGGTGTTACTTTGGCACAAAGCGAACACGAAGGATTGACATTCGCGGTCCCCTCCACTTGCTTATCACCAATGCCAGTTCCATTGATGCTGGATGACACTGGAGGGGGGACTGACGGTTCTTCACTGGTAGGTACTTGCGACGTATGTACATGAGTATTGGTTTTCATATTATTCACACTGCCGAAATGTAAGAATGTATGATGACGTTTATTGCACAAATCACAAACTAACCCCGATTTGCATGACTTGATTGTATGTGAACCACTAAGGCAATTCAAATCGAGCCTGTGGGGAACTCATACATTTAAACTTTGAGCAAACGTTGACTAAATGATCAGTTTTGTTACACAGAATACATCCTTTCGGCGGAGCTGGGAAGCGCGGAATATTCGCATTACTCGCGACGAACGATTTAGTATTATTTGATCGGGAGGACGAAATGGGATGCGTTTTATTTACGACACCATGCGAGTTACTCGTTCGTTCTAAAATCTTTACTTGATCTTGTACAAACGAAACTAACTCCTTATAAGAAGGAATTTCTTTATCACGAACTGTCAGCTCAAAGTTCTGAGCCGTCTGTGAATCAATTTTTCTTACCGCGCAGTGAAACAAAATAAAATCAGTTAAATCTTCAATACCTAACTGCTTTAATGCCGACACTGACGAAGAATATCTTTCAATGAAAGAATTGAGACTGGCAGATGTATTCGTGCAGTTTTTCGCATCGAGAATATTATTTAAATAATGTGTTCCTAGTGTACGTTTATCTTGATATTTTTTAACTAAACTCTCCCAAATGATCTGATATGTATCACCCGAAGGCACAATGCCTGCGGTTACGTTCAACGCCCCATGTGTGAGTTTTCCGACTAAGTACTGCACACGCTGCGAGTCAGTTAGCTGTCTATTATTATGGATATTGGCTTTAAATGACTCAAAAAATTTCGACCAGCTTTCATTCTTACCATCGAAGGTTGGAAGATCTATTGCAGGAAGATTAATCATACACGGCTCCCGCGACTTATTTTGTGACGTCAGTGATTCTCTTACAGAAGTTTTCATATTCGATCTAGTCCGTTTGACCTTCAAAAAAAGATCATCGAAAGCATTTAAAGCTTGAAAATCTGGTTTAAATTCTGGATTTAAAGTTAACTGACGATCATTGATGCTATCTATAATATTTTCAAATTGACTTCGCATTTGAACAATCATCTCTGACTGCGCCATAAACACTTCGTTATTTCTTGACTCAAAATTAGATATATTATTTGTTGCATTATACAGATCGTTCATACGAAAAAAAAGATTTTCCTTTTTTGCGGTTAAAAGAATAAGCGAACTGTCTTGAGCCTCACCCTCACCTTCCTCCGTAATTCTTGGCATTTTTTATATGCGAAAAGATTACCACAAAATTTTACAATAATGTTACAATGTTAATAATTAATTAATAATAATGTTGCGAATAATTATCCAAAATTACGACAATTCCGCGAACAATGTTAACAATTAATTAATAATAATAATGTTGCGAATAATTATCCAAAATTACGATAATTCTGCGAACATCCAAATATGTCATCCAAAAGCAAAAAACAAGACCAGCTATAGTTCTCAAAAAATGAGAGGTACTTCAAATTTACCAAAAAAAATACGTAAATTCAAACTTCCATGTAATATCAGCTATAATCTCGAATTGAATGTATGAATGAATGAATAATCCAGGCTACGAAAGGACCATTAAATATGTAGGGGCGTGTAAATAGCCCCTGACACGAGGGAATGACTACCCTATGTAAATTAACGAAAATTGAATTCTTCCCTATGTGACACAAAAACAGTTGACCCAGCAATTCCAAAATCTCAAGTGAAAACAGAACAATACTCACTCAGAGAATGCAGCTCTTGTACGACGTCCAGCACAAAAGACACTTCTTTTCACTCAAAATATCAAGGCGGTATTGCATAATCTTAACAGATGTTTCGCACAGCAAGGAAGTTTCAACAATGAATAAATTTGCATATTAATAATACGTGCCACAATCTTGTACAACAATAATTCAAGTATTGGATGAATTATTCGATTATGCGTGACTAGGAGCGACATCTCTTGGTCTTTCACTGACACTCCCGTCGGAAGCAATTGCCTGCCTCACAGAGGTAAGGAAACGCATGAATACACTGAATTTCAAGTCACATAGGTACTCAATACAATACAAAAACCATAGATGGCGCCCTCATGGTCTCATAGCATAAATTAATAATTGATTAAGAAAATGGATCCACATATATTTATGGCGCGTATCCAACACTTTTTACGCACCAGATTTAAATGTCCGGGTTAAATTTTCCCCCCAAAAAAAAAAAAAAAAAAAAAGGAAAAACTAAACCCTTTCATACACTTCCCCAAATGATCATCTAGTGAATCCACGTTATGCAATTGCACTATATAAGCATTATAAATACAAAACAATACAAGAACAACATGTCAACCTACTAGAGACCAAATGGGAATATAATTCACCGACTCCAGATATTTTCATATCAGAGGGTTCGGCTCTGTGGCATTTCTAATTGAACCTATAAATCCTACTGATCCCTCAATATAAATATTTAAAAAATCTTTTGTAATCCTACATGTATTTAAAATTACTGCTTTTTGCATTTTTATATACAAATTCTTTGACAAATCTAATATGCTTAAATTTTGAATCAGATTCCTAGGTATTATGCCAGTGGCCGAAATAACAAATGGTAATATTTTTATAGTCCGAGAATGCCAAATTCTTTTAATCTCATTTCCTAAATCTGTGTATCTTCTAATTTTTTCAGAAACAGTTTTTTGAATATTACAGGAATTTGGAATAGCTACATCAATGATATAAGTTATTTTTTTAATTTTGTCATGTAAAACTATATCAGGTCTATTATGACTAATTGTTCTGTCTGTTAGTATAGTTTTATCATAATATATTTTATAAAATTCATTTTCTATAAATGAATTTGGTTCATATTCATAATAAGGTACTACATTACGGCAATCAATCAAGTTGTCAACAATTATACAAGAATAGGAAAAACCTCTAAAACCATGATTGATTTAGTAATTTCGAATGACTTTTATGCGGAAGTTAATGCTGTAGAAGAACTCAAAATATCTGATCACGAAACAATTGTTACAAAAATTAAATATAGTAGTCCGAAGCCACAGGAAATACGAAAGATAACGTATAGGAATAAAAAGAACTATGATAAGGATAAGTTGTGTACGGCATTAAAAAACAAAAAGTGGGTTTGCGATAACCAAGGAAATTTGGAGGAAAAAGCTGATGAACTAGTAGGACATCTGAAAACAGTAGTAAACGAGCTAATGCCTATAACTAATATTATATTAGAAGATACAAATAATTGGTATACGAAATCTTTACATCTTCTACAAAAACAAAGGGATACAGCTTATAAAGCCTGTAAAATGCAATTTACGGAAGAAAGATGGGAAACCTATAAGAAACTTAGAAACATGTATAGCACAGAAATAAAACAAACCAAAAATTCGTATATTAGACAAAAAATAATTACCTCTCAAAGTGATTCACGGAAAATGTGGACTACACTCAAAGAAATTATAAGCGGTAAACAGAAGGGAGACACTAAGGAAGTTCAGTTCCCCGATGGAGTTGAAGATGATAAACCTAAAATAGCCCAAAAATTTAATACAAATTTTATACTCAGTGTCGAAAACATAAATAAGAGCATTCCATTAGTCACAGACACATTTTCTCAATCAATGGAAAGAAGAGAGAATAATAATATTTTCAGGTTTAATAAAATAAACATGGAGTATTTAATGAAAATTCTTAATGCAATGAAACTAAAATCGTCCACGGATGGAATTACGATAGGCATAATCAAAGATGCACTGCCAGCTATAGGAGACAGATTAGTTGCACTAATAAATGAATCTCTGTTAGAGGGAATTTTTCCACAGTCATGGAAAACTTCCATAATAACACCAGTACCCAAAATCATAAATGCTAAAAATTTCGAAGACTTCAGACCAATAAATGGATTACCCAAATATGAACAATTACTAGAATCGATAGTTAAAGAACAGATAAACAATTTTATTGAAAAAAATAACATTCTTGCAAAACAACAATCTGGATTTAGAAATAAATATTCCTGTGAAACAGCAATTAATTATGTCATAAATGAATGGAAAACAAGTATGGATCAGAAGAAAATCATCATAGCAGTATTCTTAGACTTTAGACGTGCTTTCGAAACGATAGACAGAGAAAGACTTATAATGAAATTGAAAGACATGGGAATTCATGGTAAAGAATTGCAGTGGTTTACTGATTACCTAAAAAACAGAAAACAAAGAACCAAATTTGGAGATGCTATCTCTGAAGAGCAAAAAGTTAACCTTGGAGTTCCTCAAGGATCGGTCTTGGGACCACTACTTTTTATTATATATATTAATGATATAGTGAAGTGTCTCAAGTACTGTTCCATCAAACTGTTTGCTGATGACACACTTTTATATATCATAGCAAATAATATTGAAGATGCATTGTCAAAAATACAAAGTGAACTTCATGAAATATCTAAATGGTTATGCATAAATAAACTCAAATTAAATGTAAATAAAAGTAAATTCATGGTATTAGGGAAAAAACAAAATGAACTTATCACCCTAAATATAGACAATCAAAATATTGAAGAGGTAGAAGAAATTAAATATTTGGGAATCATTATCGATAATAAGTTAAAACTTAACTCTAACTTCGAAATGCTAACTAAAAAAATTGCCAAAAAGATTAATTTCTTAAGTAGGATAAAGGGAAAATTAGACATTAAAACTAGAAAATTGGTCTATAACACAACTGTAGCATCCCATCTGAATTATTGCTCAAGTGTAATCTTTCTGAGCAATAAAACACAAATTAAAAGAATGGAAATAATTCAGAACAGAGGCTTGAGATCTATATTGTGCTGTAGCAGATATACAAGGATAAAAACCATGCAACGCCAACTCAATATATTAAGTGTGTGGCAAAGATTAGTTTTCAATACCCTAGTTTTTATTTATAAGTTAAAAAATAAAATGTTACCTGATTATATGTTGAATAATGTTAGAATCAACAGTACAGTTCATTGTTATCCTACGAGAAACTGCAACGATTTTAGGCTTCCGAAAACAAATTTATCGGGAACACAAAATAATATTTATTATAAAGGTTTTAAAATGTTCAATGAACTCCCTGTAAATGTTAAGGAGGCTAAAAGTCTTGCAGTTTTTCGTGGATTATGTCTTAATGTTGTAAAGTCCAAATTTTAGTCAGTAGGTAGTAAATAATATTGTAGTAGTCATAGAAAAGATAACATTAGATATAAGATGTCAAATTTTATATCTAAATAAAATATACAATAAAAAAAAAAAAAAAAAGTTATGTTTAATTACCAAACTTTGGTGAATTATTTTTAAAACCTGATTGTGCCTAAATGTATACTCGGAAGGCGCTAATATAGAACATCCCGATATAATATGTTCTATAGTTTCGGGAAAAGCCAAACATTTTCTACATAAATCATCAATTTGATTTATATCTTTGATTATATGCTTTCTATAATTTTTAGTATTAATGACTCTATCTTGAATGGCATTTTTAGTATTAATGACTCTATCTTGAATGGCATTTTTAGTATTAATGACTCTATCTTGAATGGCAATATTATATTATTATTATTTATATTATTATTATTCTTAACACAATATTCTGTAGATGACCTACCCCATTGCATTTGTAGCATCTAGAGTTGCGAAATTTGCAGAAATTGGTACTATGACCCGTATTCTTACAAATTCGGCACAATAAATTCGCACCCGGTGGTACTGGAAATTTACTGCTCGAAGCCCCTTGAGACTTCCCGGTGAACTTGAAATTTTTAGTAGCAGAGGCCTTCGAAAAGTGCCTGTTACTAGCATCCTTCATGATGCTGTTAATCTCCGACTTTACTGAATTATTTGCAGTGTTCAACACTGACATACTGCTAGCTACCTCTTCAAGTTCATTAAGTGTTAATTTCAAACCGTTATTTTGTCTTTAATACGACCCGGTAATAACCCAATGGCAAAAACATCTACAAGATTCTTCTCTAATCTATCTTCAAATTCACAATAAGAAGACAAAGATCTAATCCTAACCGCGAAATCCCTCACGGATTCATCCACACCCTGTTTTGCCCCGAAAAAAACTTCACGTTCTTTAAACACCGACCGTTTTTTTGTACAATGTTTATCTAGGGTTGACAATAAATTATCAAAAGTTATATCCGTTAATTTTAGTGGAAAACACAAATTAATCAGTAAAAACAGTGTTTCTTGCTCTAAAAGATTCAACAGAAAAGCCCTTTTTTTGTTCGCGTTTAGCTTATCATCATGTATGACGAAAAACTGTTCCAGTCTAAGTTTAAACAACGTCCAATCTCCCACGAGATGATTAAAACTCGGAATCCTTCCCGACTCCATAACCCACAAAGGAAACAGACCACAATAACCAAAAAAAAAAAACAAAGAACCCGCAACAATTCCCTCCACAAAAAAAAATGCAACTACTTATCTCCGGAACTCTTCTTGGTCGTCCTGTGTCCAAGTCTTCCTTCAAATAGCCCTTGAATTTGTGTATATAATCACCGCACGCCTTGGCTGTGATAAAATTGTCCGGTAAACACTGCTCGCCTTGGCAGTGAATAAATGTTTTTCCGTTATTGGTTTTTCCTTTGGTAAGTTTGTTCTTCTGATCCTAGAACAGAAAAATTATCCTGGCCTTCTCGGCCCTGGAGAACCCTGGTGTTTTTCCTTCTCCACGAAGGAAAAAAAAATTGCAAGTCACGCTTGCCTTAGACCTCTCGCTCCTGGACCCAAACTGTTGTTGTCGTGTGACAACAAAATAAAAACGCAGATAATCCACGGCTGCGCCAGCTGTGGTGTTCTGCTATTTGAGACACACTAGCAGATTCTCCAACACACTTGGATGGAGATCACTTCTTAAATAAATAGTATCTGGTTCGTTATCTGCGTTTATTTATACTTTGTCAACCTAACTCGGAGCTAGCTAAAATGGTTCTGTCTTGTGATAATTGAAACGCAGCCTCTCAGCTTCCCCGATCCCCTGCCGGTGAACTTGAGAACTACGCTGCCTGCCATCTAGCGGATTCTACCGATAGCTGGTATCACCGCCATCTGTCTGTATAAGGCGGATGCTTTTAGGATACACCACAAATACCAAACCACGGATCCATATACACTGGAACAGAAAGGTCGGGCGGAAAGACTGAATAGATCAATGCTGGAGCGTGCCAGGTGTCTTTTGATTGAAGCTAACCTCCCAAATATTTTTTGGGCTGAATCAGTATTCAATATAATATTAGCACAAGCAGTGATTCCAGATGAACTTAAAAGTAGCATCATTAGACCAATTTACAAAGGCGGCAAACACACAGATGTACAAAATTATAGGCCGATTAGCATTTTGCCAGCCCTAGAAAAAATACTTGAAAAATACATTTCAATAAAACTTAACAAATATTTAGAATCCTTCTCCTTGCTAGATCCCAACCAGTATGGTTTTCAAAAGAAAAAAAGTACGGAAATGTTGCTTCAGGAATTTTCAAATCACGTAAATCATGAATTAAATTTAAAAAAACATGTGTTGGTTTTATTCATTGATAACTCGAAGGCGTTTGATACCATTGATACAAATACACTTTTAGAAACATTAGAGGCAATAGGAATTCGAGGAAAGCTACTAGTTTTGTTAAAAAAATTATTATCGGATCGACAAATAACAGTAAAAATTCTAAACAAATTTAGCAAAAGAAAATACATTTCAACTGGTGTTGCACAGGGGTCAATTTTAGGGCCAACCCTGTAGGTATATTATATACGTCTCAATTATGAGTAAATTGTTTTCATTCGTTAAACATTTTGTGTACGCAGACGATACGGCACTCGTAATTTCACACGAAGACCTGATTACTGCAATGAACCTTATGCAGCATGATTTTATTGCCCTCCTAAAATGGTCTCATGATGCAGGTCTCATAATAAATGCCAAAAAAACTAAAATTATGCACATAAGATCTCCACACGCGAGATATAATGTAATCCCTTCATTATATACACATACATTTGACTGCATACACAAAAATGTTCCACAGCCCTGTTCATGTGAAACCATTGATTTTGTCAAAAATGATGTATATTTGGGTGTTACCATTGACTGCTACATGAAATGGGATGTACACATTACTAATGTTTGTAAACGTCTACGGTCTATTGTGGGTAGAATTTATAAAATAAAATATTTCGTACCTTTTTTCGGTGCGAGATAATGTTGAATGTTGTTGTGGTGTTTTGAGTGATGAGCGTTTGTAGGTATGCTAGAAAGTAATTCCAGGCTTCTTCTGTCGAATTTATTTTTTTAGATGTTCCCACGTTTGTTTTTCTAGGCAACTTTTTAGCTTAACGTAATCAGTTTCTAATTTTGTGATATTATTTTGACTGGTTGAATTCAGAGTCTGTGTGGTCAGGCCAATCATTGTTGTGTAGTGGTCAGTGATTGTGGATTCGAATAGAACGCTACATAATTTGCTTTTGGATTTGACCATTATGTGGTCTATACATGATTCCGAGTCTCTGGTAACTCTGGTTGGAGTGTTGATGGCGCTTATTATGCAAAGAAGCATCAATTGGTAATCGATATTTTGAGGATGGCCTTGTGGTAGTATATTTATGTTAAGATTTCCAGCTACAATGATGTTTTTGAAGTGGGAGTTTTTTTTAAGTGAGTATCGAGAGCTATTATAAAGGGTGCAATGTTGTGTCTAGATGGTGATCTGTAAATAGCGAGTATGCACGTATCAGGGTCGACAATTATTTGTAAACAGTTTGCATTTTCCAAGGCGATGTCTGAGACGGAGGCGTTGAGGCTATATTTTATGTAAACAACAACTCCATCATTTTGATTTTGATTTTTTGTTGTGAAATGTGTGGAATAGTTTTTTTTGTGTTTTACAGTAAAAGCTGTTTAATAATGATTAAGTAATGACTTTGAACATGATTAAGACGATCTCTATTCCCACACGAGAGAACAAGTTAAAACAGTTGTACCCCGTATACCGCGACAAGTGCTAAATTGAACCATTTTAATAATAACCACTGGAGCGATCACGCGAAATAAATAAATTTGCTTCGATTGCTTGAGATTTCCCAAATGGTCATTTTTTAAATTTTTCGTCAACATTAAAAAAATCATACCTTCGAATTTTAATAATGAAACATAAAAACTTATTAAAGTGCTATATAGCCAATGAAATAACCTGTATTTTACCGTTTATCTCATATTTGTAGGATATATGAAAAAATTATAAAAAAATTGTAAAGTTTATAATCGCGCGAATCCTGGGTGTTTTTTACTTGAAACTGCGGCGAGGGATACTTATTCGGGTCAACATAGAATGTTTTCGGTTTCTGTATGTTGTCTGTGGTATACTTGATAATTAAAGGTGCATATCTATGGAAAAAAGACTTAATTTTATCCGTAAACAGCTGTTCAAAAATTCGGCGGGAAAAAAATATTTCAAAAATTATTTTTAACATTGTTCTAAAATAGTCTACTAAGTTCGGATTTGCAACATCTATGGTCATAATAGATAAAGCATTTCAATAGCTTCGTGTTAAAATAAACAGCTGGCCCAGGAAATGTTTTAAAAAATTACAATAAATGTTTTACGAATGGTAGAAAAATGTGGTCCATTTTTGGACCGAAATCAATCCCAGAAAAATAAAAGTGGTCCATCTTTCGACCGAAATCGCTCCAGTGGATAACAAGTGGCAGTCTTGGACAACGATAAAAGACGTTCGTGATGCCCCCGCAGAAGTCCCAAATTGAAACAGTTGAATTCATCTTGCCATAACGAGCGCTGAGTTGTCCCCATTTATTAACCAAACGGTGGCAATTTGTGCGGACCACGACCCTCCTGGTTCCGCCTACTTGGTTCCGCCTACCCATCACGAAGAGGATCAAGATCGACGCTTCTCCGCAGCACCCTGGATCGTGGACCCACCCCCCCTTGGACCTGCTGCACCTGGGCGGCCAGTAACCGGACACCACGCGTTCCCGCCCACACTCCAACCACGTTCGTTGCCTGGGCCGAAGGCCCCAGGTAGCAAAACCCACCGATGGATCAACGTTGGATACCGACTTCAAGAGCTCCCAAGTATAACGTACTTCGTAAACCCCCGTATCGTTTTAGTAATCAATTTTATTAAGAGCCAATCTAGGTAGGAATACCGTATTACTATTCCCTATGTCTTATTTTACTTACAATATATTCTCTCTACCATTATACGCTGTTTCCTTTACGAATACCTGACTAAAGCAATGATATTGGGTTGAGTACTCGCCCCTGAGAGCTGAACTAGCCGGAGAAGCCAGATCAACAAGAGGTAAAAGTAAAGTAGTCCCGAACTTGAGAGTTAAAACATTATAAAGTATTACACCGCCCATGCCTAAGAAAAAGCCTATATGGATTAAAACAATCAAGCCGTGTTTGGAACATAAAATTGGATTCATGCCTGAAGAATATTGGGTTTCAACAGTCAAGATATGATCCATGTGTGTATGTGAAAAATGAAAATGCGACTGTGTTGATCATTGCTGTTTGGGTGGATGATCTACTTATTTTTTCTAGCGACGAATCACAAAAATATGCTGTCAAAAATCAGCTCAAAGAAAGTTTCAAAATGACTGATATCGGTGAAGCCAAATATGTGTTGGGATTCCAGTTGACTCGAGACAGGCAAAACAAGAAGCTGTGGATAAGTCAACACAGCTATATTGAACAGGTTCTGAAGCGCTTCAATAAGTATGGATGCAACCCTGTGGACACACCACTAAGTCCTAATGAAAAACTATCAAAACAGCAATCACCAAAAGATGAGAACACCTCAGCCATGATGAAAAATATTCCGTACCAAGAGGCAGTCGGTAGTTTGTTATTTGCCTCTCAAGTTATCCGACCTGACATTTCATTTGCGGTTAGTTATGTGAGTCGTTTCAATAACAATCCAGGTCAAGCGCACTGGGCTGCAGTCAAACGAATCATGCGTTACTTAAAAGGTACTGCAGATTGGAAACTGGAGTTTGATGGATGCACACCCTCTTCAATTGTTGGTTTCTGTGATGCTGATTGGGCCAGTGATTGTGACGAAAGGCGATCTGTGACAGGCTACATTTTTACTAAATGTAAAGGAGCTGTTTCTCGGGGGACAAAAAAACAACCAACTGTGGCGCTATCGACAACCGAAGCAGAGTACATGTCCATGTCTGCTGCGACACAGGAGGCATTGTGGTTAAGAGGTCTGGCTCAGGAAATCGACTGTGCAGTATATGACACTCCTACAGTTATCCACGTGGAAAACCAGGGAGCGGCAAATCTAGCCGTGAATGGGTGTTACCAAGCCAGAACCAAACATATAGATGTGCGACATCACTTCCTTCGTGAGAAGATCCAGTGCCAACTAATTGAAATTCAAATACATCCCTACAACTAAAATGGTAGCCGACTCTCTCACCAAAGCTTTGGATAGAGAGAAATTGATGAGATGCATTTGCAATCAAGGCATAAATATACTAACCCCTAGATTGATATCTTCGGGCTTTTCCTCCTAGCGGTTTCGTCACCAAATTATTATTATATATCTATATTATTTTAAATGCCTATCGACAGCACTAATAGACTAAAGATAGAGGAAGTTTATTCATCTACCATAGACAATATAATTGCACTCGACCTACTGCAACCTATTAGCCCAATAAATTATTTAAAAACAAAATTATTGGAATCAGAAAATGTTACTACATTAGGCAATTTTTTTTAATTTTCAGTAAAGACAACTGATAATAAATAACACATAAGACAATTGATAATAACACATAAGACAATTGATAATAACAGTAATAACACATAAGACAATTGATAATAACACAAAAACTAAGGTATCCTAACCGACCTAACCTCAAATTAATTTACGGACGAATGCTGAATGTTGGTCCTGGTCCTGGTACTGGTTCTGATCCTGGACATTTTTTTTTTTTTTTTTTTTTACATTAACTCCACACAGGAGGCCCTGAGGAAAATAATTTCCCTCAGGGCCTATGTCATCTGGGATGGTGTGTGGAGGGTCTTTTTGAGGAGAGGAAGGAATGAACATTGGTCTTGAAGAGACCCATGTTGTAGGAAGGAGGAAACACAGAGGCCGGCAAATCATTCCACAGCCGAGCTGTTGAACACAAGAATGAGTCGAAGAAACGACCCGTTCTCATGTGACAAATGTCAACTGTGTACAAATGTTGGGCACGCGTTTGGCGTGTTTCCCGACTATGCACCGGTGCCGAAGGGATCAATGATGCTAGTTCCTCGGAGCATCTTCCATTGTAATACATCTTGTAGATACTCCACTGACCAGCTCTCTACACCTTCACCGTCAGACAGTCAGACTCCCATTTGACATCGGAAATGTCTCCTTCCAGTGCAATAGTTATTTCTTCGTGTGACAAACCTCTAACAGCCATCTATAAAAATGATAACAATAAGTTATATATGTATAGTCTACCGGAAAACATTAAAATAAATTAATACATCTTGAAAGAATCAAATTAAAATACGTAAAACAATACAAAAGGCCAAAACAAGATCTCCATAAAAAAACATCCAACAACGCGCCGCCACAGGATCATGAACGTTTTTAGCGAAAACAAAATGAGAAAGCAATGTTTTTGAACCCCCCCCCCAGACGCGTGTTTTGATTTGTACCACCGAAATATAGGGAATTCCACATAAGAAATCAGAATTACATGGATGTATTGGGAACATCGATGTATTTCTCAATACATCGTATTAACATCGATGCAACCATTCGATGCATTACATCGGAAAAAACATGGATGTATTTTTTGAATGTCCATCCCTAAGTCAAACCGTTCTGTCAAAGACGCCATTCGAATTCGAAATATTTTGGTTGCCAGTACGCGATTTGTTATATACCTTATAAAACATATCTTTCACAAGCGATACGCAAAATACGGGGCTGTTTGTTTCATAAAATCAAGAGATATTATTTTCATCCATCAAATGACCTGACGACCTCCGTAGTCCAGTGGGTAAGACTCTTGACTCACAATCCGGAGATCGCGGGTTCGAACCCGGCATGCGCAAATAAATTTTATTTGATTAATTTGTGATTTCACAATTAATTCATTTAAAATAATATATAGTATATTTGCGGCATGTTCCAGAGTGGAAGATACTATCAGTATCGCCCTGGTGTAAGACCACCATTCAGAATTGAAACGTTGCTTGAAAATGGCTTTAGCCGTGTTTGGTGACCAGATCTGAATAGCCAGGTACTTCCCAATCCTCCTCTTCCCCACCTCCTTCCCCTCCTCACTACCTTCCGCCTCAAAACATACCTCATTTGGGGATGCCATAGTCTCACTGGCGCCAGACGGGAGCAGTTGAGATTCTTGTGCACTGTAAAAAAAAATCCTTTTCTTCACGATCTTGTGATATATTTAGAAAATCAAAACCAAAACACATTGAAGCAGTATGCATCAGATGTTCTCGGAAAAAAAAAATTCTACAAGTTCAAGAGTCCACCAATTTTTCCAATTGTGAAGGCACAAGTCGTTGCAGCAAGTTTTTGTACAATAAAAATAAATCCTCAAATAAGAAGTGTGTGAGTGCTCCGTGTATACGATGTAATAAAATTTTTTAAAAATATACGGAAACACAAAACCCCCAAAAATACCCCTAAACATATTAAACCAGTAAAAAATCCCATCTCACTTATTTTACCCCTAAGTTGGCAACCCTGAGCGAGAGATGGCGAAAATCAAAATTACAAACCTATCTTTACAGCTCCATCTATGAAACTTTATCTTTGAGTTTTCAGCACTGCTACGTCACGGACCACGGTTGAAAAATTTGAACGAAGATATTCGCCCCTGATTCAGGGGCGCCCCTGATTCAGCCCCTGATTGCGCCCCTGATCGCCCCCGATTCAGCCCCATATTCAATATTTGATGCTGGCAACACTGATAGTTCCGGAACAATCTTCTTTTGTTATTTTCTTCTGTTTGAAATTGAGTCAACTAGTGTATTGTTTACCTGACAACAAAATACTTCTGTACCTTGCAATTGAGTCTATTTAATTACAAACTAACATAAGTAACATAAACCTAAAGGCCAGGCAAGGAAATCTTAATAATTATCTATGACTTCATTATTGTCTATGTATAACCTAAATATTATATTGACACGTGCTTTCTTCTTCGTCAGTCGTTTCTTCCTGTTTCCAATGTTTAATCCGCGCAGTTAAATTTATCATCCCATACTCTAATAGTTATTGGTAAGTACTAATCATGTATGATCGTGTGAGAATTGTGGATATCCGCAAAAAATGTAAGGCTGATGTAAGCATAATGAGTAAGATTAAGAAAGGGATCCTTAGATGGTTTGGGCATGTAGAGCGAATGGACGAAGATAGTAGTGTAAGAAGAATATATGACGCAAATGTGAA
The DNA here is from genome assembly GCA_917880885.1 of Limnephilus marmoratus. Taxonomy (NCBI): domain Eukaryota; kingdom Metazoa; phylum Arthropoda; class Insecta; order Trichoptera; family Limnephilidae; genus Limnephilus; species Limnephilus marmoratus. The sequence goes on along the minus strand of OU862907.1, from coordinate 48,667,005 downwards.
TGGTAGAAGAAGTCGGTGACGACCGAGGATGACACGGCACAATCAAGTGAATCAAATATTTGAGTCGGGTCATGCCAAAATTCAGAATAATAGAAGATTATGTATGAGACGATCTATGAATGTGAGTGAGGCAAAGAGTGTGTGCCAAGACCGAGTTGGTTGGCGGTCCGTCCTCTCTGCCTACCCCTACTTGATGGTTAGTTACTTAGTTCCCAATGCTAATATTCATCACGCTTTTCGTTTGGTAGCGGCTGATAGCCAAACTGATCGACATTTGTTCTTTCATTTGAGCTAAGATAGGCTCACATGCACAAATGCGCTGTGTTTAACGCGACCTAGCTTTCCCTACCAATGCCAATCAGAACACCCCCCCCCCCCTACGTGTGTAAGGATATTCATGTTACGTTTTGTTCAAAGAACATTTGAAACATCAATTATAAGTCTTCCTGTTTTGGACTGGGGTCTCTGTGGGAAATTAAATTGCTGCTTTGACTTGAGCAGTACTGCGGTGAGACAGCAGCAATCTACCGTTAATATAAGATAGCATCTACTCGTACTTTCTTCTTCTTATCCCAGAAATTTGACAAAATAGACGTCAGTCGTAGAAATATCCATTGTTACTTGTAGAAATATCCATTGTTACTTGTAGAAATATCCATTGTTACTTGTAAAAATATCCATTGTTACTTGTAGAAATATCCATTGTTACTTGTAGAAATATCCATTGTTACTTGTAGAAATATCCATTGTTATTTGTAGAAATATCCATTGTTACTTGTAGAAATATCCATTGTTACTTGTAGAAATATCCATTGTTACTTGTAGAAATATCCATTTTTACTTGTAGAAATATCCACTGTTACTTGTAGAAATATCCATTGTTACCTAGCTTATTGCGTAAATCAGTTGTGTACTTCTTCTTTACCCCTGCACTCAATAACACAAATAACATTAGCGGAATTGGTTGTTGTAAACAAGTCCCTAAATAATATTGGCAGCATATCGTTTTTAATATGCATTAAAAAAACTACATTATATTGTTATCATGTTAAAAGCGGAATGGCGGATCCAAAGTAAGGTAATACCGGTTTATCTTGAGAGATAGATATTGTGTACATTGTATCGAGTTAGGCTGCTATTGATGGCGATTCTCTCCACCTTTTTCAAATGTCAAATGCGAGCTTAAAATACCTATTGTCACAATAATTATTAAATTCTTATTTCAAAATATGAGTTATGTTTACGACTTCAATATTTGGCAAAATATTTCAAGGAAAACCAAATATTCAAAACTCACGCGAAATAAATTTCCATTATAAAAATGTTCTGTTTCAGGAATTTTTTGACTTGAACCAAACATCAACGCTACCACAGCAGTGTCATGGATCTACTAAATCCTGATACTGTTTCCATCAACACGGAACCAGGTCCCCAGGAAGAAGGCGGAGGTGTAGTGCTGTGTACGGATAATAATTTCGACCTCCAAGATGTAAAGAAGGAATATTTTCAATATGCGGAGATTACTCAGACAGCTGGTTAGTTGCATTGAATATATTAAAAAATGTGGCATGTTTAATTTTTAAATTATTTTTAAAACATGCCACATTTTTAATTTGGAATTATTACCTAAAAATTATTACTCGCAATAAGTTCCTGATTCCTCAAGTATTTACCCCTTTTTATTTGGGACATGTTATCAGTTACACGTTACAGTTACGTAAATATTTTATGGAAATAAAAACCTTTTCATTGACTTCTTCAAGAGCGGGGTCCTTCTTGAAGCGTTGGCAACTGATGCGGACATCTGGTGTCATTTTTTATCTTAAAGTTCGTATCCAAATCCACGCCTATATACATATTATGTTAAATGATTGGGTTTTAAATCATTGAAATTTATAGATTTTTTTTATAAAGTCTTGTTGTATGTAATTATTGTAGTGTATGAATGTAGTACACTACATTTAAAGAACATAACAATTATCATTGTTCGCATTGTCGTTTTGGTTTTGCAGGCAGCACTAATGTGGAGACAGTGGCCATCAAGGAAGATCTTGGATCCCGAGAAGAAGATGAAGGGAGTTTTCCATTTTTGGAAATTGACATGGACCTGTCGGATGTTAAGAAAGAATGCTTAGAACGCGTCAAAATGAACCAGACAACAGGTAAAACCTATTTTCATTGTAAAAACATTATCTGGTATCCATCTTTTCAACTTTTCGCGGAAAATAAATCTTAATGAGCCTTTTTTATTCATATTCTTTTTCAAATTTGTCGACAGATCTGAAGACGCATCCTGTGGATAAACGATTCTTTTGTTCTCAATGTGACTACTCTTGCTATCATAGGAATGATTTTGTAATTCACCGTCGCACCCATACTGGAGTTAAACCCTTTTCTTGTTCCGAGTGCAACTATTCATGTTTTCAAAAGCGCAGTCTAACGATCCACATGCTGACTCACAGTGGAGAAAAACCTTTTTCTTGTTCCGAGTGTAACTATTCATGTTCTCAAAGGGGCAGTCTGACCATGCACTTGCTGAGTCACAGTGGAGAAAAACCTTTTTCTTGTTCCGAGTGCAACTATTCATGTTATCGAAAGGGCAGTCTAACGATCCACATGCTGACTCACAGTGGAGAAAAACCTTTTTCTTGTTCCGAGTGCAACTATTCATGTTCTCAAAAGGGTAGTCTAACGATCCACATGCTGACTCATAGTGGAGAAAAACCTTTTTCTTGTTCCGAGTGCAACTATTCTTGTTCTCTAAAGATCAAACTCACAATGCACAAGCTGACTCACAGTGAAGAAAAACCTTTTTCTTGTTCTGAGTGCAACTATTCATGTTCTCAAAAAGGCAATCTGACGCGCCACATGCTGACTCACAGTGGAGAAAAACCTTTTTCTTGTTCCGAGTGCAACTATTCATGTTATCAAAAAGGCGATCTCACAAGGCACAAGCTGACTCACAGTGGAGAAAAACCTTTTTCTTGTTCCGAGTGCAACTATTCATGTTCTCAAAAGGGCAATCTCACGATCCACATGCTGACTCACAGTGGAGAAAAACCTTTTTCTTGTTCCGAGTGCATCTATTCATGTTATCGAAAGGGCAGTCTAACGATCCACATGCTGACTCACAGTGGAGAAAAACCTTTTTCTTGTTCCGAGTGCAACTATTCATGTTCTCAAAAGCGCAGTCTAACGATCCACATGCTGACTCACAGTGTAGAAAAACCTTTTTCTTGTTCCGAGTGTAACTATTCTTGTTCTCAAAAGGGCAGTCTAACGATCCACATGCTGACTCACAGTGGAGAAAAACCTTTTTCTTGTTCCGAGTGCAACTATTCATGTTATCAAAAAGGCCAACTCACGAGGCACAAGCTGACTCACAGTGGAGAAAAACCTTTTTCTTGTTCTGAGTGCAACTATTCTTGTTCTCTAAAGAGCAATCTCACGAAGCACAAGCTGACTCACAGTGGAGAAAAACCTTTTTCTTGTTCCGAGTGCAACTATTCATGTTATCGAAAGGGCAGTCTAACGATCCACATGCTGACTCACAGTGGAGAAAAACCTTTTTCTTGTTCCAAGTGCAACTATTCATGTTCTCAAAAGGGCAGTCTAACGATCCACATGCTGACTCACAGTAAAGAAAAACCTTTTTCTTGTTCCGAGTGCAACTATTCATGTTATCAAAAAGGCGTTCTCACGAGGCACAAGCTGACTCACAGTGGAGAAAAACCTTTTTCTTGTTCCGAGTGCATTTATTCATGTTATCGAAAGGGCAGTCTAACGATCCACATGCTGACTCACAGTGGAGAAAAACCTTTTTCTTGTTCCGAGTGCAACTATTCATGTTATCGAAAGGACAGTCTAACGATCCACATGCTGACTCACAGTAAAGAAAAACCTTTTTCTTGTTCCGAGTGCAACTATTCATGTTATCAAAAAGGCGTTCTCACGAGGCACAAGCTGACTCACAGTGGAGAAAAACCTTTTTCTTGTTCCGAGTGCATTTATTCATGTTATCGAAAGGGCAGTCTAACGATCCACATGCTGACTCACAGTGGAGAAAAACCTTTTTCTTGTTCCGAGTGCAACTATTCATGTTATCGAAAGGACAGTCTGACGATCCACATGCTGACTCACAGTGGAGAAAAGCCTTTTTCTTGTTCCGAGTGCAACTATTCATGTTCTCAAAAGAGCAATCTCACGAAGCACAAGCTGACTCACAGTGGAGAAAAACCTTTTTCTTGTTCCGAGTGCAACTATTCATATTATCGAAAGGGCAGTCTAACGATCCACATGCTGACTCACAGTGGAGAAAAACCTTTTTCTTGTTCCGAGTGCAACTATTCATGTTCTCAAAAGGGCAGTCTAACGATCCACATGCTGACTCATAGTGGAGAAAAACCTTTTTCTTGTTCCGAGTGCAACTATTCTTGTTCTCTAAAGAGCAAACTCACGAGGCACAAGCTGACTCACAGTGGAGAAAAACCTTTTTCTTGTTCTGAGTGCAACTATTCATGTTCTCAAAAAGGCAATCTGACGAGCCACATGCTGACTCACTCTTGATAAAAACCTTTATTATGATCTAAGTGTAGCAATTCGTCGTCTCAAATGAGAGATTTGAAGAAGTACGTTGGAACTATTGTTGCAGAATAAACTTTTTCGTATTTTGTCTGCCTTTTGTCGACGACAAAGTTACCCAAGTCACCGGTACGAAGCAACCAAGACAGGAACTGGTTCAAAAATAGCATGTTCCTCGAATCCACTGTCATCTAGTGGTCTCTAGTCACCGGTACAGAATAACCGAGACATGCAATGGCGTCGTTTGCAGTATATATAACTGTTTGATACAACTGAGTATTACCGTCAAACTTTACATATTCGGAGCGATACTGCAAATTCATTTATATTGTAGTACTTATATTTGCCTAGGGCACGTCACCATGCTAGCTGCCGACGGAATTGGCGACTTCTTTTAAGAATTCTAGAATTAGAAACGGAACTACAATAGTTAAAGCGAATGTAGCCATAAAAAGGTGTAAAACGAAATGGTTTTCTACTAGCTGGTATTGCGGTATACTTCGAACTGGTTTTCTGCGTTTAGCTTTGATATAGCCATCAATTACCGGATACAAAGACCCATGCCGACGAAGTATTGACTAGGTCGTAATTTTTTTGTTTTGTTTATGAAGTCGAATTTTGCGTTCTTTTTTAATTTATCAAAGTCAACTTTAATGGGGGGATGAAAAGTTACAACACGTTATCCGCTCCGGGTGCCACCCATACCAGTTACGCTACTGAGGATACTGTAATAGCACCTCGTAGTGGATTGGACCTGGCAACACGGTATCACTTCCAAGTACATATGCACACATTTCACCACTAGCAATTACACATCTACCATAATGATGGATACTGTAGCGATGTCCGAAACGTTGGCTAAAGAAGGAGGTAGCGCAACACGGGATAACTTTCCAAAAACAAATCACAAAAATAATTTTGGTCGTGAAAATCTAAAAACGTATCCACAGAATGTGGTTGTTTGATTTTAAGTAGTATTTAAGTGAATTTTGTTCCGAATCCTTGTCAGAAAATCCTGAATCACAATAATTCTGAATCCTTCTCAGAATATCCTGAATCACAATAATTCGGATAAATACACTATTTTTTTTCCTACTGGGTAGGGTTAACCTATATATTTTTTTTAAATTTAAAGATATTATAATAATATGATCTCAATTAATGAAACTTGTAGTGTATTTCTTTTTAATTCTTATTTTATTAAGTGAAACTTTAGTTGAATTCTTGGTCATTTTGTTGGTGGTTATTTTGAGTCTGCACTTTTTTCCTTTTAGTGTGTGTTTTGAACAGGCAATTTATACTAAATATAATTTTCTTTAAATTCCGTAAAGTTTTAATTCGGATCGTTTCTATTTATGTTATTTTTAAAATCAACCAAAATGTGTTGAGCATGTTAATGTTTTTAATGTTTATAATTAAATAGGTATGTTTATTATTTTGTCAGAAATTTTATTCTATATCTAATTCAATGTTTTTTTTCTTTTTTAATTTTATGCGATCGATATTACATAAACGGTTAATTAGTTTGTGCAGTGTGGTTTAGGGGATATTAATTATTTACAATTATTCGGATAATATAGTCATCATTTGACTAAGGCATTTACACGTTTTAGACATAAGTAACTAGCTATAAGTCTTAGATATAAGTTACCAGCTATAAATCTTAGATTTAAGTTACTAGCTATAAGTCTTAGTATAAGTCACTAGTTATAATTGTAAATCTTACTTGTAAGCCAGTTATATTTATTCTTATATATATATGTATTTGTTCAGCGCTCTTGGGGTGATTTTTAATTAAAACGGCGCTTTATAAATTAACCAAATAATTTTATTGTGACTATTATTATCATGTGCAGTACCCAGAAAACTTTCTTGTAGAGAGTCTCGTTCACCAAGGAGCCCGATGAAGATCATCGTAGATCAGTGATCATAGGGTGGTTTATTGCATTTAGTAAACAGCAAACAATCAACTTCTTTATTTGAGATTGTGCTTACTGTTCACTCCGTAAGAACTTTCTTAAAGCTTCTTAAACAAAGTATTAAAAACTTTTTAAAAAAAATTATGAAAAAGGTAGAGTCGTTCTGAAGTTATGGAGTGACCAAGGGAATCAAGAATTCATTTTTATATACGTAGATTACATATGTATAGCGCAATTTTGCGTTATTTCACTTCGAGTGTGCTCTATAGTTAAAAATAATCTAGTATTCAGTCAAATTATTACTGTAGTGCTTGATCTAATACAATGATACAAAAATGTACAATACAAAGCAATGACAAAAATATAATATAATTTCATACAAAATGTACAGTAACGGTGCTATTAAAACACAGGACAATAATAATAACTAGCATGACATTAAAAGAATGTACGGTTCATTATAAAGAAATGATAAGAGAACTACAAATAATCATTAGTAAGAGTAGCACAGGAAAAAAGGACAATAAATAGTACCTACAGGATTCTAGCGTTTTTAGTCTATGTATTATCTATGTCAGTTTATTTTTCATTATTATTATTGAGATTACTAAATGTATTTGAAAATGTCTTTTGAAGCCATAAGTATTTGAAATACAAATTAAAAAATACCTCAGCAGCAGGTAATGGGCCGTTTTCTGAGTAATTCCAAAATATCCACGAGATGGCAGCACGGTGTTTAGCGGTCCTCCTGTCATCTAATTTATGGACCAAATCTATGGACTGACGCACTGACGTCTTTCAATGATTGATCTGTCATTTCGATAATTTGCAATTTGTTTTCCGACAAGTTTAGCGGGATTGGTATATTTATGAGTTGAGATTAAGATTAAGATGCTGCTCTGAGCCACAGACCGTGCTGCCCAACGGCCTCGACGAGGCTCTCAACGGCGATGGACTCCTTATCGTAGCGCTGGTTCTGCCCTTCAAACCATACGTTGAATGTAAGATATGGATTTTATTATACCTCTAATACTTTAACCAGGGATTTAACCGGTCTTTTAAATGTGATCAATTTTAAATAAGTGGTACTATGGCACCCTCAATCAGGGTATGTTGTGAGGCTGAACTGAATGGGGAAGGAAATAATATGGGAAATGTGAAGGCTGGGAAATGCCTGGCTATTCACACCTGGTCACCTAACACAACTATTGCCATTTCAAGCAATGTATCCCTTCTAAATGGTGGTTTTTCACCGGCTGTTTAAGGAAGGGCCTTAAAGAATGGATTTTTAATAAACATCTTGAAAAGACCACTATTAAATAAGGGAGGAGAGGGAAATATTGCATGAGAACAAGTCGAATGCTGCTGTCATCTACTGTGGATGGATGTTCAGCTCAGTGTTACCGAAACCAAAACTTCAAAATCGGGAGAATTTTCGCTTAAAAATCGGGAGAAAACGGAAAAAATTTGAAGAAATCGGGAGATGACTAGAATTATTTTAGTAAAACTTCTCCCTTGTCAATAATTCGAATCCCTTTTATTATTGCGAAGCAGAACCTTAACAACAAACGATAAACCCATAAGCAGCGCAGTCAATCCGATTACTGTAGATGTTGCCTGTGGAATAACGCAATTTTCCCTAACGTTTAACGGGGACTTATTTCACGTCTGGCAACTCAGCACGAAATTTTGTGAACTGTCACCCGTCACTTAACGATACGTCAAATTCATTTAATACCTACATTCTTTTAAAAGTGAACAACAATAACAACATTCATATAAGTAACAATCTTTTAATCAATAAGTAATAATTTTAATTTTATTAAGGAACCAATAAACCACCTCATGGGCTTTTTCAAAACACCTCTCACCTGGCGACAGATACTTGATAACGATACACTGTTTAGTAATACTTTATCGAAATACCTACTAATATCTCAGTCTAATCACCAAAAACAAAAAGAAAGTGCATGGACCATATTAAAATTGTTATTGAAATTATTACTGTTATGAAATACTTAGGAGTTATATTAGATTAAAATTTAACTATTAAACATTTTCATGTTCCGACTGCAACTATTCTTTTTCTTAAAGGGAATATTTAAAAGTCCACAAGCCGTGTCATAGTGGAGAAAAACCCTTTTCGTGTTCTGACTGCAACTATTCATGTTCTTGAAAGTCACAATTTAATATTCACAATTCAATGTGGAGAAAAACCTTTTTTATGTTCCGATTGCAACTATTTATGTTCTCAAAAGGAACATTTAATAGTTCACAAGCCGTCTCACAGTGGAGAAAACCTTTTACATGTTCCGACTGCAACTATTCATGTTCTATAAAGTGACAATTTAAAATCCACAAGCCGCCTCACTGTGGAGAAAAACCTTTCTTATGTTCCGACTGCAACTATTCATCTTCTCAAAAGGAACATTTAGAAGTCCACAAGCCGTCTCACAGTGAAAATAACCTTTTTCAAATTCCGACTGCAACTATTCATATTCTCAAACGGAACATTTAAAAGTCCGCAAGCCGTCTCATAAGGGAAAAAACCTTTTTTTAATGAATGTTTGAAATTTAATCCTTGCCAAAATGTTAACCTAAAAAAATTGCTTTAAATATGTTGTTAATATATTTTTTTTTTACATGAAGTCTACACAGGAGGCCCTGAGGAAAATAATTTCCCTGAGGGCCTATGTCATCTTTGGGGATGCTGTGTGGAGGGTGTTTTTTAGGGAAAGGAAGGAGAGGAGAGTTCTGGGAAGGAAAAGGGTGTAAGAGGTGAGTAGGAATCTGGGGTTTAGTGTGTCCTGGTCATCAGGCCTAGACAAACCTCATCCCATGAACCCGGGCACCCCTGCTAAATCACCAAACGTAGCGAACCACTTGGGGTGACCTATGGCAGAGGTGTTGGTTATCCAATAAAGGTTCCCGGGGCGGTGGTACCCATTCCCGCCTCCCAAATTGTTATATCCAAATATAAATGACTGGCCTAAAACAGGATCCATTCCTAGTTGGCTAGTCAAAGTTTCCACATATGTTTCATTGTATAATTTTATGCGAAATAAATATTATTATTATTATTATTAAGTAAGCATCCAGCACTTATTCTGTGAGTGTTCGGTAGTACCTATTTAAGCGAGCGGATGTTTTCCGTTTTGAAAATAAATAAGAACAATCATCGCTCAAGGTTTACAGATGAGCATCTCCAATTGATTCTTAAAATAACTACTTACCACGAATATGACACCCGACTTAAAAAATAAGAGAAGTCAGGTGTCTGGCTCAAGATAATTTACCATTTTACCCTCATTTTTATTTTTATTTTTATTTTATTTTATTTATTTAAACGCCCATTGGGCTTTTACATACATTGTTATAAGTATTATTACATTAACTATATGGCATATAAAAGTTTAAGTACATATATGAATAAAATAATTATTATATGTGTAGTACCTACATAAATGTTTTACAAATAATATAGAATACCATTATGGAGAACAGTTTTTTTTTTTTTTTGTACTTACAAACAAAAATAACGGGATTGAAATTAATCAGCATTAGTAGGGACTTAAGCATAATCGAAATATAAATTAAATTACAATATTAATTTGTAAAGTTACATATATATATTAAAGTTAAAAAGTTTAAAAGAAAAGAGTGGAATAGATGGAAGCTAAAAAGGGTTTTTCACTATGGAATGGTGAAGTCATACATTTCAGCAAAGTGTTTATGTAGATTTCGTTTAAGCACTGCTACGGAATCTCTAAATATATCAACGACATTACCAAATTTATTACCAAAATTTTGTATTCGATTTAGGGATATGTGCGCTTGATAATTTGTTTTGAAATTGTTACAGAAAAACGTGGAATTTTGTCTCGTATTTTTGGAAGGTACAAATAATTTTATTGTGGCCAGAATTTCAGGGCTGTCGATTCTATAATTAATAATTTTATTTAGTAGAACAAGGTCGGAGATAATTCGCCTATCTGACAGCATAATCAAATTTAGTTGGTGCATCAGCTGGATATAATTTATATTTTGGATTGGAATATTTAGTTTAAAGTTAATAAATCGTAGAAATTTGTGTTGCACCCTTTCAATATTGTTGGAATGTATTTTATAAAAGGGGGACCAAATAGGCGAATTATACTCTACTTGACTTCTTACTAAAGATGTGTACAGTGTTTTCAAACATTCTAATGACTTGAAGTCGCATGCGGTTCTACATATAAAACCAAGCATTTTTAAGGCTTTATTTGTGATTTCATTTACATGCGGATTGAATGTTAACTGTTCATCAAATATAACACCCAAGTCCCTGATTTGAGTGACAGCTGTCAATTTTACGTTATTTAGCGAATATACATAAATTATATTGTTACGTTTTTAGTTACGTACTGGGTTCACAGACTATTAAAAACAACACAATTTCCTGTTACACTATTTATTTGCATTATTTATTTATTTATTACATAGGTATTTATATTTCAGTGATTTATCTATAACATTTTTATTTGTACTGCTTGTTATTTTTTCGTTACCATGGTGATGCATTTATTTACTCTAGGTTGGCACCATAATGTTCTTCCCTTTACATTGCCCCCTCCTTAGGGCTGTTTCGTCCCGGAACAGGCCCCGAATTTCCTTCATGAAGGTATCGGCAATCTGGTCCTCGATTGCATCGAGCCGACGCAAAGAAATGACAAGCCACTGTTTTACCGTGACTTGCATCTGACCCACTGTGGTAACAGCATACCAGAACCGATATGCCAGTGTATCGGAAGATCTCCTCGAACATGCTCCGCAAGATCCTCCAGTCCAGTCCATTCCCACGGCCACCCAGCTTCGGGATCCTTATCCGGTTGATGTCAGACTGCAACAAGCGGTTCCTCAAAACTATCAGACAGTCCCAAATGGTTCGGTACTCCGGCGTAACTTGGGTCGTCTCCCTGGTCACCAAGCAGAAGATCAGTTGTCCCTCCCTGTTGAGTTGCGCCACCTCTCCGATGGCTGGTGCCTGCCGCTCCAACTCCTGTTGCACCAGAAATTTATGCTGCAAAACCCTCGATATTCCCCGTGACATGTCAAAGTCGTGCGTCACGCAGAAGGCCACAGCATGCTCTTTTGAAAGCCCAAACAGGTCCTGCGCTATTTCCTGTGTCACTCCATGACGGGTTTTGTGCCCCTTGCTAGCCTGGGATATGAATTGTTCGAAGGTTATTTCATCCTCAGGGACATTGCAGACTCGGACATGCTGTTCTAAGTCCTCCCGATTGTCACCCAGGAAGGGAGCAAGTCGGTTGAAGTGGATGATCCGTGGTTTCCCGTTAGGCCTCTTCCTTATCCTGTAGACCACGTCGTTGATCCGCTTTAGCACCTCGTAGGGGCCATCCCAAGAACATTGGAGTTTTGGGGAGAAACCTCGGCGCCTCCGGGGGTCGAACAGCCAGACTATATCGCCAGTTTGATATCCCCCCTTCTCCGCCCTGATGTCATAGTGTTCCTTCATCCGGTCGCTAGCAGCCTCGATATTCACACGGACCCGGTCGTGGGCATCATCCAGACGCCTACGAAGGTCCGACACGTAGTCTTCACCAGCTACGTCTTCTTTCGGTTTACACCCGAACTTCAGGTCACAGGGCAGTCGTAACTCTCGTCCAAAGAGTACACTTCCAGGCGTCTGCCCCGTAGTTTCATGAACTGCCGATCGGTAAGCCAACAGGAACAAGGGCAGGTGTCGGTCCCAGTCTCTTTGGTGATCCGAGACAACCTTCGCCAGATGTCTGCCGATTGTACGGTTCATCCTTTCAACCATTCCATCAGACTGCGGGTGCAGTGCTGTAGTCCTTGTCTTTCTAATTCCCAGGATCTCGCACATTTTCTGGAACACCGTAGATTCGAAATTCCGTCCTTGGTCCGAATGTAGCTCCAGAGGCACACCAAATCGACTGACCAGCTCCGTGACCAATGCCTCCGCTACGGTAACTGCTTCCTAATTGGGCAGTGCATAGGCTTCGACCCACTTGCTGAAATAGTCGATAGCGACCAGGATATACTTGTTCCGGTTTTCGGTTGAAGGGAACGGTCCAGCTATATCCACTGCGATTCTCTCGAACGGGCTACCCACGTTGTACATCGGTGCTCTCTTCCTCTTGTACGGTCCATTGGCCATGGCACAAGTCACGCACTTCCTGCACCAATCCTTGACATCTCTTTTGCAGTTCACCCAGTAGAAGCGTTCCCGGACCTTTTCTATGGTCTTCTTGACTCCCAAATGCCCACCGGAGGTTCCATCGTGCAATAACTGAAGGATTTCGGGAATGCGTTTCCTTGGAACCAGCATCTGTAGCTTCCTTGGTTCTCCATCCGGCGTTTCCAATGCCCTTCTAAGAACCCCGTTTTCCAATTCAATGGAATCCCACTGAGCCCAGTATGATTTGACGTTTGGAGAGGAAGAAGCGACGTTCTCCCAGGTTGGCCGCTGTCCCGCCTTCTTCCACTCCACCAGATATTTCAGTTCGGGGTCAGCCTCTTGGTCCTTCCCGATTTCTGCAGGTTCCCAATCGTCATCCACGACTCTTGTTCCATACATGACAGCTGACTTTTCCTCCATCCGCCCGCAGTGCATGCAATCCTCCGCGCAAGGTCTCCTGGATAGAGCGTCTGCGTTCCGGTGGAGAACTCCAGCTCGATGTTCGGAATCATAATCGTATTCCTGCAACCGCTCAATCCATCTCGCCACCTGTCCCTCGGGATTTTTGAAGTGCAAGAGCCATTGGAGCGCCGCATGATCCGTCCTCAGCAGGAACTTCCTCCCATAAAGGTACTTGTGAAAATGCTCCACCGACTTAACAACTGCTAGTAATTCCCTTCGCGTTACGCAATAGTTGCGCTCAGGTCTAGACAGTACCTTGCTGAAGTACCCGATGACTTTCTCCTCCCCTTCCTGGACTTGCGACAGAACGCCTCCCATGCCCACGTTGCTGGCGTCTGTATCCAATATAAACTTCCCTTCTGGTTTGGGATAGCTCAAGATAGGGGCGTCGGTCAACTTCCGCTTCAGGTCTTCGAAGGCCTGCTGGCAGTGAGAGTCCCAGGCAAAACAATTCTTCTCTTCGGTGAGCCTTGTCAATGGCTTGGCAATATCTGCAAACCCATAGACGAACCGTCGGTAGTAGGTGCAGAGGCCAAGGAAGCTTCTCAGCTCGTGCTTGTCCTTCGGTACTGGCCACTCATTGACGGCGCGGATTTTGTCTAGGTCAACTGAGACTCCCCTTTCGGAAACCACGTGACCGAGATAATTGACCTGTTTCTGAAAAAGGTTGCACTTTTTGGGATTAAGTCTCAAGTGGGCGCCCTGCAAACGCAGGAACACCTGTTCCAAGTTCTTCAGGTGTTCCTCAAAGGTTTTGCCGAGTATAATAATGTCATCCAGGTAGACCAGGCATGTTTCCCAGGATAGCCCTCTTAGTACATGTTCCATCAGCCGCTCAAACGTAGCAGGAGCATTACAAAGTCCAAACGGCATCACTGTGAACAGTCCCGTCCCGGTAGAAAAAGCTGTCTTTTCCTTGTCTCTTGGGTCCAACTCCACTTGCCAATAACCGCTCTTCAAGTCCAGGGTGGAAAAGACTTGGCAGCCTCCCAAGGTGTCCAACGTGTCATCGATCCGGGGTTAAAGGTAGCTGTCCTTCTTGGTCACATCGTTGAGTCGTCGGTAATCTACACAAAAACGTGTGGTCCCATCCTTCTTCTTCACCAGTACCACAGGTGAAACCCATGGGCTATTTGATGGCTCGATTATCTTCCCTTTCTCCATGTCCCGAATTATCTGTTCAGCTTCGTCACGTCTCGCAAATCGTAATCGCCTAGGGGTTTGTCGAATAGGGTCCGCGTTCTCCGTTCTTATGCGATGCTGTACGACGTCAGTCCTTCCTAACAACCCGTTCGAGCCTTCGAAGACATTCTGATATCTGCTGATCAGCGTTTCGACGGCATTCCGTTGTTTTGCAGGAAGTCCCCTACTGGCCCGTTCAACGAGATCTTTTAGCTGGTCTGGAAGCTTATTCGATGTCTGGGTCATGTTTTTAACTTGCCGAACAACCGCCAAAACAGGTGAACCACACCCTAACTGAGTGCCTTTCTTTAGGGTTACCGGGTAGTCATTGACATTCATTATCCTGATGGGTATTTCCTCATGGGTGCGGATTAGCGCCTTGCCGACCAAAATTCCTTGTCCTGGTCCCGCACCGTCCCTCTCCGGTTCCAAGATAACAGTTTGCCCCGGTGGACTCCACGTGTCTAGACACGCGGTAACCAGTGTCTCACTGCATTGGGGTAGCAGAGTATTCGCACTAAGGACAACACACACCGTTCCGCCTACCCCCTTCTGCAGTATCACTTCCTCGTTGTCGATCCATATGACTCCCTCTCTCAGGTCCAGCTTACAGTCCAATTTCGACAGCAGGTCCATCCCGAAGATCACTTCTTCCTCTATGTCAGCGACTAGAACCTGATGCTTGAAGGTGGTGTTGCCGATTTTTAAAAGGGCGGCTATCTCCCCGTGCACGCACATCAACTCCCCTGTTGCCGTACGTAGTTTCCATCGTGACGGCACGATCCTTGCTCCGGAGACAGCAATATCTGGTCTTATGATCGACACAGTTGCTCCCGTGTCCAACAACAGTCTGCGACTTTTTCCATCCACCAGACCCTCTATGTACATACTGCTAGTTCCCCCTCCAAGTGTCGACATAGTAACGGATGTTTCAGGGGCCTCGGTAATACGGATCGATGTGTGGCGACACATCATTATTATCATCGCCATCAAAAGAACATTCGAGAAACATCTCCTAATATCCGCGCGCATCGGCAAACCTACTTGCCTAGGTACCTTCCTACCTATACTGGTCGCGATGTACTTTCTCTCCTGCCGTGCTGGCTGGACGATAATAATATCGCCCCGCCTAGAAAGGTCTCGAGACAGCACCGTACAATATCTGTACGGCGCCGAATATTCTCGTCAACTGCCGAAGTGGCTCGTATTACCTACCGCGAGGTAGTTACTCTACCGCGGCTATATAAGCAGCCGATCGCTCGCCCGCTGCAGTTCAGTCTCACACTAACAGTCGGCCAACATCTCAGCATGTAACAGATCTCCGTACAAGTGCTCCTGCATGGCATCGCTACGCATCCAGGGCAGCTTCCTCGAGGTCCACCACCACGTCTCAGCTACAAGGCCCATCGTGTCTTCAGCTCCTGAGATCAGCTACATCCCGCGACTTATAAGGTTTGACGCACCTTCAGCCAAGGGATCAGCTCACCACTTCATGGCACCCCGAAGCCTCACCGTGCTTCGCTGCCATGGAAACACGCTCCGCCTCGCCAGGACTACCTGCTGGTGGCTCAGCTCACCGAGCCACACACCGTTCATCTCCGCGATTCAAAGCGTCGAGCAACGGCCTGGAAGATAGGTCATCTCCACCGCCATGGTGTCGAGCAACTCGCTGACCTTCACCGCTCCATCTCCATCACATCCGAACGCCTGCAGCATCATCTACGGCACTCCGCATTACATCATGTTACCGGACCACCGACCATCTGCTACGTAGCCCAATAAACGACTGACTCATACTTCGACTTGACGCCTTTCATTTCTCTCTACCGATACGGACCGCTCCCTCAGATGGTTGCCCCTTCCCATCAACCATTTTTAGTGGTTTCGGGCATTTATTGCGAAGGTGTCCTGTCTGATCGCAGTTCCAGCAGCGTATCTCCCTTTTCTGTACCTTCAAAGCCTCCAGGACATGCTTCACTAATTCCTGCATGGATGGTTGCGATTCCTCCCCCGCGGTCTCCAGAGCGCGTACCCGAGCTTGGCTTCTCACGGACTGCTTCACGGCCTCGAACTCCAGAGCTTGCGTCAACGCTTCACTCAGCATCTTCGGACGTGACAACTTGACAGCCTGCTGCGTTTCACCCTCCCGCAGTCCGTCCAAGAATTTGTCGATGGCCAGACTCTCGTAGACATCGTCAGACACTGTTGGGTAGGCGCCTCTAACCAGGCGGACGATGTCAGCTTCAAATTCTTGCAAGGTCTCGTTCGGCTTTTGAAAGCGGTTCTTCAGTTGTGAGCGGTAGATCTGCTCCATGTGACGATGACCGAACCGCATTTCCAGACGGTGCGTCAACTGCTCATAGTCCTATAACTATCTCATTTGGTGACTATTGCATCGAACGGGAAACTGATATGGGATGTCCACAGGGCTCCATTCTTGGACCTGACCTGTGGAATATTGCCTTTGACGACTCCTCCAGGTTACCCTTGCCTGAAGGATGTATCGCTGTCGACTACGCTGATGACAAAATGTATCTGGTCTCTGGGGACAGTAGAAAGGAAGTTGAAAAGAAAGGCAGTGATGGTTTGCAGATGTTCCTGGATTGGGGAACAAGAAACAAGATGACCTTTGCTCCCCATAAGACCAAGGGCCTCCTGATGAAGGGTTATCTCAGCAGAGACAGAAATCCAACGATCAAAATGGGAGAGTCCAATATCCGTTTCTTTGATAATGTTAAATATTTAGGTGTCACACTTGATCGATCGTCCTCTTTTTTGGCTCACGTCAAGGATGTATCCAGCAGGGCTCAGGCTCTCTTTTTGAAGTTAAGGAGACTCTCCACAGCTGAGTGGGGATTGCGTAATCCGGCATTGCGTATGCTTTATAGGTGCGTTTATGTGGCGCAAGTTTCATATGCTGCATCTGTTTGGGAACATCGCCTGGATAATTCGCTTATACTCTTGGCTTTGAAAAGAGGCCAACGTACCCCTCTCTTGGCACTATCTGGTGCGTATAGAACCGTTGCTTCGGACGCTTTGCCTGTTTTGGCTGGTATATTACCAATCGATCTTGAAATTAGGGAAGTGATTACTAAGCAAAAGCTCACTAGAGGAATCCCGGCAACTCATCTTGGTGTTATCCTAACTCCTGGTGGTTCGGGGACTCTCCCTGGTCTGCTTCGTGAAATGAGGGAACTGTCACTTCAAGAGTGGCAGCTGCGTTGGGATAGGTCGAATTTGGGGAGATGGACTTTCTCCTTCTTCCCATCAGTTAAATTCAGAATGGAAGGGGCCTTTTTATTACTGGACCATTATGTGACCCAACTTTTGTCTGGTCATGGGGAATTCAGGGGGAGACTTCATTCTCTCTCCCTATCCCCTCATCCAAACTGTGCGTGCGGTTGCACCAACCAGTCGGCCGAGCACATTCTGGGGCATTGTGAGATTATGATGGATGCTAGAGAGGAAATGCTTGATGGTTTGGACGTTCCTATTAGACCAGTATGGAATACTGATCTAGTATCGAATAAGGTGAATTTTGAGTGCTTGTGTAAATTTGCAAAAATTTGGGTTGAAAGATGGCCTGCTCTTAGAGTTGCAGACTAGCTGAATTTAGGTCACCAGGTGTACTTGTTCCTGTAATTTCCACGGACTACGATCTGATCTTTCTCTACACTATTGCTTGGATGTACATATTTCTTCTACCTTTTTTTTGTGTTAATTATGTTATTTGTTATATTATTTCGTTATTGTACTATATTGTTATACTGTGATATTGTTATTTTGTTTCTTTTGTTATTTTGAATTTGTTTTGCTGAATTTAGGTCACCAGGTATACTTGTTCCTGTAATTTCACGGACTACGATCTAATCTTTCTCTTACACTATTGCTTGGATATACATATTTATTCAAACTTTATTTGTGTTAATTATGTTATTTGTTATTTTATATTGTTATTGTACTATATTGTCATACTGTAATATTGTTATTTTGTTTCATTTATTATATTGTTACTTTTTTATTTTATTTGGAGGTTGGATAGAAACTCCTTTGTTTATTTTGTAATGTCCTTTTCCCCATCAAAGGGGTTGGACTTTGGGCCTTGTCCCTATTAACTTACATATAGGTCTACCTTTTTGTGATGTACTATTGTTATCTCCTTCTTCTGCCTGCGCCACCCCCCCTGACATGATAAGGTTGGCGGAAAGATTGAGTGGCATCTAGAGGTTTGTCCGTCTCTCCTCCAACTTCCCGACGCTTTTCTCTCTAGGGTCTTTCAATTGTAGTCCAATTACTTCTTCTAAGCACAACCAGCTAGCTGGCTAAAGGACGACTCCACTAGGTCCGTGACGTTGGACTAATAACCTTATACATTATCTGGGGGACTGCCGGGCAAACGACGATCATGACGGTTATCCTCTATTTTTTTACCTTTTTCAAATGTTATATGTTTTATTTACTACACTTTTTATTCTTTTTTTTCTCTTCACACGCAGATGCCTGCAGTCTAAAAGTGTGTGGTCTCCTGCTGTTTATTTTTCATATATATTCTGTTTTTTTTTCTCTATATTATATTTTCATGTTTACTAACACCAGTAATATTAGTTTTTCTTTTTGACTATTACAGCTTAGACTGTAGGCGATCCTACATTTCCGCCACCTAACAAAGTATGTAGGGACATTGAAGGTCTAGATTCGTTTTAATAAATGTAGAGTCGTTCAAAAAAAAAAATTAAATTCTTGCGAGAGCTCCGAAGGGGCGACCATAAGTCGCCTATACCGGGGCGGGACAGTGGTGGGTACTTCAATGCTCATAGTCCTGGCGCTCCGTCAGCGGAATAGTTTTCAATACCCTTACTGCATCTCCTCGCAGCGACAGGCACAGCATCGACGCCTTCTTAATTTCTGGCCATTCATCGATCATGGCCGCAGTCTCGAAGAGCGTCAGATATTCCTCCCAGGAAGATTTCCCGTCGAAGATAGGCAGGTCATTCATCATCTGTGTCAGGACCATCCTTTCCTCGACATTAGCGTTTGGGGGCCTTGATATACTCTTTACACCACCAGTCGCGTGGAGTCGCTCCTCTATTCTCCTGATGCGTTCTTCCATGTCAGTTATCTTTTCATTGAAGCAGCGAGAAATGATGTCTAGCTTCCCTTCCAGCTGTGTCCTCATGTCACCGATGCTTTGACAGAGGTCATCAATTCCGCCGGTTGTTTCGACAGTAAAACTCTCCGGATCTTCACCAGTGTTTACGAGAGCCACTCGTAGCCGCTGTTGCAATACACTCTTCGTCCCCGTTGTCTCCAGGTCACGTTCCTCGAGTTCCCGCTTTAGTTCCATTACCTTTAAATCCATCAATCTATTTTTCTTGGTCGCCATCTTCCTTGTCACCGTATGATCGTCAAACAATTTATTATCCGAACTGTCACTGTTGTAGTTTTTTTTTTTGGAACCCCACATCTGACACCAATTGTTACGTTTTTAGTTACGTACTGGGTTCACAGACTATTAAAAACAACACAATTTCCTGTTACACTATTTATTTGCATTATTTATTTATTTATTACAGAGGTATTTATATTTCAGTGATTTATCTATAACATTTTTATTTGTACTGCTTGTTATTTTTTCGTTACCATGGTGATGCCACCATGGTGATGCATTTATTTACTCTAGGTTGGCACCATAATGTTCTTCCCTTTACAATATGATTTCGTATTTTACAAAAACGAATGACCTGACATTTTTTAATATTAAGAAACAGAGAGTTGATGATGCACCAACGATATAGTTTATTTAAATTAAGTTGCAAAGTATAACAATCGTCTAAACTGCGTTTTGTTTTATATATTTTCAAGTCATCTGCGAAGAGAAGAACTTCCACATCTTTAAATATGCTAACAATATCATTAATAAATAACAAAAAAAGAATTGGTCCCAGGTGAGACCCTTGAGGAGCCCCACTTGTGGCTTCGAAAACGTAAGATTCCACAGATTTTATTTTCACACATAGCTCTCTTTTACTAAGATAACTATAAATCCAACTTAATAGATTACCCTTGATGCCTAACATACTTAATTTTTGTACAAGGATATGTCGCCTTACTTTGTCAAAGGCTTTGGAAAAATCAGTATAAATTGAATCCACCTGATGCTTCAAGGCAAGAGAATCAGTTATGTAATTTTCGTATATGATCAAGTTACTTAGAGTGGATTTACCTGCGATAAAGCCATGCTGGTTGGGTACAATAATATTATTAATTTGTTTAATAATGACATCTAGGACTAACGATTCAAATAGTTTGGGAATAGCGGACAATATACATATTGGTCTGTAGATAGATACATCGCTTTTATCTCCCTTTTTATGAATAGGCGTAAGATAGCTTTTTTTCCACTGATTTGGAAAACACCCTGACGACAAAGACTTATTAAATAGTTTAAATAGTGGATAAGTCAAACTGCGAACACAAGATTTTAAATATGTTGGAGGGAAACCATCCGGTCCAGCGGATTTATTAGTATCTAATGCTTTTATAGCCTTTTCTATAGCGTTTATTTCAATAAAACAATGGTTTAGGTTAACCCGCCCAAATCCACGATGCGATTATAGTTTACAACGCTCTTTAAAACGTCAATAACTCCTCAAATGCTTCAATCATTAAATCAAGATTTTAGGTATTCCTAAAAAATATATTTTTGCATCCGTAAAAAATATTTTAAAAATTGTGACGTTTCTGTATAAAATAATAAAAAATGTTTTCCTAAAAGTCAACACATGTCATTTCTATGTCAGTTGAGACAGCAAATTTTAAATTTCTATGGGAATAACAGAGAAGACAAAACATTAATTCATTTCAACCTCATTAACCTACGTCCAATATTACGATCTCCTTTTAGTTATGTATGACAAAAAGAGATGTAAAATAAAACGTTAAAACCTTTTGCCTATCTGTAGAGATTATTTTACTTCTCGAAGTTGACATCATAATACGTTTGTCGTCGCTTTCTAGTGCATTAATTTGAAATGTCTGAAAACAGAGATGACAATATTAATTATCTTGCTGCAAAAAAACTTGGGTTGCTTGACATTCCGTTTTCATTTTAAAAAGAGCCACAAAAAAAATGAGGAACACCATCGGAAGGTTCGGCCAACCGACCACCTGATCCTCAAACCAGAGTCATTTTTTAATTCCTTTCTGCGTATTTCCTTAAAATTAACGACAAAATGTTACGATTGTAGACAATCAGATGACGGGGGATGTTTTTTGTTTAGTTTTATGGGTTTTGGGTTATTTGCAGGGTCATGCCACATTTATGCCAAGTAATAAATGTTTATTTAATTTTATTTTATTTTTATCAAATAATCTTTTCGTGGAAGACTTGATTAAGACAATGACAATGCAGTGCTTTTTTTTACAATAGCTACACACAGGAGGCCCTGAGAAAAATAATTCCCCCCAGGGCCTATGACATCTTGTGGATGATGTGTGAAGGGTCTTTTTAGGAAAGGAAGGTTAGGAAGTTCTGAGAAGGAAAAGGATGTAAGGGGTGGGTAGGAATCTGGGTGTCATTGTGTCCAAGAGTGACGGACGTATGAATCCATCTCTTCCACTGCGGTGTAAGGCGATGTTCTGAGAGAGTACAGCTGGAGAAGTAATAAATATATAAATATATAATAATAAAGCAAAACCCGGACAAATCTCTGCCCACGAACCCGGGCACCCCTACTAAGTTACGAAACGTAGCTAACTACTTGGAATGACCTTTGGCAGAAGTGTTGGTTATCCAATAAATGGTTCCCGGGGCGGCGGCACCCATACTTGCCTCCCAAATTGAAAAGTAAGGCATTGCTCTATAATTGAGATTCCTGATATGTATGTGTTGTAAAACCATATAGTTACATTATAGGTAGAGCCATGTTAATTTGTGGAGATCTGGATGGGATACAAGGCCGATTAAAATTATAATAATTTCCACCTTTTTATAGCGCCGTTTAGTGATAAAGTCACGTCAAGTATACTTGATGGATGGGATTAAAAGGTACGCTTAATTAGTTAGGGCATTCAAAAAGGAAGATACATAACAATACTTCATCCAAAATACGATTGTAAACATTACTGCACCACCATAAAACTCTTTTGTGAGGGTTGGGTGCAATATTTAGAATCTTACCTAAAACTACCCCCATAAAATAATTATTTTAAAAAGGGACTTTCTTTCCATTGAAACAGTAGCAAAGTGACGTCTTTACAAATGATTATTACATGGAAGGAAGTAGCAATAAATATAAATGGTTAGGTTTCAATGAATTGAAGGTACAATTTGCAATGATGTTAGGATTTTAAAAATATATATTTTTTTGAATTATTTATTATTTTTACTATTTTAGAACGCTCACTGTCTTTGTGTAACTTGCTATTTCGATCATCTTCTAAAATGCATATTTTTCATAATAACGGCATGCCGCCGCCCCGGAAACCGTTTATTGGACAACCAACACTTCTGCCATAAGTGACTTCAAGTAGTTTGTTACGTTTGGTGACTTAGCAGGGGTGACCAGGTTCATGGGGTAGGTTTGGTTCCGGATCTTGGCGGCGGGTACGTCTGCCTAGCAACTGGCTTTGTGTGGCTGGCCGGATCGGGAGAGACTGGTTGAGGGAGACCTTTTGACCCCTCCAGCAGGAAGACCTCTCCCCAAAGATGACATAGGCCCTGAAGCGAATTATTTTCCTCAGGGCCTCATGTGTGAAGCTAATGAAAAAAAATTCTGTATGTCTGCACTACAGTATCCACAGCTTAAGTTCTTATAGTTTTGTATAGTACTAGATGACGTGTGGTCGCCATTTTACGATTTAATATAGATTTACTATAAACGAATGCATTACATAATATGTAGGTAAATATAATAACAAAGTCTTTGTGTTGCTTTTTTGGAAAAATCTTTTACATCTACATTTTTATTTATATTTTATTATGATAAACACGTTGGATTAATGTTTAAATGAGAATTTACCTAATAGGTTTTTGTCGTTATGTTCCTGTGAAATAAATATTTTAATTTGCTATGTAAACTATTTCCACTCATAAAAGTAAAATTTATCCTAAAGGTTATCTCTAAATTTCGGAAAAATGTTAAAACATATAAGTGAGTATTATAAAAAATACTAGTGTGCAGTTCACACCGGTAGAAGCGAAACCTTCAGAAAAAAGAGTCGGAAGGCTACGAAGCACCGCATAAAGAGGAGACCGATTATTCTAACCCATTCTCTATAAATGCTATAGATGAATGTGTTTGTCTCCTTTTAGTGTCGCTTTTTCGTTTCATCCAGTTTCAAATCACAACGGTGCGAAAGAAATTTTCACTTCAAAGTAATTATAAAATTATTTTTTCGTGGTTTGCTTATTGTTTGTGGTTTGCTTTTTAGTGTCGCTTTTTAGTTTCAACTAGTTTCAAATCACAACGGTGCTAAAGAAGTTTTCACTTCAAAGTAATTATAACATTATGTTTTTCTTGGTTTGTTTATTGTTTTTTTTTTGTCGCTTTTTCGTTTCATCCAGTTTCAAATCACAACGGTGCTAAATAAGTTTTTCACTTCAAAATAATTATAAAATTATTTTTTTCGTGGTTTGCTTATTCTTTCTTTTAGTGTGGCTTTTTCGTTTCATCCAGTTTCAAATCACAACGGTGCTAAATAAGTTTTCATTTCAAAGTAATTATAACATATTTTTTTCGTGGTTTGCTTACCGTTTTTTTAGTGTCGCTTTTTCGTTTCATCCAGTTTCAAATCACAACGGTGCTAAAGAAGTTTTTCACTTCGAAATAATTATAATTTATATTTTCGTGGTTTGCTTTTGCGTAAAACTATAAAAAAAATAAAATTCGAGTGTTCTTTAAGTATTGTTAAAACCATTCAATCTGGTATTAACTTAGATCAGCAAACATATTTTTTGTAAATGTATTTAAAAAATGATAGTAGGTCGGTGTCAGCCCTTACTAGTACCTAGCGCATTCCACATGTGGCTTTCTGAAACAATGATGCTCTTCTCGAGGCTAACGTGACCCTAGGCGGTCGCTGTCACAGCCGCCCGCCTTGTTGGGCGTTTCAAATAATATTTGATTTTTTTTTTTTTTATTTATTTAGGAGAAAATACAGATACAGATATTAATTGGCAAGAATATACAAAACATCAACTAGAGAATTCACCTGCATCCAAACTATTTCTCACGAATTGACTTAAACAGCAGTTAAAAACATATACAAATATTTTGTCTTATAAATAGGGGAAAAAATATATAAGTACATAAGAATATTATTTTACAAATAGAGATATGAAATAAATGCGCAATATCCTTATAAGAATTTACAAATTATTTTTGAAACAAAAAAAATATAAATATAGATAAACAATGTTATACAGAAATTTAAAAAAAATATATATATATAAACGAATGTATGTCTAAGTTGTTTACTTTGAACTTTGTAGGAAAACAGCCTTCATTTTTCTACTAAAAGTACTGCGTGTATCAAAAAATAAGTCAGAATCCTTGAGCTTTTGATTCTGATTAAGTGATTCGCACATTCTTCTGATTGGGTCCCTGACACCAGCATTTGTACGCGTCCGGCTAATGTGGAATAAGTCGTTAAGCCTTGTTACTCTGGGTGGTACTTTAAAGTTTATTAATTTCAGTAAGTCGGGACAGTCAATAACGTTGTTACAGATTTTATATAGAGTCATGAGATCAAGGTACGTTCGTCGGTTAGATAGCGTGGAGACGTTATAACTCGAAAGCATATTTATGTACCCGCGTTTAGGTGCGCTCATTCTGTAATTGAGGCACTGCAGAAATTTCTTTTGAATACTTTCAATGTTTTCTTTATAGATACCGTAAAGTGGATTCCATATGGAGGTACAGTATTCAAGTTGAGAACGGACCAGCGTGTAGTAAAGAAGAAGATATGTTTCAGGTTTTCGAAATTCACGGCTGTTTCTGATGACAAATCCTAGCATGCAGTAAGCTTTATTCACAATATTATCAATATGCGCATCGAAATGGAGTTTGGAATCAAAAAGTACGCCTAGATCTCTTATACAGTAAACGCGCTCGAGTAAATAGTTACCAATACAATAATTCTGTATGATGGCGTTATGATTTTTAGTAAAACTTATTTGTTTACATTTGTTGTAACTAAGGTAAATTTTGTTTTCATTGCAAAATGCTTCGAACCTTACTAAGTCGCTTTGGATTAGCAGACAATCGTTTAAATTCCTAACAATGGCAAATATTTTTATGTCATCGGCGTACAAAAGAAATAAACAATGCAAGAAACATTTAGTAACAGTGTTAATAAAGAGTATAAACAACAGCGGACCCAGGATTGACCCCTGTGGCACGCCAGAGGTAACTGGCTCCCATTTAGAAGTAAGTCCTCGCAACGATACGGCTTGTTGTCTTTTTGTTAAATATGAGACAAACCAACGTAGTAAATTTCCTCTAATTCCGTTGTACATAATTTTTTTAATAAGAATAAGGTGGTCAACCTTGTCAAAAGCCTTTTTAAAATCGCAGTATATTGCATCTACCTGGTGGCCTCGATCCATGCTGTTGAACAAGAAGTTTGAGTAAAGAAGTAAATTACTCATGGTAGATTTGCCTTTTACAAACCCATGTTGTTGTTCCGTAATTATGGAGGCAAGCTGGGGATATATATGGTCATGGACAAGTCTTTCCAAGAGTTTAGGGATCGCCGAGAGAATGGATATTGGCCTATAGTTTTTCTACTTTTTGCCGTGAGTCGCCCTTGTGGACCGGTATAATATAGGCCAACTTCCACCTATCAGGGAAACCCCGTCACTCAGGCATTTGTTAAATATTATGGTAAGGGGAACATATAGTGACGAAGCAGCAGATCTGAGGAAAAATGCCGGTATTCCGTCATGACCTGCACCCTTGTTTATATCTAGCGACATTAAACTCGAGAGCACTTCTTGTTCCGTTAATTCAATGGTGTGAATGTGCGCAAGTTCAGAGTCGCAAACGGCTTCAAGTTGGTCGATGTTAATCATGTCGTTGACAGAGGAGGGTTCGAATGTTGATTTAAAGAATTCAGAGAACATATTACAAATTTCCTGGGCATCGTTAGATTTGCGACCTTTGAAGGACATAGTAGCAGGGTATCCATCAGACGATTTTAATGAGGATATGTATGACCAAAAACTTTTAATATTATTTTGCAATGAACTTTCGATGTTGTCGAAAAATAACTTTCGAGAATCACTAGCCAGTCTTTTGTATGTAGCACGTAAGAAGGAAAATTCACGATAGTCAGAAAGACCTTTATATGTCTTCCATTTGTGCCAGACTTTATCTTTTTTCCGTGATAACCTAATAAGTTCGGGAGTAAACCATATGGGAAATTTGTCATTTCGTCGTGCCAATAATGGAATGGACTTATCAATTATATTATTTATTTTTAAATAGAATCGATCTACTGCTTCTTCGGCTGATAAACTTGCGGTTTCAGATAACCAATCAATACAATTAATGTCATTATTAATCTGAGTATAATCAGCTTTCCTGAAATTGCGCCTACGCTCTTTTTTGTTTTTGATTTTTGGTTGAGTTTCGGATGATATATCAAATTCAAGGGCTGGGTGGTGTCTGTCTTCTGAGAGCAGAGGGTCATTGCTGCGTGTAACATTTGTTTCGCGACTGTAGAATATGAGGTCTAAGTATTTTTCATTATGGTTAGGTATGCAATTATATTGGAGCAAGTTCATCAATGACATTGTTTGCAGCAAAGTTTGCGATGCAGCCGTGTTTGAAGAGGCGAGACCTTGACTGCAGCCTTCGGAAAAAGACCAAGTAAGAGTAGGTTGATTCATATCTCCAAGTACACAAAACATATTATTTGGTTCAGATGAAAATACAGATTCTAGGTTTTTGGAGAAAATATCATAAAACGTTGGTGGCGAGACAGGAGGTATGTATACTGCACATATGATGAGATTGGAAGACCTTACCGGAATAGATACGAAGATTTGTTCGATTTGGCTGGTTTCCCAGTCATCGAGCCGGGATGCTGCGAGCTCCTTGCGCACTGCTACCAGTACACCGCCTCCGTCCATCTTACCAGTAAGAGTACGGTCCCTATCTCGTCGGAACACCGTGTAGCGCGAATCTATTAATTCAGCCGTATTTATACTTGCTACAAGCCATGTTTCAACTAGAACTATAACATCATAGTTATTTGATAAAATATTCATAAGTAGTTTCTGAGTTTTAGTTCTAATACCACCACAGTTCTGGTAATAAACAGATATAGATGATGAGATCATTTCAATAGAGTAATAGTGTATATCGATATATTCCACATTCGCGGGAGCGGTACTTTAAGTAGGACATACAAAGCATCAAAATTATATATGAAACATAGATAACTTATTAGATTAATTAGTATATAATAATAAATCAACAATATAAGATGTGAATGGATATGGTACAGAATGTTGAGAGAAAGCGGGCATCGATAAGACCAGTAACAGATTTGTAATAGTAGTAGTCACATCTTTTGAAGATCTCCCTCACGACGAATGGTAAACACCCTAGAGAGATCATCCTTCTTCGCCATGATACTTCCGTTCCTCACCCATGTGTACTTATAGCCGTTAGCTTTTCCGGCGGCACGTGTTTTTGCAAAAGGTATTTTATTTTTTAAGGTCAGGTGCTCGTTAACATAGAAATTTGTGGCGGGAACACCAAGTCCTAGTTGCTCCGTGGTGAGGCCGCGACGAGTCCTTACTGCAGCGATGACGTCATCACGGAGGCGCTTTGTCGAGAGCTGCACGACGATGTTGCGTGGTCGGTTGGAGGGCGAAGAGTGACCGCGAGCGACGCGGTGCACCGACACAATACTGCTACTCGGAAGCGGCACATTGACAGTTGATCCCATTTTGTCCAATAAGGTCATCAGATTCTCACCCTTGACCTCGGGTATGCCGTGAATGTCTATGTTACACCCTCTGCTTCGTTGTTCCATTTCGTCCTGAGCGTCTCGGAGTGATTCGATTTCTTGTCTAAGGTTAACATTTTCCTCCTGGAGAACACTCATTTTATCTTCCAATTTCTTGTTATTAGTTAGTACCATCTCTATATTTTTGATAAGATCGTCATATTTAGAACTGATAAACTTCAGTGATTTCTTTGTTTCTGAGTTTTCCCTTTCTAGTTTTTTGTAAATATTAGTTTCAAATTCATTCATGCCTTTTCTAAAGTCTTCTAAAGTCAGCTGCGTTGTGTGTGAGTCAGGAGAGGGCGAAACCGGGATAGCTGCGAACTTCTTAGTTTTATCCGTGTTGCTGCGGGTAGATGCCATTTCGTCAGCTTATATCTATAATCCGAGTAATGCACTTTCACTGCCTTGCTACTAAAGTAGCATTAGACTTTTGAACTACGATTTGACTTTTGCTGCAGAGTGTAAACTAAGAAAAAATAGCACTTGCACTCGCTTATTTTCAACCAGAAAATGACGAAAGGTGGAGGGATTCTGTCCCTGTACAAACAGCAACTTATTTGAAAAGTTAATAGTTTTTAAAACTTATTATTTTGTTATTTTTTCGGGAGCAAATGTAGCAGACAGCTGTCACTTTGAAGTATTATTGTTGTGTGAATTATTGATATTATTTATTATGAATGATTATTTTTTTAATATTTCAGTTTTAGGGCACAAAATCAATATTTTTTTCTTACAATAAATTCATATAAGCCAAATAAAAAATATTCACAACAATATTTTTACAAAAAACCCGAAATAATTTCCAAATCCCATAGAGTAACGCTGTGTAACAAGACGGTTTGTCGAGGGTATTTTTAGCATGGTATGGGAAAGGTTAAGTGATTCTTCAAGTGATATATCGTTTGGGATTTCATTATCAGGAATACTATCATCATAAACACTTTTGAATAAATCTGCAAAAAGATTGACAATGCCGTCGGTACTGTCCGCACAATTGTTATTCAGATGCATAATATTTGGTAAACTACAGTCATTTTTTCGCTGAGCATTAGAAAAGTTCCACAATTTTTTTACATTATCATGAACCTCCATTTCTATTAAACTAATATAATCATTATAACATTTTTTGGACAATTCTTTGCACTGCCTTCTTAACCTTTCCCATACCATGCTAAAAATACCCTCGACAAACCGTCTTGTAACACAGCGTTACTCTATGGGATTTGGAAATTATTTCAGGTTTTTTGTAAAAATATTATGGTGAATATTTTTAATTTGGCTTATATTAATTTATTGTAAGAAAAAAATATTGATTGTGTGCCCTGAAACTGAAATATTAAAAAAAAAATCATTCATAATAAATAATCAAATATTATTTGAAACGCCCAACAAGGCGGGCCGGCTATGACAGCGACTGCCTAGGGTCACGTTAGCCTTCAGAATAGTACCCTTGTTTCAGAAAGCCACATGTGGAATGCGCTAGGTGCTAGTAAGGGCTGACACCGACCTACTATCATTTTTTAAATACTATCATTTCATAAATACTTTATCGTAAAAAATAGCTTATTATGTTTGCTGATCTAAGTTAATACCAGATAAAATGATTTTAATACTAGTTGCATAAAGATATAGATTACAATAAAAATACAATACTTAAGAACACTCGAATTTTAAATTTTTGTTACAGTTTTACGCGAAAGCAAACCACGAAAAAAAAATTATAATTATTTTCAAGTGAAAAACTTCTTTAACACCATTGTGATTTGAAACTGGATGAAACGAAAAAGCGACACTAAAAAAAACAATAAGCAAACCACGAAAAAAATAATGATATAATTACTTTGAAGTGAAAACTTCTTTAGCACCGTTGTGATTTGAAACTGGATGAAACGCAAAGGTGACACTAAAAAGAAACAATAAGCAAACCACGAAAAGAAAAATTTTATTATTATTTTGAAGTGAAAAACTTCTTTAGCACCGTAGTGATTTGAAACTGGATGAAACGAAAAAGCGACACTAAAAAAACAATAAGCAAACCACGAAAAAATAATGATAAAATTACTTTGAAGTGAAAACTTCTTTAGCACCGTTGTGATTTTAAACTGGATGAAACGAAAAAGCGACACTAAAAAGAACAATAAGCAAACCAAGAAAAAATAATGTTGTAATTACTTTGAAGTGAAAACTTCTTTAGCACCGTTGTGATTTGAAACTGGATGAAACGCAAAAGCGACACTAAAAAGAAACAATAAGCAAACCACGAAAAGAATAATTTTATTATTATTTTGAAGTGAAAAACTTCTTTAGCACCGTAGTGATTTGAAACTGGATGAAACGAAAAAGCGACACTAAAAAAAACAATAAGCAAACCACGAAAAAATAATGATATAATTACTTTGAAGTGAAAACTTCTTTAGCACCGTTGTGATTTGAAACTGGATAAACGAAAAAGCGACACTAAAAAGAGACAAACACATGCATCTATAGCATTTTTAGAGAATGGGTTAGAATAATAGGTCTCCTCTTTATGCGGTGCTTCGTAGCCTTCCGACTCTTGTCTACTTTAATTTTCTGAAGGTTTCGCTTCTACCGGTGTGAACTCCCACTAGTATTTTTTTAATACTCATATGTTTTAACATTTTTGCGAAATTTATTTTTTATATCGATTTTTAGTGATAACTTTTAGGATAAAATTGACTTTTATGGGTGGAAATAGTTTACATAGCAAATTAAAAACATTTATTTCACAGGAACATAACGACCAAAACCGTTTAGGTAAAATGTTATTTTAACATTAATCCGATGTGTTTATCATAACAAAATATATGTTAAAATGTAGATGAAAAAGATTTCTACAAAAAAGCAAAACAATGACTTTGTTATTATATTTACCTACATATGTATTATGTAATGCATTCGTCTATAGTAAATCTACAATGAATCGTAAAATGGCGACCACACGTCATCTAGTAGGTACTATACGAAACTATAAGAACTTAAGCTGTGGATACTGTAGTGCAGATATACAGATTTTTTTACATTAGCTCCACACATGAGGCCCTGAGGAAAATAATTCGCTTTAGGGCCTATGTCATCTTTGGGGAAAGGTCTTCCTGCTGGAGAGGTCAAAAGGTCTCCCTCAACCAGTCTCTCCCGACCCGGCCAGTCACGCAGAGCCAGTTGGTAGGTAGACGTACCCGCCGCCAAGATCCGGAACCAAACCTACCCCATGAACCTGGGCACCCCTCCTAAGTCACCAAACGTAACAAACTACTTAAGGTCACTTATGGCAGAAGTGTTAGTTGTCCAATAAATGGTTTTAGAGGTGGCGGCATGCCGTTATTATGAAAAATATGCATTTTAGAAGATGATCGAAATAGCAAGTTAAACAAAGACAGTGAGCGTTCTAAAATAGTAAAAATAATAAATTTTTTTTTTTTTTTTTTTACAGTGAATACCGCACAAGAATCTCAACTGCTCCCGTCTGGAGCCAGTGAGACTATGGCATCCCCAATTGGGGTATGTTGTGAGGCTGAAGGTAGTGGGGAGGGGAAGGAGGTGGGGAAGAGGAAGGTTGGGAAGTACCTGGCTATTCAGATCTGGTCACTAAACACGGCTAAAGCCATTTTCAAGCAACGTTTCAATTCTGAATGGTGGTCTTACACCAGGGCGATACTAATAGTATCTTCCACTCTGGAACATGCCGCAAATATACTATATATTATTTTAAATGCATTAATTGTGAAATAACACAAATTAATCAAATAAAATTTATTTGCGCATGCCGGGTTCGAACCCGCGACCTCCGGAATGTGAGTCAAGAGTCTTAGCCACTGGACTACGGAGGTCGTCAAAAAATAATTCCAAAAAAAATATATTCGAAAAATCCTAACATTCATTGCAAATTGTACCTTCAATTCATTGAAACCTAACCATTTATATTTATTGCTACTTCCTTCCATGTAATAATCATTTGTAAAGACGTCACGTTGCTACTGTTTCAATGGAAAGAAAGTCCCTTTTTAAAATAATTATTTTATAGGGGTAGTTTTGGTAATAAAATAGTAGGTAAGATTCTAAATATTGCACCCGACCCTCACAAAAGAGTTTTATGGTGGTGCAGTAATGTTTACAATCGTATTTTGGATGAAGTATTGTCTTCAATACCGAAACTACCTTCTGCAGCAGAGAGGATATACCACCAAAACCATTAAAAATGATTTATCTGTATATTTCTATTATTCTGTCTCTTCGCATGGTCCGACCGAAAGTATTTGATTCACTTGACCATGCCTTCCTTGCATTCCTTGGCTATTCACTTCGCGTCATATCTTCCTTTTTGAATGCCATAACTAAATAAGCGTACATTTTAATCCCATCCACAAGTACACTTGACGTGACTTTACAACTAGACGGTGCTAGAAAAAGGTGGAAATTATTCTAATTTTTATCAGACTTGTATCTTGTATCTCTTCCAGATCTCCACAAACTAACATGGCTCTACCTTTAATGTAACTATATGGTTTTACAACACATATATATCAGGAATCTCATTTATACAGCATGTCAACAATTATCCTTCCTTTGCCAGTTCAATGCCTTGCTTTTCAATTTGGGAGGCGGGTATGGGTGCCGCCGCCCCGGGAACCATTTTTTGGATAACCAACACATCTGCCAAAGGTCACCCCTACTAGTAAGCTACGTTTCGTGACTTAGTAGGGGTGCCCGGGTTCGTAGGTAGAGATTTGTCCTGATTTTGGCGGTGGATGCATCTGCCTACCTACTACATGGCAGGCCGGATCAGAAGAGAATGGTTGAGGGAGTCTCTTTGATTTCTCCAGCTGTACTCTCTCGGAACATCGCCTTATACCGCAGTGGAAGAGATGGATTCATACGTCCTCCTGGACACAATGACACCCAGATTCCTACCCACCCCTTATATCCTTTTCCTTCTCAGAACTTCCTAACCTTCCTTTCCTGACTCCCCACAGATCATCCCCAAGAATGACATAGGCCATGAGGGGAATTATTTTCCTCAGGGCCTCCTGTGTGGAGCTATTGTAAAAAAAGTACTGCATTGTCATTGTCTTAATCAAGTCTTCCACGAAGAGATTAATTGATAAAAATAAAATAAAAGTTAACTAACATTTATTACTTCTTAACTAATGTGGCATGACCCTGCAAATAACCCAAAACCCATAAAACTAAACAAAAAACGTCCCCCGTCATCTGATTGTCTACCATCGTACCATTTTGTCGTTAATTTTAAGGAAATACGCAGAAAGGGATTAAAAAATGACTCTGGTTTGAGGATCAGGTGGTCGGTCGGCCGAACCTTCCGATGTTGTTCCTTATTTTTTTTGTGGCTCTTTTTTTTATGAAAACGGAATGTCAAGCAACCCAAATTTTTTTGCAGCAATATATTTAATATTGTCATCTCTGTTTCCAGACATTTCAAATAAATGCACTAGAAAGCGACGACAAACGTATTATGATGTCAACTTTGAGAAGTAAAATAGTCTCTACAGATAGGCAAAAGGTTTTAACGTTTTATTTTACATCTCTTTTTATCATACATCACTAAAAGGAGATCGTAATATTGGACGTATGTAGGTTAATGAGGTTGGAATGAATTAATGTTTGGTCTTCTCTGTTATTCCCGTAGAAATTTAAAATTTGTTGTCTCATCTGACATAGAAATGTGTCGACTTTTAGGAAAACATTTTTTATTATTTTATACAGAATCGTCACAATTTTTTTAAATATTTTTTACGGATCCAAAAATATATTTTTTAGGAATACCTAAAATGTTGATTTAATGATTGAAGCATTTGAGGAGTTATTGATGTTTGAAAGAGCTTTGTAAACTAAAATCGCATCGTGGATCTGGGCGGGTTAAGTTAGTAAACGTTATATAATCATCTACGTTTCTAGATTGCTTATATATTCGGTGAGTTTGTTTTTTAGTATAAATTAATTCTTTTATATCTTTTGAAAACTATGTGGGGTAGAAGGATGCATTAAAATTAACTTTTGGAACATGACGTTCTTTTGAAGTGTTTAGGATTGAATAAAACTGTTGGACTTGATTTTCAATATTGTGTTCATCTTCTAGAAATGACCAGTCTATATGGTCAAGATAATTAATAATATTTGTGTAGTCAGCTTTATTAAAATTGTACGATGAAGTTTTTAATTTCTCCAATTTTCTAGACACATTTGTAATAATTATATCTAACGCTGGATGGTGTTGGTCTAAAGGTAATAACAATTCATCCGATTGTTCTACCACTGTCCTTAAGTCATTCTTGACTTGAATGAAAATTTATAATAACTAGGTACTTACATAACAAACTAAATAAAGATTTAAACAATTGAGCATGGGTTTTAATTTTGAGACTGGCCCGCTTACACACGCAAAATCTTATAAATCGCCCTTAAAAATCCACTTTGACACCCCTCCGTTACGTAATAAATTATAATTTCCAGCTCATAATTCATAAATGATCGATGATCGGTTTGTATGGGTCTATAATAGAGATATGCTTAGATTGCAGAATTTTGTAATTATTCTGGTCAATACCCGAATCCGGGGAATATATATTTTTTAACCACAGACAATAATTTGCCCTTTGAGCGGACCATAAACAAAGAATTGACGAGAAACGACAAATCGCTGGGAACTTTGAAAAATCGGGAGATTTTGATGCCATTCCGGTAGATCGGGAGATGAAGTGAAAACTCGGGAGATTTCCCGCGAAATCGGGAGCTTCGGTCAGTTCAGCTCTTGTCCGGCGAATTTCTTGCTGGTGAACCGATACCAAAGGGATCTCATCAATTTATTAACATTATCTGCTACGTGTATTGCCTAGATCTGAATAACCAGCTAGTTACCAATTTCCTCCAGACTCAAAAGCTGTTGTTTTGTTACTCTTAATTTTTATTATTTTTGACATAGGTAAAAGCAAAGCAATCTCAAAGCATAAAGCTCGAGGCAAAAATCTAATCGCTTAACATTCAAGCTTAAACTCAAAGCTTAAAGCATAATCTTTAATTTCTCCCAACTATGTCTACTATGTCAACACTGGTCGTCTTCTCTCGGATTCCTTGTTCTATTCAATTATAATTTTCAGACGAGTCTGACCATATGGCGAAGGAGCGTCTGCCCATCCGAGGCCACATATTCGATGAGCACGTGGAATCCTTCATCAGCTACTGCGCCACCACCGTGGGGCTCCAGGTCATGCAGTGGTCACGCCTGCCCTACCTCTGCGAGGGGGACTTCAACCAGTCCTTCCACTGGCTGAACGACTCCATCTTCATCATCAAAAAGGACCCAAATTTCCCCGAAACCATGGCTGAATAGAAGTTTTAATAGGTTTACTTATATTACCTCTCCCCTTTGTATTTTGATATCCCTCATCTGTGAAATAGATTATATTTCTATTGAACGTTTACAAATAAAATTTTAGCATAGGAAAAATCAATGGTTTATCAAGTAAATAAATGTGAATTAATGTTGTATAGTATGGGGGTTGCGAGATTTTTTCGATTGGTTACCCCAAAATAAATATGTGTCAAAATACGTAGTGTGCGATGCTATTTATTACCCCTCTGAGACTTGAAATTGAGAAAAAACTGACTTATTTATTCTACACTAGTTGCATATTTAATTTGCTAATCTTATTTTAACAGGTTGACTGTTCACAAAGTTGTTCACGCGTTGACCGACGCTATCACAACTGTATAATAATTAGAATGTAAAAAAAAAAAAATGCCAAAACAATAAATAATTTATGTATAATGTTAATTATTTGCTGTACTGATATGTTCTTCTATGTGTATAATGTTTGTAAATGTTTTACGACACATTTATATTATGTCTGTAATCTTGTTCTTTTCATACCTCGAGAAATAAAAGAAAGTTTTTTTATTTATTTATATATTTATTAAATTATTTTGTGTTATTTAGTACAATTAAACAACAATATTTTTTAACCATGGCAGTAGCTGTCGTGCAAGGCTGTAGAAAAACATGTCAAAACTGCAGCAACTCACTCTTTATTTTAATAAAACAAATATAATAATGATCTTTTCGTTATTTGTTTTTGGGGTGTTATGCCGTGTTGCGCTACCTCCTTCTTTAGCCAACGTTTCGGACAGCGTTGCAATGTTGCAGTGATCCGGTAGATCTGCCCTGATGATGGACACTGCAATGCTGTCCGAAACGTTAGCTAAAGAAGGAGGTAGCGCAACACGGCATAACACCCCAAAAACAAATAATGAAAATACTTTTGGCCGTGAAAATCTTAAAACGTATCATAATAATGATCGTTTATTTCAGAATGTTGTGCAATGCGATACATTCCATATTTTGAAAAAGTTCAAACATTGACAAAATAACAATGCATTAATACATAGAATGGAACAGAAAATAAATGAAAAATTTAGTAGTATATAATAACAAATCCAAAAAAATATGCAAATATCCGTTCATGGGGGATATTTGACAGGCTCCCATTTCCAGAAGGGCATCAGGGGGGACTCCATCTCCATCCAGGCAACCATGGAAGTGATGATGGTATTCTTCGACTTGCGTAGTCTGCGCCATAAGCTTCCCCTGCGGTGGAATAAAAGTTTATTTTAATATAAACAGTTAACTTTTTATTATCTATCTATCTGAGTGTCTGTATCTAGAGTCGGTCTGTCACAGGGAGTATCAAAAGGCAATATGACTTCCACTGCCACGCCTTCTAGATTCACAGGTAACACCGCTTCATCTTGTGGTTTTGGTTTTGTAGAATTCATATATATTTTTTCACGTATCAGACACCTCCCCTGTCTGTTTCTTAATTCTAAATTACCTACTTCTACTTTTATCCAGGGAAATATTGAAGGAACTACACCTTTCAGTAGCTTTTGCCTGTACAGTACATCTGAAAATAAAATTAGGCTCAAACTTCCATACTTACATGATATAAAATACGAAACGGTCTATGTTGAAGTAATAATAATTTGAATTTTTTCCTAAAACACTGAAAATTAAATTACAATCACGAGATATACAGACATGGGACGAGAAATGCAAAGCAAATTAGATTGCCAGAAGAATCACCCGCCCAGAAATCTCATGCCAGACAGTTTGATAACCATGTAATAAAATTATTGCAATAATTGAAAATGTTTTATGAAAAAAGGAAATAAGTAATGTCTACCGTAATTATTAATGTTAGTTGTGGTTGACTACACTTATATTTAAAGGTACGTTTGTCAAATAATGTCAACTGCAAAAGAAGGCAAAACATTGTGTATAAAATTTTGTGCATTCTATGTCAAATGTTTCTTTACGTGTTCATTAAACAAACATTTCAAATATAGTAAGATATTAATTGAATGAGTCATGTACTTACTGTTATAGTTAATATTATTGAATACATAATCTGTGTCCCTGAAATGAGCTTTACAGACAACAGAATCAGGAGTCGGTACACATTTGGAATGCCTAATTGAATGAATCTATTTCGCTTTTAAGTATTTCAATCTTTGGGAAACTCGTGTCCACACCTATTTCTACACATTGGAATACTACAATAGGTTGATGGCATTATTATAATATTTAAAAACACTAAATTGCGTCAAACGGCCTAAAAAATGTACGGGATCTGACAGTTAAATAAAATAGTTGGACCGCTAGGACATTAGCGAACCTAGCGGCCAAAATCGTGCGAAAACGGCCCATTGAAATACCAATTACAAAATACATTTTTAGGAAGTAATTGAAATACAAATACAAAATACGTATTTGTATTTCAAATACGTATTTCAATTACAAGTAATTCAAATACTGCCCAGCCTTGGTCACAGTTATCACGGCCCCTCAGCTTTTCAATAGGGAGTAGTAACGACATTGATCGATTCAAATGTTAACCACAATTTTATACTATGTAAAAGTTATTTATCACAACACAGTGTATTTAAGCATGATGTGGCCCATAACCTGTTAGTTTGTAATAAAATAGATTCAATTGCAAGGTACAGAAGTATTTTATTGTCAAGAAAACAATACACTAGTTGACTCAATTTCAAACAAAAATTTTTCCGAAACTTTATCTATGAGTTTTCAGCACTGCTACGTCACGGACCACGGTTGAAAATTTTGAACGAAGATATACGCCATACGCCCCTGAATCAGGGTATCATCAAATAGAGAGGGTGTTGGAATATTTGATGCTGGCAACACTGATAGTTCCGGAACAATCTTCTTTTGTTATTTTCTTCTGTTTGAAATTGAGTCAACTAGTGTATTGTTTACCTAACAACAAAATACTTCTGTACCTTGCAATTGAGTCTATTTAATTACAAACTAACATAAGTAACATAAACCGAAAGGCCAGGCAAGGAAATCTTAATAATTATCTATTACTTCATTATTGTCTATGTATAACCTAAATATTATATTGACACGTGCTTTCTTCTTCGTCAGTCGTTTCTTCCTGTTTCCAATGTTTAATCCGCGCAGTTAAATTTATCATCCCATACTCTAATAGTTATTGGTAAGTACTAATCATGTATGATCGTGTGAGAAATGTGGATATCCGCAAAGAATGTAAGGCTGATGTAAGCATAATGAGTAAGATTAAGAAAGGGATCCTTAGATGGTTTGGGCATGTAGAGCGAATGGACGAAGATAGTAGTGTAAGAAGAATATATGACGCAAATGTGAATGGTAGAAGAAGTCGGTGACGACCGAGGATGACATGGCACAATCAAGTGAATCAGATATTTGAGTTGGGTCATGTCAAAAGTCAGAATAATAGAAGATTATGTATGAGACGATCTATGAATGTGAGTGAGGCAAAGAGTGTGTGCCAAGACCGAGTTGTTTGGCGGTCCGTCCTCTCTGCCTACCCCTATTTGATGGTTAGTTACTTAGTTCCCAATGCTAATATTAATCACGCTTTTCGTTTGGTAGCGGCTGACAGCCAAACTGATCGACATTTGTTCTTTCATTTGAGCTAAGATAGGCTCATATGAACAAATGCGCTGTGTTTAACGCGACCTAACTTTCCCTACCAATGCCAATCAGAACACCCACCCCTCCTCCCCCCTACGTGTGTAAGTATATTCATGTTACGTTTTGTTCGAAGAACATTTGAAACATCAATTATAAGTCTTCCTATTTCGGACTAGGGTCTCTGTGGGAAATTAAATTGCTGCTTTGACTTGAGCAGTACTGCGGTGAGACGGCAGCAATCTACCGTTAATATAAGATAGCATCTACTCGTACTAATCCCAGAAATTTGACAAAATAGACGTCAGTTGTAGAAATATCCACTGTTACTTGTAGAAATATCCATTGTTACCTAGCTTATTGTGTAAATCAGTTGTGTACTTCTTCCTAAGCCCTGCACTCAATAACACAAATAACATTAGCGGAACTGGTTGTTGTAAACAAGTCCCTAAATAATATTGGCAGCATATCGTTTTTAATATGCATTAAAAAAAAATACATTATATTATTATCA
Organism: Limnephilus marmoratus; assembly: GCA_917880885.1. Lineage (NCBI taxonomy): Eukaryota > Metazoa > Arthropoda > Insecta > Trichoptera > Limnephilidae > Limnephilus > Limnephilus marmoratus. The sequence goes on along the minus strand of OU862907.1, from coordinate 48,627,115 downwards.
CGTTAAAAGCGGAATGGCGGATCCAAAGTAAGGTAATACCGGTGTATCTTGAGAGATAGATATTGTGTACATTGTATCGAGTTAGGCTGCTATTGATGGCGATTCTCTCCACCTTTTTCAAATGTCAAATGCGAGCTTAAAATACCTATTGTCACAATAATTATTATATTCTTATTTCAAAATATGAGTTATGTTTACGACTTCAATATTTGGCAAATATTCAAAACTCACGCGAAATAAATTTCCATTTTAAAAATGTTCTGTTTCAGGATTTTTTTTTACTTGAACCAATCATCAACGCTACCACAGCAGTGCCATGGATCTACTAAATCCTGATACTGTTTCCATCAACACGGAACCAGGTCCCCAGGAAGAAGGCGGAGGTGTAATGCTGTGTACGGATAATAATTTCGACCTCCAAGATGTAAAGAAGGAATATTTTCAATATGCGGAGATTACTCAGACAGCTGGTTAGTTGCATTGAATATATTAAAAAATGTGGCATGTTTAATTTTTAAATTATTCTTAAAACATGCCACATTTTTAATTTGGAATTATTAACTTAAAATTATTACTCGCAATAAGTTCCTGATTCCTCAAGTATTTACCCTTTTTATTTGGGACATGTTATCAGTTACACGTTACAGTTACGTAAATATTTGATGGAAATAAAAACCTTTTCATTCAAGACTTCTTCAAGAGCGGGGTCCTTCTTGGAGCGTTGGCAACTGATGCGGACATCTGGTGTCATTATTTTATCTTAAAGTTCGTATCCAAATCCACGCCTATATACATATTATGTTAAATGATTGGGTTTTAAATCATTAAAATTTATAGGTTTTTTTAATAAAGTCAAGTTGTATGTAATTATTGTACTGTATGAATGTAGTACACTACATTTAAAGAACATAACAATTATCAATGTTCGTATTGTCGTTTTGGTTTTGCAGGCAGCACTTATGTGGAGACAGTGGCCATCAAGGAAGATCTTGGATCCCGAGAAGAAGATGAAGGGAGTTTTCAATTTATGGAAATTGACACGGACCTGTCGGATGTTAAGAAAGAATGCTTAGAACGCGTCGAAATGAACCAAACAACAGGTAAAACCTATTTTCATTGTAAAAACATTATCTGGTATCCATCTTTTCAACTTTTCGCGGAAAATAAATCTTAATGAGCCTTTTTTATTCATATTCTTTTTCAAATTTGTCGACAGATCTGAAGATGCATCCTGTGGATAAACGATTCTTTTGTTCTCAATGTGACTACTCTTACTATCATAGGAATGATTTTGTAATTCACCGTCGCACCCATACAGGAGTTAAACCCTTTTCTTGTTCCGAGTGCAACTATTCATGTTCTCAAAAGCGCAGTTTAACGATGCACATGCTGACTCACAGTGGAGAAAAACCTTTTTCTTGTTCCGAGTGCAACTATTCATGTTCTCAAAAGAGCAATCTCACGAAGCACAAGCTGACTCACAGTGCAGAAAAACCTTTTTCTTGTTCCGAGTGCAACTATTTATGTTCTCGAAAGGACAGTCTAACGATCCACAAGCTGACTCACAGTGGAGAAAAACCTTTTTCTTGTTCCGAGTGCAAATATTCATGTTATCAAAAGAGCGATCTTACGAGGCACAAGCTGACTCACAGTGGAGAAAAACCTTTTTCTTGTTCCGAGTGCAAATATTCATGTTCTCAAAAGGGCAGTCTAACGATCCACATGCTGACTCATAGTGGAGAAAAACCTTTTTCTTGTTCCGAGTGCAACTATTCTTGTTCTCTAAAGATCAAACTCACGAGGCACAAGCTGACTCACATTGGAGAAAAACCTTTTTCTTGTTCCGAGTGCAACTATTCATGTTATCAAAAAGGCGATCTCACGAGGCACAAGCTGACTCACAGTGGAGAAAAACCTTTTTCTTGTTCCGAGTGCAACTATTCATGTTATCAAAAGAGCGATCTTACGAGGCACAAGCTGACTCACAGTGCAGAAAAACCTTTTTCTTGTTCCGAGTGCAACTATTTATGTTCTCGAAAGGACAGTCTAACGATCCACAAGCTGACTCACAGTGGAGAAAAACCTTTTTCTTGTTCCGAGTGCAAATATTCATGTTATCAAAAGAGCGATCTTACGAGGCACAAGCTGACTCACAGTGGAGAAAAACCTTTTTCTTGTTCCGAGTGCAACTATTCATGTTCTCAAAAGCGCAGTCTAACGATGCACATGCTGACTCACAGTGGAGAAAAACCTTTTTCTTGTTCCGAGTGCAACTATTCATGTTCTCAAAAGAGCAATCTCACGAAGCACAAGCTGACTCACAGTGCAGAAAAACCTTTTTCTTGTTCCGAGTGCAACTATTTATGTTCTCGAAAGGACAGTCTAACGATCCACAAGCTGACTCACAGTGGAGAAAAACCTTTTTCTTGTTCCGAGTGCAAATATTCATGTTATCAAAAGAGCGATCTTACGAGGCACAAGCTGACTCACAGTGGAGAAAAACCTTTTTCTTGTTCCGAGTGCAACTATTCATGTTCTCAAAAGCGCAGTCTAACGATCCACATGCTGACTCACAGTGGAGAAAAACCTTTTTCTTGTTCCGAGTGCAACTATTCATGTTCTCAAAAGCGCAGTCTAACGATCCACATGCTGACTCATAGTGGAGAAAAACCTTTTTCTTGTTCCGAGTGTAACTATTCTTGTTCTCAAAAGGGCAATCTTACGATCCACATGCTGACTCACAGTGGAGAAAAACCTTTTTCTTGTTCTGAGTGCAACTATTTATGTTCTCGAAAGAGCAATCTCACGAAGCACAAGCTGACTCACAGTGGAGAAAAACCTTTTTCTTGTTCCGAGTGTAACTATTCTTGTTCTCAAAAGGGCAGTCTTTCGATCCACATGCTGACTCACAGTGGAGAAAAACCTTTTTCTTGTTCTGAGTGCAACTATTTATGTTCTCGAAAGAGCAATCTCACGAAGCACAAGCTGACTCACAGTGGAGAAAAACCTTTTTCTTGTTCCGAGTGTAACTATTCTTGTTCTCAAAAGGGCAGTCTTTCGATCCACATGCTGACTCACAGTGGAGAAAAACCTTTTTCTTGTTCCGAGTGCAACTATTCATGTTCTCATAAGAGCAGTCTCACGAAGCACAAACTGACTCACAGTGGAGAAAAACCTTTTTCTTGTTCCGAGTGCAACTATTCATGTTCTCGAAAGGGCAGTCTAACGATCCACATGCTGACTCATAGTGGAGAAAAACCTTTTTCTTGTTCCGAGTGCAACTATTCTTGTTCTCTAAATAGCAAACTCACGAGGCACAAGCTGACTCACAGTGAAGAAAAACCTTTTTCTTGTTCTGAGTGCAACTATTCATGTTCTCAAAAAGGCAATCTGACGAGCCACATGCTGACTCACTCTTGATAAAAACCTTTATTGTGATCTAAGTGCAGCAATTCGTCGTCTCAAATGAGAGATTTGAAGAAGTACGTTGGAACTATTGTTGCAGAATAAACTTTTTCGCATTTTGTCTGCCTTTTGTCGACGTCAAAGTTACGCAAGTCACGGGTACGAAACAACCAAGACAGGAACTGGTTCAAAAATAGCATGTTCCTCGAATCCACTGTCATCTAGTGGTCTCTATTCACCGGTACAGAATAACCGAGACATGCAATGGCGTCGTTTGCAGTATATAACTGTTTGATACAACTGAGTATTACCGTCAAACTTTACATATTCGGAGCGATACTGCAAATTCATTTATATTGTAGTACTTATATCTGCCTAGGGCATGTCACCATGCTAGCTGCCGACGGAATTGGCGACTTCTTTTTACGAATTCTAGAATTAGAAACGGAACTACAATAGTTAAAGCGAATGTAGCCATAAAAAGGTGTAAAACGAAATGGTTTTCTACTAGCTGGTATTGCGGTATACTTCGAACTGGTTTTCTGCGTTTAGCTTTGATATAGCCATCAATTACCGAATACCAAGACCCATGCCGACGAAGTATTGACTAGGTCGTAATTTTTTTTTTGTTTATGAAGTCGAATTTTGCGTTCTTTTTTAATTTATCAAAGTCAACTTTAATGGGGGGGTGAAAAGTTACAACACGTTATCCGCTCCGGGTGCCACCCATACCAGTTACGCTACTGAGGATACTGTAATAGCACCTCGTAGTGGATTGGACCTGGCAACACGGTATCACTTCCAAGTACATATGCACACATTTCACCACTAACAATTACACATCTACCCTAATGATGGATACTGTAGCGATGTCCGAAACGTTTGCTAAAGAAGGAGGTAGCGCAACACGGGATAACTTTCCAAAAACAAATCACAAAAATAATTTTGGTCGTGAAAATCTAAAAACGTATCCACAGAATGTGGTTGTTTGATTTTAAGTAGTATTTAAGTGAATTTTGTTCCGAATCCTTGTCAGAAAATCCTGAATCACAATAATTCTGAATCCTTCTCAGAATATCCTGAATCACAATAATTCGGATAAATACACTATTTTTTTTCCTACTGGGTAGGGTTAACCTATATATTTTTTTTAAATTTAAAGATATTATAATAATATGATCTCAATTAATGAAACTTGTAGTGTATTTCTTTTTAATTCTTATTTTATTAAGTGAAACTTTAGTTGAATTCTTGGTCATTTTGTTGGTGGTTATTTTGAGTCTGCACTTTTTTCCTTTTAGTGTGTGTTTTGAACAGGCAATTTATACTAAATATAATTTTCTTTAAATTCCGTAAAGTTTTAATTCGGATCGTTTCTATTTATGTTATTTATAAAATCAACCAAAATGTGTTGAGCATGTTAATGTTTTTAACATTTATAATTAAATAGGTATGTTTATTATTATGTCAGAAATTTTATTCTATATCTAATTTAATGTTTTTTTTCTTTTTTCATTTTATGCGATCGATATTACATAAACAGTTAATTAGTTTGTGCAGTGTGGTTTAGGGGATATTAATTATTTACAATTATTCGGATAATATAGTCATCATTTGACTAAGGCATTTACACATTTTAGACATAAGTAACTAGCTATAAGTCTTAGATATAAGTTACCAGCTATAAATCTTAGATTTAAGTAACTAGCTATAAGTCTTAGTTATAAGTCACTAGTTATAATTGTAAATCTTACTTGTAAGCCAGTTATATTTATTCTTATATATATATGTATTTGTTCAGCGCTCTTGAGGTAATTTTTAATTAAAATGGCGCTTTATAAATTAACCAAATAATTTTATTGTGACTATTATTATCATGTGCAGTACCCAGAAAACTTTCTTGTAGAGAGTCTCGTTCACCAAGGAGCCCGATGAAGATCATCGTAGATCAGTGATCATAGGGTGGTTTATTGCATTTAGTAAACAGCAAACAATCAACTTCTTTATTTGAGATTGTGCTTACTGTTCACACTGTACGTAGAAATGAAATAACATAGTTTTAGGGTCTATTCGGAAGGATCAATCTCGTACTTAAAATTTTCCATAACTGGCGTCATGAATAGTGTTCTTTTATACAGCGGACTGAACAATAAACCACTTCCTCAATGGCGCTACAGCCCATTTCGAGCCTTGGTCTCCTTCAAAATAAGCCTCCACCGCCCTCTGTCCTCGGCCGTCGTCTTCCAATCTGCAACATGGAGTAATTCTCTTGCATCCTTCCTGACGTCATCCTCCCATCTCAGCCTAGGTCTGCCCGCCTTTCGTTTACCTCCCGGGCATCCTGTTAGAACCTTCTTCGGTACTCGTGTGCTTGGCATTCGATGCACATATCCGGCCCATCTTAATCTTTGGAGTCTTAAATGGGTGGAGAGTCTGGGAGCTTGTTAAATATCATTGAGCTCATTATTATAGCTCTCCCTCTCGCACCGCAGATTCTTCGAAGTACCTTTCTTTCGAAGATGTCCAGCCGTTCCGCTGACTTTGCTGTCAGTGTTCCCGCCTCACATCCATAGGCCAAGACCGTTCTGATAATTGTTTTATATTACGTTATTTTGGTTTTCCTATGGACGTTTCGGGATTTGAACACTGGCAGCAACGCGAAGTAAGTTTTGTTAGCGGCTGTAATGTAAGGCGGCCAATTTTATAAAATATCAATGCGGGACAGTTGGTGTAAACGGGGGGGGGGGGGGGAAATCTTTTTTTTATTACGACCTCACTTTTTTCACATAATTGATAGACAGAGTATTCAAATAAATCTTGTTCGTGAACTCTACCACAAATTTATAACTACTATCTCGGAAATCGAGAATGATGTCCATTGCTGACCTGCTGAATCACAAGGTACGAAAGAAATGAGAATGACACAGGGGAAAACCAAGGAATATTTCACGGGAATCCCCAAAAAATCAATAGTAAGAGATGGAACGAAAATAAAATAACAGAATTTTTGGGGAATGCTGACCGACCGAGTCATATAGCTACAAATAACAGAGTTTATTTATTTATTTATTTATTTAAGGAACATAAACAGTCTTAATAACATAATATACATAAGAAGATAACAAAAAATAGACCAATTATTAATGTTCACAGATAGGTATTTAGAAACATAAAAGTAACTGAATGTAAACTAGAATATTTAAGAAAAGAAAAAAACAGGACAAAGCAGCAATAAAAAAAATATATAATACAGGTGTAGATCCGTATGGAGTATAGAGTTATTCGAACCATCGAATGTGCCTGATAATCAGCAACACGAAATTATTCAATTACAAAGCGATGATGAACTAAAAGCTAGATATAACAATCTTACCAAATAAAGTCAGGAATCACTGGTTATATTAAGTCAAGCACGTCCGTTAATATTTTGTATATAATACAAACATTAATGCCATAATAATTGCCACACCTCTGGGTAAAAAAAAACACTTCACGAAATTTATTGTAATTAGTTAAATAAATATAAACTATATTGCGGACAATAAATATGCTACAAAATGTAGAAAAACCTTTCACGTGATCAGAGTACAACTTAATTTAAGCTGGTTGACTAGTAAACTACTATGCAGATTCATTCTAAGGGTAAAACCAATCTTGTGTTTACAATGCAAATTCCTGTTGGGGATTAATCTGCTAACCATAACGCACTTCGAAGGTAAAACCATTTTGGTGTTCCAGGTGCAGTATTAATTAAAGCTGGGGACTAACAATCCAATTCACTCTGACAAAAAAAAAACAGTTTTGTGTGAATGCAAAAAAAAAAATCGTGAAAAAATTCAATGAAAAAATTCCATGTGTTTCCAACAACTTAATTTAAGCTGGTTGACTAGTAAACTCCTATGCAGATCCATTCTAAAGGTAAAACCAATCTTGTGTTCACAATGCAAATTCCTGTTGCGGATTAATATCCTAACCACAACGCACTTCGAAGGTAAAACCATTTTGGTGTTCCAGGTGCGGTATTAATTAAAGCTGGGGACTCACAATCCAATTCACTCTGACAAAAAAAAAACAGTTTTGTGTGAAACAAAGAAAAAAATCCGTGAAAAAATTCAATGAAAAAATTCAATGTGTGGTTTGGTCTGTTTACGCATTTCGTAGAAACCCGTTCTCGTTTTTGAAGTGCACTTATAAAATTCTAGTTGCTTAATGCATCCAGTATTAGAGAAAAGCCATTTTTATATACTCAGTAAAATGGCTACACTCAATAATTTTAAGTCTCCGTGTATAGATTCACCCAATAACTGAAAACCAGTTCTGTGTTTAGAATGCAACGAAAAAAATCCCTGGTGGGGTTTAATTTTTTGACATTCCTCGTGTTAGAAGTGCATTTTTAAAATTCTAATCGCGTACTTTGTGGTTTTAATTCCCCACGTACAAACTCACTTTATAATTAAAACCAGTTCTGTGTTTAGAATGCAACGAAAAAGTTTCAGGTGGAGTTTTATCTCGCTAAAGTTTCGTAAGAAACCATTCTCGTGTGTGAAGTGCATAAATATAAATGTGTGAAATGCATAAATACACAGTCATAAATTTGTAGTTGCATATGAGCTACCAGTATTGGAGGAAAGCAATTTCAAATTCTGATTATATTCATATAATTCCCCGCGTACAGATTCAATCTGTAATTAAAACCAGTTCTGTGTTAAGAATGCAGCGAAAACGCATCAGGTTTTATTTCATTTGCTGACGCATTTTGTATGTTGGAAGTGCATCTATAAAATTCTAGTTTCTTATTTTATGCTGAAGTTATTAGAGGAAATCCATTTTCATGTTCTGAGTGTAGTGAATTTTGACGGAAACCATTCTCGTGTTCAAAGTGCAGTTATAAAATTCTGGTTGCAGACTATATGCAGCCAAAATTTCAGGAAAACCATTTGCATGTTCTGAGTGTAGCTATAATTAAAGAGTGTTGGCAGTTACGTAACGATTTTTTTTAATCAGTTGCAGTAGAACCAATTCTTTGATTCGAATGTGGCTCACCCCCCCCCCCCCCGCAACTGAAATCGGAGTGCGGCCCGCCGGTTAGAGTATGAACATCCAAATGGCCCGCGACGCTAAAAAGGTTCCCCACCCCTGCATTACAGAAAGACTACCAAATAATTTGATAACCTAATTATGACAAAATATTTTATTTAAAAAAATGAAGATAATATAAGCGAAACTCTATCGAAAATCTGGAATCAGAAAAACATATTGACACCTCTGGAACTCGAACCCAGGACCTCTTGATTTCCGGGCAAACGCGCTAACCACTGCGCCACGGTGTCGATATGAAATTCGGTCATGTTTTAACTGTACTATACTTTGACTAAGAACCACTGACACTATCTTCATTTTCTTTAACGCATATATTATTGGCACTATCTTTATGTATGATTGCAAGATTCAAACCCGAACTCAATGCTCTCTAGATAGTGTCGGGATAAATCTTTATCCATTTATTTAATATGCGACATTTATCGACTTTTCTGCAAGTCAAGGATTAATGTTTTATTTTTTTTTTATTTTTGTGTGTTGTATTTTGCATGCAAAATTTATATAATAAAAAAATATATTTGTTTTTTTCGAATTCTACACTTTGAAAGCGTATTTAATCACCTTTCTAAAACAGTTTTTAGTTTTTGAATATGCCCAGAAATATTCCAAATATTTGCATTTTATTGTAAAGCGAAAATATTTTGACCATCTGAAAAAAATGCCAAATTTTTGAAGGGTGAATAGTTACAATCAAAACAAGTGAAAGGTTTAACAACTATTCCATACAAGACTAGGATATGCACAAAAAAGGAATGACTAATGCACGGGTTATGGAAAATTACAATGGTTTAAGTCTACTGTGAGTAATCATGTGCCTCTGTAAAAGCGTTTTTACTGAAAATAATAAACCACATTTAGAACACGAGAACGGTTTTTCTCCACTGTGGGTTTTTATGTGGCGCTTTAAATTCGACTTTTTCGAAAATGACGAGTTGCAATAGGTACAAGAAAAAGATTTTACTCTACTATGCATCAGCATGTGTCTCTTTAAGTTTTTTTTTTGCAAAAATGAAGACTTGCATTCGGAACACGAGAATGGTTTAACTCCACTGTGAATTAAAACGTGTCTACTTAAATAAGACTTTTGTGAAAATGAAGAGTTGCAGATGGAACACGAGAACGGTTTTTCTCCACTGTGGGTTATTATGTGGCGCTTTAAATTCGACTTTTGCGAAAATGAGGAGTTGCAATAGGAACAAGAGAAATATTTTACTCTACTATGCGTCAGCATGTGTCTCTTTAAGTCTTTTTTTTGCAAAAATGAAAACTTGCAGTCGTAACACGAGAATGGTTTAACTCCACTGTGAATTAAAACGTGTCTACTTAAATAAGACTTTTGTGAAAATGAAGAGTTACAGATGGAACACGAGAACGGTTTTTCTCCACTGTGGGTTATTATGTGGCGCTTTAAATTCGAATTTTGCGAAAATGAGGAGTTGCAATAGGAACAAGAGAAAGATTTTACTCTACTATGCGTCAGCATGTGTCTCTTTAAGTGTCCTTTTTCCAAAAATGAAGTCTTGCAGTCGGAACACGAGAATGATTTAACTCCACTGTGAGTAAAAACGTGTTTACTTAAATAAAACTTTCGCGAAAATGAAGAGTTGCAGATGGAACATAAGAAAGGCTTTTCTTCACTCTTAGTCAGCTCTTTATTAACGCGAGGATCTTGCGTAATCGAACAATTGGACGACGCAGGAGATGTCGAATGAACCAGATCACGCTCCATGATATTCTTAGGTGAATTGTTTTCAGGTTCGCCGTATCCATTATATTCATCCGAATACTGGGTTCCTAAAAAAAAAGAAATGTTTATCGATGTCTGTTGAGTGCTACGTATTAATTTATTTCCCTTTAGTAACAATTTCCGCAGTTCTATCCTTAGTGTGTCTACTAAAATGCTAAGCCGCCCGCCATTCACCTGCTGAAACTATCTTCGTAATAACTTAATTTGTTTTAGCAAAATGATATTTTTTTAACATGTCCCATTTTATCAGATTTACACATTTATAAAAATCATAGGTATACATTAATCCTAAGTAGTTACACCAGGATAGCTACTTATATTCAGAGAAATGTTTTTTTTCGACTAATGTTATAAATAGGTACATAAGTATAATATAATGAAGAAATTTAAAATATATTCTTCACTTTTATAATGTTTAGGTACAATTTAAATACGCATTCTTCTGAAAAAAAAAATCATATGAGACTTTTCCGTAAATAAATACGTTAAGTTTTGAAAATGAAAGGTTGACACTTGACATGAAATTTACGATGCGCTTTTTCACCAATAAAAAAATGTGTGTTTGCAAGTGACGAAACGGCAATTGATAATAATATAAAGATAAACTATTTCCATACCAAGCTACTAAAATTTATTTTATTGTGCTAGGAGCACTTATTATGATTAACAAAAAGCGTATAATCAAGGCAGGTGCGGTAAGTTACTAGCAAATCCACGGTAGATTTCTTGGCACACTAGAGATTAAGTTGCTGCCTTTAGATAAAACCGAGTGTAGCTAACATGTAAGAACTCCAAAGCTTTTCGAAATTAATAAGAAATTCATAAGATAACGGAGAATTGCATTCGAAAGTTGTGCATACCGGTCGCGTGGTCAATTTTCTCGGTGTTTTCCAAAGTCTCCATCTTAACATCTGACAGGCCAATATGTATCTCTGTATATGCCGCATCACCTGTGTTCAACTCACCATTTCCGGGCTCTATCTTGAAGGTGATGGTTTCTGGAGTAGGAACAACAAAAGGAGAATGTTACAAAAAATACCTACATTATTTGAACATGTAGGTACGTACCGTCAAGAGAATGGTGAACCAAACCTAACAATAAAGTACATAAACTCCAAGCCAACTATTGTATCAACTCTACCAAAAAACGATACAATCAAAACAAATTGAAATGCTATTATCAAAATTTCAGAGGCATGAAAACTAAACTTAAGGACTTTAAAACACATGCCCCGACTCTGCATCATGACATCATCATTCTAACGGAAACCTGGCTGGAACCAACAATCAACTCTGCTGAGCTCGGTCTATCCCACCATCATATTTATCGGTCTGACAGAAGTCAACATACCAGCTCTAAATCTAGAGGCGGTGGCGTCATGGTAGCTGTCAACAAGGAACATCCCTCAATACTTCTGAAAACCAAAAATTCTAATGTGGAACAAGTTTATATCTTAATGAACGGTAAAAATCAAAAAATATCATAGGCTGTGTTTATATTCCGCCATCATCGGATATAAGTGTATACAAGAGGCATTTTTAGGATATTTAACAACTGTCATACAAATTTCCAAATAGTAAAATCACTATCATCGGTGACTACAATTTACCAAGAATCAATTGGGGCACCCGCGACAATTCCACAGTATCACCAAACTCTAGCTTATCTGAAATAGAAAAAGAAATAGTTGAATTATGCGATTTCCTTAACCTAGCTCAATTGAACAATGTAAAAAATGACCATAATAGATTACAAGATCTTGTTCTTTGTACCGATACAGCAACTGCGGTTGATAAGTCACTCGATTCAGTTCTTGCTCCTGCTTCTCACCACCCACCTTTAGACATTACTATAGTACTAGGTTTTGCCCGTTGCAGAAGCAACTGATGGGTTAAAACATTATGCGATTTGACGTGTGAACGTGGATGAAGCGAGGAGGAGTGTGTGTTGAATTAAATATATGAAGAAACCTTAGTTCACAGTGACCTTGCAACGCATGCCGGGTACCCGTTGTATATAATGTTATGTAGTGCAGCGCTTGCATTAACCCATTCATGACGAACTATTTTTTTCTCGAATTTCGTGCTGAAATTTCACAGGGGGGTTGGTTTTGGAGGTAGAAAATGGACATTTTTCTCAGAATTTAAAAAAATGATTTCTTCACCCCCCAGGAAGCTAGAGAAGGGTGAGTTCCATATGGCACCTTCGGCAAATAACTAGTCGGAAATTTATTTTTTTCAACTTTATTCTACATAAAGTAAAATTATGAACAAACTTATTTATTGAGGTAACCCTCGAAGCATTTCACGCATAGTCCAACCATACAACGTGGTCCATTCTATCAGTTCCACCCAAAAGGAGGTTCCTTAGTTCCCTAAAGGCCCCACGAGGGAAGAAAGCTTCATCTCTCCTCTCCACTCCTTAGTTCCCCGAGGGCTCCACAACGGAGAGTTCTCCTCCCTTTGGTTCCTTAAAGGCCTTACATGGGAAGAGTCCACTCCACCTTGGTTCCCCGAGGACCCCAGGAAGGAAAAGGACTTCATCTTTACTCCTCCGTGGTTTCCTAAAGGCCCCACCAGGGAAGAGCTCACAGAGGTAGCCTCATTTCTCCTCTTCACTCCTACGTGGTTTCCTGAAGGCCCCACATGGGAAGAGGATATATTCTCTCCTCTTCACTTCTCCTTGGTTTCCCGAATTCCCCATGCCGGCAGAGTGCACTTCCCCTTGGTTCCCTGAAGGGCCCATAAGAGGAGAGGTCGTGGAGTTGACCTCAGCTCTCCTCTCTACGGTTTCTCCTGCAGGCCCCGTGAAGAAAGTCCAGAGAGGTGGCCTCAGCACTCCTTATTTTCCCAAAGGCCCCTAGTTTTTGAATGGTCCAATTTTTTGTCCACGAGTGACCAGGGAAATAGAAGGTCCACACCAGCAGAGCCCCAAGTGCTGGAGTAAGGTCAAAATACTCCGAAATGGGACCCTGTTTCTCGGAGGCACCGTTCGTGACACCGTGACATGACATTCAGCCTGAGCACGGTAGCACACACCTTGGCTTGGGATCTATTGCAGGTTTATGTTTCCACTCCCTGAGCGAGGGGTTCGTCACACTCCCTGTGCTCCATAAATGGAGGAGGTCACCGCAAGCTGAGTCCAAGGGCACATCTCCTAAATGCTCTAGATCAGGGTTCTCTGGATCTGAATCAGAATCGGACGTACCTTTTCCCGTTTAGTGTCGACGACGCCTAACAATTTGGCAATTAGAAAATAATTGTGCTCGAGAGATATTGGCAATTATTCCGCCGTCATCTTCATCAGCTGAATCTGCTCCGGACAAGTCACTCTCAATTGGCGGCTCCACAAACACATCCACTACTTCATCATCATCTAAATTCGTATCCAATTGTTCTTCAAGCAGTAACATCACGTCTTCAACAGTCAAACCCCTAAAACACACGAAAAAATAATGAAATCTTTGAAAAATTACATTTTATGTATAGTGAGATCTGCCGAAAGATCCATATGGAACCAAAAATCAAAACCTTAAATTCACAGTACTCGTTTGAATATAATAATGATTATTTTTCTAACAAAATGTTTGTAAATAGGCAGATAATTTCATTCTCTACAAATCATTTTCAGGTTTGGAGAAAAAAATCAAATCTACTATATAAATTTAATGGATTACTTACTTCACATGTTTTGACATTTTGAAAAAATTGCACTTTTTTTCTAACTCAATAAAGACAAGTCTGTCCACGTCTGCACACACAAACGAACTGAACGCAACCAAGACAAAAGTGTTCATACATGCCTGTAGACTATATCGAACTGTATTTTGCACCACTATTTTAGCATATCGGCATGATGTGACTAAATGAATGCCAATACTTTTTCGAGTTCCATATGGAACCTTCGTCATGAGTGGGTTAAAATGTAATTTGCCAGGAATTGGAATGGAACCATTACAGTTAAGTTGACCCCGAGGTTACAGTGATCTTGCAACGCATGCCTAGTAACCGTTGTATATCATGTTATATATTGCAGGCACTTGCTTTAAAATGTTATTTCCTGGGAATTGGGATGGAACCATTACAGTTAAGTTGACCCCGAGGTTACAGTGACCTTGCAACGCATGCCGTGTACCCGTTGTATATTATGTTATAAATTGCAGGCGCTTGCATTAAAATTTTATTTCCCAGGAATCGGGATGGAACCATTACAGTAAAGTTGACCCCGAGGTTACAGTGACCTTGCAACGCATGCCGAGTAACCGTTGTATATCATATTATGTATTGCAGGCACTTGCTTTAAAATGTTATTTTCCGGGAATTGGGATTGAACAATTACAGTTAAGTTGATCCCGAGGTTACAGTGACCTTGCAACGCATGCCGGGTACCCGCTGTATATAATTTATTTATTTACCGACAAAAAGTCCATTTACAATATAAAATACGTCACTAACTTATATCTCCCTCTTATCCTTTCCCTTGTTACCATAATTATTAGAAGGCTTTTGACCTCTCCAGCCAGATTCTCCCAACCCTTCGCCTTGCACCGCAGTGTGAGGAAAAGATTCATAAGTCCGTCACTCCTGGCCACACTGTCCCCCAGATTCCTAAACACCCCTCATACCTTTTTCCTTCCCATATCTTCTTCTCCTTCATTTCCCTTAAAAAACCCACCCCACAGCATCCTCAAAGATGACACAGGCCCCTAGGATTCAGAACGGGCCTTTTCTCGCGTAATTTCGTGATGCCAAAGCTCCCTATTGTATTCTGAAACTGTATGTATTTGTCTAGGTCTTAGTGGCGGATACGTTTGCCCAACCACTGCGTGGCGGGCTGGATCGGAGGAGACTGATTGAGGGAGGATTTTGACCTCTCCAGCCAGATTCTCCCAACTTTTCGCCTTGCACCGCAGTGTGAGGAATAGATTCATACGTCCGTTACTCCTGGCCACACTGACCCCCAGATTCCTACCCACCCCTAATACCCTTTTCCTTACCATATCTTCTTCTCCTTAATTTCCCTTAAAAAACCCTCCGCACAGCATCCTCAAAGATGATAGTCTCATTGGCTCCAGTGGTTGGGAGTCTTGTGCGGTAGGTATTCACATCAAAATTTAATTAAAAATGTACATAACAATTACAGAACAAATGTAGTTCCAGCGCATTACTCAAGTAGGTATGTACACCATTTGTCAAAAAAATTGGACCATTCTTAGTTATTAACAATATATTATTACCTCAGCAAAATCAAAATCACAGAAAAGATAATTATTTTAGGTACCTACGTCTTTTCACAATTTTTTTTTTCAATAAATATTTAATTTAATTCAAATCATTTTGATATTGTAACTACTCGTACTTCTGTGCTCCTTGTATAGAGCACTGCGATCTTGGTGTGATGTTTTGCAGAAATGGAAAATGGATGAAAAAATAATTTTATCGAGTTTATTTAATTTCTTAACAAATTAGCGCAATACTTGGCAAATACGCAAAAAATGGCAACATTCTTTGTTTTTCCTAAGGAAAAAATAATTATAATAAAGTCAGGAATAAAGTAAATAAAGTCAGGAATCACTGGTTATATTAAGTCAAGCACGTCCGTTAATATTTTGTATACAGGGTGTCCGGTGGTAAAGTGCATTAACTTCGGGAGGTGATTCTACATGATGCTAGGAGTAAAAAAGATAAACAACTTTTTCCGAAATTCCAACTTTTTTTTTTCCATACAAAAAGACATACCTACTAAAAATCGTTAGTGAAGGTACACACCAGATAAATTCGCTGTGAGTTTGACAGTGTCAATGTGGCAACGTTGCATATTATTTATGAGTTGCACGTATCCATGGAAACAACATGTAAATTGTAAACAATAACAAGACTGACAGTTCGCCGTTTTACAATGTGCAACAAAATCGTATGTTTTATAATGTTTTAAACCAAATTCAACTGAGAACTGCACTAAAATAACAATATTCATATGAATTTACACTTTTTACTATACAAATTATTAATAACTAATTGAACACTTAACTAATATCATCGTTTTTCACTAATTTAACAAAATTTCAAAATGTCCACCTTCTGCTTGCAGGCAAGTATTGAAAAGTCATTGACAAGAAGAAACGAAACACGCGTTGAACAAACATGTTCTTTTAGGTCAATAAATACACACTAATGTAACAAGTTTCGAGTATTAATAACACAATTCTTACAGAGAAACACTGCAAGATACATTGTATTTGCGAATAAACGGTAAAATTCATCGCGGAAGCATCTGCGGCGTATTTAAATATCAACAGCTGACTGACGGAATGGCGTAGCGGGGAGTTCATTGAGCGCGGGGGGCGCGGGACGGTAGATTTGGAAACTATGCTAAATAGTAACGCCGGCACTACACAGCGGACCGATTTTACGTTTTTACCTGAAAAGTACTCTTAAAAGTTTGAATTTCGGAAAAATTTATTTATCTTTTTTACTCCTACCATCACGTAGAATCACCTCCCGAAGTTAATGCACTTTACCACCGGACACCCTGTATAATACAAACATTAATGCCATAATAATTGCCACACCTCTGGGTAAAAAAAATCACTTCACGAAATTTATTGTAATTAGTTAAATAAATATAAACTATATTGCGGACAATAAATATGCTACAAAATGTAGAAAAACCTTTCACGTAATCAGAGTACAACTTAATTTAAGCTGGTTGACTAGTAAACTACTATGCAGATTCATTCTAAGGGTAAAACCAATCTTGTGTTTACAATGCAAATTCCTGTTGGGGATTAATCTGCTAACCATAACGCACTTCGAAGGTAAAACCATTTTGGTGTTCCAGGTGCAGTATTAATTAAAGCTGGGGACTAACAATCCAATTCACTCTGACAAAAAAAAAACAGTTTTGTGTGAATGCAAAAAAAAAAACCGTGAAAAAATTCAATGAAAAAATTCCATGTGTTTCCAACAACTTAATTTAAGCTGGTTGACTAGTAAACTCTTATGCAGATCCATTCTAAAGGTAAAACCAATCTTGTGTTCACAATGCAAATTCCTGTTGCGGATTAATATCCTAACCACAACGCACTTCGAAGGTAAAACCATTTTGGTGTTCCAGGTGCGGTATTAATTAAAGCTGGGGACTCACAATCCAATTCACTCTGACAAAAAAAAAAACAGTTTTGTGTGAATGCAAAGAAAAAAATCCGTGAAAAAATTCAATGAAAAAATACAATGTGTGGTTTGGTCTGTTTACGCATTTCGTAGAAACCCGTTCTCGTTTTTGAAGTGCACTTATAAAATTCTAGTTGCTTAATGCATCCAGTATTAGAGAAAAGCCATTTTTATATACTCAGTAAAATGGCTACACTCAATAATTTTAAGTCTCCGTGTATAGATTCACCCAATAACTGAAAACCAGTTCTGTGTTTAGAATGCAACGAAAAAAATCCCTGGTGGGGTTTCATTTTTTGACATTCCTCGTGTTAGAAGTGCATTTATAAAATTCTAATCGCGTACTTTGTGGTTTTAATTCCCCACGTACAAACTCACTTTATAATTAAAACCAGTTCTGTGTTTAGAATGCAACGAAAAAGTTTCAGGTGGAGTTTTATCTCGCTAAAGTTTCGTAAGAAACCATTCTCGTGTGTGAAGTGCATAAATATAAATGTGTGAAATGCATAAATACACAGTCATAAATTTGTAGTTGCATATGAGCTGCCAGTATTGGAGGAAAGCAATTTCAAATTCTGATTATATTCATATAATTCCCCGCGTACAGATTCAATCTGTAATTAAAACCAGTTCTGTGTTAAGAATGCAGCGAAAACGCATCAGGTTTTATTTCATTTGCTGACGCATTTTGTATGTTGGAAGTGCATCTATAAAATTCTAGTTTCTTATTTTATGCTGAAGTTATTAGAGGAAATCCATTTTCATGTTCTGAGTGTAGTGCATTTTGACGGAAACCATTCTCGTGTTCAAAGTGCAGTTATAAAATTCTGGTTGCAGACTATATGCAGCCAAAATTTCAGGAAAACCATTTGCATGTTCTGAGTGTAGCTATAATTAAAGAGTGTTGGCAGTTACGTAACGATTTTTTTTAATCAGTTGCAGTAGAACCAATTCTTTGATTCGAATGTGGCTCACCCCCCCCCCCCCCCCCCCCGCAACTGAAATCGGAGTGCGGCCCGCCGGTTAGAGTATGAACATCCAAATGGCCCGCGACGCTAAAAAGGTTCCCCACCCCTGCATTACAGAAAGACTACCAAATAATTTGATAACCTAATTATGACAAAATATTTTATTTAAAAAAATGAAGATAATATAAGCGAAACTCTATCGAAAATCTGGAATCAGAAAAACATATTGACACATCTGGAACTCGAACCCAGGACCTCTTGATTTCCGGGCAAACGCGCTAACCACTGCGCCACGGTGTCGATATGAAATTCGGTCATGTTTTAACTGTACTATACTTTGACTAAGAACCACTGACACTATCTTCATTTTCTTTAACGCATATATTATTGGCACTATCTTTATGTATGATTGCAAGATTCAAACCCGAACTCAATGCTCTCTAGATAGTGTCGGGATAAATCTTTATCCATTTATTTAATATGCGACATTTATCGACTTTTCTGCAAGTCAAGGATTAATGTTGTATTTTTTTTTATTTTTGTGTGTTGTATTTTGCATGCAAAATTTATATAATAAAAAAATATATCTGTTTTTTTCGAATTCTACACTTTGAAAGCGTATTTAATCACCTTTCTAAAACAGTTTTTAGTTTTTGAATATGCCCAGAAATATTCCAAATATTTGCATTTTATTGTAAAGCGAAAATATTTTGACCATCTGAAAAAAATGCCAAATTTTTGAAGGGTGAATAGTTACAATCAAAACAAGTGAAAGGTTTAACAACTATTCCATACAAGACTAGGATATGCACAAAAAAGGAATGACTAATGCACGGGTTATGGAACATTACAATGGTTTAAGTCTACTGTGAGTAATCATGTGCCTCTGTAAAAGCGTTTTTACTGAAAATAATAAACCACATTTAGAACACGAGAACGGTTTTTCTCCACTGTGGGTTTTTATGTGGCGCTTTTAATTCGACTTTTTCGAAAATGACGAGTTGCAATAGGTACAAGAAAAAGATTTTTATCTACTATGCATCAGCATGTGTCTCTTTAAGTTTTTTTTTTGCAAAAATGAAGACTTGCAGTCGGAACACGAGAATGGTTTAACTCCACTGTGAATTAAAACGTGTCTACTTAAATAAGACTTTTGTGAAAATGAAGAGTTGCAGATGCAACACGAGAACGGTTTTTCTCCACTGTGGGTTATTATGTGGCGCTTTAAATTCGACTTTTGCGAAAATGAGGAGTTGCAATAGGAACAAGAGAAATATTTTACTCTACTATGCGTCAGCATGTGTCTCTTTAAGTCTTTTTTTTGCAAAAATGAAAACTTGCAGTCGTAACACGAGAATGGTTTAACTCCACTGTGAATTAAAACGTGTCTACTAAAATAAGACTTTTGTGAAAATGAAGAGTTACAGATGGAACACGAGAACGGTTTTTCTCCACTGTGGGTTATTATGTGGCGCTTTAAATTCGAATTTTGCGAAAATGAGGAGTTGCAATAGGAACAAGAGAAAGATTTTACTCTACTATGCGTCAGCATGTGTCTCTTTAAGTGTCCTTTTTCCAAAAATGAAGTCTTGCAGTCGGAACACGAGAATGATTTAACTCCACTGTGAGTAAAAACGTGTTTACTTAAATAAAACTTTCGCGAAAATGAAGAGTTGCAGATGGAACATAAGAAAGGCTTTTCTTCACTCTTAGTCAGCTCTTTATTAACGCGAGGATCTTGCGTAATCGAACAATTGGACGACGCAGGAGATGTCGAATGAACCAGATCACGCTCCATGATATTCTTAGGTGAATTGTTTTCAGGTTCGCCGTATCCATTATATTCATCCGAATACTGGGTTCCTAAAAAAAAAGAAATGTTTATCAATGTCTGTTGAGTGCTACGTATTAATTTATTTCCCTTTAGTAACAATTTCCGCAGTTCTATCCTTAGTGTGTCTACTAAAATGCTAAGCCGCCCGCCATTCACCTGCTGAAACTATCTTCGTAATAACTTAATTTGTTTTAGCAAAATGATATTTTTTTAACATGTCCCATTTTATCAGATTTACACATTTATAAAAATCATAGGTATACATTAATCCTAAGTAGTTACACCAGGATAGCTACTTATATTCAGAGAAATGTTTTTTTTCGACTAATGTTATAAATAGGTACATAAGTATAATATAATGAAGAAATTTAAAATATATTCTTCACTTTTATAATGTTTAGGTACAATTTAAATACGCATTCTTCTGAAAAAAAAAATCATATGAGACTTTTCCGTAAATAAATACGTTAAGTTTTGAAAATGAAAGGTTGACACTTGACATGAAATTTACGATGCGCTTTTTCACAAATAAAAAAATGTGTGTTTGCAAGTGACGAAACGGCAATTGATAATAATATAAAGATAAACTATTTCCATACCAAGCTACTAAAATTTATTTTATTGTGCTAGGAGCACTTATTATGATTAACAAAAAGCGTATAATCAAGGCAGGTGCGGTAAGTTACTAGCAAATCCACGGTAGATTTCTTGGCACACTAGAGATTAAGTTGCTGCCTTTAGATAAAACCGAGTGTAGCTAACATGTAAGAACTCCAAAGCTTTTCGAAATTAATAAGAAATTCATAAGATAACGGAGAATTGCATTCGAAAGTTGTGCATACCGGTCGCGTGGTCAATTTTCTCGGTGTTTTCCAAAGTCTCCATCTTAACATCTGACAGGCCAATATGCATCTCTGTATATGCCGCATCACCTGTGTTCAACTCACCATTTCCGGGCTCTATCTTGAAGGTGATGGTTTCTGGAGTAGGAACAACAAAAGGAGAATGTTACAAAAAATACCTACATTATTTGAACATGTAGGTACGTACCGTCAAGAGAATGGTGAACCAAACCTAACAATAAAGTACATAAACTCCAAGCCAACTATTGTATCAACTCTACCAAAAAACGATACAATCAAAACAAATTGAAATGCTATTATCAAAATTTCAGAGGCATGAAAACTAAACTTAAGGACTTTAAAACACATGCCCCGACTCTGCATCATGACATCATCATTCTAACGGAAACCTGGCTGGAACCAACAATCAACTCTGCTGAGCTCGGTCTATCCCACCATCATATTTATCGGTCTGACAGAAGTCAACATACCAGCTCTAAATCTAGAGGCGGTGGCGTCATGGTAGCTGTCAACAAGGAACATCCCTCAATACTTCTGAAAACCAAAAATTCTAATGTGGAACAAGTTTATATCTTAATGAACGGTAAAAATCAAAAAATATCATAGGCTGTGTTTATATTCCGCCATCATCGGATATAAGTGTATACAAGAGGCATTTTTAGGATATTTAACAACTGTCATACAAATTTCCAAATAGTAAAATCACTATCATCGGTGACTACAATTTACCAAGAATCAATTGGGGCACCCGCGACAATTCCACAGTATCACCAAACTCTAGCTTATCTGAAATAGAAAAAGAAATAGTTGAATTATGCGATTTCCTTAACCTAGCTCAATTGAACAATGTAAAAAATGACCATAATAGATTACAAGATCTTGTTCTTTGTACCGATACAGCAACTGCGGTTGATAAGTCACTCGATTCAGTTCTTGCTCCTGCTTCTCACCACCCACCTTTAGACATTACTATAGTACTAGGTTTTGCCCGTTGCAGAAGCAACTGATGGGTTAAAACATTATGCGATTTGACGTGTGAACGTGGATGAAGCGAGGAGGAGTGTGTGTTGAATTAAATATATGAAGAAACCTTAGTTCACAGTGACCTTGCAACGCATGCCGGGTACCCGTTGTATATAATGTTATGTAGTGCAGCGCTTGCATTAAAATGTAATTTGCCAGGAATTGGAATGGAACCATTACAGTTAAGTTGACCCCGAGGTTACAGTGATCTTGCAACGCATGCCTAGTAACCGTTGTATATCATGTTATATATTGCAGGCACTTGCTTTAAAATGTTATTTCCTGGGAATTGGGATGGAACCATTACAGTTAAGTTGACCCCGAGGTTACAGTGACCTTGCAACGCATGCCGTGTACCCGTTGTATATTATGTTATAAATTGCAGGCGCTTGCATTAAAATTTTATTTCCCAGGAATCGGGATGGAACCATTACAGTAAAGTTGACCCCGAGGTTACAGTGACCTTGCAACGCATGCCGAGTAACCGTTGTATATCATATTATGTATTGCAGGCACTTGCTTTAAAATGTTATTTTCCGGGAATTGGGATTGAACAATTACAGTTAAGTTGATCCCGAGGTTACAGTGACCTTGCAACGCATGCCGGGTACCCGCTGTATATAATTTATTTATTTACCGACAAAAAGTCCATTTACAATATAAAATACGTCACTAACTTATATCTCCCTCTTATCCTTTCCCTTGTTACCATAATTATTAGAAGGCTTTTGACCTCTCCAGCCAGATTCTCCCAACCCTTCGCCTTGCACCGCAGTGTGAGGAAAAGATTCATAAGTCCGTCACTCCTGGCCACACTGTCCCCCAGATTCCTAAACACCCCTCATACCTTTTTCCTTCCCATATCTTCTTCTCCTTCATTTCCCTTAAAAAACCCACCCCACAGCATCCTCAAAGATGACACAGGCCCCTAGGATTCAGAACGGGCCTTTTCTCGCGTAATTTCGTGATGCCAAAGCTCCCTATTGTATTCTGAAACTGTATGTATTTGTCTAGGTCTTAGTGGCGGATACGTTTGCCCAACCACTGCGTGGCGGGCTGGATCGGAGGAGACTGATTGAGGGAGGATTTTGACCTCTCCAGCCAGATTCTCCCAACTTTTCGCCTTGCACCGCAGTGTGAGGAATAGATTCATACGTCCGTTACTCCTGGCCACACTGACCCCCAGATTCCTACCCACCCCTAATACCCTTTTCCTTACCATATCTTCTTCTCCTTAATTTCCCTTAAAAAAACCCTCCGCACAGCATCCTCAAAGATGATAGTCTCATTGGCTCCAGTGGTTGGGAGTCTTGTGCGGTAGGTATTCACATCAAAATTTAATTAAAAATGTACATAACAATTACAGAACAAATGTAGTTCCAGCGCATTACTCAAGTAGGTATATACACCATTTGTCAAAAAAATTGGACCATTCTTAGTTATTAACAATATATTATTACCTCAGCAAAATCAAAATCTCAGAAAAGATAATAGGCCACTTGCATGGACTTCATAACGACTTGGAAAAAATCGTGTGGATAGAGTTTTTTACTAAGATTACGAAAATGTTAGTAAAAAGTTATAGAAATGTACAGTTTTTTTTATTTTTAAATAAATAAATCCATTATTTGGGCTCGTGACGTCACTACATGAAAATGTCCCGTCGCCGAAAATGTTCCTATTAATTTTATAAAATTCCACACTGATTTATTTTTTTATATGGCATCACTTTGATTTCAGGCGAATTTTTGAATTCGTTCACTAGATTTATTGTTTGTTCTCTGCGAACTTATCATTTGGTTTGATTTTTTGACAGATGTTCTGAAGAGAACCCCGTACAATTAATGGCTACGGGGTTCTCTTCAGAACGTGAAGAGGATGTCGGTACATGTTTTAGAGGTATAATGATTATGGTGCTGATTTTAACAAAATAAAATTTTATAATATTCTTATTATTATTACAATTTACAAGTTCAAGAATATTACATTGAATTTAGTAATATAGACGCTGTACATTATAATGATTCATGATCAATAAGATGGATCAAGGAAAAAAATATTTATGAGATGTAATATTTTTGGTATGCCTCGTTATTCTCCTGTGCCATTCGTGTGGAAAACGTTCTTTTTTTTAAAATGATTTTCGGCTATGTAATTATCGTTTTTTCACACCTATAAAATTATGTCCCGTCTTTCCGGTTTATAAAAAATGGTCTGATTTTTCGTATTGAAATTTTCAAAAAATCCCCAGGGTTTCAAAAATACGATTAAAAAAAAAAAAAAAAATACAGAATGTCTTAGAATATTTGCCTAAACCGGAAAAAAATTTAAAAAAATGTGATGCAAGTGGCCTATTATTTTAGGTACCTACGTCTTTTCACAATTTTTTTTTTCAATAAATATTTAATTTAATTCAAATCATTTTGATATTGTAACTACTCGTACTTCTGTGCTCCTTGTATAGAGCACTGCGATCTTGGTGTGATGTTTTGCAGAAATGGAAAATGGATGAAAAAATAATTTTATCGAGTTTATTTAATTTCTTAACAAATTAGCGCAATACGTGGCAAATACGCAAAAAATGGCAACATTCTTTGTTTTTCCTAAGGAAAAAATAATTATAACGACGTACTACTTTCAAGTAGGCACCTACATCATTTGGCAAAAAATGGACCATCTTTAGTTAGTTAATTAACTCATTTTATTATTTTCTCAATATTTGAACGATAACGTTCCCACCTGAGTAGGTACTTCTGGCCCATTTGTAATTGAATTTATAGAAATTCACCAAACTAAAGCTTTTGACTTAAAATGTGGATGCAGCATTAAAAAAATTAGCAATTTATTAGATTTTCGAAGGAATTAAGTAGGTACCTACCCATCTGATTTGAAATCAATATCATAAAACTTCTGATTTATATGAATGCAGCAGTACTTGAATATTTCGAACATGTAAATCCACGACATTTTCAACGTATTTAGTACCTACCTACCTACCTACTTTGGCTTTCTACCTGGCAACAGAATTTTTCATCCTCAAAGGAACGATTTTCACGTTGATTTTTGTCAAAATGTCAAAAGTTTAATACAAAACTGTGACATATTTTAAATGGATCGCAACCGTAATTATGTGATAATAAAGTTTTATGACCTCCAGTCCTTGAAATTATCCAAAAACATTTCCGCTAGGATGTGTGTTTTTGATGATATCTTCGTTGGCGTAATGCACTTTTCAAATGTCAATTTTTTTCAGCAAAGCCGTATTATTACTGAGAATAATTTCCCTAACAAATTTCATTTTGTACGTATTTAGTATCTGCAGTAGGTACCTACCTCGATTATCGAGCACGTTGTTAATTGTTATTTTTTGTTATTTGAAAGGAATGTAAGTACCTACTCAACCACCGATTTGTACTGGCCGCATAATTATACATTGTCGATGAAAATGAATATGTCTGAAATGTCAAAAAAATGTTGAATTTTAATGCAAAATTGTGGAACATTTTAAATGGGAAGCGACACATGTTTTTATTTTAAAAGTTTCTAAATCTTGTATAATTTATGATTATTAAAAAACATGTCTCGCAAAATGTTTTTTTTCGTCGTATTTTACCACCCCGCAAAGGGCCTTTAAAATGTCAATTTTTCGACGTTATTTACAAAACGCCGTTTAATTAATTGGAATAAATTTCTAGCAAAAAATCAGTTTTGTATGGGAGATTTTCGATATATCTTTCTCAACTTTTCCAAGCATTTGAAAAGAGATACGTTCACTGAATCCGTTTCGAGGGAATGTGAACCGCGGGGAGTTTGAAATTGGATGAGCCTAAAGGTCCTTTTGGCTTGCCAAATTTTACAAAACGATTTCAAGCTAAAGTGACTCGTGAGGTTTTACCCACCCGAGGGACAGAGTGGTCGCTTTTCCCCTCAAATCGAAAGTGAGCTTTTCCCGACCTACCCCAAAACTGAGCATTAATATATATATATATATGTAACCCTATAAAATCCCAAATTAAAAACCGGACGCAATTTCCTAACTTTAATAAAGCCAATTACGTCGCAATACGCGATTACCTATATAACACCGACTGGTCTATACTAGAAGGAGATAATCTCGAAGAAAATATTAACGCCTTTTATGAACATCTATATAAAGTCATAGAAAACTTTGTTCCAATAAGCTATAAATTATCTTCAAATTTCCCTGCCCGGTTTAGCAAGGACCTCATTAACACCGTAATCGAAAAGAAAAAAGCTCATAAAATTTACAAAGAAACCAAAAATCTTTCCGATTTTACAATTTTCATCAAGCTACGAAAATACTGTAATAAACTATCACACATTTGTTATAATAATTATATGAAGAATGTTGAATTTTCAATTGTTAACAATGTAAAACATTTCTTCAACTATTGTAAAACACAAAATAACAATAACCTTGGCATACCTGAAACAATGCACTACAAACTGAAAACTTCGTGTAAAATCAAAGAAACTGTCAATTTAGTTGCAGACTTTTTTAAAGGTGTGTATGAAACTGATATCCCTGATGAACAGATTCCAAACTTTGAGTCTGATCTAAATTTACAACTAAGTCAGATACATATTGAGATTAAAGATATTGCAGCATGTATTAAACTACTGGAACCTAAATCTTGCTCAGGGCCAGATAAAATTCCCACCATATTTCTTAAAAACTGTGCAGACAGTGTCTCTTACCCACTGTACCTACTCTTTAATCAATCACTTTTAACGGGTATGTTCCCGCAAATATGGAAAAACAGCTTTCTTACTCCAATATTTATATACCGGAGACAAGTCTTTAGTTGAAAATAATAGACCAATATGCATAATATAAAATTTAATATTTCATCATTTCAACACGGATTTGTCTCGGGCCGATCTACCTTAACTAACCTTACACTGTACGAAAATTTCATCTTAGGTGCCCTTGCTAATAGAGAACAAGTTGACTCGATTTATATGGATTTTAGTAAAGCCTTTGATAAGGTTTGCATTAAAATTCTTATAAATAAATTATCTAAACTAGGAATAATATGGATTAGGAATTATTTATCAAAACGTGTACTAACTGTCTGTATTAAAGTACACTTGTCTTACGAATTTGAAGCAACAAGTGGTGTGCCTCAGGGTTCGCACCTTGGTCCAATATTGTTTATACTATTTATAAACGATGTCACTTCCATATTCTCTGATGTTAACATATTATTGATGTCATGTAAATTTAAAAAATCATTAAAAATATATGCGACTGCTTGTCCCTTCAATCCAATTTTGTAAAATTCGCAGAATGGTGTACCATTAACAAGCTTACACTTAACATTAAAAAATGTCAAATCATGAGTTTCTTTAGAATAAAAAAACCCCGTCAAATACAGTTATTCACTTAACAATCACAGTTTAATATCAGTACCTGTAATAAGGGACCTCGGTATAACCTTCGACACTAAACTACTATTTATCAACCACATTGATATCATTACTAATAAAGCTATGAAAATGCTGGGCTTCATTCTAAGACTATGTAAAGATTTCAAAAACATTCATACATTTAAATTACTACATACAACTCTGGTTAGGAGTCATTTGGAATATAATTCCCCCATATGGAACCCTCTCTACAAAAGCCACGCAAACTCCTTTGAAAAAATTCAACGCAAATTTCTCAGATCAATTAATTTCAAATTAGGAATTCCCGCGGATGGCATAAACTATGATTCTCTATTACAAAAAATGCGACTCTTATCGTTAAAAGAATACTCAATGATCTTATTTTTTTTTATTTAAAATAAACAATAACTGGTTTGACTGAATTGGTATCGTTAATAGATGATCATGTACCTAGTAGAACAACTCGACTCAAAACACCTTATTATTGCAACAACACTCTCAGTAATGCAGAACAAAATTCAATAATACATCGTTAGGCAATGAATTTGCTCATGTCGATCATGCCGAAAGTCTGTTATCATACAAAAGATGCATTAGATAAAATTTATCTGCTAGTACTACCACGTAATCATAATAAATATAATCATGTAAGTAACTATAATATTATGTCCTACCAGTATGCACTCTAATACCTATGGATTAGAAACATATCATAGGTACCTACTTTTCATATCGCTTTGTATACTCCGTAATACCTTCTTTTTATTTATTATATTTTTTTTCAATTTTTGGTTATCTTCAATATTTGGCTCCTAAGAGCATTTCTTACTGGTTACTTGTCATACTTTTTTTTTTATATTTATAACTTTTGTACTTTATATTATTTACAAAGGTAACTTATAGTTTATATTATTTCCTGCCTATCAACTTTTTATCTTAACTTTTTACTTTTACATTATACTTTATAGTTTACACTTTTACTTTATACTTTCATTTTATACATCATAATTCTATTTACTACTCATTACCTTAACTCCTTTTTTTACCTTTTGTTTTTATATTTAACTTTACATTTATATGTCACTTTCTTATGTTATTGTATTATAATATGTATAAATATAATTATGTCAATGGCACATGTTGTGCCGTATGTTTTGAAATAAATAAATGAGAAAAAAAAGTTTAAATAAAGTTACGACGGAAATAAAAAGTATGTAAATGAAATAAAAATATAAGTAACATAAATTTAGTACAGTGAGGTATATAATATCAATATGTTACGATAAAAAATACGCACATTATATAAAAAAAATACGACCAATAAAACATTAAAAGTAAGTGATCAAAGGTTTGCAAAATTGAAAATTAACCATGTCTTTAACACCTCAGTATGTTTCGCTCAGTGTCAAGCCGATGTATCGATGGTACCTACTAAATATGGTATGGTACTTACCTCTCTCTGCAAGTTGCAGGAGTTCGTAACTTTCCAATTTAGAATTTAATATTTTAGGTAAAAAGTTAATTAATTTTTTTTCAATGAAATTACAAATTAAATTACATTAATAATTACATTCAGAATAAGTGAATGGTTTCTTTCGGGAGACCACAATTATGAGATTCTTTCCAGGTTATTTTGGAGAACATGTGCAATTGCATAATTAGAATTTACACATTTATACACCAATATATGACATTTGAATTCCCAATGCATTTATGACTATCTAATTTTAATAAATTTACTATAATTTTAAGAATTTCCTAAGTAATCGAAATTACCCATTAATAAACCAGAATATATGAATATGAATTTCCAATGTATTTATAAAGAGAATTTTAAAACTTATTTTTTGAAATGTCTAGTCGTTATTTTACAAGAATCAAAGACCAGTCGTCATTTTACACGGATCAAAGAACCGAGCAAAAGGTTTATTTTTATGCATTAACATAAACTTTTTAGTACATATTAGGTATGTGAGATTGTGTTAGCATATGTTCGTTATCGCCTCTCATTCAATTCAACATTGTCAATTTATCAATATTTTACTAATTAGTGGTCGTTTAGGATTGTGAATTCGTTGAAATTATCTGTAGAGTTGCCAGCGTATATCGATTCGTATTTGTTCCATGTCAATATCGCTTCGGCTTTCAATAGTGAAACCGTGCTCGCTATATCGATAGAAAATCGTCAAAAGTTGCGCCTATCGATCCTATCTTGTAATGTTATACGATTTTTCTGAACCTGACTCCTAGGTACTAAATGAAGCCATCGCGTCAAAAGGCTCGGCTATCCTGTAGTCTGCAGTTATTTGCTGTCAAGTTAACTGTTGGAGGCGTCTAATAATATCTACAGGAATTCCAAAAACTGAAAAAATCGAACTGATATCTATGAGAACCAAAGTGTTGACGAATATCTACAGCACTGGCAGAGGTTAGATTTGCAATTATGTATAGCATATTGGAATAACGTAATATTGCGTATGCAGTTTAAAAAACTTAATTTATGTAAGTATGTACGTAAAAATCCCTAATATCGGACTATTGGACACATTTAGCTGATTAGTCCAACCTACGCTCTGTAGATATTAGTTCAACCTACGCTCGGTAGATATTAGTCTACACTCTGAAGTTCGTAGATATTAGTTCAACATATGAGCTGTAGATATTCGTCCGACATACAGGCTGTAGATATTAGTATCTGGAGTCCAACTGTTCAGTACCTTTCGACATGATGGGCTAAAAACACAGAAAAACTTCTGGAAAAAAGAAGGTACCCACAAAGTGACCGCCTATATTTCAAAATTAATTAGAATATATTTTGACCTTCCCGCGGCCCGAACCGCCGTGAGTTGCTAGCTAAGAGAATGCTTTCACCAATAATCAAGTGATGATAGCGAAACGGGAAAATATTTACAAAATAAGGACAAGCTTAATATGCCCTTTTTCCTTTCAAAGGCACTAAATATCAGTTAGAAAATAATGGGGAGTAAGTATTTTAGTTTCGGGAATTGGAAAATAAATAATTTTAATAGGTATTTCGTTAAAATAAAATCGATTATTCACTTGGCGGCCATTATCATTGACGTCGAAGTTTTAAGGTTAATTTTTTCTCTCTATTCAATCCAAAATATTAACCTACGATCCTTAAAAAGGTTCTTTGTTTGGGTTTAATAAAAAGAAGGAAAAAAACTAGTTTAAAAAACCATGTTAATATTATTATGTCAAAACATGGCGTGAAGAGAAGATATCAAATTGTCTGATTTTTAATGAAATAGTTAAGTACTAAAATGCATTATTTTCCATTTCCGGAAAATGAAATACTTACTTCTCATTATTATCGAACTGATTAAGTATTTTAGAAATAAAAATTGAGTGCTAAGCGTGTCCCTATTTTGTAAATATTTATTTTATAACTATAAACCGGAATGATGAAAGCAAGCATCTTTTATGGCTGCGAAAAATTAAAATAACTTTTAAAAGATTTTAACAATTTGGTTTAAACATGCCTTACAACTTACTAGCTATCTGAGCAGTCTCCGAATATAGCAAACATTCCTTCTTTATATCCGGGAGGTCGATATTTATATCCGAATATGGTATTATTTCCACTCCGATTTCCTTCTGGGACTCTTGCTCTGTCTTAATAGAAACACTTCCCGGGTTTTGAAGATCCATTGCACTTTTTTTAAAGTGTCTCTGTGTAGTATGATTGTCCAAACTCAAAATAAATTAAAACTAATAGAACGTTCATTGATCAGAACTGTTTGTAAGTTTATACTAAAATCGGCCATTTCTAATTTGACAAAACGTTCAATAACTCGATGTAATATGCTTGTGAAGTCAGCCGGCAGTTGAATGAACATCTGACCGATTATAAACTGAACAAACGCGACACATTTATTAACAAATACCTACGGAACCGTGAATGTGCTTGAATGAAGAACAAATAGACGACATTTGGCGAGAGTTGTCCATAGACAAACCTTGACAAATGACGAGGGACTAGAGAATAGACGCGAGTGGCTTGATAATAAATTATTAATAAATTAAATGGATGACTTCTTTAGTTGAGATCAGTGGCGCACACAGAAAAAAAATCGGGGGGGGGGGGGGGTTACAAAACATCAAATGCAAGCTGTATCCATAATATCTATTCAAACGTTTATACCTATATATACTAATGTACAGTGTATATCAGAGGTTCCTAGCCTTATTTGGCTCATTGCGCAGTTACCTATAAGATGACAAAAGTGCATAGATAGCAATGGTACATACTTTGATTAAATAAATATATTATATTTAAAAAAAATCGAGTTTATGATTTTTTTTTTTTATTTATTCCATCAAAAACATAGTATATACAAATATATAATTTAAACAATTTATCGGTAGTCCCGCGAAGCTGCCACTTGGCTGCTTGTCTGCAGGTTCTACCTCAATATACACTCGTTATGGTAAAAAAATAATATGTGTAATTTCAAAAGTGTAAAGGAAATTGAAGACCTCTAAAAGAAGATTTGAGATTACAAATATTTAAAGGAAATGTAATAAAAAAAATAGCATAACAACCAATCGGATAATACAATAACATAACAACCAATACATAACGTAAATAACATAATACATAACAAATATTTAATGGAAATGTAAAAAAAAAATTACATAACAACCAATGGGATAATACAATAACATAACAACCAATACATAACATAACAACAAATACAATGGGATACAATATTTTAATAATCTTCCCGAAGAATTTAATAAAATTACAGATTTGTTATCATTTAAGAAAGAGTTACAAATATTTTTAAAAAATTTAACTGCCATAACATAATCAATCTTTTTTTTTGTAATTTTTTTACAGATACATGGATTTTTCATTTATTAGCCACATTTTTATAGTTGTCGTGCTTAAATTCTCATTTTCCTCTAAAATTAAATTATTTTTGTGCTTATTAAAAATCACTGGTATACAGTACTCCAGCGTTCGGCTTCCATACTTATCGGATATTTTAGGTATTTAATAATATAATAATATTATTCATACAACTTTTTTGGTTGTGGCGATACGTTTTTTTTACTAATTTTTTGAAAGTATTTTTTTCATAGATTGTGTTAAAGTGTGATTTAATATCTTCATATATGATATTTGGATCAGTGTGAATTTGAATTGAGTTCCAATCAGTTTTCATGATCATTTCTTCAACTTTTTTTTTCAGATAGTGCAGTGTTGTATTCATGGTGCGATATTTCGGTGTCGTTAGTAGGAAGATATATAGACGCGGCAGTTATGTAGTGATCAGCTATCCTTGTTTCACATACCTACGCATGAGAACAATTCAGACTTCTCTTTTTCTCTAATATATATATGTGATCTAGACACGTCGCAGTTGTGTAGGTATTAACTACTGCTTCCCTCGTAATGCCATGTATACATTTCACGAAACCGTAGTTTGCTATAAGATTTTCATATTTTAGAATTATTGAGTCGTTTTCCTTTAACAAATTCAGATTAACGTCTCCGAGTAGCAAGACGGTTTCCTTAATATTTATATATATTAGCATTGTTTTTTAGAGTTTTTTCGACGTATTTTTATGTGTACAACTTTTTATATGTATCAAAATGAATATCAAAACTACGAAACATTAAAAAAAAATTAATAGTTAGAAACTAAAATCGATTAACAATCTTACAGGATTATTAAAATCTTATTTTTACAAAAAAAAAACATTATATCTAAGTAGCTTTCGACATAGGCCTTGTAAAGAATTGGTTAGATGATAATCTCCTCACCCTCAATGCTGGTAAAACAAAATTTTTAACCTTTAGTCTGTCTGCTGCTACCCAACCTACTAACAACCAGAAAATAACAATCCACTCTTGTCCAAGACCTTACTCTTCCTGTACTTGCCCAAATTTGGAAAAAGTTTCCCATACAAAATACCTGGAGGTCCTAATTGATCATCATCTTCGTTGGAATCAGCATTTAGCCAGTCTAGTCCCCCGAATTCGCAAGCTCTCCTATGTTTTTCGAACTCTAAGAAATATCATTACTCCTACAACACTAAAAAGAGTTTACTATGCTCTCTGCCAATCCCTATTAGTATATGGCATCATAATTTGGGGCGGCTGTGCTCATAAATTTATTGATCCCCTACAAAAAGCTCAAAAAACGATAATACGTGTTATCAACAAGCGACCGACAAGATACCCCTCCACTCGACTCTTCACTGAATATAATGTTCTAAACATACGGCAACTCCATCTAAAATTTACTTTAACGCATTTCATGTTCAAATATAAGAAAAAAACTCTCTTACATCATAATTACACGACCAGAACAATAACCAACCGACACTACATACCACGTCAGCTCGAAGACATTTCATATACCTAGCTCCTAAAATATTTAACCTTCTCCCTGAGAACTTAAAAACCGAAACCCAACCGCTCACCTTTAAAAAACATTTATCACAATGGATCCTTACAACTAGAAATAATGATTAGAAACGGTATTCCTTAATTCCTTAATTTAACAAATAATTAAATTACTATTTCTTATAATATGTATTATTATCAACTTATTATTACTAATTTTTGTTATTATCATAATTATCATAATTTAATTAATTATTATTATTAAAAAATTTTTGCAATTTAATTTAATCTCTACAACTTCTAATTTTATTTATCAACCATTACAAATGTATAATTTCAAATCTGTAAACTTCACCCGCCATAACACAGGGATATCCCTAGCATGGCGGATGAAACACCACAAAAAAACTATGCAATGTACAATATTCTTATAAATAAATAAATAAATAAAAATAAAAAAGTGATATAATTTTCAAAAACGTTCACCTGTTCAAATTAGAATTCATCCGAGCACGTTAATGTTTTCTATAAAGTATAATTTTTGATAAAATGACACAGTGATTAATATTTAAACGGTCATTCCTAGCACGATGACGGTTTCTCTCCACGGTGAGTTCTAGAATGAATATTCAACTATTTTCGGTAAAACATTTGTAACTGCCTCCCAATAACGAGAATGGTTTCTCTTCAGTGCCCTTTTTTATAAGCACCTGTACGTGCACTGCGTTCAGAACAATAATTTCTATCGAGTGTGAGTTCTAATATGAGGTACAAGATGGCTTTTCTAGCGGCACCCGTAAGTGTATTCTGAGCAATATAATGCTTTCTCTCCAATGCCGGTTCTGGGATGACTAACGTGAACATTTTTTTCCCCCAAACCTGGACCGCGAAAACCAAGGTAGGTACTTTTTTTAACATTAGCTCCACACATGAGGCCTTGAGGAAAATCATTTCTCTCAGGGCCAATGTCACATTAGAGCAGGGATGGGGAAACTTATTGCTGTCGGGGGCCATTTGAATATTTGTAGCATTACCTTGTTATATAGAATGTCCCTTATCGACGGGTAATTAAAAGGTATTGTAAATGTTGGAACTACACTTGTCAGTTTACAGTGTATGTTACAGGAGGCCATGACTAAGTCATCATGTGCCATTGTCAGGCACGGGTGAACCGTAAGTTAACTTTGATTTCCTTCACTGAAATTCTTGGACGCCAAACTCAGACTACATGTCAGAGTATGTCAAAATGCGGAGAACACGATACTCAAATCTCAGAAATGGGCTATTCATGTTATAGCATTCCTGAAAAGGCTTGTACAGGGATTCTCTACAAAAAAACAAGTAGTAGGGTAGATAATATTAACACTGTATTGTGCTGATAAACATTATAAAAAATAATAGGTAAGGACTCACCCCCGGACCATTTGCGAATACTATGCTAGCCTAGCTAATCTAGATAATTTTTCTGCCACCGTACACCCGATGTCGTGTGAAATCATAGCTTCTTCCTGGTGACAAAGGAAGTCCTAATCTCTACGGATCAGCTTGGACATGCGGCCTCAACAGCGATCGCATAGAAGGGATGATCGTCCTGGACCCTCGGAAAAAGGAGAGAGTACCTCCGACTCTCCTCAAATAATGAAAGGAAGGCTCATCAGCAATGGCGGCGGAGCGTTTGTTCGGCTCGGCGGGTTTCCGCGTTAAATCCATAAATAAACCACGGAGGGATATTCGGTAAATGCGCTGCAAGCAATCACGGGCGGGGTGTATTACTATTAAAACCGATGTCTCGGATATTTATGAACAATAACGTTTCACTGTCAAACGCCATTCCACTCGTGGGCTACTTTTTGCCCAAAGCGAGAACTCGCATTTTATGCGGATGAATCTTCTGAACTTTACATATAAAAACACGACGTGTTTTCTTCGCCCGAATGCCGATGCCAACCACTCGGATTCAACTCACATTATTCAAAAAACTTAAATTTTAAGCGACCGTTATTTGAACAGCGACCCGCACCAAAATCGCTGCACAAACGATAGTGCGCAAAAACACCGCCTACCGCCGCGCCGAACAAAACTCTCCAGCCCTGCCAACATACTCAACTAAAATCCATTAAAAATAGTAACTAACTACACGATAAATAAAATCGCTTCATAACAACCTGCTATTCGAAGACATATGTATTGCGAATACATTAACATTAAAAATAACATTTTAAAACAGAAGTAGTACTAAAGGTTGAGTTCCCAGTTTCTCCAAAAATTTACTACATTACAAATTAATGAATACATATTATCTGAGATTATTATTACTTACATATTAATGATCCTCGCTTTTTGAATGAATTATTTTACAAAAATAAATCAACAATTTCTCTCCTTTCATTCAACGATCCTATTTTGTTTCTGATTCTCTTCGCTCTCCTTCTCCCCCTCCTTACCCATTATAATATTTTTATAAAGTATTGGAAGGTAGCAACGAAGGAATACTCCCGCTTTCGTTTGGTATTACTTATATCCCAATTCCATGGCATTGGTTAAAATTTATATAGCCTCGAAATTTGATACAATGTCTCTCGATATTGAAGCATATGAAAATACGTTGGTAGGAACAGAAGACAACGTGACAAATGAGTAAAACTTATAATTATAATATTAGTATTTTCGTTCGTAGTGATTTAAGTTATGATGCTTCACACAAATTTGTAAATGTTAACCTCAATCCTATAGGCTATTACTAATAGTGAGTTTATTTTTTTATGTAAAAAATAACATATGACTATTGTACAGTCTTCTTCTTCCTTGCGCTGTCCCAACTCATTGCCTAGGTAGGCTGTTGGGGTCGGCTCTTCTCGTTCTCAGGTTGTAATATCTTCTGTTCTGGGTATCGCCTTCATCCAGGCCGTTTCTCTGAAAAGTTTTGGAACATTGAGTCATCCAGGAGTTCTTCGGTCTTCCTCTGGATGACTGTCGGTGAAGCTCCATAGACATTGCCTGCCTCACTGTGTGGTCTGATGGTATCTGTCTTATGTGTCCATACCATCTCAACTGTCGTTCTTCCAGCTTACTATTTAAGTCTGTGACATCCAGGCTACCACGAATGCGTGAACTTTTGATCTTATCTTATCTTTCCTTTCAGTTTTATAGGCATTTTGGACTATTGTACAGTGATAAGCAATAAATAAATTAGTAACATAATAATCCAAAAGTACCCACCAATTTAATAGTACATTGTACCCATATTTACTGTGTTTACATCGAATTTAATAAAGAAGGAAGTTAAGAAACGCTTAGAAAGTATTTTATTAGCCTATCAGTAGTTAATTTATAATGAGATAAGATTTAATTGCCACTGGAAAAATATTTATCCATTTACCGAAAATGTAATAAAAACATATTAAAATTGACTTACAACTTTTTTTTGTTCGTGATGGAAGTATGAAGGGGAAGCGTTTCTTTAACCACTCGGACCCATTAACTTGTGTTCACGATAATATAACATTACCAGATATATGTATGACGTACGAGGCGAAATAATCCATAACTTAAATTTTTAAAGGAGACAAATTAAATATTTTACTATACGTTTCAGAATAAATACAAGGATATGAAAAGATACCGCAATTTTATTAAATTATCTTTAAAACTAGTTTTCCGTGGATTAAACTAAGATTCCCTGGTGTAAAATCAGATCTAACCGAAAATCACTAGTTTCGAGTAATCTGTAAACGATTTTATGAAGTTGAACTCATTTCGTTTCGAAAAAGACAAAGTGTCTTGGTAAAAAGTATCTTCGAGAAAATGTACAATTGCAAGCGAAATATGATAAAGTTTAAACTCTAACATGGGTCCGCTTATACGTTATCTCTTGAGAACACGGATAACTGCATCCGGATCATAAAAAAGATATTTATCCATCTTGAGTCCACGAATAGTTTGACTCAAAATATTAAAAGGGGTTTTCTCCTTTGTGAGTCAGCATGTGTCTCGTCAAATGATGCTTTCGAGAACATAAATAGCTGCATTCGGAACATGAAAAGGGTTTTTCTCCACTGTGGATCAGTATGTGTTTAGTCAAATTATCCTTCTTTGAACATGAATAGTTGCAGTCGGTACATAAAAAAGGTTTTGTTCCACCGTGAGTCAGCATGTGGCTCTTCAGATAGCCCCATTGGGTACATGAATAGTTGCATTCGGGACATGAAAACGGTTTTTCTCTTCTGTGTGTCAGTATGTGTCTCGTCAGTTGCTGCTTTCGAGAACATGAATAGATACACTCGGGACATGAAAAAGGTTTTCCCACACCGTGAATCAGCATGTGTTTTGACAAATTACCCTTTTCAGAACATGAATAATTGCAGTTCAAACATGAAAAGGGTTTTTCTCCACTGTGAGTCAGTACATGTCTCTTCAAATTTCCCTTTTGTAAGAATGATTTGTTGCAGACGGAACAAGAAAAAGATTTTTCTCCAGTGTGGGTACGTAAGTGTCTATCTAAAGTAGACTTATTATTAGAGCAGGAGAAGTTACAATGGGGACAAGAGAATAGTTTTTCCACAGGGTGCGTTTTCAGATCTGTCGACAAAATTGAAAAAGAATACGGGTAAGTAAGGCTCAGAAAGACATATTACCTGCGCTAAACGCAGTTAAGCCCAGTAAAATAAAAAAATAAAATAAACATAGGCCACCACTAAGCATTGATTATTATAATGAAAATAAGTTTTACCTGCCGTCTGGCTAATTCTTTCAAAGTGATCTACACGTTCCACTTTGACATCTGATTCATCTATGTCAATTTCTATGTAACGACAGCCGCCTTCAGTTTCTTCGCGGGGTTCAACATCCTCCTTGATGGTAACTGACTCCACATTAATGCTACCTGCATAAACAAAAAGACAATACCAACATTGATACATGTACAACTCAAAATACTTTTTTTATATAAAAAAACAATAAATTAACATATTTATGTATGTTATATGATAACATCGAGTATTTTGAAGCGTGAATAAATATAAAAGGCTTTAATGTTACTTAAAAAAAATAAGAGTGTCCCCAAACGTATGCTTTAGAGACCGACGCCGCTTTAAAAAGGAAAAACCATTTGTTCTTGAGCACCTTCAGAATGTAGTTTTGTTGTTTAAAGTCAACGGAATGATGTAGGTATTAGTCGGTGACCGGCCAACTCAGAATGAAACCAACTCAGAAGCACCTCAGAAAGGTTATTAAGAGTGATAATAAAAAAAATATAAAAAAAACGGTTAAGTTAGGTTAGGTTAGGTTAGGTTACCGGCAATTTTAAAATTATTTTTTCTTAGCGTTTAATGACCGTTCTGAGGTGTTTCTGAGTTGGTTTCATTCTGAGTTGGCATGGAACCGTATTAGTCAATCAATATTTATGTATCTATTTGTAATGTATAAAAACATGTAACATTTCCCACACAAGATGAGGTGAAACTTGAGGTATGAGCAACTTATTGTGAGCAAAATAAGTTTAAAGTGCTGGAGTTTGGCAGTTTTTTGTAAAGATAAATTCTATTTTTCTTCAAATGAAATTTTGGTCGCCACGAGAGAATGTAAGAAACAAACATTTGCAAAACGGACATGAATTCTGAATATCCGAATTTAACACCCTAATTTTTTTTACATTTGCAATGCAACTAACTGGTTGACCGAGTACTCTCTGCATATGGCGAACATTCCTTCTTCACATCTGGGAGGTCGAAATCGAAATCCGTATACGGTATTTCACCTCCGCCTTCTTCATGGGGTCCGGGTTCCATTTTTATTGAAGGAGTATCTGGATTTAGAAGATCCATGGCAATGCTGCGGCGGCGTTTGGAAATTGGTTCAAGCCCAAACAAATATACCTGAAATAGAATATTGTTAAAACTCTAATTTGTATGAACTTTGATTATTTGGTTTTGCTTGGAATATTCGGTTAAAATATTAAAGTTGCATAACAGAGTATACGAGTATTTGGAAACGAAGATATTGTTGTTGTGACTGTTTTTAAGATTGATGTTGACATTTGAAAACAGTGTGAGAATAGTCATCAATCGTGGCAAGGGCGGATCCAGGATTCTTTTCTGGGAGGGGCACAAAGGGCAAAAAATCAACAATTACTGTTAGAAATAAACTTGAAGTATCGTACATAACAAGTTCAAGTGTGTATAGTTGTATAGGAAGTTGTACGAAGGTGTCAAAACAATAGAAAAATTAAATGTTTAATAAAGACAGTTTTTGCTTCTAAGTATGTACTATAGTAATGGAATCTCAACAGTACACAAAAATGCCGTCTGCACGGGGGCACGTGCCCCCCGCCCCCCCCCCCCCCCCCCCCCCTAAATCTGCCCATGAATAGTGGGACTCAAAATAATATCGAACAATATAAAGATAAACCGGAGAAATTCTAATTTGGATCCGCTATTCCCATTTTAACAGAATATCGGAAATCAGTGTTTTAATAATGTGAGCATGAAATAATCGAGGCAATATATTTTGTGTTAACCGTAACCCAACAATATTATAGCGATGTATTTACAGCAACGGCCACGCTGATGTTATTTGTGTTATTGGATGCAAAGTTTAAGAAAGAGTACGTACAATTTTCATACTATTAGAAAGAATGACGTCTAAGCTATAGGATTTCTGGGATGAGAAGAAGAAAGTGTGAGCAGATGATACCCTATTCATTCTAATAATACTTCTTAAGTCAAAGTAGCAATTTAAGCGCGCTGCTGGCGATCCGATTTAAAGCACAGCTTGCAGGGCTGCACGAAGGGTCTCTGCATATCGGATAGT
The DNA here is from genome assembly GCA_917880885.1 of Limnephilus marmoratus. Taxonomy (NCBI): domain Eukaryota; kingdom Metazoa; phylum Arthropoda; class Insecta; order Trichoptera; family Limnephilidae; genus Limnephilus; species Limnephilus marmoratus. Next base: position 48,586,404 of record OU862907.1, on the reverse strand, counting down.
GCGAGGCAAACTCACCCGATGAATTTTTATTATTCCCTTTATCGTGCCACAGCAATCATAATAATTGAGTTGGAGGTTCTGCAGGCAGTCTTGTAAGCAATGTTTTATATTTGGATCGTGAGTAGAAAGTTTAAATTATTCCACAGAAACACAAATCAAATAGTTAGACGTTAGACGTCAAACTGATAGTTTAAAATGCTCCTAAAACAAAACCGACGAATGTATTCCCTAACTTATGTGTTGTTTTATTATTATTTTTTTTACTTAATTTTACCGATTGGATTAAGTTAAGCTGGGTAGCGTTAGAAACAATGCAGTTGTGCATGCCATAGCCCAAATTACGGAACGAAGGACGCGCGGTTTTATGCAAAATGATTATTGTGATTAATATACGTATTAAGACTTACCAGTAATTATCAGAAGCATGGGATTCTAAATGTAACCGTGTGAGTTAAAGAGTATAAGGGATATAATGTAGGATTACAGATTGGAAACAGAATTAAAGACTGCCGCTGAAGAACGCATGTGTCAACAAAATATATGAGTCAAACATAGAGAATAATGAAGTCATAGACAATTTGTAGTGAATTATTTTTGGGTTTTACATTATTCACGCAGGAGGCCCTAAGGAAAATAATTCCACTCAGCGCCTATTTTATCTATGGGGATGCTGTGAAGCGGGTTTTTTTAGGGAAAAGAAGGAGAGAATTTTTCGGGTAGGAAAAAGGTATGAGGGGTGGTTAGGAATGTGGGGGTCAGTGTGTTCAGGGGTAAAGGTAAAGCACATAGAATTGTAGTAAAGTACATATTGCGTGCCATACATAAAGTAGGAAACTTTGAATAATATTTTTTATAAAAAAAATATACTATACAATCGTAAACTTCTACTTAATTAATTAAAATTAAGAGAAAATTTGCCAAAATTGGCAGCAAAGCAATCCGAGGTATGTTAAATAGTGCCATATTGTGGCAAAAAGCGCTCCAGTGGATAACAAAATCAATACAAAAAGTTATAATATGCTTTGTTGATAAGTTTTTTTTTTTTCTTTGAACATGGTTTTAGTTATGGTAAAAAATGAAGTTCTATGGGGTACGTACTTCTAAAAATACGGCAAACTTAATTTGTGGAATGATTTTAATTAAATATTAAATCCCTTTCTGTTGAGCACTTTTATTATTGTTTTGTGACCATAACGAAAGTTTGACGCTCCAAAATAGAAAATGATATGTATTTATTTACAATAAAACACATATAAATTTGTTGTAGACCACTTTTATTTTATAAACACTACCGGTTTCAGAAGCACCCTTCCTTCGTCAGGAGAATATAGGTACAATCAAGAACTCTTTTGAACTGATAAGTGCAGTTAAAGACTTGGTTATTCCCAATAATGCCAAACTTATTTCCTTTGATTTTGTTAATTTGTTCCCAAATGTCCCAACTACTGATTGCAAAGAAATTATTGTAGATATTTTAAACTCCTCTAATTTAGATAATGATATGATAAATGACCTGTCTCGTTTATACAATATTTGCCTCAACCAAAATTATTTCCAATATACCTAACAACTGTGTCTACCAACAGAAACAAGGTTTCCGATGGGTGCCCCAACAAGTCCACTGTTAGCAGACATTTTTATGAATAACCTAGAGAATAAGTTTTTTAATTGTAATTCATCACTTCTAAATAATATTATTACGTGGAAAAGATACGTGGACGATATCTTTTGTATCTGGACAGGAACAGAGCGGAAACTGAGTAAATTCCTTCATCTTATAAATTCCAATTCACTTTAGAGGTAGGCAGTAATGCATCCATTATTTTTTTAGATTTAACACTAACTTCAATAAATAACAGAATTGAATTCAACATTTTTCGTAAACCGACGTACACAGATATAACATGTCAAACCACCCGGTTTCACATAAACATTCTGCTTATCATTCAATGGTGCACCGGCTAGTAAAAATCCCTCTTTCATCTGTTGATTTCGCGATTGAACTTTCAAAAATCAAACGAATTGCTCTAAATAATCGTTATTCCGCAGATTTAATTGACAAAATCCTAAATAAGACTCTTAAACTCATTTCAACTAATACATTTATATTTGGTATGCCTGAAAATAATAATAAAATAATAAATCCCGTTCAATGGCGTAGAATCTTATATATATCCAACTTTCCTCACTTAGAACAAAAAACTTGCCTGCCCACATTAAGCCCCGTTCTATACTGATAATTGGTAAATTACTAAAAAACACTAAAGATAGAGACCATAAATTAAGCCACACCAACTATTGGCGAGTTCAGACGTTTCAATTTTTGTTGATCCACTTTTATTTAACGTAAAAAGTTGAATGAGATTATGTTCACACGTTTCAATTTAAGTAGAACCGAATTTGACATTCAATATGGCGTCAACTGCGTGCGTCTCTCTAACTTCTGATGTTTTGGGAGATGAGCTCGAGATTATGAAAAGGCATAAAAAACGTCGTATTTGGGCGAGAAAATGGATCATGAATTAGGCGCATCCAACACAATTTTGAAAGAGATGGAACTAGAAGACTCCGAAGGATATGGATGACAGAAAAACAATTTGATGAGCTGCTTTCCAAAATTGGCGATAAAATTTTTCAGAGTAGTTTAAATTAATAATAATTACTACTAACTACAATAACCGGAGAAGCAAGGAAATAATCCATATTTCGTTAAAATTAGCTTTACCATAACCTAAAAACAACAACGCCAAACGTCATAGTTTGACATACTTAGGTAAGTACCTAGTTATTGTTATTAGATTTGTACAAAGTTTTTTTTTTTTAAATTTATGCGTATTAATGGTGACGCATGCTCTGAATATTTACCGTTATTTTTTTGTCATTTTCATAATATATTGGGTAGGTAGTGAAAATGAAACACATATTATTTATTGCAGTATCACGGGCATTTCTATTTGTGTACACTTCTTGCTTTTGATCCCAAAGACAGGGATGCATAAATCTGAACATCAAATCATCCGACCATTTCAAATATTTTTTCGTTGAAACTGATTCCATGACGGTAGTACTAGGAATGTCTAACGAATATGGAGTATGGACATAAATGTTTGACTGACATCTAGTTGTACACGCGAGTAACTATGGTAACCAAGATGGCGCGATCATACTTGAACGTCAAAAGTAGACGGGCTATCAACTTTAGCTAGTCAACAAAAAACTTGTTCAACTTTGTTGAAAGAAGGTTCACACCTGTCAATATGCTTTCAAGTGTCGAGTTGATCAACTAAAGTTGAACCGTGTGAATCGGCTATATGTTGCAATGGCTGTCCTTCGTTCTACATAGGTAAGACAACTAGAAATATAAATATCAGAATCACAGAAAATTTAAGATGCTTAAATAATAATAATTTTTCAGAGTTAGCTAATCACCTAATTTCCACAGATCACACTTTTAATAAGGACACAGGGGTTAAACTTCTTCACCGTAATAATAAAAGCAAAAAAATAGATAATTTAGAAGCCCTAGAAATAAAAAAAATCCCTCAATAATAATGCTAGTATTTTGAATAACCAAATTAATTTATCCTTCAGTCCCATTCTAAACATTTTTCCAATTAACCGCTCTGTTCTTTCCGGAAATCCCGCAATTACCCCCACCCATTTATCCTTCAGTCCCATTCTAAACATTTTTCCAATTAACCGCTCTGTTCTTTCCGGAAATCCCGCAATTACCCCCACCCCTTTGCTTACCTCCCACTCAAACACCTAAAATTTGTATATTTGTCAACATTCTGTTTCATAGTTTAGTTATAATATTCTCCTGACGAAGGAAGGGTATTTCTGAAACCGGTAGAGTGTTTATAAAATAAAAGTGGTCTACAACAAATTTATATGTGTTTTATTGTAAATTATGGCGAGCCACAAAGTTGAGTTTTTTACAAATATATATTTCTTCAAACTTTGCAAAATAACTTTGTGGTATCATTTTTCATATAATGAATAAAAAATCACTTTGTTTTATAGTAACATATCCTGATGAAGACAACATTGTTGTCGAAACATGTTGATATTGTTTTAAAAATAGTGGTTTAAACAAAGTGATTTTTTATTCATTAAATATATATTTATTTATTTATTCACGCTTTAAAGTCATTAACAATATCATATTATAAAGATACATAAGTTATTCAGGAGTGTAATTATAAGCATGTAGTACTGTATAACAAAATTAACTAAACATTAAGGATTTAGGCAAGTAAGTATATATAAGTAAGTAGTTATATTATCATGAAAATTGTACAAAGGAGTTAAGTAATAAGTTTAGTATAATAATGGTTTATTGATATTGAGAGAAAAAAATGCAAAAGCTGTAACGGATATTTGTGTCTTTGGTTACTTTTTCATTACGTATAGTATATTTTCATATTACACAAGATTATTTCATAACAATATGAGGAATTTAATATTTATGCATTAGGTAAACGTCTAAAACTAACAATTCTTTTCGAAGACATACACAACGAATAGCAAATTTCGCTTAAGAAACAGATAATTGAGATGAAATTTCCGAATGCCCACATAAGTAATGGTCCATAAAGCTTTATTGGATTTTGAGATGAATCTGACTTAACAATACCCTTATCAAAATCTATGTTGTTCCTACCTGAACTAGCGTACAAAGATTCACTCCATTTTGCATGTAATCCATTCTGATAGAGTAATGATATATAGTAATTAATAACGCCAATATATGGTGTATTTTTACTGAATGGCCAGGCGTGACGAGATGGGAAGTTTAAATCATTTGTTACTCGTATCTTAGTGAGATCTTCATTAGATATGATTTCAGGACATTCTCTATTTACTGCGTTCTGTACGAGAATTTGTTCTTCAATCAGAACCACGTCGGTGTAAAGGGCATTTTGAAGTACTTTGCAAATACTGAGGTTTTCGCGTGATCGTATGGACATCTCTCGCAGTACTGGATCAGGTGATTCTTTTAATGCATCAACCATGGGAGAACCGTCGAACTGAAAAAGGAGGATATTTATTTTATTTATTTCTATATTCATATATTATGGCAAACTTAGCTTCGGAGGGTGAGAAGGGGCAGCACATTAAATAGCTTAAAAATGAGCGTATAATAAAAAAGTAAGAGAAAAAATAAAATTAATTCGCAAAGAATCACTGTGTATTAAAAAGTTATCACTAGGAAAGCCGAAAGCATCTTCCACATATAAGATAGGCTGATAACCTGAAAAAAATAGTAGCAAGGTTCGGATACGTGAGAGGAGTTTTGTCGAGAATCGACTACACTGGAGAAGAAATCCCTTATTCCAAAGATGGACGCTAGATGCTTAACGATAATGACATTTTTTTTTAAATCTAGCTACTACTTCCAAGTTTCAGTACCAATTTTTTAGATACGTTTTTAGATTTTCATGGCCAAAAGTATTTTTGATATTTGTTTTTTGGGGTGTTATGCCGTGTTGCGCTACCTCCTTCTTTAGCCAACGTTTCCGACAGCGTTGCAGTGGTGTCCATCATCAGGGCCGATCCGGCAGATGTGTAACATCATAACACCCTAAAAACAAATAACAAAAAAAAAAACATTTCTTCTTTTATTTGATCAATTAAAAAATAAAACCAACACGGCTCTTTTTTTTAGCTCTGTTTTTAATGTAATTTACAATTATACATAATGCAATGGTGTAAGAGAGGATAGTAAAAAAACATATATTTTTAGTACTTCTTCGCTAATGAAAAGAACTCTTGAGTTTGGAGTACAAGTAAACAATTAGGTACATACTTATAGAGAGTTTACAATAATGTAATAAGTGAAGTATAGGGTGTGGTAACATTAAAAATAAATAAAATTATTTTGAAATGAAGTTCCTTAATGTTTTTTGTTCGCGATGTTAAATATGAGTGTTCAAGTCATCTATCTATCTATATAACATGTATGTACGCGCATAACTTCCGAACGACTGCACCAAATTAGATAATTCTTTTTAATTTATGTTCGTTATTGTCAGGACAAGGTTTGTATAAAGCTACTGGTGAGCTCTGGCGTTACGAAATTTGAATTAAAAAAATTGCAGAAGGTGGCATGCGAGCTGTTTGAAAACTGAATGTACCGGGACTGAATGTATGGAATGCGGGAGGGGGTGGGGGAACTCAGGTAGGTGGTTCGAGGGAGGGGGGGAAGGGAACCCGGGAGGGGAGGGTAACTCGGAAGGGGGATTCACGGGATGGGGGAAGGGGGGAGTGAAGTGGGGAGAGGGAAGGTGGAGAAATCGGAGTGGGAACGCGAGAGGGGACGGGGACGCGGGAGAGGAATGGGAGGCGAAAGGGGAATGAGACGAATGGGAAAGGACACGCAGAGAGAAACAATTTATTTATTAAATGGCGTAGCAATGCATGCCGAGAACCAACTAGTTAAAAATAATTTTACTTTTTTCTTGAATAAAACTAATTCTGTTCTTTTTTACTTCTTTGGAAAGCCTATTAAAGTATTGTATGCCTTTGTCAGAATAATCATTGTGCATTTATCGTGTAGAAAATAGAGTGTAATTCGTACTTTCGATAGTTCTCGCCATAGCTCACGGAGAGAAACTGCTGCTTCTGAAACAAAACCACTGTTCTGTTTTATAGTTATTGAAGTACTTACCACTTCGTGGGAGTACACGTGGTATCCCAGCTCACCCATTTCATGCAGATTAGCCAAGTGTTCCGATGGGGGGTTCACCATGTGTGAAGTGAGCTTTCCTTTATATACCGTGCATAGAATAATGGTACAAAGAAGCCAAGACCCTAAAAAGCGTCTTCCGGGCATTTTTGAGCCGGAACCTATTCCTTGTTCAATCAAAATACAGCCAACTATCTGGAAAAATATACCGTCAAATAAATAACAAACACTGCTTAATATTTAGCCCACGAGAGAGTGCAGCCATCACAACTAATGACACATGCTCTTTGTTTCATTGCACCGAAACTTTTTACTTGTTTCATTCAACGAAACTTTGTAAGACCAAATATATATTATACAACGAGAGAGATTTTGTCGTGTGGATGGATGCACAAGATGTAGAAGAGATATTTCGGTTGGCCAAAGACCAGACGGAATTTATCTGAATGGTCTCGTTATATTGTACTCTGTAAAGAGGAATGCTCGCTTGAAAAGAATGTTTTATTGATCGCGCAAGTTAGGTAGTATTTTGGAGCAGTGGAACCAAAGTTATCATATTTAAAACATAATGTATATTTTGTATTTACCCAAAAGGACCGGAACAAAGCCAAATGATTGGTATAGCAGTATCTATCTGATACGTATATTAGACATGAAAGCAAAGACATGGTAGCTATAAGAGTACCCCAAGTCTGAAACTTGAATACCAAGGCTATCATCAACGCTGAAAACGTTAAGCATATTTATAACAAACGACATTATACATGAAAAATTTCAAAATTCTGGTGAATAAACTACCTTCAGAGAGCACATTTCGTCTACTCATATAGATGACTCTCATTGGATCTTCTCCAACTTTATCACTGAAGTCCAAAATCTTCATTCTTGCTTCCGAAACGAATATTGATGCAATTGCAAAATCAACCTTTGATTCGTAAACGTCCGAGATCATATTTATCCACGCACCTTCTTTTGCGTGCTTCTTTGGATTAACCAGAGCGTACTTGAAATTAAGTCTTTTGCTCATTTCCCTCACCATGATTGCCTCAACTCCCGTGAAATCTGAACACTCCGTGAAAACATCATCCCCAACATCGGTGTTAACTTCATTTATACAACCCACATATAAGTAGTTATGGGGAAAACCAACTCGGAAACCGTGGGAGTTAAAGTCTTTGAAGTTGTACTCTACTTTCTCCAAAATTTGATTTATTAGATGAGAAGATTTGAGAGAATTTTCATCATCCAATTCGCTCTCATATCTCAAGGTCATTTTCTGCGATTCTTTCCCACAGTAAAAACAGATTTCAAATAATTTCACTAAGTCATCGCTGAATTCTAAAACCAACACTAAATAAATGTTTTTGACAATTGTAGTATTTAGAAATATCGATGGATTCTCAAAATTGTTTTCACTATTTTTAAATTGATTCCAACATGATCCTATATTTTGTGTTTGGTTAACACAAATGTACAATATCATGTGGTCACTTTTTATTATATCTATATTACGATCAGTAAAAATAAGGGTATCTGGTAAAATAACAACATGTAAAATGTTTCGAGATGATTTATAATCAGCCAAATAATTGTTTTTTCTATGTTCTTTCTCGTAGCAATTTAAAATGTAGACCACATTGAGAGCACTGTAGTGAAACTTATTTGTTCTTTGAATATTTGATGCATTTTCCTCATTCGACATCGATTTTATCAAACCTGTTTGTGCACAGATTGCATCGACCATGGTACTCGTTGATTTGTCATAGTGAAAAACAACATCATTAGCCGAAGCCATCTTTAGAGCTATGTCGCTGACCAATTTGACGGTTTTTTCAGAATTTGCATTATTTTCATTACAAAAGCCTGTTGATGATAATGTTGACGACAGCAAATATTGGAAAGAGCATTCAGATAACGCCGTCATTAAAATTTGTTGAAAACACATTCTTACTATGATCCATTCCAAATCCCTAATACTTAGAAAGGGCGAATCCCGTTTCATTATGAGCTGATTTATTTTGCGGTCATGTTGAAATAACAGTTTCTTCTATAAGTTAATGTTGTGCACAGTTTGTCCATTCAGGTGAATGCCATTTTTAATTAATCTCATTATACTTGTATTAGTCACTCCAGTAAATGCAGATCACACTTGCATCCGAATGCTTTTTTTTTATTAAACTTGCATTGTATCCATTGTATTTATTGTATCATGGACCGACATGATCACCAACACAGAAATTCTCAGGCGGGCTAGAGCAGATAGAGAACTGCTTAAATTAATGAAAATCAGGAAAATTTCATGGGTCATATACTTCGAGGGGAGAAATATCACTTGCTCCATTTAATATTGAAAGGCAAGATAGAGGGTCGCCGAGGGCCTGGTAGGAGACAAATGTCTTGACTGCGTAATATACGAGAGTGGACCGGCATTAGAAGTGTGGAGGAGCTATTCCGGGCAGCGCAAGACAGAGAGACATTCCCAAGAGTGATTGCCAACGTCGGGGGGACCTGATACGGCACACAAAGAAGAAGTATCCAAGAACAACACATTTATATCGATTTTTGTTAAGCTCTACGGCTCTTTAGCGACGAACTCCCGTTGGACATCCATTCTCACAGAGAAACGACACTGTTTTATATATTTAAAGTTTTAAAGGGTTAAGTAATCAAAATAGATTATGTCCAAGGGGCTCTTATAATGATGATTGATGATAATTGAGAGGGCACACTAAACAAATGGTTTGTTTACCCTTTCAGCATGGTGTGTCAACATTTAGACATTTTAATCACTGGCAATCAATCTTACCTACTCAATTAAATATTTCATCATTTCTAATAAGACCATTTCTAATAACCATTAGACTTTCCTTATCTTCTAATACCATTACCCACTTAAAAAGATATTTGAGTGTTGAAAGAAAGAGGTAGGTACGTACTTAAGTTAAATTGATTGAAATGTAATGACAGTATCGATTGAACGGGCGAGTTGAAACTAGACAATAGTAGGTAATAGCCGGTTCACACGGTTCAACTTTAGTTGATCAACTCGGCACTTGAAAGCATATTGACAGGTGTGAACCTTCTTTCAACAAAGTTGAACAAGTTTTTTGTTGACTAGCTAAAGTTGATAGCCCGTCTACTTTTGACGTTCAAGTATGATCGCGCCATCTTGGTTACCATAGTTACTCGCGTGCACAACTAGACGTCAAACATTTATGTCCATATTCGTTACATTCCTAGTTCTATCGTCATGGAATCCGTTTCAACGAAAAAATATTTGAAATGGTCGGATGATTTGATGTTCAGATTTATGCATCCCTGACTTTGGGATCAAAAGCAAGAAGTGTACACAAATAGAAATGCCCGTGATACTGCAATAATTAATATGTGTTTCATTTACACTACCTACCCAATATATTATGATAATGACAAAAAATAACGGTAAATATTCAGAGCATGCGTCACCATTAATACGCATAAATTAAAAGAAAAAAAACTTTGTACAAATCTAATAACAATAACTACCTATGTCAAAGTATGACGTTTGGCGTTGTTGTTTTTAGGTTATGGTAAAGCTAATTTTAACGAAATATGGATTATTTCCTTGCTTCTCCGGTTATTGTAGTTAGTAGTAATTATTATTAATTTAAACATCTCTGAAAAATTTTATCGCCAATTTTGGAAAGCAGCTCATCAAATTGTTTTTCTGTCATCCATATCCTTCGGAGTCTTCTAGTTCCATCTCTTTCAAAATTGTGTTGGATGCGCCTAATTCATGATCCATTTTCTCGCCCAAATACGACGTTTTTTATGCTTTTTCATAATCTTGAGCTCATCTCGCAAAACATCAGAAGTTAGAGAGACGCACGCACTGACAATTTCAGTTGACGCCATCTTGAATGTCAAATTCGGTTCTACTTAAATTGAAACGTGTGAACATAATCTCGTTCAACTTTTTACGTTAAATAAAAGTGGATCAACAAAAATTGAAACGTCTGAACGCGCCATAAGCGAAGGTAAGGCGATTTTGGTTTATATGATTTTCGGGGTTCCATGCCAACTCATAATGAAACCGGTCATTAAAAGCTACGAAAAATCATTTTAAAATAGCCGGTAACCCTAACCTAACTTAACCCATTTAACCAATTTTTTATATCTTTTTATCATCACTCGAACTTTCTGAGGTGGTTCTGAGTTGGTTTCATTCTGAGTTGACCGGTCGCCGATTTTCAAATTAGGGCGATTCCGCTGTAGACGATTCTCGACATTAATTTACAAATCACAGTATTTGTAAGTACCTTTATTGATATCAGTGCAAATAAGAAGGTCGATATATCTCTATCTCTACATCTCTCTCTCTCTCTGGTTTCAATCCTGAGATTGATTTGCAGCAATTTCATCTATTCGTTTCTTCCACTTTTCCCTGTCTTGTGCGGCTCTTTTGAAGTCTGCATATGATGAGCAGCGCACGTCCACCAGCAGGTCCTCCAGGTACTCTCGGCGTGGGCGTCCCCTAGCGTTTGTCCCCTCAGTCATACCCTCCATTATGGCATGCAAGAGGCCTTCTTGTCTTATTGCATGGCCGATCCATCTTGCGCGCCTTTCAGACAAGGTCCTGAGCAGGTGCCTTCCTCCTTCGATTCTTTGGAGAACCTCCTCATTTGTGATGTGGTCTCTCCAGGAAATTCCTAGTAGTCTTCTATAGGACCACATCTCAAAAGCCTCTAGTCTCCGTTTATCTCTTTCGGATAGGCACCATGTTTTGCAGCCGTACATCAAGATACTCCATACATAGGTCTTGATTAGGAGTATTCTCAGTTTCAGGTCTATATCATTTGATTCTATTATTTTCGACCTTTTATTGAATGCAAGCCTCTCCTGGTGTATACGGCTGTCGACCTCGCTCTAAATATTATCTTACATCTCTACATATTATAAATTAAAGTCCTCCGCGTCGTCTGTCTGTCTGTTCGCAATAAACTCGAAAACTACTGAACGGATTTTCATGCAGTTTTCACCAATAGATAGAGTGTTTCGTGAGGAAGGTTTAAGTATGTAATTTGTCAAGGATTGTGTAAATTGGTTGAAACATAACGATAATTGTTAGAAGTGTCGGAAAAAGTCAAGCCGCCTGGTAGCTTTCATCGAAAACGCTGCCTAATCCTTTTGGGATATAACAAAACAATGCATGGTGGGATATTCTCCGCGAAGGCAGACTTTTTTGTAGATAGTTTACTATACCCATTCTATCTTCTAAAAAAATGGTCACATATATTGCGATAATTGAAAAGTTATTTAGACGGATACAGTATTAATCCTTATTAACTTAAATACGTTAGTTACCCCAAGCTTTTCATTCATATTATTATACTCTTTCACACCATCTCTACGTATTATAAATTAAAGTCGTCCGCGGCATCTGTCAGTCTCTTCGCGATAAACTCAGAGACGGCGGTGGTTATAAAGTTTGGATAACCATCCAGTAGATGACGTTATATTTTATTAGCCACAGCAACGCGTGGCCGGATCAGCTAGTAATAATTAAAAAAAAAGGTTTTTACTTCATAGTGAAATTTTTGGCGCGCTTGGAATAATTATCATTCGAAGAATTGGTATAAACTGCAAAATCACACTGTGCAACTTTAAAGCGAAACAGCTGTTACCGATAGCTTGAGGTTTTATTTTACCGCTAAACGTGTAGTGACAATATTAATTTATTCCTATGTGCCGAAAGATGTAAGTACTTGCTGTTATTTTTTAAGCATCGTTGACTATAAGAAGTCACTGTTAGCTTGTTGCACCCGCGATACAAAAGATATAAAAGTTTGGGTTTTTCACAGAAAAAAGTGATAAATAAGAAGAAATCAAAGGCAAACTCAAATAAAACGTATTTAATATGTTCCTACCCACTTGGCGGGAGACTTGGTAAGTGACAGCTAATGCGTTCAGAGTATAATGTTAGCTGAATTGAAATAAACCTTGACTCAAATTGATTGCAGCCGCGATTGTGTTGTTACAATCGCGGGTGCAACTTTTTGACAACTATTCTTATTGTGTGATTTATCATATATTTTATTGTTTGGTTATTTATTTATTTATTTTTTACAGTGAATACCGCACAAGAATCTCAACTGCTCCCGTCTGGAGCCAGTGAGACTATGGCATCCCCAATTGGGGTATGTTGTGAGGCTGAAGGTAGTGGGGAGGGGAAGGAGGTGGGGAAGAGGAAGGTTGGGAAGTACCTGGCTATTCAGATCTGGTCACCAAACACGGCTAAAGCCATTTTCAAGCAACGTTTCAATTCTGAATGGTGGTCTTACACCAGGGCGATACTGATAGTATCTTCCACTCTGGAACATGCCGCAAATATACTATAATAAATATTATTTTAAATGAATTAATTGTGAAATAACACAAATTAATCAAATAAAATTTATTTGCGCATGCCGGGTTGCGTATTTACAATCCCTAACGCGTTTCAGTCACTTTAAATTTTCAATATCAAAATTTAAATATTTAGAAATAAAATTATTTATTTCTAATATACACATAGGAAATATTATTTTATCTAGATTTTAGAACAATTTTTGTTTTTGCAAAGTGATAAAAAATTATCAATATAGAGGTGTATTTACAATATATGGGAATAATATTAAAATTTAAATATTTAGAAATAAAATCATTAATTTCTAATATACAAATCAAAAAGATTATTTTATCTAGATTTTAGAACAATTTTTGTTTTTGCAATGTGATAAAAAATAACCAATAAAGAGGTATATTTAAAATGTAAATTGTCGTTACCGCGACTGAATCGGTATAGGTTTTGTAAATACGCTGCCGGGTTCGAGCCCGCGACCTCCGGATTGTGAGTCATGAGTCTTACCCACTGCACTACGGAGTTCGTCAAGGTCGGAGGTCGGCCGGTTATGCCCTAAATAATAATATATGCTGTGTATTACTGGTGATTTATATTTAATAGGTGTGTTAATCCGCTATAAATGAAAAGGGTTGAAAAATAAATCAGGTATTCAATCAAAACATTTCTTTCAATCTGAAGACCGCAATAGCATTTCCGCGGCGCGAACCTCTCTGTCTCATCTCAAATGCACGTTGGTTTTGGAATCTCCGAAAACCACCACTGAAACAGAAAGTGATTGGGACGATAACAACGTGGAATCTCTTACAAATCACAAAATAAAAAAAGGAATTCTGCAAAATAAGAAAAAAACAATTGTTTCTTTTTTGTATTTCAAAATATAACTAAAAAAAAAAAAGATTGCGCATTTCTGATGTTTTCAATTCAGATGACTAATCCTTAAATGACGAATCTCCAACGTCTTTTCAAGTCTCAAAATTACCAGCAGAAGCGTACCATGAAACTGGTACTATAAGTGCCGCTGTCTTACCAAAAGATTATTTATTTAAAATCAATATACCAAAAGATATGAATACTAATTAAATAATTATAAAAATCACGAATGACATAGCAGACGTGCATTATCGCACAGTTGGAAGCGCAAGAAAAAAGGATTGATGGATGTAATATTTTATGTTCTTAGAATTTTCGTCGAATTTTGACAAAACCGAAAAGAAATAATTAACACAAATAAACGCTTGATTTCTTATTTCGTTTATCTATCAGTATTTATTGATGTTTATATACACTTAAATTAGACGAATTGCACCCACGATAATTTGATGTTGCATCCGCTATTGCTTGAAAGATAATAATTCATTGCTTATTTTTTTTTTTAGTTGATAAGCTTAACGCCTTGCGAAATATCAAGGCATAACATAATAAATGTTTCACAATTAACAGACTTTTGTTTTTTGTCTTATGATCTGGGTATCAAGCATGGTCGATCGATATAGGTTTTATCGAAAATGTCGGTAACTTGTCATCGCTCCCGAGCACGACAGCAGGCCGCTAACGAACAAACAACAGTTCACTACAACTAAGAGTTCCTAATTTATTTGACGTGAACTGTTGTTTGTTCGTTGGTTACTTGCAGTCATGCACGGGAACCATAACAAGGTACCGACAATATCGGTAAATCCTTTATCGATCGACCATGCTAGGACCCCTGGAAAGGGTGGGCCAAATTGGTTGCACCCGCGATCGCACTTTGAACGTCCCTCCTGATTATTTTAATATTTCAATAAAATTATTTTATACTAATAAAAGGTAAACATGTTAAAATGTAGCTCTTCCAAGAATAATTTCATTGAATTTTTAAAATATTATTATTAACCCTAGAGTAGGCGTGTCTTTCCGTAAAACGTCAGTGGGTACGTGGGGAGCATTTTGCCGCTCGTTTTCGTTGACAATTTTAAGTAGGAATACTGCAATTTAATTAATTTATTTTCTCGGGATTTAAGTAAAATACAAATAAGGAATGACAAATTAACATATTTATTGAGCTCTATTTAAGGAACTTTGGTTTACAATCGATTTTAGAAAATTTAACATTTTAACTTCCCTTTTTAAGTTATGCTACATTATCTTTCTATAATTTTTATGAAAATGGAAAAAATAACAAAATTAAATATTTTCTAAATATACAGGATATGCTTTGGCGAAACAGTCTTCACATAAGTATGTGCAATGTTCATTGCACAGTAATTTTGAGCATCTGCAACACCCTTCTTTCCCCATGATACTGTAATTTATTGGTGAAGTAAGAGTGTCGAGTTTATTTATTTAGAAGTGCCCACCTTATCCATAAGTAATGCTTATATTTCGTTTTAACTACCTATCACTTGTATTTTTCATAATAAGTGAATAGTTTTCTTTTTGAGAAAATAAATGTATTAAACCATATATAATAAATATATAGCAATTTTTACTTAGATGAGAAAGCGCGCGGTGAGCAAATCGCAGCCGGACGACACTTGATGGTAAAAACCTCCTTCTCGAGTCTTTCGGAACGGGTTGCGAACTGTAGTGGGGCCAGTTACCAAAAAGCTCAAAGTTTATGCAAAATATATTTAAGAACTATTTATCAACGTTTTTTGCAGAGGACGGCAAAATGCTCATAGCGCGCCCACTCTAGGGGTTAAGAAGCTTTACATGCTTCTAAATATTGCAACCGCGATAATGGAATCACCCATTAGTTGTTGTTGATTCTTTCTTTATCACGTTTCAATATCACTTTCTTCCGTCAACAAAAAATATTTCCGTGAAATACGGCTTTACAATTTATGATACAGAGGTTAGTATGGGTATAATCGAAACATTTGCTCGAAATATATTATATACCAGTTGCGTAGAAAATGAATTAGATTGCAAGAAAAATACAATGCTTACAGTTACAGAACACTTCAATTATTTTTTACGGATTTACGAATAAGCAAACCACGAAACAACTAATATTTTATAATATATTTAAATGTTTCTCCGAAATTTATTATAATAGTAATTATTGGAGGATAAAATTAACATTTATAAGTGGAAATAGTTTACAGTCTGTCAAATAAGAGTAGAAAACATAGGAGCCACTGTCGGCAAAATGGCAATACTAAAAATATAATAATTGTGATCTAAAGCTGTGTAACCTACAGTTTATAAAAAATTAAAAAGGGATGAAAGTGAAAAAAAAATTCATTCCACTGATCACCAAATTAGAATTGAATGTAGATATATTAGTAGTACATCTTTACAATTTTATGTTAACATAATTTAGAATAACGATATTGTAATAAAGTACAAAGCACACTTTATAAATTGCTCACATTTATTTAATATTAGCTTAAGTACCTACTAGCATTGTCCAGGCTTTAGATCATGTCTCTAATTTTAGATCTGAATATATTTAACTCATTCAGATCTAAAAGTAGTGTAACTGTTAAATTCAAATTTATGTTAAATTAAATGGAAGCCAATCACTTTGTAGAACACAATTTAATCAAATTATGTCATTAAGTAGATACCTTAACTACAGTGCTTCCTCGATTTATTTTTTTTAAGGAATACAAAAATGTATTTTAAATGTGTATACGGTGTTCTGCACTTTTAGTGTGATTGCACTTTAAAAGAATATTTGACAGGTAAATTGGTGTTGCCAGCCTACAAATTTTGTACTTAGTTCAATTTTTTATATTTACTACTCTTATTTGACAGACTCTACATAGCAAAGTAAAAAACATTCAATTTTATATAAGAACATGTCTCTTTTTATTACTTTTGAAGGTTATCCCATCAAAGGTTAAATCCATAATATACATATCATTGAAGAAGAAGATAATACTAATAATCTAAATGAAAATATGAAAGAGAACAAGATTCAGAAAAAGATAATGGTCGCAACTGTCCCAGTTATTTATTTGACAAAACCCATTAGGTAAATTCTAATTTATACATTTTAATACGATGTAGGTATACATTAATAACCAAATGTACCTACGTCAAAATATAAATCTAAATTATGTGGATCACTTCCTTACTTCCTTTCTCCCCGTCTGCGTATTTACAAAACCTATACCGATTCAGTCGCGGTAGCGACAATTTACATTTTAAATATACCTCTATAATGGTTATTTTTTATCACATTGCAAAAACAAAAATTGTTCTAAAATCTAAATAAAATAATCTTTCTGATGTGTATATAAGAAATGAATAATTTTATTTCTAAATATTTAAATTTTAATATTATTCCCATATATTGTAAATACACCTCTATATTGATAATTTTTTATCACTTTGCAAAAACAAAAATTGTTCTAAAATCTAGATAAAATAATATTTCCTATGTGTATATTAGAAATTAATAATTTTATTTCTAAATATTTAAATTTTGATATTGAAAATTTAAAGCGATTGAAACGCGGTAGGGATTGTAAATACGCTCCCCGTCTACTACAAGAAAGCAAACCAAAGTCTTTGTTATTATAGTTACCTACATAATAAAGTCAAAAAATTATAACTAACTAACTAACCAACTCGCTGTTTCCCCGCAGGGGTAGGCAGAGAGGACGGACCGCCAAACAACTCGATCTTGGCTCACACTCCTTGCCTCGTTCACATTCATACATCGTCTCATACATGCTCTTCTATTATTCCGATTCTTCACATGGCCCGACTCAAGTATCTGATTCACTTGGTCGTGCCATGTCTTCCTCGGGCGTTCCCGACTTCTTCATCCATTCACATTGGCGTCATATATTCTCCTTACACTCCTTTCCTCGTTCATTCGCTCTACATGCCCAAACCATCTGAACGTCCCTTTCTTAATCTTACTCATTACGCTTACATCAGCCTTGCATTCTTCGCGGATCTCCACATTTCTCACACGATCGTACATGGTTTTACCACACATACGCCTCAGGGATCTCATTTCTACAGCATTCAGTCTACTTTCATCCTTCCTCTGCCAGTTCCATGCCTCACTGCCATACATCAGGGTAGGTACCAACACTCCATTATGGACGGCTAACTTCGCTTCTTTGGACATTTTTTTGTTGGCCCCAACGGCGTTCAGTCCTCCATTAACTCTCGACAGGCCAAGATGCCAAACATGACATCCGTAACCGTGGGGGTCGGCTGATGACCCCATTTTTTTTCTAAACTTTTAAACCAAAGAAAACACTTTTTTTTAATATATATATTTTTTTTTTTATTTACGTTTTTGCAGGGAATATTACCTACCTATATTTGACAAAATATTTTTTCCTGCGATCAACGATTTTTTCACATCTTTTTTTTAAATGGCATATTATGTATTAATCCTTTGTGCAGGAATACCTAAAATACTAAAAATATATTTCATGTATTTAAGTAGAGTCATGCGCCTCGGGTGGAAGTGCCTACCTTCTGCACCAGATCTAGCTCAGGTTTGGTCCAGTAGAGCTGGTGAGATCTCTCTACACCAGGGTTGTAGGTCTCCTAGAGGGAACAAGTGAGAATACCTAAAA
Organism: Limnephilus marmoratus; assembly: GCA_917880885.1. Classification (NCBI taxonomy): domain Eukaryota; kingdom Metazoa; phylum Arthropoda; class Insecta; order Trichoptera; family Limnephilidae; genus Limnephilus; species Limnephilus marmoratus. Next base: position 48,567,803 of record OU862907.1, on the reverse strand, counting down.
TAAAGCCAACACTGCTCGTACCTCGCCACGGGAATAAAACACTGTCTAGGGTAAACATTACTTGTATTGTCGGTGATTTGTAAATACAACCATGGGTACATCCACAATCAATAATTATGCACAGGTACACTAATTGTCTATCTACACATGGGGAAGCCTACCAAATCTCTCTCTTACTCGTGCCGTCTCTGGGCGTCAATCGTAGGCACGCGAGAAATAAGGGGAGACACACAGCAAAATGGAGGGTTATTTACTCACAGGTGCCAAGGGGTGATCGTCGGGAGGTCCCAGGAAGGGGCTACCCTGGCCGCAGGGCAGGCTAGGCCTGGCAGGGGGGCCATGATGTGCTTGGGGTCGCCACAGGTAGGGTCCCTATGCTGCAGGGGCCTCAGGCGTGCTTCTCGAAACACCCCAAAACATCGCGCTTTGTAACGATTGTTCTGGAAAAGGCGTAATTGTGTGCGGTCGCACCGACACGGGCTTTGTCTAGGGAGACTAGTGCGTGACTGCGGAATTTGCGGGCAGCCGCTAGGCCGTTGGGGAAGGGAGGCGGGGTACAGCTGCACGGGGCGGGGTGTGCGCGTTGGCTAGCGTGAGTTCATTGGCGTGGTGTGGGAAACCGCTACCCAGGCGGGTATAACTCCGATCCAAAAAGTGAACCGAATCTTTGGTGATATCATAAGTCCCCTTCGATTTGTTTATGGTCCCCAGCTACTACCTCCACCAATAGGAATCTTGGATTTTTGTTGCATTTTTCTGCTTGATTTTCGTTTGACATTTACATTGCATTCACATTTCCGACGCAATAAGATGGCAATAAATGAGAATATGGATTTTGGGAATTCGCGATCGAATGAAAAATGGAAGAACAGGACCCGAATTGGAACGAAATTACAGGTGGGAAACTTCTTTTGGTTGATATTTCAGTGTTCCTAAAGTAGGTATGTTATTTAAGTTGTATTTTAATCGGTGTTGTACATGTTTCCGTTTTCAGAACATATTTATCCACCCGGAATCTAATAAGTAATTGACGCAGTCGAACATCACGATTACATCTTAAAAAGGTAAACATGTTTTCTATATTGCATCGACCTATCTCATTAATTTAATCTTCCCCAATTTCCTCTCTGGATTTTGACAATAGTGCTTATGTTTTTTTATTATATAAAATAGATTTTAACAATTAGCATTTCATTTGCTTTTTTCACAAGTTACTTATAGGAGTTAGGTTTGCTAAAATACCTATTATTCAAGTATGATTTTAGATTTTCATGGCAAAAAGTATTAAAGAGATTTTTTTGGGGGTATTGTGCCGTTTTATACATCAACCCTGATGATAGGAACAACACATTTATCACTACGCTTGCACTTTATGTTCTTATTTTTAACATTTTTTTATATTTTTATCAGTATTAATAAATGTATTCCTATTTTTCAGTGGAATCTGAACCGACAAAACTTTACTTGTTTACAAAAAGTATAACATTTTATATCCACATCCCAATAAATTCGCTTCTGTTTCTGGAGATGGTTAGATGAGGTTAAGGGAAATACTATCAGTCATTGGTCATTGAGAATGATGCAGAGGTAATTATTATTTTTATTACTTACTTTCATTTTACAAAAATTTAATAACGTCAGACAAATTTAATGCATTTGAGTAGGTTTCTTTATATAAGTAAGTAGGTATCCTAGAACTTGGTTTAGTATGAGAGTAATCATAAATTAAATGACATGGGAGGAAATGTAACAACATACATACATAGATATGTACACAAATAGAATAAAAATTCCATTTTTTACCTAATTTCCATATACACAATACATGTACATGTACCATACCGTGTACATGTACCATACCATACATGTACCATATACATGTACACAAATAAAATAAAAATTCCATTTTTTAACTAATTTCCATAAGTGAACCAATATAGTTTTTATAAAATATAACTTCTTTAGTAATATTTTTTGTTTTTGTTTTGAAGAGTTTTAATTTTCAATGTACATTTGTTACATTAATTTTAATGATGTTTTAATGATTTCAGGAAAAATATGATGAACTGAACTAAACTAAACTCCAAATTAATAAATATTATACATATTTGAGCCCCGAATGAAACATCAAACATCTTATGTAAACTAATGTCTCCATGGACCTTGGTTATATTTTGGCAATATGGTAAATTTATTTTAGACCTGACGAAAGATATAATAGGTACGTTAAGTAATTTATCTTTAAAACAATGTCTTCATTTGGCAATTTACTACAGAAATATAACCTGCTTACATTGTATTCTTGTTTAAAATATGTACATGTAATTCTCAGTCTTTCATTTTTCTGTTATAAAATGATTTTTTTTTAAATTCAGTAGTTTTGTAGGAACGCACAATCATATTTTAATTATATGTATTTCCTGTTGGTATTTCATGTTTTTAATAAAATTCTTATCATGTAATTACGAGTTTTATTTTTAAAATAATATTTAAGGCTAATAATTTGGGCGGTACTGGGTAGGCCCCGAAAGAAAATAATATTGTCTATGGTCGCGCCTTTTTGTTGTTGCTTACTCTATCTTCGTCTATGGTGTGTGACGTCACAGATCCCCGTCATCATCATCATCATTCGAAAAATTATTGCATTTTGATGGTGAAATAGTGACCAAATTTTTCTCGAACAAAAGCCTGAAGTTATCAATCTAGTGGGTGGTTTGTATATTTATGCCGCTACCTAACAGTAGATATAAGAAGGATAGTTATTTTGGGGTCTACCTTCGGCCCCAGTTGGCTGCGGGAGAGTTAATATAGTTGCCTGCATTTACCCTTCTTTCGATATCTCTGTCAGCCCTTCCATGAACAACTCACAAACAACAACGCACGACGGCTCAGAAATGAATGCTCTGGCAGTAACTGCAACCCTTCAACTTGCTAGTCATGCCCTAATATCGCCTACAGCACATCACCATATATTATGGTTCAACTTTACGTTAAACTTGACCTTATTAATACAACCGCTACACCAAATGGAATGGTCTGCACTGTCAATTATTGAGCACTTGCCAGGAATAATATTGTATCCTACAAAACTATCAATGTTGAGTTATTGATGGAATAATGTTGGGTATAACTCATCTTTTAAGGTATGGATTATGAATGAAAAAATTTTAAGGCCTGTGGCAGCCTTTTTAAATTTGGTTTGTGGAATAATGTTGTTTAATGCCATTTATCAAAATCACAGCGCGTGGTTTAATTTATGGGAATAAAGGGAGAAAACGTACGTCTTATGTCTTAAACTAGAAAGTCTTCAAAGCCAAGAAGCTGAAGAATGCAGGAAAGTAGAGTTTATTGAGAAAAATATTATTAAATATTTCGCAATATTATGTACATAGTTCCGCTCTACGAAATGTTTCTTCCTATGTTTTACCTTTTAGTATTAGGGCAGTATCATCACCAAAAGTGCTATTAAAAGTACTATTGCTTTCAAAATCACTAATGTACGTGAGAAAAAGTAAGGGTCGGAGTACATTGTCCTGTGGTCCCAAAGTTGAAACGGACGGCCCTAAGTCTTTTTTAAATTTAAATGTGTTATTTCAAAATTATTTTATGTAAAATAATAAATAGCTCATAGTAGACTTGAGATATAGTTTACTAGTGTTGCAGATACTCTCAGTGTTGCCCTGTTGAAATTCTACGCTAAGAAATCAAAACGTTGCTTTAAATGGCTTTAGTCTTGTTTGGTGACACGAATTCAATAGGCCACTTGCATGGATTTCATAACGACTTGGAAAAAATCATGTGGATAGATCTTTTTACTAAGATTAAGAAAATGTTAGTAAAATTGTTTAGAAATGTACAGTTTTTTTTTATTTTTAAATAAATAAGTCCATTATTTGGGCTCGTGACGTCACTACATGAAAATGTCCCGTCTTCAAAAATGTTCCTATTAATTTTGTAAAATTCCACACTGATTTATTTTTTTATATGGCATCTCTTTGATTTCAGGCGAATTTTTGAATTCGTTCACTAGATTTATTGTTTGTTCTCTGCGAACTTATCATTTGGTTTCACTTTTTGACAGATGTTCTGAAGAGAACCCCGTACATTTAATGATGTACGGGGTTCTCTTCAGAACGTGAAGATGATGTCGGTAGGTACGTGTATAAGGTTATCTCTCTCTCTCTCTCTCTCAGGTTATGTGGGACCTAGCGATCCGTAATGTAGGAAGGTTCTGCTTTTTTTTTTTGTTCCAGAATAAAAAAAGGAACAAGATTGTTTGGGAATAAACGAAAACAGGTTTCTACTTGTGAGGTTAAATTGGTTTCAGTAATAAAAGAGTTCATTTCCAAAACAACCAAAGCCCAGTATAATTTTATAAAGAACATAACAATGTTGCCCTTTTGAGGGGCCGGGTTTCACATCCCCAAAAACATAACAGATTCTGAAACATAACAGATTCATAACAGATTTGACAGGAATATAATTAAGCAGAAAGAAATATCGTACCTGCGGACCATGGATCTTTATCTAATTCTACACTGACACGAACTCTTAATTTACTTGAATATAGCGCGTTGATGAACCGCGGGCCATATTCTCTCGCAATCTCCAGGATGGGAACCAGGAAAGACCCCCAGGAAGGCCAGAGAATGAGGACTCCCCGCTAGGGAGTAGTATCCAAGATCAGCACCAGTGCTCCGGTTGAGCCCACCGGATGAAACACGATTTCCGTCAACACACCTCATCAGGAAATGAACGCCGAGTAACCATCCGTCACAAATATGAGCAGCAATGACCGTACCAGGTCATAAGGACTCTCCCTCGCAAAGCTTTTCAATATGCCAGTCGCGATTATGTAGGTAATTAACAATACCGTTATGTCGCGGACAAATATCGGTCCCAATGGCGGCGACCAATCACATTAGAAACAGCGTTCCGATCACATCAGAAAGAAGCGTTCGCAAAATGTACATCGCCCGGCTCGCGATTAAAATCGTTTAAAACAATTTGTAACGAAGAGATTATCCCATTTTTAAATCCAAAACTATCACTAAAGTGACAAGTCGAATCAACACCGGCTTCCCGTACGGTGCCCATTCAAAAAAAGTCCATGGAAAAAACCCCGTTGCAAAAACCAGAGAGAAAAAAAGTGTTGCCAATCCATTCCGTGCTGTTCAAATTATCAGGTTAGTGGTCAGGTAAATAATTATATCACAAATTGATAATTATTTACGTGACAATTCCCCCCTTCTCACGAAAATGTTTGGCCCCAAACATGAAATCCACGGTTCCGATGTAAAAAAAAAATGAACAAATAAAAAAAATAAAGGTACACTAACTAACTAACTAACTAGAAGATAGGTCCATCAGGTATCTAGAAATTTTACAACAAGTAACCATTAGCAATCATAAACAATAAATCATATAAATCTAGATAGATTGAAAGAACAATGAGAATAGGATGGTACGAGAATAAGGAGTCTACAACACCTTCAGCAACGATGGAGCTGGGTGCTGGCATTACTGGCTGAAGTCCAGACCTGTTATTCTCATGACATCCTAACATCGGGAACATCTTAAAAATAAAGAACACAATCAATGAAAAGAAAAAAAAATATGCACAAAGCATCACTTTTCCTTCAGCAGGAAATTTTGCCATTAAAAAAGGCTTCACTTTAGGGTGGTCAACCATCCCTCACTTCACTGAATTTAGGCTATTTATTAATAGCGAAAAGGTAACTATTCTATCTACCTAGGTCCAACAGGTCTAATAGGTTAACATAGAATTTTATTCAACAAAATAAATAAATAAATTTACCCTTCCTGTGGACTACGTCAAAAGAAAATTGAGAAAGGCGGGTAGACCAACGTGCAAGTCTGCCTGTCGGATTTGATAAAGACACTAGCCATTGCAAACTGGAGTGGTCAGTTACTACTGTGAAGTGAACTCCCTCTATGTAGGGCCTGAAGTGATTCACCGAATCTAACACCGCTAAGAGTTCGCGCTCCGTCACGCCGTAGTTTCGCTCGTGAATGTTCAGACACCTAGAAAAAAAAGAAACCGGGTGTTCTTCTCTTTCAAAGACCTGTGTGAGCACGCCGCCTATCCCAACGTTGCTCGCGTCACAGTGTATGGTAAATGGAAGTGAAAAATCAGGACAATTGATAACCGGCGCGGAAGTTAATGCCTTTTTTAATTTTTTAAAAGAGTCTTCAGCCTCTGAAGACCAAGAAAAATTACTCACCCCCTTTCTTGAGCCAGTGAGTCTTGTTAAAGGGGCCGCTATTGTGGAAAAATTCTTGATGAAACGTCTATAATATCCACAAAGTCCAATAAATGCTTTTAACTGTTTAGAATTCCTAGGAGTGGGGTAAGGTCGAATAGACTCTAGCTTGACTGGATCTGTGCGAAGACCCTTTGCATCAACAATATAACCCAGATACTTCAACTCGTCCTTACAAAACTCACATTTTTTGAGATTAATTGTTAAACCTGCTTCTTTAATACGTGTGAAAACTTTATTTAACAATTCCAAATGTGACTCAAAATCTTCTGAAATAATAATTAAATCATCCAGATAGCAGAAAACGTTTTCATCGAACTCCGGACCAAAAAGAGCATCAACAAGACGCTGTAATTCACTAGGTGCATTTTTCAGACCAAATGGCATCCTAACGAATTCAAAAAGTCCATGACCTGGTACAACAAAAGCCGTTTTAGAACAAGAGTCCTTATGTAAAGGTATCTGCCAAAAACTTTTCGATAAATCAATAGAGGTTATAAAGCGTGCACCACGTAGCTTGTCTAAAATACGCGAAATATACGGCAAGGGGTACGAATCCCTTGTCGTGACGCTGTTAAGTTTCCTAGAGTCCAAGCAGAACCTTGCAGAACCATCCTTCTTAGGCACGATCATAACCGGATTCGACCAAGCCGAACGCGAACGGCGAACAACACCTAAATCTAACATTTCCTTAAGTTGTGATTCAAGTTGTTGCTGACGAGTTTGAGACAAAGGGTAATACCGTTGCTTAATGGGATCTCCTGTTGTATTAATTTTATGCTGCACTAAATGAGTACGACCCAGTCCACATTTTTCAAACGAAATTGACTTAAATTTATCAATTACATTATTTAGCCTATGATTGTCTTGAGGGGACAGTAGGGAAGCTGACGTGACCTTGCGAATTTCACTTAAAGTATTCTCAACATCACGTCCACTGTTGGCCCTTGAAAACAATTGAGGAGCGATGTCAAATTGTTTCCAAAAGTCGACTCCCAAAACAATCACGGGAGAAAGAGACGGAATTACAAAAAAAATTATATATTTCTTAATACTATTAAAAGTAACTAGTACCCGCATAGTACCAATTACATCTTGATGTTTACCATCCGCGGTGGTAACGTAAGAATCAAGCTTATCTAACTTAAAACCTAAACTTAAGAAAAACCTATACAGTGAACCTCCAAAACAACTCACACTAGCTCCGCTATCTAAAAGAGCTGAAAAAACTAAATTGTTAATTGCAATATTAACATGAGGTCTAATATCTTGACCGCTGGGCATCATCGGCATGAATGCGTCCATGTCATGGTCGATGGGACTGGTACTAGAGTTTGAAACTATCGGTGGTCTCCTAGCATCCTCGCTAGCAGAATGTGGGGGGCCCCCGTCTAGTTTTTTGAATTATGTCGTTCAGGATTTGCTTGTCGCTTGGTATGATTCTTCTGAGAATCATACTTCCATTTCCTACAAAAAGGCTTGGAATGACCTTTTATATTACAATAAGCGCAAAGTAATTTATTTCTATAAAATTGTGCAGAAGGTGAAGAAGAAGAAGAAGAGGAAGAATGTGCAGCAAAAGGTCAGCAAACGAAGTGACAACAAGCGGCAACTCAATATGACGACACCTAGATAACTCCTCCACACGTTGTATAAAGTCACGGATGTCTGAAGATCCGTTAAACTTAACACCCCAGCTATGTACGGAAGGATTTGTAGTTATATTCTGATAATAATTATTAGTTATGTTGGTATTTGTATTAGGACTTTCATCACTGCTTGTTTCTTGTTGAGAAGAAGTACCACTAGATTGTTTAAGGTTCCTGTTGTAAATTCGCGCTTGCTCTCTCATGGCGGACAAAGTGGGTTCTGGAGTAATATTAACGTCAGAAAGCATCTGAATCATTTCCTCTTTTGAGGCCCCGTTGATGTTAGACAACGACATTTTGTCAAATGGAATTTATTTATGTAAAAAAAAACGAAGAAAAAATTCCAAATGATTCCATATAAAATAGTTAATATTTATGAAATAAACCGAATAACACTATATTAAGTCCGGAAAATTGTTTATAAAGTTATTACGATAACACAATAGAAGTATAATAATGACCGTTTGACATCCGACACATGTCAACAAAATCGCTATCAGCTGATCTGTAATAACAACTGACATAACCATAGACAAACTTGCCAGCCTACAAAAATGTCCCAAAAATATTATCCGAAAAAAAAGAACGAAGCTGTTCTAGTAGGTATATTTATGTTTACGTTACACAAAATTTGAGAGCGAACGAAGCTCAACCGGAAACCAATACAATTTAAAGCAAAGCAAAAAAATGACATAATAATATGCACAAAATTTCAAACTACCGCGAAATATTTCATATAATCCATTATGACGCATCTACACACACACACTGGTACCATTATAACAGTATGAAGATATTAATGAATAATACATATCCAACCTTGAAAATTCGGAAAAAGAAGCAGAAACTTAAAACATAACAGACCGTTAGAATATACGGGCACCAAAAGCAGAATATTCAACTTAAAACGTTGGAGCGCCAAATATAAGGTTATCTCTCTCTCTCTCTCTCTCAGGTTATGTGGGACCTAGCGATCCGTAATGTAGGAAGGTTCTGCTTTTTTTTTTTGTTCCAGAATAAAAAAAGGAACAAGATTGTTTGGGAATAAACGAAAACAGGTTTCTACTTGTGAGGTTAAATTGGTTTCAGTAATAAAAGAGTTCATTTCCAAAACAACCAAAGCCCAGTATAATTTTATAAAGAACATAACAATGTTGCCCTTTTGAGGGGCCGGGTTTCACATCCCCAAAAACATAACAGATTCTGAAACATAACAGATTCATAACAGATTTGACAGGAATATAATTAAGCAGAAAGAAATATCGTACCTGCGGACCATGGATCTTTATCTAATTCTACACTGACACGAACTCTTAATTTACTTGAATATAGCGCGTTGATGAACCGCGGGCCATATTCTCTCGCAATCTCCAGGATGGGAACCAGGAAAGACCCCCAGGAAGGCCAGAGAATGAGGACTCCCCGCTAGGGAGTAGTATCCAAGATCAGCACCAGTGCTCCGGTTGAGCCCACCGGATGAAACACGATTTCCGTCAACACACCTCATCAGGAAATGAACGCCGAGTAACCATCCGTCACAAATATGAGCAGCAATGACCGTACCAGGTCATAAGGACTCTCCCTCGCAAAGCTTTTCAATATGCCAGTCGCGATTATGTAGGTAATTAACAATACCGTTATGTCGCGGACAAATATCGGTCCCAATGGCGGCGACCAATCACATTAGAAACAGCGTTCCGATCACATCAGAAAGAAGCGTTCGCAAAATGTACATCGCCCGGCTCGCGATTAAAATCGTTTAAAACAATTTGTAACGAAGAGATTATCCCATTTTTAAATCCAAAACTATCACTAAAGTGACAAGTCGAATCAACACCGGCTTCCCGTACGGTGCCCATTCAAAAAAAGTCCATGGAAAAAACCCCGTTGCAAAAACCAGAGAGAAAAAAAGTGTTGCCAATCCATTCCGTGCTGTTCAAATTATCAGGTTAGTGGTCAGGTAAATAATTATATCACAAATTGATAATTATTTACGTGACAATTCCCCCCTTCTCACGTAAATGTTTGGCCCCAAACATGAAATCCACGGTTCCGATGTAAAAAAAAAATGAACAAATAAAAAAAATAAAGGTACACTAACTAACTAACTAACTAGAAGATAGGTCCATCAGGTATCTAGAAATTTTACAACAAGTAACCATTAGCAATCATAAACAATAAATCATATAAATCTAGATAGATTGAAAGAACAATGAGAATAGGATGGTACGAGAATAAGGAGTCTACAACACCTTCAGCAACGATGGAGCTGGGTGCTGGCATTACTGGCTGAAGTCCAGACCTGTTATTCTCATGACATCCTAACATCGGGAACATCTTTCAGCGTTCCGATCACATCAGAAAGAAGCGTTCGCAAAATGTACATCGCCCGGCTCGCGATTAAAATCGTTTAAAACAATTTGTAACGAAGAGATTATCCCATTTTTAAATCCAAAACTATCACTAAAGTGACAAGTCGAATCAACACCGGCTTCCCGTACGGTGCCCATTCAAAAAAGTCCATGGAAAAAACCCCGGTGCAAAAACCAGAGAGAAAAAAAGTGTTGCCAATCCATTCCGTGCTGTTCAAATTATCAGGTTAGTGGTCAGGTAAATAATTATATCACAAATTGATAATTATTTACGTGACACGTGTTTTAGAGGTATAATGATTATGGTGCTGATTTTAACAAAATTAAATTTTATAATATTCTTATTATTATTATAATTTACAAGTACAAGTACATTACATTGAATTTAGTAATATAGACGTTGTACATTATAATGATTTATGATCAATAAGATGGATCAAGGAAAAAAATATTTATGAGATGTAATATTTTTGGTATGCCTCGTTATTCTCCTGTGCCATTCGTGTGGAAAACGTCATTTTTTTAAAAATGATTTTCGGCTATGTAATTATCGTTTTTTTACACCTATAAAATAATGTCCAGTCTTTCCGGTTTATAAAAAATGGTCTGATTTTTCGGATTGAAATTTTCAAAAAATCCCCAGGGTTTCAAAAATACGATAAAAAAATGAAAAATACAGAATGTCTTAGAATATTTGCCTAAATCAGAAAAAATTAAAAAATGTGATTCAAGTGGCCTATTGCTAGGTACCTATTTTCCCTCCTCCAGCCTTCCCTTTATCTTTCAGTCCTACAACATATCCCATTTTTCGAAAAGGCTCCGGTAAACAAAAAGCAGTTTGACTGCCATAAAAAAGTTTGTGTTTATATTTCTTTAACAAAATAGTGCTAACCGAATTTTACCTCCTAAAGAACATCCAGCGAAAATGCCAAACCTCATACAACATGTTAACTGCATTGCAAACTTTGGTCTTTGCAGATGTTTTTTGTTTAGGATCATTAAGATCAAATACCTACATTTTTTTTATTTATAGTACCTATTTTTAAGCTTTTCTTGGTTTCACCTATTTACGTATAATTATTTAAAACTTTGTGTCTTTTTCTGAACTCATCATCGAGCATTTAAAATATTATTGTTTAATACTTTGTCTTCTATGGATTTCGAATTTGATGAAAATTCTTCGATTGTGCACGCTGCACGCACATCACTACTTTTAATTAGCGATGGGAAATATCGATCAAATATCGATGTTGTATCGATCTTTTTTACCATCGATGCATTTCGATACATTGTCATAGATAAATCGATTCTTGAACAATCGATTCGAAGACCTGTGATTGGTCAGAAATAATCGATGTGAGATAAGCGCTGTGATTGGTCAGAATTAATCGAAATGTTAAACCGGTATAATCGTAGTACTCAAACGTCAAAATTCACTCGGAAATGGAATCGATGTCAAAGAAGCGCTATGATTGGTCAGAAATAATCGATGTGAGATAAGCGCTGTGATTGGTCAGAATTAATCGAAATGTTAAACCGATATAATCGTAGTATTCAAACATCAAAATTCATTCGGAAATGGAATCGATGTCAAAGAAACGCTGTGATTGGTCAGAATTAATCGATATGTTAAACCGATACAATCGTAATATTCAAACGTGAACTGTAAATGACGAATTATTACTTTTAGGTTATGATTTACGTTTCCAGTAAGTGTTTAAGATTGACATGGTGATTATTTTTCATAAGTAGGTAAATGGGTTCTTTTGAGGTTATTTATCGATTTGGTTGGTGTATGTTTGATTTATTCTAAATGAACAACCGATGTTTCTAATTTCATCGAGTACTAAGGGAGCGTTCAAGTATTACGTAACGCAATTTTTGAAGATTTTTGACCCCCCCTCCCCCCCATGTAACGCGCCGTAACGTTTTCCTGTTCAACCCCCCCCCCCCCCCCCTAAGCGTTACGTAACACCCAAGTAACAATTTTTACCCGAAAGTCACAATTAAGTTGCGCAACGTACTGAAATGTCGCTTAAATACCCTTTTTCTTGATTTTATCTCGTTTGCGGTAATAAATAAAACAAGAAATTTCTAACTCGCGAAACATTATATACATATAATATATTCATTATGAAAAAAATTGAGATTATTATTTTTATCGGCCTTGTATTCCTTCCAGATCTCCACAATTTAACACTGTCTGACCTAGAATAAACCTACATGGTTTTACAACACATACTTTCTTTTACAGTAGCTTTAGTGAGGAGGCCCTGAGGAAAGTAATTTCCCTAAGTTTTCCCTGTGGAGCAACACTTTACTCCAATATGATTCACAAGCTGACTTATAGTGGAGTTAAACCTTTTCCACGTCCCGAATGCAGTTATCCAAGTTCTCAAAGGGAAGATTTAAAAATCAACAGTATGATTCACAGAAGAAAAAAACCATTTTCATATCCTGACTGCAACTATTCGTGTCCTCTAAATAGATATCTAAGAAGTCACTTGCTGACTCACGGTTTAGAAAAACCGTTTTCATGTTCCGACTGCAACTATTCATGTACTACGAAGAGAAATCTAAAAATTACCCATGTTTACCCACAGTGGGGAAAAATCCATTTCATGTCCTGACTGCAACTATTCTACTTCTCGAAAAAAAATAACGAAAACGGCACTTGCTAACTCACAGTGACGAAAAACCTTTTTCTTGTCCCGATTGCGAATATTCATGCGCTACACAACGGTATCCAAAAGTTCACGTGTTGAACCACACTGGACAAAAACCTTTTTCATGTCCCGACTGCAATTATTCATGTAGTGCAAAGGAACTTCTTAGAAATCATTTGCTTACTCAAAGTGATACAAAACCTTTTACATGTTTCTACTGCCTTATTCATGTTCTACAAAGAGTCACCAAAAATCACATGTTAACGCACAGTGGACAAAAACCATTTTCTTGTCCAGAATGCAGTTATACAAGTTCTCAAAAGGACAATTTATAAATCCACCGTGCGATTTACAGAAGAGAAAACCTTTTACATGTCCTGACTGCAACTATTTGTGTTCTTAAAAGGGATATCCAAGAATTCTTCTGCTGACTCTACTCATTGTGGAGAAAAGCATTTTTCATATTCCGACTGTAACTATTCAGAGAAATAAAAAAATCACATGTTTACTCACAGTGGTGAAAAACCCATTTCATGCCCTGACTGCAACTATTCTTCTTCTCGAAAAAAATACTAAAACGGCACTTGCTAATTCACAGTGATGAAAAACCTTTTACTTGTCCCGAGTGCGACTATTCAGGCGCTACAAAACGGTATCTAAAAATTCACATGTTTACCCACACTGGACCAAAACCTTTTTCGTGCCCCGACTGCAATTATTCATGTTGTACAAAGGAACTTCTTAGAAATCATTTGCTGACTCACAGTGCTACAAAACCACTCACATGTTTCTACTGCAACTATTCGTGTTCTACAAAGAGGCATGAAAAATCACATGTTTACCTTTAGCAGACAAAACTATTTTTTGGTCCCAGCGTGGTTTTTGAAGTTCTCGAAAGGGAGATTAAAAAATCCACAGAACGATTCAAAGTGAAGAAAACCTTTTTCATGTTCTGAGTGTAACTATGCATGTACTACGAAACCTAGCTTTAGGTAATATTATTATATTTTAGCAGTAAACTAATCTGTGTGTAATAACTAAAAAGCGTTGTTCTTACTAAAAACTCTCGTATAACATCATTCATATGTTGCATAATTTTTTTTTTTTTTTAATTTTTCTTTTGCTGTCTTCCAAATTTGGTTGGCATTTTTTGGTTGCGCTACGCTGGCAAGTCAGCATGAGAGCCTTTATAGGCCAATAACAGCTGATGATGTAAATCTCCTGGTTTGGAGGACATTATAATTGCTAAATACTCACATTAACAACACTGACTACAGCAAATAGTGTTTATGCGTATTTTGTGTTTAAAACACTAACGAATACTGAAAACGAAAATAAAATGAAAATGACGCACAATACAGTCGAGGAATTCCCCGTACAACATAAACAAAAAGGCTTGCCAACTTGGAAGATTTCAATTCCTTAGTTTTTTATTTAAATAAAGAAAAACATGTTACGTAACGCGTCCTTCGAACCCCCCCCCCCCCCGTAACGCGCCGTAACGTTTCACCAGACCCCCCCTCCCGCCCAAGTGCGTTACGTAATACTTGAACGGCCCCTAACTTTCTAGTAGGTACCTCAAAATATTTTGTGTGACTGTATAAAAATATTGATGGTTTATTCTAAAAAGTGTTATCAGTGCTAGAATTAGACACTTCTGTACAAAGATATCATTACTCAATAAATACCGATTGCAAAAAAACAGTTTGGTGACTGTTTTAATATATAATAAGTTTCCTACAATCTAAATGTCATTTTGAGGTTATCCATGTAATGACGCAAAATCAGAATTGTGGCATCTATAAAATTACATCATCTATAAGAATACGGATCTTTAGAAACAGTTTCAAGGTCGGGCCTGACCATAGATTATAGATAGTAAAGTGTTATTGAAAATTATAGAAATTAATAATGTTGCTTGTAAAGAAATCATTGCCAGTAGTGAAAAATCTACGTTGTCATCCCGATGTACCCCCCCCCACCCACCCGCCGCGAGAAAAAAATACTGCCCTTGACCGCAGCTATTGCTCCTGAACTCCGAGCGAATAATCGATTAATCATTCGATTCTTTTGATGTTTCGATGGAATTATTTCGATTATATAAATAATGTTTCGATCATTCCCATCGCTACTTTTAATGCAAGTCATGTTTTGTAGTCTTCTATGGTTTTCAAAAATGTCAAACTTCGTAAGTTCTGTCAACTCCTTCATTCCGTCTTCTTTTAATCTATAAATTACCAGTAACCAGCCGTCAATAATATAAAGTCTGATAAATTAACAAAGCAGGGCCACGCTTAATATGCCTAGGATCTTTCATTGCCAGAACACTTATACTCAAAAAGCCGCTAGTTAAGAATCGATTGTTCAACTGGTGCCCATTGTTATTAAGTCAATGTTTTGAGGTTAGCTGTTGTCTTCACTTATTTAATCCAAAATGTTAACCTTATGATCCTAAAATAGGTTCTTAATTTGAGTTTCGTTACAGTTAATAAAATTTTAAAAACTAGTTTGAAAAACAATTTTAATATTATTGTGTCAAAATATGGCGTGAAAAAAAGACGTGAATTTTTCTGTTTTAGAAATAGTTACAAAAATGCATTATTTTCCTCTCTTGGAAACTGTAATACGTCCTTTTCTTTTTTGTCTTACAGATACTAAGTATTTTTGAAATGAAAAGTCTATTTTAAGCCTATCCTTATATTGATTCTTTAATAATCTGCCGTGACAATCAAGAACGAGGACTTAGGAGCAGAAAGATTAATTTATATATTTGAAACTACTAGTCTATCATAGTACGCAGTGAATTAGAGATTAAATTATATTTCATGCTTACAAATTGCTATAATTATGCACGTTAAATGCCAACGCACAACTTTAATATCTGTTCTATTAGTTTTACTTTCACGAGAGTGTAGTTGAGGAAAACGTTATAAAAATTATAATTTATTTTCGAGAACATTAGCATCATAACACTGTTTACGTGTAATGGATCATGTGACCTCAAATACCGGTTTCATAAAGTCCGAACTGGATACAAATCTCGAAGAAGAGTGTCCATCATCCCATAGTGATGAAATATTGCAGTACGGGATTGTCAAACAGGAGAAAAAAGACAATTCTGCAATCAAATGTGAACTGGCGACTCTAGCGGCATCGGAACTTGCGCAAGAAAATGGCGCATACTCTGAAATAGATATTGTCTATCCCGACATAAAGGAATGTTTCTATCATCTGGAAATGGTCGACCAAAGCCGAGGTAAATCATTATTTTATTTTATTTTGGTGCCTTCACCCGTCTGAGGTTGGTTTACTATGCAAACTGCAGATCGCAGCAACTCAGCGGAACTAAACATGTATCAGTTACGTTGATTTAGATGTCATTTGATATGGTGTCTTCATTTACCACGTCTTCATTTAATTTTCCCACAGATAGTGAATTGTTTTCTTGCAACTGACACCGCCGTTACTCTACTAAAACTCGGATTTTTTATAGCTAGTTCAACATTTTGCCATTTGGTGAATTAAATCTACCTTCCTCACAATAATTGTTCAGGATATTTTCACTATATATATGCAGATACAGATTTCTAAAGTATTTATTTAAATTCTTCCCTATCAATACTTTACATGAGTGAAGCGAAACGTAAAAACGAACCATCCTGATTCCTACACAGACTTAGGAAAAGGTTATTGAAGTTTTTACCAATTATTGGGTGATTTCATCAGAAATGCCAATGAATGAAACAAATTTCTCGGTCAGATCTCACAGATTCGATGGAGGAACCCAAATATCTTCCCATTTGTGAAACCATATTATATAATACCGGGAAAATGGGGTGAAATCGATCTGGTGTCGAAATTGTGATGTTTTTTTTTTTCCATTTCACCCATTACTGCCAACTTATACTTATTACAGATTGGTGTCTAAAGTGTGATAGATTCCCAATTCCTTTATCAATAAAAGTAATAAAAACTAAAGTTAATTTTGGTTGCTTTGATTTTTGCCGTACAAATCAATCCACATGCTTAATCTTAGTTCGATTTCGTCAAAACCTCCCTTCATATTCATTTTTATAAATATAAGAAGATAAATTTAAATATAAATATAAATGGAAGTGATAAATATATTTTTTTGTTGGGTGAAGTCGCTCATGGTACTACACGTAGTTTTAAAAAAACCGCTGAAGTTTCCTAGTTCCAAGAAATGAATAAAAAAACATATAAAAAATTATTTATTTTCCACATGGTATTAACATTTTGTATTCAGAAATTATTTTTACAAAGGGAAAAAATATTTTAATATTCTTCGTAAAAAAATTAACAAAATTATTATAAGAAAAATTCTTTTTGAAAACTGAACACCCGTAAAATAATGGAAAAAAATCAGTTACTTCATTTCAGCCTCATTTATCCTTTTACTTTAGACATTATTGTACACTCTATTATAATATTTTTAACTCCTGCACCAAACTCAAGAGCCAGTTCTCGTCATATATAGCTTCTCCGTTTCTGGTACCAGCGTTAGGAAGAAACATGCATGTTAAACAAACAAGTTGAGAAAACAGGAGGGCAACGTTTTAAAAAAATATTGCGTTTGTCAAATTATGTTAACTAAATTATTTAAATATGTATTTGCATTAAGCATATTTCAGTTAATCTCCCAAACTTTATTCATATTTACAATAAGAAGACTCTATTTTTTTCAAATTTTGATACAACCTTTCACGTTTCATAGAACAATCCAATAATGTTGTCCTCACTTGATGGCTTACCCGTGCTGGGGTCCCCATTTTATCACACAAAAATTTTATTAGATGAAATACTTACATAATTATCATCACAAGATGTGGGAAATACTCCAATCTACTATATGATATCTTCTCTGTACTGAAGTTAATTTATTTTTGATCCGCATGCAGTTGTTTTGGTATATTGAAGAGGTCTGGCTTCGAGAAGGATCTAATATTTAAATGAGAATAATAGTATGTGTTCTTTAAATATAATAGTGTTCTTGATAGGTAGCGGAGGGATATTGCAGTATCGAGTATCAACGTATCGGGGTAGAAATAGTTAAATATGTATATTCACTACCTTTTTATTTCATTGTATGTCAATGGGATGCCAACATTATAATATAAATAAAATAAATGTATTTTATCAATTGTATTAAGAAAAAATTCAAACTCAAGAGTAACGAAATCATCCCACCCACAATAATTCGATAACACTTAAGACGTGTTCTTATCGAATTATT
Organism: Limnephilus marmoratus; assembly: GCA_917880885.1. Lineage (NCBI taxonomy): Eukaryota > Metazoa > Arthropoda > Insecta > Trichoptera > Limnephilidae > Limnephilus > Limnephilus marmoratus. The sequence goes on along the minus strand of OU862907.1, from coordinate 48,549,578 downwards.
TTTGTTGTTGTCAATTTTCACGTTCTATGAAGGTTCCACTCAACTTACATAGAACTTGAAAATTAACAAAATATTTGATGAATTTATCATTTTTTTTAAGGCGATCCACTAGTTCATTTCTGTGCCGTGGACAGTAGTTCTTCGGTGGACGCCATAGGGGTCACTTTGAAAAACCGAATTCGTCGACTAGCGGCCGTATTGTAAAATATCAACGCGAAAATGCATATTTTATTTTATTTTGGGAAGATTGGGTGTAAATATCAACTTTTTTTGTGATTATTATAAAATAAACTGAATTTGCCACAGTACACAATAAAACCATATCCGAAAAGCGATTTATAAATAGGAGAGTTTGGACTTGAAAATGTGTTTTTTAGACCTTATACTTTATTTTTTTATAAGCTTATTAAAAGACTTATAAAAAAAAATGACCGATATTTTTAAGGGCCAAGGTATGTTCTACACGCAGTATTTAATTGAAGCATCTACAATACTTCTAAGCGATCAAATTTTCAAAAAAAAACATATGATTTTGCATTATTTACTATGACTTCATCTTAAACAACCCATCCTTAAACATCTGATATTTCAGTGAAAACAATGTAAAAAAATATTTAAACATGTTCATCACATCTCTGTATTAAAACTGATAAAGTCTCCAACTTTTACCGGAAATACAATATGTTGATGTGTAGTTTATCGCGCTCTTGAGGCGATTTTTCGCAAAAACAGCGCTATATAAGTTGTCCAAATTTATTATTATTATCTGCCAAGTAACTTCAATATCATTAATATGGTTTTTCAGAATTTGGTTCGCCGAAATCATCTACTATTGGGACTGGACTAGAAGCAGAGCATTCAGTCCCAGGAAAGAAATCATTTTCCTGTCCGACTTGTGCCTACAGATGTAGGTTTAAAAGTAGTTTCGTTCGTCATACAAGAACCCACACTGGAGAGAAACCATTCTCGTGCTCGGAGTGCACGTTCAGGTGCATACAAAAAAGTGATTTAGTTCTACATGCTAGAACCCACACCGTGGAAAAACTATTCGCCTGTCTCGAATGCCCATATAAGTGCAATTGGAAAAGCAGACTGTCTCGACATAGCAGAATCCACACTGGAGATAAACCATTATCCTGCTTAGAATGCTCCTATACGTGCCGTGAGAAAAGAAATCTGGTGTCTCACATTAGAACCCACACTGGAGAGAAACCATTCTCATGTTCGGAATGCACTTACAGGTGCATACGAAAAGGTGATTTATCTAAACATATTAGAAATCACACTGAAGAGAAACCATTCTCCTGCTCAGAATGCTCTTATACGTGCCGTCAGAAAAGCAATTTGGTGTCTCATATTAGAACCCACACTAGAGAGAAACCATTCTCGTGCTCGGAATGCACATACAGGTTCATATATAAACGTGATTTAGTTAATCATTCCAGAACCCACTCTGGAGAAAAGCCATTATTTTGTCCTGAATGTTCATTTAAGTGTAATCGAAAAAGTAGCCTGGTCCGTCATGTAAGATTCCATACTGGAGAGAAAACATTTTATTGTTCAGAATGCACTTACAGGTGTCGTCATAAAAGCTACCTGGTGCTTCATATTAGAACCCACACTCGATAAAATCATTCCGGTCATCGTAATGCACGTACAGATCCTTACGAAAGAGGATTTAATTAATCATGCTTAACTGCAAACGTCAGATTCCACACTGAAGAGAAACCATTCTCTTTATCAGTAGGCACTTACAAATATTGCCTAAATAAGTTGAATATTCATGCTACTTACCTTGAAGACAACCGTCATAGTGCTTGGAATGCCGGTTTAAATGTCAATCACTGTGTCGTTTATCATTCAGGATGAATTTAAATTTGAACAGGTGAACCTTTTTGTAAAGATAAAATAATTTTCTCCCAAATGAATTATTACCCACAATTTGAAATGTCCTGATTCACTGCCCATATTTAAAGCCCATGTCGATAATATAAACTTATATATCCCTTCATAGATCACCACTTCTCACATCAACAAACATACTCACACATTTACATACCCCCTCTGAACAAAACCATATCCTAGAAATAGAAAGAGTACAGAAATGGTTTATGCGTTACCTGTATATGAGAGAATATACATACATACTACCCATTCCTGTATCCATCATTGTTCTTAACAGGAATGCTCGATCTTAATATCTCGAGATCCCACGCACGTTTTTATGCTCCGAAAGCGAGAACTTCTTCCTTTCAGAATGCGCCATTAAACAAGAGCAATTCAACTGCTTAACGATCCTGCATTGATTCTGATTCGACATCTTCAATGTTATATATAGAGAGTTCAGTAACTATCTTTTGACATGCGTCTCAACATAGTGAAACGACCCCCTTGGACTTTTTTTTCTCTTAAGTTTTGTAATCTTCCCATAATAATTTGGTGTATAACTGTTTTATGGAGAACCTGAAAAAAAAATTCACACACACCTACACACTACACACATCACCCGATAGTTACTACATATACATACGACAAATAACTATACATACATATACATACTACGAAAAAACATATCGTACGTAGGTACCCACCAAAAATATCACTTAGTATCTGTAAATTGTCTCATCATTGTAACTAAAAACCTGTTTCTGTGCAAATAAATCAATTTAAAAAATATATGTGTTCATATATATAAAAATCAATATTTGTTTCTTTGTTTGTTCGTATGTTATGCGCTTCTATACCGTTCATGCCATTCCTGCCATACCGATTGCGATGAAACTTGGGTGATTTGTTGTGCGCACACCCGCGAAGGTTATAGGCTATAGGTATATTATGTTAAGCTCTGGCGTTTTGAAATGTGTATAAATGAAAATACATTTAACGTTTATGTTTAATGTGTATTTGTGAGTGTGAGGGTGAGTAAGTGAGTGTGTGAGTGAATGAGTGAAAGGGTTAGTGAATGAGTGTGTGAGAGAGACGGTGATTGAGTGAATGTATGAGCGAGTGAGTGAATCAGTGAATGAATTAATCAGCGAATGAAAGCATGATGAATGAATCAGTGGGATTTTCAGCTAATACTATCACTTGATCATAGTGGATCCAAGGAACGGGCTATTTTCAAACAAGTTCCTATCAGATTTATAAAATGGTCACCAACACTCTAACTTGGCGAAGCCGAACCAAAAGCCTCCGGGAGGCGGGTTATTAACTGCTAGTATACGCATATACACCTTACTTAAATAGACTGCTTTTTTCGGTAAAAAAGTTTTTTTTTTAATTCTGTAAAGATTTGTCAACGATCGATTATTGGTCATCCAGTATTGTCATGTCATCCTGGGCAAGCAGGTGGAAATATGGATGATTTATTTTGTAAAATTCTATCTTTACATTTACTAGTGTTGAGATAAAGTTTTTTAAGTTCATACCAAACCTTGTAATTAAACTTGAACTGTGCTGCTTTTCAGCACCCTTGATGTGATTTTCCACAAAAACGGTGCCGCACAAATCATCCAAAAATTATTTAGGTATTTTCGCAGAAGACCAGTACTTAAGTCCCGGACAACCAATAATAATAATAACCCAATTAAAAGTATTGGGCCCTTATGTAAATCTGACAATACACCGTTGTTGCCACGATTTTTGTATGACAGGTTCGAATTATTTAAGAGTACATGAAGAATTATTATTCTATTAGTCTTTTGACCCTTTATCCATCTTTACAATACTTAAATGATGTTTATATCTTATACATCTATAATATAAAAATGAATCGCTAAATGTGTTGGTAAGCGCAAATCTCGAGATCAGCTGAACCGATTTCGCTAATTCTTTTTTTAGAATATTCCTTGAAGTACGAGGATGGTTCTTACGGAGAGAAAAATTGGATAATTTCAGAAAACCCGCACGTTTGACAGTTCGCGTGTTTGAGAATGACATTTTGCGAAATGTTAAATCAGGATTCTATTTTTGAAAAACTTTAAGGTGATAAATTTATTTAAAGTAGGTACTCCCCTAATAGCTTGAATCGAATCAAGAATTTTAGATATTTTAAATAGGTACCTATGTTAGGTACCAAATTTAATATACATGAAAAATGGAAATTTGAATAAAAATTGTAAAAGGTGGCACGCGGACTGTTTAAAAACTGAATGTAGTGGGATTGAATATATGCAACGCGGGAGGAGGGTTGGCGGGACGATCGGGAGCGGGAAAGGGAAGAAGGAAGGCGGGGAAGGTGAGAGGGGGAGGGGAACTCGAAAGGGTGGTTAGCGGGACGGGGGAAGGGGGGGGGGGGAGTGGAGTGGGGATATGGAAGGTGGAGGTGACGGAGTGGGAACGCGAGAGGGGAAGAGGACGCAGGAGAAGAAGGGGAGGGAACCAATTGCCAACTGTTAGCTATGCCAAATTGCTAGACATCTTACAAAATGTTGCTAGATTGCCAATTTTTTTTACCCCAAAAAGTTGCTAGAAGTAGCTAAACGTTACAGTAGATAGATAAGTTACAATAAAATGACAAATTCTGACAATCGTTTTTATTTCCATAATTTTTTTTTACATGAGCTCCACACAGGAGGCCCTGAGGAAAATAATTTCCCCCAGGGCCTATGTCATCAAAAGAGTAAAAAATATCTTATACACGTTGTTGAATAAAAAAATAAATTAAACATTAACATTTAAAGATGAAGATCAGAAGATGTCGATGGCTGGGGTTCAATATCTTTCAGTGATTTTGATTTTTTTTCAGCGGTACCCATTTTATGCAGTACATCTTTAGGCAAAACACAGTTAAAGCAGCATTTACCAATTTTCCTGAGAGTCTCAAATGCAGAGGATTGATTTGAGAGTTTTTTTTTATTATTAAGTTAAAAGAAATATAATATTTCGCTTTTCGAGTTGTCAAACTCATTCGGTTTCTTAGCTTATTTTTAACTAAATTACCTCTCTACCTCTGCATTAGAATGTGGCAGTGAAAGGAAAGTTAAAGCAAGAGTACTTATATCTTGGTATGTATTTTCACCGGAAGAATTGCTATAAAACAATGACGAAAAGTTGCTATAAAAAGTAGCTAAAAAGTTTAGTTACAAGTTTCATTAAAATGTAGCTGTCTGACATCAAATAATAGCTATATCTAGCTATAAGTTGGCAACACTGCCCGGGCTATGACGCCACTGTCTCGGTTATTTTGTACCGGTGATTAGCGATAAATAATGACAGTGGATTCGTGGAACAGGCTATTTTGGAACCGGTTCCTACGCCATTGTCTATCTCGGTTACTTTGTACCGGTGACTAGCGATCACTTAATGACAGTGGATTCGAAGAACAGTTTTTTGGAACCAGTTATTCTTGTAGCATGCCTGATTACTAGAAGTGTGTCGTTCCGGCCGGAACGAATCCAAAGATTCCGAGTCCGAATGCGTTTGATTCGTTCCGAGTCCGCAAAATGTTATGAATCAGTTCCGGAGTCGCTCGCACTCGGGCGAGGTTGACGCGGAAGGAGGTGTGCGACGCGGGCCGGGCGGCAGGAATCATTTACGGGAGGAGGTGCGCGGCGCAGGCCGGGCGGGGATTTGTCACTCTATCACTCGGGAACGAGTGACAGAGTGAGAATACAGGACTTATTCACGGGATGAGGTGTGTGGCGCAAGCGGGGCGGCGTTGTATTGCTCTAGCGGGGCGCGACGACAGCGTGAAAACATTTTTCGAAAAGAAATAGCATTATATCTTAGTCAAAAGATAGCAAGGAGCATTGCTTTTTACCTTTTGTCGGTCATCACGGAGCAAATTTGCCTTCCCGCAAGTTCGCGCCGGTGATACTCTGGTGAATTACTAGTTTTATGAAGAACGTAAAATATCTAACTAACAATCACGCCGTTTCTCCGCAGGGGTTTTTCTCATTCCTGAGAGGAATGACCGCCAAACAACTCGATCTTGGCACACACTCCTTGCCTCACTCACATTCATACATCGTCTCAAACATACTCTTCTTTTATTCTGACTTTTGACATGGCCCGACTCAAGTATCTGATTCACTTGATCTTGCCATGTCTTCCCCGGGCGTCCCCAACATCTTCCACCATTCACATTTTGGCATATATTCTCCTTACACTACTTTCTTCGTTCATTCGCTCTACTTGCCCAAACCATCTGAGGGTCCCCTTCTTAATCTTTCTCATTATGCTTACATCAGCCTTACATTATTTGCGGATCTCCACATTTCTCTCACGATCATACATAGTTTCACCACATATACGCCTCAGGGATCTCATTTCAACAGCATTCAGTTTACTTTCATCCTTCCTCTGCCGGTTCCATGGCTCACTGCTATACAAGGACTCCACTGTTCGTAAGTTTCAAATTTATCGTAAATATCTTACACGGTTCTCATAAAGCCGACAAAGATATCACTCATGTCAAATACATTATTATTAGCTATATAAAGATAAGACTTCTCGCTCGCAAGCTCGCAATAAACAATAGCATGTTAATGTACACACGCCCGGCTACTTAAACACATGATTCTTTAACTCCGTAACGTTCCACGATTCCACCGAGTACGGCGAGTTCAGCTGAATCAACTCTCGGCATTGAATCAGCAGGAGTCAAATTGAGCTTGGTTCCGGCCGATTCAACGACTCCGGCGGAGCGCCACAATGAGTTTGGTTCGGCGAGTCCGGCGGAATCAACTCTGGCATTGAATCAGCAAGAGCCAAACTGAGTTTGATTCCGGCCGATTCAACGACTCCGGCGGAACGCCACAATGAGTTTGATTCGGTGAGTCCGGTGGAATCGCCGGAATCAAAGGAGCGAGTCCAGTGAATCGAGTCCACTCAGTCGAATATAGGTCCGGAATTGATTCCGTAAAATGAGTGAATCAACCCACTTCTACTGATTACGGAGGCAAATGAAATCTACAACCATTTTTGTAGTATACTGTAATACCAGCTCGTAGTGTTGTGGAGCAGGCATCGCTTCCAAGCAAATAAGTACACATTTCACCACTAACAATTACACAACTGCACACTGCCGGATCTGCCCTGATGTCTGCAACGCTGTCCGAAACGTTGGCTAAAGAAGAAGGTAGCGCAACACGGCATCCAAATTTTTGGCCGTGAAAATACATTCTCACTAAATACCTTTATTATTTCAATATGGTTCGATAATCAGGAAATGTTCTTTTAATCGGTATTTGTAACGTCAGTAATTCTTATAATATTGTAGAATTCCCAATTGAAATTCTAAATATTATATAGTTTCATGTAAAATTTCCACATCTTTCCCAACATCTACATAGGTTTTCCTATTGTTTTCGAAAATTACGGTAGTCTCGATTGTAGGCGCTGCACATCACTATTTTATAATGCTGGTCATCGTTTTACGTCTTCTATGGTTTTTACAAATGTCAAACCACATAATTGCCGTCAATTCCTTTATTCTGGCTTCTACTTCCCAGCTGGTTGGTTTATTTATGTTACCGTTACCAGCCGTCAAAAATATAAAGTGTTAATTAGCTTGTGTTTTTATCTATAAAGTTTGCAACCATCTGTTTTAATATTCTAGAATCAATTAATCCTTCATCACAATCCAAAACGGAGACTTTGGCCCAGAAACGTTAATTGGTAAATTTGAAAACGTCTAGAAAGTAATAGTACGTACGTAGATAACACTTCATGTTTTCATATTGCTGTATTATGCAGGTTTAATACCTTTGCAAAACTTCAATGTCTATTATTAGTACAGTCTGACGTTCTCAGCAGTGTTGTTGAGAAGCGCTGTTAAAAATGACAATTTATTTTTTCCAAAATATCAGAATCATAAAGCAGTTTACCTGAAATGGAATCCATGATCTCAAATACCTTGTTCATAAAGTCCGAACCGGAGACAATGCCGGAAGAAGAGAGTACAACAACAACATCCCATTGTGATTCAATATTACAGCAGGGAATTGTCAAACAGGAAACAGAAGACGCTTTTGCGATAATGTGTGAACCGGTAACTCTAGTAGCAGAGGAACAGGAGCAGGAATGTGGCGCATACTCTACAATAGATATTGACTATCCTGACATTAAAAAAGAATGTTTCGATCATCTAGAGAGGGTCGACCGATACCGAGGTAAGCCTTTTTTTTTTTCATTTCTTTCATCTGAGATTGGTTTACCCTGCAGACTGAAGTTCGGAGCAACTAAGCGGAACCGAACGTATGTTGATTTAGAAGCCATGTGATATGGTGTCTTCATTTACCACGTTTTAATTTAAGACAATGAATTGTTTTCTTGCAACTGACACCACTGTTACTCGACTAAAACTCAGATTTTTTTATATCTAGTTCAACACTTGGCCATTTTGGGAATTAAACCTACCCTCCTCTGATTACTTGTTCGGGATATTTTCAGTAAGTACACATATTGCTGATACAAATAACTAAATGAGTTATTTTAGTTCTTTCCTATCAATACTTTCCAAAAGTTTTCCTATGTTAATGCCTTACACGAGTGAAGGGTGAAAACTAACCATCCTGATTTCTACACAGTTTTAGGTAAAGGTATTTGAAGTTTTTATCAATTATTGGGTAATCTCAGCAGAAATTCCAATAACGGAAAATAATTTCTGAGGTCAACAAGGTCAGATCGAACTCACAGGTTCAACGGAGGAACCCAAATACCTTCCAATTTTAGAAACCATATTACATAATACTGGAAAAATGGGGTGAAGTCGATTGGGTGACGAATTTGTTATGTTTTTTTCCATTGCACCCAGAGGCGGATTAATTGTTGAGAGCGCCCTAGGCAAGCACCTCGTCAGCTTCCCTCTAGCGGCCATATATTATAATTTTTTTCTAGTAGGTACGTATACATATAATAATGCTGCACCATGCGGCTTAACCCGACGACCGGAGTGGGATTTTAATTATTTAAAAATTGGTTTCTACTAACCACATTCAATGAAAATTGAAAAAAAAATTCTGCGTCTTTATTTTTATGATGTCAATAACATCGTCATAGTTTAAAGATAGCAATATGTTTGATTCAATGATATTCCCAACGAATTTAATCTCTTATCTGTCAAGGTTGAGCGAAGATAATTTTTTTACTCTCTTTAGACAGGAAGTCACCACTGTAATTGCTGACTGCCGTTGATACGTGATATATTCTTAGGACGCGGTCAAAAATAAGAAGATGGAGAGGTTAATACAAATGTTAGAGAGAGTGCGCTAATTTTAAAATCGATAATATACGAGCGCAAATTGTGAAAATATTTAATAAAACACTACTCGTTTAAAATGTGTTTTCATCAAATACATCTTCAAAAATAACATATATATTTCAAGAGCTTTAAAAATCCACAGCGCAATTCACAGTGGAAAAAACTGTTTTCATGTTATGAGTGTAAATATGCATGTCCTACGAGGAAAAATCTAAAAACTCGCATGTTTTCCCACAGCGGACAAAAACCTTTTTCGTGTCCCGGCTGCAACTATTCATGTTCTACAAAAGAACAACTAAACGTCACCATAAAAGAAAACTCGGGTAAAGTTCGGTTTAGGAGCGGCGTTCCTAGATAATAAAACTAGTTATTTTTATACTAACTATGGGCCGGAAAATCCGAATCTGAAAGAATTAGGCGTCGGCAAGCAATATTAACTGAATTACACGACTTTAAAATTTTCTATACACACAAAGGAAAACCAGCCATTTTGTATGCATTGACACTACAAGTCATAGAAAAACAAGAAAGATGTTACACCACATAAAATTAAGTGTTGCCATTAAGCAAAAATATCAATAACGTAAAACTTTCCGACACGATACTTCCTCACATGATAATTAATCACATAACACATTAACCTGATGAATTATGACTATCTCAACGGCCGTATTCTTAGACCAAAAGTATGAAAATTCGTAGTCTTAAAAATGCGTAACCTAACCTAACCTAACCTTGGGGTTGGGGTTTGTGTAACATGGTGTGTGATAGAAAAGAAAGTGCCCCCTTCATAGCGCCTACTCGCGTCAAGGCAACAAAACATCCCAGTTTTCAAATAGTTTAGCGGCTTCGCTAGGTTTATGTAACATGGTTTGTGATACAAAAGTGAATAAAATTTATAAAAAATAGTTACTTAAATTAGTTATTGATATTATTGCTTAATGGCAACACTTAATTTTATGTGGTTGTGGTTGAGTTTAAATAAATACAGCTGAAGTTTACTAGTTCCGAAAATTGAATAATAAAACAAAAAAAATCTTACTTCACTGTATTTACAGTTTTTGTTCAGAAATTATTTTCACAAAGGGAAAACATGTTTTAATATTCTTCTTTAAAAATAAAACAAAGTTATTAAAAAAAAAGATGAATTATTTTAAAAAAAACTGAACACCCGTAAAATCATAAAAATCAGTTACCCTAATTCAACCCATTGGTAGTCACGTGGATTTGGAATTTTTTTAAAATTTTTGGTATATTATTTTTTTTTATTAATTATTTTTATGAGAGATGACGTGTACCATGGTGGATAATTACAGTTTTTTGCCGGTTTAGTTGGTACATAATTTATTTTGATATTGTTCAATATGTCGTAGAAGACGTCAGTTGCGGGTTGAGTATTCAGATGGTTAAGTTTATGATCCCAATCAATTTCATTTAATGTTGTGTTTTTTTATTGAATAATCCGCTTCTCTGTTCAGTAATATTTGATTTGCATTAGTTTTCAGGTTTTTATCTTTTTTATAATAATTGAAATTAGCAGTGTTTTATTTTAAACATCTTCTGGTACTAATGATATTTTATTGTGCGTAATTTTCAGTAGTATGTTGCTTCCAGCTATGTCAAGAATGTGATTATTTATACTATTACTCTGAGAGTTATACTGTTTCAGATTATTAAATGATAAAAATTCTATAAAGTTCAAATGGTTAGGGTTTAATGAATTAACTGGTTCACTATACATACATTCATAGTTTTCATTAATTGGTAGCCATTGTAAGTGTGGTTGATTATAATCTCCATAATTTATAATATAGATCCGATGTTTTCCATTTAAGTTAATATCCTCAGCTGTTAGGCCCCTTCTCGTCCGGATTGCAGCCATGATGTCTTTTTTTTTTGTTTTCTGCACTTTAGTTTCAGAATAATATTTCGGGATCTTCCTTCAATATTCTCCTTAGGGGTGACCCGGGTGGCGTTTTCAATTTCGTCAGGGCTTACTATTTTTATTTCTGAATAGATCTTTTTGATAATCTCCGTCAAGTTTTCTTGTTTTTTTTTCTGGTATCCCAAGTAACATTGATCTCACTCTATGTTCTAGATCTGTTGCGACTAAAATATCTCAGTGGAAAGTTCACGAGTGTGCGTTAGTTTCTGATCATAGACTCATAACTTTTTCTGTGGGTATTCCAAAGACAGAAGCTCCACGGTCTACGTGAAATTTCAGAACCACAAGGGCGGATTGGGATAAATTTGGGGAGGCGCTACGCCAATCATTAAGGGGCTTTCACGACGTAGCAGCTAGGGAACCGGACAATTTGGGGAATTTTTTCAACGCGGCGGTGGTATCGGCCGCAGAAGCCTCTTTGGGAAGAACTAACCCTAAAAAGGCTATTCGGACGCCGTGGTGGACACAAGAGCTGACTTTGCTGAAGGGTACATTTAAAAGCGCTTACAGGAATCTCAGTGTGGTCAGGCAGAGCTTATGCTCGCCCGAAGAGGCTATTGTCCTCCAAGCCCGCTTTAGGGCCGCACGAGGTGCCTATCGCTCGGGTGTCCTTTTGGCAAAACGAGCTGCCTGGCATAATTGGGTTAATGAAGTGGGTAACGCCAACCCGTGGGAAATCCACAGCGTCGTTGGAAAAACTGGAAAAGGATCTGAAAGTTACTTGTCGAGTGTGGTGCTCGGGAACGTTGAGAGTATCGATGTTACCTCCACTCTTGAGACACTTCTGGGCAAGTTAGTTCCGTTAGACTCAGTAATAGGGGAAAGTGTTCACCATAAACAGATTAGAAATCTGTCACGGCTACCACCTAGTGAGCCCGCCCAGGAGAACGGCATGCCACCGTTAAGTCGAATCGAAGTGGAAATAATAATTAAGGGTTTGGGTCCGAAAAAGGCACCGGGATTTGATAGATTGAATGGAATAATTGCGAAGAATGTCTGGATCCACGCCAAAGAGGAGTTCTACCAGGTGTTGGAGACGTGCTTGCGTAGGGGAAAATTTCCTACGGAATGGAAGAAGGGCGTGCTCCGGATTATACCAAAGGGGAACGGTAAGCCGAAGACGGACATAGGAGCTTATAGGCCTATAACATTATTGCCAATTCTAGGCAAAGTTTTGGAAAACATCATCAAGCACCGACTACACCTCACCCTAACGCCGCCCAGCGATCTTCAATTCGGCTTTGTCCCCGGCAAATCCACGGAGCACGCCATTAAACATGCGCTTGAATGGGTGAGGGTATGCCAAAAGAGGTACGTTATAGGCATCTTCTTGGATATCTCGGGTGCCTTTGATCACGCGTGGTGGCCGATGATACTTACCAAGCTGAAAAGCAGGAACTGCCCGCGTAAACTGTTTGAGATTATTAGTGACTATCTAAGTGGTAGGACAGTTATCATAGGGCACGGGGACGTTTTAATCACCCGAACAGTCGACATGGGATGTCCGCAGGGGTCGGTTCTCGGACCCGACCTGTGGAAAATCTTGTTCGACGACTCCTCCAGGTTGCCCTTGCCTGAAGGTTGTATATCGGTCGACTACGTAGATGACAAATTGTTTTTGGTCTCTGGGGACAGTAGGAGGGAAGTGGAATCTAAGGCTGAAGAAGGTTTACAAGTGATTCTTGAATGGGGACAGAGAAATAGACTGAACTTCGTTCCCCACAAGACCGTGGGCCTCCTCATGAAGGGCATGCTCAGCCGAGGCAGGAACCCCTTGATCAGAATGGGAGGCTCATCCATCCGATTTGCAGAAAACACCAGGTATTTAGGCGTAATTTTGGACAGATCTTCTTCATTCCTGGCCCACGTCAAGAACGTCTCCGACAGGGCACAAGCCCTGTTTCAGAAACTGAGAAGACTCTCAACAGCCGAATGGGGATTGCGCTCTCCGGCGATTCGCCTGCTGTACAGAGGGGTATATGTGTCGCAAGTATCATATGCTGCCTCTGTGTGGGAGCATCGCTTGGATAACGTCTTGATAAACTCTGCTCTTAAACGGGGTCAGCGGACTCCCCTGTTGGCGCTCTTGGGCGCTTATAGGACTGTGGCCTCAGATGCATTACCGGTTCTGGCCGGCATTCTGCCGATTGACCTTGAAATTAGGGAAATATTGACCAAAAAGGAACTTATTAGAGGCAGGACTGCTGTCCACCTGGGAGTCGAGCTGACACCGGGAGGAGTCGTGGCCCTCCCTGGCTTGCTCAAAGCGATGCGCGAGAGAACGTTGAGTGTATGGCAAGAGCGATGGGATAGGTCGACGAAGGGCAGATGGACTTTCTCCTTCTTCCCTTCAGTTAAATTCAGAATGGAAGGGGCATACATCAAACTAGATCACTATGTGACGCAGATGCTTTCTGGGCATGGGGAATTCAGGGGTCGGCTTCATAGCTTGACCCTCTCTCCTCACCCAAACTGCGCATGTGGTGATACTAATCAGGACGCCAGGCACATTCTGTGGCACTGCGAGTTGATGAAGGAAGCACGAGAGGAAATGTTGGATGGCTTGCGCGGAATAACAAGACCAGCGTGGAATGCTGACCTTGTGTCGAACAAAGAGAATTTTGAATGCTTGAAAAAGTTTGTCAAGTCCTGGGTAGAGAGATGGCCTGTACTTAGAGTCGCCGACCTAGATTAAATTCATTTTTGTTTCAGGTGCCACACGTATTGCTCCCGTCTTCTTCTTCGGTCCTCCTCTATTACTCTTTATTTAGTGAATATGCTTTGAACTATCTATAATATAACTTATGTGACCTATAAAATACTGATAACATCTGTCTATTTTTTTTTTCTTCTGATCTCTGCTAAAAATGATTTATGTTTTTACCTCGACAGGTCATGTTGGTGTTGGTGATCGATATTAGTGATGACACTAACGCTCGATATATTATCACTCTGAACTGATTCTGTAATTATGTTTCACATGTATAAATGCTTTTATTATTTTCTATTTTTCTGTATTAGTTTTGGTTTCCATTCTTTGGTGGCGCAACTGAACTGAACATGTTATGTATCGTCGTTTCCCCATAGAAAGGGGGTGGGATAGACCCTGTCCATGCACATTGCCAAGCGAACCAAGCCAAGAGTGGTCTTCCCGCGATCCGCCCGCGCCTCCCCCATCGTCATGCGTAGGCCTGAAGCGTAACCGCGCGGTCTCGATGTCCTTCCGTCCCCCCTCCGGTAACCCGACGCTCATCTTTTCCTCAAGGTCTTCAAAATATTCCCCTTCTCTCCCAAGTGCATTTCTTCGAGGCAAAATCGGGGAACCGGCTAAAGGGCGCGGACTTCGAGCATCGTCTGCGATTGGGCCGATAGCTATACGTATTCTCATTGGGACTGCCCGGTGGTCAATGGAATACTTTCTCTGGCTCTTCTTTTTATATATTTTATTTTCTTTCCGCTATTATAGTAATTACTTACATTATAACATAATCATATAACTGTTTTTTCCTCATTACTTATTTTATTTACAGAAGGTTTCTTCGACTGGTCTAGCCGTTATTTTTATTTTTATTTTTCTTTTACTAACACTGTCTTCTCTTATTGATGTTACCTATTTCAGAAGAATTATTCCACGGGCTGCTACTTCTATTTATCTTTTGTATAATTTTAATGTAAGTACTTGCATACTGCTTACTAACCCCGTATGCATGGACATTGGAGGGTCTAGAGTCGTTCAAATAAATGTAGCTTCGTTCAAAAAAAAAAAGTAGAGTCTTGAGGTGTGCGGTGAAGGAGGAAACCATATGTTTCCTTATAACGCCGTTGGGAAAGTGGTGGGTCCCCTCCAATGGTATCCCAATGATCTCTATGTTATTAATACGTGCGTGTTGTTTGTTAGCATCCAATTGTTTTCGTAATTGGTTGAATTCACTTTGAATCACGGCATTTTGCTCCAGGGTTTTTTTCAAGATTGTTGTTTTTTATTGTGCCATTTTTTTTCCTAGAGTTAAACTTTTATTTTTTTAATTTCTTCTTTATACTCGTTTCTGACGATTTCCAAAAATTGCATCTTAAATTCTTTAAACTTTTTGTCAAGGAGTTGGAGGAGTTGTGTATCGTATTATTTAGTGCAGTCTTTGCAGTTATCGGTGTAGTCATATTGGCACGGAATATTGACTATAATACAACAAGTTATAACAACACTCACTATTAAAAAGTTATCTGAAATACAGATATTTTAGATTTAGATTTTAATTAGAAAATTGTTTTATTTTGTGATATTTCTAGAGAGAAATAAAAACACAGCAGCTGTCATTTAATGTTATATTTTTTATAAATTCTGCTGCAAAGTTTTTAACTGGCTATCGGAAATGGAAAATGGTATCCATGTAAAAGGATTTCTCATCTCTAACTTTTACACCGTGTTTAGAACTAAAGGCAGGTTTAAACTTAGGTTAATTTTGCGTTAGAGTTCCCAAGTAAGCGTTTCACACGGATCAATGAATTTCTCAGAAGTTTGCAGCATTTTGTATGCAACTCAAATGTAAAGCTTCACTCGGTACATGATGAATTTGCAATTCGTTTTTTAATATATCGTTGTATTCTGAACACAAAACCAGTTTGTATGCGGTGAATTTATACTACACTCAGAACATTGAAATGGTTTTACTTTGATTCTGGCATTAAATATTAAATAAATAGTCTGCAACTCGAATTTTATAACTGCACATCGAAAAAGAGAATGTTTTCCTTCGAAATGTGTCGACAAATGAATCCACAACTGGAAATTAATATTCTCAACACAAAATTGGTTTAAATTAAGTCTATATGCGGCAAATTAAAAGTACACTCAGAACATGAAAATGTTTTTTCTTTGTTTCTGGCTTTCATACAGTCTGCAACTAGAATTTTATAACTGCATTTCGAATAAGATAATGTTTTCCTTCGCATTGTGTCAGTAGTTGAATCCACAATTGAAATTTCGAAGTTTTGAAAACTGGTTTAACCCTTCGAATAACCAGAAAAAAATATGTATAAACTTTTGCTTGTCAAGGTCATTGTCATTTTAAATTATCCTTTTTATTGGTTATTTTTTTCACCCTTTTGCAAAAAACAAAATTGGTCTAAAATGTAGGTAAACTAACTTTTCCGATGTGCTTATTAAAACATTTTTGTTTCTAAATATTAAAATTTTGATATTGGAAACGTAAATTGGCTCAAAAATACACACCCGCGAATATTCGAATTAAAGTACTTAAAATAGAATGACCTTAAAATTTTAAATACTGATTCCTTTTCTTAAAAAATTGTTATAAAGCATTCTCTTCATTTTTTATCGCATTGATACAATTTTATTTCAAAATTAAATGTTAGTGGACAATTTGTGTCTACTAAGATTAGACGAGTTAAATTAAATCTTTACCTGGCGAATTATTAATGCACTCAGAACATGAAAATGTTTTTATTTTATTCTGGCAGCATATACATAGTCTGCAACTGGAATATTATAAGTACACTTCGAATAAAGGGAATGTTTTCCTTCGAAATGTGTTAGCAGAGAAATCCACAATTGGAAATTTACATTCTCAACATAAAATTGGTTTAAATTAAGTCTGTATGAATTAAACGTACACTCAGAACATGAAAATGTTTTTTCTTGGTTTCTGACAGCAAATACAGAGTCTGCAACTAGAATTTTATAATTGCATTTCGAATAAAAAAAATCCTTCGAAATGTATCAGCAGATGAATATACAACTGTAATTAAATCGTTACATTCTGAACACAATTCTGGTTTAATTTAAGAGAGAATCTGTTTGCCAGTTCCCAGCTTTAATTTGTTTTATAATTATTTTTTTAAAGCCGGCAACCCGGGTGTTTATTGTAATAATAATATCTTATACAAACAAGTTAGTAACCCGCCTCACTAGACTAAATCTCTTCCGAGGTCGGTACATGTATATATACATAAACTTACGTACACATACATTTACGTATATGTACATATATTGAAAGGGAAATATGTTCTGGATCAATATAAGTGTAGTGTAATTTATACGGCAGAGCAGAGACCAGAGCTCAAGATTATGGGAGTAGGAGTTTTTTGTCAAGTAGGTAGGAAATCAGAAAATAAAAGAAGATAAATTTTATAAAACTGTATTGTAGCCAACAAAAAAATACAAACATGAGAGTGCAAATTCATACCAATGAAAGGTTAGGATTAAATTTATACCAATGTAATATTAAGAATACAAAACATAAACATACCAGATGGACTCCTGGACACGCTAAGCTAACTAAACGAATATAACACCGGATGACGACCGCAAACTTGGTTCGTAGAGAGAAAAGGTCCCAGTGTGAGACTTCCAGCCTCATCAACCCGGGGACGGCGCGGAATCCAGGGAGCCAAGGTCTTCCTTCTAGTTGGGGAGAAGGACGCTACACCACCAAGGAGCGTCTCCAGCCTCAGGCTGTATCAACAGACTCCATCCGAAAGGCACATGGCCCAACCAGTCTC
This sequence comes from Limnephilus marmoratus, assembly GCA_917880885.1. Classification (NCBI taxonomy): domain Eukaryota; kingdom Metazoa; phylum Arthropoda; class Insecta; order Trichoptera; family Limnephilidae; genus Limnephilus; species Limnephilus marmoratus. The sequence goes on along the minus strand of OU862907.1, from coordinate 48,531,909 downwards.
CAAGACTTACGGATTTCGTAAACACTATCGGCAATCCGTGACTTCGCGACGCGGGATCATAAAGGCATATTATTCTGCCACCACAAGGACCAATCCCTTTACAATTTCATGTCCAGAAAACATTTATAAAGGCATATTATTCTGCCACCACAAGGACCAATTCCTTTACAATTTCATGTCCAGAAAACATTTCCACAAAATGGCCAAGTGCCAACACCGGAAAAAGTGGGATTTACATATCATCCACTAAAAATAATACCGTACACGAACTACTCGTGTTACGAAAAAACACTCCGCGCCTTTTTAAGATAAAATCAACTTGGATTCACATGATTTAACGAAATTAAAACACCTTCATGGTGAGTGGCTAATTCACAAAAACAGCTGCCCATCGCTGTACGGGAGGAAGTGACCATAAACAAAAAATAATTTGTTTTCCCCAAAAAATTGCCAGTCTCCAAAAAAATACCATAGACAAAATAACCAAATAGGCAAGAACTGCACTAATATAAAAACAAACAATCAAATAAGAATTATTGGGAGTTGAAATACAGTTATGGAATTAACATATTTCCATAAAACCAAAAAATTTTCAGATAAACATAGTAATGCTAGCATCTAAATCAAGAACTATTAAATATCAACAAAATGATTACACATAGTTATGCTAGCGTCCAAATTTAGAACGATAAGATTTCAAAAAATAATATACATATGAGGTAATAATAATATAAGCATTCGTAAAACAAAAGCAGTATTAATAATTAAGATAAAATTTCTATATAAAATTAGTTTTACTCTCATAATATGCGCACGATTTTCCTACGAATTACGAAATTTGCAGATTTAAAAATATATTTATTGATATTTATAATAAATAATAAAAGAAAGAGTTGGATTCGTAAACGAAAATATCGTAGAGCATTTTCAATTAATATTATACATTTAAAATAATAACTTACTTTTCTGAAATTAATTTTTTTCTAATTTTTCTTTATTAATCAATTAAAATCTGAACAACGAATCAGATAGTCAAACAAACAATTAAATAAATAAATAAAATATTTATTACTCACGTCGTTAGTCACTTATGATCCAGCAATGAATGAAAGTTTCTTAGAATTGTCAATCACATCATATCGTCCACGGACCTCTCTCAATCATTCTCACTGTAAATTAGTCATAAGAAATCCAAGCTCAAAACAAAATTCGGGAATTCTTGCAATCACTACATACCGTATTACCAGTCACTTCATTCAAGATGGCATTTTTTATTAATTATGTATTCATTTAAAGAAATGGGATTCCCCGGTTTCGTCACAGAATAAGTACTGAAAAATTCCGTGCCATTTTCAATCGGTCCGAATCGTAGGTGCGACAAAAATATGAAATGAAATGGTTTAAAGTTTCACAAAATAACATTATTATTTGTAAAAATTTGCCGCCTCCTTGAAAGTGCCGCCTAGGGCGGGCCGCCCGTGTGTGTGTGTGTGTATGTGTATGAGGGTGTGTTTGTGTGTGTGTGTGTGTATATATGTTACTTCATCAAGCAAAAACTACTTAACCGATTGTAATGAAACTTGGTATGTTAAAAAAAATAGCCGCTAGAGGGGCGCCGCTGAGGTGCTTGCCTAAGGCGCTCTCATTATTTAATCCGCCTCAAAGCTTCTCTATTTCTAGTACCAGCATTAGGAAGAATAACATGCCTGTTAAAGAAAACAGTTTAAAAAAAATTTCGTTTGTCAAATTGTGTAAAATATATATTATCTATGCATTAAGCATATTTCAGTTAATCTCACAAACGTTATTCATATTAACAACAAGAATACACTATTTTTTTTTAAATTTTGATACAACCTTTTACATTTCATAGTACAATCCAATAATGTTGTCCTCACTTGGTGCCTTTCCCGTTCTGAGGTCCCCATTTAATCACACAAAATTTGCAGTTGTTTGGTATATTGAAGAGGTCAGGCTTCGAGAAGGTTCTAATATTTAAATGAGAATAATACTAATTCTTGATATATAGCGACGGGATATTGAAGTATCGAGTTTCGATGTATCGGCGTAGAAATACTTAAATATGTACATTCATTACCTTTTGATTCCATTGTATTATGTTAATGGAGTCACAACATTATAATAGAAATAAAATATATGTTTTTTTATTAATTTTATTACGAACAAATTCAAACGTGAAACGAAATCATCCCACCCACAAGGGTCAATTCGATAACACCTAAGACGGGTTGTTAAGTCAATTTTCACGTTCCGTGGAGGCTCTATTCATCTAACACAGAACTTTAAAAGTAACTTAAAACATTTGATGAATTTATTAATTTTTTTTTAAACAACCCAACCTTTAACATTTTTTCAGTGAAAACAATGTAAAAATATTTAAACATGTTCATCGGGTCTCTGTATTAAACTGATAAAGTCTCAAACCTGTACCAGAAATATAATATTTTAATGTGTAGTTTATCTGTCAAGTACCTTCAATATAATTAATATGGTTTTTCAGAATTTGGTTCGCCCACATCATCTACTATTGGGACTGGACTAGAAGCAAAGCATTCAGTCAGAGGAAAGAAATCGTTTTCCTGTCCGACTTGTGCCTACAAGTGTAGGGTTAAATGCAATTTCGTTCGTCATACAAAAACCCACACTGAAGAGAAACCATTTTCTTGCTCAGAATGCACGTTCAGGTGCATACAAAAAAGTGATCTACTTAAACATACTAGAACTCACACTGGAGGGAAACCATTCTCGTGTCCGGAATGCTCATATAAGTGCAATCAGAAAAGTAGCCTGGCCCGACATAACAAAACACATACTGGAGAGAAACCGTTCTCCTGCTCAGAATGCTCCTACACGTGCCGTCAGAAAGGCAATCTGATGCGTCATATTGAAACTCACACTGGAGAGAAACCATTCTCCTGCTCAGAATGCTTCTATACGTGCCGTCAGAAAAGCAATCTGTTGTGTCATATTAAAACCCACACTGGAGAGAAACCATTCTCCTGCTCAGAATGCTTCTATACGTGCCGTCAGAAAAGCAAACTGTTGTCTCATATTAAAACTCACACTGGAGAGAAACCATTCTCTTGTTCGGAATGCTCTTACAGATACGTACGAAAAAGTGATTTATTTATACATACAAGAACACACACTGGAGAGAAACCATTCTTCTGCTCAAAATGCTCCTATACGTGCCGTCAGAAAAGCAAACTGGTGTCTCATATTAAAACCCACACTTGAGAGAAACCATTCTCCTGCTCAGAATGCTCCTATACGTGCCTTCAGAAAAGCAATATGGTGAGTCATTAAAACCCACACTGGAGAGAAACCATCAATTTGGGAGGCGGGAATGGGTACCGCCGACCCGGGAACCTTTATTGGATAACCAACACCTCTGCCATAGGTCACCCCAAGTGGTTCGCTACGTTTGGTGATTTAGCAGGGGTGCCCGGGTTCATGGGGTGAGGTTTGTCTAGGTCTTGGAGGCGGATGACCAAGACACACTGAACCCCAGACTCCTACCCACCCCTTAAATCCTTTTCCTTCCCAGAACTCTCCTCTCCTTCCTTTCCTTAAACAAACTCTCCACACAGTATCCTCAAAGATGACATAGGCCCTGAGGGAAATTATTTTCCTCAGGGTCTCCTGTGTGAAGCTCATGTAAAAAAAAAATCCCGCTCAGAAAGCTCCTATACGTGCCGTCAGAAAAGCTATCTGGTGTATCATATTAAAACTCACACTGGAGAGAAACCATTATCGTGCTCGGAATGGATGTTCAGGTACATACATAAAAGTGATTTATCTAAACATACTAGAACTCACACTGGAGAGAAACCAGTCGGTGTCCCGCATGCTCATATAAGTGCAATCGGAAAAGTAGTTTGGTCCTGCATACCATAACCCACACTGGAGAGAAACCATTCTCGTGTCCCAAATGCTTATATATGTGCAATTGGAAAAGCAATTTGGTCCGACATATCAGAACCCACACGGGTAAGAAACCATCCACGTACTCAGAATGAACAATGAATGATTTTACTTAACTGGAAACCATAATTTGCTTAGATGGAAATAATTTTGAAGTTATTTTGAGATGATTTTTAATCGATTTGCATATGTGTTTGCATTTTTTTATTGTTTATGTATAGCAAAAAACTGAAATTTCTAATTTTCTGTGGAATTCACTACGTTCGTCATGAATATTGGTATTGTGTATAAATAATTGTTAGTTAAAATGAATAAAAAGTTCTAGTTTTTCAAAACTTCGATTATTTGTTTTGTACTTCATTTTACACGCTTAATTTACATAGACACATGAACATACTAATTAACATCAAATGCCAAAAGTACGTGATAAAGGATAGGTTTGGTAATATGTGTACGCCATATTGTTGTGTGATGCAATTTCACTTAACTTCGATTAGTTGTAAAATAACTGTGTTCTGAATATAGCTTGCTAGGTGTTATAAAATAATATAGTTAGCAAAAAACATATTCAAAACAAATTTATAAAATATCTTACCTTCTTTTTTTTTGCAGTGAATACCGCACAAGAATCTCAACTGCTCCCGTCTGGAGCCAGTGAGACTATGGCATCCCCAATTGGGGTATGTTGTGAGGCTGAAGGGACTCCAGATACGAATATCTACAGCATGTATGTCTGACGAATATCTACAGCGCATATTGCCCAATAGTCCGATATTAGGGATTTTTACATACATGCTTACATAAATTAAGTTTTTTAAACTGCATACGCAATATTACGTTATTCCAATATGCTATACATAATTGCAAATCCAACCTCTGCCAGTGCTGTAGATATTCGTCAACACTTTGGTTCTCATAGATATTAATCAATAGTTTGAGCTGTAGATATTCGTCAACACTTTGATTCTCATAGATATTGGAATTCCTGTAGATATTAGTAGACGCCTCCGGCTGAAGGTAGCGGGGAGGGGAAGGAGGTGGGGAAGAGGCAGGTTGGGAAGTACCTGGCTATTCAGATCTGGTCATCAAACACGGCTTAGGTCATTTTCAAGCAACGTTTCAATTCTGAATGGTGGTCTTACACCAGGGCGATACTGATAGTATCTTCCACTCTGGAACATGCCGTAAATATATTATTTTAAATGAATTAATTGTGAAATAACACAAATTAATCAAATAAAATTTATTTGCGCATGCCGGGTTCGAACCCGCGACCTCCGGATTGTGAGTCAAGAGTCTTACCCACTGGACTACGGAGGTCGTCCTTCTAATTCAACAATAACTTTTAATGCACACGTAAACCGTTCCTACTTTGCACCAATTTTTGCTCCACTTTCAGAAATTTTTATGTAAATTGAGAAAGGCGTATTATATAATATATAATACGCCTTTCTCAATTGTGGTAATATATAATACGCCTTTCTCATGTGGTTTTCGGGGGGCTAGAAAAATTAAAACTTTGAAAATTATTTTAACTATTTAAACTAACCCTAAAAATAAAAATAAAAATGCAGTTATTTAAGTTAGAAGGTCCATTATACATTAAAAAAAATGGACTGGAGTTCTCTATTTATATTATTGACATGATGCTCTTTTTAAATTTGGGCAATAGTTAAAATAATTTTCAAAGTTTTAATTTTTCTAGCCCCCCGAAAACCACCGGAAATATGGTAAATCGTGTGACGTCATGACTGCTGAAAAATTAGTATAGGATTGGTCAATCAGCTGATCTACTGCCGCCATTTTGAAATCCGTTGTTCCGTTGTTCGAAGTATTCTCCCTAGAAGAAGCATTACTAATTTTTTTTGGGCAGTAGTTTTTCAATATTTTAAATAATAGAGATAATCAATAGAGATACCTCTATTCTTGATACTGAATTATTTAGGCTTAAATATTGTTTCAATAAACACATCAACTAAATCTCTATAAACAGTATGAAATAAAGAATAACATGAAATGTTGTTAATACCGATGGCTTTTGTCATACCTACATAATCAAAATTTCAATACAATGACTGGTGACGCGTGACGTCAGCACTAACCATTTCAGTAATTCCAACTTTACAGTGTGTTTTGACGAGAGGTTTAAAATGCACTTTTTAATATTTTTTTAAGAACTGTACGTTTAATATTATGAAATAAAACTTATATATTCAGAATCAGCGTTAATTGGTCTATATGAACATATTTTTTAAAAGCCATAATATTTTTCACTGGAGTTCCTTATTGTTTAATGCGCATACATACAAAAATACATACTCACACATGCACACACACACACACACAAACACACGCGCCCACACACACATCTTCCCACTATATACATCTCCCGGTAATGGGCCGTTTTCTGAGTAATTCCAAAATATCCACGAGATGGCAGCACGGTGTTTAGCGGTCCTCCTGTCATCTAATTTGTGGACCAAATCTATGGACTGACGCACTGACGTCTTTCAATGATTGATCTGTCATTTCGATATTTGCAATTTGTTTTCCGACAAGTTTAGCCAAACAAAGTTTGCTCGATTTGTAAGTAAAATGCACAAAAAGTAAGATGCTGCTCTGAGCCACAGACCGTGCTGCTCAACGGCGATGGACTCCTTATCGTAGCGCTGGTTCTGTCCTTCAAACCATACGTTGAATGTAAGATATGGATTTTATTATACCTCTAATGCTTCAACCAGGGATTTAATCGGTCTTTTAAATGTGATTAATTTTAAGTAAGTGGTACTATGGCACCCCCAATCAGGGTATGTTGTGAGGCTGAATGGGGGAGGAAAGAATATGGGAAATGTGAAGGCTGGGAAATGCCTGGCTATTCACACCTGGGGGCCTACTCTCTATCTCTCGTAACCGCAATTATCTGTGTTTCGCAGTCGTATTTTGACAGATGTTTGTCAGTTTCGCAAACTTGACACTTTTTATCAGTCTGAAGCCCGAAAGTTACAAACAAAAAAGTATGTGTTTGCTTCTCACAGCGACGCCCGGTTTCGTTCTCGTATTGTCATTTTTGATACTCCCTGTCGCCGTTTGTGAAACTCAGTCGTATAAATTTCGTGTTTGTCAAGCCGGATCGGAGGACCTCCGTTTTATGAAACCTTTGACATTTCGTCTAACGACACATTTCTATAAATTAATATACCTATTCGAATTTCTTCTTTAAAAGGTAATATGATTTATTTGGAATGTGTACCGCCATACTTTTAGGCACTTAATCGTAATTGTTATCGTAATTACACTTCGTTTTAGCAATTCTTACAACTGACAACTATGTAATTGCACAAAATAGGTTCTTATTTTGGGTTATTTGAGTGTTTTGTGCGTATTTCGATCGAAGCGAAACTTTTGCAAACGTCAAAGGGCAAAGGGATACTGTTGAAAATTTGAATTTGAATGCTATGTACCAAATAGGTACGAGTCTGTTACAAATATATTAGTAATTTATGTGTTATATTTTAGCCACAATGGAAGGTTATTTTCGCCTGCAATTTGTTTTGCGAATTTTACGCGAGGACGAGAACAGGGTAGAGGCAGCCCGAAGAAGACAGTTGAGGGATCTGTCAGACCCCATGAGCATTCCGGAAACATTGTTTATTGCTCACTACCGCCTGTCGCAGGACCTCTTCAAAGCGTTGTGTGACGAGTTGAGGCCGTTACTCCATGTACCTAGGAGAACAACCGGAGTGCCCTTGGGGCTGAAAGTGAGTACTGCGAGTAATGCCAAACCTCAATCCTGAAAATTAAAAGCACATTCCTTAAGTATCTGCTTCATGAGAACAAATATTTTTTATGTTTCAGGTTCTAACAACATTGTCTTTCCTAGCTACAGGGTCATACCAGAAACTTGTGGGAAACGACTTCCACTGTAGCGTTTCACAACAAACGTTTAGCAGACACATGCATGAAATAGTGTCAGCTATAAACTTAATCATGCGTAGGCACGTAAAGTTCCCAGGAACGCAGCAAGAAAGGAATGCTGTGAAACAAGGGTATGTTCTGATTTATTATATTTTGTGGCATACCTATTCAGATGATGGGATAATATGTTATTATTTTATGTAATATTTCATCTCTGTCGAACTCAAGAACGAGTCGAAGAAGCGACCCGTTCTCATGTGACAAATGTCAACTATGTTGGGCGCGCTTTTGGCTTGTTTCCCGACCATGCACCGGTGACGAAGGGATCAATGACAGTAGTTCCTCGGAGCATCTTCCAATAAACTAATGGTAGAACAAGGATAGCATTCCCACCCGACGCCTGTGCTCTAAAGATTGCAATACGTTTGTTAAGTTAGGAGAATCTTTCAAACGGACCGCATGTTTCTGCACAGAGTCAAGGGTTTTTCATGTAGATTTGAATGGAAACCAATGTCACCACCTACTTGGCGCCTTTTGGTTCTAAGCCTTTTACCTTTGCTGTATTTTGTACACTTACTTGAATTTCATAATGATGATGAAACACAGTGCGGTTTTAGAAATTTAAGCGAAGAACGGTCTGACTTAAAGATTACAGTAATATTAATTTTATAACACAAGGGAGGAATAATAATAACAATAAAATAAAACAACCGAAATTATGAATGTGGTGTGATGTTTTATATTTGTTAATAGAGGAAAACTTAAGTCTCCATAAAACAGTTAGCAATATATTACAGAGAAGATTACACATTTAGAACACATACAATAAAGGCAAAATGGTAAAATATATTTTGATAAACATATACATAGTAACAATAGCAATTACATGGTATGATACATGTATATTGCAATGACAGTATTAAAAAAATACTATATTTATTCTAATCGAACAAAACATTATATTTTTACTAAGCTTAAGAAAAGCATAGCAATTCAGAGAATATGTGTGTACAAAAAATGTAATAGTTATATGAACAGCCCACTGAATTTCCACTGGTCCTCATTCAGTGATATGTTTTTGTCTATAACGTATGGTTTATCTATTAATCTCCTCTAAAGGTCTATGCCCACTACACCGTTCCATACCACGACCATAACCGTAGCGGCGCATGCAAAAAAATATTCTTTGTATCGATCAGTATGAAACGCTGCCCACTACCCCGTCGCGTCACCGACACTAACACTAATGGACTCTAACCGCGGTGTGTACGGTTATCATACGGTCACTATACCCGTTACGTACGGGAATAATACGGTGTTAGCACGTTCTAGTGGGCATAGTAGGGCGTAGCGTGTTTATTTCGTGTCTGATACGTTCATAGTACGGTCATGGTATGGAACGGTGTAGTGGGCATATACCTTAAGGTTTAATATCCAGAACCGGCTATTGTTGGAACCAGTTGCTATGGATATTATAAAACGGACACCAACACCCAAACTGGGCGAAGCCGAATCAAAAGTCACCCGCAGGGCCTGGCAGCAAAAATCTCCCATTCGACAAGGGCAGCTCTCAGCTTGTTGTTCTGAAACAATAACATTAAAAAAAATTAAAAAACTGTATTGATAGTTTAGTACCTATATCTATTTTAAGCATTAAAATTGTACATATGTATTTCAGATTTTATGAGAAATATCATTTTCCCGGAGTTATTGGGTGTATAGACGGAATCCACATAGCCATGATTAGATCGAAGGAACATGAAGAGGCATACTTTAACCGAAAAGGTTTCCATTCGATGAATGCTCTCATGGTAAATAAATATTTCGTTTATTGAAATGTATACAGAATAGCTTATCATACAGTCATATAATATATCATACTATTATTCTATAATTTTACTATAGTAAATTTGTTTTATGTATACATAAATATTTGTTAAAGTTTGCAATTTTTAATTATATTTGTTTTAAAAAATAAATTGTTTAAAAATAATTTTAATATTTCAGGAGAGTCAGCATGACGACTCCAATTTTAAATGTGGCACCGGGATCACCAGAGGACCACTATACCAAAATGCAATGCAGAGTCAGAAATTCCATAGAAGGCTGCTTTGGTATTTTAAAAGCAAGATGGCGCTGTCTCTTAAAACATTGTGTTCTACACTATACGCCAATAATGGCAGGGAAGATAGCCAATGCATGTGCTGTTCTTCATAATATGGCCATTGAAGTTCATATGCCAGAACCAGAGGATGTGATCATTGAAGATGATTTTAGAGAAGTGATTAATGTTATCGATCAACACAACGATAACCTTAGGCAAGGACGTATAACTCAACGAGAGCTTGTTGAGACTCTCAATCGCCAAATTTAAATACCTCCATCTATCCAAGTTCATTATTTTTTTTAATCCAATTCATTCGTATTTCTTCAATGATCACATCCTCGGTTCTGGCATTTGAGCTTCAATGGCCATATTATGAAGAAAAGCACATGCATTGGCTATCTTCCCTGCCATTACTGGCGTGTAGTGTAGAACACAATGTTTTAGAAGACAGCGCCATCTTGCTTTTAAAATACTGTACATGTTTACTTCCTACACTCACATAAATTATACTATCGAATACTCATACCTACTTGTGTTGTGCCTACTTATGTCTGTCATGCTCTGTTTATTATTTTATGTACTATATACTTGTTATAATGCTCCTGTACAATTTACTTTACATGTAAAAGACATCAAGGCGTAAACAAACAAATAAATAAATAAATTTAAAACCCCCATGGGCTTACAAAATAGTAAATAAATAAATTATATCTTAAACTTTCCTTTCAAGCTCTGCTATCAGCGCCTCTCTGAATTTTGCATCTGTGTGGCCATGCTGGCCAGCAAGGCCGCACCGAACTCTTCCACTTTCTCCCATTTGTGCTTGTTGTGAAGGAGCTTCTCCCTCTCGTTCATGTTTTTCTCCCTCTGGTTTGCATTTTTTCCTCCTCCGCTTTCACAAACCTCTGCATCAAGGCTCTTTTAGTAACTGAAAGTAAAATATTAAAAATATTAATAATAATATCATAACATCATGAGATGGGAAGGCTGAGAGGGATATTGAAAGAAGGGTAAATGCAGGTAACGCTATTAATGGAGGATTGAATGCCGTTGGCGCTAATAAAAAAACTGTCAAAAGAAGCGAAGCTAGCAGTCCACAATGGAGTCCGGTATCCACCCTGATGTATGGCAGTGAGGCATGGAACTGGCAGAGGAATGATAAAAGCAGACTGAATGCTGTTGAAACGAGATCCCACCATGTATGTTCGTGTGAGAAATGTGGAGATCCGCAAAGAATGCAAGGCTGATGGAAGCGTAATGAGTAAGATTAAGAGGGACCCTCAGATGGTTTGGGCATGTAGAGGGCCATGTATGTTTGGGAGAATGAATTAAGAAAGTGGTGTAAGAAGAATATATGATACAAATGTGAATGGTAGAAGAAGCCCGAGGAAGACATGACACAATCAAGTGAATCAGATACTTGAGACGGGCCATGTTAAGAGTAGAATAATAGGAGAGTAAGTATGAGATGATATATGTATGTGTGCCAAGTTGTTTGGCGGTCTGTCCTCTCTGCCTACGCCTGCGGTGAAACGGCGTGATGGTTAGTTAGTTAGTTTTTTCATAAAATTATTCCCATTCACCCTAAGAAATTTCATTGTATGTACTTACAAAGATCTTTGTCGGAGGCCTTTCTTTTGAAGCCGGACGGTCCAGGCGTTGCGGGCAAAACGTCTGTCGGCACCGGCCCAGGCATCGCAGACGAAGCTTCCTCATCCGACCCAGGTAATTGAGGAAGGACCTCAATTGCAACGTCATCCATCAACGTCTCATAAATCGGTGTCCCATCAATCAAGTCTCGCCCAATAATTAAAACTAACTCCACTCGATGCCTTCTGTTTGGCATTACCTTTTAGGTCCCGCCAAGTCTGAAACAATTGATAAATGGTCAAACTATTATACAGAAACCGATAAATTAAGATTATTTTGAGAAAGGTGTTTGTTTCAGTTTCAATAAAGTATTATTATATTATGTACATACTTGCTGCCATTTTTCGCCTTGTTTCTTGGCTCCAAACCTGATGGCGTTCAGGGTTTGGGCCAACTCGTCCCACTCCGTCTTGCTGGCTATCCTTCCATCCGGCCCCTCACATCTTCCTGATACCATGGAAGGCCTGTCGGCGACCCATGACACCAGCAACTCCAACTGTTCGCTTGTAGACCTTTTATTCTGTAGAAGAATTATTAATATACATTATTATTATTAATTTAAAACTAACAATGCAATCAATAAAAACATGCAAATGCGGTTGGTAATAACAGTATCCCGCTGGCGGTGGTAAAACGAAAATTCATATGGTTTGCCATATACTCGATAATTGTTTTGCCACCGTCAACCGGATACTATAATAATCACGTTTTTTACATAAATAATTCAAATGACACAATTTTAAAACCAAGACAAACACAAAATAAACATGAATGTACTAAATAATCATATAACTTACGTTCATTCAGTTCATTGCTAAGCAGACACACAAAATACAATTGAACAATACGAAACAAACGTCAAACGTCAAAACAACGCTTCTCTCATAGACTGTAGGCGCATAGACAATACAATCCACATTATTTCTATATAGAGTGTGAAAGTCAAACATAGTATATTTATGGTCAAACATACCGACGCTCATCGACGCTTTTCTAAACCGATTTGTGTCAATAGAGATATTTTTCAGTTCAATGTGATAAGACTCAGAAACGGTCGACTCAGTCGACTGTGAAACCGAAACTTATTGGTTTGTCTGAGTAAGATAGAGAGTAGGCCCCCTGGTCACCTAACACAACTATTGCCATTTCAAGCAATGTATCCCTTCTGAATGGTGGTTTCTCACCGGCTGTTTAAGGAAGGGCCTTAAAGAATGTATTTTTAATAAACATCTTGAAAAGACCACTATTAAATAAGGGAGGAGAGGGAAATACTGCATGAGAACAAGTCGAATGCTGCTGTCATCTACTGTGGATGGATGTTCCGCTCTTGTCCGGCGAATTTCTTGCTGGTGAACTGATACAAAAGGGTATCTCATCAATTTATTAACATTATCTGCTACGTGTATCGCCTAGATTTGAATAACCAGACAGTTACCAATTTCCTCCAGACTCAAAGGCTGCTGTTTTGTTACTCTTAATTTTTCATTATTTTTGACATAGGTAAAAGCAAAGCTTAAATCTCAAAGCATAAAGCTCGGGGCAAAAATCTAATCGCTTAACATTCAAGCTTAAACTCAAAGCTTAATCTTTAATTTCTCCCAACTATGTCTAGGGTATTGCACTGGTCATCTTCTCTCGGATTCCTTGTACTATTCAATTATAATTTTCAGACGAAACTGACCACATGGCGAAGGAGCGTCTGCCCATCCGAGGCCACACATTCGATGAGCACGTGGAATCCTTCATCAGCTACTGCGCCACCACCGTGGGGCTCCAGGTCATGCAATAGTCACGCTTGCCCTAACTCTGCGAGGGGGACTTCAACCAGTCCTACCACTGGCTGAACGACTCCATCTTCATCATCAAAAAGGACCAAAATTTCCCTGAAACCACGGCCGAATAGAAGTTTTAATAGGTTCACTTATATTACCTCTCACCTTTGTATTTTGATATCCCTCATCTGTGAAATAGATTATATTTCTATTGAACGTTTACAAATAAAATTTTAGCATAGGAAAAATCAATGGTTTATCAAGTAAATAAATGTTAATTAATGTTGTATAGTATGGGGGTTGCGAGATTTTTTCGATTAGTTACCCCAAAATAAATATGTGTCAAAATACGTAGTGTGCAATGCTATTTATTACCCCTCTGAGACTTGAAATTGAGAAAAAACTGACTTATTTATTCTACACTAGTTGCATATTTGCTCACGCGTTGACCGATGCTATCACAACTATATAATATTAGAATGTAAAAAAAAAAAATGAATGCCAAAACAATAAATAATTTATGTATAATGTTAATTATTTGTTGTACTGATGTGTTCTTCTATGTGTATAATGTTTGTAAATGTTTTACGACACATTTATATTATGTCTGTAATCTTGTTCTTTTCATACCTCGAGAAATAAAAGAAAGTTTTTTTTATTTATTTATATATTTGTTAAATTATTTTGTGTTATTTAGTACAATTAAACAACAATATTTTTTAACCATGGCAGTAGCTGTCGTGCAAGGCTGCAGAAAACCATGTCAAAACGGCAGCGACTCACTCTTTATTTTAATAAAACAAATATAATAATGGTCTTTTCGTTATTTGTTTTTGGGGTGTTATGCCGTGTTGCGCTACCTCCTTTAGCCAACGTTTCGGACAGCGTTGCAATGTTGCAGTGATCCGGTAGATCTGCCCTGATGATGGACACTGCAACGCTGTCCGAAACGTTAGCTAAAGAAGGAGGTAGCGCAACACGGCATAACACCCCAAAAACAAATAATGAAAATACTTTTGGCCGTGAAAATCTTAAAACGTATCATAATAATGATCGTTTATTTCAGAATGTTGTGCAATGCGATACATTCCATATTTTGAAAAAGTTCAAACATTGACAAAATAACAATGCATTAATACATAGAATGGAACAGAAAATAAATGAAAAATTTAGTAGTATATAATAACAAATCCAAAAAAATATGCAAATATCCGTTCATGGGGGATATTTGACAGGCTCCCATTTCCAGAAGGGCATCAGGGGGGACTCCATCTCCATCCAGGCAACCATGGAAGTGATGATGGTATTCTTCGACTTGCGTAGTCTGCGCCATAAGCTTCCCCTGCGGTGGAATAAAAGTTTATTTTAATATAAACAGTTAACTTTTCCTTTTTATTATCTATCTATCTGAGTGTCTGTATCTAGAGTCGGTCTGTCACACGGAGTATCAAAAGGCAATATGACTTCCACTGCCACGTCTTCTAGATTCACAGGTAACACCGCTTCATCTTGTGGTTTTGGTTTTGTAGAATTCATATATATTTTTTCACGTATCCGACACCTTTCCTGTCTGTTTCTTAATTCTAAATTACCTACTTCTACTTTTATCCAGGGAAATATTGAAGGAACTACACCTTTCAGTAGCTTTTGCCTGTACAGTATATCTGAAAATAAAATTAGGCTCAAATTTCCATACTTACATGATATAAAATACGAAACGGTCTACGTTGAAATAATAATAATTTTAATTTTTTCCTAAAACACTGAAAATTAAATTACAATCACGAGATATACAGACATGGGACGAGAAATGCAAAGCAAATTAGATTGCCAGAAGAATCACCCGCCCAGAAATCTCATGCCAGACAGTTTGATAACCATGTAATAAAATTATTGCATTAAGTAATTGAAAATGTTTTATGAAAAAAGGAAATAAGATATTATGTCTACCGTAATTATTAATGTTAGTTGTGGTTGACTACACTTATATTTAAAGGTACGTTTGTCAAATAATGTCAACTGCAAAAGGAGGCAAAACATTGTGTATAAAATTTTGTGCATTCTATGTCAAATGTTTCTTTACGTGTTCATTAAACTATACAAGTACTCTCTATATTATATTGGGGATTCAATTATAGTAAGATATTAATTGAATGAGTCATGTACTTACTGTTATAGTTAATATTATTGAATACATAATCTGTGTCCGTGAAATGAGCTTTACAGACAACAGAATCAGGAGTCGGTACCCATTTGGAATGCCTAATTGAATGAATCCATTTCGCTTTTAAGTATTTCAATCTTTGGGAAACTCGTGTCCACACCTATTTCTACACATTGGAATACTACAACAGGTTGATGGCATTATTATAATATTTAAAAACACTAAATTGCGTCAAACGGCCTAAAAAATGTATGGGATCTGACAGTTAAATAAAATAGTTTAACCGCTAGGACATTAGCGAACCTAGCGGCCAAAATCGTGCGAAAACGGCCCATTGATCTGTGAGGAACAAACCCATGTTTCCTAGTGCAGAGAAGGGGCTTAAAGTGAGAAAAATATTTTTATATGTAAGAGAATCAAAAACTTTAGCAAAACATGAGTATACTAATTGGTCTATAATTTTTTATTAAATTATTATATTTTTTATTGAATTTTACCGAGATTGCTTTGGTTGTGTTCAGTAATATTAAACATTGAATTATTATCAGGTCGTTTGACAGCCGGCGTAGTCCAGCGGCAAGGCTCTTGACTAGAATCCCGGCACGGCAAATAAATTTTATTTGTGTTATTTCACAATTTATTCATTTAAAATAATATACAGTATATTTGCGGCACGTTCCGGAGTGGAAGATACTTTCAATATCGTCCTGGTGTAAGACCACCATTCAGAATTGAAACGTTGCTTGAAATGGTTTTAGCCGTGTTTAGTGACCAGATCTGAATAGCCAGGTGCTTCCTCACCTTCTTCTTCCCTATCTCATTCCTCTTCCCACTACTTTCAGCCTCACAACATAAGGTGAGTTGGGGTAAGTGACATTTTGGGGGAAGTACATCTAGGCCTTCTAACTTCTTTGAATATAATATTCAAGCGCTGCCATCTATAGAGAATATGTTGTAATTAGCTAAATTCTCACTCTGACGTATAGATGGTGCTGCTTCATAAACACAGAGAGTTGACCACTGGAGCGACCGCGCGTTTTATAACTTTTGGCCTCGATTGCTCGTGGCATTTCGAATTTTTTCCGCCGACATTGAAAAAATCATATCTCCGAATTTTAATATGAAGACATGCAAACTGATTATAGTTCTATATAGTTAATAAATTAACCTATCTTTTGTTGATTATCACATATTTGTAGGAATTATAAAAAAAATATTATAAAATCGTAAACTTTAAAAATGTGGGATTCCTGCGTGTTAATTCCTGTAAGATTGCCCTAAATTTTACTTTTTCAAGTCAACATTGGATATTTTTGATTTCTACACGTTGTCTAAACAAAATACAAGGTTTTTAATAAGATAATATATCATAAGAATACGCAGTACTAACCTTTTACAATATTTGCAATCATTTTGGCGAGATTCGCCATTTCCATTGTCACAAAAAATTTGCATCTGACAGCTAGCTTTCGTCGTCATATTCTAGATTAAAACTTTTCAAAGCTAATTGAAATTTAGATGTATATCTTTGTTAAGAATTCTTCTAATTGATAAACTATAGTTCGAATGCACACGTCAAGTAAGTAGGTCGATAATTGTAAAAATAAACACAAAAATCGAATGAAATTTAGATTTCAAATTCGATTTACGTAAAACATGTTAAAAATCACTAAATTCTCAGTTTGAACACTTGAAAACACGTTAACCACATGGATAATACATGGATAATTGAATTGTGATGTTTGGTGTTAAAATGCAAAAACACAATCATTTACGGCATTTTAAAACATGTGTAAATTCATCCGGCCTGTCAAACAGTTTTGCGTCGGTGTTGAATATGAACTGTCAGATTTTAACCGCGAATTACACTTTCCAGAAGCATCTAAATAGTAATAGTGTTGCCATAGATGAGAGACAATATTACCAGCTTTCCAACGGAATAAATATTGGCCAGGAACTGGTAAATAATTAAATAGTTTTTAATTGTTTACGAGTGGTACGTCATAAACGTCGAATTATTCGACGTGGGCAATCCTAGAAGAAAACAAAATGTCGAATTATTCGACATGGTCGCTCCAGAGCTTCGAATTTTGGCAGTTGGTTTTAGTCAGTGTTCGAGTTGTGAGTGTTGCCTTAATTTGTCTATAACTTGACAGAAACTTGTGCTAGGAAGCTACAAATTGGTGAGTACTCTATAATTGAATTGAGGTTTGATGTGTATATTTTTTAATTATGAATACCTTAAAGAATTATGATTTATAAGACTAGATTTACTTCCCCCATGAAATTACGTGCTGGGGTAAGTGCTACTAAACTGTATATCCACTTCCCCCTTATATTTTTGTATGGACGCAAATGTTACTAGTGATGTGCATACTACTTTAAAAAAAAACGAAAAGTAAGCTTAATTAGTACCATTAGAAATATGACAAAGATTAAAAAAATAATCAATGTTTGAAAGGAACATGGATGTAGCTTTACTTAATTATCAATATTGTAATGTTTATGAGTGGGTACATTAATGTAACAATGCTGTTCTTTCAATACCTTTATTATTATGTGTTATTTTTTAACACATCATAAAATTATTAACCTCAACACAGGCTTGTCCTAGCGAGGTTAAATATATTGCAATGAAATTTATAAAATCTACCGTATAAACAAACATTGAATAAAATAGAAGACAGTCAAATATGTACGAAGGGTTTCACATTTAACCAGAGAAAATCATAATGTATTTTCATTCCCGAAAGTTGATGACATATCCGATATTTATAACTCAGATATTGTATCTGTTTTGCCAAACCCCTTAACAGGGAGAAGAGGAGAATTCATTTTTAAAATGTCGTTAAATGGTTTTAATATTCAAAAAGAGATTTTGTATGAGATAAACTCTTACCTGTAAAAGAAATGTTATTTTTTTTTTTATTTCTAATCATTTTTAAGTTGCAAACAAAAAGTTCCACAAAGGCATTTTATGGGTTATTATTTCCACATCATAATAATAATAACGTAGTATTTATATAGCGCAGTTTTGTGATATTTCACTTCAAGTGCGCTATTTGTGTGATATTTCACATATTATTGTGTTTTGCCAAACCCCTTAACTGGGAGAAGAGACGAAATCGTTTTTAAATGTCCTTTAATGGTTTAAATATTCAATAAGAGATTTTGTATGAGATAAACTTTTACCTGTAAAAGAAATGTTATTTTTTTTTTCTAATCATTTTTAAGTTGCAAACAAAAGGTTCCACAAAGGCATTTTATGGGTTATTATTTCCACATATTATTGTGTTTTGCCAAACCCCTTAACTGGGAGAAGAGGAAAATACGTTTTTAAAATGTCCTTTAATGGTTTTAATATTCAATAAGGGATTTTATATGAGATAAACTCTTACCTGTAAAAGAAATGTTATTTTTTTTTTATTTTTAATCATTTTAAAATCGCTAACAAAAGGTTCCATAAAGACATTTTATGGTTTATCATTCCCACACATTATTGTGTCATTTTGTTATTCTAGAAAATCATAATGTATTTTAATTCCCAAAAGTTGATGATGTATCCGATATTTATAACACAGATATTATATCTGTTTTGCCAAACCCCTTAACTGGGAGAGGAGAAGAATTCGTTTTTAAAATGGTCTATAATGATTTTAATATTTAATAAGGGATATTGTATGAGATAAACTCTTACCTGTAAAACAAATGTTATTTTTTATTTTTAATCATTTTAAAGTCGCAAGCAAAAGGTTCCGCAAAGGAATTTTGTGGGTTATTATTTCCACATATTATTGTGTAATTTTTTTTATTCTAGTAACCAAAAAGATAGTTCCTATACCTATAAACATGTTAAGTTATTATTAGTAAATATTTATTATTATATAACATTGTAAGTAAATATTGTGAAAATAGTACTAATACATAAAAAAAAGTTTGTTTTGTTTTGCCCCATCACTAGCCATAAAATGTTGCACTTACCCCAATCTGCCAAATAATGTTTGATTTATGATGTATATTCCAATACATTCAATATTTTTACATAGCGAAATTGTGTGTTTAGTGCGTTTGATTGGATTGGCAACTAACATTTTTTTTTCATTTTGCCATTAATAAAAATATTGAAGTTAGATCAACTTACCCCGAAGGCGGGGTAAGTGGATCTATCAAGACTTTTTTTTTTTAAATACTGAAAAATCTAATAAAAACAGTAGATTAACATCTGGTGATAAAACCATTTGATTAAGGAATAGTTAAAATTCCTTGTATAAAAAATTGAATGCGATGGGATAATGCTGTGACATATGGGATTACTTTAAACTTCATCTATTCATTTTATACAGTGCTCTTACCCCAACTCACCTTATACCAATTGGGTCTCACTGGCTCCAGACGGGAGCAGTAGGGACACTTGTGCGGTATTCATATTTAAAAAAAGGTGATTCCGAAATGAAAAAGTTTTGGAGAACATGTTTGCTATGTGTTCTCCATCGTTTGCGGAAATATCATCAAGATGCATTACTTAAGGAATACAAATTTTCGTAATAATTTTGAGTATGACCAGAATACCTTAATGTTACCTTGCAGACCACTTATAACAGGAATGGCCAACCGGTCGATCGGCGCTGTTAGTCCAGTCGATCGCAGATCCGGCCAAGGACTCGAACCCAATAGAACCCACACCCGCACAAGAACTCTTACCCGTGGCCGGACAAGAACCCGCACAAGGGGTTGTATCATCTTGTTTACTACGTGTATCATCTTGTTTGATTTTCGTTTGATCATCTTGTTTGATTATCATCTTGTTTGATCTTGTTTGATTACTACGTGTATCATCTTGTTTGATTTTCATATGCCAATTAATGAGTTTATTGGACGAAATAACAAAATTTATTGAAGAGAGGGGTGGTGATTATCAGAAACTGTGTGATTTAGACTGGCCATGTGATTTAGCATTTTTAACAGATTTTACCGGAAAACTGAGCACATTAAATCTGGAATTACAAGGCAAGAATAAATCATTAACAGAAATTATGAAAACAGTTGCAGCATTCCAAAGTCAGATAGTTTCTATGATAGTTGTTAAGAATAGTTAGTGACATCTATGAGATAAATACTGTAGTTATTTCCATTGGTTTAATTATTCTTAGTTTATTAAAAGAGTATGCATTATATTAGAGACCTCTGTGGGAATTTTATAGAAGCTAGTCTTACCGGCCAACAAAATTAGGGCACGTGACCTCAGTGGATATCTGCTACTTATATTGTGTATTATTATTATCGTATTTTTAACAGTCTGAAAGACGGTATTTTTATAGTTTTTAGCAGTATAAAAAGGGCGATACTCAAGTATTTCCTTCTCTCGCAGTAACCCCTACCTAGAGTATAGACCCCGTATTGCACAAGGCGAGGTCCGGGCCAAATTTAGTTCTGAAAAGTGTTGATTTCATTGTTGCTCAAAAGTGTTTGTAAATAAAACGACTCTTCAGTAAAAAAAGTGTTTAACAATAAAAAGTCCACCACCCTTGATGAGATTGAAGTGACTTTGACATGGTCCTTCTAACCGGACACAAAATTGGACAAAATAACAACAAATATAAAAAAAACCAGCGGCCAAAAAACCGAAGAACAATCCAGAGCGATCCAGTCAACAAGAACAGAGCTAAGTGTCCATAATCCTTATGACCTACCATTTCCTGATTCTAAATCCTAAAGAACAATCTCAATAATTAGTTTCTAGAATCAGTTTGTTTATTGTTATCACCCATATTCAATACAATCAACAAATGCAAGTCATAGTATAATTAAAATAAATCACGGTTGTAGTCCCAACTTGCAAGTAATGAAAAACCATTGACAGGTTGAATTATTATTTGAATCTTTTAAACATCGACCGGCAAAACTGTCATCATATCGCATATGTCATTTTTAATCCCGTTGCAAGTAAAAAGCAATAGCAGGGAAGCAAATCGGAGTATATACGTTCTTGATGTTTCTATAGGAATTGTCGCCAGCGCATAGCATTACTATATATTATTTTATTCTATCGTTTTCTCTGAACAACAAGGTAACGATCGTATTTTTTGCGTTGTTGTGTGTTTTTTATTTAGTATTGTCGCCATTACTTATAAACTACGATATAGTTTGTTTTTTAATCTCTTGTTTTTGGAATTATTGTCGCGGCAGATAAGAATTTGAGATGGAGAAATTAAAAGGTTTAATCAATAAACGGTCGGTTTTAAAGGGGAAATTAACAAGGTTTAGTCAGGTTCTAAATACGTTGTCAGCTAACGAGATTAAGTTGAGGTACGACAAAATTAAAGATTTATTAGACGAATTCGAAATAATCCAATGCCAAATAGAAAGTATCGAAGACTCAAATGTAGCGGAGAATGAAATTCAGCGTGAAACCTTCGAGAACCAGTTCTTTACGATCCTGGCAACTGCCAGAGGGGCGATGGACTCTGTGGAACAAACTAAGTGTGACATTAAATTACCCAATTTAAAGCTTCAAGAATTCCACGGTGACCCAAGGACATGGAATAACTTTGTAGAAACTTTCAAGGCATTAGTTCACAATAACCAGTCACTGAATAACATTCAAAAATATTATTATTTGCAATCGTGTTTAAAGGGTGACGCAGCCAGGATAATAGCTAATTTGGAAATATCAGAATTAAGTTATCAAACGTCTTGGGAATTGTTGCATGAACGCTTTACTAATCTCAGAACTGCGGTACACAAACATATCCAAACATTGTTTCAGTTAAAAGACATGAAGATGGAAGATCAGGTCGGATTACGAAGATTAATCGACGCTACCAACGTCAATCTGAAGGCATTACAAAACCTTGCAGTTCCAGTAGAGCAGTGGGACGCGATAATAATTTACGTGATTTCAAATAAATTAGATTCCAATACGAGAAAATTTTGGGAGCAATCGCCCATTGAGGGAAAACTACCTACTCTAAAGGAATTTCTAAAATGTTTATCGTTACGAGCACAAACTTTGGAATTAATGCAAACAACGGAGAGAAAGTCTTCTGTTGGGATTAAACCTCAGATAGGATTTAATAACCCAAAAAGGGAATCTGTAGCATTTTTAACAGTAAAAAACGGAAAATGTATTTTTTGCGATAATGATCACTTAGTATATTATTGTAAAAAATTCTTAAATTTAAACGCCAAGCATGCTTTAAATGTTTAAAACCGGGCCATCTAGCTGATGATTGCAAGGTAACTTTTAAATGCAGATTGTGTAACACTGAAAGGCATAATACGCTGTTACATAAAAAGGAGTTTGAGGCGGAATCCTCAAACATGGAGACGGATGCTGGAGAGGTGTCCGTCAACAATCACTCTGCAATAGGCAGAACCGAAAAAATAGTATTGTTGTCCACGGCAATGGTTGGCATTGCTGAGGTGGATAACAGGATACATAAAGCCCGAGTCCTGCTGGATTCGGGATCACAGTCCAACTTTATCCGGAAAGATTTCGCCGAAGGATTGAATTTGGAATTTGAAAAAATAAACAAGCCAGTATCAGGAATTCACAATAATGTTACCCAAATAAAAAATAGAGTGTGTGTAAAATTGAATTCTTTGAAATTGGATTATAAAAAAAACATTTCTTGTTTAATTTTACAGGACATAACCTCAAACATACCACAAACCAATATACCTAGGAGCGAGTTCAGGCTACCTGCAGGGTTGGAACTAGCCGATTCTAAGTTTAACATCGCCGCTCCTATTGACATACTACTCGGGGCGGAGGAATTCTGGAGCATCCTGACAAATGATAGGATAAAATTGGATGCCGGACCCACGTTATAACGCACTCAGCTAGGATGGAATATATCTGGACCCACCGCTACGAACCACAGGAAAAGGCCAGTATTAGAAACTTGTAATTTGTCCTTGAATAAAATAAGCAATCAAATGGAAAAATTTTGGAAAATAGAGGAAATAGGTACATCCAAATTTCAAAATCATGAGGAAAAGGCCTGTGAAGCTAGTTTCCTGGCAACCCATACTAGAGATGAAAGGGGTAGATTCTTGGTGACTCTACCTACCCGCCCATGTATCAATCAATTAGGAAATTCGTTGGCCATGGCGGAGAAAAGATTTAAAAACTTGGAGAGAAATTTGTCTTCCGATAAAGAGTTGAAATCACAATATGTTCAATTTATGAAAGAGTATAAGGAACTAGGTCACATGGAAGAATGCGATAAGCTAGAAGGAGACCTTAACTCTTATTTTTTACCTCATCATGCCGTTCGGAAGGAGTCTAGCACGACGAGCAAACTAAGGGTTGTTTTCGATGGGTCGGCGAAAACTTCAAGTGGAATATCGTTGAATGATGCCTTGATGGTAGGACCAGTCATTCAAAGAGACTTATACACACAACTATTACGTTTCAGGAAACATCGCTACGTTATCACGGCGGATATTGAAAAGATGTATCGACAGATAAATTTGAGTGCAACCGACCGCAAGCTGCAGAAAATAGTACCTATGGCGGGAGGAGCCGGAAGATGAGCTGCGTCATTACCAGCTGAAGACTGTCACCTATGGTTTTGGACCTTCATCTTTCCTGGCTACAAGGTGTCTGCGTCAGATTGGTATGGATAATCAAAATATATTTCCTAAGGCTAGTCAGGTCATACAGGAGGATTTCTATATGGACGACCTGTTGACGGGAGACGATGACATCCAATCTTGTAAAAACTTAAAGCTTCAGCTGATAAGCTTGCTGCAATCTGCTGGTATGACCTTACGAAAGTGGAGGTCGAATGTGCAGGATTTGTCATCCGAGGCGGGCCAAGCTGGAATTGCCGAAATAGGCAATTTTGAGAAAGCGACCTCTGACAAATCCAATAATGAGAAAATCTTGGGACTAATTTGGAACAACTCCTCGGATTGCTTCTCATATAAAATAACAAAACCAACGAACCAAACTGCAAGCAAACGTAATATATTGTCATGCTGCATCTACGTTCGATCCATTAGGGCTACTTGGCCCAATTATTGTAGTAGCAAAGTTGATAATGCAAAACTTATGGCAATCAAAAGCATCATGGGATGAAGCATTGCCTAATGAAATACTAGTACCATGGAGGAATTACTTAGAGGATTTATCCAAATTAAACGAATTGAAAATCGATCGAAACGTAATGTGCAAAGACTATAATGGCCTCAAAATACATGGATTTTGCGACGCTTCAGAGAGAACATATGGAGCTTGTATCTATGCCGTAACAATGGACCCAAATGGTGAGAGACATTCTCAATTAATCACTTCCAAATCTAGGGTAGCGCCACTGAAATGCATATCATTGCCAAAACTAGAACTTTGTAGCGCAGTATTACTAGCCAAGTTAATGAGGACTGTCAAACAAGCATTGGATATAATGGAAGCGGACACCTACTACTGGAGTGATTCAACTATCGCCTTATGCTGGTTGAAAGGCCAGCCTGCCCGCTGGAACACCTTCGTTGCTAACCGAGTAGCAGAGATACAAGAACTTAGTAACCATCAAGACTGGCGTCACGTGAACTCAAATGACAACGCCGCCGATATATTATCTAGGGGGTCCCCGGCAGAGAAGTTATTGAGCACCACCACTTGGTGGCATGGACCAGAGTGGCTGATTGAAGAACCTAGCAGCTGGCCAATACCCAAAATGGAGTGCTTAAACCCACCTGAAGCAAAGGCAAAAAACGTTATGTTGGTAACTAGCGCAAGCGATTGGGACATATTTGAAAAATTCTCGTCTCTAACTAAATTAAAGCGTGTAATTGCTAACCTACTTAGATTTTTTTTTTTTTTTTTTTTTTTTTTTTTTTATTTTATTTATTTTTTTTTTTTTTTTTTACATTAACTCCACACAGGAGGCCCTGAGGAAAATAATTTCCCTCAGGGCCTATGTCATCTGGGATGCTGTGTGGAGAGTCTTTTTGAGGAGAGGAAGGAATGAACATTGGTCTTGAAGAGACCCATGTTGTAGGAAGGAGGAAACACAGAGGCCGGCAAATCATTCCACAGCCGAGCTGTTGAACACAAGAACGAGTCGAAGAAACGACCCGTTCTCATGTGACAAATGTCAACCGTGTACAAATGTTGGGCACGCGTTTGGCGTGTTTCCCGACTATGCACCGGTGCCGATTTAAACATAACTGTAGTAAACCACAATTTAAGCATACTGGTAATTTGAAGGCTGAAGAATTAGAATTAGCGTTAAAACGATTGGTTGAATCGGCTCAAAATAACTGTTTTTTTCTAGAAAGGGAAGCCTTATTAAAAAATAAAAATGTAAACAAAAACAGCCCTTTAAAATTACTTAAACCGTTTTTGCACGAGGGTTTGTTATGCGTAGGAGGCAGGTTATCTCATTCAGGGGATTTAACATTTCAGCAAAAACACCCAATAATATTACCTGCAAGGCATAGATTGACCGAATTAATAATACGACATTATCATTATATAAATTTACATGCAGGAACCCAGGCTTTGCTCGCTGAAATAAGATTGAAATTCTGGCCCATCTATGGAAAAAATACAATTAAACAAGTATTACATAAATGTATTATATGTTTTAGATTACGCCCAGTCATTGGCCAACAGCTGATGGGCAATTTACCAGCTGATCGGATCCATCCAAATCGACCATTCAGCATAGTCGGTGTCGACTATTCCGGACCGCTGTCAATCAAGGCTGGAGTCCAAAAAAGGGCTCCGATCACTAAAGCGTATTTATGCATCCTTGTTTGTCTAG
This sequence comes from Limnephilus marmoratus, assembly GCA_917880885.1. Lineage (NCBI taxonomy): Eukaryota > Metazoa > Arthropoda > Insecta > Trichoptera > Limnephilidae > Limnephilus > Limnephilus marmoratus. The sequence continues at coordinate 48,505,581 of OU862907.1, read as the reverse complement.
CCACGAAGGCGGTCCATCTAGAACTGGTAACAGATTTGTCTAGTGATGGATTTTTAAATTGTCTAAAACGTTTTATAGCTCGCAGAGGTCAGCCAAGGAGAATATACTCTGATAATGCAACTAATTTCAGGGGAACTTGTAATAGATTGAAGGAATTATATAACAGTTTGAAGGAAAATGGTGACAAGATTCAAAAATATTTAGCAAATATAGGTATTGATTGGAGTTTCATACCTCCACAAGCCCCTAACCAGGGCGGGTTGTGGGAGGCTGCTGTTAAATCTGCCAAATATCATTTATATAGGATCACCGATCGTTCAGTTTTAACCTTTGAATTATTGTACACTATAATATGTCAAATTGAGACTTGTTTGAATTCCAGACATTTGACCCCGCTATCTAATGATCCAAATGACCTAAATCCTTTAACTCCCAATCATTTCCTTATGGGCACTAGCGCTTCTATTATTCCTGAACTGGATGTTCAGAAAATACCGTACAACCGACTGGATCAATATCAAAAAATGATAGAACTAATGCAGTGTTTTTGGTCCAGGTGGAAAAAAGACTATCTCGGTGAGCTTCAGAGAAGATACAAATGGCAAATCAGCAATCAGCGATCTTTACAGAAGGATGACTTGGTAATCATAAAAGAAGACAATCTGCCGCCTGCAATGTGGCGGATGGCACGCGTTCTATCCTCTCATCCCGGTCCTGATGGCGTGGTAAGGGTGGTCACCCTCCGGACATCACAAGGGACGTTCGTACGTCCCATAACCAAAATCTGTTTACTACCCCTGGAGGACAACCTAGAACGAGCCCGGACCTCGCCCCCAGAAGATGAAGGAAGATCTCCGAAATAAAAGTAAAAAAAAACTCCAAAGAAGAAAGAAATTCCCAGAAGAAGATGAAAAAGGTCACTACAAAAAGGAAGAAACATAATGACTCGACACGGCAATCTTGGGATTTGTGATGCTCTCCTTGGTCTCTACCCTTGACCAGCTATTCATTATGTCAGCTATAATTATGCTCCCCCCCCAATGATGCAAGGAAAATGGGAAGTCCTCGGTGCAGCGTCTCATGATGGGTCAAGCAGATGACTAATCTCGGACTTCAAGACTTGAGTGTTTGTGTTGTTAAGAGTCGTTATTATGAAATTATTATTTGCATGTTATTTTAGTTGAATAATTTATAAAAGTTCAATTTTATTAATAAGTTTATTTTAGGTGCAGGTTATCAATCCTACGATATTTTTATCTATGAATTTATTTTGTTGTTTTTTGATAATGTGGAGTATTCTTTAATTATATAATGTCAGTATTAGCATTTATTTAGTAAATTTAAAAAAAAACGTAGAAAATGTTAAATGTCAATGTAAATGTTAAGGTAAATGTTAAATACTTGAGTAGTAGATGAATTATTTAGCTTTTAGATTAGTTCTATATTTTTCATTTCAAGTATACATTTGGTTTGTTAATCTGTCTGAATAATTTGTTTAAATTTACCATTAGGGTTAGATTTAGAAATGTTTTAATTTTATTTAAAATTAATCCCTTTCCCGGGGGTCTGTTAAGAATAGTTAGTGACATCTATGAGATAAATACTGTAGTTAATTCCATTGGTTTAATTATTCTTAGTTTATTAAAAGAGTATGCATATTAGAGACCTCTGTGGGAATTTTATAGAAGCTAGTCTTACCGGCCAACAAAATTAGGGCACGTGACCTCAGTGGATATCTGCTACTTATATTGTGTATTATCCCTTTATAGGACAACTTTTTTTTTTAATGATTCGCCCTTAATGGTTTTATTAATGTTTTCTATATTCATTTTGATGAACAGAAAATTTTTTTTTTTTTTTTTTATGCTCAGTTTTTTTTTAAATTTTTGATTTTTCAGCGGTCTTTTTTCTGACCGGTGTCCATTTAGTTAAAAAAAAAAAATGATCTAAAAATTTTGTTTTCATTACAAAAAGACAGGTTGGTAAGGAAAAATGTACTTTTATTTATTTGTGTTACAGGAGAATAGCTACATTGATAATTTTGACTTGAAACTGACCAGGATGCGATTCTTGTAAATTTTCTCAACATGTGCGAACTTCGGGGCGGTTGGTTAGATTTAAGACCTCTGTGCGTTATCTGAGAATGATTAGAACCCATAAGGGTGATTATAACTTGTAAACATAAAGAAATATAGACCTTTATGTTGCAGGTCTCAAAACTATCCGTTTTTAGCTTATGACCTATAAAGGGTTATTATAATCGTATTTTTAACAGTCTGAAAGACGGTATTTTTATAGTTTTTAGCAGTATAAAAAGGGCGATACTCAAGTATTTCCTTCTCTCGCATTAACCCCTACCTAGAGTATAGACCCCGTATTGCACAAGGCGAGGTCCGGGCCAAATTTAGGACTCCAGATACTAATATCTACAGCCTGTATGTCTGACGAATATCTACAGCTCATATGTTGAACTAATATCTACGAACTTCAGAGTGTTGATTAATATCTACAGAGCGTAAGTTGAACTAATATCTACAGAGCGTAGGTTGGACTAATCAGCTAAATGTGTCCAATAGTCCGATATTACGAATTTTTACATACACACTTACATAAATTAAGTTTTTTAAACTGCATACGCAATATTACATAATTCCAATATGCTACACATAATTGCAAATCCAACCTCTGCCAGTGCTAAAGATATTCGTCAACACTTTGATTCTCATAGATATTAGTCAACAGTTTGTGCTGTAGATATTCGTCAACACTTTGGTTTTCATAGATATTAGTTCGATTTTTTCAGTTTTTGGAATTCCTGTAGATATTAGTAGACGCCTCCAAATTTAGTTCTGAAAAGTGTTGATTTCGTTGTTGCTCAAAAGTGTTTGTAAATAAAACGACTCTTCAGTAAAAAAGTGTTTAACAATAAAAAGTCCACCACCCTTGATGAGATTGAAGTGACTTTGACAATAGTTGACATCGGAAAGAAAAAATTTCAACAATTTGTAAAAAAGTATGATTTTTTTACCTATAATTTCATTCCTGACCAATACACATTAGAAATTAAGACAGTGGTATCAGACTTCGAAAATCGCGTTAGAGATTTCAAGAAAATTGAGAAGTTGGTGGAATTCTTAGGTTATCCGTTTAATAATTCCATTGATCATAGTTGTATTTAAAATGGCTAAAAAAATTGCAGAAACATTTCAAATGGACCACATGATATTCAGTGGCGTAGCGTGGGTGTCAGCCGCCCTGAGCGGATGGGATATCGCATCTCGAATTTGTACACTGCGTTTAGAACACAAGGCAGGTTTTAACTTAAGATTGATTCTGCGTAAGAGTCCCAAAATAATAGTTACACACGGAACAGTCAACTTCTCAGAATTTTGCATCATTTGGCATGCAACTCACGTGTAATGTTTCACTTGGAACATGATAAATCTGTAACTTGTTATTTTAATGTGTCATTATATTCTGAACACTAAACTGGTTATTGGTGATCCCGCTATCTAATGATCCAAAGGTTTCACTCTTCTGTGAATCGTACTGCGGATTTTTAAATCTTCCCTTTGAATACTTGTATTACTGCAGTCGGGACATGAAAAAGGTTTTTGTCCAGTATGGGTAAGCATGTTAATTTTTAGATACCGTTTTGTAGCGCATGAATAGTTACAGTCGGGACAAGAAAAAGGTTTTTCATCACTGTGAGTTAGCAAGTGCCGTTTGAGCTATTTTTTCGAGAATAAGAATAGTTGCAGTCAGGACATGAAATAGGTTTTTTTCCAATGTCGATAAACGTCTGATTTTTAGATTTCTCTTCATAGTACATGAGTAGTTACACTTGGAACATGAAAAAGGTTTTTCTCCACACTGAGTCAGCAACTGACTTCTTATGTACCCCTTTTGAGAACACGTATAGTTACAATTAGGACATGAAAAAGGGTTTTCTCTTCTGTGAATCATACTGTGGACTTTTTAATCTTTGTTTTGAGGACTTGTATAACTGCATTCAGATCATGAAAAAGGTTTTACTCCACTCTGAGTAAGCTTATGAATCATAGTGGAGTAAAGTGTTGCTCCATATGGAAACCTTTGTAAAAATACTTTGTTAAGGGCTTCCTCAGTGTAGCTAATGTAAAACAAAATATGTGTTGTAAAACCATGTAGGTGTATTAAAGGTAAGACAGTTTTAAATTGTGGAGATCCGGAAGGAATGAAAAGTCGATAATAATAATAATGTTTTCCCAATTTGTTTATGAATTACAATTTAAAACAATAAAGTAAACAATATACACATGTACCTATTGCGAGTTTGAAATCTCTTGTTTTCTTTTTACCGCAAACGCGATTAAAACAAGAAAAAGGTATTTAAGCGACTTTCCAGTATTTTGCGCAATTTAATTGAGACTTTCAGGTAAAAATAGTCACTTGGGTGTTGACGTAACGTTTAGGGGGAGAAAGGTGCAGAAAAATATTACGGCGCGTTGCATGGGGGGAGAGAGGGTCAAAAATTTTAAAAAATTGCGTTACGTTATACTTGAACGCCCCCTTTACTATTTCACGATTGAAATTTTATCCTTACACTCTGAACACAAAACTGGTTTTAACCTTAGTATTGGTTATTATGTTTTCATGCCAGCAAATTTCTCTAGATTTTTGCAGCATATTAGAATTGAAGACTCCACACGGAACTCTGTTATTTGTAGCTGTATGGCTCAATCGGTCAGCATTCCCCAAAAATTCTGTTATTTTATTGTCGTTCCTAGCTCTTACTATTGATTTCTTGGGGATTTCCGTGAAATATTCCTCGCTTTTTCCCTGTGTCATTCTCATTTCTTTCGTACATTGTGATTGACGGGAACTCGCGAAGGAAATTATCACCTATCGATTGTTGAAACAGCTGTTATTCTGTTAGTGTTTTTAAAAGTGTTTTAATTTTGAGGATAATATTTTTTTTTTACATATTTGACTAGCTAGAAATGTTTTTTATATTTAAGGAAGTCAAAATTTGTGTTTTGAATTTCTCAAAAAAAAAACTAATGGGGGGGGGGGGGGTGACACCCGTTTTCCGCCCCGGGTGCCACCCATGCTAGCTACGCCACTGGATTCAAGTACATATTACGAGATACTAACAGACCCGGCCACACGTTGCTCTGGCTAACAAAATACAACGCCATTACCCAATCTTTATAAAGTCCACACCACCCGCTTGCCAGCTGCCCGCTGCCTGCATTGAATATTTGAATTTATCGGCTTTTCTCTACTATAATAAGCATGTATTATACATATATAAACTAATTAACTCGCCACTAATTATACAATGCTTGCAATGCAACACTGGATATTTGAAAAGGGAAAATCAAATACCTACTTACTCTAGGACATCTATTTTCCAATTTCTTCCGTAGAACGAATTTCAAAAGTGACTATAGTACGGGCCGCCAGCCGTTTTAAATCGCACAAAAATATGTTTTCTTTGAATTTCTCGGCTTTTCTCTAATATTATTTACATGTTTTATACATAAAAACATTCTTCTTCAATCATTCTATCTTTTGGTGAAAACCGTATGAAAATCCGTTGCGTAGTTTAAAAGATTAACGCGCACATACATTTTGAGCGACTTCATTTTATACTGTGTAATGATGATGATGATGATGATTAGACAAAGGAAAATCATAATAAAAACCGGTGATTATTAAATTGCATATGAACCGGTCCAATTTTGTACAGAATTACTCGTCACCCCACCAAGGTTTTTTTTTTTGAAGAACCGGTTTCAATAGATATTAGACAAATGAGCGGTTCTAAAGCGGGTCTCTCGTAACCGGAACTTGAAGTGACAAGACTAATTCGGGTTCCAGCCATCGAACCATGTTCAAATTCGGGAAATAGAGCAATTTTTTGATTGGTTGCTTTTCCAAATTATCTTAATTTTTTTTACACATCTTTTAACTGGATCCAAATATAACCTGTTCCACAAATAAATATTCCAGTGACAGCAAAGGAGCCGGTTCAATTAACAAAGACATGAATTAAGACCATCTCTCATTAAGTCTCTTGTCTATGACATCATTTTCCTTAATCTGTCATCGTCATCAGCACTTATTAATATGTTTTACTTATCCCGTGGAAGCTGTAAGTCAATTAATATCCCGTGAGCAGTTATTTTATTACTTCGACGTAATTCCCACAGCAAGCGTAAGACGAATGTCGGTTGTTTTGTCAAACTGAACGTTCATGGTAATGTGTCTAATGCGGAGTGCGCTATCATATTGATGAGTTGTATGTCTGAAATATATCAAAACACCAGAATCATAAATAAGTTTACCGGAAATGAACCTTGTGACCTCGGATTATGGTTTCATTAAGTCCGAACCGGAGACAATCTGCGATGAAGAGAATCCAACATCACATTGTGATGCAATATTGGAGTGCGGAATTGTCAAAAAGGAGACAGAAGATGCTTGTGTCATTAAATGTGAACCGGGGACCCTAGCAGCAGGGGAATATGGGCAAGAACGGGGCGCATGCTCTGAAATAGATATTGACTATCCTGACATTAAAAAGGAATGTTTCGTTCGTCTGGAACAGATCGACCAAAGCCGAGGTAAGCTATAAACTTATTCTTCCGGTGCCCTCTCGCTTCTGAGGTTAATTTACCTGCAAACTGCAGCTCGGAGCAACTAAGCGGGACTGCACTTATACCGATTGTAATATGTCACGTAGATTTAGATGTCATGAGGTAATTTTATTACCACGACTTCCATCAATCTACCCCAGAACTTGTATCGGGTTATTTTACAATTGACTCCCCCATTATTCGACTTATATTCGATTTTTTTAGTTAGTTCAGTATTTGGCCATTAGCAAATTCATTCTATCCACGTCACTCATTGTGTTCAGGATATTTTAAGTATGTGTGTACGAAATTCAAATTTCTGAAGCATTTAAATCTCCCATCTCAATACTTACTTCAAATTTTCATCAATTTCATGCCTTACTGAAGAATGGAAATATAAAATTTAATACAAAAACGGAAATACAAAATAAAATAAAGCGAAGATCAAACTTGTTTTCTACACATCGTTTTTGATAAATGTTGTTGAAGTTATCTTCTTTTATTTAATCCAATTACTGGGTAATTTCATCAGAAATTGTGCACGAACGAATCCGTTTTCTTGCTTATATTTAACTCGCGGGTTTAATGGTTTAACGCATTGGTGCTCAAACGGTCGATCGCGAGAGCTTTTTGAGTCGATCTCGAGAAAAATTTGCCGATGTAAATAATCTATTCACAGTTTTTGTTTTAGTTGATCCTCGATTGGGCCTCAATAAGACGGAGGCGTCTACTAATATCTACAGGAATTCCAAAAACTGAAAAAATCGAACTAATATCTATGGGAATCAAAGTGTTGACGAATATCTACAGCTCAAACTGTTGATTAATATCTATGAGAACCAAAGTGTTGACGAATATCTACAGTACTGTCAGAGGTTGGATTTGCAATTATGTATAGCATATTGGAATAACGTAATATTGCGTATGCAGTTTAAAAATCTTAATTTATCTAAGTATGTATGTAAAAATCCCTAATATCGGACTATTGGACACATTTAGCTGATTAGTCCAACCTACGCTCTGTAGATATTAGTTCAACATACGCTCTGTAGATATTAATCAACACTCTGAAGTTCGTAGATATTAGTTCAACATATGAGCTGTAGATATTCGTCAAACATACGGGCTGTAGATATTAGTATCTGGAGTCCAATAAGACCGCCTATTTTCATGCCTATTTGTATATTATTTGTTTGTAGCTTATATTGTCAATGGTTGCATATTTTAATTATTTGTTTACTCTATCCTAATCCATGGTATATGACGTCACAAGTCCACATAGAAAAAAATCGTCTAATTATTGCATATTCATGGTGAAATATTGTCAAAAATTGCCCCCTTGAAAAGCCCGAAGTTATCGATCTAGTTTCTAGTGTGTGGTTCGGTTTATTTATGAGTCAGTCGTGGGTGGTTTGGTATATTTATGAGTCAGTCAGTCCGAATTGTAACTTGAAAGCTGTACGAAGTTTATTAATGAATAATAAAAAATGAGCGCGGTGAATAGAAGTAAAACGTATGATTTTATTAACGATAGATTGTTAGGAAGATTTCTTATTTTTTATGGTGAAGGATAAGTGCATTTGTCTCATTTGCCGTCCGTCAGTTGCAATACCTACGCATGGGAACTTAGAGAGGCATTATAAATCCATTCATAAAACTATGAATAGGATTTCCCGCCACAGAGTGAATTAAGAAAACGAAAAGTATGGGATTTCATTTTAAAAAAGAACAAACGTTGTTCACAAGACCAGCCAAACAATCAAAAGCTGCAACGATCGCGTTAAAATTTCTCATATATTGGCGAAATACAAGAAACTATTTGAAGATGGAATGGTTGTGAAGGAAGCATTTATTGAAGCGGGTGAAACTTTATTTGGAAATTTCCACGTGTTAAACCGTCCATGAGTTCCAAGTACAAAAATAGCAGGAAAACCAAATGTGTTTTAAGTGTAGTATCAATTGAATTTCAAAAAATATCCATTTATTTGGGTGTAGTATAAATTAAAGCTGAGGACTCGCGTGCAGATTAAGTCTTACGTTAAAACCAGTTTCATGTTCCGAATGATCTGTCAAAATTCCAGTAGTGCTGACGCATTTCGAAGAAAATCGTTATAATATTTAGAGTTAAATTTTATTTCAAACCATTCTTCAAAATTAGTAATTAGTTGGAAAACCGTACGCGTGTTATGAGAGTAATAGTAATTAAAGCTGGGCAGCAACAAGATTCAATCTTAATTTAAAACCAGTTTTGTGATCAGAATGTAAAATTTCAGTTGCGGGATTCATCTGCTGACACATTTTGAAGTAAAAGATTCTCTTATTCGACGTGCAGTTATAAAATTCTAGTTGCAGACTATTTATATGCTGCCAGAATAAAGAAAAACCAATTTCATCTTCGAGTAGTTTTAATTCGCCGCACACAGATTTAATTTAAACTAGTTTTGTGTTCAGAATGTAAAAGTCGAGTTATGGATTCATCTGCTGACACATTTCGAAGAAAAACATTCTCTTATTCGAAGGGCAGTTATAAAATTCAAGTTGCAAACTATTGCCAGAATCAAAGAAAAACCATTTTCATGTTCTGAATGTAGTTTTAATTCACCGCATACAGATTTAATTAAAACCAGTTTTTTGTTCACATAATAGCGACAAATTAAATAACAAGTTGATTCTTCGTGTATCCGGTGAAGCTTTGCATGCCATGTGCTGCAAAATTGTAAATAGTGTGTAATTATTATTTCGGGACTCTTACGCAGAAGCAATCTTAAGTTAAAATCCTATTACATGGATTCCATTCTCGATTTCTGAGAGCTGTTATAAGTTTGTAGTAGAACATAAACATGATTTTTATTGGAAGAATACTCGTCACACGTGACATAAAAGTCGCAATATAAAAAAAAGGATTTCTACCCCCCCCCCCCTCCCCCACCCCGGCGCTTGAAAATCTGCGGAGAGTCGATCGATCGGAGTCTAATAATAGTGAGGTAGATCGCCAGCAGTTCAAGTTTGAGCACCCCTGGTGTAACGCAATTGGCTGTCCATTTTCCCCATAATTTTCATGTTTTTTTTTTTATATTTGACCCACTTCCGCCAGCTTGCCCTTATTAGTGTTCGGGGTCTACAGTTTGATACATACCCAATAGAATAGACTTGGTCAATATAAAATATTACTTCTTCAAACACATAAAAATTATTTTGTTGTACTATTTTAATTCAAAATGTGTAAAAGACTAAGTTACAATCACCTTTATTTAATATGATGAAAATTTATGAAAATGGTTGAAACTAAGCATTTTATGGTTTGGATTACAAGATAATATATAGTCGCTTGCATGACCCCGAAAACTCAAAAGTTTAAGTTATTTTGCGTATTATGTTTTTGCTGCAAACAGGTAAATGGTACCTATTTATTTTATTATTTTTTATTTATTAGAGATAATATATTACAAAATTATTACATACAATTTATAATACATTACTCCCAATGAGTTTAATAAAACTCATTTCGTGAAGGACAACATTATACATCTAAAGGAAAATTATTTTTACATAAGAACACGGAAATCAATGAACAATATATAGATTTTTAAATGGATTAGACACACTTGATACAGGTAATTGAATAATATATAAGAGTTACAAAGGAAGACAGCTAAATTCGTCACTGGTTAATAAAGTTGCTGAGAAAATATCCTTTTAGAGCCTTTGCCAATATTTTTTTGTTTGGTTCTGGTAGTTTTAGGACATTAGGTAATGCGTTGTATTGCGCATTAGCCGTACATGTACAGTCAATTGAACAATGGCACGAGTTTCACTATATGCCTAATCTATTAGCTGTTGAGTTATTATCCAATGTTCAGTTTCCTCAAAAACCTACATAAACATTCACTTTATCACAGTTGGTTGAAGTCGTTCATGGTAATATATTATAATAATACAGATATACAACTTTTTTCCACTTTAATTTTATTGACTGTAACCGGTTTAAGCTCGTTAGAGCACTGGTACAAATTATTCTTAGTTTACGGTTTATATACATAACATATTGGGGAGGGGGAGAGGGGTGGATGTACAAGGATCTTAATCAATTATATTAATTACTTTTTTACTAAGTTGCTTTAGACTGTCCAATTTCTAAATATTTTGGTTATTCCAGTAGGCTAATTACCTTGGGTTTGTAGCTCACTTCAATATTGTTTATGTAAAAACTTTACTAGTAATATGAATTATTCATGACCTAATTTTATTCTCAAATCATTATTATATTTATGATGCATGGGTTTTTTTTCGTACATGGTACATGGAATTAAAATAAAAACAGCTGAAGTTTGCAGGGAAACGTATTTTTAAAATTTTCCAAGTTTCCAAGAATTAAATAACAACATAATAATTTCTTTATTTTCTACACAATAAATGCAGTAATTATGTTTACAAGTGTTTTCGCTAGAGGTTTTATAATATCCGGCAAATCACTTTTGTATAATTATAATGGCAACAAAATGTAGTTTGGTAAGAAAACACCCACGGGAGAAAAAAATGGGCAGATTCATCTGGGATGTAGTTCCTTGCAAGATGAGATCACCATCTGAGATGTAGTTAACTTTTTTACACTGAATTACTGCGAATGTGAATAGCTTTCAATTATGCGATGCGATGAAAGAGCGCGATGCGAGTACCTCATACCCGCGGCGCTGCGTGTGAACATTCTGACGTTTTTGGGGGATCCACAGGGGAGAGTGGAAAGGAGCAATTTGTTGCCACAGAATAAGTAGTCCTTTCTAAAAATACAAAAATAACTCACCGAGTTGTCAGCTATAAGCGGCGTGAACACAAAATAATGAATAAAAACAATATTTTAAAATAACGCTCGTACACAATGACATATTATTGTACACTCTATAATGTTATTTTTAACTCCTGCACCAAACTCATTTTAGTTTTTCTACCTCTGTTACTAACAAATAAATAAAGTTTGGAAAAAATATACAAAATACCTATGCATTTAAATGTAATTCAGTTAATCTCACAAATGTTATTCATATTTACAAGAAGAAGACTCTATACGATTATCATAAGATATGTGAAATACTCTAGTCTGACGCACATGTATGACATCCGTGAAGCTCTGCATCATTGTTGAAACAATCGCCATACTGTCGTTCCTGTGGAAAACACTATCCACCTGAACAATGCACTGGGTAATGTGTTTGTCAAGTAACTTCAATTCATCGGGGGTGGTGGACTTTTGTATTGTAAAACACTTTTTAATATAGAGTCGTTTTTATTTAAAATCACTTTTGAACAACAAATGAAATCAACACTTTTTATAACTAATTTTGGCCCCGACCCCGCCTGGGGCAATAAGGGAACTGTACCCTAGGTGTCGATTAATGCGAGAGAGGAAGTATTTTGAATAACACCCTTTTTATACTGCTAAAAAATGTAAAAATACCGTATTCAGGTTTAAGAATATACGAAAATAACAATAAACAATGGCAATCGGCACCTACTGAGTCACGTGGTCTATTTTATTTAGTCGGTAATACTAGCTTCAATAAAATTCACCCAGATATCTCTAGTATTCATTATCTCTTAATAAACTGATCAAAATTATATCAATGATTACCTACAGCAATCATCCCATAGATGTCACTATTCTTAACAGTGTTATTTTCTTTTATTCTTGTTCCACGTGCAATTGTTTTGATATATTCAGAGTCTTGGCTTCGATTAGAGATTCCAATACTTAAAATTAGAATAACAGTAATTTTTGAAAAGTAGAGGAGGGATATTGCAGCTGTTACGTACCGTACAATCCCTTAGTTTCTCTTATCTGTGGTACAATCACTACATCTTTATTCAATTATATTTTGTTTACCTTATAATCGAAATATTATAAATGTTTTTTAAATTTGATTAAACTCAAGGGTAACGAAATAATTCCACCCACGGGGGAGGAGTCGATAACACTTTAACACTCAATTTTTCTGTGACAATTAAGTAAAATTTGTTTAAACGTGAATTATTTTCAACATGCAATTTGATTGGTATGGGTACCTCTGCCTCGGTAACCATTTATTGGATGGCCAATATCCCTGCCATAGGTCACCAACAGTGGTTCGCCAAGTTAGTTGCTTTAGCAGGGGTGCCCGGGTTCTTAGGGTGAGGTTCGTCTATATGTTGGTGGCGAATGCATTCGATCAACTACTGCATGGCGGGCCGGATCGTGAGAGACTGCTGGAGACCGACATAATCTAGACCTCTCGAGCTGGACTCTCGACCCATCACCTTGCACCGCAAGTGGAAGGGATGAATTCGTTCATTTCTCACTCCTGGACAAATTGGCATCCAGATTCCTACACACCCCTTTTATATTTTTCCTTCCCCGAAATCCCACTCCTTTCTTTACTTAAAAGATCCTCCACACAGCATTCCTCAATGACGACACAGTCCTTAGAACTTATTTTTTTTCCCTTAGGGTCTCCTGTGTGGAGCTACTGTAAAAAAAATCAGTAATCCATTTCCAGGCTCTACATGAAATATCGTATTTTCGATGTGTAGTTAATCCGTGAATTATTCTCAATACCATTAATAATTTAAATATTGTTTTTCAGAATTTGGTTTGCCGAAATCATCAAATCAGCATTTAGTCACAGAAAAGAAATTGTTTTCCTCTCCGACTTGTGCCTACAAGTGCGGGGATAAAAGCAATCTCGCTCGTCACACAAGAATCCACACTGGAGGGAAACCATTCTCGTGCTCAGAATGCATGTTCAGGTGCATATTTAAAAGTGATTTAGTTAAACATACTAGAATTCACACTGGAGAGAAACCATTCTCGTGTCCCGAATGCTCATATAAGTGCAATCGGAAAAGTGCGCTGGCCCTACATAACAAAACCCACACTGGAGAGAAACCTTTTTCCTGCTCAGAATGCTCCCATACGTGCCGTCAGAAAAGCAATCTGGTGTTTCATATTAGAACCCACACTGGAGAGAAGCCATTGTCGTGCTCGGAATGCACTTACAGGTGCATACGAAAAAGCGATTTAGTTAATCATTCTAGAACCCACACTGGAGAGAAACCATTCTCGTGTCCCGAATGCTCATATAAGTGCATTCGGAAAAGTAGACTGGCCCGACATAGCAGAATCCACACTGGAGAGAAACCATTATCCTGCTCAGAATGCTTTTATACGTGCCGTGAGAAAAACAGTCTTGTGTTTCATATTAGAACCCACTCTGGAGAGAAACCATTCTCGTGCTCGGAATGCTCATACATGAGCAAACGAAAATGTGATTTAGTTAAACATACTAGAACCCACACTGGAGAGAAACCATTCTCCTGCTCAGAATGCTCTTATACGTGCAGTGCGAAAGGCAATCTGGTGTCTCATATTAGAATTCATACCGGAGAGAAACCATTCTCGTGCTTAGAATGCACATACCGGTGCACACAGAAACATAGTTTAGTTATTCATACCAGAACCCACAAATAATGGATAAAAGCTATTATTTTGTCCTGAATGCTCATATAGGTGCAATCAGAAAAATAACCTTGTCCGTCATACCAGAACCCACACTGAAGAGAAACTATTCTCTTGCTCAGAATGCACTTACAGGTGGCGTCAGAAAATCCATCTGGTGCCTCATGTTAGAACCCACGCTCGATATAAATCATAATGCATATTATTTACAGTGATCGATCATTGTAAATATGCAATATGATCAGTGATCAAAGTATTATACAGGTGGTATAAAAAGGATTTTGTTAATCATGCTAAAACGCAAACTTCTTTATTCCACACTGAAGAGAAACCATTATCGTGGTCGGGAGGCACTTTCAGGCCGAACAAAGTTGAATATTCATGCTAGAACTCACCGTGGAGAGAAATCGTCATCGTGCAAGGAATTTTAACGTGGTGGCTTTAGTTGTAAATATTACCATTGATGATTTAAATCTGACTCCATTGGCACTACGTCAAAATACACGGGTTTTAAATAACAAAGAGGGTAGTTATAAACTTGGTTAATTTATAGCACGGTAGTTTACAATGAATACAAATATTTATAAGCGTCCTGTCGTGAGAGTTTCAAAATTGCAAGTAATGTCAATGTTTTGAGTTTCAAAATTGCAAGTAATGTCAATGTTGCTACCCCAGCAGTGTGGTCAGCCGAAATAATAGAGTTTCGAGTACCTGGCTACAGAATGGTCGTTAAAATATCAACCACTATGTCATTTAAACATAAATTAATGCTTTCTATAAATCATTTTGGTGAATTTTAATTTGAAATGTGAACCCATTTGAAAATATATTTATTATGATGTACATTTTCTTTGAAAATAAAAGATATAAAATGAAATTATGAAAAAAGATAATTGAAAACACGAAATATGACAATTTTATGTCATGTCTTTTTTTATGCCTTTTTTACTACCATGTTTTTGACAAATATAAAAGTAACACATAATGGGTTTTACGCGTGATTCGCAAGTTCACTGAAAAATGGCGCTGCACAAATCATTTATAGCTTGTGGTTAGGCATTACAATATGTTTATTTTGTTTGTTCTAAAATTTAAATAAATATATTTATATCACAAGAATGGTAGTTATGTACTCTTTGGATTTAACAGAGACACCTGAAATACCTTGAAAATAGTATTCGAACAAGTGAACAACAGTCATCTGTTGTTTTGGAAAATTTTGCTATTTTATTTAATTATTATGAAAACTAACTAGTTGTGTAAGGTTGACAACTAACTACTTGCGCAAGTTTTAAGTCACAAAAGGATTGCACTGATTGAACTTAAATATTGATTGGAAGAAATTACGGAGGCCTCCAACTACAAAACAAGGTTGGTGGATCTGTTATTTTCCATGGAGTAAAGTTGTCGGATTTCCATTCCTTGTGATATTTTGTCCGCGCAAGTAGATTTTCATATTTGGGTATTAAACCCAGAGGGTCTGGGGTTATTTACACACCTCAGGCTCGCATATTATAATACAGCTTGCCAAATATCAGTGTGTAAAGAACAAGTTGCTGATGCCCTTTATTAAAAATGAGGTTTATTTTAACATAAATTCGACACAGGAGGCTATGAGGAAAATAATTTCCCTCAGGGCCTATATCATCTGAGATGCTGTGTGGAGTTTTTTTGAGGAGAGGAAGAAATGAACATTGGTCTTGAAGAGACCCATGTTGCAGGAAGGAGGAAACACAAAGGCCGGTAAATCGTTCCACAGCCGCCAAGACATACAAATATGAAGTGAAAAGTAAATAGACAAATTGGAATAAGTTAAAGTTTTCCACTCGGGTTAAAGATCAGGTCGGTATTTGTGACAGCGGCCTGAAATCTACAAAGGTCAACCACAAGTACTCTCGTCTGTCGCGTGTTAATCTGGTTGGTGTTTCGCAGCTCAGTATATTATATCTCGAATGTTGTAAAATGTGATATATTCTTATAATAAATAAAAAAAACAATTAAGGGGTTTAGGTATGACTTGGTCAATATAAGACGAAGCGCGGCGGTCAGTTCCAATTTGTTGAAGAAATGTCACCAGAAACAGAAAATTAGAAGTGCAACAATTTGTTTAACTTCGGAATAGAAATGGAACGAAAATATTGTGCGCAAAATACAATATTACTTTGGAAAAGTGGAGCACGAATGGCATTTTGGGGGGACACAAGTTACAATGACATATTCATAGACAACGAACAATCGAAGAAAATAATCATATATGACAGTGCCTACTTTTAATAATCATTTAAATAATGCACATTCAAGTAATATTAATACGACATAATAAGCGAAATTTTCAGTCAATATTGAAACCTCAATCGATTGTGTAACAAATTCCTCTCATGAACAAAAATGTGATCGTTCGACTTTTGGTGTAGTATTTCTTTACACACATATGCTTTAAAAATTTTGTAATTTGGCATTAAAAAAACTAGGGTAAAATTGCGATGTTTTATTTTATTTTAATACCTGAAATATGCATAATGGCCAAATTCAACATATGTGAAATTAGAATACCAATTAGTAAGTATATCAGACAAAGTGAAAGTCATACAAACTGGAGTAAACTAAATACATTCTGTGCAGAAGACACAGTTTTATTTATTTAATATTTTTAAAACCGCACATTTATAACATAGCGGTCCATAAAAAATGTATGTCGCGTTTTTTAAAGTTACTAAAATACCTAAACAAAAAATGGCATTATTTTCAATTTGCGGTAACATTTAGGAGGCGAGAATGGGTAACGTCGCCCCGGGAACCTTTATTGGATAACCAACACCTCTGCCATAGGTCACCCCAAGTGGTTCGCTACGTTTGGTGATTTAGCAGGGGTCCCCGGGTTCATGGGGTGAGGTTTGTCTAGGTCTTGGAGGCGGATGACCAGGACACACAGAACTCCAGATTCCTACCCATCCGTTAAACCCTTTACCTTCCTAGAACTCTCCTCTCCTTCCTTTCCTTAAAAAAAACCTCTACACAGCATCCCCAAAGATGATATAGGCCCTGAGGGAAATTGATTTTCTCAAGGCTTCCTGTGTGGAGCTCATGTAAAAAAAAAAAAACATAATTTCTTTCATTTTATAGTAACTTTTGAACGTATCAGTTCACATTTAGCGTTCCTGTTCCACAATTTTTTTAATAATTAAGCAGTGTGACCGCACTCCTATATCATTACTTCAAGGAACGGCGGCACGTTATTTTTCGGATAAACATATTTGTAGATGAGGCCAAAATACCAAATCAAACTGAAAAACTATTATTTAAAAAAAATCATAAAAGAAATATGATTTATGATGTACGATTATGTACTACTTTACTTGTTTGTGTTTTAAATGTTTAAATATAGGCCATAGTATATTTTTTCATAATTTTAGATGCAACCTTTGCAATTATTGTGATTTAATAATTAGTATAAAAACAAAATACCTAATTTAGTTTGCATTTGTTAAATAACATCACAAATTTGTTTAACATAATCTTTTTCAGATGAAACGCGTTTGAAAAACTGTCTACGTTCCTTCTAAATCATTAATTACCTAACACTACGGTACGCGCGCCGTGGAGTATTAATTCTTCAATGGAGTATATTCTACTCGGTTCAAACACACAAATAAATATAGCAGCAAATATCCGTAGGTACTCATTAGATATTAACTAAACCCTTTGGGGAAAAACTCGGTTGTATTTTGGCCTCAAATAAAGTTTCATGCGAAAAAGGTCTCGCAGCTCGCAGCCGTTCCTCCCAATTCTCCCAATGCATGTCATCCCGGTCATCCGTTGTCTTCTACGGTTTTCAAAACGTCAAACTTTATAAATACCGTCAAATCATTCAATCTCAGCGTTGCAAACTCTACTTATTTTTGTGGAGATCTACGTATTTTAGGTCTTTCCTGCACACTACGAACTTATGTAGGCCCATAATCTATGTATTTTTTTTTTAATTGTACAAATTTGCAAAATAACATAACTCATGCTGAACAGCTGAAGCAGCATATTTTTCGTAACTTTACCAGACGCGGACTCCAACAAACGTTGCGTTTCATACGGAGACGTCTACTAATATCTACAGGAATTCCAAAGGAGGCGTCTACTAATATCTACAGGAATTCCAAAAACTGTAAAAATCGAAGTAATATCTATGAGAATCAAAGTGTTGACGAATATCTATGCGAACCAAAGTGTTGACGAATATCTACAGCACTGGCAGAGGTTGGATTTGCAATTGTGTATAGCATATTTGAATAACGTAATATTGCGTATGCAGTTTAAAAAACTTAATTTATGTAAGTATGTATGTAAAAATCCCTAATATCGGACTATTGGACACATTTAGCTGATTAGTCGAACCTATGCTCTGTAGATATTAGTTCAACCTAAGCTCTGTAGATATTAATCAACACTCTGAAGTTCGTAGATATTAGTTCAACATATGAGCTGTAGATATTCGTCAGACATACAGGCTGTAGATATTAGTATCTGGAGTCATTCCAAAAACTGAAAAAATCGAACTAATATCTATGAGAATCAAAGTGTTGACTAATATCTACAGAGCAAACTGTTGATTAATATCTATGAGAACCAAAGTGTTGACGAATATCTACAGCACTGCCAGAGGTTGGATTTGCAATTATGTATAGCATATTGGAATAACGTAATATCACAACAATAACAATACGGAGAGTGTACCTACACGCATTATTTTTATCCCAATAAAATCATCTAAAGTAATCGCAAAAAGTATTAAAATCAAAGTGTTTCACTGAATTATATTAAATTAATACTGGCTAAAAGTATACGAATCATCAGAACAGTATATAGTGCATTTAAAGTGTATAAAAGAACGATTAGTGCAATCAAGTGACAGTTCTTATAAGCCCCCCCTGCGCCCGCACCTACACCGCAGCCGGCGACAGTACTTACAAGCCTTACCAAAAATCCAGGGGTATACAACTGTTTTAATCGAAGTAAAAAAAAAAATAATTTAAAATGGCTCTAAGTTACAAAGCTTCGCAGTACATTACCAAAGTAAATGCCATAATCAGTGGATTGATCTCAATTGTTCACGATCCAAACAATAAATTTTCGAAAGAAAATATAGTAAAAATAATACCAAAAACTACCGAACTAATTAATGGCTACAATTGGTGAATTGGGAGTTGATTTTGGAGTAATGCAAGGCGAATTGAATTCAATGAAAAATAATATGCAATTCACGACGCCAATCGGGACTAATCCGAAGGACATAAATATGTGTGATATTGTTACCGAGATGGAAGAGAGGGCAATCAGATCCAAAAATGTCATATTGTATAACGTTCCTAAGAGCTTGTCAGAAGAAAAGGTTGTCATCATTACGGAAGATAGAGACAAAATTACTTCGGCTATAAAAACCATCGACCCCTCATTAAATCTAATCAACGTCAAAATATTCCAACTTGGTGCCAAAAAAATTGCTAACAAAAATCGTCCAATTAAAGTGGAATTTACTGACAATATTGCCCCGAGAACTCTCCTACGTAATAGCATAAAATTTAAAGACGGCATCAAGGCCAGTAATGACTTAACTATCCTCCAACGTAACCAATTAGTGGAGCTGAGAAAGCAATTATTGTACCGTCAAGAGAATGGTGAACCAAACCTAACCATTAAGTACATTAACTCCAAATCAACTATTGTTTCAACTATTCCAAAAAACGACACAACCAAAACAAATTGAAGTGCTATAACCAAAATGTCAGAGGCATGAAAACTAAACTTAAGGACTTCAAAATACATGCCCCGACACTGCAACATGACATTCTCATTCTAACGGACACCTGGCTGGAACCATCAATTAACTCTGCTGAGCTTGGTCTACCCCATCATCATATTTACCTGTCTGACAGAAGTCAACATACCAGCTCTAAATCTAGAGGCGGTGGTGTCATGATAGCTGTCAACAAGGACGTCCCTCAAAACTTCTGAAAACCAAAAATTGTAATGTGGAGCAAGTTTACATCTTACTAAACGGTAAAAATCAAAAAATATCATAGGCAGTGTTTATATTCCACCGTCATCGGATATAAGTGTATACAAGAGTCATTTTGAGGATATTGAACAACTGTCGTACAAATTTCCAAACAGTAAAATCACTATCATCGGTGACTACAATTTACCAAAAATGAATTGGGGCACCCGTGACAATTCTACAGTATCACAAAACTCTAGCTTATCTGAAACAGAAAAAGAAATAGTTGAATTTTGCGATTTCCTTAACCTAGTTCAATTAAACAATGTAAAAAATGACAATAATAGATTAATTGATCTTGTTCTTTGTACCGACATGGCAACTGCGGTTGATAAGTCACTCGACTCAGTTCTTACCCCTGATTCTCATCACCCACCTTTAGACATTACTATACTATGTAACCCTATAAAATGCCAAATTAAAAACCAGACGCATTTTCCCAACTTTAATAAAGCCAATTATGTTGCAATACGCGATTATCTACATAACACTGACTGGTCTATATTAGAAGGAGGAAACCTTGATGAAAATATTAAAGCTTTTTATGACCACCTATATAAAGCCATAGAAAAATTTGTTCCGATTAGTTATAAATTATCTTCAAATTTCCCTAGCTGGTTTAGCAAGGACGTCATTAACATAGTAATAGAGAAGAAAAAAGCCCATAAAATATACAAAGTAACAAGAAGTCTTTCTGATTTTAAAATTTTTAGCAAGCTTCGAAAAGATTGTAATAAATTATCAAACATTTGTTATAATAATTATATTAAGAATGTTGAATTTTCGATTGTTAACAATGTAAAACATTTAACTATTGTAAATCCCAAAATAATAATAACCTTGGCATACCAGAAACTATGCACTACAAACAGAAATCTTCCTGTAAAATCAATGAAATTGTCAATTTATTTGCAGACTTTTTTAAGGATGTGTATGAAACCGATATCCCTGATGAAGACATTCCAAACTTCGAGTCAGATATAAATTTACAACTATCTCAGATACATATTGAGATTAAAGAAATTGCAGTATGTATCAAACTACTGGAACCTAAATCTTGCTCAGGGCCAGATAAAATTCCCCCCGTATTTCTTAAAAACTGTGGGGCTAGTGTCAATTACCCATTGTACCTACTATTTAATCAATCACTTTTATCTGGCAAGTTCCCGCAAATATGGAAAAATAGCTTTCTCACTCCAATATTTAAAAGCGTAGACAAGTCTTTAGTCGAAAATTACAGACCAATATGCATACAATCATCGATACCAAAAATTTTTGAAAAGTTAATTCTTTAAAAAATATGTTCTTGCATAAAATTTAATATCTCGTCATTTCAACATGGTTTTATCTCTGCACGATCTACTTTAACTAACCTTACACTGTACGAAAATTTTATCTCGCTAATAGAGAACAAATTGACTCAATTTATATGGATTTTAGTAAAGCCTTTGATAAGGTTTGCATTAAAATTCTTATAAATAAATTATCTCAACTAGGAATAAGTGGTAAATTGTTATGCTGAATTAGGAATTATTTATCAAAACGTATACTAACTGTCTCTATTAAGGAACAATTGTCTTACGAATTTGAAGCAACTAGTGGTGTGCCTCAGGGTTTGCACCTTGGTCCAATATTGTTCATACTATTTATAAACGATGTCACTTCCATATTCTCTGATGTTAACATATTATTATTTGCTGATGACATGAAAATTTATAAAATCATTAAAAATATATACGACTGCTTGTCCCTTCAATCCAATTTTGTAAAATTCGCAGAATGGTGTACCATTAATAAACTTACACTTAACATTAAAAAATGTCAAATCATGAGTTTCTTTAGAATAAAAAACCCCATCAAATACAGTTATTCACTTAACAATCACAGTTTAATGTCAGTATCTGTAATAAGGGACCTCGGAATAACCTTCGACACTAAACTACTATTTACTAACCACATTGATATCATTACTAATAAAGCTGTGAAAATGCTGGGTTTCATTCTAAGACTATGTAAAGATTTCAAAAACATTCATACATTTAAATGACTATATACAACTCTGGTTAGGAGTCATTTGGAGTATAATTCCCCCATATGGAACCCTTTCTACAAAAGTCACGCAAACTCCATTGAAAAAATCCAACGCAAATTTCTCAGATCAATTAATTTCAAATTAGGAATTCCCGCGGATGACATAAACTGTGATTCTCTATTACAAAAAATGCGACTCTTATCGTTAAAAGATAGAAGAATACTCAATGATCTTATTTTTTTATTTAAAATAAACAATAACTGGTTTGACTCCCCTGAATTGGTCTCTTTAATAAATTATCATGTACCTCGTAGAACAACTCGACTCAAAACACCTTATTATTGCAACAATACTCTCAGCAATGCAGAACAAAATTCAATAATAGGTACATCGTTTACACACTTTAGGTAATGAATTTGCTCATATCGATCATGCCGGAAGTCTGTCATCATACAAAAGATGCATTAGACAAAATTTATCTGCTAGTACTACCACGTAATCATAATAAATATAATCATGTAACCATAATATTATGTCCTACCAGTATGCACTCTAATACCTGTGGATTAGAAACATATCATAGGTACCTACTTTTCATATCGCATTGTATACTCCGTAATAGGTACCTTTCTTTTATTTGTTGAAATTTTATATTATCTTCAATATATGGCTCCTAAGACCATTTCTTACTGTTTACTTGTCATACTTTTTTTATATTTATAACTTTTGCACTTTATTATTTATAAAGGTAACTTAAAGTCTAAATTATTTCCCGCCTTTCAACTTTTTATTTTAACTTTTTACTTTTACATTATACTTTATATTTTATAGTTAACATTTTTACTTTATACTTTCATTTTATACATCTTAATTCTATTTACTACTCATTACCTTAACTTCTTTTTTTA
This sequence comes from Limnephilus marmoratus, assembly GCA_917880885.1. Taxonomy (NCBI): domain Eukaryota; kingdom Metazoa; phylum Arthropoda; class Insecta; order Trichoptera; family Limnephilidae; genus Limnephilus; species Limnephilus marmoratus. Next base: position 48,482,486 of record OU862907.1, on the reverse strand, counting down.
CCTTTTGTTTTTATATTTAACTCTACATTTATGTCACTTTCTCATGTTATTGTATTATAATATATATAAATATAATTATGTCAATGGCACATGTTGTGCCGTATGTTTTGAAATAAATAAATAAATAAATATTGCGTATGCAGTTTAAAAAACTTAATTGATGTAAGTATGTATGTAAAAATCCCTAATATCGGACTATTGGACACATTTAGCTGATTAGTCCAACATACGCTCTGTAGATATTAGTTCCAACCTACGCTCTGTAGATATTAGTCAACACTCTGAAGTTCGTAGATATTAGTTCAACATATGAGCTGTAGATATTCGTCCGACATACAGGCTGTAGATATTAGTATCTGGAGTCTTTCAACAGGATCAGCAAATCAAAGAGTTTTGGGATCGTGTTTAGTTTTTGACGTCAAATTTAATTTGCTTGAAGATTCTGAAAACGGGTTTTTTTATTTCTTTTTTTGCTTTTTTATTTACTAGATTCTTACGTGCCTCGAAGAGGTGAATCATTTAAATTTACTGAATTTAAAGTTAATGTTCTTTTATAAATATAATTCAATTTGCCTGAAGATTCTAAAAATTGAGATTTTTTTACCACAAATAATGTGGTAATTTTTTTTATGTGGTGACATGCAAGTGCTGCAAAAGCAGTGGTAGTGAACGCAACCGTTCTGCGATGTAAAAGACAATTGACAATCAGTTAGAATACAAGCTATTTCGGCAAGATGTCAAATATTAAACTCGGAGATTTATTAAGGTGTTTTAATGGCGAGGGCGACGTTATTCAGTGGATAACAAAAGTCGAGTTGGTTTTAAAAATTAAAGAAGTAAAGGATGTGTGCGCGATCATCCCGATGTTTCTGGAGGGTCCTGCATTTGCTGTCTACAATGAGCTGAGTGCAGAGAATAAGGGCAATGGTGACGCCATCAAAAATGCGTTGATTTGTGCCTTCGCAACAAACCCGTTTCTGGCCTATGAGGAGTTCGTGAGGCGCACATGGCGTGATGAGCCGGTCGAAGTCTATATGACGGACCTGAGGAGGCTGGCAAGGCTAGCGGGTGTGACGTCGGATGCTCTCCTCATGAAAGCTTTCATAGTGGGTCTGCCTTCAGTGGTATCACGTGAATTGCGCGCGCAGCCAAAAGTAGAGACAATGCCGCTGTCAACAATCATGGAGCGTGCTAGAGCTCTGATGGCAGAGCTCGTGGATCAGCTTGTCGTGGCGGTGGCTCAAGGCCGACAGAAATTTGTCGCAACATCTCCAAATGCAAGACGGCGTTGTTTTAAATATGGTGGGCCACACATGGTCAAATTCTGTTGTGAGCAGCTGAAAAGTGTCTGTTGGAACTGTGGAAAAGATGGTCACTTGGCCAGGCACTGTGAGAAGGGAAACGGAAGCAGGAGAACTGGTGCGCCGGCAGCTCTTCTGAATCAGGACTAAAGGCGCTACCAATAATCCAAGTTGCAGTAAATGGAAAGCAGGTGCGTGCACTCGTTGACTCAGGGTGTTCTCGTACAGTAGTGATGAGTGGGCTGTGTAGTGTACAAGGTTCTGGTTGTGATGTGATTGCTGTTGATGGCAGTCGTGTATTTTTTGAGGGGCGAGGTGTCGCCAAGATAGTAGTGCATGGTGTGTCGCTACTGGTAGACTGTGTGGTGGTGAAAAAACTATTAAGTGCAGTCAATGTTATACTGGGCATGGACGTCATCGAAGAACTGGGTGGTGTTACGATAATGCGCGATAGGGTAGAGTTCGTAAGAAGCAGACTAGACGAGTACAGTGCGAATTGTGTCGAGTCTAGTGAAACCTCGACAGACAGAATATCTGTTGAGAACAAGGACTTTAAAGCTACATTCAACGGAAGAAACTGGTGCGTGAGTTGGGTGTGGACAGAGGCGTAGCGTGGGGGGGGCGGGGGGGGGCGGCCCGCCCCGGGCGGCACTTTTAAGGGGGCGGCAAATTTTCACAATAAATTATAACATTATCTTGGAAAAATTTAAACCATTTCAAATCATTATTTGAACATGTTCTACGATCCTTTCGTTTACGAATCCATCTCTTTTTTTTAATTCATTAAAAATATCAAAAACTATATTTTTTTAAGCTGCAAATTTCGCAATTCGTAGGAAAAACGTACGCTTATTATGAGAGTAATACTAATTAAAGCTAATTAAAGCTGATAGACTCGCAAACAGATTCACTCTTAATTAAAATCAGAATTGTGTTCAGAATGTATTAACGACTGAATTTCAGTTGTGTATTCATTTGCTGATACATTACGAAAGAGACCATTATTTTATTCGAAGTGCAGTTATAAAATTCTAGTTGTAGATTATGTATGTGCTGCCAGAATCAAAGAGAAACCATTTTCATTTTCAGGGTGTAGTTTTAATTCGGCAAATACAGATTTAATTTAACCCGTCTAATCACAGGAGACGCAAATTATCCCACACATTTAATTTGAAAATAAAATTGTGAAATTATGTCCCACACAATTAATTTTAAATAAATTTGTTATTGCGATTTAAATTAAGATACAGTTTTATAACATTTTTTTAAGAAAAGGAATCTGTATTTAAAATTTTAAGTTTATTCTATTTTAGGTACTTTAATTCGAATATTTGCAGGCGTGTATTTTTGAGCCAATTCACATTTCCAAAATTAAAATTTGAATGTTTAGAAACAATAATGTTCTAATAAGCACGTCGAAAAAATTACTTTATCTAGATTTTAGAACAGTTTTGTTTTAATAAAAAGGAACATTGCATGGGAAGAACCGGAATTTTGTGCGGAAACATTGACAGGCAAAAGTTTATAGTTATTTTTTTCTTATTATTCGAAGGGTAAAACCAGTTTTCATGATGTAAACTTCCATTTGAGAATTCATCTGCAGACACAATTCAAAGGAAAACGTTACCTTATTCAGTTATTAAATTCTAATTCAGTTCAATTCTAATCTCAGACTCTGTATGTACTGCCAGAATCAAAGAAAAACCATATTCGTGTTCTGAGTGTACTTTTAATTCACCGCATATAGACTTAATTCTAACCAATTTTGGGTTGAGAATGTAAATCTCCAGTTGTGGATTCATGTGTCGACACATTTTGAAAGAAAACATGCTCTTATTCGAAGTTCAGTTATAATATTTTATTTGCAGACTATGTATGTGCTGCCAGAATCAAAGAAAAACCATTTTCATGTTCTGAGTGTAGTTTTAATTCACCGCTTTCAAACTGGTTTTGCGTTCAGAATACAACGATACATTAAATAACGAGTTGCAGATTCATCCTGCATCGAGTGAAGCTTTACATTTGGATTACATAATGCTGTAAAAATCTGAAAAATTGATTGTTGCGTATGTTACTATTTTTTGGGGACTCTAAGGCAGTATCAATCAATCAACTTTGGAGTAGAATTTAAATACATGATTTTCATTGAAAGAATACTCGTCAAATGTGATTATTAAAAAAATCCGGCTTGTGTATAAATAGGTCGTAATAAAAAAATAGGATTTCCATACACAACCCCCCCCCCCCACCGCTTGAAGTACCCAAATAAGGGGGCGGCGAAATTTTACTCCACCCCGATGATCTGAATGTAGGTTTAATTCACCACAAACAGGTTTAATTAAAACCAGTTTTGTGTTCAGAATGTAAATGCCGGCAGAATCAAAGAAAAACCCTTTTCATGTTTTGAGTGTAGTTTTAATTCACCGCGTACAGATTTAATTAAAACCAGTTTTATGTTCAGAATGTAATTGCCGCCAGAATTAAAGAAAAACTATATTCATGTTCTGAGTGTAGCTTTAATTCACCACATACAGATGTAATTAAAACCATTTTTGTGTTCAGAATGTAGGTGCGGCTAGAATCAAAGAAAAACCGTTTTTATGTTCTGAGTGTAGTTTTGATAAATCGCATATTTATTTTAATTTAAACCAGTTTTGTGTTATCAATATATCAATAAGTTGCCAATTCATCGTGTACCGAGTGAAGCTTTGCATCTGAGTTGCATTCCATACGTATGCGTGATGAAAATGCGAAATTCTATTACAGGCATACCATTCTCGATTTCTGAGAGCAGTTATATATAAATTTGTTGTCGAATTTATAAGCATGATTTTATTGGAAGAGTACTCGGCACATAGGATTATAAGAATCGGCATAAAAAAATAGGATCTCTACCCCCCCCCCCCCCGGTCAGCCCTTGAAAATCTGCGGAAAAAGTACCTGTAGAAGTTAGGGGGGGGGGGGGGCGGCAAAATTTTCCCCCGCCCCGGGCGGCCTATACCCACGCTACGCCACTGGGTGTGGAGAGGTTCTCCTGCTGAATTAGAAAACACTGTAGAGTGCTATAGAAGCACTAAGTTACCAGAAGCGGAGGCAGCTTTTGAAGAAGAGATTCAAAAGTGGATCTCCGAGGGCTGGCTCAGGCCATGGAAGGGAAGCTCCGGTGGTATCCTTCCTTTAATGGCTGTGATCCAAAAGAACAAGGGAAAAGTACGTCCTGTCTTGGACTATCGTGAACTCAACGAGAGTGTTCAGTGCCATACTGGTGAGGATGTAGCAGTGTGTGATGAGACACTTCGGAAGTGGAGGAAACTACGTGAACCTCTAAAGTTGCTTGATCTCCAATCAGCATATTTACAAGTGCATATTGAGGAAAAACTTTGGAAGTACCAACTCATCAAGTATAAAGGCAAAACATACTGCTTGACAAGATTAGGTTTTGGGTTAAAGTGTGGTCCCAAAATCATGACACGGATTGTAAACGAGGTGCTCTCGCTTGACGAAAGGGTGCGACGGGGCACAGATAGCTACATCGATGACATTATAGTAAATGAAAACATAATATCAGCTGAAGAGGTTGCGGCACACTTGCATACTTACGGTCTCGTAACTAAGCCTCCCGAGAAGCTGGAGGGCGCAAGAGTGCTCGGATTGCGTATTGAACGTGATAAGGTCGGACGTCTTATGTTCAGAAGAGGCAATGACATTCCCATAATGCAAGAAGGATCGCACCTGAGTAGAAGTGAATTATTTTCGATCTGTGGCAAGCTGACTGGGCACTATCCTGTGTGTGGATGGTTAAGGACAGCCTGCAGTTTCATGAAGAGAGAGTGTCAAGGCCAGGCATGGGATGATTACGTTGGCGACAGGGCCCAACAAATGGCTGAAGAGCTTCTGGTGAGAGTGAGAATTGACGATCCTGTAAAAGGGGAGTGGCTAGTGCCTGAATCATTAGGTGATGCCAGAGTTTATTGTGATGCAAGTAATCTGGCCCTTGGAGTTACCTTGGAAATTGAGGGAAGAACTGTTGAAGACGCCGCATGGCTGCGTAAGACAACCGATGTAGCGCATATTAACATAGCGGAGCTAGATGCTGTCCTGAAGGGATTAAACCTAGCTCTCAAGTGGAATCTTCAAGTTGTGGAAATAATTACTGATTCGGCAACGGTTTTGTGCTGGGTGAGATCCACACTTACCGGGAGTAGTCGTGTAAAAGTTTCTGGCATGTCAGAGATGCTCGTCAAGCGGCGTCTGGGATTGGTGAAGGAGATTGTAGAAGAATTTGATCTCACATTGTCGATCACCCTTGTAGAATCTTGTAAAAATAAAGCCGATGTACTTACTAGGGTCTGCAAGGCCTGGGTAAAGAGTAGCCATGACAGGAAACGTCATGAAAGAGACTTACAATCTTCAGAGTATGAAGAGAGGTTGGAGATACTTGAAAAAGAAACTGGAGAGCAAACATGTGCTTTAAGCGTAGAAGCTTTACATGCTCAGCATCATTTTGGAGTAGAGCGAACGCTTCATCTTGCCCGGCTGGTTGATCCCGAGGTGAGAAGAGAGGACGTCGATAAATGCGTACGTAACTGCATACAATGCAGGACAATTGACCCACCGCCGTCAACCCATGAAGCGGGTAACCTCAATGTTGCAACAAATTGGAGTCGCTTGGCAGTTGATGTCACTCATTTCGGAAGGAAATGTTTCTTCACACTCATCGATTGCGGGCCAAGTAGATTTGCCGTGTGGCGGGAAATCGAATCAGAGAACGCAGTTTCGATTGTCAAAAATCTGGAAGAAGTGTTTCGGGAAAGAGGCCCGCCCAGTGAAGTTCTCATGGACAATAGTACTGCGTTTCGTTCCTATAGTTTAAGAGATGGAATGTACGTCAAAGATTTCGCGCGGCATACCGTCCAGCAGGAAATGGTATAGTTGAACGACATCATCGAACAATAAGGAGAACTGCAGCTAGAAGTGGAAGCGATCCTCTGCAGGCAGTATTTTGATATAATTTGGCTGCGAAGAGTCAGAAGGATGAAGGTGTTGCGCCTTCTAGCTCGGTTCACACTTATTCATGGAGGCACCCTTCTGCGCAAGTGAATATAGAAGAGGAAGTATCGACTGAGTTTGAAGTGGGCGATGTCGTTGCGGTCAAACCAGTAGACAAAAGATGCACATCACGCTGGAGGCAAGGAAGGGTGACAGGACTTAATTCAGTCAACAATATCATAGTTGATGGTGTACCAAGACATGTGCTTGATGACCTGCGGAAGATGCCTGACAGATAACGAACTGAGTCTGAAGAGAGATGCGAGGAATTGGCCGCAAGTCCCACCGTAAATCTTTTCGATGTGTTTGAAGAGGACAGTGAAGAAGAAGGAGAGACCAGTACAGAAGGACGACCCACTAGGGCGCGAAGCCCTCCGAGCTGGTTAAGTCAATTTGTACAGTGATGACGACATCAGGAGGGCGTGTGGTGATATGCAAGTACTGTAAAAGCAGTGGTAGTGAACGCAACCGTTCTGCGATGTAAAAGACAATTGACAAATACATTTTAATTAGAATACATTTTATTTACTAGATTTTTATGTGCCTTCAGAGGTACATTTTTTAAATTTACTGAATTTAAAGTCAATGTTCTTATATAAATAGAACGACGTTCTTTGCGCCTCGCAATTTTTACCTCATGTGGGTATTTTCTAAAAACCCTACGACAAATGTGGCAAACAAGCATGGTAATCAGTTACAGCAGCCTATGAAAGATTACAATACCAGGGGTATCTCTTTAAATAAATTGTATAACAAAATACTCGTTTTATTCTGTTTCACCTACCCTAACTTCTTCACTTCACTAAAAAAAAAGTACGTAGATCTACGAATTTTCTAGTCTGACTTACGTCTTTTTCGAAATTTGGGTTGGCAACACTATTCAATCTGTCTTCTTCTCCATAGTTACTAGCGGTTACTAGTAGTAACGGGATGTCAATAATATGAAGTGTTTAAAATCTAGTGTTTAATATATCTACTTCGTAATTCTATCTGCTCTTATATAATAATATCGATTCAAATAATCCATCACCACGATCCAAAATGAGGACCCTGGCGCAGAAACACTATATATTTGCATGTAAAACTACTAAAGGTAGTAGGCTCGTTCTATATTAGAGTGTACTTCCAGCTTTGAAATTGCAATAATTATGTGCATTGAATACTTATGCAAAACAACAAAGTCCATTAATTCAGTTTGACGTTTACGGCAGTGTTGTTAAACAGAATATCTCACAAACACTATAATCATTCAGCAGTTTACCTGATATGGATTTTATCACCTCAAATATCGGTTTCATAAAGTTCGAATCAGAGACAAGCCCCGAAGAAGAGCGACCAACATCCCGTGGTGATGCAGTATTGCAGTATGAGATTGTCAATCAGGAGACACAAGATGCTTCTGCCATCAAGTGTGAACCGGGGACTCTAGTGGCAGAGGAACATGCGCAAGAATGTATTACATACTCTGAAATAGATATTCACTATCCTGACATTAAAAAGGAATGTCTCGTTAATCTTGAAAGGATCGACCAAAGCCGAAGTAAGTTAGAGTTGTTTTTTATAACAGCTTGTTCAATATTTGGCCATTCGGTGAAGAAACTCTACTCTCCTCGACCATCTGTCCAGGAAGATCAAAGTATGTGTGTGCCTATACAATTTTGAAGCATTAATTTTAAATCTGCCATGTATCCAAAGCAAAAGTATCCAATTAAAAGCAAAAGTATCAAATTAGCAAAATATCCTGATTTTGAAGTCGTACAAAAAAAAAGACAAGGAACGAACGAAAGTCCGCTGCGTACAGTAGTTATTGTTTTTTAATAATTTTTCGCTAACAGTTGTGTTGATAGATATAAGAGGATGGGTTTCGAGAATGTTCCAATATTTCAATAGAGAATTAGAATGATTCTTGATAAGCTGAGGTAAGTTGCAGGTCTTACAAATTGGCTTAGAAATACTGAAATATGTATATTTTCTATTTTTTATGCCATTATCATGATTGTAACAATAGTAAAGTTTAAATTTAAAAAAAATTTAAAGTTAATAAGTTTTCTTAAAAAAAAAAATCAAGTTAAACTAAAGAGTAACGAAATCATCCTAAACATGGATTTTTGAAAAATCTTACAGAGTTCCAGTCTATATCACTTTAAAATTCGATATTTCTGTGATAACAATGAAAAGTTTTTTTAGTCGTGATCATCATGTCTCTATATTAAAACTGATAATGTTTGCTACCTTCACTAGAAATAAAATACTTTTGATGTTTATTTGTCAAGTACCTTCTTGCCATCAATAATTTTAATTTTGTTTTTCAGAACATGGATCACCGGAACCTTATAATCTTGATTCCAGAGACCTAAAAGCAAAACAATCAGTCACGGGAAATAAATCCTTTTCCTGTCCTACTTGTACCTACAGATGTAGCGTGAAAAGTAACATGGTTTCTCATATTAGAACTCACACTGGAGAAAAGCCATTCTGGTGCTCTGAATGCACTTACAGGTGCACACAAAAATCTACTTTAGTTAGTCATATTAGAACCCACACTGGAGAGAAACCATTCTCGTGCTCTGAATGCACTTACAGGTGTATAAAAAAATGTGCTTTAGTTAATCATTGTAGAACCCACACCGGAGAGAAACCATTTTCGTGCTCTGAATGTACTTATAGGTGCATACAAAAAAAGGATTTAGTTCAACATACCAGAACCCATACTGGAGAAAAACCATTCTCGTGCTCTGAATGCACTTACAGGTTTGCACGAAAAGTGGAATTAGTTAATCATACTAGAATGCACACTGGAGAGAAACCATTTTCGTGCTCTGAATGCACTTACAGGTGTTCGCAAAAACGTGATATAGTTAATCATTGTAGAACCCACACCGGAGAGAAACCATTTTCGTGCTCTGAATGTACTTATAGGTGCATACAAAAAAAGGATTTAGTTCAACATACCAGAACCCATACTGGTGAAAAACCATTCTCGTGCTCTGAATGCACTTACAGGTTTGCACGAAAAGTGGAATTAGTTAATCATACTAGAACGCACACTGGAGAGAAACCATTTTCGTGCTCTGAATGCACTTACAGGTGTTCACAAAAACGTGCTTTAGTTAATCATAGTAGAACCCACACCGGAGAGAAACCATTTTCGTGCTCTGAATGTACTTATAGGTGCATACAAAAAAAGTATTTAGTTCAACATACCATATCCCATTCTGGAGAAAAACCATTCTCGTGCTCTGAATGCACTTACAGGTGTTCACAAAAACGTAATTTAGTTAATCATGCTAGAACCCACACTGGAGAGAAACCATTCTCATGCTCTGAATGCACTTACAGGTGTTTGCAAAAACGTGATTTAGTTAATCATGCTAGAATCCACACTGTAGACAAACCATTCTCGTGCTCTGAATGCTCTTACAGGTGTTCACAAAAACGTTATTTAGTTAATCATACTAGAACTCACACTGGAGAGAAACAATTTTCGTGCTCTGAATGCGCTTACAGATGCATTAAAAAAAATCGTTTAGTTTATCATATCAGTATTCACACTGATGAGAAACGATTCTCCTGCTCAAAATGCACTTTCAGATGCAAAAACAAATATCATTTTCGACGTCATTTCACCAAAAATCATCCTTGCTAGGAATTTTCTATGCGCAGGCGGAACTTTAATTTGAACCGCAAAATCTTTTTGGTATTTTTACTGTTTGCTTACTTTTTACTACTTATTACTTTTAACATTTTTACTTACTTTTCGTTTATACTCTTACATACTTTATATTGTACTATTTGTACGTTTATTTAATTGTGTAATTTCACATATTGTGCCGTGAACATGGACATTTATAAATTATATTATTCTGTATCTATTGTTGTTCTGTTTTCATGATTATTTAAAATTGTTTAACTTAAATGAAAACCGTGCTCTTATGTTCGGTAAGAGGAGTTTTGTTGTATTTTTGTGATGTTTGGTAATCGATTTTACTAAACGGATATTTTACTCCTGTCATTTGACTAAATTTGGAGATGTGCAAACCTTAGTGGGTCGCAAATATTTCCCAATGACTCTCCCAAAATTTACAATGTAAAAGAAATATTTCACGATCAATCTTAAATGTTTATTATGATAAATTGTTTATTGTAAATATTTCCCTAACGAGTCCACGCTCAAAACACACTTTAAATTTTTTTTTTAAATGTAGGTACTAGGTAGATAATAGTTAGTAATAAGTAATTCAGTAACCGGAATTGAAAAATATTGCGTTTTAATGGTTATTTTGTTATCTTTAAAAACGCGAAATGTCGTTTTTCAGGAACCGTCATGTTATTATTTACGACGATGAAATACGCACTTTTAAAAGCAAAAATCACCATCTGTCAGTAAAACAATTATAACCATTGATATATATAAATAGAAGAGACAATAAGCGAATAAATTGGTTCGACGAATTTGAAGGTAGTACCTCCAATTCTCTATTTCACGCATTTAGTGGACCAAAAACCATCGTGTCGTGTTGGTCATTTGAAATACATCTGGCAAGCGTATGTGTAAAAGGCGTTCGTGCAATGTATGGAACGGACTATTCAGACTGTTGAACGTTCGAGTCCTTACTACGCTTTGCCCTCAGTCTAAGGACACCTGCATTCTTGTACATTTTTGCAGGTATATTTACATGGCGGCTCGCGCTCGGTGTGGAGTCTATTGTAAGTCCCTTAAATGTTTCAATACCCGGCTTCAGAGCATTATATTTTATACATTTTATAAATATAAGACAAAAAAACTTTTTAGTAGTTTGTCTAACGGGTTCTTTACATTAAAGTGATTTAATAGTTACATTTTTACAATTTAAGATATAAAATTAAATAAAAAAAATTACAGAAATATACTTAGATACATTTTTACAATTATAGATATAAAATAAAATAAATTTTTTACAGAAATATACTTAGATAAAAGAAAAATTATGAAAACGTGAATAACAATTTTAAAGTCCTTAGTTATTGTAAGCTAATACAAATTAGTTTTTTTCCGTAAGCCAAGTCTTCAGTAAGTTCACCAATTGTTTGTTTTGGGTACAGTTTTCAATTTCAGCTGGAAGCATATTTAAACAACTGGGAATCAGTAATTTAACGTTCTTTGTCCATATTTTTTTGTATGTTTAGGTACAATTAGTCTTTCATTAAAGTTAAAACGAGTATTATGGTTGTGTTCCAGCCAGTAGTGTAGCGAGGGGGGGGGCGGAGGGGGCGGACCGCCCGGGTGCCACCCGAGGAGGGGGTGACACTCGAACGTGGAGAAAAAACTTATGAAAGTGCAAAATTGCCGTAAAAAATATTTTACACGTTAACACTGACTGTTATTTTGCTCTATGACTTGGTTTGTCGGGGATTCCCGAAAAATGTTTTTTTTGTTCCTAGCTCAGTCGGGGATTTCCCTGAAATATTCCTTATGTCATTCTAATTTCGTTCGTATATTGTGATTTACATAGACTCGTGAGTGCATTGTTATCTATGGACTGACGTGAATTAGTGAAGAAATTATTATAGTGTTAGCGTATTTATTAGTGCTGAAAGACCAGTTTGAAAAACAAGGTAGGTAGGTACAAGCACATGAATAGTTACAGTCGGGACAAGAAAAAGGTTTTTCATCACTGTGAGTTAGCAAGTGCCGTTTTAGTTATTTTTTTCGAGAATAAGAATAGTTGCAGTCAGTACAAGAAATAGGTTTTTTTCCACTGTCGGTAAACGGGTGATTTTTAGATTTCTCTTCATAGTACATGAATAGTTGCAGTTGGAACATGAAAAAGGTTTTTCTGCGCACTGAGTCAGCAACTGACTCCTTATGTATCCCTTTTGAGAACACGAATAGTAACAATCAGGACATGAAAAAGGTTTTTCTCTTCTGTGAATCGTACTGCGGATTTTTAAATCTTCCCTTTGTATTACTGCAGTCGGGACATGAAAAAGGTTTTTGTCCAGAATGGGTAGTCATGTGAATTTTTAGATATCGTTTTGTAGCACATGAATAGTTACAGTCGGGACAAGAAAAAGGTTTTTCATCACTGTGAGTTAGCAAGTGCCGTTTTAGTTATTTTTTTCGAGAATAAGAATAGTTGCAGTCAGTACAAGAAATAGGTTTTTTTCCACTGTCGGTAAACGGGTGATTTTTAGATTTCTCTTCATAGTACATGAATAGTTGCAGTTGGAACATGAAAAAGGTTTTTCTGCGCACTGAGTCAGCAACTGACTCCTTATGTATCCCTTTTGAGAACACGAATAGTAACAATCAGGACATGAAAAAGGTTTTTCTCTTCTGTGAATCGTACTGCGGATTTTTAAATCTTCCCTTTGTATTACTGCAGTCGGGACATGAAAAAGGTTTTTGTCCAGAATGGGTAGTCATGTGAATTTTTAGATATCGTTTTGTAGCACATGAATAGTTACAGTCGGGACAAGAAAAAGGTTTTTCATCACTGTGAGTTAGCAAGTGCCGTCTTAGTTATTTTTTTCGAGAATAAGAATAGTTGCAGTCAGGACATGAAATAGGTTTTTTTCCACTGTCAGTAAACGTGTGATTTTTTGATTTCTCTTCATAGTATATGAATAGTTGCAGTTGGAACATGAAAAAGGTTTTTCTCCACACTGAGTCAGCAACTGACTTCTTATTTTGAGAACACGAATAGTTACAATCAGGACATGAAAAAGGTTTTTCTCTTCTGTGAATCATACTGTGGACTTGTATAACTGCATTCAGATCGTGAAAAAGGTTTTACTCCACTCTTAGTAAGCTTATGAATCATAGTGGAGTAAAGTGTTGCTTCATATGGAAACCTTTGTAAAATTACTTTCTTCAGAGGCTCCTCAGTGTAGCTAATGTAAAACGAAATATGTGTTGTAAAACCATGTAGGTGTATTAAAGGTAAGACAGTATTAAATTGTGGAGATCCGGAAGGAATGAAAAAGCCGATAAAAATAATAATATTTTCTCAATTTGTTTATGAATTACAATTTAAAACAATAAAATAAACAATATACGCATGGACCTATTGCGAGTTTAAAATCTCTTTTTTTATTTTACCGCAAACGCGATTAAAACAAGAAAAATGTATTTAAGCGACTCTCCAGTACTTTGTGCAATTTAATTGCGACTTTTAGGTAAAAATAGTCACTTGGGTGTTACGTAACGTTTAGGGGGAGGGAGGTGCAGAAAAATGTTACGGCGAGAGAGGGAGGAGAAATGCATGGGGAGAGAGGGTCAAAATTTTTCAAAAATTGCGTTACGTTATACTTGAACACCCCCTTTACTATTTCACGATTGAAATTTTATCGTTCCACTCTGAACACAAAACTGGTTTTAACCTAAGTATTGGTTATTATGTTTTCATGACAGCAAATGATTTTCTTCAGATTTTGCAGCACATTAGAATTGAAGACTCCACACGGAACTCTGTTATTTACAGCGCTCTTGAGGCGATTTTTCGCTAAAACAGCGCTATATGAGTTGTCCAAATTTATTATTATTATTTGGCTCGGTCGGTCAGCATTCCCCATAAATTCTGTTATTTTATTTATTTTATGATTTATTGGGGATTTCCGTGAAATATTCCTTGCTTTTCCCCTGTGTCATTCTGATTTCTTTCGTACATTGTGACTGATGGGAACTCGCGAAGGAAATTATCACCTATCGATTGTTGAAAAAGCTGTTATTCTGTTAATGTTTTTAAAAGTGTTTTAATTTTGAGGATAACAATTTTTTTACATATTTTACTAGCCAGAAATGTTTTTAATATTTTAGGAAGTCAAAATTAGTGTTTTCAATTTCTCAAAAAAAAAAATTTTTGGGGGGGGGGGTGACACCGCTTTTTCCGCCCCGGGTGCCACCCATGCTAGCTACGCCACTTGTTCCAGCCTGTTTATATATAAAGGGTTATTTATGTGCTGAAACTCGTTCCAGAACTCGCGACCGCGAATAGCGCGATGTCATTCATACTCGTAATTGAAAATTTGAATGCAATATTTTCCATCGCATTTTCTTCTTTCATAGTAATTAAGGTGAATATAAAGATTTTTCTAAAAAATATTTGTATTAAGCGTAACCAGTGATTTCGAAAGTTTACCAAAAATAGGCGCTGCAACAGTAAAAAATAACTAGGTTGATTAATATAATTGATGAACTTTGATGTCGTTGTATGCGGCCCTCTACTTGAAAAGTCTGTAAACCCCTGCTTTGCAATCGCATTCGTGCCAGTTCGGTAGATAACGGAAAGTGTCGAACTACCCCTCGCCTACTACGCCTCCGCAAGCCTGAGATGAACACGAATCTCGAATATATTTGTAAGGCATGGCGCCTCTATTGTATATCTCTATGATTATAACTAACATTTAGTGTGAAGAAAAAAAACTAAAAAAAATTGTACATATAAAAGTGAAAAGAACTTTTTGTATATGATCTTAAAACTTACATGATAATATAAAGTTGTTATTAATTATTGAAAATAAAAATTAAAAGTACTAGATATCCTAAAAAGCAATAGTATATAATGCATGTTAATTATTGTTATATGTATAACCTTAAATGTGAATTTAAAATAAAATAAAAATGGTTTTCGAAATAATATGACGTTTTTATTTGATCCTAAAAGTTTGAGTTTTGGGAAGCACCAAAATTCATATTGGGCTAGTAATTACAAATTTATATATTTTTTTATTATAGCTACGTTGGAGTTTATAAAAACATGTTATTTGAAATTAATGGAAAGAGTTACCCCAAACCATATGAAATTATTTTGACAGAAACAGACCACAGCAACTGAATTAATTCTGTTGCTAACTTTTCCTGGTTAATTTAATAATTAAACAAAACAGAAAGATGTATGCATACAACTTTGAACGTAAAAATAAAAAAAAGCTTAATTAATGGTAAATATACATATTTAAAAAAAACATACAAATTTCGAAGGTTTTTTTTTAATTATGTAAATATTTTTTTTTTAAATGTTTTGGTATGGCTCCACACAGAAGGCACAAAGGGAAATAATTCTCACCAGGGCTTATGTCATCTGTGAAGATGCTGTCTGGAGGGTCTTTTTAGGAATGGAAGGAGAGGAGTTCAGGAAGAAAAAGATATTAGGGGTGAGTAGAAATCTAGGGGTCGGTGTGTCCAGAAGTGACGGACATAAGAAATCTATGCCTCCTTCTGCGGTGCAAGGCAATGTTCCAAGAGAGTCCTGTTGAAGAGGTGAAAAAGACTTCCTGAACCAGTCTCTTCCGATCTGGCCTGCCACGCAGTTGGCGGGCAGTCGCACCTACCGTCAAGATTCCACCTCTGCTAAGTCACCAAAAGCAGTGAACCATTTGGGGTGACCTATGGCAGGATGTTTTGGTTATCCAATTACCACCTACCCACCTCCAAAATTGATTTTTAGGTATTATAAAAACATCGTGGTTTTTGTTTAAGATTTATTAATAATAATTATGATAATAAGTTTTCCATATTTTTTTCAGAATCTTACAATGATAATAATAATATCTTTATTGAACAAAAATTTAAAGATTTATAACTACAAAAAAGTACATCATACAATAGTTTAAAAGTTGCATAAGTACAAAAGTTAATAACAGAAAACAATATACATATAAAGAGTAGGTACTTAAAGAACTATAAATATAAAGATTTATAATTATAAATTTAGGTTTCTCGTATCCTGCCTCACTAGGCTAGCCTGTGTTGAGGCAGTAATTTTAGATCAATTTATAATACTGTGAACATACCTACAATATTAGAATATAATCACACAATAGATTGGTTGCATTAATAATAACAATAACATTGGTACAAAAACAGCATTGGTTCATTACTCATTTCGGATTTGGGTCAATGCACCGGTAAATGCTCTATTATTATTTTTTATCCAAATTTTTATGTTTTTTTGGAATTTTTTAGTGAATCATAATTTTTTATACTAATTGGAAGAATGTTGTAAAGTCTTGTTGCAAGGTATCTGAAGCTGCGTTGACCAAAAGTAGTTTGAGTTATGGTAATTTGTAGTATTTATTTGTTATTGTTTCGAATAGAGCGAGTATTTAATCTTTTTTCATAGTATTTATGTATATTTGTGTACAGATGAGTGAGGATTGTTTTTGCACATATCTGCCGAACGTCAAACACATTCATAATGTTAAAGATTATGTTCGAGTCTGTAATTAGAAGTAGTCTAAGAATTAATTTTATAATAGTTTTCTATGCCTTTGTGATTGGGTCTAGTGCTGATGCAGTACCGCCTTCCCCATGCTATGATACCATACTCAATAATAGATTGACAGACTGCAAAATAAATCATTTTCAAGTGTTGTAAGTCGAAAAAGTTTCGTATCGTTTTGGAAAAGTGCATGGTTTTTCTTATTTTGTTTGCAATTATTTGAGTGTGAATATTCCATTTGAGATATGGATCAATTGTGAGGCCGAGATACTTCATCTGTGTAGTGCGCTCAATGTAGGGACACTGACAAGATTCATCGGAATTTAAACATGTGTGTAATACTAATACATGTATTCTAATACTAATAGAGGCATCATCATGAGGTTGACCTGTTATATTTATGCTTGATGTGACATATTTAGTTTTCTCGGTGTTCAATGTGAGCGTATTTTTTATCTAACCACTTTTTTACAATGTTTATATCCGTTTCAGCTTTTTTGTAGACAGCTAGCCAAGTGTCAGCTACAAATAGTAAAACAGTGTCATCGGCAAAACTAACTATTTTTCCCTGAATATTAATTTTACATAAGTCGTTGATATATGTATAAAAGAAACAAAGACGGTCCTAATATGACCGTATATACAATTAACATGGTAACCTAATATGTTTACAAAACAACGAAAAAATAACAAAATGGAGAACTACACCCTAAAGAGATTTAAATCAAAACGATTCCAACGAACTTACTTGTATTACGAGAACAACAGTTGAGCCTTACGCGTTCACTGAATATGATTGTGTTTAATTTCTTAGGAAGGGGGCTCTATAGAAATGTGCCAATAGTAACATACAATAAACATAATTTAATGGTAAATTAATATTAGTATATATATATATATATATATATTTTATTTTTTATTTTTTTTATTTTAGCATATAAAATATAATGTACATTTAGATGATGTAATAATTTGCGTACATGTTCAAATATCTTAATACCACTCTTCCATGGAAGCATTAGTGTCTGGAAGAGTAGTGTACATTTTTTAATGCTATATTATATCAAAAGTTCTTAAATTACAAAGTGAATGTAAAGAACAATAAGTTGTAAGTAAGTGTTATGGAAATATAAGTATTTATCAACTATCAAACAATTTTATTATTTGGATAATGAATCTAGAATTATTTTAATAAGCTGTTAAAAACAAAACAAAATTTAACTTATTTGAAGAATGGAGTGACATCCGAAATGACATCAGAGATTCAAGTACCTATATTCAAAATTTTATAATACAAATAAGCTAGAATAGTTAAAATTATAACTGATTGAAAAGATTTGATAGCAGAGCACAAAAGTGCTATTTATTTAACTGTACGGAAGATAGGTACAATAGGTACTTCCGTGCAGTTAAATAGATCAGCCACATCTGCGCATCTATTACTAACTTCATACAACCTAGGTACAAGCAAGTGTTTCGAAAACTGAGTCATGGTTGGTCCTGGTATTGTTGCATTTAAACAGGATTAAATAACGAGTAGCTCTGGTGGATATTTGAAATTCTGAAGTGAAATCAGGGCTGTCTATACCACCATTACAATTTAGAATACAAATATTAAGTCGGATATAATTCTTCAATCTGAGAGTTATAATAAATTTAATTCTTTTATCAAGAAATTATAGTTTATACTTTCAGGGGGAAAACCTAGATATATATACATATATAGATACATATATAAATTTTTTTTTTTTAACATTAACTCCACTCAGGAAGCCCTGAGGAAAATAATTTCCCTAGGGGCCTATGTCATCAGAGATGCTGTGTGGACGGTCTTTATAAGGAGAGGAAGGAATGAACATTGGCCTTGAAGAGACCCACGATGAAGGAAGGAGGAAACACAGACGCCGGCAAATCGTTCCACAGCCGAGCTGTTGAACGCAATAATGAGTCGAAGAAGCGACCCGTTCTCATGTGACAAATGTCAACTGTGTACAAATGTTGGGCACGCGATTGGCGTGTTTCCCGACTATACACCTGTGCCGAAGGGATCAATGACCCTAGTTCCTCAGAGCATATTCTATTGTAATATCGGTAAAACAAGAATAGCATTCCCACCCGACGCCTGTGCTCTAAAGATTGCAAACCGTCTGTTAAGAAGGGAGAATCTATCAAATGGACCGCCCGTTTCTGCACAGAATCGAGGGTATTTTTCAGGTATTTTGGAGCTCCAGACCAGAGGCGGCTGCCAAATTCAACCGTGGGGCGCACATGCGATTTGTACAGGCTTAGCAGTTGTGTACTATTAAAGAATATGCGGGCCCTCTAAAGTACACCCAGTTTTTGGCAGGCTAATTTTACTTTGGCTTCGATGGAGCCCCCATATCTGGGCTGGTCACCAAGCATATCAATGGAGGGCCTTTTAGGAAGATTGCTTCCGTTGAAGGAGACTAGCTTTTCATTTCGAGGAAAGGAAGGACAGGATTTTCTGGGAAGGTATAAGATACGAGGGGTGGGTAGGAATCTAAGGTCAGTGTGTCCAGAAGTGACGGATGTACGAATCCAACCCTTCAACTACAGTGCGAGGCATTGATTGAGAGAATCCGGCTGGACAGGTCAAGATTCAATCTCCCTCAACCAATCTCTCATATCAGACCTGCAACGAACTAGGTAAGCAAACGTATTCGCCACCGAGACATTGAAAAGCCTCACTCAATGAACCGGCACCCCTGCAAAGTCACAAAACGTAGTGAACCTCTTCGGACCACTTATGGAAAATGTGTTAGGTTTTCCAAAATAATGATTACCGGGGTTGGCGGCACGTAACTGCCTCCCAAAATGAGTAGTAAATGTAAAAAAAGTAGCAAAATACATAGTTTAGAGAAAGTCACTTATCTGAATGAGTCCGCAAGTGGCTCTAAACATTTTCCTTCCTAGAAAATTGATATTCGCAGTCGAAAAATGAAAAAAGTTGCATTCCACTGTGAGTCATCATGTGACGATTTAAATTACCTTTTTTTAGAAAATGAACAGTTGCAGTCGGGACATGAAAAAGGTTTTGTTCCACTGTGAGTCACTTCATGAATTTTTAAATTATCCTTTTGAGAACATGAATACTTGCAGTAGGAAGAAGAAAAAGGTTCTTTTCCACTGTGAGTCAACATGTGAAGCTTTAACGATTACTTTTGTGAACATGAATAGTTGCAGTCGGTACAAGAAAAAGGTTATGTTCCATTGTGAGTGAACATATGATTTTTTAAATCACCCTTTCGAGAAAATGAATAGTTGCAGTCGGGACAAGAAAAAGGTTTTGACCCACCGTGTTTGCTTATATGAATTTTTAAATTACCCTTTTGAGAACAAGAATAGTTGCAGATAGAACATAAAAAAGGTTTTGTTTCACTGTGAGTGAACATATGACTTTTTAAATCGCCCTTTCGAGAACATGAATAGTTGCAGTCGGCACAAGAAAAAGGTTTTGTTCCACTGTGAGTGAACAAATGAATGTTAAAATCAACCTTTCGAGAACAGGAATAGTTGCAGTAAGGACATAAAAAAGGTTTTGTTCCACTGTGAGTGAACATATGACTTTTTAAATCAGCCTTTCGAGAACATGAATAGTTGCAGTCGGGACATGAAAAAGGTTTTGCTCCACTGTGACTGAACATATGACTTTTTAAATGTCCTTTTTGAGAACATGAATAGTTGCAGTCGGCACAAGAATAAGGTTTTTTTCCACTATGAGTAAACATATGACGATTTAGATGACCTTTTTGAGAACATGAATAGTTGCAGTCGGAACATGAAAAAGGTTTTTTTCCAGAATGGGTGCGCAAGTTGTTCAATAAGTCTGAAAAAGATTAAAGACAAAGCTTCAAAAAATGTAAGTAAAATAGCTTCAGCAAATTAGGAGAAAACGATTTGTTAACTTTAACAAATTTAAAATCAATTTTACCTGCATCCTGCGTCAGTCGTTTAGAACGCTCTAAGCATTCTTTTTTAACATCCATGAGATGTATGTCAATATCCATACAGGGAATCCCCCCTCTGACTTCTACTGGAGGTCCTGGTTCTGCCTTGATGGGAACAGTCTCCAAACTTAAACTACCTGTAGTATAAAAAACACAATACAAACATTGATACTCTGGACTCCTAGAGGAACAAATGTGTTGATGCTTTTTAGGGAGAAAACATAATTTACTCTATAAAATTTTCAAAACGATTTATATATTTATTGTCAATACAAATATATTTACTTGCTTCAGTTATGTATATGTAATGTATAATTATACTTAATGTAACTTATATCATTCCCCATATAGGACAAAGTCTAAACGTGAGAGGGATCTTTTTTGTGAGCATCATAATTTAAAAAAATTATTTAATACATTTTAAAGTAAATATCAAAATAACAACTGAACGACAAAAGTGGACGACGTGAGCAAACGAACATACATGTTCAATAAATGAAAGAAAGTATTCCAAAACGGACAAGAATTCTGAACATCTGAAATCAACATTCAACATTCAACATTTTCTAACTTTTGCAATTAAACTTACTGATTGTCTCCGCATACTGCAAACATTCCTTCTTCACATCCGGGAGGTAGATTTTTATATCAGTATAGGGCATTTCACCTTCGCCTTCTTCCTGGGACCCTGGTTCCATCTTGATGGAAACACTCTCTGGGTTGGTAAGATCCATGGCCTTCTGTGTTAGCGTTCGATTAAATGTTATAATTATGGTAACAGGTTCCAGCTAAAAATAAATAATCCAATTTCAGAGTGATTATTTAAGAGTTTCAAGAAATCTCTTTCATATGCAATGAAATATCTCATGGAGATGATCTGGACCACAATGCAGCGTCACAGATGATTTTTTGAAATCTTGCATCTAATTGTGGCATATACAAGTGCGGTATTAATACAAAAAAAAAAACACTAAGATTGCCAAATTATGTTAAGGTGAAGAGCAGACAAGCAAAAGTTTTAACAGTAAGATGACAAAGTTATACATTAATCGCATTGAAAAGTTGATAATGCTATGTATAAGGAAAAATCTTTTTGTCCTCAATTCCCACTCTGCTTGTAAAAACTACAATGTGTCCCATTTGCAAACTGTTTATAACGAATGATAAAAGTTGATCGCTTAAAAGATATCTGATAAAAAATATCCAACATTGGCTATTGTATTCCAGGGTAAAAAGTATATTAAGCTTGGTCTATTATTGACAATGAGTAAATGCAAGACATAAAATACGATGTAATAATGGAATTGTAAGGTAAGGATTTAATTAAAACTAACTAATCTCTTGGTCAGCATTTGTTACAGCGGTCGTAAATCTACAATGTACAAACTTATGTATTCTCGGAAATGAGTTGGGATTTTAACGGCCAAAAGTGATATCACGATTTTTTTTTGGGGCAGTATGCCGAGTTGCGCTACCACTTTCTTTAGCCAATATTTCGGACAGCGTTACTTTGTCCACCTGTGTTATACTCTCGTCTGTCGCTTGCTGCTTGTTGACCTGGCCGATGTTGGGTAGCTCAATATAATATTGTATCGCTAATGTTTTAAAATGTATCGTATTCTTATAATAAATGGATTCATTATAGAGCTTGGTCCTTAATTATTCAATACAACACAAACGTCTTTACGTACTTAACAAAACTAATGCTTGAAGAAACGTCAAGAGAAAAACAGAATTGCAAGAATTTGAACGATTTCGTGAAAAATGTGTTACTGTAATTGAAATAACCGAAAATTGCACAAATTTAACACAAATATAAAGCAGTTTTTACAATATTACTTCAGGAAAGCGGAGCAAAAATGGTATTGAACGACTACGCGAGAAGCAGTAGAAACGTCACAGCAATGGGGTTAGTATATTTATGCGTCACAGGTTACAAAATGACATTTCCACAGACAATGAACAATTGATGAAAATATTCATTAAGTCTTGTTACCTAACAACCTAAAGGTGCGATTCCGTGCCACGCGGCAGTCGGCAGACGGCACTGTCGCGTAGGTTCCGAAGTCGACGGCATTGACGGCACTGCAGTTGCGTCTTGCGTCTGCTGCATACTGCCGACGGTTGTGTCTTTCATTTTAAATTATGAATAATAAAATGCTGCAAGTTTAGTGTTATTGCAAGAAGAAGAAGACCACGATGATATATTATTGTATTATTATTCAAGTAGAAAGCCTGTACTGCCAATGTACTTAAATAGACTGGAAGAAGGCGCTTATGAAACTTTGATAAAAAAGACATCTAAATGAGAGTGAAGACATGTTCAAAAGTTATTGTCGTTTAAATAAAAAACAGTTTAATTTTGTAATCTCTTTAATTTACAATGATCTTGCTCCAAAAACAAAGCGAAACACAATATCGCCAGAAGAAATATTATTCTTGACATTAAGGTAGGCAAATTAAAATTATTTTGTAATGAATGACTTAGAAATAATATTGCAATCAAATAAGCACGGATTTTTAGACACCAAATTAATAAGACTCTCGCTTTCTCCGTCTGTCAACGCGTCCATTGTGTCTGAAGTCGACGGCAGTACTATGTTTGCATCCGAGTGCCGTCTGCCGCCACGCGTCAGTAATCGACGGCAAGTGCCGCGCGGCACTTGTAGTGGTGTGTCGGAAACGGTCCAATACAAGTGCATAGAGTTAAGTAGTGCCGTCTGCCGTCGGCGGCACTGCAGTCGCTGTCTGCTGTTGCCGACTGCCGCGTGGCACGGAATCGCACCTTAAAGCCCCGTTTATAATAGGAATAAGCCGTAAGAATAAGCCGGTGCCGTAATCTGTAAGCCGTAATATTTTAGAACGTCGTTTATAATTGGAATAGGAATAGAATAGAATACGCCCATAGAAGTGAGCCGCTGTCACTTGTCTGTGTCAAATGTCAACTGTCAACCGAGAAGAGTATATACGAATTCATATTGTTTTATTTAAATAATTATTAAAACGATAGATTCAGATGGATTCGTCAAACATTGTCGCGGGTGGAATGTTTTTGTCAATTCTGGGGCTGGCATATACTGCATATGGAGACGCACAGACGAAAAAAATAAGGAAAAAACGACGTTGGCGTGTCCGTCCCATTAATCAAAAAAGGAATAACACGGGACATTTCCATAATTTGTTTGGCGGCAGTAGACAACGAGCAATTTAAAAAATATACAAGAATGTCGCAGACCAATTTTTATAAATTGTTAGGACTTCTACAACATAGATTAGTAAAGCGTAGCAGACGTGAGCCTTTAAGTCCGGAACATAGGCTAGTTATCACATTATTGTAAGTGATAAAATATTTTAATATTTATAATGTCAAAAGAATTACGTAAACATTTTGTTGTAAAAAATAATGTGTGTTTATTATTTTAGCCATTTGTCTCAAGGCTGCAGTCTGCAAGTAGTTGCATGGTCCTTTATGATTGGAAAAACCACTGCACATGTAATAATAAAGGAAACTTGCGAGGCAATATGGGATGTTCTTAGTCCCATATATTGCAAACAACCGACAGTCGAAGAATGGAGAGAAAAAGCCAACGAATTTTACAGGCAATGGTAAACGATGGTAAACATATTACAATTCAGGCACCTAAAAAATCAGGAACTGCTTTTTATAATTATAAAAAAACATTCAGCATGGTCCTCTTGGCTGTTTGTGATGCTGACTACATATTCACACTTGTAGACATCGGAGCATATGGCTCGCAAAGTGATGGTGGAGTATTCTCGGAGTCAGCCTTCGGTCGAGGTTTGGAATCTGGTAAAATGAAATTACCAGCAGGCTCACCATTACCGAACACAAATATTGATTTTCCATATTACTTTATTGGAGACGAAGCTTTTCCTCTAAAACCATACATTTTAAGACCTTTTCCGGGAAGGAATTTAAATCAAGAAAAACGAATCTTTAATTACCGATTATCAAGAGCAAGCAGAACAATAGAAAATTCTTTTGGCATTTTAGCATCTAGGTGGAGAATCTTGCGAAATAGTATCATTGCCGAAGTTGATAATGTAGAAAGGATTACCGCTGCCACAATATGTTTACACAATTTTCTGCGACTTTCTGAAAGAAATGCCGAACAACTAGTGTATTGCCCTACAAATTTTTGTGACACTGTTAGAGATGATGGTCAAATTTCCGAAGGCTTATTTCGAGAAGAACAAAGCGATAGTGGTTTTCAAAGGATAGGACGCATGGGTGCGAATAATCCATCAAGATCAATGATCGCTCTACGTGACAGCATGGCACATTATCTTTCGCATGAAGGGGCAGTTCCTTGGCAGTGGGCACATATTTCAAGAGGATCCAGACCACAGTGATACGGAGAAGAATTTTTTAATGCGTTTACATTAGTAAACTGAAGTCTCAATAAAAACCTTTTGTTTATGTGCTGATCTCTGAATGCTGCGTGACATTGGTAATTCAGGTGTTTGAATTGTGATTGTTTCATTATGTAAATATTTTAAGGATTCTTTTTTATATATTTTAATATTAACCACTTTCACTTATTTCTACTAAAATCGTTTATATATCTTATATTTTATGAGAGGACGGAATGATTGAATTATTGAAAAATGAAATGGAAACTCGATTTATCCTGTAAAGACCCACCTGACATCACCTTTGCACTTTAATTGCAATGTAATTTTTCATTAATAAAATAAATGTTAATTAAAAAAATAGTAATTGTTTATTACTTGAAGAAAAATTGTACAAAACATGTTAAAGAAACAAAATACAATTTATATTAAATTATATAAAATATATAATTTCCGATTATTCTGAGAAATACATATTAGAATGCCGAGTCCTCTAATTATTTGGTCACAGAAGTTAAATATTATTTAGTATGCATTACTCAGAATATTTGGAAATAACCTGCATAATTTCTACTTTGCACTTAAGTAATTTGGCTTTATCTATATTTTTTAAATCGGCGTATAGCGAGTTGCAAAAGTTTTGCAAAGAATTTTCTTCAACAGTCAATGTTTTTTTCTCCGTAAAAAACTTTTTGAACACATCAATAGCTTTATCCATTTTGGTTTGGACTGATGCTTCGTTGCGATTTTGTTGACTTAATGGCGTGGATCTGAAACGCGGGCGTTTTGCTGCTCTTGGAGTGCAGCCTACAGATTCTACTGTATCGTCCATTGATATTGCACCAAAATCTTCATGCGTATCTGAAAATTAAATTAATATTATTACGGTGTTTATAATCGAGACCATTTTTTTTTTACATTAACTCCACACAGGAGGCCCTGAGGAAAACAATTTCCCTCGGGGCCTATTTCATCTTTGAAGATGCTGTGTGGACGGTCTTTTGAGGAAAAGAAGGAGTGAACATGGGTCTTGAAGAGACCCATGTTGTAGGAGGGAGGAAGCACAGAGGCCGGAAAATCGTTCCACAGCCGAGCTGTTGAACAAGAACGAGTCGTAAAAACGACCCGTTCTCATGTGACTAATGTTAACCGTGTACAAATGTTGGGCGCGTGTTTGGCGTGTTTCCCGACTATGCATCGGTACCGAGGGGATCAATGACGCTAGTGCGTCGGAGCATCTTCCATTGTAATACCGGTAGAGCAAGACCAGCATTCCCACCTGACGCCTGTGCAGAGTCAAGGTTTTTTTTAGGTATTTTGGAGACCAGAAGTGGCTGCCAAATTCAACCGTGGGGCGCACTTGCGATTTGTACACAGTTAGCAGTTGTGTACTATTAAAGTATCTGCGGGCCCTGTGCAGTATTATATTATGTATGGAAGAATCAATCATCAGCTGTATAAAATCATTCTCAATTTTACTTTACATGTTCCAACACACAATTGCTACAACCGAAAGTGCCTGATGATAGTATCTATAAAGCCATTATAAAATCACAAACCAGTTTGTTCATCCAGATTTTCCACATATTCTGTTGATGTTCCATCCAGGTACTGAACATCTTTATATGTTAGTAATTCTTCAGAATCTGAATCATGAGTATTACTCAAATCTTGAGAATCGTCTTCAGTGTTGTCTGGTAACTCCACGTTACCAAATATTTTGCGTCGTTTTACACATTCGTGTAAAAACGATAAATTGTTCATCAATGGCCAATCTTTGTGATCTGATGCTCCTGAACCTGACCGTTTGAATTTGCATCGTTTTAAGGAAATCCAACGCAATCTACATTCAGAACCTAGAAACAATAATTATAAATGTTTATACAACTGTATTCCACCCAGATTATTTTATCTGATTTTATATAACATTGTATGTGGAGTGTATTCAGCGCCCTTAAACTAATTGAAAGTGATACAACCATAAGTAAAATAAAGTATAAATTGATTCACATTTAAAAAGACAAGGAGCTAGAGAGCCTTCGAAAGTTAGATCATTACTACAAAACGCAAATTGTTTTAAATGTATAGATTGTTTTCTCTGTTAAATTGTGACTTCGTGACTTTGTACATTTTTTTCGTATTCACTGATCATAACATTAAATATCTTCCCTGACAAAATAACCTAACTTTTTATTTGCGTACAAAACGATCAAAAATTTTGTAAAAACTCTGATGTTAGTAATAATATATATTAGTATTTATATCAAACATATTGTATTACACTCACTTGATGCTTTCAATTTCTTACCAATAAATAACCAGGAGTTTTCTACGACATTCCGGTCTTTGTAATCCTTTTCTTACTTGTCATATAAATGACGAAATTGCTCGACCCAAGAAATCAACTCCGCGTCATTTATATTCATGATCACTTTCGTCTTCAGCAAATATGTAAAAAAGTCGGTAAAATATCTAAACTCCGCGTAAATATTTGCTAATAATTATTGTTTACGTGTTCAACTAACTAAACTGAATACTGAATGTCAATAGTAGATATACCATCAATACCGTGCAGATACCATAGAGTATCGATCGAAAATACATAAATCTCAGCATATATCTAAGCTTTCTGTATGCCGTAACCGTAAAAGATAAAGTTGAACCATCTTTTCGGTTACGGAAAAAGTTAACGGCTTATTGCCATCTATTAAAAACGGATACACAGGTTTCCTATCTTCCAACTTCTACGGCTTACGGCTTATTCCTATTATAAACGGGCCTTTACAGTTCCTTCACAAGATGAAGTTGTTGAGGGGTGGAAGATTTAAAATGGTAGCACTAAGATTTCATAATTAACTCGATTTTTTTTTTTTAATTCTGTAATATCTACGGATACATCTCAGCGTGCTTTCCGTCACTTTATTTGTTGGTTCCGTTGACTTTACTCGTTTTATCGAATTGTTCACCTTTAACGAAATGTATCCGTCCGTCTCTGAATAAATTCGTCAACCTCATTACAAAGTTAAAGTACTTAATGCAGAACTAGCAGATCCTTATGTAAAAGTATGGATTCCACCGCCATCAAGTTAGAACCAGGCACAAGCGCGGAAGAGAGTGTTGCTGTGATACTTTCGGAAATTGATATAGAATATCCTGTTATAGAAAAAGAATCCCCGGAAACCATTATACACAATAATTCAGGTATCTTGTTGTCTTTTTTGTGACATATCTGATACAGATTCAAAACACAATCGAGAATAGAACCAATTATGTCCTTTGCGTGTTAGCTGAATCTAAATTTCTTTAAATAAACAATAAACAGTGTTAATCTCAAGTGACCTCCCAGGTAAGCATAGTCCTGTATATGTTCTGTCTGCACAGAGTATGAATGGAACAGCATAGGTATGTACATTTTTACGCAGCATCGATTGAATCGTGCACGGGGCACGGGGATGAGAGTAACTTTGCGGCTACTCTTTGCTGAGACGCTTATGGATTTCGATAAGTTATGCCCGACCACCAACCAAGATAGGTATATCACAACTAAGTGATTCTCACGGCTGTTGTGTCTTCTGACTTGGTTTCCGTTTGGTGACAGTTGTAGATGTTTCCATAAGGCGTACGATAAGATTGTTCTATTCGATTATTAGAACTACGATAAAGTTTGAGTCACAAGTCGATTTACGTAAGAAGTTCTAACAAAGCGTACGATAGAATACACGATGATTTACACTTTATGTAACGATAGGATAAAAACACTTCGGCGTAGAGCGAAATGTCACGATACGAACGGTGGTTAGCAACGGACTCACGGACTGACGATAAAGCGGTACTTGACACCTGTCTATGGTGTAGTTAGGCACCCTTATTGTGCGGAATTCCAAAAATCTGGATTCCTCCGATCCCGTATGACAATCGGAGCACAAAACGAATGAAATTTATCAGCGTTATGAAATTCAGTGATCAAATCATTGTACTTACCTATAGTTTCGTATTAGTGATCGATGAATCGGTGGATGCAATTTTTAGCGATAAATTGTTAAAATTTTGTTTGTCTTGTTTGTGTTTTGTTATACATTTAATATTGAAAACACTATTATTTTATATAAGCCTTTATTGAAGAGGTGTTTACGACTCCAGATACTAATATATACAGCCTGTACGTCTGACGAATATCTACAGCTCATATGTTGAACTAATATCTACGAACTTCAGAGTGTTGATTAATATCTACAGAGCGTAGGTTGAACTAATATCTACAGAGCATAGGTTGGACTAATCAGCTAAATGTGTCCAATAGTCCGATATTAGGGATTTCTACATACATACTTACATAAATTAAGTTTTTTAAACTGCATACGCAATATTACGTTATTCCAATATGCTATACACAATTGCAAATCCAACCTCTGCCAGTACTGTAGATATTCGTCAACACTTTGGTTCTCATAGATATTAATCAACAGTTTGAGCTGCAGATATTCGTCAACACTTTGATTCTCATAGATAGGTATAATGTGTAATGTTAATGTAATTAAAATTTTACTTTGTGTAAATTAATCGTATTGTATAAATAAAGAAAGGGGGTGTCACATCACTATTGTATGTTGCACATCACTAGTGATGAACCATCTCTTAGGCTTGCCGCACAAGCACGTTTTCCTTATTCGATTTCCGAATTCGTTTTCCGTATTCGGAGACCGGAATGCATGGAATCAGTAGAAAATACATTAACTGGCGCACACGTTCGGTTTTTTTCCGAACGGAAAAAATTCCGTACGTACGTTCCGAATGCAAGCCGGCGCGTTCGGAGAAACCGAACGGAAAAAACCTAATGACGTCATGCGGAACGCAGCGCTTCCATACATTTTGTTTGGGCCGGCGCATACGTTCGGAAATTTCTATTCAGTATCGCATCGGCACCGCGTGCATCGGACGTATTCTTTGTATTTGTTACGCATAGAATCGCAACACGATAATGTGTGAGGCAGAAACTTTCATTATGAATTCATTATTTTTCATCATTCCATTATTTTTTTCTTCTTCATTATTAACAGAAATGCAATTGCTAATAAATCTTCAACCTCCATCGTCGTGCGTTCACCACGCTATCACTATCTGTACTGACGTGTATACATTCCGAATGAAGAAAAACGAACGTTTGCGCTAGTCTCACGGAATTCCGAATCGGAATTCCGCATCAGGAAATCGAATAAGGAAAACGTCCATTTGCGCCCAGCCTTATAATAATTACCAATTGTGGTCTATTGGGAATTAATTTCAATGGTGTAAACACCGGAGGCGTCTACTAATATCTACAGGAATTCCAAAAACTGAAAAAATCGAACTTAAAGTTCGATTTTTTCAGTTTTTGGAATTCCTGTAGATATTAGTAGACGCCTCCGGTGTTTACACCATTGAAATTAATTCCCAATAGACCACAATTGGTAATTATTATAAGAGATGGTTCATCACTAGTGATGTGCAACATACAATAGTGATGTGACACCCCCTTTCTTTATTTATACAATACGATTAATTTACACAAAGTAAAATTTTAATTACATTAACATTACACATTATACCTATCCGGTGGTTTGACAACTCTACCATATCTGGTAGTGAAAGGGTCGTTAATGTTGTTTTCCAAATAGACGGGAAAATTATAAGTTTTGCTGATGACACTGTGTTACAAGACATTCTCACCAACTACAAATACCAAAAACAAACACACCTTTGGACAAAAACACTACAGATACCAGGCTTTAAAACTATACAATTCTCTTCCAACACAATATAAAACAACTAACATTATTGAATTAAAAACAAAAAAAAAACATAAGAAACTGGCTACAATCTTTTTAACTTTTAATTTATAATATTTGTCGAATTCAAGTCGATTTTATATTTTGATTTTTATTTTTTCTCCTTTTTATTATTAACTATGAACACTATTTTGTTTTACTATTCACAATTTATAATTTACACCTTATGAAAGAAGAAGATCAACTGAAAAATGTCCTCTACAACACAAGCGAACTCCTAGTGTGGAGGACAATATATAATATACTGTTAAGGCATATTGAGTTCAGCGTGTTTCAGTCTCGAATCAACCGCGGTCCACTGCACAACACAACTGTGTTCAGTTACCAACATATTGTATTTTTAAATAAAGATACGTTTATTTGAAACAAATTGTCGTTCCACTCCGTTTTATTAATCCTGCTTTAACAGGTTATGGGCTCAGTTAACGTCGAACTGTGGAAATAAAGATAACGCGAGTGAAATTATTCGGCAGTCTCACGTGTCGCGGAACGGAAGTCCGCCATTGTTCGTGTGTCAGTTTTCAAAAGTGCAAAGTGTGAATAATATTCGCAATGACCGTCGGTATCTCAGTGAAGGGTGTGAAGCCTTTCGATGGAACAAATTTCCAGGGCTGGAAAGCTCAAGTGAATGCACTATTTGTGATGAACGATGTTCTGGATGTCGTCGATGGCACCAGAGAGACACATGCTGCTGGTGACGGGCATGCGGCCGCGCTAAAGAAAAACATGAAAGATGACGCAACGGCAAAATTTATAATTCTGTCAAACATTGACAAGGCTCAACAAGTATGTGTGCTGTCGTGCATCTCTGTCGTCCCTGCTTCATCTTTAGTTACATTACTAATTTTGCAGATCCTTCTTAAATCTATCTGCGCCTCCCCCAATGACATGTGCAGGCTTGAGGCTTGATCAGACGACCTTGACTATTCTTTGTCCTGCCTCTGACTACCCAACGCTGAATTTTCTTTTAGTCTTCGGGTATTTTACCCCAAATATTCAGTTAACATTCTTTGAGGCTTCACTGAGTGGTTGGTTAAGGGACACGGAAGCTAAGTGTAGTTTATGATCAGACCGAAAGCCATTCACATTTTTTGTTGGTACTTGCCAATTGATTTGAGATTTATTGTATTACTTATGTTCTCTATTTTATGCA
Organism: Limnephilus marmoratus; assembly: GCA_917880885.1. Lineage (NCBI taxonomy): Eukaryota > Metazoa > Arthropoda > Insecta > Trichoptera > Limnephilidae > Limnephilus > Limnephilus marmoratus. The sequence goes on along the minus strand of OU862907.1, from coordinate 48,450,614 downwards.
GGTGCTTGCGGGTTTTTACAGATGCAATGCCGCCTCATGGAGCCTCATGAATGAGTTTTTCTTTAACAATTATTATAAGCAATAATTATCAGTCTGAAACACTCATCCACATTGAAAAATCTTCCGAGAAAAGATACATGACGCCAGAGTTTTTATTTTGCCCTTTTTAATTTATCTTTGTCATGCTAACCTATTTTTTGCATTTTGTTTTTCCTGTTAAGCACTTGCATACTGCTTACTAACAACGTATGCATGGACACTGGAGGTCTAGATTCGTTCAAAATAAATAAATGTAGCTTCGTTTAACAAAAAAAAATTAGAATCTTGCGAGAGCCTTGAAGGAGTAACCATCAGTTACTTATACTAGGGCTTATCTTGTAAGAGGTGGATTACCTCCACTGTCGTGCATCTCTGCGAAAGAGATGTGGGACAAATTTTGTCTCATTCACGAGCAGAAAGCCGCGACAAACAAGCTGGGTCTGCTGCAAAGATTCCATGCTTATCGAACGAGCGAAGCAGATACGGTGGTTCAGCATGTAGCCAGGGTGATGAATATGGCGAGTCAACTGAAGGACGTCGACGAGAAAGTATCGGACGCTATGGTAATGGCGAAAATACTCGCGAGTCTCACTACGAAGTTTTGCACGCTGCGGGTGGCGTGGGACAGTGTGGACCCTGTTCGACAAACTCTTGACAACCTCAAGGAACGGCCAATAAGAGAGGATTTGAGACTCAACGGCGAAGAAGAAACGTCGGAAGCGCTGGCTGCAACAGCCAAACATCGTTGTGGGCGACGAACAAAAAGTTGCTGCGAGTGGGCATTGTGTCAGTATAGAAAAAAAGCTCAATCAAATAAACTACATTTTTACGCAAAAAAATATAAACTTATCCATAATACTCGATGTCGTTGTGACTCCTACAAATGAAATGCTCATTCAACAAGGTTAAAAATATCACCTATGAGTGAATAATAATAACAATTTTTTATTAAATCCAAAATATTGTTTTTTTGCAAAGATATTCAAATACAGAAGAGATATGCTATGGTGTCCGCGCAACTGTCGCCGGACTACGCGCTAATTAGCGTAGTTTTCATACAAAAAGAATTTGTTCATTTCGTTGATTTTTTGAAAATGTGCATTAATATTGGTTAACAATATATTTTGAATAAGGAAAGAATTCGTTCATTTAGTTTAACGTTCGTTTGGTTTATTCGTTAATTATTTGTTCTTTTAGTTTATTTGTTAATTGGTAAACAATATCGGCGACACCCGGAAGCGCAGACCCACATAGTAAAAACAGCAGATAGCACATCTACTTGTATCTTTGGTTTTTTGGGTCATGTTTCAGGTTTATTAAAGCGATGCGTTGATTTTGATAATAGTACGTATTAGTAAGGCGGTCCACGAAATATGAAGCACTTGTCCACAGCATCCTGGAATATAGCTCCATTATTTGGGCACCCTTTGAACAAAACTATATCCTAGAAATAGAAAAGTACAAAAAAGGTTTATGCGTTACCTGTATATGAGGAAATATATATACTACCCATTCCTTTATCCATCTTTGTTCTTAACAGGAATGCTCTATCTTAATACCTTAGAAGCCCGCCGAAAAATATTTTTGGAGAAACATTTTTTTAAGCTGATCTCCGGTTCTGTACTGAATCCACCTATGTTGAAGGAGATTAACCTATAAGCCCCTTACGCGTATACTCGTGGGAGATCCCACACACTTTTTATGCTCTGAAAGCGAGAACTTCTTCCTTTCAGAATGCCCCATTAAATAGAGCAATTCAACTGCTTAACGATTCTGCATTGAGCATTGATATCTTCAATGTTACCTATAGAGATTTTAGTATCTATCTTTTGTAATATGTCTCAACATAGTGAAACTGCCCCCTTCGCCTTTTTTTCTCTTATATTTTGTAATCTTCTCCGTAATAATTTGGTGTATAACTGTTTTATGGAGAACCTGAAAAAATAAATAAATAAATATATTCCTAATGTGTTATAATCCAAAATTAAAACAAATAATCATCAAACTTGCACTGACGACTGATTTTTATTGTAATTCTCTGCACGTGTTGTCATGTCATTGTGTTGTTGTGTTGTTATTCCAGGTAGCATTAATGTGGAGACTGTTCCCAGCAAGGCAGAACCAGGACCCCGAGAAGAGGATGGAGAGGGAAATCATTCTTCCGAAAAAGACAAAGACTTGACACATATTAAAAAAGAATGCTTAGAGCACTCTAAAAGTATTACCCAGGCTTCAGGTAAAATCGATTTTAATTGTTTGTTTATAATTAATATTTTATAATAATTGTATGATTTATTCTATATTATTATTATATTATGGTGGGGCGAAATCCCAGTATAGCGGGGCAAGTGCGTGTACTTAATAAACAACAATTCACTGAATAACTGCAATGAAGGAAGGGTAAAATGGAGTGCCAAAAACTTACCACTGCACTTTCTATCGTCAATTTCAGGCCACTGGTTTTGTATCTTATAACTTATAAACTTAGTATAACAGTTAATCAGTTCACAAACAACATTTCCTTCATATACGAGTACTCGTAAATGTTCCACAAATTTCACGTTGCGGCCCGAACAACATAGCTGGTTCACAAACAAAAAATGCACAATATCGGCGATTAACATTATACTCCTTATTACTCGCGTCGCGGGTAACCATATATTACACTCTTGTGATCCTTGGCGATTCTCGTGGTGCAGGTCAAACGAATACAATTAATAAATACACGGCAATCATGTGGCTTTCACAGCGGGCAGTCCAAATACATACATGTAGCGACGGCGGATCAAAATACAATGAGAAATTTTGCGTATGTCACAGGCGGTTAGAGTTTTTGTGTAACAACACTACTTAGGTGCAAGTAAAGCGAACAAAGCACACTGTTTTTGGCATTTTATGGGTTGGAATTGGAAGGGGAACAAGCAGTTACTCAGTTACTATCATAGACAACAATGATTCAAATCCATACCGGCGCAACCATGTTATTTAATATGTATTTAATTATTTTTTTAAATTATAATGCTCACAAAAAAACCCTCTCAAGTTTAGACTCTGTAATATATGGGAAATGATATAAGTTACATGGAGCATTATTACACATTACGTATACATAACTGAAGCAAATAAACATATTTGTATTGACAATAAATATATAAATCGTTTTGAAAATGTTCTAGATTAAATGATGTTTTCTCCCTAAAAAGGGAGCGTTCAAGTATTACGTAACGCAATTTTTGAAGATTTTTGACCCCCCCTCCCCCCCATGTAACGCGCCGTAACGTTTTCCTGTTCAACCCCCCCCGCCCCCCCCTAAGCGTTACGTAACACCCAAGTAACAATTTTTGTGAAATGTCGCTTAAATAACCTTTTTCTTGATTTTATCGCGTTCGCAGTAATAAATAATACAAGAGATTTCTAACTCGCGATACATTATATACATTTTATTTATTCATATTGTCATTTATGAAAAAAATTGGGAATATTATTATTTTTATCGGCCTTGTATTCCTTCCAGATCTCCACAATTTAACACTGTCTTACCTAGAATAAACCTACATGGTTTTACAATACATACTTTCTTTTACATTAGCTTTAGTGAGGAGGCCCTGAGGAAAGTAATTTCCCTAAGTTTTCCCTATGGAGCAACACTTTACTCCACTATGATTCACAAGCTGACTCATAGTGGAGTTAAACCTTTTCCACGTTCCGAATGCAGTTATACAAGTTCTCAAAGGGAAGATTTAAAAATCAACAGTATGATTCACAGAAGATAAAAACCATTTTCATGTCCTGACTGCAACTATTCGTGTCCTCTAAAGAGATATCTAAGAAGTCACTTGCTGACTCACAGTGTAGAAAAACCGTTTTCATGTTACGACTGCAACTATTCATGTACTACGAAGAGAAATCTAAAAATTACCCATGTTTACCCACAGTGGAGAAAAATCCATTTCATGTCCTGACTGCAACTATTCTACTTCTCGAAAAAAAATAACGAAAACGGCACTTGCTAACTCACAGTGACGAAAAACCTTTTTCTTGTCCCAATTGCGACTATTCATGCGCTACACAACGGTATCCAAAAGTTCACGTGTTGAACCACACTGGACAAAAACCTTTTTCATGTCCCGACTGCAATTATTCATGTAGTACAAAGGAACTTCTTAGAAATCATTTGCTAACTCAAAGTGATATAAAACCTTTTCCATGTTTCTACTGCACTATTCGTGTTCTACAAAGAGCCACCAAAAATCACATGTTAACGCATAGTGGACAAAAACTATTTTCCTGTCCAGAATGCAGTTATACCAGTTCTCAAAAGGACAATTTATAAATCCACCGTGCGATTTACAGAAGAGAAAACCTTTTACATGTCCTGAATGCAACTATTTGTGTTCTTAAAGGGGATATCCAAGAATTCTTTTGCTGACTCTACTCATTGCGGAGAAAAGCATTTTTCATATTCCGACTGTAACTATTCAGAGAAATAAAAAAATCACATGTTTACTCACAATGGTGAAAAACCCATTTCATGCCCTGACTGCAACTATTCTTCTTCTTGAAAAACAAACTAAAATGGCACTTGCTAATTCATAGTGATGAAAAACCTTTTACTTGTCCCGAGTGCGACTATTCAGGCGCTACAAAACGGTATCTAAAAATTCACATGTTTACCCACACTGGACCAAAACCTTTTTCGTGTCCCGACTGCAATTATTCATGTTGTACAAAGGAACTTCTTAGAAATCATTTGCTGACTCACAGTGCTACAAAACCACTTACATGTTTCTACTGCAACTATTCGTGTTCTACAAAGAGGCACGAAAAATCACATGTTTATCTTCAGCAGACAAAACTATTTTTTTGTCCCAGGGTGGTTTTTCAAGTTCTCGAAAGGGAGATTAAAAAATCCACAGAACGATTCAAAGTGAAGAAAACCTTTTTCATGTTCTGAGTGTAACTATGCATGTACTACGAGACCTAGCTTTAGGTAATATTATTATATTTTAGTAAACTAACCTGTGTGTAATAACTAAAAAGCGTTGTTCTTACTAAAAACTCTCGTATAACATCATTCATAAAATGTTGCATAAATTTTTCATTTTTTTAATTTTTCTTTTGCTGTCTTTCAAATTTGGTTGGCATTTTTTGGTTGCGCTGCGCTGGCAAGTCAGCATGAGAGCCTTTATGATGATGTAAATCTCCCGGATTGGAGGACATTATAATTCCTAAAAACTCACATTAACAACACTGACTACAGCAAATTGTGTTTATGCGTATTTCGTGTTTAAAACACTAACGAATACTGACAACGAAAATAAAATAAAAATGACGCACAATACAGTCGAGGAATTCCCCGTATAACATAAACTAAAAGGCTTGCCAACTTGAAAGATTTCAATTCCTTAGTTTTTTATTTAAATAAAGAAAAACATGTTACGTAACGCGTCCTTCGAACCCCTCCCCCCCCCCCCCCGTAACGCGCCGTAACGTTTCACCAGACCCCCCCTCCCCCCCCAAGTGCGTTACGTAATACTTGAACGGCCCCAAAGCATCCACATTGTTGTTCCTCTAGGAGTCCGGAGTATCAATGTTTGTATTATGTTTTTTTTTTACTCCAGGCAGTTTAAGTTTGGAGACTGTTACCATCAAGGCAGAACCAGGACCTCCAGTAGAAGTCAGAGGGGGGATTCTCTGTATGGATATTGACATAGATCTCATGGATGTTAAAAAAGAATGCTTTGAACGCTCTGAAGGATTGACTCAGGATGCAGGTAAAATTGATTTTTAATTAGTTTTCTCCTAATTTTTTCGGAAGTTATTTTAGTTACATTTTTGAAGCTTTATCTTTAAACTTTTTCAAACTTATTGACCAACCTTAAGACGCATTCTGAAGAAAAGCCTTGCTCTCGTTCGTCGACGATAGAACTGCACTTGCGCACCCATTCTGGAAAAATACCTTTTTCTTGTCCCGACTGTAACTATTCATGTTCTGTAAAACGTTATTTAAAAAGTCATATGTCCAGTCACAGTGGAACAAAACCTTTTTCATGTCCCGACTGTAACTATTCATGTTCTCGAAAGGGTAATATAGAACGTCACATGTTGACTCACAGTGGAACACAGGCTTTTTCATGCTCCGACTGCAACTCTTCATTTTCTCAAAAGAGTCATTTAAAAAGTCATGTGTTCAGTCACAGTGGAACAAAACCTTTTTCATGTCCCGACAGCAGCTATTCATGTCCTCGAAAGGGTGATTTAAAAAGACATATGTTCACTCACGGTGGTTCAAAACCTTTTTCTTGTCCCGACTGCAATTATTCATGTTCTCGAAAGAATGATTTAAAAATTCATATGTTCACTCACAGTGGAACAAATCCTTTTTCATGTCCCGACAGCAGCTATTCATGTCCTCGAAAGGGTGATTTAAAAAGACATATGTTCACTCACGGTGATTCAAAACCTTTTTCTTGTCCCGACTGCAATTATTCATGTTCTCGAAAGAATGATTTAAAAATTCATATGTTCACTCACAGTGGAACAAATCCTTTTTCATGTCCCGACTGCAACTATTCACGTTCTCGAAAGGGTGATTTAAAAATTCATATGTTCACTCATAGTGGAACAAAACCTTTTTCATGTCCCGACTGCAAATATTCATGTTCTCGAAAAGTTGGTTTAAAACGACATATATTTACTCACAGTGGAACAAAACCTTTTTAATGTCCCGACTGCAGCTATTCGTTTTCTCCAAAGGGTCATTTAAAAAGACAAATGTTCAGTCACAGTAGAACAAATCCTTTTTTTTAATTTTTATTTTCAATTAATAGTTTTTATTATCATTCAATTAATAAAAACAGTTTATTTAAAAAATAATAAAAAAAAAACTTTTCCATGTCTCGACCGCACCTGTTCACAAAAGTCATCGTTAATGCTTCATATGTTAACACTACGGTACACGCGCCTCTAAAACGTTCATTAGTGCTCGCGTGGGCTTCACTTGTAGCCCATTTTAAATTGAAATTTACTGAAAGATAAGAGTTTGATTTTTAAATAAAACATATTTATTATTTTTATTGACATTTATTAAGTAAACCGAATTAAAAAAAAAACTTCTCTTTTTAAACTTAAAATATTAACAAAACTTCAGAGTTCTCAAAAAATCGCATTATTTTTACTTATTTGTGATCAATCAACTTTTGGTTTAATTCTTACATTAATTTAAAACTTTTTTTTAAATTTTCATTACACGAAGGAAAAATTAAAATTTGGTGATCATTATATATACGCCTGTAGCATTTCGACCAAGCTTTCCTTGTGTTCCGTCAGTGCACTCATGCTCATAGCCCAACAACTTTAAATCGTTATTTTTCGCACGTGCACCGGCGTCGATCGCTCACGCCACGCTGAATGCGTTGAACAACAACCAATCGGAGCTTAGCTAGAGACTCGAAGTTAAATAACGCGATTTCACGAAATTATGAACAAAAATAATACCCTGGGCTATGTACCCCACGCGTGTACTCTAGTGTTAACTCACGGTGAAAAAAACCTTTTTCTTGGGCCGACTAAACTATTCATGTTCTCAAAGGGGTACATTAAAAAAGTCATATGTTAACCTTTCAAAGGCCAGGAACGCGCCCGCGCGCGAGATTGGAATTTCAAAAAAGAATATTAATTCAAATAATTTGGATGCGATTTTAAATTTTTTGTATAAAGAAACTGTACCAAGGAAAAAGTCAGAATAGCTTCCTCCATTCTTGATCTTAAGGTAATTTCCAAAAATTTTTCCAAAAAACCCTGGCCCTTGACAGGTTAAGTCACAATGGAACAAAACCTTTTTCATGTCCCGACTGCTACTATTCATGTTCTCGAAAGGGTGATTTAAAAAATCATATGTTCACTCAGAGTGGAACAAAACCCTTTTATTGTGCAGACTGCAACTATTCATGTTCTTAAAAGTGTTTAGTTTGGTTTTGTGTGGCAGAAGATCTTCAATAAAGATACAATATTTCTTCACTGGCGAATTCCAACTTATTTATTTACTTTATAATCACATTTTACAATAATACTTTTTCCCGACCCGACAAAACACTACAATGGTCAGACCATAACTAGTTGATTCTAGCTGTTTTCAAGGGATGAGAAGCACTTTTTTCTAAATAATACATTATTTATAAACAAAAAACTACATACACTAAAACAAAATAAACAATAATTGACATACGTAAGACTGTGATATACAGAAATCTGTTTTTATCAACTATCACTACAACAGTGCAACTATGATGTTGCAAGTAGGAAATCTGCACTAAAAAACTAGCTTCGAAATGTTACGCTAGAGGTCAGTAACCTTCGCTTTTTAAACGTACTGCCCCGGCGGGATGAGAACAAACATCAGGTTTTTCCAAATTAAAACAAACTACAATATATCATAATTTTACAAACAATAGACTAAAAATTTACAAAATGTCTAATTTCTTAATTTGACGGGTCTGGGAATCTAACCAATAATTTAAATTAACCTAAAATTTCTCAATTTCTAAAAATCATTAAAAAAAATTATAAATAATAATAAAATCCATAACAAATAATAACATTACTATCAATTCGTAAAATTAACAAATTAATAATGTTTCATCATCTCTATGGAGAGTTTTAACTTAAGTAGTAATCAATAATATTTTAACCAACACCATTCACACATAGTAACAAGAAATCATTAGTTCGCTGTTGACTGATTATAAGTTCATCATCGACTAGTTCACTGACATTGCACTGCCAAGAACAGTATAAACACTTCACTGGGTAGACTGTACATTCTGCTATCTTGTCCAGCGGTGTTCATGATAAATTAGGTTTATACATCATCATTAGGGGTAGATCAAAAGGTCTGACCAAACCATTCTATCCCGATCCGATCTGCACACACCAGTTGAGCAAATACGTCCGCCACCAAGACCTAGACCTAGACAAACCTCACCATATGATCCCGGGCACCCCTAAAGTTACCAAACCTAGCGAACTACTTGGGATGACCCATTAATTTAGAGACAATATTATTAGACACGTTCAAAACAGATTTCTGTTTCCACTTTTGTATACATTTAGGCACTAAAGTATACTCAATTTTAGAGGTCGGTGCGGGTACCGCCACCCAGGGAACCATTTATTGACAATGCCTCTGCAATAGGTCACCTCAAGACAGTGGCGTAGCGTTGGGGGGGCGGGGGGGGCGGCCCGCCCCGGGCGGCACTTTTAAGGGGGGCGGCAAATTTTCACACAAAATAATAACATTATCTTGGAAAATTTTAAACCATTTCAAATCATTATTTGAACATGTTCTACGATCCTTTCGTTTACGAATCCAACTCTTTTGTTAATTCATCAAAAATATCATTAACTATATTTTTTAAGCTGCGAATTTCGCAATTCGTAGGAAAACCATACGCATATTATGAGAGTAATACTAATATTACTAATTAAAGCAGATAACTCGCAAACAGATTCACTCTTAATTAAAATCAGAATTGTGTTCATAATGTATTAACGAATGAATTTCAGTTGTGTATTCATCTGCTGATACATTTCGACAGAGTCCATTATTTATTCAAAGTGCAGTTATAAAATTCTAGTTGTAGATTTGCATATTTATTTTAATTTAAACCAGTTTTGTGTTATCAATATATCAATAAGTTGCCGATTCTTCGTGTACCGAGTGAAGCTTTGCATTTGAGTTGCATTACATACGTATGCGTGATGAAGATGCGAAATTCTATTACAAGCATACAATTCTCGATTTCTGGGAGCAGTTATATATAAATTTGTAGTAGAATTTATAAGCATGATTTTATTGGAAGAGTACTCGGAACATAGGATTATAAAAATCTGCATAAAAAAATAGGATGTCTACCCCACCCCCCCCGGTCAGTGCTTGAAAATCTGCGGAAAAGTACCTGTGGAAGATAGGGGGGGGGGGGCGGCAAAATCTTCCTCCGCCCCGGGCGGCCGTAACCCACGCTACGCCACTGCCTGAAGAGGTTAGTTACATTTGATGACTAAGCAGGGATGCCCGGATTCATGAGTGAGGTTTGTCTAGTTCTTGGCAGCGGACGCCTCTGCCCACTACAGCGTGGCTGGCCTGATCGGGAGAGACTGGTTGAAAGAGACCACTTGGCCTCTCCAGCAGGATTCTCACCTTGCACAGCAATGAGAGGGATGGATCCACACGTCCGGCACTCCTGGACTCACTGACCCCCAGATTCCTACCCACCTCTCATATCTTTGGCGGGTATGGGTACCGCCGCCCCGTGAACCAATAATTGGATAACCAACACCTCTACCCCAAGTGATTCGCTACCTTTAGTTACTTAGCAGGGGTACCCGAAATCCACCATATTTATATTTTTCAAGTTGTGTACATTACACAATTTGGGAGGTGGATATGGGTACCACAGCGCCGCCCCGGGAACCATGTGAACCGGGGTCTTAACAGGGGTGTCCGGGTTCATGGAGTGAGGTTTGTCTAGGTCTTGATGGCGGTTGCGTCTGTCCACCTACTAATGCCTAGCAGTCTGGATGGAGGATGGTGGAGGGATATATTTTGACCTCTCCAGAAGGACTCTCTCGATTCATCACTTTGCACCGCAGTGTGAGGAATGGATTCATGGGTCCGTCACTCCTAGACATATTGAGTCCCATATTCCTACCCACCCCTCACGCCTTTTTCCTTCCCAGAACTTCATTTCCTTTCTTTCCCTAAAAAGGCCCTCCACATCCCTAAAGATGACATAGGCCCTGAGGGATTTTTTTTCCTAAGGGCCTCCTGTGCGTAAAATACAACATTTTCAATATTTGCATCATGGGAGGCGTGTACGGTTTCCGCCGTCCCGGGAACCTTTCATTAAACAACCAACTCTTCTGCCATAGGTCACCCCAAGTGGGTAGCTAAGTTTGGTGACTTAGCAGGGGTGTTTCCTGCTTGTCGGTTACTTTTTTCCTTTGTTGATGAGCCTAAGTGCTACTACGGCATCTTCAATTGTGGTATGTTGTGAGGCTGAAGGCAGTGGGGAGGGGAAGGAGACATGGAAGAGGAAGGTGCGGAAGTACCTGGCTATTCAATCTGGTCACTAAACAAATTTCGAACTTCGCAAATATACATAACCCTTGCAGCTTTGCCGAAGCTCGACAATATTCGGCAAGTTTCCATGCCATATCTCCTTTATTTCTATTATTTACCTGTCAAATTATGTACGATATATAAATTGTTGCCGAACAGATAGGAATGACTATATACTTTCTTCTAGGCACTCGGTTCTTACTAGGTACTCAGGTAACACGTTTACTACTAGATACGAATCTGGGGGTCAATGTGTACAGCAGTGATGGACGTATGAATCCATCCCTTTCACTGTAGTGCAAGGTGACGGATCGAAAGAGTCCTGCTGGAGAGATATAAAAGGTCTACCTCAACCAGTCTCTCCCGATCCGGCTAAAGATAAAGACCTAAACAAACTTCACCCCGTGAACTCGGGCACCCCTGCGAAGGCACTAAACACTTGAACTATTATTTCAAACCAAAAAATTGTCAGCGATTAAGTTTTGATAGGTTCCTACGTGATATATCAATTACGTATATACAATACACCTCCCTAAAATTTGAGAAACAGAATTATTTGACAAATATAATTCGATGTTCCAACAATTTGAGTCAATCACGCGAGCCCCGCGTGGTCAAGCCCAGGAGATAGCAGTGTTTGTTGGGTTCACTCGCGAACTAGGTAATTTACAATACACCGAGTGGAGAGTGTCTGAAATTGTTGCCGAACGGAGAGGAACTCTATATACTTTATATTAGGCACTCGGTTCTTTTTACGTGAGAAGACTACTACTCGAGCGGAGACGATTGAAATCATAAAAGAATATGATTTTCGTTGTATTGTATAGCGTCATTATCGTACTATGAATGAATACATTTTTTTAAAATTAATACAACATTAATTACACAAATTTATCAAATATAATTAACTTGTGCAATATTACTCAAATTTAGTCATTTGAACCCGCGACCTCCGGATTCGTAGTCAAATATCGTAATCATCAAATACTAAACCATCAAAACCCATTATGTACTTTTTTACAATATTGCGGGCTTTGAAAAGTTTCGCGACTAGCAATCCGAAGGTCGCGGGATTAAATCCGGGCGGGTCAAACTAAATTTTAATTGATGTTATTGTGTATGTGTTATTTCAAAATTTATTCATTCGAAATAATATAAATATGAATAGGTAGTTTATTTACGGCACGTTCCGGCAAGTGGAAAATACTCTCAGTGTCGCTCTGGTGTAAGAGTCTTGAGAGGTGCATACATAAAAAAATTACTTGCGCACGCCGTAGGATCGCAATAACTCAGATGCGACTTCTAAATTCGTAGCCAAGATCGTAATCCAAGGCATTGTCATGGAATTATACAAATTTATAAAATAAAATTTACTTGCGCACGCGGTAGGATCGCAATCACTCAGACGCGACTTCCGAATTCATAGCGAAGATCGTAATTCAAGGCATTGTTGTGGAATTATACAAATTGATAAAATAAAATTTACTTGCGCACGCCGTAGGATCGCAATAACTCAGACGCGACTTCTAAATTCGTAGCCAAGATCGTAATCCAAGGCATTATCGTGGAATTATACAAATTTAAAAAATAAAATTTACTTGCGCACGCCGTAGGATCGCAATCACTCAGACGCGACTTCCGAATTAATAGCCAAGATCGTAATCCAAGGCATTGTTGTGGAATTATACAAATTTGTAAAATAAAACTTACTTGCGCACGCCGTAGGATCGCAATCACTCAGACGCGACTTCCGAATTCGTAGCCAAGATCGTAAGCCAATGCATTGTTGTGGAGTTATACGAATTTAGAAAATAAAATTTACTTGCGCACGCCGTAGGATCGCAATCACTCAGACGCGACTTCCGAATTCGTAACCAAGATCGTAAGCCAATGCATGTTGTGGAGTTATACGAATTTAGAAAAAAAAATTTACTTGCGCACGCCGTAGGATCGCAATCACTCAGACGCGACTTCCGAATTCGTAACCAAGATCGTAAGCCAATGCATTGTTGTGGAGTTATACGAATTTAGAAAAAAAAATTTACTTGCGCACGCCGTAGGATCGCAATCACTCAGACGCGACTTCCGAATTCGTAACCAAGATCGTAAGCCAATGCATTGTTGTGGAGTTATACGAATTTAGAAAAAAAAATTTACTTGCGCACGCCGTAGGATCGCAATCACTCAGACGCGACTTCCGAATTCGTAACCAAGATCGTAAGCCAATGCATTGTTGTGGAGTTATACGAATTTGTAAAATAAAATTTACTTACGCACGCCGTAGGATCGCAATCACTCAGACGCGACTTCCGAATTCGTAGCCAAGATCGTAAGCCAATGCATTGTTGTGGAGTTATACGAATTTGTAAAATAAAATTTACTTGCGCACGCCGTAGGATCGCAATCACTCAGACACGAATCTATAAAAAAAACTATTTTGATGCTAATTACAATATCGCGGACAGTAAGACGCTATTTTGACATTTTTCGTAGAACAGTAGGCATTTATCATTATTAATTATTATTACTTTAATTACAGGGGTGGGGAACCTGCGGCCCGCGGGGACGAGAAAAGCCATTTTTATGTACTCAGTAAAATGCCTAATCTCAGTAGTTTTAAGTCTCTGCGTACAGATTCACCTATAACTGAAACCAGTTCTGTGTTTAGAATGCAACGAATAAAATCCAGGTGGGGTTTCTTGTTTTGACGCATTCTACGTGTTAGAAGTGCATTTATAAAATTCTAGTTCCGTGCTGCCAGATTGGAGGAAAGCCATTTTCATGTCCTGAGTGGAGTTTTAATTCCCCGCGTACAAACTCACATTATAATTAAAACCAGTTCTGTGTTAAGAATGCAACGAAACAATTTTATGATGGGGGTTTAGTAAGAAACCATTCTCGTTTGTGAATTGCAGTAAAAAATTTGTAGTTGCATATGTGCTGCCAGTATTGGAGGAAAGAAATTTCACGTTCCGAGTATAGTTTCAAATCCCCTCGTACAAATTCAACCTGTAAATAAAACCCGTTTTGTGTTAAGAATGCAACAAAAACGCATCAGGTGTGATTTTATTTCATTTGCAGTGTATTTAATAAAATTTTAGTATTGTAGTTTATGCGGCCAGAATTAGAGGAAAGCCATTTTTATGTTCGGAGTGTGGTTTTAATTCCCCGCATGCAAATTTAATCTAAATTGAAACTAGTTCTGTGTTCAGATTGCAACGAAAAATTTCAGTTGTTTCATCTGCTGATGCATTTTGACGGAATCCATTCTCGTGTTAAATAAAATTATGGTTGCAGACTATGTTCAGGCAGAATTTTAGAAAAACCATTTGCAAGTTCTGGGTGTTGCTGTAATTAAATTAATTAAATTTTTTATTTTTTTATTTATTTATTTTATACATTTTACAAATATAAGACAAAAAGTCCCGATAAACTACTTTTTAGTAGTTTGTCTAACGGGTTCTTTACATTAAAGATCTTTTTATAGTGATTTAAATAGTTACATTTTTACAGTTAAAGATATAAAATAAAATTTTTTTTTTTACAGAAATATACTTAGATACATTTTTACAATTATAGATATAAGATAAAATTAATTTTTTTACAGAAATATACTTACATAAAAAAAAAATTATGAAAACATGAATAACAATTTTAAAGTCTTTAGAATAAGTAATATGTTATTGTAAGCTAATACAAATGAATTCTTTCCGTAAGCCAAGTCTTCAGTAAGTTCACCAATTGTTTGTTTTGGGTACAGTTTTTAATTTCAGCTGGAAGCATATTTAAACAACTGGGAATCATGTAATTTAACGTTCTTTGTCCATATTTATTTGTATGTTTAGGTACAATTACGTTGGTGTTGGCAGTTACGTAACTATTTTCTTTAATTAGGTTTAGTAAAACCAGTTCTTTGATTCTAATGTGGCTCACCCCCCCCCCCCCCCCCCCCCCCCCCCCCCCCCCGCGAGACCGAAATCGGAGTGCGGCCCGCGGATTACGAACATTTAAATGGCCCGCGATGCTAAAAAGGTTCCCTACCCCTGCTTTAATACATATTATTATCTACATTCAAACTTTATAGTACGTAACAAAAAAATCATAAAAAACTTTAAAAGAGACCTAAATACAGAGTTATAAATAAATTAAATCACTTGTGTGTGTAATTTTTATTTAATTGATTTAACATTACTTTTAATACACCAGAATATTACGTACAAGTATATAATAAGCATGTTAATTTATTGAAATATTATGAGAAGAATAAATATTATTAAAAAACATTTCCGGATGCCGAGTTCGAAGGTACGAACTTCTCCGACATAGGCAAACGAAAAAAATAAAAACCTTAAGTAAGTAGCAAAGGATATTTATTCCTACCATTGACCAAGTATCGAAGATTCCTACCAAATATTTCATAATCTAAGAATGATACCTCCATCAACCGAGTACCGAGGATTCCTACAAAATATTTCATAATCCAAGAATGATACCGTTAGTGGCATTTATTGGATATTTTTTGTAAACTATGGCCCAAAGTGTGCATTCTGCATAATTTTTAAATTGTCTTCATTCTGAACCCTGCGTATATTATAACGGAAAAATGTTACTTTTTTGGACAGGTTTCTGCAAACACAGTCTGCCACCTCTAACCTGACGGCTCTTTAGCAAATACCGCCGCCGAAAAGGCTAACTTATTAGGCAAAATGTTCGCGGATAACTCGACCCTCGATGATCAAGGTGCTACCCCGCCGTCAGTTCCTCACTGCGGTTTTCATATGAAAAAGCTGAGGATCCGGCATGAGGGTGTACTCCAAGTCTTACGAGGAAGTGATATTAATAAAGCTAGTGGGCCTGACGGAATACCTGCTCTGGTATTGCAGAGGTGCGCTGCAGAAATAGCTCCAATTCTGACGAAGTCTGGCTCTGGGCCCTCTGGTTGGAAAAAAGCGATCATTCACCCTATTCCAAAGAAGGGTGACCGCTCCAACCCGATCAAATACCGCCCCATAGCGATCACATCAGTTCTGTCTACGGTGATGGAATGTGTGATCAACGACAAACTGCTCACATACCTCGAGAAGAACAAAATTATTAACCGTCAGTACGGATTCCGGCGGAACCGCTCGTGCGGTGATCTTCTCGCGTATGTGACGCATGTTTGGGGGCGGTGCCTGGAACTTTTTGGTGAGACCCAAACGGTTGCACTGAATATTTCCAAGGCCTTTGACCGGGTTTGGCACCGTCAACAAATTGCCTTCTTACGGACTTCCCGCATTCTTGTGTGCGTGGATTGCCGACTTTTTGAGGGAGAAGTCAGTGGCGTAGCGTGGGGTTCGACCGCCCGGGGCGGAGGAAAATTTTGCCGCCCCCCTCCTTTCCTAACTTCTTCCGCAGATTTTCAAGCACTGATCGGGGGGGGGGGGGGGGGTTAGATATCCTATTTTTTATGCCGATTTTAACCAATTTTTTATTACGACCTATTTATATAAGAGCCGCATTCTTTTAAAGTTGATTAATTGATACTGCGTTAGAGTCCCCAAATAATAGTTACAAACGCAACAATCAATTTCTCAGCATACATTCTGAAGTTATATTCTGAACACAAAACCAGTTTGTGTGCGGTGAATTAATTTTTTAATTCTGGCAGCACACACATAGTCCGCAAATAGAATAATATAACTGAAATTCAAATAGGAGGATGTTTTCCTTCGAAATGTATCAACAGATGAATCCACAACTGGAAATTTACATTCTCATCACAAAATTGGTTTGAATTAAGTCTGTATGCGGCGAATTAAAAGTACACTCAGAACATGACTCGGATGAAATGCAGATCCCGCCAATGTGGGGGATTTTATTAAAAACGCACTTTCTAGATGAGAAAAGAGTGGAAAAGTTGAATAAAAAAGAAATTAAGGTGCGCTTGGCAAAATTGAGGGAGAAACAGCCGTTTAAAGAATGAATAAAATGACACTTTGTGAACTTATACTACGCCATTTTATACTATTATGTTGGTATCTCTCAGACTTGCTATAAACGAAGGTTGATACGATAGTAGCCAACTTCGTGTGATATATAATAAGGCGCGTGATTATGAAAAACAGAATTAATAATGGTCACAAACCATGTTACACAAACCTGGCGTAGTCGCTAAGCTACTTGAAAACTGGGATGTTTTTCTTGCGTTGATGCGAGTAGGCGTTATAAAGGGGCACAAACCATGTTACATAAACCATGTTACACAAACCTAGCGTAGCCGCTAAACTATTCGAAAACTTGGATGTTTTTCTTGCGTTGAGGCGAGTAGGCGTTATAAAGGGGCACAAACCATGTTTAGCGTAGTCTTAGGTTGGGTTACTTTAATTTGGAAGGTGATAAACAGTTTAAAAAATCGTTGAAAAAAAGTCCGCTAATCAAATTTCATAATTACGCGACTATCTATCACATGAAGTCGGCTACAATCGTATCAACCTTCGTTTATAGCAAGTCTGAAATACCAACATAATAGTAACAAAATGGCGTAGTATAAGTTCACGAAGTGTCATTTTATTAATTCTTTAAACGGCTGTATCTCCCTCAATTTTGCCAAGCGCACCTTAATTTCTTTTTATTCAACTTTTCCACACTTTTCTCATCAAGAAAGTGCATTTTTATTAAAAACCCCCACATTGTTGCGGGATCTGCATTCCTCCGCTTGACTCAAGTCAACAGAACTAAATGCAAAGTTTGCTTCGTTAAATGGAACGAAAATATTGTGCGCTAAATACAATATTACTTCGGAAAAGTGGAGCACGAAGCACAAATAGCATTTTGCGAAGACAAAAGTTTCAATCAATGACATATCCATAGAAAACGAACTATCGAAGAAAATAATCATAGATGAGAGTTCCTACTTTAAATAATATAATGAATACTCGACAAAGAAATATTAATACTATACAGGTAAGCAAAATTTTCAGTCCATACTGAAACCTCAAACGATTTTGTTACTAATTCCTCTTATGAACAAAAATGTAATCGTTCGACTTTTGGGGTATTATTTTTATAGACATTTAATTAACGCATTCAAAATTTTGAAATTTGGCTGTAGAAAACTAGGGTTAAATTGCGATGTTTTATTTTATTTATATAACTAATAGGAATATTTAATGGCCAAATCCAACGTACATGAAATCAGATTACCAATTAGAAAGTATATTAATTTAGACATAGTGAAAGTCATACAAAATGGGATAAACGGAATTCATTCTGTGCAGACCATACAGTTTTATTTATTTAATTTCTTTTAATTCACTGCACATATAGAACATAGCGGTCCATCAAAAAAACGTTTGTTGTTTTTGTTATTATTTGTTACTAAAGGTAAGTAAATATTGTTATTATTGTATTTTAAAATGTTTTTGATTGCAAGATTATTATATATTTGATAAAATTAATTGTTTGTGGAAAAAGTCCTTTGGGGCACTTTGATACGGTAATGTGCGGGGTACAATGATACGTATCAATCTGCCCCTTTATTGTATTAAAGTGCCCCGTCAAAAATAATAGTTTATTTTATTGTTTTTTTTTTCTTTTTTTCAGAAAATGGTGCGCACGTACAAACCCAAAACTGATAGAAAAAATATCAATGAAGAAAACATTGAAGATGCAATACGTGAAGTATTGTCAAAGACTTTATCTATACGCAAAGCAGCCGACAAATAATATGGCATCAAAACTGCAACCCTACAACATCGCATAGAAAAAGCCAGAAAATCATTTGAAGCTACCAGAACATTGTCTACAAATGAAGCATCCTTTTCATTACAAGCAGAATCTTCTTTATCACAAGCAGGTCCATCTTCACCACAAATAGCACCATCTATGGAGATGGTAAAAATAGCATCATCTTCAGCACACACTACTACTGCAGTTTTATCATCACCCACTGCTACAGCTACTTCATCAAACATCTATGGTTCCAAGTATACCGTTGCACAAGTTTTTTCAACCGAACAAGAAAAGGCATTGACTCAATATTTATTGAATTGCAGTAAAATGCACTACGGCCTTACATTGAAACAGCTTTTGACTTTGGCATACGAGTACGCAGAATCCTCAGGGTGTAATTATCCAAAATCCTGGAAAGAAAACAAATGCGCTGGAAAAGATTGGGCAGCTGGCTTCAGAAAGAGAAACCCAGAATTGAATCTACGAAAACCAGAAAACACAAGCGCAGCAAGAAGCTTTGCTTTCAATAAAGCTGCTGTAGCTCAATTTCATGATAATTACGAACGCATAATGAGACAATACAATTTTACACCCGATCGAATAATAAACTTAGACGAAACAGGCATATGCACAGTCCTTTCCACTCCTAAAGTTATTGCTGGAAGAAAACAAAGACTAGTGGGACAAATAGTTTCTGCAGAAAGCGAAGAGTTAGTTACTTTCTGTGGTATTATTACTGCAACTGGTTCTTCTCTTCCTCCAGTTTATGTCTTTCCAAGAGTTCACTATAAAGATCACTTCCTAAATGGTGCTCCTGATGGAAGTCTAGGGTTGGCAAACAGAAGCGGCTGGATGACATCAGAATTGTTTATAAGAGTTTTGAAACACATTCAACGCCTTACTTCGAGCAATAAGGATAACCCAATTCTAATCATTTGTGACAACCACGAATCTCACATTTCAATAGAATCTGTGAACTACAGCTATCGTGACAACGGTATTGTTTATTTGAGTCTTCCCCCACACACGTCACACAAATTGCAACCGCTTGATGTCAGTGTATTCGGACCCTTCAAAGGCAAATTGAAGATAGCTTTCAACGACTGGCACATTCAAAATGTTGGAAAAACTTTGACCATATACAACATTGCTGAAGTGTCAAAATTAGTATATTTGGAATCATTTACACCAAAGAATATCATAGGTGGTTTTTCCAAACCTGGAATATGGCCAATTAATTAACTGGTATTTGGCGACGACGACTTTGCACCGATAGACATTTTCAGCACAGGTTATCACGATTTGACAGATGAGAACACTCACAACACACAAGATTTACATTTTGTAGACTCAGAAACAAGTCAAAATAATCAGGTTGTTGATAGAAAACAAAATAAAACTCCTACTTTGGATGCCGACCCAGTTTCAGTGTCTGATGCTGACGATCCTCTACATATTTCTTCATCAAAGGCTATTCTTACTCCTGAAGTAGTTAGACCTTATCCAAAAAAGGCGATTACTGACAGTGTCTTAGAAAGAAAAGGAAGAGAAAAGGGACGATTAAGAATATACACTGAAACACCAGAAAAAAATTGATTAGAAAGCTTACGTTATGAAAAGAACAGGAAAAGAGAATTACAAAAAGCAAAACAGCATGCAAAAGAATTGAAAACAGCGAAAAATCTGTTGGGATTAACTGAGCCAAAAAAGAAAAAGAGAGTGACTTCTTTGCCTGCAGAAATAGATTCCGATTCTAGTCAAGATGAAGTCGTGATGACGAGTGATAGTGAAGACATTGAAATGCCGTCGGAATCGGAAGAAGAGGTAATTAATGAAGAACCAGTTAATCCTGAACACATAAATATTGGAGATTTCCTGCTAATTAAGTTTGAAAAGAAGAAAACTGTGATTCACTACGTTGCCAAAGTTGTATTTAAGTATAATGTGACAGAATATGAAGTATTATATCTCAGAAAAAAAGCAGGGTCTTCTAAGTTTATATTTCCAATTGTGGAAGACAAAGCAAGTGTGGATTTTAGAGATGTAGTTTTGCAATTACTAAAACCAACTTTCTCCAAAGGCACATCTCGAACATCGTCGCTTTATTCATTTTTGGTAGGTTTAACGATTATTTTTGTTAAATTTTTGATGTTTGTTTAATTTTTTAAGAAAAACATTGTTTATTTTGATAGGAGATTCTAATATTATATTTTCGTTAACAATTTTCAATGTTAAAGTCTGATTACTTAGTAAGTATATAACTGATTACTTATATAATTAAGAAAATAACAGAGAATTAGTCTTGTTCTATGATGACAATATTGTTTTTTTGTGATTATATTCCTTAAGTAACTTAAGAGACTGATTATGGCTAATGTGCACTCTTAATAAAAAGTATTTTGAGATCTCAATCAATAAAATTGTTTAATTTCTTAATTTTAAGTAATAATACAGTTTATATTGGGTTTTTAGTCAGTTTAAATTTGCGTTTCATATGGATCTAAAATACCTATCAAACTGCCCCACCCCATGTATCAAGGTGCCCCACTGATTTTTTCTTAAAATCAGTATACGTCGCCAGTTTTTGCGGTTTTTGCGTAGCCAAAACATAAGCTGACATATCAGCCAATGCACACATCAAAACAAATATTTAAATATAATGCTTTATGGTCCTCAGAAAAGAGATTGAATTTTTGTGTATCAAAGTGCCCCCTCTCCCCTAATTTTAATAAAAATGCATAACAAATATGATATATTATGATAATGAACTTCTTTATTAATATGTATTTCAAATGAATAAATGAAAGTCGTAATTTTGAAACTTTTGCAATTATCATGCTTTTAAAAATAATAAAAACTAATTAATTTTATCCTTCATTTCTAAAATAACACTACACATTTTCGAAAATAATCTAAGTATTTAAAAAAACGTTTTCGTACGCTTTAATTTTATATTAATAATGCAAAAATATAATTAGGTAACTCACAAAAAACTGACTACGATATTTCTTAATCATTCTTCAATGGGGTATTAATTCTTCACTGGAGAATATTCTACTCGGTTCAAGCACAAAGAAATATAACAGCAAAAAATATCCGTACTTATTAGGTTTTAACTACACCCTTTGGGGGAAAAGTGTTTATCAACTCAGTTGTATTTTAACCTCAAATAAAGTTTTATGTGAAAAAAGTCGCGCTGCCGTTCCTCTCAAGGCAAGTCATCTGTAGTCTTCTATGGTTTTTAAAACGTCAAACTCCATTAACTCCGTCAACTCATTAAATCTGTCTTCTTCTCCGAAAGTTACTAGTAGCAACGAGACGTCAATAAAACGAAGTGTTGAAAATCTAGTGTTTTATATATCGAGTTCGCAATTCCATCCGCTCTTATATAACATTCTCGATTCAAATAATCGAAAACGAGGACCCCGGCGCAGAAACATTATATTTGCATTTGAAACTACTAAAGGTGATAATAGGCAGACATATAGAGATCCTCGTTTTATATTAGAGCCAGCATTGAAATTGCAATGATTATGTGCATTGAATACTTACGCACAACATCAGTCCATTAATTCAGTTTGACCTTTACGACAGTGTTGTTCGGCAGAATATCTCATAAACATTAGAATCATTCAGCAATTCACCTGAGATGGATTTTATCATCTCAAATATCGGTTTCATAAAAACCGAACCAGAGACAAACCCCGAAGAAGAGCGACCAACATCCCGTGGTGATGCAGTATTGCAGTATGAGATTGTCAATCAGGGGACACAAGATGCTTCTGCCATCAAGTGTGAACCGGGGACTCTAGTGGCAGAGGAACATACGCAAGAATGTAGTGCATACTCTAAAATAGATATTCACTATCCTGACATTAAAAAGGAATGTCTCGTTAATCTGGAAAAGATCGACCAAAGCCGAGGTAAGTTTTTTTTATAACAGCTTGTTCAATATTTGGCCATTCGGTGAAGAAATTCTATTCTCCTCGACCATCTGGCTCATGTCATCCTCGGCCATGTCAATGTTTAGCAAAGTATCCGATTCTGATGTTGTACAAAAAACAAAAAGACAAGGAACGAACGAAAGTAATAACGAACCGTCCTAATTACTACATATTTAATACATTATTTTAGTTAGAGGTTTTAGAAGTATCATGCACGGACAAATTACACAAATTTGAAATTACAAGTACCTATGTGTATGGCGATTAGTATTTTTAGATTATTTTATAGTATTTTTAGATTATTAATTTCAAAACTACCATTTCAAAGCTTGGCAAGGTTTTCTTATTATCACGCCATACAGAAGAAAATGGGAATCGTAATAAGACACCGTCCTGATTACTACATATTTTTAATATTATTTTATTTAGAGGTTTCAGGGGTTACATGCATGAACAAATTACAGGAAACACGTGGTAAAGACATTTTTTATGAACTTAAATTGGGTTAACTTTTGATTGAACTGTAATTTCTTAACTGAAAAACAATTCTTACCTTTTATTAATTAAACCAATTATGGGGTATTTTCATCAGACACCGCCCACAGTGTTTGTGATACACCATAACCGTGTTTGTTGCCAGATTGAACTCACGGTGGAACCCAATTGGCTTCCCATTTTCGAAACCATTTTATTTTATACCGGGAAAACGAGGTAAAGTCGTGTGTCGAAATTTTCATGGTTTTGCAATAGAACCCACTGCTTATTATTACTATATTATTTTAAAATAAAGCCAATCAATGATATTACCATAGTAACCATTACAATATTAAGTTATAACATCTACTGTATGGTTTAATTGGTTCCATGCCAACTCAGAATTAAGTCAACTCAACTCCTCTTAAAAAAGTCATTAAGCGCTACCAAAAAAAATTACAAATAGCCCGCAACCTAAACCATTTATTCAATTTTCCGTATATATTGTTCATCATTTTTAATGACTATTCAAAGGATGTGTTTAGTTGATTTTAATCTGAGTTGTCCGGTCGCCGGTACAATTAAGGATTCCAATACCTAGTGGGTATTTCCCCAAATTGTGGGGAATTTCTAAGAATTTAATCCAGTTGGGTTAACTTTATAGGTAGAACCTGGATGTTGGGAAAATGCCGGGTTTCTACAATATGAGAACTGACGCAAGTAATACTGATTAAAAATGCATTTCCTGATTATCCATCCAACTTGAAAAATCATGTTTACAATCACAAGTGAGAATGAAATGTAATTTCAATTTCATACGCAGTAAATTTTCAAACCAATTTCTTTTTTTTTTAAGCCTGCACGGAAGAGAAAATGTCTAAATGAAAAAAAAAATGCTAATTTAAATAGAGTTTTTTTTTCATTTTGGTAGTTAAGGAAGGTGTGGTGAATTTGAAAACTATTGTGGGTATTTTAGAGCATATGCGTTGTTAAC
The DNA here is from genome assembly GCA_917880885.1 of Limnephilus marmoratus. Taxonomy (NCBI): domain Eukaryota; kingdom Metazoa; phylum Arthropoda; class Insecta; order Trichoptera; family Limnephilidae; genus Limnephilus; species Limnephilus marmoratus. The sequence goes on along the minus strand of OU862907.1, from coordinate 48,426,331 downwards.
CTTGCTCATTAGCCTTGTTGAAAAAGTCGCCATCATAATTGGTTTATAGTCGCCATTCTGTCGTGCTTGTAGAAAACACACCGTCCGCTGCGTACAGTAGTTATTGTTTTTTAATAATTTTTGGAAATTATTAAAAAACATTCTCGAAACCCATCCTCTTATATCTATCAACAGGATGGGTTTCGAGAATGTTCCAATAATTAAAAAGAGAATTAGAATGATTCTTGATATGCTGATGTAAGTTGCAGGTGTTACAAATTGGCTTAGAAATACTGAAATAATAATATTTTCTATTTTTTATGCCATTATCATGATTGTAACAATAGTAAAATTAAAATTTAAAAAAAAATTTAAAGTTAATAAGTTTTCTTACAAAAAAATTCAAAATTAAACTACTAAAGAGTAACGAAATCATCCTACACATGGATTTTTGAAAAATCTTTCAGAGTTCCAGTGAATATCACTTTAAAATTCGATATTTCTGTAATAACAATGTAAATTTTTTTCTGTCGTGATCATCATGTCTCTATATCAAAACTGATAATGTTTGCAACCTTCACGAGAAATAAAATACTTTTGATGTTTATTTGTCAAGTACCTTAGTGCCTTCTTGCCATCAATAATTTTAATTTTGTTTTTCAGAACATGGATCACCGGAACCTTATAATCTTGATTCCAGAGACCTAAAAGCAAAACAATCAGTCACGGGAAATAAATCCTTTTCCTGTCCTACTTGTACATACAGATGTAGCGTGAAAACTAACATGGTTTCTCATATTAAAACCCACACTGGAGAAAAGCCATTCTGGTGCTCTGAATGCACTTACAGGTGCACACAAAAACGTAATTTAGTTAGTCATATTAGAACCCACACTGGAGAGAAACCATTCTCGTGCTCTGAATGCCACTATAGGTGCATACAAAAACGTAATTTAGTTAGTCATATTAGAACCCACACTGGAGAGAAACCATTCTCGTGCTCTGAATGCACTAACAGGTTTGCACGAAAAGTGGAATTAGTTAATCATACTAGAACGCACACTGGAGAGAAACCATTTTCGTGCTCTGAATGCACTTACAGGTGTTTAAAAAAAAGTGCTTTAGTTAATCATTGTAGAACCCACACCGGAGAGAAACCATTTTCGTGTTCTGAATGTACATATAGGTGCATACAAAAAAAGGATTTAGTTCAACATACCATAACTCATACTGGTGAAAAACCATTCTCGTGCTCTGAATGCACTTACAGGTTTGCACGAAAAGTGGAATTAGTTAATCATACTAGAACGCACACTGGAGAGAAACCATTTTCGTGCTCTGAATGCGCTTACATGTGTTCACAAAAACGTGCTTTAGTTAATCATAGTAGAACCCACACCGGAGAGAAACCATTTTCGTGCTCTGAATGTACTTATAGGTGCATACAAAAAAAGGATTTAGTTCAACATACCATAACCCATTCTGGAGAAAAACCATTCTCGTGCTCTGAATGCACTTACAGGTGTTCACAAAAACGTGCTTTAGTTAATCATGCTAGAACCCACACTGGAGAGAAACCATTTTCATGCTCTGAATGCACTTACAGGTGTTCGCAAAAACGTGATTTAGTTAATCATGCTAGAACACACACTATAGACAAACCATTCTCGTGCTCTGAATGCACTTACAGGTGTTCACAAAAACGTTATTTAGTTAATCATACTAGAACTCACACTGGAGAGAAACCATTTTCGTGCTCTGAATGCGCTTACAGATGCATTCAAAAACATCATTTAGTTTATCATATCAGTATTCATATTGATGAGAAACGATTCTCCTGCTTAAAATGCACTTTCAGATGCAGAAACAAATATCACTTACGACGTCATTTCCTCAAAAATCATCCTTGCTAGGAATTTTCTACGCCCAGGCGGAACTTCAATTTGAACCGCAAAATCTTTTTGGTATTTTTACTGTTTGTTTTCTTTTTACTACTTATTACTTTTTACATTTTTAGTTACTTTTCGTTTATACTCTTACATACTTTACGTTGTACTATTTGTACGTTTATTTAATTGTGTAATTTCACATATTGTACCGTGAACATGGACATTTATAAATGATAAACCGGTGTAATCTATTGTTGTTCTGTTTTCATGATTATTTAAAATTGTTTTACTTAAATGAAAACCGTGCTCTTATGTTCGGTAAGACGAGTTTTGTTATATTTTTGTGAAGTTTGGTAATCGATTTTACTAAACGGATATTTTACTCCTGTCATTTGACTAAATTTTGAGATATGCAAACCTTAGTGGGTCGCAAATATTTCCGAATGACTCTCCCAAAATTTACAATGTAAAAGAAATATTTCACGATTGATCTTAAATGTTTATTATGATAAATTGTTTATTGTAAATATTTCCCTAACGAGTCCACGCTCAAAACACACTTTAAAATATTTTTAAAAAATGTACTAGGTAGATAATAGTTAGTAATACGTAATTCAGTAACCGAATTGAAAAATATTGCGTTTTAATGGTTATTTTGTTATCTTTAAAAACGCGAAATGTCGTTTTTCGAGAACGGCCATGTTATTATTTACGACGATGAAATACGCACTTTTAAAAGCAAAAATCACCTTCTGTCAGTTCAAAAATTATAACTAACATTTAGTGTGAAGAAAAAAACTAAAAAAAAATTGTACATATAAAATTGAAAAGAACTTTTTGTATATGATAATATAAAGTTGTTATTAATTATTGAAAATAAGAATTAAAAGTAATAGATATCCTAAAAAGCAAAAGTATATAATGCATGTTAATTATTGGTTATATGTATAACCTTAAATGTGCATTTAAAATAAAATAAAAATGGTTTTCGAAATAATATGACGTTTTTATTTGATCCTAAAAGTTTGAGTTTTGGGAAGCACCAAAATTCATATTGGGCTAGTAATTACAAATGTATATATTTTTTTTTTACTATAGCTACGTCGGAGTTTATAAAAACATGTTATTTGAAATTAATGGAAAGAGTTACCCCAAACCATATGAAATTATTTTGACAGAAACTGACCACAGCAACTGAATTAATTCTGTTGCTAACTTTTCCTGGTTAATTTAATAATTAAACAAAACAGAAAGATGTCAATGCATACAACTTTGTACGTAAAAATAAAAAAAAGCTTAATAAATGGTAAATATACATATTTAAAAAAAAACTAATTTCGAAGGTTTTTTTTTTAAATACGTAAATAAAAAAATTACAAATGTTTTGGTATGTCTCCACATAGAAGGCACTAAGGAAAATAATTCTCACCAGGGCTTATGTCATCTGTGAAGATGCTGTCTGGAGGGTCTTTTTAGGAAAGGAAGGAGAGGAGTTCAGGAAGAAAAAGATATTAGGGGTGAGTAGGAATCTAGGGGTCGGTGTGTCCAGAAGTGACGGACATAAGAAATCTATGCCTCCTTCTGCGGTGCAAGGCAATGTTCCGAGAAAGTCCTGTTGGAGAGGTGAAAAAGACTTCCTGAACCAGTCTCTTCCGATCTGGCCTGCCACGCAGTTGGCGGGCAGTCGCATCTTCCGTCAATATTCCACCTCTGCTAAGTCACCAAAAGCAGCGAACCATTTGGGGTGACCTATGGCAGGATGTTTTGGTTATCCAATTACCGCCTACCCACCTCCAAAATTGATTTTTAGGTATTATAAAAACATCGTGGTTTTTGTTTAAGATTTATCAATAATAATTATGATAATAAGTTTTCCATATTTTTTTCAGAATCATACAATGATAATAATCTTTATTGAACAAAAATTTTAAGATTTATAACTACAAAAAAAGAGTACACCATACAATAGTTTAAAAGTTGCATAAGTACAAATGTTAATAACAGATAACAATATACATATAAACAGTAGGTACTTAAAGAACTATAAATATAAAGATTTATAATTATAAATTTAGGTTTCTCGTATCCTGCCTCACTAGGCTAGCCTGTGTTGAGGCAGTAATTTTAGGTCAATTTATAATACTGTGAACATACCTACAATATTAGAATAAATTCACCCAATAGATTGGTTGCATTAATAATAACAATAACATTGGTACAAACATAACACCATTGGTTCATTACTCATTTCGGATTTGGGTGAGTGCACCGGTAAATGCTCCTAAAATTTCGGATTTGGGTGAGTGCACCGGTAAAAACTGAAACGGATATAAAATGTTTATATCCGTTTCTGCTTTTTTGTAGACAGCTAGCCAAGTGTCAGCTACAAACAGTAAAACAGTGTCATCGGCAAAACTAACTATTTTTCCATGAATTTAAATGTTGCATAAGTCTTTGATATATAAAAGAAGCAAAGACGGTCCTAATAATACCTAATATTAACATGGTAACCTAATATTTTTAAAAAACAACGAAAAAATAACAAAATGGAAAACTACACCCTAAAGAGATTTAAATCAAAACGATTCAAACAAACTTACTTGTATTACAAGAACAACAGTTAGAGCCTTACGCGTTCATTGATTATGATTGTGTTAAATTTCTTAAGAAGAGGGATGTGACAATAGTAACACACCATAAACATAATTTTATGGTAAATACACCATAAACAATGATTACGAAATGACATCAGAGATTGAAGTACCTATATTCAAAATTTTATAATACAAATAAGCTAGACTAGTTAAAATTATAACTGATTGAAAAGATTTGATAGCAGAGCACTTTTGTATTTATCTTCCGTGCAGTTAAATAGATCAGCCACATCTGCGCATCTATTACTTACTTCATGCAACCTAGGTACAAGCGAGTTGGTCCTGGTATTGTTGCATTTAAACAGGATTAAATAATGAGTAGCTCTGGTGGATATTTGAAATTCTGAAGTGAAATCAGGGATGTCTATACCGCCATTTACAATTTAGAATACAAATATTAAGTCGGACATAATTCTTCAATCTGAGAGTTATAATAAAATTTAATTCTTTCATCAAGAAATTATAGTTTATACTTTCAGGGGGAAAACCGAGATATATATATATATTTATATATATGAATATATATATTTTTTTATTTTTAACATTAACTCCACTCAGGAAGCCCTGAGGAAAATAATTTCCCTAGGGGCCTATGTCATCTGAGATGCTGTGTGGACGGTCTTTGTAAGGAGAGGAAGGAATGAACATTGGCCTTGAAGAGACCCACGTTAAAGGAAGGAAAAAACACAGACGTCGGCAAATCGTTCCACAGCCGAGCTGTTGAACGCAATAATGAGTCGAAGAAGCGACCCGTTCTCATGTGACAAATGTCAACTGTGTACAAATGTTGGGCACGCGATTGGCGTGTTTCCCGACTATGCACCGGTGCCGAAGGTATCAATGACCCTAGTTCCTCAGAGCATATTCAATTGTAATACCGGTAGAACAAGAATAGCATTCCCACCCGACGCCTGTGCTCTAAAGATTGCAAACCGTCTGTTAAGAAGGGAGAATCTATCAAACGGACCGCCCGTTTCTGCACAGAATCGAGGGTATTTTTCAGGTATTTTGGAGCTCCAGACCAGAGGCGGCTTCCAAATTCAACCGTGGGGCGCACATATGATTTGTACAGGCTTAGCAGTTGTGTACTATTAAAGAATATGCGGGCCCTCTAAAGTACGCCCAGTTTTTGGCAGGCTAATTTTACTCTGGCTTCGATGGAGCCCCCATATCTGGGCTGGTCACCAAGCATATCAATGGGGGGCCTGTTCGGAAGATTGCTTCCGTTGAAGGAGACTAGCTTTTCATTTCGAGGAAAGGAAGGACAGGATTTTCTGGGAATGTATAAGATACGAGGGGTGGGTAGGAATCTAAAGTCAGTGTGTTCAGAAGTGACGGATGTATGAATCCAACCCTTCAACTACAGTGCGAGGCATGGGTTGAGAGAATCCGGCTGGACAGGTCAAGATTCGCTCTCCCTCAACCAGTCTCTCATATCAGACCCGCACGAACTAGGTAAGCAAACGTATTCGCCACCGAGACATTGAAAAGCCTCACTCAATGAACCGGCACCCCTGCTAAGTCACAAAACGTAGTGAACCTCTTCGGACCACCCATGGAAAATGTGTAAGGTTTTCCAAAATAATGATTACCGGGGTTGGCGGCACGTAACTGCCTCCCAAAATGAGTAGTAAATGTAAAAAAAGTAGCAAAATACATAGTTTAGAGAAAGTCACTTATGTGAATGAGTCCGCAAGTGGCTCTATACATTTTCCTTCCTAGAAAATTGATATTCGCAGTCGAAAAACGAAAAAAGTTGTATTCCACTGTGAGTTATCATGTGACGATTTAAATTACCTTTTTTAGAAAATGAACAGTTGCAGTCGGGAGATGAAGAAGGTTTTGTTCCACTGTGAGTCACTTTATGAATTTTAAAATTATCCTTTTGAGAACATGAATACTTGCAGTAGAAACATATTTCTCTTTCTATAAAAAACATATTTCCCTTTCTGAGGTCCCTAGACAGTCAACTCAACAAAATGAAAAAACTAAAAAATATCTGCTTAATAGGAGATATGAATATTAACATTTTAGAATATAAAAAGCATCCTCAAAGTAACGACTACTTAAACCTTTTATTGTTTCATGGACTCATCAGCACCATAAATGAACCCACAAGAGTCAACTTCAATCAAATCAACCTTTTACCCACCCAAACATGTATTGACCACATTATGTTAAAAACAAAAAGACCGTACAAATCCATAATCCATCACTCGACAATCACTGACCACTACTCACTTATCCTAAAAATAAATACCACAAATAATCCTCAAGTTAAATATTCCAATACCTCAAAAACATATAATAAAATCGATTTTTTAAAACTAAATGATAGTTTACATAATAAAAAATGGGAAGAACTTGCAGAAAATAATACAATTAATAGAGCATGGTCACTTTTTTTACAATGTATTCAAGACGAATTTAATAATAATACTGTCGTCACCGAAAAAAGTTCTCCAACTAAACTTAAATTTCTAAAACCGTGGATATCAAAGGGACTTTTAACAAGTTTCAGTAAAAGAGACACACTTCATAAACAATGTAAATCAAACCCATAAACCCATATCTATCTTATAAATTTCTATAAACGATACAGAAACTTATGCACACGGCTTGCACGCATATCGAAAGAAATATATTATAAAAATAAATTAGTTAAATGCAACAAGGACCCCAAAAAAATATGGCAAATTCTAAAAGAAATATCCCACACAACCACAATGAAAAACGAAGCCATAACTGAGATTAAAATAGATAAAGAAATTATTAAGATATCAGATCAACCACAAAAAGTTTGTAATTATGTAAACAATTATTTCGCTAATGTAGGCAAGGTCTTAGCGAGTAAAATCACAACAAACTACGATACCTCTAAATCCGCAAACCACCACACACACACAGGTATTGCTCCATTTAAAATACCATACATTACCCGAAAAGAAACACTTAAACTTATAAATGACCTAAAAAATACAAACTCACAAGGCAGTGACAGAATTTCACCGATAACACTAAAAATATTAAACTCCGCACTTCATATCCCCCTAAATATACTCATAAATCGGTCCATTAAAGAATGCATTTTCCAAACAATTTAAAAAAACGGGCAAAGTGATTCCAATCCACAAAAACGGAAACAAGGAAGAAATAAATAACTACAGACCAATTACAATTTTAAACACACTTTCAAAAATTCTTGAGAAACATATCAAAAACAATCTGTTAACTTTTCTTAACAAAAATAATATACTATCACCCAATCAATATGGATTCAGGGAAAATATGAGTACCTCACATGCAATAGCCTCTGTAACAGACTTCCTCAAAACAAATATAGACCAGGGCAAAAATTGCCTTGGAATATTCCTAGATCTGGCAAAAGCGTTTGACACAATTCATCATCAAAACCTATTTGATAAACTAAAAAACATCGGAATCACAGGAATAGAACTCAAATTAATTGAAAGCTATATGGGAAATGGCACACAGTATACCTCTATAGAAAACACATGTAGTGACAAGGAACAAGTATCCTACGGAGTACCCCAAGGCAGCGTATTTGGTCCAATCCTATTCCTTATATATAAATTAATGACCTGTGTCACCTCCAAATAGACGGAGAAATTATAAGTTTTGCTGACGACACTGTGTTACTCTTTAAGGCCAAAGACTGGAAAACGTTAACCCCAAAAGCAGAACTTGGTTTAAATATTACTAAAAAATGGCTCGACTCTAACTTATTAACTTTAAATATAGATAAAACAAAATTCAAAACTTTCAGCATAAATTCGAGAGGCCAACCCTCCAATAACATCCACCTTAAAATACATTTCTGTCAATCAACCATTGATATATCAACACAAACTCCATGCGACTGTCCCCCAATTATACAAACGGAAAATATTAAATATCTTGGTATATACTTCTACCGTTATATAAAATGGGATAAACATATAGATTCGGTAATAGGAAAACTAAACAAGTTGATTTACTTTTTTAAAAACTTGAGAAATATTTTAAACATATGTGATATAAAAAATATATACCTCGCACTTGCACAATCCATAATGGAATACGGCATTATTGCCTGGGGCTGTGCCAGTAAAAAATACATTAATACACTGTTTAAAGCTCAGAAAACCCTAAAAAAGTAATACTTAAGTTACCAATACTAACACCCACATCAATCATATTCGAAAAATTCCCAGGGATGAAAATTCAAAAATTACATTCAAAACAAATACTAACTCTCCTTTACAAGAACTTATCCACATTTAACATTTCACAAAACTCTCGCAATACTAGAACAAGACATGCTCTCCAACTACAAATACCAAAAACAAACACATCCTTTGGACAAAAACACTACAGATATCAGGCTATAAAACTACACAATTCTCTTCCTACACAATATAAAACAACTAATATTATTGAATACAAAAAAAACATAAGAAACTGGCTACAATCTTTCTAACTTTTAATTTATAATTTGTGTCGAATTGAAGTCGATTTTATATTTTGATTTTTATTGTTTCTCTTTTTTATATTAGCTATTAACACTCTTTTGTTTTACTATTCACAATTTATAATTTATAATTTAATCTGAAAAATGTCCTCCACAACACAGGTGAACTCCTAGTGTGGAGGACAATATATTATACCTTTGTAATGTAAATGTACTAAGAATAAATAAATTTAAAAAAATAAAAAAAAAAACAAGAGAAAGGTTTTTTTCCACTGTGAGTCAACATGTGAAGCATTAACGAATACTTTTGTGAACATTAATAGTTTCAGTCGGCACAAAAAAAAGGGTTATGTTTCATTGTGAGTGAACATATGACTTTTAAAATCACCCTTTCGAGAAAATGAATAGTTGCAGTCGGGACAAGAAAAAGGTTTTGACCCACTGTGTTTGGACATATGAATTTTTAAATTACCCTTTTGAGAACATGAATAGTTGCAGTCAGAACATAAAAAAGGTTTTGTTCCACTGTGAGTGAACATATGACTTTTTAAATCGCTCTTTCGAGAACATGAATAGTTGCAGTCGGGACATGAAAAAGGTTTTATTCCACTGTGACTGAACATATGACTTTTTAAATAACCCTTTTGAGAACATGAATAGTTGCAGTCAGGACATGAAAGAGGTTTTATTCTACTGTGAGTGAACATATGAACTTTTAAATCACCCTTTCGAGAACATGAATAAATGCAGTCAGGACATGAAAATGGTTTTGTTGCACTGTGAGTGAACGTATGTTTTTTTAAATCACCCTTTCGAGAACATGAATAGTTGCAGTCAGGACATGAAAAAGGTTTTGTTCCACTGTGATTGAACATATGACTTTTTAAATCACTCTTTTGAAAACAGGAATAGTTGCAGTCGGGACATGAAAAAGGTTTTGTCCCACTGTGCCCGAACATATGATTTTTTAAACCACTCTTTCGAGAACAGGAATAGTTGCAGTCGGGACATGAAAAGGGTTTTGTCCCACTGTGCCCGAACATATGCCTTTTTAAATTACCTTTTTGAGAACATGAATATTTGCAGTCGGCACAAGAAAAAGGTTTTGTTCCACTATGGGTCAACAAATGAATATTTAAATAACCCTTTCGAGAACATGAATAGTTGCAGTCGGAACAAGAAAAAGGTTTTTTTCCAGGATGGGTACGCAAGTTGGTCAATAACTCTGAAAAAGATTAAAGACAAAGCTTCAAAAATGTAAGTAAAATGGCTTCAGCAAAAAGAAAAAATTAGTAGAAAACGATTTAAACTTTAACAAATTTAAAACCAATTTTACCTGCAACCTGCGTCAGTCCTTCAGAACGCTCTAAGCATTCTTTTTTAACATCCATGAGATCTATGTCAATATCCATACAGGGAATCCCCCCTCTGACTTCTACTGGAGGTCCTGGTTCTGCAATGATGGGAACAGTCTCCAAACTTAAACTGCCTGAAGTATAAAAAACACAATACAAACATTGATACTCTGATGTTGATGCTTTTTAGGGAGAAAACATAATTTACTTTATAAAATTTTCAGAACGATTTATATATTTATTGTCAATACAAATATGTTTACTTGCTTCAGTTATGTATATGTAATGTATAATAATACTTAATGTAACTTATATCATTCCCCATATAGGACAAAGTCTAAACGTGAGAGGGATCTTTTTGTGAGCATTATAATTTTATAAAAAAAATTTAATACATTTTAAACTAAATATCAAAATAACAAGGAACGACAAAAGAGGACGGTGTGAGCAATCGAACATTTGTTCAATAAATTAAAGAAAGTATTCCAAAACGGACAAGAATTCTGAACATCTGAAATCAACATACAACATTTTCTAACTTTTGCAATTAAACTTACTGATTGTCTCCGCATACTGCAAACATTCCTTCTTCACATCCGGGAGATAGATATCTATATCGGTATAGGGCATTTCACCTGCGCCTTCTTCCTGGGACCCTGGTTCCACCTTGATGGAAACACTCTCTGGGTTGTTAAGATCCATGGCCTTCTGTGTTAGCGTTCGATTAAATGTTATAATTATGGTAACAGGTTCCAGCTAAAAATAAATAATCCAATTTCAGAGTGATTATTTCAGAGTTTTAAGATAAAATTGTAAATATAATACCAAAGGTATATAATAAGTTGATTAAGTTCAAAACAAAGAAAAAAAAATTTTGCAGAACGAAGAAAAGTCATTTTATAATTTACCTCTATAAACTACCTCTATCTTTATTCTATTTTAACCATTCCCGTTCATCTTTGTTTAAGTTGATAACAATATTTGTCCCTAGAAAAGGCCCGAAGATATCGATTTAGGAATTGGTTTATTTAGGTAAGTCAAGCAAGAATCAAAGAGGGCCGTATTTATCATTCAAATCAAATCAAACAATTTGTTGAACGCGAAAAAGCGAAGTTGTAAGTTCACTGAATTTTAAAAAGAATTTCCTTCCTTTCTTGCATAAATGTATATCTTCATGTTCTGAGTATAGTTTAAATGCGCCGCATACAGATATTCTTAATTAAGTATAAAAAAAACAGTTTTGCGTTCAGAATGAAAAATTCTAGCTGGATTCATCTGATGACATATTTCGACGGAAAACATACTTTTATTCGAAGTGCATTGGATGGGACCCACCACTTTCCCACGGCTATGTGACGAAACTGATTGTTTAACCTCCTTAGCCGTACACATCAGGACTTTTTTTTGTTGAAAAAGGAAGCTAGATTTATTTTTAAAACGAGTCTACCCAAAGGTTTGAAGACAACTATCATTTCTTGCAACCACTGTAAATTATGTTTTTCAAACCTCACAATAATAAAAACGGCTTTTACTTCATTTCTTCATCGACTGTAGTGAAAAATACTGTGCAGTTTTGTAAAATGTAAGGCTTAAAATGTTCAAACCTACCACCATGTGGTATTTTTGTGTTAGGTAATTAATTAAAAACTTCTTTCATTACACAGAAGTCACATTTAATATACCCCGTGCATTTAATACCTCGAATAATTCTCTCCGGGGAATGCATATAGGCCGTCCTGAAAATAACAAAATTGTTCAAGAGAGGACAAAAGATGTTCACAATTTTTATATGAATTAATAGGTGAAACTTACGAAAGGAGTCTACAATATGTATATATTCATAAATGGGAACAAACGATATTTTGTTTCTAAACGCTAATTGAAATAAGCATTTTAACAGTAAAAAAATATAAAAATAGTAGAAAATTAGATGTTAGTTCAAATCTCACACACATGTGATATTGATATATAGTGTTTAGTCAAAGCATTTAATTTTCATGTCCACACAAAAACAAACAACTTTTTAGACAGGTTAATTAATACCTAGTGAAAAACAATAAAACATATTCCAACCAAAAGAACATGTAAAATCTTCTAACATTTGAATTTCCTAGAGCAGCAGCTGACCAGTAGGTAGGGGGCTGAGTAGCTACTAGCATAGAGCCCACAGACGCCCCTCCCAGTGACGAAGTTACGATACAGGAAAGCCTGTTAATGGCCTGCTGTCTCCTCGTTAATATGTTTACAAATATGTAATAAATGTCTACATAAATAGTTGAGAAACAATTATATCAATTATAAATATTATATTTTTACGGAAAATGCACTCTTCTTTCGGATCTCGTTTATGTTCTTCCGTAGTTCTTGCAGGTGGTACATTATTGTCATTTATCTCTGTCTCCGGCTGGTTGAATGTGGTCGTGGGAGATCTCGGGAGCGGCTGGAGGAGCGGACCCGTCGACCAGGATTGTAGTCGCGCTGACGGACCGCAGATATTTCGTTATGCATGACAGCTCCCAAGACGTGAATTTCTTGGCAAAGTGTCATTGTCAGCTGTTTTATCTTCATATCCAGGTAGGATTCGACAGCGTTTGCTACTGGTAACTCTGCAATGGTTGGTCTGCCTGTGGCTTCAGTTATGACGTCAGCAAGTTCTGCCACTTTGTCCAGGGCGACGTCCTTCTGCGTTGCTAGGACCACTCGCTTAGTGTGCGGTAGGCGGCTCATCCAGAGGGTTCGTAAAACATCATCCGGAACTGCAACTCCTGCCAGTGTCCGTAAGTGCCGTAGGAATTGTGATGGCTTGCGGTCCCCCATCTCTTCATGTTCTAGCAGTCGGCAGATTTTCTGCTCCTGTGTAGAACTAAGACGGCGTACCAGCTCGGTTTTCAACTTTTGATATGCTCCTTCAGCTGGTGGGTTCACAATGATCTCCCGCACCTCTGCGGCGTATCTAGGATCTAATGCTCCCAGGATGTACCCGAACTTGGTCTTGTCTGTATTGATGCCGGTGGCCTCGAAACTTCTCTCCGCCATGCAAAACCACATCTCTGGGTCGTCTGAGCAGAAGGGGGGAATTCGGACAGCAACACGGTTGATCTCCTGCTGTTTCCCTTGTGGTGATTCACTCAGCTCACACATATTCTCGTTAGAGGACTCACTCTTCAGCTTTTAAAGTCCTTAAAATCACGTCGGAGTCACCAATATAGTGTTTAGTCAAAACATTTAATTTTCATGTCCATACAAAAACAAACAACTTTTTAGACAGGTTAATTAATACCTAGTGAAAAACAATAAAACATATTCCAACCAAAAGAACATGTAAAATCTTCTAATATTTGAATTTCCTAGAGCAGCAGCTGACCAGTAGGTAGGGGGCTGAGTAGCTACTAGCATAGAGCCCACAGATATATAATTTAGTAAATTAATTAGAGAATACCTTGAAGAATGTCAGACAAAAAAACTTTTGTATATATATCTAAACGTCACTTAATACACAACCGTATGTGCTCACGCGTAGGAGAGAACGGAAAAACGCGATGTCGAACATCAAATTTACGACACACTTTGCGGCCTTGCAAAACTTCCGTCAAGCGCTATTGACATATTTAAATAATCACATAAAGTGCAGAAACTATCGTGCTACATTAAAAAAAATATAAATATTTAAAACAATAACGTTTGCAAAAACCACTCAATTCGGGTTTTTTCTCAATTTCGTCCACTGTGCGCCGTGTAGCGCTACCTCTTTCTAAAGCCAATATTTCGGACAGCGTTACTTTGTCCACCTGTGTTATACTCTCGTCTGTCGCTTGTTGACCTGGCCGATGTTGGGTAGCTCAATATAATATTGTATCGCTAATGTTTTAAAATGTATCGTATTCTTATAATAAATGGATTCATTATAGAGCTTGGTTCTTAATTATTCAATACAACATAAACGTCAATACGTACTTACCAAAACTAATGCTTGAAGAAACGTCAAGAGAAAAACAGAATTGCAATAATTTGAACGATTTCGTGAAAAATATGTTACTGTAATTGAAATAACCGAAAATTACACAAATTTAACACAAATATAAAGCAGTTTTTACAATATTACTTCAGGAAAGCGGAGCAAAAATAGTATTGAACGACTTCGCGAGAAGCAGTAGAAACGTGACAAGATACAAAATGACATTTCCACAGACAATGAACAATTCATGAAAATATTCATAAAGTCTTGTTACCTAACAACCTAACAGTTCCTTCACAAGATGAAGTTGTTGAGGGGTGGAAGATTTAAAATGGCAACACTAAGATTTCATAATTAACTCGATTTTTTTTTCTTAATTCTGTAATATCTATGGATACATCTCAGCGTGCATTACGTCACTTTATTTGTTGGTTCCGTTGACTTTACTCGTTTTATCGAATTGTTCACCTTTAAGGAAATCAATCCGCCCATCTCTGAATAAATTCGTCAACCTCATTACAAAGTTAAAGTACTTAAAGCAGAACTAGCAGATCCTTATATAAAAGTATGGATTTCACCGCCATCAAGTTAGAACCAGGCGCAAGCGCGGAAGAGAGTGTTGCTGTGATACTTTCGGAAATTGATATAGAATATCCTGTTATAGAAAAAGAATCCCCGGAAACCATTTTACAAAATAATTCAGGTATCTTGTTGTCTTTTTTGTTACATATCTGATACAGATTCAAAACACAATCGAGAATAAAACCAATTATGTCCTTTGCGTGTTTTAGCTGAATCTAAATTTCTTTAAATAAACAATAAACAGTGTTAATCTCAAGTGACCTCCCAGGTAAGTATAGTCCTGTATATGATCTGTCTGCACAGAGTATGAATGGAACAGCATATGTACATTTTTACGCAGCATCGATTGAATCGTGCACGGGGCACGGGGATGAGAGTAACTTTGCGGCTACTCTTTGCTGAGACGCTTATGGATTTCGATAAGTTATGCCCGACCACCAACCAAGATAGGTATATCACAATTAAGTGGTTCTCACGGCTGTTGTGTCTTCTGGCTTGGTTTCCGTTTGGTGACAGTCATAGATGTTTCCATAAGGCGTACGATAAGATTGTTCTATTCGATTATTTGAACTACGATAAAGTTTGAGTCACGAGACGATTTACGTAAGAAGTTCACACAAAGCATACGATAGAATACACGATGATTTACACTTTATGTAACGATAGGATAAATAACACTTCGGCGTAGAGCGAAATGTCACGATACGAACGGTGGTTAGCAACGGACTCACGGACTGACGATAAAGCGGTACTTGACACCTGTCTATGGTGTAGTTAGACACCCTTATTGTGCGGAATTCCAAAAATCTGGATTCCTCCAATCCCGTATGACAATCGGAGCACAAAACGAATGAAATTCATCAGCGTTATGAAATTCAGTGATCAAATCATTGTACTTACCTATAGTTTCGTATTAGTGATCGATGAACCGGTGGATGAAATTTTTAGCGATAAATTGTTAAAATTTTGTTTGTCTAGTTTGGGTTTTGTTATTCATTTAATATTGAAAACACTATTATTTTATAAAAGACTTTATTGATGAGGCGTTTACACCATTGACATTAATTCCCAATAGACCACAATTGGTAATTATTATAAGAGATGGTTCATCACTAGTGATGTGCAACATACAATAGTGATGTGACACCCCCTTTCTTTATTTATACAATACAATTAATTTACACAATACAGTAAAATTTTAATTACAATAACATTATACCTATCCGGTGGTTTGACAACTCTACCATATCTGGTAGTGAAAGGGTAGTTAATGTTATTTTCCAAATAGACGGGGAAATTATAAGTTTTGCTGATGACACTGTGTTACAAGACATGCTCATCAACTACAAATACCAAAAACAAACACACCTTTGGACAAAAACACTACAGATACCAGGCTATAAAACTATACAATTCTCTTCCTACACAATATAAAACAACTAATATTATTGAATAAATAAAAAACATAAGAAACTGACTACAATCTTTTTAACTTTTAATTTATAATATTTGTCGAATTCAAGTCGATTTTATATTTCGATTTTTATTGTTTCTCTTTTTTATTCGTAACTATGAACACTATTTTGTTTTACTATTCACAATTTATAATTTATAATTTACACCATACGAAAGAAGAAGAACTACTGAAAAATGTCCTCTACAACACAGGTGAACTCCTAGTGTGGAGGACAATATATTATACTGTTAAGGCATATTGAGTTCAGCGTGTTTCAGTCTCGAATCAACCGCGGTCCACTGCACAACACAACTGTGTTCAGTTACCAACATATTGTATTTCTAAATAAAGATACGTTTATTTGAAACAAATTATTGTTCCACTCCGTTTTATTAATCCTGCTTTAACAGGTTATGGGCTCAGTTAACGTCGAACTGTGGAAATAAAGATAACGCGAGTGAAATTATTCGGCAGTCTCACGTGTCGCGGAACGGAAGTCCGCCATTGTTCGTGTGTCAGTTTTCAAAATTGCAAGGTGTGAATAAAATTCGCAATTCGAATGCACTATTTGTGATGAGCGATGTTCTGGATGTCGTCGATGGCACGAGAGAGACACCTGCTTCTGGTGACGGGCATGCGGCCGCGGTAAAGAAAAACATGAAAGATGACGCAACGGCAAAATTTATAATTCTGTCAAACATTGACGAGGCTCAACAAGTATGTGTGCCTCGTGCATCTCTTGGCTTTCAGATTGTCCGTTCGAGAAAAATAAAAGGTGCAGGAATTCTCCTGCAGACATCTAATACTGTTGGTCTGGATAATATTAAAAAGAACACTGAAAAATTAAGTGCTTCTGGCATCAAGGTAGTACAGCCTCTTGGCAGACTACCTAAAATTGTATTATATGATGTTCCCAGCTGCGATATTTCCGGTGACCCCGAACTTTTCAAAGAAATTTTTGTTAATAATATTGAGGGTAAATCTATAATTACAAGGGAGGATCATTTGAGAACGATGCGGCGCGTTTCAGTCTTTGGGAAACGTGGCCAACCTACTATGAATATGGTGGTTACCGTTCATCCTGAGGTTAGGAAGATTCTAGTGGATAGCGGTCATTGCTTTCTTGGGTGGAACGCCTGTCGCGTTCGCGATTTTATTGGAGCCATCAGATGTTTCAAGTGTCACCTGTATGGCCATGTAAGTAAGACTTGCATTCAGGAAGTAATTACGTGTCGTCATTGTGCCGAAAGTGGTCACGATTATAAGGATTGCCCCAAAAAGGCAGAGGCCGCTGTCTGTGCTACTTGCAGACGTTTTAAAAAAAAAGATGATCACCCCACGGGTGATAGAAACTGTCCTGCACAGCGAGCCGCTATTGATATACAAGTCAGGATGACCGATTATGGTCGTCCTTGATCCTCCTTTCAAGTTTAGGTATGTAATATATTTCTTTTTTTATTGTTTCTTATTGTGATCTTTCTGTGTATCACTTTTTTTTATTTAAATTTAAACTTTGTGTGAAAAGAATTTTTTTTTTGTCTTTTATTGTGATATCGCTGTGTATCATTCTAGTAATGTTGATTTTGGTTGAGCAAAGTTCCTAGAACTTTATATATTTTGTATTGTCTACTCCACCTCAGTCTCTGTATCTTTCAGGTGACTTTACTTGTAATCTTAATATTTTTACAGTTATTATTTTTCCATTGTTTTGAGTGATGGCATTGTTTTTTCTTATATTTTTCTGCAAACGTTTATAAAATAATATTAATCATATTCTCTGTATTTATCTCATGTTATGTTCATCATTCATTACACTAACCCATCACCCGATTTTCAGACTAACTCCTGTTTTACAGGGACATTTGAGGGTTTAGCTTCGTGCATCATAAGTAGCTTCGTTTATTAAAAAAAATTAGAGTCCTTGTGAGAGCCCTGAAGGAGTAACCATCTGTTACTTATACCAGGGCGGGAAAGCGGTTGGATTACCTCAAGTGTCGTGCATCTCTGCGAAAGAGATGTGGGACAAATTGTGTCTTATTCACGAGCAGAAAACCGCGACAAACAAGCTGGGTCTGCTGCTATGATTCCATGCTTATCGAATGAGCGAAGCAGATACGGCGGTTCAGCATGTAGCCAGGGTTATGAATATGGCGAGTCAACTGAAGGACGCCGGCGAGAAAGTATCGGATGCTATGGTAATGGCGAAAATACTCGCGAGTTTCACTACGAAGTTTAGCACGCTGCAGGTGGCGTGAGACAGTGTGGACCCTGTTCTTCAAACTCTTGACAACCTCCAGGAATGGCTAATAAGAGAGGATTTGAGACTCAACGGCGAAGAAGAAACGTCGGAAGCGCTGGCTGCAACTGCCAAAAATCGTCGTGACTACTGACTACTCCATTTTCTCTCTCTTAAGATTACGCCATAAAAAACTACAATGAGAGTGTCACAATCAACACCTAATTAATGTTGAACACGAAATATCCTCCGATCCAAAAAAACTGTGAAATTATGTTAAATCAAACTCCAAATCACAAGGTATGCCAAACACTGTATTCCTTAGGGATGAAAAAGCTGAGAATGGATCTGATATTGCTCCTTATTCTTGATATAACTTATTCTCCAAATATTTCAGTTCTGTTTACACCAACGATGTTCAAACTTCTCAAAATATGCCAGCCAACTACAACATTCACAACTCTTCCACAATTCACAGTATTGAAGTTGACGAACGTCTGGTGCAGACATATCTGGAAAATTTGAATCTAAAAAAAGTGCAGGCCCAGATCAAATCCCTTCCTTTTTCATCCTGAAGTGCGCAGGCAGTCTCTCTAAGCCGTTATCTATTATATTCAATCGCTCTTTAAAAGAGGGTGTGGTACCTAATACTTGGAAAACTGCTTTCATAACACCCATTTTCAAAACCGGGGAAAAATCTGACATTAAAAACTATCGTTCAATTTCAAAATTGTGTGTCTTCAGCAAGGTGTTTGAAAAAATAATAAACGATCAGATGTTTCCCGCTTTGAAATCCTCACTCAATGTTAACCAACATGGGTTTATGGGTGAAAAATCAACAACAACTAATCTAATAGCATTCACGGAATTCTTGCAAGATAATATGGATCAACGTGTACAAGTAGACGCAATATATACGGATTATAGCAAAGCTTTTGACCTAGTGAATCACGACATATGCAAATCGGCGTCCACGGTGACCTTCTTAGATGGCTGTCATCCTATGTATCAAACCGTAGTCAAGTCGTACAGACTTACAGACGTACAGACTTACAAAACTGACCGATGCACTGGAGCGTAACGGTTACCCAGTAAGTCAGACAAGGCAAATCATAAGAGCCAAATCTGCACCAAACGAAGACAGAATTGAACAAGAGTCAAAGGGCTGCGCTTTCCTGCCTTACGTTCACAATGTGACAGACAGAATTGCCAGGCTATTGAAAAAAGAAAGCATAAAGACTGTCTTCGGAACCACGACAAAAATACGAGACTTTTTGAGGCCTGCAAAGACCAATTTTCCTCTGGAAACAGATGGAGTATATAAACTCACCTGTTCCGGATGTGATAAGGTCTATGTGGGCCAGACAGAGCGGACGATCTCTAAAAGGATATCGGAACACTTTCGAGCATGTAAACTTGGCCGTCCTGACAAATCGGCAATCGCCGAGCATTTAATTGATCCGGCCATTACTTTGGATTTGTTCTTGAAGTCCTGGGAAGACCGAAAACTCATAGAGCACGCCTGATTACGGAGGCAATTGAAATTTACAATAATCCGATAAATATTAATAGAGACGACGGAGCTAAACTCAATAGTTCTTGGAATCCGGTAATTGACGGTTACATCAAGGCTAAATGCAAAAAAAAACATTTTGAAGTATATTGTAGCGCCAGCTCAAAGAGGAGTGGAGCTGGCGACACGGTATCGCTCTTAAGTAGATAATTACTAACATCACCCCTAACTATTACACATCTGCCCTGATGATGGACACTGCAACGCTGTCCGAAACGTTGGCTAAAGAAGGAGGTAGCGCAACACTGCATAATACCCCAAAAACTAAAAACAAAATCAATCCGATTTATTTTACTCCAGTCAATAATTCTATCAATATCTGATTGGAGTCGAATGCAGTCTTCTAGGTTTAGTATTTCTAAGAATAACTTTAGGTCATCAGCAAAAAGAAGAAACCTAGATTGCAGAATTATTTCTGAAATACCATTAATAAATATTGAAAAAAGAAGTGGGCCTAAAGTAGAACCTTGGGGTACTCCTGATCGTACAAAAAATATAATAGACTGGAATAGTCCATGAGGCACAAACTGTTTCCTGTCTGCAAGATAGCTAGCAAAAAAGGTGAGTATTTTCATGGAGATTCCTATTTCAGCCAGTTTTTTGAGTAAGACGTCGTGATTAACTGTATCGAAGGCCTTTGAAAAGTCGTCATATGAACAATCTACCTGATGGCCTTTATCTATAGAATTTGATACGTAATTAGTAAACACCAATAAGTTGGTTTCTGTATTTCGATCTTTTCTAAATCCATGCTGCTCTGAAATTAAGAACGGCTCCACTTGTGCCAGTGTGTATTTATGAATAATCGATTCGAACAATTTAGCCGGTGCAGATAGTATTGCAATCGGCCTATAATTTTCTACAGAAGTCTTTGAACCACTTTTATAAATCGGACAAACTGAGAAATTTTCCAGGAATCAGGAAATTCACCAGTTTCTAAAGAAAGGTTAAATAAGATAGTGAGTGGCATTTTTAAAAACTCGGCACAAAACAATACTGGAAGAAAATCTGGACCAAGTGAATGAGAATTTTTCATTTTCTTGATGGAAGTTTCTATGTCTGATTCATCAATCATATCCTTATCGATATTCTGGACTGCTTTTATGTTCCCCTTGGCAGCAATTTCAGTATTTAGTAATGGAAACTCATAACTATATACTGATTGGAAGTGTGTTGCAAACGCGTTAGCTAATCTACTCCGCGAACTTCCTGATCACGATGCGTCATGGTTTCTTGAATGCCACCATCTTTCCTTACTGATTTGACGTAGTCCCAAAACATGTTGGGATCATGCTTGATATCGCGTTCAATGGAATTTATATATGATTCAAAAGCAGTGCGAATATTGCGCCTAACCACGGCTCTATGCACACTGAACAAATCATAGTCACTCCGACAGTTAGTAGTCTTCCATTTTCTATGAAGAGCATGTTTTATCCTAATGCCCGCTATGGTAACTCGACAGAACCACTTCGGATATCGACGACCACCTCTACTGGGAGGTTTTCTAGGCAGGGGCGTAGCGTAGGGGGGGGCGGCAAATTTTTACAATAAATAATAACATTATCTTGGAAAAATTTAAACCATTTCAAATCATTATTTGAACATGTTCTACGATACTTTCGTTTACGAATTCAACTCTTTTTTAATTATTTATTAAAAATATCAATAATTATATTTTTTTAAGCTGCAAATTTCGCAATTCGTAGGAAATCCGTAGGCGTATTATGAGAGTGATACTAATTTAAGCTGGTAACTCGCAAACAGATTCACTCTTAATTAAAACCAGGATTGTGTTCAGATTGTATTACCGAATGAAGTTCAGTTGTGTATTCATCTGCGGATACATTTCGAAAGAGACCATTATTTTATTAGAAATGCAGTTATAAAATTCTAGTTGCAGACTATGTATGACGTGCTGCCAGAATCAAAGAGAAACCATTTTCATGTTCTGAGTGTAGTTTTAATTCGCAAAATGCAGATTTAATTTAACTCGTCTAATCGCAGGAGACGCCAATTGTCGCACACATTTAATTTTAAAATAAATGTGTGGGACAATTGTCCAACATCTAGTTGGCTCATCATATTGTATAGTTTAGAAGTGTCGTCCTGCCAAAAATTCCATCAACGCAAAGCATGCTTGTCATTTTTGGGAATTTTTGTAGATTTAACATTGTTTTTACATGAAAAATTAAATTCTAGTGCAGGATGATGTTTATCTTCAGTTACAAGGGGAGAATCGCAATGAATAACATTTATGGTTGTATTGCATAAATTATAAGAGGTAGTTCATCACTAGTGATGTGCAACATACAATAGTGATTAATTGGAAGTATGGGCGTAGCCATGTTTGGATTTAGGGTGAGGCAAAAAATAAAAACCTATAGTGGGTACCGAAAAAAGTAGGCTTCAAAAACATATTCATGATTCAGGCTCTATAAATACAAAGAATATGAACGGAAGAAGAAAAACCTTCCAACGAAGTGCTGTAAATTTGAAAACGCGACTCGGTTGACAATCCCAGAGTTCATCCTTCGGCCAGCCAGAGTAACTTTTTTTATTTTTTTATATGAATACAAACTTATCCATAATACTCAATGTCGTTGTGATTCATACAAAATAAATGGTCATTCAACAAGGTTCAAAATATCACCTATGAGTGAATAATAATAATATAAACAATTTTTTATTAAATCCAAAATACTGGTTTTTTGGGTCATATTTCAGGTTTGTTAAAGCGATGCGTTGATTTTGATAATTGTACGTATCAGTGAGGTGGTCTACGAAATATATTCCTAATGTGTTATAATCGAAAATTAAAACAAATAATCATCAAACTTGCATCGACGACTGTCATTTTGATTGTAATTCTCAGCACGTCTTGTCATGTCATTGTGTTGTTGTGTTGTTATTCCAGGTAGCATTAATATGGAGACTGTTCCCATCAAGGCAGAACCAGCACCCGGAGAAGAAGATGGAGAGGGAAATCATTATTCCGAAAAAGACATAGACTTGACACATATTAAAAAAGAGTGCTTAGAGCACTCTAAAAGTAATACCCAGGCTGCAGGTAAAATCGATTTTAATTGTTTGTTTATAGTTAATATTTTATAATAATTGTATGATTTATTCTATATTATTATAATGTTATGGTGGGGCGAAAGGCCAGTATAGCGGGGGTGAGTGCGTGTACTAAATAAACAACAATTCACTGAATAACTGCAATGAAGGAAGGGTAAAATGGAGTACCAAAAACTTACCACTGCACTTTCTATCGTCAATTTAAGGCCACTGGTTTTGTCTCTTATAACTTATGGACTTATTATAACAGTTAATCAGTTCACAAACAACATTTCCTTCGTATACGAGTACTCGTAAATGTTCCACAAATTTCACGCTGCGGGCCGAACAATATAGCGGGTTCAGAAACAAAAAATGCACAATATCGGCGATTAACATTAATACTACTTATTACTCGCGTCGCGGGAAACCATGTATTACACTCTTGTGATCCTTGGCGATTTCCGTGGCGTGGGTCAAACGAATACAATTAATAAATACACGGCAATCACGTTGCTTTCACAGCGGGCAGTCCAAATACATATATGTAGCGACGGCGGATCAAAATACAATAAGAAATTTTGCGTATGTCACAGGCGGTTAGAGTTTTTGTGTAACAAAACTACTTAGGTGCAAGTAAAGCGAACAAAGCACACTGTTTTTGGCATTTTACAGGTTGGAATAGGAAGGGGAACAAGCAGTTACTCAGTTACTATTATAGACAACAATAATTCAAATTCATACTGGCGCAACCATGTTATTTAATATGTATTTAATTATTTTTTTAAATTATGATGCTCACAAAAAATCCCTCTCAAGTTTAGACTTTGATACAAGTTACATGAAGCATTATTACACATTACGTATACATAACTGAAGCAAAGAAACATATTTGTATTGACAATAAATATATAAATCGTTTTGAAAATGTTCTAGATTAAATGATGTTTTCTCCCTAAAAAGCATCCACATAGTTGTTCCGCTAGGAGTCCGGAGTATCAATGTTTGTATTATGTTTTTTTTTTACTCCAGGCAGTTTAAGTTTGGAGACTGTTCCCATCAAGGCAGAACCAGGACCTCCAGTAGAAGTCAGAGGGGGGATTTCCTGTACGGATATTGAAATAGATCTCATGGATGTTAAAAAAAAATGCTTTGAACGCTCTGAAGGATTGACTCACGATGCAGGTAAAATTGATTTTTAATTAGTTTTCTCCTAATTTTTTTTCGGAAGTTATTTTAGTTACATTTTTGAAGTTTTATCTTTAATCTTTTTCAGACTTATTGACCAACCTTACGACGCGTTCTGAAGAAAAGCCTTGCTCTCGTTCGTCGACGATAGAACTGCACTTGCGCACCCATTCTGGAAAAAAACCTTTTTCTTGTCCCGACTGCAACTATTCATGTTCTGTAAAACGTTATTTAAAAAGTCATATGTCCAGTCACAGTGGAACAAAACCTTTTTCATGTCCCGACTGTAACTATTCATGTTCTCGAAAGGGTAATTTAGAACGTCATATGTTGACTCACGGTGGAACACAAGCTTTTTCATGCTCCGACTGCAACTCTTCATTTTCTCAAAAGAGTCATTTAAAAAGTCATGTGTTCAGTCACAGTGGAACAAAACCTTTTTCTTGTCCCGACTGCAGCTATTCATGTCCTCGAAAGGGTGATTTAAAAAGACATATGTTCACTCACGGTGGTTCAAAACCTTTTTCTTGTCCCGACTGCAATTATTCATGTTCTCGAAAGAATGATTTAAAAATTCATATGTTCACTCACCGTGGAACAAATCCTTTTTCATGTCCCGACTGCAACTATTCATGTTCTCGAAAGGGTGATTTAAAAATTCATATGTTCACTCATAGTGGTACAAAACCTTTTTCATGTCCCGACTGCAAATATTCATGTTCTCGAAAGGTTGGTTTAAAAAGACATATATTTACTCACAGTGGAACAAAACCTTTTTCTTGTGCCGACTGCAACTATTCATGTTCTCAAAAGGGTCAATTTAAAAGTCATATGTTCAGTCACAGTGGAACAAAACCTTTTTAATGACCCGAATGCAACTATTCGTTTTCTCCAAAGGGTTATTTAAAGAGACAAATGTTCAGTCACGGTAGAACAAAACCCTTTTCCTTGTCTCGACTGCACTTATTCGTGTTCACAAAAGTCATCGTTAAAGCTTCATATTTTCACTCACGGTGAAAAAACCTTTTTCTTGGGCCGACTGAACTATTTACGTTCTCGAAAGGGTGATTTAAAAATTCATATGTTCACTAACAGTGGAACAAAACCCTTTTCTTGTGCTGACTGCAACTATTCATGTTCTTAAAAGTGTTTAGTTTGTTTTTCTGTGGCAGAAGATTTCAATAAAGACACAATATTTATTCACTGGCAAATTCTAACTTTTTTATTTAATTTATAATCACATTTTACAATAATCATACTTTTCCGACCCGCCAAAACACTACAATGGTCTTCAGACCATAACTAGTTGATTCTAACTGTTTTCAAGGGATGAGAAGCAAATTTTTCTAAAGAATACATTATTTATAACCAAAAAACCACATACACTAAAACAAAATAAACAATAATTGACATACCTATGTAAGAGTGTGATATACAGAAATCTGTTTTATCAACTATCACTACAACAGTGCAACTATGACGTTGCAACTAGGAAATCTGCACTAATAAACTAGCTTCGAAATGTTACGCTAGAGGTCAGTAACCTTCGCTTTTTAAACATGCTGCCCCGGAGGGATGAAAACAAACATCAGGTTTTTCTATACCAAAACAAACTACAATATATCATAATTTTACAAACAATAGACTAAGAATTTTCAAAATGTCTCAAATATCTAAATTTGACGGGTCTAGGAATCTAACCAATAATTTAAATAAACCTAAAATTTTTCAATTTCTAAAAAGCATGCAAAAAATTATTCATAAAAAATAATAAAATCCATAAAAAATAATAACATTACTATCAATTCGTAAAATTAACAAATTAATAATGTTTCATCATCTCTATGGAGAGTTTTAACTTAAGTAGTAATCAATAATATTTCAACCAACACCATTCACACATAGTAACAAGAAATCATTAGTTCGCTGTTGACCGATTATAAATTCATCATCGACTAGTTCACTGACATTGCACTGCCAAGAACAGTATAAAACTTCACTGGGTAGACTGTACAATCTGCTACCTTGTCCAGCGGTGTTCATCATAAATTAGGTTTATACATCATCATTAGGGGTAGATCAACAGGTCTGACAGGACCATTCTATCCCGATCCGATCTGCCACACATCAGTTGAGCAAATACGTCCGCCACCAAGACCTAGACATAGACGAAACCTCACCATTATGATCCCGGGCACCCCTAAAGTAACCAAACATAGCGAACTACTTGGGATGGCCTATTAATTTAGAGACAATATTATTTGACACGTTCAAAACAGATTTCTGGTTCCATTTTTGTATACATTTAGGCACTTAAGTATACCTACTCAATTTGGGAGGTCAGTGCGGGTACCGCCGCACAGTGGTTTTACTAGTATGGGAGCGTCGGAAACAATTCGAAATTTCAAATTGCACGGATCACTAAATTTGATTTCTATATCTTGACACCACATACCTACCAGCGCATCTTTTCCCATACCACAAAATTCAACAAAACGTTTCGTCACTGCGAAATACGTCAGCAAAGATTGACTTCCCGTGCAGTCAGGACATTTGTGTGTAAATGCAACGTTTATTATGTAACATTTAGAGACTGATTACTTTTTACACCGCTTGCTCGCAATTTTTTTTTAACTTGGATTCAATACCTTCAGGTGTTTACTAAAGATGTTAAGAGTCATTAAACCTAAGCCAATGTTTCATAAAATTAGAATCTTTAAAAAGGGGCATAAACGCATTGGATAGTAATAAATCTGCTGGACCTGATGGTATTCCTCCCATATTTTTAATAACTTGCATTGATAGTTTGATATATCCCATACAAAAACTTTTGAACAAATCCTTAGCATCTGGCTGTTTTCCGGCTCTGTGGAAAAAGAGTTATTTAACGCCTATTCATAAAAAAGGAGACAAAAGCGATATATCAAACTATAGACCTATTTGTATTATGTCTGCTTTACCCAAACTTTTCGAGTCATTAGTATTAGATACCATTGTAAAACCTATCAACAATATTATTGTTCCTAACCAACATGGCTTTATCAGAGGTCGATCTACCTTAAGTAATTTAACTATCTATAATAATTACATATCCGAATCCCTTAGTCTGAAACAACAAGTGGATTCTATATACACTGATTTCAGTAAAGCATTTGATAAGGTTCGACATCACATTCTTATATCCAAACTCCGACTGTTAGGCATCAAAGGAAGTTTATTGACATGGATTATCAGTTACCTCAGTAATAGAGTGCTTAGTGTGAAGATTAATTTTATAGAATCCTATGTATTCGAGGCCACAAGTGGTGTCCCGCAAGGGTCCCACCTCGGCCCAATATTCTTCTTAATATTCATTAATGACATTGTAAACATATTTAAAGATGTACAAGTCCTACTTTTTGCAGATGATCTAAAATTGTTTAAAAAAATACGAAATATATATGATTGCCTAATTTTACAAGCTAATTTAGATGAATTTTTTAAATGGTGCGAACAAAATGTGTTATTTTTGAATACTGAGAAATGTCAAGTAATACGATTTTCCAGAACTCATTCTCATATTTTACATGAATATAATTTTAATAATGTTAAATTAACACCAGTATTACAAATTCGCGACTTTGGAGTTATATTCGATTCAAACTTAACATTCACACCACATATAGATAATATAACTAATAAGGCTTTAAAGATTATTGGCTTCCTTTGTAGAACCCTAACTGATTTTAAGTCCTTGGATTGCATAAAAACACTCTACATTTCATTAGTTAGATGTCAAGTTGAATATAATTCACCTATTTGGTCCCCTTTCTATAAAGTACACTAACAAAATAGAACGTGTTCAACACAAATTTCTTAGGTACTTAAATTTCAAACTCAAAATTCCAATAGAAAACATTAATTATTTAAGTTTAATGAATCGACTAAATTTAATTACGCTGTCTGACAGAAGAATCATTTCAGACCTAATTTTATTGTACAGAATTATGAACAACCTAATTGACAGCCCTGCCATCGTTTCTACTATTAAACTTCTTGTACCGACAAGGAATACTAGACAAAATATAACATTCTTTTGCAACACATACACAACTAACTATCAATCACACTCACTTACCAATAGGATGCATTATTTAGGCAACAAGTTTGGTGGTATTGTAGATGTATTTGCTGATTCCCTTTACATTCTAAAATGCAATTTAAACCAACACTTTGTTGAATCCTACAAATTATTGTAACATGGGTATAATATATTTAACGATTTGATTTGTTATTGTAATGTTTGTATTATATTTTGTTCTATGTTATTGTTAAATATTATATTGTTTAAAATATTTCACAGGTTTCCACAAGATTATACAAGTGGTTTTTTTTTCTTTAAAAACTACTTGTATATTCTTAAAAGTTTTTTCACTTTTATAACTTTTGGTATAAATTCTATGTATGTGTAATCCTAGATATCTTAAATATTATTTTCTAATCTATGTAAAAGCCCCTACGGGCGTATAACAACAATAAATAAATAAATAAATAAATATGCATTCAGAGAGAGCCGGAAAGAAAATCTTCAATACTCGTAGCGATGCGTTCCGTTGCATTATTTTGTTGGGCGTATCTCAATTGACGCCTGGTCCCCGCCATTTGCAACTGCATTCTCCTCTTTCTGGGTGTTAAAGTTGAGACTTCCTCTTACCTAGAAAAACACAATATTTCAAACAAATTACCACATTATTCAAAACAAAAACCTATAATTGCACCGTGTAAAAAGGTAGTCCAGTTAAATGACCAACTTTACCATCATGCTGTTTCCGCAGGGGTAGGCAGAGAGGACAGACCACCAAACAACTCAATTTTGGCACACACTCCTTGCCTCGTTCACATTCAAACATGCTATTCTATTATTCTGACTCTTGACATGGCCCGACTCAAGTATCTGATTCACTTGGTCATGCCATGTCTTCCTTGGCTTCTTTTACCATTCACATTTGGAACGTGTACACTATTTTCCTCGTTCATTCGCTCTACATGGCCAAACCATCTGAGCGTCCCTTTCTTAACCTTACTCAGTATGCTTACATCAGCCTTGCATTCTTTGCGGATCTCCACGTTTCTCACACGATCATGGATGGTTTTACTACACACATGCCTCAGGGATCTCATTTCTACAACATTCAATCTACTTTTTTCCTTCCTCTGCCAGTTCAATGCCTCACTGCCATACATCAGGGCAGGTACCAGCAGTCCATTACAGACGAGGTGATTTTTCACAAAAACGGTGCTATGCAAATCATCCAAATATTATTAAAATGTACTAATAAACGCACCCAATCTCTGATTTCATCATCTGCCTCTTCTTTGAAGTCGTTGATTTTGTCCTCGTCAAAGGTAAAGCTCTTGTGGAAGTCCTCCTTGTATCACTGATATTACATTCTGGTATTGATTATCAATTATTTTATCTAGAAAAACACAATATTGCAGGTCAATTATCACATTATTCTAAACAAAAGATACCAGACGCCGATTACCAAGCGAACGCTTACCCGGGATGCTTTTGAGGATCGAATTGCTGCTGCTGGGCTTCGGGACACTCCTTAAGTGGGTCGGTAACTTATGTCGAATTGAATCAATATCTTCACAGCCACAGACACCGCAATGATATCAAGGAATCATTTTCACAAATATTTACGCCGGTGTTGGGAGGTTAGGAATATCCGGTTCGAACAATGTGCTATCTCTATTTGACATATAATACCATAGATATCCTACTAGATATACTACTTAGTTCTCAACAGTCTCTTATGGAAATTTGGACCAATAAAATGATATGGTCATTAATCACACGTCACGACATGGTCACGACACAAAAAAGTTCGGAGTTATACCCCCCTGCCGAGCCATTCCGTATTTCTCAGAACAGCATTATCTAACCCAAATGTAAAGCTTCACTCGATGCACGATGAATCTGCAACTCGTGTTTGACTTATCGTTGTATTCTGAACACGAAACAAGCTGGTAAGCGGTGAATTAAAACAACACTCAGAACATGAAAATGGTTTTTCTTTGAGTCTGGCATTAAATAAATAGTCTGCAATTAGAATTTTATAACTGCACATCTAATAACAGAATATATTTCTTTGAAATGTGTCAGCAGATGAATCTAACGGGAATTTTACATTCTGAACTGGTTTAAATTAAATCTGTACCTGGCGCAATTAAAAGCACACTCAGAACATGAAAACGGTTTTTCTTTTATTCTGGCAGCACATACATAGTCTGCATAGTAAATATTATAACTGAACTTCAAATAAGAGAATGTTTTCTTTCGAAATGTGTCAACAGATGAATCCACAACTGGAAATTTACATTCTCAATACTAAAGTGGTTTAAATTAAGTCTGTATGCGGCGAATTAAAAATACACTCAGAACATGAAACTGGTTTTTCTTTGATTCTGGCAGCACATACAGAGTCTGCAACTAGAATTTTATAACTGAACTTCGAATAAGACAATGTTTTCCTTTGAGTTGTATCAGCAGATTAATCCTTAAATGAAATTCTAAAAACTGGTTTAACCCTTCGAATAATAAGAAAAAATATCTATAAACTTTTGCTTGTCAATATTTGTGCAAAAAATTTCCGTTTCTTCCCATGCATTTTATATGTTTCTTTTTATTGTTGCAAAAAACAAAAATGTTCTAAAATCTAGATAAAGTTATTTTTCCGACGTGCTTATTAGAACATTATTGTTTCCAAATATAAAAATTTTGATATTGGAAATGTGAATTGGCTCAAAAATACACGCCTGCGAACATTCGAATTAAAGTAATTTAAATACAGATTCCTTTTCTTAAAAAAAATTGTAATAAAATCACAAATTTATTATAAAATTAAATGTGTGGGACATAATTTCACAATTTTATTTTAAAATTAAATGTGTGGGACAATTTGCGTCTCCTGTGATTAGACGGGTTAAATTAAATCTGTATTTGGCGAATTAAAACTACACTCAGAATATGAAAATGGTTTCTCTTTGATTGCACTTCGAATAAAATTATGGCCTCTTTCGAAATGTTTCAGCAGATGAATACACAACTGAAATTCATTTGTTAATACATTATGAACTCAATTCTGGTTTGAATTAAGAATGAACCTGTTTGCGAGTTATCAGCTTTAATTAGTATTACTCTCATAATATGCGTACGGTTTTCCTACGAATTGCGAAATTTGGAGCTTACAAACATATAATTATTCATATTTTTAATAAATAATAAAAAAAAATGGATTCGTAAACGAAAGTATCGTAGAACATTTTTAAATAAAGATTTGAAATGGTTTAAATTTTTCCAAGATAATGTTATTATTTATCGTGAAAATTTGCCGCCCCCTTAAAAGTGCCGCCCGGGGCGGGCCGCCCCCCGCCCCGCCCCCCCCACGCTGCGCCACTGCCACCTAGTCTGGAGCTCCAGAATTCCTTAAAAATACCCTCAACTCTGTGCAGAAACGGGCGGTCCGTTTGATAGATTCTCCCTTCTTAACAGACGGTTTGCAATCTTTAGAGCACAGGCGTCGGGTGGGAATGCTATTCTTGTTCTACCGGTATTACAATGGAATATGCTCTGAGGAACTAGCGTCATTGATCCCTTCGGCACCGGTGCATAGTCAGGAAACACGCCATACATGTGCCCAACATATGTACACTGTTAACATTTGTCACATGAGAACGGGTCGCTTCTTCAACCCGTTCTTATGTTCAACAGCTCGGCTGTGGAATGATTTGCCGGCCTCTGTGTTTCCTCTTTCCTACAACATGGGTCTCTTCAAGACCAATATTCATTACTTCCTCTCCTCAACGACTCCCCACATAGCATCTCAGATGACATAGGCCCTTAGCTTAGCGCTGATATGACGGCTGTTAGCCGTCATATCAGTCCAGTAGTGCCCTTATTGCATCCCTATTGGATTGTTTATTGGCAGAGTTCATACAATTTCCTCTCTTGCCTCGCCCCTCACTTCTCTGCTTTCCTCTAATAAACGGCAAAAGCTCTGCTATGGGGAGCGCCTTCCTATTAGCTGAAACAAAATAATCAATAAATATTTTGACGTTGGTTATTTGTCACACACCATTTTATAGTATTTCCAAACACTCTTCACTACTAAGTATTTCTGTGCTAAAGTACTTACGGGTACTTTCAAGCGGGACTGCCTCTACGGGACATGGGGCCACGAACTCCACTTCCAGCAATAGTGATGATGGTGGAGTTCTCTATTCCACTACGAAATCAATCTGCAACAACAGTTAAAATGTATTAGTTTTCCATAAATATATCGACCTTGGTTATATGGTTATACAATTGTATATCAATTGTCCGATGGATCACAACTATCCACCAGATCAACTGTCGGGGGGGCTCCACACAGGAGGCCGCGAGGAAGATAATTTCCCTCAGGGCCTATGTCATCTTTAGGGATGCTGTGTGGAGGGTTTTTTAAGGTAAGGAAGGAGGGGAGAATTCTGGGAAGGAAAAGGGTTTCAGGGGTGGGTAGAGGAATCTGGGGTTCAGTGTGTCCTGGTCATCTGCCTCCAAGACCTAGACAAACCTCACCCCGTGAACCCGGGCACCCCAGCTAAATCACCAAACGTAGTGAACCACTTGGGGTGACCTATAGCAGAGGTGTTGGTTATTCAATAAAGGTTCCCGGGGCGGCGGTACCCATTCCCGCATCCCAAATTGAAAATTACTATGTTCTGCCGATTATGGATTGATATAGGTACTCATTTTATTAAGCAAGAGATTATAATAACTTACTTTGGGGGTATTACACCATCCTCTTGATAGCTTATCCATAGGATAATGTTTATTAATAAATAACGAATAAATACTCCGCTATAGGTAGAAAACTTGGCTAACTTATCCGATTTATAGTCACCATTCACAAGTTCGAGTAGGTATAGAATAGTAAACTCCGACTTTATAAGGAAATACTTAAATCTTAAATTGGAAATCGAAAATATACATATTCCTAAGGGTAAGCTATCAAGAGGATGGTGGAATACTTCCATATGATGATAATACATAATTAGTTAACTTACAGGTACGGAATCCGTGGCAGTATGCCCATATACTGCCTCGGCCGAAATAATGGCGAGGGCCCTTCCCTCCAATGGAGTCAACGGTTGTGCCTTGCCAGGGCCACCTCCGGTCCTCATCAACTCCATTCGCAATCCGGATGCTTTTTTTATATGAAGTGTCGGTGATCCCTCCACGCCTAAAATAAAGAGACATTTTTGTACTTAGAAAATATAATAAAATTTAAATTATATTAATAAATAATGTTTAAATATATCATTTTTATTTGAATCCATAAATTGAAGTCCGTGCCTCATTGTAACAACAGAAACATAATAGTGGTAATAATATAATAGAGCTTGGTTGGACCAGTAGAACTCACCCCATATCATAAAGAACTCAGAAAGTCATTAAAAGCTATGGTTTTTTTAAATAGCCCATAACCTAACCTAACAATATATTTAAGAATTTTTTTAATATGTTTTTTTTATCACTTTTAATGACTTTCAAAGGAGGTGTTGAGTAGAGTTCATTCTGAGATGTCCGGTCATTGCACATTTGCACATTCCATACCCAAAGCTGAAAATCTATGCAAAGTCCACCTTTGGTCTTAGAACAAAAGAAAAGTGTGTGTATGAGACCGTCGGCTATGCCTACTGCCTACCGCCACTATGCCTACCGCCTATGGCAAAGAAAAAAAAATGCTAAAAAAATTATGAGTGCATACCTGTTGCCACTTGTCGCCACTCTTTGTGCACCCCAGCTCCATGGCATTCAGG
The DNA here is from genome assembly GCA_917880885.1 of Limnephilus marmoratus. Taxonomy (NCBI): domain Eukaryota; kingdom Metazoa; phylum Arthropoda; class Insecta; order Trichoptera; family Limnephilidae; genus Limnephilus; species Limnephilus marmoratus. The sequence continues at coordinate 48,392,087 of OU862907.1, read as the reverse complement.
TCGACCGCCAGGGAAGACCACGCCAATTCGTTATTGATGCGGCCATCCTTACCCTGGTGCCGCCCTGAAGACATTGCTGGTCTCTCTTCCAGCCGACCAAACATCATCTCCATCTGTGCGCTTGTCGCACGCTTCGTACTAGACATCTGTTGAAGAAATAGGAGCTTAATTTTAAGAATTGTTTCGTTAGGTCGACGCGGGGTAGAAATCTCAAAGTGGGAAGCCAAAACAAGGCAATTGCACTGGACTCGATTTCTAGTACTTAAGTACTAAACTGTCAGTCGTCGAGTAAGGTTGTGTCTTACCAGTAGGAAAATTGCATCTATAAAGCGCCAAAATGCCCTCCTTTGTGATGAGAAAATGTTTCAAACAGTAGTAGTGAAGAATAAAAATTTAATTTATATGTAGTATAAATTTTTTCGGTTGGTAGTTCGAGTTGGAAGTTTGGCTTCGGTGTGAAAGTAGCATATCTTTCTAATACATCAATAACTTTTAAATTTAGAAATTACTGAAAACCGCTGAAAACAAAAGAGTGTTGCTTACTTGCCACATTATTTTGCGAGTATGTGAGACTATGGCGAGTCTATTTATATAACGTCATGGTTGAATTAACTTTAATACATATCTCCTTGGAAAATCTACATCTGTAGAACAACTGAATATTTGGGGACGAAATATCACTAACCGACGCACTTTTAGGCACAGATTATGGAAAATACACTTCATTTCAAAAATTAACACAAGAAACAACCATTTACATGCAAAATAGATTTTTACGTTAATTTTGACAAACTAAGTAATTCATGCGTAGGTATTTGGGTTGAAACGAAATTTTGCAAATGTCAATTTCACGGTATACAACATTACACTAAGTAAAAAAGTTATAAATAATAACATTAAGTGGATAGTAATAATAATAATAATAATCGTGTATAGTACAGTATTTCGTGTTTTAAAACTATTCAAAATCTGCGAAGTTGGCGGATACCCATAGTAAAAGCAAATATAAACCATAGAAAATCACCCAAATCTGACCGCACATACCGTACGTTATCTCGAGATACCACAATAATAACGGAATCGCTCGGCTGGTGTGGTTTAAAATGGCGAAGTGACAACGTGTTTTCGTGTCCGGAAAGTGATTTATTTCAATTTCAGATATATCATCGGTGTTGTCTAATAATAATTGATTCAAAAAAGTTATCTATTTAAATGGCACGTGTATTTATCCTAGTAACACCTACAGTAGATAGCTTTTACGGATGTGGCATAGTTTTTATAAAAAAATAAATAATAAACCGATTGGCGTGGGGTGGGAGACATTAGTCACGCGTTGGAAGGAGACTTTACCCAGGGTAATCTCCAAGGAAATTGATTAAGTTTATAATAAATTTTATAAATAATTTAAATAATAAATGTTGATTCTCTTACACGTAGTTATAAGGTTTTGAATATTTGTTATAAGGTTTTGAATACCTACTTATTGGGGTCATACTAATTATGTCAAAACTCAAAATATTTGTGATATCATTAATTTGTGGCTATTGTCAAATTAAAATTATTAAAATACTCAAAGTTCCCCATTTTCTCATTACATTATGTAATACCAAGTGCCTTATCTTAAAAATTACATTTAACGATTTTTTATTTATTATTTCACCTACCTCTAAGTCCGGGTAATGTCTCCCTACTTGGAGGGTAAAGTCTCCCACCCAAGCGGGAGAAATCAGCCGAAATCAATTTTGTGTGAAGTCGTTAATAACTGGTAAATTATTTAATGTTTTATCAAATGTTCTTCAGAGAAAATATAGCTAAATAGTGCAGCTTAAGATACAATTCATAAAAAGTAGCAATATGCAGTTATAGAAAAAAAGGAAAATAAAATAGTTGATGGCGGGTACACTCTCCCGGACTCCCCCTACAAGGCGAAGCGCGCCGGTCAGTACCAATTTGTTAAAGAATTGTCACTAGAAAAGTAGAAATTCTACAATTTGTTTAACTTCGCAACAGAAATGTGATGGTCACTGAAGTTACCCAAAACTGTTAAAATTGAACACAAGTATTGTGCACTCAATACAATACCTATCACTTCAGAAAGGTGGGCGCGAATGGTATTATGCAAGGACGCAATAGGCAAAGCGAACGGCACGAGTTTTATTTTTTTTTTACGTGAGCTCCACACAGGAGGCCCTGAGGAAAATAATTTCCCTCAGGGCCTATGTCATCTTTGGGGATGCTGTGTGGAGGGTTTTTTTTAAGGAAGGGAAGGAGAGGAGAGTTCTGGGAAGGAAAAGGGTTTAAGGGGTGGGTAGGAATCTAGGGTTCAGTATGTCCTGGCCATCCGCCTCCAAGACCTAGACAAACCTCACCCCATGAACCCGGGCACCTCTGCTAAATCACCAAACGTAGTGAACCACTTGAGGTGACCTATGGCAGAAGTGTTGGTTATCCAATAAAGGTTCCCGGGGCGGCGGTACCCATTCTTGCCTCCCAATTTGAGACATATTATACAAACGAACTCTCGAAGAAAATAATCATAACGACAGTTCCTTCGGGTGATGACATATTTTTGGGGGTCTCTCGCGTAGGGGAAATTTACGAAAAACGAAAGTTAAAATAAATATTCTGAACCGGTAAACGGTATTGATATTTTACGATAACTGGTTCAATTTTTCACAGAATTGCTCTAGTTACCTCACTAATGTTTTTTATTGAAGAATCGATTCCGAAGGAAATTATAGCGGTTTTACAGCGGTCGTCAATAAAAACAATTCGGGTTCCAGCCCCCGAAACATCTCAAAATTCAGAACTGCGAGCTACGTCAAGAGCCCGAAGCCTTTTTATAATTTTTAGATTGTTTGTTTTTCGAATTTTTTTTTACACATTATGTCAACTGGACCCAAATATGTGCGGTTCCATAAATAACTTTAAAAAAATATATTCCATTGACAACAAAGGAACCGGTTCGGTTAACCAAATCATGAATACTGACCATCTCTAATCAAGTATCTTGTCTATGACATCATTTCACATATCTGTCATCATCATCAGAATGTTTTAATTACCCGGTGATGACCCGGTGGAAGCTGTAAGTCAATTAATATCCCGTGATCAATAGCACATTTTATTACTTCGACGTAATTTCCACACCAAAACTGCCGTGACGAAAGTCGGATGTTTTGTAAAACTGAACGTTCATGGCAGTGTTTCTAAAACCGCGGAGTTCGCTATCAAATTGATGTTTGTATGACCAGAATATCTGATCAACGTCAGAATCATAAAGAAGTTTACTGGAAATGGATCTTGTGACCTCGGAATTCGGTTTCATAAAGTCCGAACCGGAGACGATCCCCGATGAACAGAGTCCAACATCCCATTGTGATGCAATATTGCAGTACGAGATTGTCAAACAGGAGAGAGAAGACGCTTCTGCTATCAAGTGTGAACCGGGGATTCTAGCGACAGAAGAACATGCTCAAGAATGCAGCGCATACTCTGAAATAGATATTGCCTATCCTGACATTAAAAATGAATGCTCCGTTCATCTGGAAAGTATCGACCAAAGCCGAGGTAAGCTATTAACTTATTCTTCCGGTGCCCGTCTGAGGTCGGTTTATCCTGCAGTTTTCAGCTTGGAGCTGCTCAGCGGAACTGCATTTAAACTGATGGTTATATGTCATGGGGTATGGTGTCTTTACTAACTACGAATTTCATCAATCTACCACCAGAAAGTGATTCGGTTTATTTTGCAATTGACACCCCCCATTTTGACTTAAATTCTTTTATTTTAGCTAGTTCATTATTTTGCCATTTATGAACACATTTTATTCACGTCACCCATTGTATTTAGGGAATTTTAAGTATGTGTTTGCTGATACAAATTTTTGAAGCATTTTATTTAAATCATCTCTTTTTATACTTGGCAAAGTTTCCTGACTCTCTTGCAGAAGAAAAAAAGGTGAAAGATAAGAAGAAGCAATCCTGATTACTAAACATTACACATTGTTTTTGTTAAATGTTGTGGTAAACTTTGGGAATCGTTGGAAACGGTTAATACGCACTTTTTTTTTGAAAATATCTTTTGATTCACCTTAATTACATCAAAAGACAACTATTTGCATTGGGGGAAGTGGAAAATATTTCATTCTAAATTTCGATTACGTAAAATTAAAATTAGCTTTCATTCTGTGAAACGAGACCGTCCATTTTCAAACATTATTTTCAAATGTCATTTTTTTGTGATGTTGGTATTCTTGTTACTGTACGAAAATATGCTAGAGCAAATCGTAGCAGACTTCATGGGAATTCGGCTCGTAAAACCAACGGCTAGAGACAAAATCGCGCGGGAGTTTTTTAATGTTATAAAACTGAAATTCCGCCTAATTAGTAGGTACTTACCTAATACACATGTATTGCGTGCGTTGATTAAAATTTATTAGTTTAAATTTTTTTTTACTTTAAAATTTTATTTTTATAAGTCAACTATTTCTGCGATGTTGAGCGGCTACGTACGCTAATTTTATGTGATATGGTTTGTGATACAAAAGAAAGTGCCCCTTTATAACGCCCACTCGCGTCACGGCAAAAAAACATCCCAGTTTTCAAGTAGTTTAGCGGCAACGCTAGGTTTGTGTAACATGGTTTGTGATAGAAAAGAAAGTGCCCCCTTCGTAGCGCCTACTCGCGTCACGGCAAAAAAACATCCCAGTTTTCAAGTAGTTTAGCGGCTACGCTAGGTTTGTGTAACATGGTTTGTGATAGAAAAGAAAGTGCCCCCTTCGTAGCGCCTACTCGCGTCACGGCAAAAAAACATCCCAGTTTTCAAGTAGTTTAGCGGCTACGCTAGGTTTGTGTAACCTGGTTTGTGATACAAAAGAAAGTGCCCCTTTATAACGCCTACTCGCGTCAAGGCAAGAAAAACATCCCAGTTTTCAAGTAGTTTAACGGCTACGCTAGGTTTGTGTAACACGGTTTTTGATACAAAAGTGAATGTATTATTTATAAAAAATAATTAGGTACCGAAATTAAAAACATGTTTTTTTCCGTCATTTTATTCCCAAAACTCCGATAATTTAATACTTACCTTTCCAGATTTCGTGGTACCTTCAAAATCTTCTAGCCGTTCGTTATACATTCAAGTGTATCGGGAATACCAACATACCAAAGTGATAATAACCACAATGGCGTACAATCTCACAAGACGAAAGCTAATTTTAATTTTACGTAATCGAAATTTAAAATGAAATATTTTCCACTTCCCCCAATGCAAAAAGTTGTCTTTTAATGTAATTAAGGTGAATCAAAAGATATTTTTTAAAAAAAGTGCGTATTAACCGTTTCCAACGATCCCCAAAAATTAATGAAACCGCTTTCATAGATATAGTAACTTCTCATTTTGTAAACCAAATTACAAAATCCCGGGAAACATGAGATAAAATCGTTTTGGTGTCGAAATTTCGTGATTTTACAATTTTTCTTACTACTTCCAGCTTACTTATTACAGATTGGTGACTCAGTGCCATTAATAATAAAAATAATTTAAATATTGTTTTTCAGAATTCGGTTCGTCTAAATCAGCTTCAATTGGCACTAGAGACCTGGATGAAAATCACGCAGTCACGGGAAATAAACTATTTTTCTGTCCAAATTGTACCTACAAGTGCAGGTTTAAAAGCCTTTTCATTTCCCATGTAAGAATACACACTGGAGAGAAACCATTCTCCTGTCTTGAATGCTCATATAAGTGCAGTCGGAAAAGTAGTCTGGCCCTACATAGTAAAACCCACACTGGAGAGAAACCATTCTCCTGCTCAGAATGTATTTTTAAGTGCATACATAAAAGTGATTTAGTAAGACATACTAGAATCCACACAGGAGAAAAACCATTCTCTTGTCCTGCATGCTCATACAAGTGCAAACAAAAATATAGTCTGGCCCTACATAGCAAAACCCACACTGGAGAGAAACCTTTTTCCTGCTCAGAATGCTCCTATGCGTGCCGTCAGAAAAACAATCTGGCATATCATATTAGAAACCACACTGGAAAGAAACCATTGTCGTGCTCGGAATGCACTTACAGGTGTATACGAGAATGCGATTTAGTTAATCATACTAGAACCCACACTGGAGAGAAAGGATTGCAGGATTGTACTTACAGGAGCACACAAAAAAGTAATTTAGTAGTGAATTCTAGTACCCAAACTGATTAAAACTGTTCTCATGCTTGGAATGCATTTACAGGAGCATTGAAAAAAAGGATTTAGTTAATCATACTAGAACCCACATTTGGGAGAACCCATTCTCCTTCTCGAAATGCACTTACAGGTGTAATAGGAAAAGTAGTCCGGTTTGTCAAATTGGAACCCACGCTAGAAGAAAACTTTTCTCGTGCCCGAAACGCACTAATCAGCTTTATAAAAAAAATATTGGTTTATTCATAATAAAACCAACATTGGCGGGAAAACATTATCGTGGAAGGAGTATTCATTCTAGACAAATGTCATTTACGACGCCATCATACCAAAAACCACAACATTTTCTCATGGTCAGGATAAACTTTTAAGTTGGACAATGCTCCATCAAACATATAATGTGGCCAACCAACATCTTTTGAAAGTGTCATGAGAAAACATTAATTTCTTTTAGTTTGCTGTTTTCAAGATTACATAGTTTGATTGGTATTACTAAACCTTCCATTGCTGACGTGAATTCATATAAGTTAACCGCTGGCCTCAGGTCTGGAAGACTCCATTGTTATTTGTTCTTTTATGGAACAAGATTATCAACTTATATTATGTATTAACCCCTCACGCCTTGACCATGTTCGAAAAAAAAAACACATACACATTTTTCAGACCAATGTATTATAAACGACTCACTTTTTCGTACATTAATAAAAAGTTTCATTTTTTTTTCAAATTGCCGTCGGAAACCTCAGTTTCATAAAGGTGTACATTTTACATCTTTTGGGTTTATTTTTTTTTTATTTTGTTAGGATTTTTTTTAGAATTTAAATAATGCAACTATTGTTATCAAGTATAAAAAAACCTGCTCCGTCATCATGATATGCTACGGGCACACATGTTCATTTGAAGCTAAAGAGCATGCAACCTAGTAGCATGTGTATCAGTGACGTTGCTAGTAATGAGCTTGCTCATTTCAAGCCGAATGAGCTTGCTCACAAATCAACAGCCATTTGATTAATGAGTATGCTCATTGGATTATCGGGTGGAAGGGGAAGCCTCTAAGCATGTGTGTACAGGCCAGCTTATGAGCAAGCTCATGTCAATCCGATTTCAGTTCGCATCTGCGCATCCTTTGCAAAAATGGGATTTATAACTAGGCTAACTAGAAATTTTAACAATATAAAGTGTATTCAACTGTTATATTTTGCCTATGTAAGAAGTCAACTTGAGTACAATTCTCCCGTCTGGAATCCACATTATAGTATACATGTACAAGCTGTTGAAAGAATACAAAACAAATTCTTACGTTTTCTAAATTTTAAAATGGGTATTCCAGCAATTATGTTGAACTACAACACTATTTTAAATGATATGAATATGCTCAAATTGCCCGACAGAAGAATTTTCACTGACTTGGTATTTCTATATAAAATTCTAAATGATTTAATTGATAGTCCGGTATTGCTAGAATTGATAAGCTTCCGGATTCCACTACGTAATACTAGAAGTCAGGATTTATTTCAGTGCAGAAATTCTGGGACTAACTACCATATGTATTCCTCTTTGCCAAGAATACTAATGGAGGGATACAATTATACCAAGTCAGTGGACATCTTCAATTTATGTTTAAATAAATATAAAATATTGTTACTGAGACAGTTCAGTTATGTACAATGAATTCTGTATATTTCTTATTAGTCATATGTAATGTTCGTAAAAGCCCCGAAAAAGGGCGTAAATAAATAAATTAAATGTCAAAATAGCCCGCTGGGGAGACGAAAAAACCTTGTTTTTCGTGATTTATTATGGGAATCACGAATATATTTGGAACACAATGTCACTACAATACTAAGGCGGCCAACCGTCCCGCATTGACAGTTGTAGTCCCGCATTCCAATATTTACAAAAATAGTCCCGCAAATCGTCTAAAGCGTCCCGCATTCCTATATTTTTTAAAATACTGTCTATGGTAGTCAAATAAACTTCCTCCGTCTTTAGTCTATTTAAGCCATTTGGTTAAGTTCAAAACGAAATTTGTCCCTGGAAAGGGCCCGAAGATATCGATTTGGCGATTGGTTTATTTACGTTACAAGCAAGAGTCAAAGAGCGCCAGGGTAGTAGTAGTGATTGAGTTGTTTTGTTTACGAATTAGTGCACGCCGTGACACGTAATACTTATAACCCATATTTATCATTCAAATCAAATCAAATAATTTCTTGACATGCCGACCGCGATAAAGCGGTGTTGTAAGTTCAGTGAAGAATTGCAAAAAGAATTTCCTTTTTGGCAAAAGTGTTAACATTCATTTCTGAATGTAGTTTTAATTCGCCGCATACAGATTTAATTTAAACCAGTTTTGTGTTCAGAATTCAAAATTCTAGTTGGATTCGTCTGCTGAGATATTTCGAAGGAAAATATTCTCTTATTCGAAGTGCATTAGAGATTAGAGGGTACCCCATCACTTTCCAGTAATTAAAATATTCTCTTTTTCGAATCGCTTTATAAAATTCTACCTAGTTGCAGACTATGTAAGTGCTACCAGAATCAAAGAGAAACCATTTTGATATTCTGAGTGTAGTTTTATTTCGCTGCATACGGATTTGATTGTGTTCAGAATATAACGATAAATTAAATTAAAAAAACCACCTTTGTGTTCAGAATATAACGATAAATTAAAAAACAAGTTGCAGATTCATCCTTTACCGACTGAAGCTTTACATTTAAGTTGCAAGTTTTGAACGTAAAATTTCGATTGCGGACATATTTTGAAGAACAATATTCTCTTATTCAAAGTGCATTGGAGGGGACCCCACCACTTTCCCAACGGCGTTATAAGGAAACATATGGTTTCCTCCTTCACCGCACACGTCAAGACTCTATTTTTTTTTGAACGAAGCTACATTTATTTGAACGACTCTAGACCCTCCAATGTCCATGCATACGGGGTTAGTAAGCAGTATGCAAGTACTTACATTAACATTATACAAAAGATAAATAAAAGTAGCAGCCCGTGGAATGATTCTTCTGAAATCTATAGAGAAAAATATATACAGATAAAGGTGTTAGTAAATAAAGAAAAATAAGAGCTGCGCCCGGTTGAGGAGACCTAGTTAAGATATATAACGAAAAAGTAACAGTAATAATATAATGCAAGTATTTGCAAAAATAACTGAGAGAAGAAAAGGCATAAAAATAAAATATCTATACAGAGAAGGTATTCCACAAACCACCAGGCAGTCCCAATGACAATGTGTATGGCTATCGGCCCAACCGCAGACGAAACCCGGAGTCCGCGCCCTTTAGCCGACTCACCGATTTTGCCACGAAGAAATATATGTGGGAAAGAAGAGGAAGTTTTTGAAGACTCGGGGAAAAGATCAGCGTCGGATTGTCGGAGGGGGGGCGGAAGGACGTCGAGACCACGCGGCTGTTCCTCAGGCCTACCAGTATCATTGGGGGAGGCGCGGGAGGATCGCAGAAAAACCGCTCCAGTATGGGTTCGCCTGGCTGTACGCACGGACGGGGTCTATCCCACCCCCTTTTATGGGGTGACGACGATACATAAATATGTACAGTTCAGCTGCACCACCAAAATATGGAACTAAAGCTAATGTAAAGTAAAAAAAAAAATGAAAAAAGCAATTATATATTAGAAACATAATTGTTGTATGATTACAGAAGTCATAATATATTGGGCGATGGCGTCTTCACCACCATCGCCCTCCAAGATAGAACATGGCCTGTTGAAGTAAAGCATAAATCAGTTTTAGCAGAAACGTTAGGAGATCATGGATGCCTGTAAACGGTGTGAAGTTAGAGCTAAAAGAAAATAATTAAAACAAGAAAAGAAAATGTTTCAGTACATACATAAGTCAAAACGAAACCAGTAATTTACAGGTCACAAAAGTAATTTTATAAACAGTTCGAAGCGTATACACTAGTGAAGAGTAATGGAGGATATACCAAGGGAGACAGGAGCAATACGTGTAGCACCTGAAACAAAGATGAATTTAGTCTAGATCGGCGACTCTAAGTACAGACCATCTCTCCACCCAGGACTTGACAAACTTTTTCAGGCACTCGAAATTCTCTTTATTCGACACAAGGTCAGCGTTCCACGCTGGTCTTGTTGTTCCGCGCAAGCCATCCAACATTTCCTCTCGTGCTTCTTTCATCAACTCGCAGTGCCACAGAATGTGCCTGGCATCCTGGTTAGTATCACCACATGCACAGTTTGGATGGGGAGAAAGGGTCAAGCTATGTAGCCGACCCCTGAATTCCCCATGTCCGGAGAGCATCTGTGTCATGTAGTGATTCAGTTTAATGTGTGCCCCTTCCATTCTGAATTTAACTGAAGGGAAGAAGGAGAAAGTCCATCTGCCCTTCGTCGACCTATCCCATCGCTCTTGCCGCTCTTCAAAGTGCAGTAATAAAATTCTAGGTGGAGACTATGTACGTATTGCCAAAATCAAAGAGAAACCATTTTCATGTTCTGAGTGTAGTTTTAATTCGCTACATACAGATTTAATTTAAACCACCTTTGCGTTCAGAATATTACCATACATTAAATAACATGTTTCAGATTCATCCTGTACCGACTGAAGCTTTACATTTAAATTGCAAGTTTAGAATGTAAAATTTCAAATATTTTGAAAATTATACTTGCAAGCTATGTATGTGCTGCCAGAATCAAAGAGAAATCATTTTAATGTTCTGAGATTAGTTTTAATTCGCCGCATGCAGATTTAATAAAAACCACATTTGTATTCAGAATATAAAATTTCTGCTGTGGATTCATCTGCTGACGCATTTCGAAGGAAAACATTATCTTATTCTAAATTCCCCAAAAGCTCCTTTACCTCCAAAATAAAATCACATTCTATTGAAATTAGCATTTATTTTTTAATATTTAGTCGTTTTCGGATTTGTTGACATCTTGGACCCAAATCAAACGTCTTATTTTATTGCGTCGGAAGATTCTTAAATAATTCCATTGCAACCAGTAATATTATTTTGTTTAGTTCTGAGCTATTGAAACTGACCCTATTTGACATTTATTGATTTATTTATTTGACATGAGCATGCTCATTAAATAGTATGTGTGTTCAAATGTTGGCTTTGAGCACGCTCATTCACGAGAAAGCTCAAACCAAGCCTGTTCATTATTGAGCAAATGTGTACAGTTGACTATTTTTGACAGGAGCGTACTCATTAACCCTTAATTACTCGCATGGGGTCAACGCATTTTCGGATTAAAAAATGAAGCACTTGGCGCGGCCCGATTCCCCCCGCGCCCTCGCTAGCTTTATAACTCGCGTCTAAGTTTGTATTTTAGTAGGGACCAAGTCACGGGAGTGGAAGGACGCGTCGCTGCGCTCTTGAGCGGTGACCCCATGCGAGTAATTACGTTATAATAATTAAATATAGGTACTTAATAAAAAAAAACTCATAATTTAAGATGCAACTTTTGCAATTGTCATGATTTTAATAATAATTTTTTAATAGACATTTTCCAAAATAATCTTTTTCAGAAAATCGCGTTTGTACAACGCTTATTTTAATAACGCAAAAATATAATTAACTCACAAAAAAACACTACATTGCTTCTAAATCATTCTTTAATGGAGTATTAATTATTCAATGGAGTATATTCTTCTTGGTCCAAGCACACAAATTAATTAAGCAGCAAATATCCGTACTTATTAGACATTAACTACGAAAAAATGTTTAGTAACTCGGTTGTATTTTGGCCTCAAATAAAGTTTTATGTGAAAAAGGTCGCGCAGCCGTTCCTCCCAATGCAAATCATCTGTAGCTGTAGTCTTCTATGGTTTTCAAAACGTCAAACTTTATAAATTCCGTGAACTTATTCAATATGTCTTCTCCGAAAGAATACTAGTGGCAACGAGACGTCAATAATATAAAGTGTTGAAAATCTAGTGTTTAATATATTGAGTTCGCAATTCTATCTGCTCTAATATAATATTATCGACTCAAATAATCCATCATCACAATCTAAAACGAGGACCCTGGCGCAGAAACATTGTATTTGCTTTTGAAACTTTTAAGGTTGTAGGCAGACATTTAGAGATCCTCGTTCTATATTAGAGTGTACTTCCAGCTTTGAAATTGCAATAATTATGTGCATTAAATACCTGTGCAAAACGACAAAGTCCATTAATTCAGTTTGGCGTTCACGGCAGTGTTGTTAGGAAGAATATCTCACAAACATTAGATTCATACAGCAGTTCACCTGAAATGGATTGTATTACCTCATATATCGGTTTCATAAAGTCCGAACCGGAGACAAGCCCCGAAGAAGGGCGACCAACATCCCGTGGTGATGCAGAATTGCAGTATGAGATTGTCAATCAGGAGACACAAGATGCTTCTGCCATCAAGTGTGTACCGGGGACTCCAGTGGAAGAGGAACATGCGCAAGATTGTGGGGCGTACTCTAAAATTGATATTGACTATCCTGACATTAAAAAGGAATGTTTCGACCATCTGGAAAGGATCGGTCATAGCCGAGGTAAGCTATTAACTAATGGATTTGGTTCCCTTTCCCGTCTGAGATTGGTAAAATAATAATTATAATCAACACAATTAAATAACTTTCAAAATATTAATTCTTATTCTTTCGGTTCCCTCCCCATGACAAAAATGTACAACAAATGATGTTTTCGATGATTACGAATTTTTATTGGTTGGGCCACTCTTTCGCTGAGCGCCTCAATTGTGGTATCAGGGTTTCAAATTCCAATACCAAGTGGGTATTTCCCCAAAATGGTGGGTAATTTCTATGAACTTTAACGGGCTAGTTACGTTTTGTGGGGAAAACCTTGATGTTGGGAAAATGCCGGGTTTCTATAATATGAGAACTGACCCAACAAATACTGATTAAAAAAGCACTTTCTGTCAAACCAAAGTTTAGTTAATTTCTTTTTTTATTCTCTTTAAAGGTTGTAAATATTAAATTATACATTTTTGGAGCTATAAAACTAATATGCCTTTGGGGCAATCTAATTTTGCAGTGGGTGCAGCATACTCACAGGCGCCACGTCTTTGGTACGATTTGAATTTTTGAAAAATCATTTTTACAAATACAAGTGCGAATGTTATGTAATGTCGTTTTCTTACGCAGTAAATATTCACAAATTTTTTTTAAGCCTGAACGACAGAGAAAATGACTAAACGAAAAAAAGCTAATTGAAATAGAGTTAATTTTCATTTCGGAAGTTAAGGAAGGTGTAGTGAATTTAACATCTATTGTGTGTATTTTAGAGCATATTAGAGGTAACCTTGCTCTTTAGCCTTGTTGAAACAGTCGCCATCATAATAATTGGTTTATAGTCGCCATTCTGTCGTGCTTGTAGAAAATACACCTTCCGCTGCGTACAGTAGTTATTTTTTTAAAATAATTTGTCGCTAACAGTTGTGTTGATGTTGATAGATAGGTATAAGAGGATGGGTTTCGAGAATGTTCCAATATTTAAAATGAGAATTTAAATAACTCTTGATAAGCGGAGGGAAGTTGCAGGGGTTGCACATTGGCGAAGAAATACTAAAATATATTTTTTCTATATTTTGTTATGCCATTATATTATGTTTATGATAGTAACAATAGTATAATCAAAATTTTTAAAAAGTTTTTAAAATTTAAAAAGTTTTCTCAGGAAAAAAATCAAGTTAAACTAAAGAGTAACGAAATCATCCTACACATGGATTATCGAAAAATCTCACAGGGTTACAGTCGGTACCACTTTAAAATTCGATATTCCTGTGATAACTATTTTTTTTCCAATTGTGTTTATCATGTGTCTGTATTAAAACTGATAACGTTTTCTACCTTCACGGGAAATACAATATTTCTTGTGTGTTGTTTACCTGTCAAGTACCCTCTTGCCATTAATAATTTTAATTTTTTTTTTTCAGAATATGGATCGCCGGAAGCGTATATTGTTGATTCCAGAGACCTAAAAACAAAACAATCAGTCGCCGGAAATAAATCGTTCTCCTGTCCTACTTGTGCCTTCAAAAGTAGCATGAAAACTAATATGGTTTCTCATATTAGAACCCACACTGGAGAAAAGCCATTCTCGTGCTCTGAATGCACTTACAGGTGCATACAAAAACCTAATTTAGTTAGTCATATTAAAACCCACACTGGAGAGAAACCATTCTCGTGCTCTGAATGCACTTACAGGTGCATACGAAAATGTAATTTAGTTAGTCATATTAGAACCCACACTGGAGAGAAACCATTCTCGTGCTCTGAATGCACTGACAAGTTTGCACGAAAAATGGATTTAGTTAATCATATTAGAACGCACACTGGAGAGAAACCATTATCGTGCTCTGAATGCACTTATAGTTGCATACAAAAACGTTATTTAGCTAGTCATGTGAGAACCCACACCGGAAAGAAACCATTTTCGTGCTCTGAGTGCACTTACAGGTGCGCACAAAAAAGGGATTTAGTTAATCATACTAGAAAACACACTGGAGAGAAACCATTCTCCTGCCCTAAATGCACTTACAGATGTAGAAATAAATATCAATTACGATATCATTCCATCAAAAATCATCTTTGCTAGAAATCATTCTAGTGATCACGCGGAAATTAAATTTAAACCATTGAATCTTTTTTGTATTTTTACTTACTTTTTACTATTTATTACTCTGTACATTTTACTGAAAGTATATATTGCTTCATTCTTTATGTTGTATTATTCGTAAGATAATTTAATTATGTTGTTTGCACATCTTGTGCCGTGTACATCGAAATTAGTTAATGAAAAAACTTTATTGTGCTGTTTTCAAGATAATTTAAAAAAAAATTAAACTGGGTTTTTATATTCGGTTAGAGAAGTTTATAATACGTTTATTTTTGAAGTATAATAATTGATATAAGTAAACGCATGCTTTACTCCCGTCATATGGCTAATTTTAGAAATATTATGCAAACCTATATTATGAAAGCCTCTCCCGAAATTTATAATGTTCTGCGATATTTTACAAAATTAAACTTTAAATTAAATTAAATGAGTATTTTAGTTTTTTTTTTTAATTTGACAGCTGTTTCTGAAAGGGCTTGTACGCCGAAACAGCTGCCACAGAAATAAAAACATTAAAAAAATACTTATGCAGAACTTACTTATAACATTAATCGAAATTAAATGTTAAGTAAACATTTTTTTTTAAATATCTAAAGTTCCTACAACCACTACAACGGCTTATACATACATTCGATATATACAAAGTAAAATAGTGCAACACATTGTTCGACCCTGAGTGCGTCCGCACGGCAACTCAAGTTTAATAAAAAATGGATGTACTAACATTAACAGAAAACATTAAAAGTGAACTAAAAAACATTTCGACCGTGAAGGACACAAAAATTAAAAATACCCTTGAACTAACGATTCAACAACTAGAAGAAGCATGGAAACGGGAAAAAAACCACTAACAAGAACAAATTATTGTACTTCAAAAAAAAGGAGTTATCAATGATTCCAAAAGAAAGGACTGTTCCAATCGAAGAACCCAAAAGTGCAATCTTATTCACCACTGAAGGCAAAGATACACCTGAAGACATAATGAGTATTATCACAAAAACAATAAATGGGCCTAACCTAGGAATTGGAATTAGTGGAATAAAAAAAGCAACAAATAATAAAATAATTATGACCTGCTCGAATAAAGAAGATGCTGAAAAATTGAAAGCAGAAATAAATAAAAATAAAAATGGAATATCTGCAGCAGAATTAAAAAAAGAAGAGACCGTGCATGATTAAGGTATCGGAGGAGAATATGATGAAAATAATTTTCTAAATGACCTTATCTTGCAAAACAGTAAACTAAACGGGAAAACAAATGAACCATTAAAGTAACGAAAATATTAAAAAATAGATAAAGTAATCAACTCCGTAATGTAATCATAGAAACAACACACCCAATCCGAAAGATGCTACTAGAAAAACAAAAAACCAATCTAGGTTTTGTCAGAGCGCACATAGAAGATTGCGATCCTCTCATGCAGTGTTACCATTGCCTTGGTTTCGGTCATAAATCTATAAAATTCCTGAATAAAATGAACAAGCTCAGATGCATACATTGTGCAAAAAACCACAAATTTACTTAATGCGAAAAACCAAAGAAGTAGTCAAATGCTACAACTGTGACAAAAACAATAATTTATTCGGGGAAAAAAATAATACTGAACACAGTGCAATAAGTGAAAAATGTACTTATCCTACAAGAAATACCGACACAAACTTGCGCTTTTATTAAGACTGACAAGAGAAAAGTATTTTCGTGATAAAATAAAAAATGCTGGTCAAGACAGCAAAGAGTTCTGGAAAATCATCAACACAATAACCAATAAAAGCACAAAACACAAATTACCAAAAGAAATTACTCATCAGGAAATCAACATGTACTATATTTCACATTCATAAATATAACAACAGCTTTAAAATATCATAAATATTCTGAAATAACGCTAGATGCGAACATACAGTTTATTTTATATTTATTAAGTCTTTATCAAAAAGTACTTGCACCAATTAGCTCTAGATACAATCACTTTTATATTGTTAAATATTTAACATTAAATTCTTTAATCTATACTCAAAATACTTCTCTTTTTAAACAAAACAAAAAAATAATTTATTCTTACGGGCTGAAACCTACAAAAGATATTAATTATAGTTTAGGTTTCATAAATGGAGTTATTTTATATTGCTCTCTTTTCATGTTTACTGGACAGGTAATAAAAATATGTGTTAAATATATTTTTTATGTATGGGATATTATCAACCTAACAAAAATATTAAATTTTATTGTTTTATCTAAAAATTAAATATTTGTAATATTATTTCATGTTAAAAGCATGGAAAACTATTTTGTATCATTATATTATACTAAGGGCTTTTACTTTAAGAAAAAGAATTGTGATGTCTTTGATAAAAACAAATGCTTTATCATAATATTAACTTGTATAATAACTGTTTATTGCTGTATTACGCTAAGTATAAATAAGGGTATTAGAAAAAAATGTATGTAATTATATCAAGTATTAAATTGAAGCTTATACTGTATTATAATATAGAGTTATTTCTTATAGAAATATTTCAATATGTAAAATCAACAAAACTTCGTATCACAATCTTATTGTATTGCATAAAATTTAACCACGAATTCAATGGCTCAGAATAATTTCTCGTATATAGATAATGATAACGAAATAGAATGTAGTACAGTAAATAATTTAGAAGATTGGATAAAAAAAGAAAACGTAAATGCGTCTGATAATCTTGTTTGTATTCAATTAAATATAAGATCTATACAAAAATATTGGAATATACTGCATATATATTTACTTAATTGTTTGAAGCATATTGATATTATAATGCTATGTGAAACATCTATTCAAATTGAAAGTACGTGTTTGTACAATATTCCCGGATATAATGCATATAACTACTGTAGGACTGATAAGTCAGGAGGAGGGATTATATTGTATATAAGAAATAAATTTGAATTTAGGCCAAAATCGTTCCAATCACTACATTTCGAAAATATAACAGGAAAGCTCATACTCCAGGACAAAACTAAAATAGCTATCTATATACCCCCTAATTTCAGTAAATCTTCAGTTTTAACGGAATTATCATCATATCTTGATACAATTAATAGTAAGGAAAATATTATCTTACTTGGAGATATAAATCTTAATTTGCTTAATGACCAAGATTATATCATAACTTCATATGAAAACTTACTAACTAACCATTATTTAACTAAATGCATTAATGTAGTAACCAGAGAAGCTGTATTAAATGGACAAATTACTCGCACGTGTATTGACCATATATTTGCCAAATTTAGAGGCAAGAAAATAACTGCTTGCGTCTGTGAAAATAATATCGCCGATCATTTTATCACTGCTATTAATATAAAATCTCATAAACGTCAGGTAGACTTTGCAAATAAGTATATTCAAATCATCTCACAAAAGGCTATTGATCGATATATCAAAGATTATAACTGGAGTAAACTTATAGAGGAGAGGGATTGTATTTCATTATATGAAAAAATAAAATCTTTATTTAACAAATTTTACAAGAGTAGTTCTAAAACGATTGTGCAAAAACCGAAAACACAACCTTTTGCAATAAATGAATGGGTAAGCAGTGAATTATTATGTCATATAAATAAAAGGGATAAACTTTATAAAAAATGGAAAAGTACACCAACAAACAAAACATTTGAAACAGAATACAAAAAAACACGAAACCTTGTCAATAAACTTATAAATAAAGATAAAACTAAAGAGGATTCTGTGTCAAATGATTTTGTGAATTACTTCTCGGATAGCATCAGCAACATGTTACATAAATGCAATCACAAAGCTACTAATATAGTACTCGAAGAACTACCTCATAGTTTATATACACCAAGAGCTACTATAACTGACATTGAAAACATTGTTAAAAAAATGAAAAACTCTAAAAGCACAAGTATTGACAACATAAGAATGTTTGATTTAAAGAGAAATATAAAAACTCTTGGGCCAATAATTACTCATTTAATCAATATGATAATAAAGCAAGCAAAAATTCCACAAGAATTTAAATGTAGCATTACAAGACCAATATTTAAAGGTGGAAAACACATTGAACTGGGAAATTATAGGCCTATTAGTATACTACCAGCATTAGAAAAAATTCTCGAAAAATTTATATCAAATAAATTAAATATTTATATTGAAAAATTCACTATCATAGATCCAAATCAATACAGCTTCCAAAGAAAAAAAAAACACTGAAAAACTACTGCTAGATTTTTCCAATTATATAAATAATCAATTAAATAATAAATTACATGTTATTGTTTTATTTATCGATAACTCTAAAGCTTTTGACAAAATTAACTCTAAAATAATTCTGAAAACTCTAGAAAAAATTGGAATAAGAGGAAATGTGTTAAATTTATTTAAAGATTATCTTAGAGATAGAAAAATATTTACCAAAATAAATAATACTTTTAGTAAAACAAAAAATGTATCTGCAGGAGTTCCACAAGATTCCATATTGGGGCCTACACTATATATAATTTATGTAACTATAATGAAAAACTTTTCTCTTTTGTTAAACATTTTGTATTCGCAGATGATACGGCATTGGTCATATCACATAAAGATCTAAAAATTGCGATTGAACTCATGCAAATTGACTTTAATCAACTTTGTAAATGGTCACATGATGCAGGACTATTAATAAATGCTAAAAAAACCAAAGTAATGCATATAAGATCACCTAATGCCAAATTTCTATTTAATCCTAATATTATTTCTCACGATTTTAATTGCATCCATAAAAATATTCCAACTAATTGTAAATGTGAAAGCTTAGAATTAGTTACGGAGTACGTGTATCTTGGTGTCACAGTAGATTGTTTTTTTTAAATGGGACAAACATATTAAAAAAACCTGTAAAAGACTCAGATCAATTGCTGGCAGAATGTACACATTAAAATTTTTCTTTCAATTGAAACACTTAAAATAATTTATATGTCACTGGCAGAATCTATTATAAGATATGGATTAACAATATGGGGAAATACTTCTACAACCAATCTGAAACAAGTACAAGTTGTACAATACGAGATTGTAAAATTATTAGTCGTCGCTAATATTTTCAAACAGAGACATGGTACACCGTTGTTGTTTCAGAGTGCCAAAATTTTACCTGTTAAAGCAATACTATGGCACAAAATTATAATTCAACATATATTTACCCCGCAGCATAAAGAGAAATTAGATCATAAATACAGCACTAGATTCACGCGCAACGACGGGTTAATATTTCCGAAATTTAACAATAAGTACGGACAGAGAACGTTTGAATATATCATACGGAAGATATTTAATTTATTACCTGACAATATAAAGAAATGTAATTCTATGAATTAGGTTAAATATATGGTGAAAAATTGGTTATCAGAAAAAAAAATTTATATTGATATTGATATTGAAATGTATAAAAAATGTTGAATCTGTAGATATAAGATGTAAATTTTAAATGTAAAAAATCTATATGTAACTAAAATATAAGCACCTGCTGACAAGCCAATTCAATTGGCTTAGCATGACTTGTTTGTTGATTTTAATATGTATATCTATTCTTTCAATAAAAAAAAATAAAAATAAAAATACCGACACCGAAAAAATCCAAAACTTGGTGGTTATATTTTTAACGATTATTTTGCTAATGTTGGCTCAAATCTTGCTTGTTATATTACACCAGACCGAGCAAAACTCAATTTTTGAAGAACGTTTCCACACATTTGCTTCAGTAACTGATAGAGAAGTTGAAAACGCTGTATTAAGTTTACGGGGGTCAGCAAGCCCTGGCTATGACAACATAACTGTAAAAACATTGAAAGCAGTACGTGAGATAATCAGCAAGCCAATTGCTCACAGAACAAATGTAAGTTTGAAGAAGATTGTATGATTCATTTATCGTTCATTTCGTGATTTCATTCCACCTCTTTCCCTCGAAATGAACCGTGTGAACACGAAAGTGAATGGAGACAGTGCCGAATGAAGCATTCCAACATTCACTGTTCACTCGCAACTAGAATTTAACATCACGTGACGCGAATGATGTGTGTGAACCAGTGGCGTAGCGTGGGTTTCGGCCGCCCGGGGCGGAGGCAAATTTTGGCGCCCAACTTCTACAGGTACTTCTTCCGCAGATTTTTAAGCGCTGACCGGGGGGGGGGTAGATATTTTCTATTTTTTCACGCCGATTTTTATAATTCCATGTGCCGAGTACTCTATCAATAAAATCATGCTTATAAATTCTACTACAAATTTATTAATTCTACACAAAACTGGTTTAAATTAAACCCAATATGCGGTGTATCAAAACTACACTCAGAACAAAAAGATGGTTTTTCTTTGATTCTAGCGGCACTTACATTCTGAACACAAGGATGGTTTTAATTTAATCTGTATGCAGTGAATTGAAACTACACTCAGAACATGAAAAGGGTTTTTCTTTGATTCTGCCGGCACTTACATTCAGAACACGAAACTGTTTTAATTCAATCTGTATGTGGTGAATCAAAACTACACTCAGAACATCGTGGTGTAGGAAAATTTCGCCGCCCACTTATTTGGGTGCTTCAAGCGGTGGCGGGATGGGGGGTGGGGTTGTATTCGGAAATCCCATTTTTGTATTACGACCTAATTATATACGAGCCGGATTTTAAAAAAAATCACATTTGACGAGTATTCTTTCAATTAAAATCGTGTTTATAAATTCTACTCCACGGTTCATTTATTGATACCGCGTTAAGGTCCCCAAATAATAGTTACACACGCAACAAATAATTTCTCAGAATTTTACAGCATTATATAACTCAAATGTAAAACTTCACTCGATGCACGATGAATCTGCAACTCGTTATTTAATTTATCGTTGTATTCTGAACACAAAACCAGTTTGAATGCGGTGAATTAAATCTACACTCAGAACATGAAAATGGTTTTACTTTGATTCTGGCATTAAATAAATAGTCTGCAAATAGAATTTTATAACTGCACATCGAATAACAGAATGCTTTCCTTTGAAAAGTGTCAGCAGATGAATCCAACTGGAATTTTACATTCTGTACTGGTTTAAATTAAATCTGTACCTATCGAATTTAAACTACACTCAGAACATGAAAATGGTTTTACTTTGATTCTTGCAGCATATACAATATTATAACTGAACTTCAAATAAGAGGATGTTTTCCTTTGAAATGTGTCAACATACAGATGAATCCACAACTGGAAATTTACGTTCTGAACACAAAATGGGTTTGAATTAAGTCTGTATGCGGCGAATTAAAAGTACACTCAGAACATGATAATGGTTTTTCTCTGATTCTGGCAGCAGGTACAGGATACAGAGTCTGCAACTAGAATTTTATAACTGAACTTCGAATAGGATAATATTTTCCTTTGAATCGTGTCAGCAGATGAATCCTCAAAAGGAATTTTACATTCTGAAAACTGGTTTAACACTGATATTGAAAATGTGGATTGGCTCAAAAATACACGCCTGCGAATATTCGAATTAAAGTACTTTAATAGAATAAACTTAAAATTTTAAATAAAGATTTATTTTTTTTAAATTGTAATAAAACTGTATCTTAACTATTTATCGCAATCACAAATTTATTTTAATTAAATGTGTGGGACATAATTTCACAATTTTATTTTAAAATTAAATGTGTGGGACAATTTGTGTCTCCTGTGATTAGACGGGTTAAATTAAATCTATATTTGGCGAATTTAAACTACACTCAGAATATGAAAAAGGTTTCTCTTTGATATTGGCAGCACATACGTAGTCTGCAACTAGAATTTTATAACTGCACTTCGATTAAAATAATGGTCTCTTTCGAAATGTGTCAGCAGATGAATACATAAATGAAATTAATTCGTTAATACATTCTGAACACAATTCTGGTTTTAATTAAGAGTGAATCTGTTTGCGAGTTATCAGCTTTAATTAGTATTACTATAATAACATGCGTACGGTTTTCCTACGAATTTGCAAAATTTGCAGCTTAAAAAAATATAATTATTGATATTTTTAATAAATAATAATAAAAATTGTTGGATTCGTAAACGAAAGTATCGTATAACATTTTTAAATAATGATTTGAAATGGTTTAAATTTTTCCAAGATAATATTATTATTTATTGTGACAATTTGCCGCCCCCCTTAAAAGTGCCGCCCGGGGCGGGCCGCCCCCCCCCCCCGCCCCCCCACGCTACGCCTCTGCAGTGTGAACACTCAAGTAAGGGAACGTACCCATACTACGTGACACGTTTAGGGGGGGGGGGTCTTCAAAATGTCACGCTCCATACAAATGAGCGGCGAGTTGCTTAGGATTTTGGTCACCGGGGGGGGGGGGGGGGGGTTAAAAATTGCAAAAAGTTGGTCACGTAGTATGGGTACGTTCCCTAAACAGTTTTTCACTCGCAAATTAGTCGGCCGAAATGTTCTGGCGTGAGGACGTGTAGCCGGAGCGGCTTAAACGTCAAAATGCTCCGTTTAGTTCGCTTTTCGAAATAACTCCTTCACGTCTCATAGATATCGTTGTTTCTCCCTTACTATCATAGTGAAAAATATGATCTAAACGGTATTGGAAAGAGAAAATAATGCTCTATATATTCAATATAACAATTAATCACAAAAGAATACGAATGTACACTTCTATGGAACCAAAGTTTCTGATCGAATTTGAAAAAAAATTTATGAAACATTGTGAATTTTTTATGAATTATTTTTTATATGAAACGACAAAAAAGCGAGGTGACAGAAACGTTTATAATTTATTTGTCTAACAAAATAAGTGTGTGTTTTAATATTTTTTTGTTATCAGTAGTTTTTGTTAGAATAATAGCAAGGAGAGCCATTTTTTTTACTTTTAAAAGTTTTCATTAAAAATTATTCTATTTAAAAAATTACGTGGTAATTTCTAATAATAAATTTTGGAAGCATATTTCATCACCTTTTCAAAACAGTTTTTAGTTTTTGAATTCTTCTTCTTGTTGTGCCTTGTCCGTTCAACGGACGTTGGCTATCATGTTGGCTATGCGGACTTTGTTTACTGCGGCCCGGAACAGCTCCACGGTAGACTGGCCAAACCACTGTCTCAGGTTTTTCTGCCATGAGGTTCTCCTTCTTCCAGGGCCCCGTCTTCCGGCAATCTTTCCCTGCATTATGAGATGCAGGATCTCATACTTCTCTGGATGTCTCATCACGTGACCAAGATATTGAAGTTTTCGGATTTTTATGGTTTTAATAACTTCCTTTTCTTTATTCATCCGAACCATAACATCTTCATTTGTGACCCTGTCCATCCAGCTTATTTTAAGTATTCTTCTGTAGATCCACATCTCGAATGCCTCAAGTCGCCTAATTAATTCTTCAGTAAGCGTCCATGCTTCCATTCCATAAAATAATATTGAAAATACGTAGCATCTGACCATTCGCATTCGTAATCCAAGGTTGAGATTATGACTGCAGAACATTTTTTTTCATGCGGATGAAGGTTGCACGAGCTTGCTCAATGCGGCATTTGATTTCAACTGAAGGATCCCATCTATCATTTACATTGCAGCCCAAGTATACAATACTTTGTACCTTCTCCAGTTTTGTTCCAGCAATATAAAGATGTTCATCCAATGCGTTATTTTTGCTTATGAGCATGTATTTTGTTTTATTTATATTCAGTTCTAGCCCAAAATTCTCACAAGTCTTCACTACTTGATTCAGCAAAAGTTGTAACTCCTCAATGTTACTTGTTAGAAGTACCGTATCATCTGCATAACGCAGGTTGTTTAGAATCTTCCCATTTATAACAAGTCCTTGAGTAGCTTCTTGCAGAGCTTCATTGAATATTTCTTCTGAATATAAGTTGAACAGCATAGGTGAAAGAATACAACCCTGTCGCACGCCTCTCTTTATTTCTACTTCGTCTGTTAGACATTGCTCTACTCTTACTGCTCCTTTCTGGTTCCAATAAAGATTACTATTATCCTTAAGTATATCTTTATCGTCTATCCCGGAGGTTTTCAGAATTTGAATCATTTTGTCGTGTCTAACTCTATCAAATGCTTTAAGGAAGTCAATGAAGCATGCATGTACATTTGTATTCACATCTCTACATCTTTGGATCAGTACTTGAATACTAAATAACGCTTCTCGAGTACCCAACCCATTTCGAAAGCCAAATTGTGTGACACCTATCTTTTCTTCCACTTTGCGATATATGCGTCCATGTATAATTCGCAAAAATATCTTTAATAAGTGGCTCATTAAACTAATTGTCCGGTGGTCACTACATTTTCTTGCTTTTGCTTTCTTTGGGAGAGTAACAAAAGTGGATCGAAGCCAATCTAGTGGGATAATTCCTGTATTATATATGGAGTTAAAGATACTGGCCAATACTAGGATGCCTTTATTTCCTATGAGTTTAAGGATTTCAGCCTGTATTCCATCTGGGCCCGCTGCTTTCCCAGTTTTAGAGAGACGAATTGCATGTTCTACCTCATTTGTTGTGATTGGTGGGCCTGTTGTAATATTTCCCATATCATATTCTGCGCTTCTATTATCATTGAAGAGTTCTGAGATGTAGTCTTTCCATCTTTTTAGTTTTTCGTTAATATCGGTTAGAAGTTTTCCATCTCGATCCTCCAGTTGCCCAATGTCGGTTTTACGATTTATTCCAGTCAATTCTTTGATTTTCTTGTGTACTTGGAAAATATCATGTTTATCATTGTGGGTTTCAATTACAGCACACTGTTGAACATGCCAATCAGCTTTTGCTTGCCTAATTTTACTCCGAATTTCTGTGTGGATTCTTTTGTATTCTTCCACGTTTCGATTTTTGTATTTTTTTCTTACTTCCATGAGGTTTAGTATTTCGTCTGTCATCCATTTCTGTTTCTTTTGCGGCGTCTCTTCTTTGAATTTTTCCTTTGCAATCTCTGTGATGATTTTCTTTGATTCATTGCAGATGTATTCAATATTTAAATATTTTCTTCTCTGCTGTATAGAGTTTTTGAATACATTAATAAATATTCCATTATTATGGATTTTATTGCAAGCCGAGGCCTATTTTGGAATAAAAAAAAATTCATGGTGCAAAAATACTGGTAGATATCAGTTTTCAGGTTATTATTTAACCATATTTATATTCATTTTATGGTGCTGAAATTTATTTACTGTTTACAAGAATCGCCAATTTCTCGTAATTTAGTTCGACGTTATCGGAAATGTCAATTGAAATCGTAAATATTCCCGAACTTAGCCGTCAGCGCCGGACGAATTCGTAGCGAGAATGTCGAGTGAACTCTTCCTTCGAAGGAACCGTGTGTACACGCGGTGAAACGAGATTGGAACATTTCATCGAGTAAACCTTCATCCGAGTGAATCATGTGACTTCAGCATTAAGGCTCCAGTACACGTTGGGCCAACTGCAACGTGCTCGGCCAACGCGTTGGCCAGATTTTTGTGGTTACCGTTCACACGTTGGCGTGTCTCATTCTGCGTCGATCGCTAGAAGGAGATGGACGTCAGCGGAGCCGCCGCAATATACTTTTACAGCGCGATGCGATGTATTCTGTATGTAGCCATTAATGACTCTTTTTTTAAATTCAGTTAGTGGAATATTCATATTATCTGCTATTCTACTCCAAAAATCATTACACTGAATTTTTTTTTGGTAGGTATACTTACAGTTTACCACATAAAACAGTCCAATAATATTTCAAGAGGTTTAAATAACCCATCAATATTGATATGAATTATCATCCGTCCGACCTAAACCATTTTCCTTCCCAGAACTCTCCTCTCCTTCCTTTCCTTAAAAAACCCTCCAAACAGCATCCCCAAAGATGGCATAGGACTCGGGGGGAATTATTTTCCTCAGTGCCTCCTGTGTGAAGCTCATGTAAAAAAAGAACAGTCCAATAATATTTCAGGAGGTTTAAATAACACATCAATATTGATATGAATTATTATTTTGAATATTGATATTTTTTAAATCGATCCAGTAGTTTTGAGTTTAGTCGTTACAAACTACAAAAATACAAATCATTCCCCATTATTATATTAGTGTGATTATCATTGCTCTGAAATCACAACTAAATATGTATTATTATTGTGATAATAATCAATTAGCCTAAACATTTCATCAATACTCCAAGACGCCATGTTCGTGAAACGATCGTTGGAACAATTAAGCGCGACAAACAGCGTCCGCTCCGGCCGACGCGTATTTATGAACTGAGCGCTCGGCCAACGTCTGAACGCTGTTTGTGGCTTGCGACAAATTCCTTTGATTTGTGCACGAAAAACCGACAACCATCGGCTCGTCGGCGAGCGTTGGCCGCAAGCGCCAAAAACACACAAAATAGCCCTGTACACGTTGGCCCAGCGCGCTGGCCGAGCGCGTTGGCCCAACATGTACTGGACTCTTTAAGGCCCCAGTACACGTTGGGCCAACGCGCTCGGCCAACGCGTTGGCCAGATTTTTGTGGTTACCGTTCACACGTTGGCGTGTCTCATTCTGCGTCGATCGCTAGATGGAGATGGACGTCAGTGGAGCCGCCGCAATATATTTTTACAGCGCGATGCGATGTATTCTGTATGTAGCCATTAATGACTCTTTTTTTTTAAATTCAGTTAGTGGAATATTCATATTATCTGCTATTCTACTCCAAGCATCATTACACTGAATTTTTTTTTGGTAGGTATACTTACAGTTTACCACATAGAACGGTCCAATAATATTTCAAGAGGTTTAAATAACCCATCAATATTGATATGAATTATCATTATGTGTCCGACTTAAACCATTTTCCTTCCCAGAACTCTCCTCTCCTTCCTTTCCTTAAAAAACCCTCCAAACAGCATCCCCAAAGATGGCATAGGACCTGGAGGAAATTATTTTCCTCAGGGCCTCCTGTGTGAAGCTCATGTAAAAAAAGAACAGTGCAATAATATTTCAGGAGGTTTAAATAACCCATCAATATTGATATGAATTATTATTTTGAATATTGATATTTTTTAAATCGATCCAGTAGTTTTGAGTTTAGTCGTTACAAACTACAAAAATACAAATCATTCCTCATTATTATATTAGTGTGAATATCATTACTCTGAAATCACAACTAAATATGTATTATTATTGTGATAATAATCAATTAGCCTAAACATTTCATCAATACTCCAAGACGCCATGTTCGTGAAACGATCGTTGGAACAATTAAGCGCGACAAACAGCGTCCGCTCCGGCCGACGCGTATTTATGAACTGAGCGCTCGGCCAACGTCTGAACGCTGTTTGTGGCTTGCGACAAATTCCTTTGATTTGTGCACGAAAAACCGACACCCTTCGGCTCGTCGGCGAGCGTTGGCCGCAAGCGCCAAAAACACACAAAATAGCCCTGTACACGTTGGCCCAGCGCGCTGGCCGAGCGCGTTCGCCCAACGTGTACTGGGGCCTTTAGAAGTTACAATTTTGGAAAGATGGCGGCACATAGAGAAAATATGGTACATTGGTATGGCAACATTTTGTTAAGTAGGTACTGCAACAAATTGATAACCAATATATATCATTACTGGCAATGATTATTTTCTATGCAAAACTTCAATATCGTCACAGTTTGACAGCGGAGTGCTTTCTAAAATTCAGAATCGTAAAGCAGTTTACCTGAAATGGATCTAATGACCTCAGAAATCGGTTTCACAAAGTCCGAACCGGAGACAAGCCCCGAAGAACAGAATGCAACATCCCAGTGTGATACAATATTGCAGTACGGGATTGTCAAACAGGAGGAATGCCTGGACGTTTCTGTGATCACGTCGGAAGCGGAGTCGATTCCCGAAGAAGAGAATCCAATATCCTATTGCGAAGCAATATTGCAGTACGGGGTTGATAAACAGGACTCAGAAGATGCTTCTGTGATCATTTCCGAACGGGAGATAAGTGTTTCTGAGTCTACGGGAAAGATATTGAAGGGACTGGGTTGCAACAAAGGTAAGTAAATCACTGTTAATAATTTTTTCCAATTTTCGATGAAATCAAATTATTTCCTTCGTTTTTCTAAAGAAGAAATGCAATTTCTTTTAAGAAGCGATGCTGATTCGGTTTCGATATGATTATTGTGAATATCGTAGAATGGAGACCAAATAACGCAGGCACATTTGAGATCAGGGCAAACCAATAAACTGTCAATAAATACTAGGGTTAGAATTGAAATTATAACACTTTTGCACTTTCTTCCACTTATTTATTTTCACCAGGATCGCTTTCATCGTACTACGGACATTTTCAGACAAGTCTGAAAATGCCACCAGTCTGAAAATATCCGTAGTGTTTTAATTTCAGTTCTAATACAATGGAATTCCACCATGAATGAACAGTCCGAAAACTAGACTCATTATTAGGGTGATTATTCTATTGAAGTCGGAGATAATTCGATTGGTGAAACCAAGATTGAGAGATTTATTAACAAGTTACGTTCCCTAATTTGATAGATTTGTTAACAAATTTATTAATGTGTTCACGAAAAGTCAGCTTGCAGTCTAACATAACACCGTGGTCCTTAATAGACTGCACAATTTGTATATTATTCAGTATAAATAAAAAACAACGGATTTTTCGCTCAATAAAATGACATAGGTAATTTTGTATAAAAATAATTGGTAAATATTTCCCTCGAGTCCACGCTCAAAACACACTTTAATTTTTTTTTTAAATTTACTATGTAGATAATGGTTAGTAATAAGTAATTCAGTAACTGTAATTAAAAAATATTACGTTTTAATGTTTTTTTTTTCATTTTAAAAAACGCGTGTTTATTACGACGATGAAATACGCACTTTTAAAAGGAAAAATCACTTTCTGTCAGTTAGAAGTTAGACAATAATAAGTACGAATTGCAATCTTCGGAAATGATAAATAATGCGTATCAATCATTATTTTGTTCGGTTTCATAAACACGAAAAATCACGCGAGAACTTTGCCGTCGTAATTAACAACGTGGCGTTCCTTGAGAAATGACATTTCGCGTTTTTAAAGATAACAAAATAACCACTAAAATGCAATATTTTTCAATTCCGGTTACTGAATTACTTATTACTAACTGTAATGTACAATTTTTTGAAATGTTTTAAAGTGTGTTTTGAGCGTGGACTCGATAGGGAAATATTAACCAATTAAATTTCAACTTGTTATGAAAAAACTTGAAATTAGTTATATCTATAACATGTTCCCCCTTCGTCGTCTTTAGAAGTATATTAGTCACATATTGTGTTAGTGGAGCATGTGCAATTATCTAGAAAAGCCGATTCTATATTTATAGCAAAACAAAACAAATTTTCAGAAACATTGTTAGTTTATTCAAGCTTATGGCTAGGGTAGGTACTTTTTGTTCAGCCACCTCCTCAAGCCTCTCAGACTATTTTGTTTGCTTTTGGGAACAACTCCTATAGCTTTCATAGAAATTGCTGTGTATTCCTTTACTACCATGGGAAGAAATATGATCTTAACAAATACGGTATTTAATAGAGAAACCATCACGCTTTATATTACAATCTTAAATTGAACCACAAAATAATTCAAATGTAAATACATGAAACCAAAGTTTACGACCACAATTTGAATAAATAAGTACGAAACTTTTGAAATTATTCATAATTATTTTTACACTAAACGGCAAAAAATGTAAAGCGATCATGATTTTTCTTAAAATACATTTTGTTACTAAGAAAGATAAGAGTGTGTCAAATTGTTACGCGAATACATCGTGTTCTTAGTACATAAAGAAGTTAACACATGAATATCGTATCACCGGTATAATAAAATGTTAAAAGATATGTTGTTAAAGGGAAATAACATCTGCCAGCTTTATTTGTAAAGGGGCGCCACTGGTTGATTAACCAGGCTAGCAGATGGGTAAGCAATAATCCTCTCTCAGGGCCTTTGGTATACAACTTTAAGGTTAAAATAGAAGAATTTTAAAGACAGTATTGAAAAGTAATAAGAAATAATCGATTTATTAAAACATTATTGGGACATTAAAACATATTTATAGTTCTTAAACTCACCTCCCTTGGATCGACCCAAAATTCAAGTAACTAAACTAACTAAATAACAAATCTTGAGCCTCTGGTTTATCTCATGATGTAGAGTCTGACAAATTACCTTGAACTGTAGTCGGCTGAAAAACAGTTTTGCTTCAAAATTTCACTCCAACCATGGAATATTTGTATATCCAGGCGAGGCTAAAATTCCATCATCATTAGACAGGCTAGTCTCCTTGTGATTTAATAAACTTCCATATTTTAAATGAATTGCCTTGATAGTCGGCAAATAAATACAAATTATATCCTTTGGTAATAATTCTGCGGTTATTTCGGTCTCAGAAATGTGTATTAAACACTTTATCGGCACCACGATTTATACTGGTCGCGGCCTTTTAATAAAAAACCATTTCGGTTAAATAAACAATCATTTTACTTTTAAAATATTAAACGAAATAACACGTAAAATAAGAATCACGTTTGACTTTAGTAAATAGTCCACCACCACGGGCTATCAACTGAGGAGTCAGCTCCAAGCAAATTTTCCGATTTTTATACCTTATTCAAAAAGAAATAATTGAAAGATTTTACTTCCAAAATTCTAAAAATAAATTTATGTTGAAGTTTATTATTTTTTTAAATATTATTTAACCACTCCTTGAAATTAGGTACCTGCTTGCCTAAATCTATGATAAAATAAACTGCGAGATATATTGACAAATATTTTATCATAACAATTTGTCTAATAAAATATGTGTGACTGTGTGTGTGTGTTTTTATTTATTTTTGTCAGTAATTTTATTTACAAAAAAACATTAGGTGAGGCATTTTTTAAACTTTTTTATGTTTCCATTCAAAATTTTAATATTTCTTAAATTATTTATTTATTTCGATTTATAAAATTTTAAAGCGTATTTCATCACCTTTGAATTCGTATTGTAAGAATTTAGAGTTTTATTATAGTTATTTGTGTAGTATTATTAATATTATTATATAATGTAGATAGGTTCTTGTTATTAAAACTAAATTTGTTAATATTAACCAAAAATTACACTCACAAAAGCATTCACTTGACACTGGCCAGAACACTCCTTTGGGATGAAAAGCCAAAAAAAAAATCTTCTTTAAAAAGTAGTTATTAGTTTTCGGATGCGTTTATTTGGATTTTATTATAAAACGGAAATACTTTGACCTTCTGACAAAATATGCCCGAGGCCTGAAGGGCTATATTTGTTTTACGAAGAAGAGCGTTAACTTCGAAAAATAATACAATCAAATAAATATAAGCTCAGCTGATGCATTATTATCTGATACTTATTCATGTTTCAGTAAATAATAAAATAAGTTGTAATGTAAAACTTTTGTTTCATGTTATGGTATTCAATTTTGTATTTAAACTGCGACCTCGGGACAATTCACGTCTCTCGGCATCGGGGCAATCTTGAGATCCAGTATTATGGGAGGATGGTTTCCCGAAGTAATTAGTGGCGCCTAGCACCTGGCGCCCACTGGATCTTTCTTCTTTTTGAGGCTCTTGCATTGTGGTTATAACCAACTGCAGCACGATGGGGATAGGTGAGTATTCCAGCTTGATATTTGGAAGCTACGTGGCCATATGTCAGTGGCAGTGAAGAAAAAACTCAATTAGTTTCGGTGAGTCTGGTGGAACGAAATAACCAAATAGAATCAAAGAAACGAGTCTAAACAATTGACTCCGTTCGGCTGAACTCGGAACCGGTCTGGAGTCCTTTAAATAAGTGGAAAGTGGAACAACTCACTTCTAGCACCGATACTGAAGTTCTTTTTTTAATTCTTCGTACTCTTGCCCTTGTTTTGATAGATACAAGTGATTAGGCTAAGCCAATACTTAAAATGAGAATAACAGCAATTCTTGATATTTAGCGGAGGGAAGTTGCAGGTTTTAAATATTGGCATAGAATACTTAAATTTTACATTTGCTATTTTATTACGCCAATATGGTATGTTTATTATTGTAACAATATTAATATTTTATTTAAAAAAATGTGTTTTTTTTATTAATCGTGTTCATCACGATACTATGCTGAAACTGCTATAGTTTCCAATCTTAACAAATATTAGAATACTTTTAATGTGTTATTTATCTGTCAAGTACCCTCAATATTGTTATTTTTTTTTCAGAATTCGATTCGTCGAAATTATCTACCATTGACACTAGAGACCAAGAAGCAAAACCATCAGTCATAGGAAAGAAATTATCCTGTCCTACTTGTACCTACATGTGTACATATAAAAGCAATATGATTTCTCATATTAGAACACACACTGGTGAGAAACCTTACGCGTGCCCTAAATGTAATTACACTTGTAATGAGAAAAGCAAACTGGTTCGTCATGATAGAACTCACACTGGAGATAAACCCTTTTCATGCTCAGAATGCCCGTACAGTTGCATACAAAAAAAGGATTTTATTAATCATTCTAAAAACCACACTGGAGAGAAACCATTCTCATGTTCGAAATGCACTTACAGGTTCATAGAAAAAAGGGCTTTGGTTATTCATACTAGAACCCACACTGGAGAGAAACCATTCTCATGCCCGGAATGCCCTTATAGGTGCATTCAAAAAAAGAATTTAGTTTATCATTCCAGAACACACACTGGAGAGAAACCATTCTCTTGTCCTGAATGTTCATACAGGTGCAATCAAAAAAGTAGCCTGTCCTTACATAGCAGAACCCACACTGAAGAGAAACCATTCTCCTGCACAGAATGCTCTTTTAGGTGCCGACAGAAAATCAATCTGGTGTCTCATATTAGAACTCACACTGGAGAGAAGCCATTCTCTTGTCCTAAATGTAATTACAAGTGTAGCGAGAAACGCAGATTGGTTCTTCATATTAAAACTCACACTGGATAAAAGCATTATCACGCGAAGAATCCACTTACAGATGCCGTCATAAAAGCGAACCGGTGCATCATATTAGAACCCACACTGGAGATAAACCATTCTCATGCTCTAAATACACTTACAGGTGCATACGAAAAATTGATTTAGTTAATCATACTAGAACCCCCACTGAAGCCTTTTATGTGCTCGGAATGCACTTTCAGATACATACAAAAAATTGATTTAGTTAATTTTACCAGGGGCTACACCGGAGAAAATCCATTCTCTTGTTCTGAATACTCATAAAATTAGCCTGTTCCGTCATATTAGATTCCACACTGGAGTGAAACCATTATCGTGGCCGGGAAGCAGTTATAAAGTGTTCTAAAAAGTAGTTGGTTATTCATGCTAGAACTCACCGTGGAGAGAAACCGTGCTAAGTACTAACTAAATTGTGCTAAGAATGCCAGTTTAAATATATATACGACGGCATTTTAACAAAAATCACCCTTGTTGAAAACATTCTCGTGCTCAGGATGATGATTTTAAATTTCAACAGTTGAACATTTTTTGTAACCCATTTTGAAACCTACGTTTTTTGTAGAAAACAAATATCTATTTTAAAAGAAAGTTGTAAAGAAATATCATTGTGAACTACCTTAGATTATTTTGCTGTTTTTAAAATTAATTATGACGATATTATAAGAATATTTGCTTTCTTTTAGGGAAAAAGAGTTTTGTTATAATTTTGTAAAGATTGGTAATCGATTTCAGTATTGACATGTTTAACTGTAACTCTAATAATAAGTTATTTGAGAATAATTGCTAAGCATTGAAGAAAATAGTTTCTTACATATTTTGAAACATTGAAAAAGTTATAAAAATAAAAATACAGTAGGTATAGCATAAAGTGAAAAACTCACAATGGCAATACCTGTGCCTGGGTATTAGCAGTTATTACAGAATTAGAATGACGTTTAAATTTAAAGTGTCCATTTTTTAAAAGATAAAATGTATTTATTAAAATTTAAAAAAAACGAAACAAAACCACAAATACGACATTATCCAATCATGACTGTTTGTGTCATATAAAGTAGAGTAGCGTAGGGCGGATCTTGGGCGCGATCTGATCGCGCCCAAGATTCACTTATTGGGACTATTCCTGTAGAAAATTTAAATAAATATGAATATTTAAAAAAAATATCTCATAAATAATGTATTGCTATCATAAATTTCCATTGGATGGTATGCTCTTTACCATACAGTAAATTCTCACGATTTTTGTATGGTTCCAACTTTCTTTTTTTAGAGAATTGTTTAATGTTTAGCAGTTAATTTTATTTTTTCCCACTTGTTGGTCTTTAGCTGTATGATGAAATTTTAAGGTACTGTGACCGAAAATTGTTGGGAAATTATCAGTTATGTCAATTTTTAATTCAACTGATCTGCGTATAATTTTTTTATTGGTTTTCAGTGATATACGATCAAAACAAGAATCAGCGTGATGGCCTTATCTAGTGGGGCTATTTATGTAAGATCCTTCCCTATATAATATATAACAGATATTCATTTGTAATGGGGTTTAGGATAGAATGTTCAATATTAATATTTATAAAACCTACAATAAATGAGAAATCAGTTAGCTTGCATTTATTTTCGTGTATAAAATATTTAAGTTCTGAAATAAAGAATTTAGTGTGTAACGAAGGGGAGCGATATATACCAAGTATAGAGTATGTTTTATTATTTAGTGTGAAAGTTAAATTTATGGCATTTAAAGAATTAAATTTTGGACTATCATATTTTTACTATGATGTTAGTTATTTTGTGTGCACTATAAAATATTAGGTCCTTACATATGAAATTGGCGTTTTGTATGGGAGGAACATAAAGTCGATTTTTTTTTAATATAATATATTTATTTAATCAATACGTACCATTGCTATCTATGCACTTTTGCCGTCTCATAGGTAGTTCATCGATCCCTTAACTAAAAAAAACAATTGGACGTTAATTAATAAAATCTTTTAAGGCGGTTTGGACTGTCCCATCGGAGTTGAATTTTTTCCCTTGCAAGAAGTTATCCAAATTTCGAAAAAAATGGTAATCTCTTGGGGCCGGAGAGTACGGTGGATGTCTTAGACATTCCAATTGAAGCTCCTCTAATTTGGTAGCCGTCTGTTGTGCAGTGTGTGGTTTAGCGTTCTAACGCGCGTTTGTTGATTTGCTTCACTTTATTCGTGAGGTACCCACCTTTCAAGCCTTTTCACCTTCCCAATTTGCTTCAAGTGGATTAAAACAGTTTTATCACTAACACCGCAGCCTGCAGCTAACTCGGACGTGGTTTGCGATGGATCCGCTTCCACAATAGCCTTCAATTCTTCATTATCAACTTTGGTCTCCGGCCGTCCACGGGGCTTGTTCTGCAGGTCGAAATTTCCAGAACGAAAACGTTGGAACCAAAAACGCACTGTGTTTTCTTTTGCGGCACCGTCACCATACACATCATTAATCCTCCGAGCCATTTCTGCAGCGCTGGTGCCACAGTGGAACTCGTACTCGTAAATAACGCGATATTTCAAGTTTTCCATTTTGTAAACTAAGTGACGCAAAGAGAAAAAACAATTAAGGAAAAAACAAATTAATTAATATTTTCAAAACACAAATACCTACATGAGTAAACAGCTGTATAAATTTGAATTTGGAATTCCTAACCAAAAAGAAGATATTTGAGATCAAAGTTGCCAGCACGACAAAACGCCAATTTCATATGTAAGGACCTAATATTGTTAAACCTGTCGTGTGAAGTATGTTTAGAGGGTAGTGATTGATTGTTTTAGTAACTATGATCACATTTGGTTGAAATCCTAAAAAAGACCCACAGGGTTCACAACTTGGTCCAGTCTTGTTTATGAATGATATTATAAAAATATTTCATTGTGAATCTATCTAACTTTTTGCTGATGACCTAAATTTTTATGAATTATTCAAAATAACATTCTTCAAGATAATGTCAACAAATTGTTACTTAATTTGATGCAATGAAAATAGACTTTACTTAAATACTCAAAATGTCAATTCGTAAGATTTTTTTGAATAACACATCCAGTGATCTATAATTACAACATTGATAACAATGCTCATTGATAGACATTAACAAAAATGAAATACTTAGGCATCACTTTTCACTCAAATCTTTTTATTTGTTAACCACATAATGGAAATATCTAATAAATAGCTTACAAATGTTTGGATTTATACCTAGGCTAACCAGAAATATGAATTAATTAAACTGTTATATTTTGTCTTTATTGGAAGCCAATTTTAATACAAATCTCCCATCTTGATCCCATGTTTTAATATTTATGTGTGAGCTCTTGAAAGAGTACAAAATAAATTCATACGTTTTATAAATGGGTACCTATTGCTAAGGCGGCCAACCGTCCCGCATTCTGCGGGACCGTCCCGCATTGGCGGTTGTAGTCCCGCATTGAAATATTTAATGAAATAGTCCCGCAAATCGTCTAAAGCGTCCCGCATGTCCCGCATTCCTATATTTTTGTAATATTGTCTACGGTAGACAAATAAACTTTCTCTATATTTAGTCTATTTTAACCATTTCCGTTCATCTGTGGTTAAGTTGATGACAATATTTGTCCCTAGAAAAGGCCCGAAGATATCAATCTAGGGATTGGTTTATTTAGGTAATCCAAAGAGCGCCAGTGTAGTATTGGATAACCCGTATTTGTCATTTAAATCAAACAAATAATTTGTTGACCATGCCACCGACCGCGAAAAAGTGATGTTGTAATTCACTGAATTTCAAAAAGAATTTCCTTTCTTGCAAAAGTGTTCATCTTCATGTTCTGAGTATTAAGTTTTAATGCACAGCATACATATATTCTTAATTATAAATAACCAGTTTTGTGTTCAGAATGTGAAATTCCCGTTGGATTCATCTGACGACATATTTTGACGGAAAACATTCACTTTTTCGAAGTGCAGTTATAAAATTCTAGTTGCAGTTGTAGTGATGCCAGAATCAAAGAGTAACCATTAACATGTTCTGAGTGTTGTTTTAATGCGCCGCATACAGATTTAATTTTAACCAGTTTTGTCTTTAAAATGCAAAATTTTAACTGGATACATCTGATGACATATTTCGAAGGAAAACATTCTCTTATTTGAAGTGCAAGTGTAAAATTCTAGTTGCGGACTATGCAGTAGCGTGAGGGGGGGGGGGAGGGGGTGGACGCCCCGGGTGCCACCTGACGGGAGGTGACACCCGACCGTGGAAAAAAATTACGAAGGATATTGTCACACAAATATTTTCGTGCCTGACGATGGTTTATAGACGAAAATAGCCTGTTTCTGAAATTCTCTAGCTAACCCCGCCCCCCCCCAGGACGGACTTATTTTTACACATTTGTGAAGTCGAAATTGGGGGGGGGAGGTGACTCCACGTTAATTTAAACCAGTTTTGCGTTCAGAATGTAAAAATGTAAAGTTTGTGTTGTGGATTCATCTGATGTTCTAATTCTAGTTGCGGACTATGTATGTGCTGCCAGAATCAAAGAGAAACCATTTTCATGTTGTGATTGCAGTTCATATGAGTCAAATTTTCGATTTCCAAGAGAGAAAATTTGTAACGTACCCCCCCCCCCCCCCGTCGACACTGCACGCCACTGTGTCCCGCATTGATATTTTATAAAGTTGGCCGCCTTACCTATTGCGGCAATTACAGTTTGTCAAATAAGAGTAGAAAATATATGAGGGCGCCACTGTTGTTCCAATGGCAATACGTAACGCATAACTCATGGTGTTAAAGTAAAGCTGTGTAACCTACATTTAAAAAAAAAATTATAAAGGCATAATAGTTGAAAAAATATTTTTTCATTGTAGTATAGATACCCGCCGATCTCAAAATTAGAATTGCGTATAGGTATATTATTATTATACCTTTGCAATTTTGTGTTAACATAATGAAGAATAACTATAATGTAATAAAATAAAAGCACAGTTAAGAAATTGCTCACATCTATTTAATACTAGATAAAGTACCTAGCGTTGCCTGGGCTTTAGATCATGTCTCTAATTTTAGATCTGAATATATTTAACTCATTCAGATCTAAAAGTAGTGTAACTAAACTCACCATTAGTGATTCTTCCTTTCTATCTATTTTTAAATTCAAATTTATGTTAAATTAAATTAAAGCAAATAACTTTATAAATCACCTTTTAATCAATTTTATGTCATGAAGAAAAATGTTTTTTAAAATGTGGTTTACTGTGTTCTATGGATTCAGTGTCATTGCACTTCAAAAAAATATTTTACAGTTGAATTGGTGTTGCCAGTCTACAAATTTAGTAGTTCAAGTTTTTATATTTTCTACTCTTTTATGACAGACTATGTGTTGAACGACAACACTATTTTAAATTATATGAAAATGCCTAAACTGTCGGATTTTCACCGACTTGGAATTTCTATATAAAATTTTAAATTATGTAATTGATTTTCCAGATTTGCTTCGATTTATAAGCTTTCGGATTCCACCACGTAATACTAAATGTCGTGATTTATTTCAATGTAGATATTCTGGTATCAACCATCATATACAGTGGGCGTTCAAGTATTATGTAACGCAATTTTTGAAGATTTTTGACCCCCCCCTTCCCCCCCCATGTAACGCGCCGTATTGTTTGCCTGTATCCCCCCCCCCTAAACGATACGTAACACCGAAGTGACAATTTTTACCTGAAAGTCGCAATTAATTTGCGTAACGTACTGAAGTATCGCTTAAATACCATTTTTCTTGATTTAATCGCGTTTGCGGTAATAAATAAAACAAGAAATTTATAACTAGCGATAAATGCGTATATTGTTTATTTTATTTATTCATATTGTTATTTATAAAACACATAAATTATTATTAATTTAATCGGTCTTGTATTCCTTCCGGATATCCACAATTTAACACTGTCTTAGGGGCCGTTCAAGTATTACGTAAC
The DNA here is from genome assembly GCA_917880885.1 of Limnephilus marmoratus. NCBI lineage: Eukaryota > Metazoa > Arthropoda > Insecta > Trichoptera > Limnephilidae > Limnephilus > Limnephilus marmoratus. Next base: position 48,352,359 of record OU862907.1, on the reverse strand, counting down.
GCACTTGGGGGGGGAGGGGGGTTCTGGTGAAACGTTATGGCGCGTTACGGGGGGGGGGGGGTTCGAAGGACGCGTTACGTAACATGTTTTTCTTTATTTAAATTAAAAAAACTAAGGAATTGAAATCTTCCAAGTTGGCAAGCCTTTTACTTTATGTTATACGTGGAATTCCTCGACTCTATTGTGCGTCATTTTTATTTTACTTTCGTTGTCAGTATTCGTTAGTGTTTTAAACACGAAATACGCATAAACACAATTTGCTGTAGTCAGTGTTGTTAATGTGAGTTTTTAGGAATTATAATGTCCTCCAAACCGGGAAATTTACATCATCAGCTGTTATTGGCCTATAAAGGCTCTCATGCTGACTTGCCAGCGCAGCGCAACCAAAAAATGCCAACCAAATTTGGAAGACAGCAAAATAAAAATTAAAAAAATGAAAATTTTATGCAACATATGAATGATGTTATACGAGAGTTTTTAGTAAGAACAACGCTTGTTAGTTATTACACACAGATTAGTTTACTGCTAAATGATAATAATATTACCTAAAGCTAGGTTTCGTAGTACATGCATAGTTACACTCAGAACATGAAAAAGGTTTTCTTCACTTCGAATCGTTCTGTGGATTTTTTAATCTCCCTTTCGAGAACTTGAAAAACCAAGCTGGGACAAAAAAATAGTTTTGTCTGCTGAAGGTAAACATGTGATTTTTCGTGCCTCTTTGTAGAACACGAATAGTTTCAGTAGAAACATGTAAGTGGTTTTGTAGCAGTGTGAGTCAGCAAATGATTTCTAAGAAGTTCCTTTGTACAACATGAATAATTGCAGTCGGGACACGAAAAAGGTTTTGGTCCAGTGTGGATTTTTAGATACCGTTTTGTAGCGCCTGAATAGTCGCACTCGGGACAAGTAAAAGGTTTTTCATCACTGTGAATTAGCAAGTGCCGTTTTAGTTTTTTTTCGAGAAGAAGAATAGTTGCAGTCAGGGCATGAAATGGGTTTTTCACCACTGTGAGTAAACATGTAATGTTTTTATTTCTCTGAATAGTTACAATCGGAACATGAAAAATACTTTTCTCCACAATGAGTAGAGTCAGCAAAAGAATTCTTGGATATCCCTTTTAAGAACACAAATAGTTGCAGTCAGGACATGTAAAAGGTTTTCTTTTCTGTAAATCGCCCGGTGGATTTATTAATTGTCCTTTTGAGAACTTGTATACCTGCATTCTGGACAGGAAAATAGTTTTTGTCCACTGTGCGTTAACATGTGATTTTTGGTGACTCTTTGTAGAACATGAATAGTGCAGTAGAAACATGTAAAAGGTTTTATATCACTTTGAGTTAGCAAATGATTTCTAAGAAGTTCCTTGGCACTACATGAGTAATTGCAGTCGGGACATGTAAAAGGTTTTTGCCCAGTGTGGTTCAACATGTGAACTTTTGGATACCGTTGTGTAGCGCATGAATAGTCGCAATCGGGACAAGAAAAAGGTTTTTCGTCACTGTGAGTTAGCAAGTGCCGTTTTCGTTATTTTTTTTCGAAAAGTAGAATACTTGCAGTCAGGACATGAAATGGATTTATCTCCACTGTGTAATTTTTAGATTTCTCTTCGTAGTACATGAATAGTTGCAGTCGGAACATGAAAACGGTTTTTCTATACTGTGAGTCAGCAAGTTACTTCTTAGATATCTCTTTAGAGGACACGAATAGTTGCAGTCTGGACATGAAAATGGTTTTTATCTTCTGTGAATCATACTGTTGATTTTTAAATCTTCCCTCTGAGAACTTGTATTACTGCATTCGGGACGTGGAAAAGGTTTAACTCCACTATGAGTCAGCTTGTGAATCATAGTGGAGTAAAGTGTTGCTCCACAGGGAAAACTTAGGGAAATTACTTTCCTCAGGGCCTCCTCACTAAAGCTAATGTAAAAGAAAGTATGTGTTGTAAAACCATGTAGGTTTATTCTAGGTAAGACAGTGTTAAATTGTGGAGATCTGGAAGGAATACAAGGCCGATAAAAATAATAATATTCGGAATTTTTTTCATAAATTTCAATATGAATAAATAAAATGTATATTTTATGTTTTTATATTATATTTATTACCGCAAACGCGATAAAATCAAGAAAAACTCAAAGTGACATAAAACCTTTAACATGTTTCTACTGCCACTATTCATATTCTACAATGGACAAAAACCATTTTCCTGTCCGGAATGCAGTTATACAAGTTCTCAAAAGGACAATTTAAAATTCCATCATATGATTCACAGAAGAGAAAAACCTTTTGCATGTCCTGACTGCGACTATTCCTGTTCTCAAAAGGAATATCTAAAAGTCCTAATTAGTAACGCACCGTAACGTTTCAAAAGACCCCCCCCCCCCCCCCTAAGTGCGTTACGTAATACTTGAACGGCCTTACAAGCACTTTTTTTGTGCTCCGAAAGCGAGAACTTCTTCTACTCAGAATGCGCATTAAACAGAGCAAATCAACTGCTTAACGATTTTGCATTGAGCATCGACATCTTCAATGTTACATATAGAGAGTTCAGTAACTATCTTTTGACATACGTCACAACATTGTGAAACTGCCCCCACGGACTTTTTTTTCTTATTTTAAATTTTGTAATCTTCTCTGTAATAATTTGGTATATAACTGTGTTATGGAGAACCTGTATAAAATAAATATATGTCTCTTAGCCTGGAATACTAAAGGAAGGGGAAATGATTATACAAATTCAGTGGACTTCTTCGTTTAATTAATCACTAAACAAATACAAAATGTTGTTACTGAAGGATGTCAGTTATGTACAATAAATTCTTAATAATTTTTAGTTTATGTTTGTAAAAACCCCTAGAAAAATAATAAATAAATAAAATTACAGACCTTGGCAAAGTGTTAATTTATTAATTTGAAATCAGTATAATTACCCTCCAATTATGTATATACCAAGTTATTAAGTTGTCTTACATCTTCACATACCTTTGTGTCTGTAATCGATAATTGTCGTCGTAATCCATTTTCATGGTGAGATATTTATAAACATTTCTTCTCCTGTCCTCGTAATGGTATATTAGCATAGCGTATTCATGTTGTCGGGGTATCGTCGCTCTTCCATAGTAGGAAGTATTTTACTGCCCTACTTCCGAACGTATTTATAACCCAATGCTATAGTCGCCTTAGCTAACCACAGAAGTTGTTTGCTCTTAAGTTATTAAGTCCGAGTACATTATATGTCTTTAAGGGTGAGATTTTTTTTGCTTAATGACCTTCTACTTTGTTTCTTTTGAGTTAAATTGGAGAATTATAATTTGTTTAGCTGGATTGACATATTAGTTCACAGTTCACCGTAGAATTATTTTTTAACAGGTCACTGCAGTCTAGGGTTGATATCTGCATTTCAAAAGGTTTTCGTACGTCATTATTTTCCTTCACAGCTATTTCTTGATGTGATTCACTGACACCCTAAGATTTTTTTTATTTCTTTTTATAGGTCTTCAATTTTGATTTCATTTTTTTATTTTTAAATGTGAATTCACAAACTACGTACGGCGCGACGGTTCGGAAAGTCGATTCAACGGTTCAGTGCGTATCAAGAAGCAGGCGATTCAACTTGTTAGGACGGTAGGGCGGATGAACGGTGTTGGATCCTCTGGCGGTACCTACAACAATTCAACTTGGTAGCCACGCTCCGTATTGGTCTGTAAGGCCGATTAATGTAATTCTTGGTTAATTCATGTAGTGATATGATTAATCAATGAATCATCGAAGATTTACTCTTTCTTTTAAAACTCCAAATGAAAACGTTACGTAAATTAACCCTTAAAAACCTGACGTACTTTTCAGTTGCTTTACCACCTGACATCAGTTCTGAAGACCACTTGCGTATTTTCCATGTTTGATAATAATAAATTACATTTTTACAATAAATAAGAGTCATATCTGTATTTTCATCATATTTTCATTCATAAGAAGTTATAAAAGTAAGCAAAACAGTACATTAACTCATAAAAACTGAACACTTACCTATTAACCCATTGGCCACAGAATTAACGAGCTAAAAAATTGGCCTTCACCACCGAATTAATTTTGCACCGAAAATTGAAAACCTGCATTGGTGTACTAAATCTATTGTAACCTTTGAACCATATTTTCAAATTAATTATTTTTTTTAAATTTGTTTACCTATTGAATTAAGGTAAAGAAAAATATAAAACATATATTATTGTAATATTAAAATATGTGCAAATAAGGATACAAACATAACCTTCTCTTTTTTCGTAAGTTTTTTTTTTACATTTATATTCATAGAGTTACAAAAAAACACAACATTCATAAATCGAACATTAATAATTTTGTTTTTTATGTTCATGTATACTAAATACTAATAAAATAATTTGATATCATCGTCGTCAAAGTAATCAGGGACGTGCAGGGTCACTGCAAAAAGAATAAAACCACTCGCAATTTTGAAGAAATTAAATGGCGGCTGGCTGCTTGCAAAACTTAAAACACAAATATCAGGGAAAAAACATAAGAAACATATTATTGCCAGTTATACGAAAGAAGTGATTAATTTCCTACAGATCGTTCGGTATTTAAAATTGTATTAAAAAATGTCACTGTCGTGCTCGTTAACCGTTTTTTGGCGGACCTAATTTAGCCCGGGGTTTGTGGTTAAGTGGACTTGCACAGTGGACTTGCACACCCGGCAGGCTGCCGGGGTTTGTGGCCAATAGGTTAATGTAGGTACTAATTTTAGGAAAAAATCTAGGAACTTTGAAAATCTGAGATCAGAGTGAGAATAATCACTCTAACTTTTTAGTTTTACTAATTTACGGTAAGTTCGTTATACTTATAATATAAAACATAAAATAATTTTTGTCACAAAAAATCACAATTATTATAAAATTACAACCCACAAATTTTTACAAGTTGCGGCGACAATCAAAGCACATATTTTGACTACATTTAATGCAAATCGGATTTTTACATGCGTTACTTAAAACAATAAATACACATTAACAAAAGTAACGTAACTACCTGACGTCAGTCGCAGGGACCGCACGCAAAATATACTTACTTACCTATAATTTACAAACGCGCACACCCTGGAGCTGCCGACCGCACGGCGCACAGCAAGTACTGGCCGGGCGAGGGAATAGTACATCGACTCACTTGCTTCGCGCATCTTGTAACGAAATAATTTGAAAGACAAAATCGCCGGAATCTCTGCGACCGGCGTCAGGTGGTTAATGGTTATTTTTCTGTTATTTTTTATCGTACAATTTAACGTATTATTGTTGGGTTTTATAATATACTAAACGCACGTTGCTGTGGCTAACGAAACACAACGCCATTACCCAACCTTTATAAAATCCACACCACCCTCTTGCCTGCTGCCTGAATTGAATATTTGAATTTCTCGGCTTTTCTCTACTATAATAACCGTGTATTATACATATAAACCTTCCTCTTGAATCATTCAATCTATTGGTGAAAACCGCATGAAAATCCATTGCGTAGTTTAAAAGATCAATGCGCACATACATTTTGAGCGACTTCATTTTATAACAATTATTATTACGAGCGATCGCCACTAATTATATAATGCTTGCAATGCAACACTGGATATTTGAAAAGGGAAAATCAAATACCTACCTACTCTAGGACATCTATTTTCCATTTTTTTTCCGTAGAACGAATTTCAAAAGTGACTATAGTACGGCCCGCCAGCCGTTTTAAATCGCACAAAAATATGTTTTCTTTGAATTTCTCGGCTTTTCTCTAATATAATTTACATGTATTATACATATAAACATTTCTCTTCGATCACTCTATCTATTGGTGAAAACCGTATGAAAATCCGTTGCGTAGTTTAAAACCTTAACGCGCACATACATTTTGAGCGACTTCATTTTATACTATATATATATATATATATATATATATATATATATATATATAATGAATAATGATAATGATAATGACGATGTGCTGTAATATATTTAAATTTATTGGGTTATCTTTAAGAAATAGGATGTACCTATAAGCTACACCTTTTGTATTCATTTTTTGTAACCCGGGTGTCTTTGAAATTCCTCGCAGTGCTTAGGAAAAATCCAGCGTTCTCAGTGAAGTACTACTCGTAATTTCGATATATGCATGAAATGTCAGCTTACTACCAAACACGAGGATATGATCTTTTATAGTGGAAACATGTTCCACGGGCTTTCGTAGTATACCGGCAAAGCTAAGTATGATATTCCCTTGTGAAAGAAAAAATTAAACATATCTCTAAAGATATTGAATTCATTCTGATTCTGTTTACTCCAGTCAACAATTCTAATAATGTCTGCAATAATGAATGCACTTTTCAAAATATTGTATTTCCAAGAACACTTTTAAGTCATCAACGAAAAGAGGTGCAGATTGGAATGCAGAATAATTGAGAGCCCTGAGGAGCTCCCGAGAGCACAAGTAAAAATTTTACGATTATTCCATTTGATAAAAATTGTACTCTTCAAGTAAAAAAGCCATATTTACAGTAAGATTATGTGATTGGTTTTTCGTTTGTGTGAGTGCGATTGTATTCATTAAAGGAGTACTTAATTGAACATGGGTATTTACAGTAAAAGAATGAGAACGGTTTTCTTTAGTATGAGTCCAAATGTGTGTAATTACTGATGACTTTTGTGAACATTAATAGTTCCAGTAAGAGCATAAGAACGGTACTTATTTAATATGAGTGTGAATGTGTTTATTTAAGGATGACTTCCGCGCATACTAATACACTCAAAACGCTATACATAACGCTAGTCAGAAGTATTCTTGAGTATAATTCCTCTCTCTGGTCGCCATTATACAATGTGCATTCACACAAAATTGAAAGAGTACAACATAAATTTTTAAGGCATATAAATTACAAATTAAAAATTACAATAGAAAATTTAAATTATAATTATTTAATGCAATTGCTTAAATTACCCGAATTGTCACAGCGAAGAAAAATCTGTGATGTTTTATTATTTAAAAATTATCAACGGATATTTGGATAGCCCTGAACTTGTGAACATGATAAATTATCAAGTACCTAACAATTACAACACCAGACTCCATGCTCCATTTAACGTAGTTGCTTCTCGCACTCATTTTATGTTTAACTCCTGTCTTCAGAGATTGCATCTTGTGGGGAATGAAACTTGCTCTGTCGATATATTTTTTTATAAAAACATCGCTTCCTTCAAAAAGCGTATATGTATGCAGATGCAAAAATCCTTAAATGTTCCAGATTGTTAAAAGTGACAAATTTAATACCCATTACTCTGTAACTACTTTCATAGTATCTACTTACTTCTTTATACATATATGTAATTGCTGTGTACCTTTTATTTTATTTTTTTCCTGATAATAACAAACTAATGTAAAAATACTTAAATGTTTCACATTGTTAACAGTAACAAACTTAATACCCACTGCTCTGTAACTACATTCATGATAACTACATTCATAGTACCTACATACTTATTTACACATGTAATTACTGTGTACCTTTTCTTTTTTTTTCTTTTTCATAATAATAACAAACATACGTAGGTACATTTATAATAGCAAACAAAATTATAATTAAAAAAATAATTAATTACAAGAAAATTACCTACTTTTATATTAATCGTTAAAAATGTTTTACACCACTAAAATACCGGTATGCTTCGAGTATATTTGGAATCACATTTTGTGTGATATTGTGACAATAATTATTGAATATAATGTAGCGTGAGCCCAAATACGAATCCGCTGGTTGAACTCATTTGTAAACAATTACTCGAATATTGATACCTACTTATGTAAAGCCTACTTATATCTTTCTAGCTCTGTTTATCATTTTATGTACTATATACTTATGATACTGCATACTTGTTATAATGCCCCTGTACAATTTATTTTATATGTAAAAGCCATCAAGGCGTAAACAAACAAACAAATAAATAAATATGAATAGTTACAGAAAGAGCATAAGAAAGGTTTTTGTTCAGTATGATTGAGTAAGTGTTCATTCAAATTTGACTTCGCTGAATACGAATAGTTACAGTAAGAGCATGAGAAAGGTTTTTCTTTAGTATGAGTACGAATGTGTAGAATTAAGGAGTATTGTGAATATGAATTATTACAATAAGATCACGAAAAAGGTTTTGCTTTAGTATCAATACGAACGTGAATAATTAAGGTGGATTTCCGCGAACATTAATAAGTACAGAAAGAGCATGAAAAAGGTTTTTCTTCAGTACGAGTGCGCTCGTGTGCTGTTAAGTTTGTTTTCTGTGAACTTGAATAGTTACAGTAAGAGCATAAGAACGGTACTTATTCAGTATGATTGTGAATGTGTTTATTTAAGGATGACTTCCGTGAACATGAATAGTTACAGGAAGAGCGTGAGAAAGGTTTTATTTATTATGATTGAGTTGGTGTTTCTTCAAATTTGACTTCCCTGAACACGAAAAGTTACAGTATGAGCATGAGAAAGGTTTTTCTTTAGTATGAGTACGAATGTGTAGAATTAAGGAGGATTTGTGTGAACAAGAATAATTACAATGATGGCACGAAAAAGGTTTTGCTTTAGTATGAATACGAACGTGTGTAATTAATGTGAATTTCCGCGAACACGAATAATTACAGAAAGAGCATAAAAAAGGTTTTTCTTTAGTATGAGTGCGCTCGTGTGCTGTTAAGTTCGTTTTCTGTGAACATGAATAGTTACAGTAAGAGCATGAGAAAGGTTTTTCTTTAGTATGAGTACGAACGTGTCTAATTAAGAGAGACTTATGTGAATATGAATAGTTACAGTACGAGCATGAGAAAGGTTTTTCTTTAGTATGAGTACGAACGTGTCTAATTAAGAGAGACTTATGTGAATATGAATAGTTACAGTAAGAGCACGAGAAAGGTTTTTCTGCAGTATGAGTGCGCACGTGGTCTTTTAAATGTGTTTTCTGTGAACATGAATAGTTACAGTAAGAGCATGAGAAAGGTTTTTCTTTAGTATGTGCGAGTAAATGAGCACTTAGGCCTGACTTCGAAGTAAGCTTTCCGTCACATTGAGAACAAAGGAAATATTTTGAATTATTAGATATCTTCCCGTCGCATTTTTGTTCTAATGAAATGATGTTCTGAAATGACGTGTCTACGAATGCTGCACCTAGAAGAAAAAACAATAATAAAATTATCATTATATATGGGCTGAGGAGGAGTACAGGAAGAGAAAGAAGAGGAGGAAAAGGAGGGTATGGAAGTACTTGGTTATTCAGATCTATTCATCGAACAAGGTTAAAGCCATTTCAAGCGTCATTGAAATTCTGAATTGTGGTCTTTCTTCAGGGCGACACAAAGAGAATTTTCTAATCTACTGCTTCTGTGCAGGTAGTAAACATGTGTGTAGTGTGCTTTGTTGGCATTTTATAAAGATTATAATGTTAAGAATAATGATTTTTATCTATTAAAACTTTATAGCCTTATAATTGAATAATGTATTTAAAATAGCAAATTTAGAAATAAATATAGTGAAAACATGGCTAGACTCAAACATACTTACACTAAACAAATCGAAAACAAAATTTACAACGTACAGTATAAATAGCATGGGACAACCAAAAAACAACACAAACACCATAAAAATACACGAATGTTTAAATAACAACATCTGCAATTGCTCTTCTCTAGAAAAATCAGAACGAATTAAGTATCTAGGAATCGTAATTGACCATAACCTAAAATGGACACACCATATCAAACAAATCACAAATAAACTCTTCAAAACAATACACATTTTCCTAAACATAAGGAACATATATAAAATAAAACAAATGAAAACAATGTATTTTGCACTATTATCAATAACAGAATCAATAATAGAATATGGAATAATTGTCTGGAGAGGAGCAACAAAATCAGCTATCGTTCACTTAGAAATCGCGCAGAAAACGATCTTAAAGGTAATTCTTAAAAAACATAGACAAACTGATGCAGACCTAATATTCAACATTTGAGACATACTAGATATACGCCAATTATACGTTAAACCTTTACTAATCTACATTTTCGACCAAAAAAACAAATTTCAACAATCCCAAAACATAACTAACAGACCATTACATTACCATTACCATGCTTTATTTTAGCATTTACTCTATTTAATGAAATGGGTAATGTCGAACAATAAAGATAACATTAAAGATATGGTTTTACCCTCCGTTTGGGGAATTCTTTCAGAGTGCTCCAAGCATTCCTTTTTGTCTGGGAATTCGATGTCAATTTCTGTATACGAAACTGCAATGCCTTCATTTTCTTTCGTTTCTGTTTTGATGATGTTTTCCTGTATATAAGTATTCTCTGTTGTATTTATTTCACCTGAAAACAGAAAAAAAATGAATACTCTCAAAGCGACGCTTGATTCGTACGCTTTTTGAGAATTTGACTGTAAAAAACTTAAATAATGTTGTCAAAAGTCTCAAAATTGTTGATATCTTAATATTTTGATTTTCAAAACTAACGGTGCCATGACCGGTTAGTGGCTGAGTTGGCATCACGTTCGGGTCCCACCCGACGTCGCGTGCTCGTTTCCTCGGCTGTCCTCAATCACGACACAAGCAACGTTTTTTCGCTTACTTTGGTGGTAGTAGAAGATTTTCAAACATTATCAGGTTATTCGTAACCCGGGAATGTTTGTTTTTCTTGAAAAAAAAATGCTATCGTTTCAACCGTATAGCTACGAAACGGTAAACTGTAACTTAAATGTTCGAAAATATTTGTTTAACATTTTTCTTATTATTATGGTAAGTATAAACTATCGACAACTAATAATATGATATGTATATCATGACAAGTTTATGCGGGGCTACATCGACATGATCACAATCTTTTGATGCCCGGTTTATGGACGGTGGTTGGGCGTACAAAGATGGCTGCGACAAATTTCTCCTTCGCAAAGCGGGTGCGTGTGCGTGTGCCAAAATTAAATAAGGTTCACTAAATAACTGCCCAAAATAAGGAAGGTTAAAAAAGGGATGCCAAAAACTCACCAAACTGCACTTCATAGTCCGTTCAGGTTTTTATAGTCCACTTTAGGCCGCTGGTTTTAGTCTAAAGTCTAAAGGGTTCACAATACACAACACGGCATTCTCCACAGCCGCGGCGGGAAAACTAATTAATGTATCGGCGGGCGGTTTCACGGGCAAAATACATGTGGCTTAACAATACACAATATCAGCGGGCAAATCAATCCAAATAACCAACGATGGATGAATTCAAATAACACACGAGGTGCTGGCCAAAACATGCACACTTACGTGAGGCGGGAACAACAATAATTAACTTCCGCGCAGTTACAGGCGGTTCACAGTTTTTGTGTGTGACAATACTTCGGTGCAAGTAAAGCGAACAAGCTGTTTGTCACTGCCCTTTGTTTTTGGCAATTTATAGGTAGGAAATAAGGGAACAAGGGAATAAGCAGTTATTCAGCTTCGTATCATAGACAAATGATTTTAATTGAAACTGGCGCCACCAGACGGTTACCTCGAGAGTGTTTTCTCTTGGGGTAAAAACAATCTTTTTGTAAAACACCACTCTTTATTTGAATTAATATTTAACACATGGCCTCCTGTGTGGAGTTAATGTAAAAACAAGAAACATAAGAAAAATAAAAAAAAAAACAATAATAAAAAATGTCCGCCCCTCTAAACTGTATGTAAACCAACACATTATAACATGTATTCAGTAAAAAGTCTCAAACAAAAAATGAGGAACAGAAAGGGGGACATATTCGGATTAGCTCAGTGGTAGAGCAAAGCCCGGGGGCAAGGTTCTGATTCAATTCATAAATGCGACCGAATCCTTTTCTGTTTCACATTTTTAGTTCGAGAGCTATTAAAATTAGGTCTCCAAGGTGCTGCGGTCATGAGGAACAATTTTCGCGATCCGGTGACACTGGCGTATAGCCTGGTTCCTCCACGCCAAATGCCCACCACGCTGCACTCTCTGTGATGCTTAAACTCAGCGTGGCAACCGTTTGCGATGGAGCTTTCACTCGCTGCACCGCAGTATATAAATTACGCTCTGTAATTCGTTGTGTCACACAACTTGTGTGCAAAGAACAATACCCTGCTGTACGTTCATTCTCAGCTGCATAAAGTGTACGGAAAATAGTGTATGAGCGCGAAAGGTTGTTTTAAATGGTCTCGTCCCCAGTCACAATTGAGTCCAAGAATACCACGGAAATCGCTAAGGATCGATCACAAGAGTGTAATGTTGTGAACCGCAACGTGAACGTGAAACATTTTACAAGTACGCGTACATTAAATGTTGCATTGTGAACTGATTAACTGTTTATAAGTTATAAGAGACAAAACCAGTGGCCTGAAATTGACGATAGAAAGTGCAGTGGTAAGTTTTTGGCATTCCAATTTACCTACCATTCCTCCATTGCAGTTACTCAGTGAATTTATTTATTTGGCACACGCATCCGCTTACGAACGGATCAAATTTGAAATTGTCGCAGCCATATTGGCCGCCCCACCATATTTATATGTTTAGGGGTCGGCTAAATAAAGAAATACAAAATAATAGGTTCAGGTTTAGAACGGAACGCTAAGCAATTCTATTTGTTGCAAGTTGATAATTTAATCGTCTTGATAAAAAGGTTTGTTGAACTGGCTTTAATTGTAACAATGACTTAGTGCATTCCTGAAAACAGCATTCCTAGATCCAACTTAATAGAAAATCAGCAAAAACACTATTAATTTTTGGAGATGGCAACGGTTAATATACATTTTTCTTGAAAAAACCTTTTGATTCACCTTAATTACATTAAAAGGCAACTATTTGCATTGGGGGAAGTGGAAAATATTTCATTCTAAATTTCGATTACGTAAAATTAAAATTAGCTTTCGTCTTGTGAGATTTTACGCCATCACCTATTAGCTCATTCGCTGTCACTTTGGTATGTTGGTATTCCTGATACACTTGAATGTTTAACGAACGGCTAGAAGATTTTGAAGGTACGGGGCACTTTCTTTTGAATCACAAACCATGTTACACAAACCTAGCGTTGCCGCTAAACTACTTGAAAACTGGGATGTTTTTTCTTGCCTTGACGCGAGTAGGCGTTATAAAGGGGCACTTTCTTTTGTATCACAAACCATGTTACACAAACCTAGAATTCCCATGAAGTCTGCTACGCTTTGCTCTAGCATCTTTTCGTACAGTAACAAGAATACCAACATAACAAAATGACATTTGAAAATAATGTTTGAAAATGGACGGTCTCGTTACACAGAATGAAAGCTGATTTTAATTTTACGTAATCGAAATTTAGAATGAAATATTTTCCACTTCCCCCAATGCAAATAGTTGTCTTTTAATGTAATTAAGGTGAATCAAAAGATTTTTTTAAAAAAAGTGCGTATTAACCATTGCCAGCGATCTCAAAAATTTACCCAAACACTAATCTCGCAGTAATTTTTCTTACCAGCCAAGTGATCAGTTCTCGTGGAATGTTCCAAATATTCCTTCTTCACGTCCGGCAGGTTTACCTCAACTTTTGTATCCGGCATTTCACCTCCGCCTTCTTCCCCAGTCTCTGGCTCCATCTTGACGGTGACACTCTCCGGTTTAGGAAGGTCCATGGCACCGCTGTGAGAGCGATCAACTAACAGAAATACTCTGAAAATAAACTAACAAATAAGTTATAGTATTTCGTTACATGATGAAACTAAAACGAGAAGTGAAATAACTAGGTAGGTTTATAAGGTAATAGAGCAATATTGGATTAATTCAAAGTATCTGAACAGAGCCCCAATCATATAACCCAAATTAAAAAATATATTTCTGATTCCCTATCACAATTCCCGCATAGTTACTAAGTATGCAATCTGTGTACGTACGTGTCAACGGTAGGCATTATATTTTAAATTAAAATGAAAAAAAAATAGGCCTTTATACCAATAACAATCTAGGTAAATTTCTAATTAATTCTAAAGATAAGGACGATAAATTAAGTAATTCGGGAATTTATAAATTAAATTGTAATAATTGTTCGGCTTTCTATATTGGTAAGACATCACGTAATGTCGATAATAGGATAAAGGAGCATCTTCGTTGCCTCAATAATAACAGTTTTTCAGAATTCGCCAATCATTTGATCGATAAAGATCATACATACGTTCCGTCATAGCACCGGTGCTAAAATCTTACATAAAAACGGGCATGGTAACAGACTAAACAATTTAGAAAAAGCTGTAAAAACCAAAAGTCATACACTTAATAATCAATTAATCATATCAAGTAGTCCAATATTAGGTCTGTTTCCAATAAACCCTTTAAAAAAATTCCCAGTGCTCCTTACCACCATGCCAGTTGATGCTTTGTTTCACCAAATTTATTATTATAAATTATAACCATTAGTCTACCTAATTATCTTTCTGTTTTTCCCATTACTTGAATGCTTATGGTAATATATTTTATGGCCGTGTATGTGTTTGTTATATTTGTATCATGTTGTCTCCCTCTATATTTTGTTATATATATGCACACATTATGTACTTCTTGTTTAGTATTAATATTACGACCTCCGTAGTCCAGTGGCTAAGACTCTTGACTCACATTCCGGAGGTCGCGGGTTCGAACCCGGCATGCGCAAATAAATTTTATTTGATTAATTTGTGTTATTTCACAATTAATTCATTTAAAATAATATATAGTATATTTGCGGCATGTTCCAGAGTGGAAGATACTATTAGTATCGCCCTGGTGTAAGACCACCATTCAGAATTGAAACGTTGCTTGAAAATGGCTTTAGCCGTGTTTAGTGACCAGATCTGAATAGCCAGGTACTTCCCAACCTTCCTCTTCCCCACCTCCTTCCCCTCCTCACTACCTTCAGCCTCACAACATACCCCAGTTGGGGATGCCATAGTCTCACTGGCTCCAGACGGGAGCAGTTGAGATTCTTGTGCGGTATTCACTGTAAAAAAAAAAATATGTACCATGAAGATGCTTAACTAAAGCGAAACCGGTCGGTTCATAAATTAATAAATTTCGTGGTTTTAAACAAAAAAGTGTTTTATTTTATTAAAAAATATATATTTATTTTTATATATATACCTACTCTGAAGAATAAAGCAAACATGCATTTTTGGTTTTGTTAGAAACTACATGATAAAAGTATACACTCTTAATAAATTAAAAAAAACACACAGAAAATATAAAATCCAAGGTTGCGACCTGTTTTCGAACTCGGAACCTTCGTCTTCCGGAGAGGACGCTGTAGTCTATTATATTGATTTTGATTTTTGATTTTCAATTCAAATGTTGGCTAAATTTCGGTTTACGGAAGGTCTTCCAAAATAATAAAACTTTTTTTTTATTAACTATTGGCTGGAGAATCCGAATCCGAAAGAATTTTTTTTCGGAAAGCAATATTAACAAAGTTACACGACTTTAAAATTTTCTATACGCACACATGAAAATCGACATTATGGAAGAATTATGACAGTTTAAAGTCATAGAAATAGCCATACCAAAGATAACCACATAAAATTAAGTGTTGTCATATCAATAACTAACTTAAGTAATTATTTTTTATAAATTTTACTCACTTTTGGCGTAGCCGCTAACTCACTTAATAACTACTTAAAAACAGGAATATTTTTTTAAATTGACGCGAGCAGGCGGTATAAAGGGGCACAAACCATGTTACACAAACCTAGCGTAGCCGCTAAACTACTTGAAAACAGGGATGTTTTTTTGCCGTGACGCGAGCAGGCGGTATAAAGGGGCACAAACCATGTTACACAAACCTAGCGTAGCCGCTAAACTACTTGAAAACAGGGATGTTTTTTTGCCGTGACGCGAGCAGGCGGTATAAAGGGGCACAAACCATGTTACACAAACCTAGCGTAGCCGCTAAACTACTTGAAAACAGGGATGTTTTTTTGCCGTGACGCGAGCAGGCGGTATAAAGGGGCACAAACCATGTTACACAAACCTAGCGTAGCCGCTAAACTACTTGAAAACAGGGATGTTTTTTGCCGTGACGCGAGCAGGCGGTATAAAGGGGCACAAACCATGTTACACAAACCTAGCGTAGCCGCTAAACTACTTGAAAACAGGGATGTTTTTTTGCCGTGACGCGAGCAGGCGGTATAAAGGGGCATAAACCATGTTACACAAACCTAGCGTTAGGTTAGGTTAGGTTAGGTTAGGGACGCGAGCAGGCGGTATAAAGGGGCACAAACCATGTTACACAAACCTAGCGTTAGGTTAGGTTAGGTTAGGTTAGGGACGCGAGCAGGCGGTATAAAGGGGCACAAACAATGTTACACAAACCTAGCGTTAGGTTAGGTTAGGGACGCGAGCAGGCGGTATAAAGGGGCACAAACCATGTTACACAAACCTAGCGTTAGGTTAGGTTAGGGACGCGAGCAGGCGGTATAAAGGGGCACAAACCATGTTACACAAACCTAGCGTTAGGTTAGGTTAGGTTAGGTTACGCATTTTTAAGACTACGAATTTTCATACTTCGTCGATTTATAAGGTATGTTTGATGATATTATTGCATGGTAACATTTAATTTTGTGTGGTAAAACATCTTTCTAGTTTATCTATGACTTTAAACTGTCATAATTCTTCCAATATGTCGATTTTCATGTGTGCGTATAGAAAATTTTAAAGTCGTGTAACTTTGTTAATATTGCTTTCCGAAAAAAAATTCTTTCAGTTTTGGATTTTCCGGCCCATAATTAGTATAAAAAAAAAAAAAATATATAGGAAGACCTTCCGTAAACCGAAATTTTTCCCAAATGTTTCCCATCTGGGGTGGATATACTTCAATTATAGATAAAAAAAAAAAAAAAACTAAACAATATATAAAAACGTACGAAAATATTTTATAGAAATCAACAAAACGGTGGAAGAATCCATTTTATCCATTATATCCAAAAGTACATATTTCAATAATTAGTAAATTACTGCGTCATTACTTTCTCATTCCGATTGAAACGAATGTTATAAGTGTATAAATATCTACCGTTATCACTTCTGAATTTAAAAGTAATGATTGATATAAAATACGAAAAGTGTATTTAGAACTCAATTGTTTTAAAATATACCTATACTAATAATACAAGGTGAACATAACAAAGTGAAAGAGTTCAAGAAGTAGGTTTGAAATTCCTTAAATCATCAAACAAGTTAATAGGTAAAGCATAAATCTACTCACGTACCGAAGCTGCAATGTCAATGTGTTTCAATGACGAGGAACATAACCTAATAGAAGTAGTTGAGAAGACGTCCCCGGAAACAGATAATTCAAAAACTTCAGACATAAATTAAGTCATTTATTCAACACATACAAGCAACAATTTGTAATTAATGCGATATTAATACAGAACACGGTACACGCGCACACATCAACCAACAGTGGTCATAATTAAACCAATCCGTCGCGGTGAGTAGATTTTTCCATAGACAAAGGAGAAAAATGCAGACAGTTCACCAGAAGAAGTACCTACCAACACTACCAACTTGCGAAAAAAAATGTCGGCATTAATTTTTTCCAGTGTGCGATCGCCAGCAGAATAAAAGGGTTTCCATGGTAGCATCAAACATAAAAAAAATCTTTCCGTTCTTTTACCTGCTCCGAGGTATTTACAATCACATTTTATGAAGACCATATTACATTTTATTGGTTTACCCTGCTTACTACGCTGGCGTGAGTCGTGTTCTATGCATATCATTATAATAATTATTTATACGAGAATAATTTATTATTCAAATTTATTTCTCTTTTATACGCCAATGGGGCTTTCACACGGGTACAAATAGTTATAATTTTTTACACATGGTTTAGTTATGCTTAAACAGCTTGGAATAAAAGTAATTAATGTTTTATGACAAAATGAGAGAGATTTTTTCATAATTTCATTTAATAGTACTCTCCAGATAAACAAATTGGAACGTACCACTTCAGGCCGCCTCAGAGAAAGGTAAAGACCAAAAGTAAGATAATGGTTTACAGCGCAGTTCACTGTCAGACTTTTCTGCCCGGTGGCTCGATTGGCGCGCTCCGTAGTGTCCTTATAAAATGGTGCTAATATCTTCAAAGAAAAAAATGACCTTAATTTTAAAATTTATTCTTAAACCATATAAATGTTACAAGACGACATTATTAATGAAAACATCGAAGCGAAAGCGTTTTCACCGATCCATTTTCGTATAATAACTGATATAATATTCACACACTGGCTTTGCACTTGTGGTAATTTTTGCAATATTCTAAATTGTATTTTTATTTGCATAACTTTTATGCAATGTGCATAAATACTATACGTTTTTCAATTAAGAAAAAAAAAACAAATAAAAAATGTTTCTCAAATGAAAGTAGTATCCATTCCAAAATCGATTATCAATCCTCACAAATTTTTACTGAATAAAAAACATAAAATTTGTTCGACTCGTATTATTACAAATACTCTCAAAACAGCACAAAAATCAGTAGTAGTTTAAACCGATTTCTCATGAAACTTTTTTTGTATAGATAATGATTTCACGCATTACAAGTTTCATAAAGGGATGCAAAAAATTGTCCACGGTTGAATTAATAAAATTTATCCTGAGAAGGAGAATGTTTTCTAGCAGGGGTGGATTTTTGATGAAATGACAAATCAAGGGATTTGAAGGGACGGTGTGTTTTAGCATGCATAACCAGGTCCTATTTTGAAAATCTTCGTAAATGCTTTCTGAGCACGATATGGGTTTCTCTTTACGACGGAATCTAATATGGTACAGCAGACTGCTTTTTTGTGCATTCAGAGAACGGGAATGATTTCTCTTCAGTGTGGGTTTAAGTGAGATTAACTAAATTCTATTTTGAACATACTTGCAAGTGCATTGCGAGCACGAGAATAGTTTCCCCCCAGTGTGGGTTTTAGAATGATTAACTAAGTCATTTTTGCACGCTCTTGTAAGTGCACTAAAAGTACAAGACTGATTTCTTTCCAGTGTGGGTTTGGGTATGACGGACCAGGCTACTTTTCCGATTGCACTTATAGGAGCATTGAGGACAAAAGAATGGTTTTTCTCCGGTGTGAGTTCTGGTGTGAATAACTAAATCACTTTTTTGTGCACTTCTGAAAGTGCATTCCGAGCACGAGAATTGTTTCTCTCCAGTATGGGATCTAGTATGATTAACTAAATCACGTTTTTGTATACAACTGTAAGTGCATTTTGAGCACGAGAATGGTTTCTCTCCAGTATGTGTTCTAGTGTGATTAACTAATTCGCTTTTACGTACGCATTTATAAGTGCATTTAGAGCAAGAGAATGGCTTCTCTCCAGTGTGGGTTCTAGTATGTTTAACTAAATCACTTTTTTGTGTAAACCTATAAGTGCATTCCGAGCAAGAGAATGGTTTATATCCGGTATGAGTTTTAATATGACGAACCATATTGCTTTTCTTTTTACACGTGTAATTACACTCAGGGCACGAGAATGGCTTCTCTCCAGTGTGGGTTCTAGTATGTTTAACTAAATCACTTTTTTGTGTAAACCTATAAGTGCATTCCGAGCAAGAGAATGGTTTATATCCGGTATGAGTTTTAATATGACGAACCATATTGCTTTTCTTTTTACACGTGTAATTACACTCAGGGCACGAGAATGGTTTTCCTACGGTGTAGGTTCCAGCATGATTAACTAAATCACTTTTTTGTATGAACTTGTAAGTACATTCCGAGCATGAGGATGGATTCTCTCCAGTGTAGGTACATGTAGGACAGGAAAAAGACTTCTTTCCTGTGACTGTTTGTTCTGCTTCTAGGGCTCTAGTATCAATAGCAGATAATTTTGAAGAACCGATATCTGAAAGACAAAATTTTAATTATTTGTTTATTGCGGGTACTTGGCAGATACACAACATATCCAAGGTATTGTATTTCCTATGATTCAGCTAAAAAATTTAACTCGTAGAGAATCTCACACCTACCTTTATTAAATTTACCTATAAACTAGATTATTTTCAGCAAACAAAAATAAGCAAAAATAACGTGAACTTTGGATTTTTTCTGCGCCACGTAATTCTCAACCTATTATCTAAGTTACTAATGTTCTATTGAGTATACCTTATACTATAGATACCAATCGGTAACAAAACTTCAATTAAAACCCGTAAACTGATAGAAGTGGGTTTAATTGAAAAATAATTAAAATCATTTATTTATTTATACTGGGTTTTACAGATGTTCGCACTTACGTGAGAACAATCCAGTTATAAAACTCAGTTATTACACATTATAAAAATCTGCAATTACAATTAAATACAAATACATACCTACAATTAGAAAGACAAAAACATCACAAATAAAAATGCAGAATTATATAAAAGCTCACTCAAGTAATACATTACAATGAGTGGTAAGAGAAATACGCGAGGAATGCATAGATAGACAATTGACACAATATAATTAGTAAGTATTTTTTAAAAGCGCCAGAATTTTTTTTTGAATCCGTACAAATTATCAACGAAAATATTTACTTCAAAACATATGGTTTACCAAATGTAAGCAAATCGAATTCCACCATTGAATCTGTGAGTTCGATTCGACGCGAAAACGGTTTATTTCGTGGGCGGTTTCTGATGAAATTACCCAATAAATGGTTTATTTAAACGAAGATTCAATAACTTTTACTTACCCAAAACTAGATGTAGGAATCCGAAAGGTTTGTTGTACTGTTTTCTATTGTTTGGCATTAAAATTAGGAAACTTAAATATTAATAAGAAAGATTTAAAATAAATAATTTAGATATTTGTATCTGCACGAGGATGGAGTTAATTTACCAAATGGTCAATCTAATATTGAGATATCTAGTATGTAAAATTCAAGTTTTATTCGAATAATGTAGGATGTCAGTTTCCAAATAACAAATTCACTTTTTGGTGTTGATCATCATCCATCCATCCCATCTCCATCACAACACAAGCAATATTTTCGGCTTTCTGTGGTGGTAGTTGGAGATTTTGTTGGTTTATTCGTAACCCGGGAATTTGTCTTTCTTTTAAAGAAAAAAAAAATCTAGTTCCTCTGAGCTGCTCCGAGCTGCAGTCTGCAGGGTAAACCAACCAAGAATTAGCTAATAGCTTACCTCGGCTTTGGTCGATCCTATCCAGATGAACGGAACTTTCCTTTTTAATATCAAAATACTCAATAGCTATTTCGCAATTCGCGCTAAAATTTTGTGAATGTTCCTCTGCTGGTAGAGTCTCCGGTTCACACTTGATTGCAGAAGCGTCTCCTATCTCATGTTTGACGATCCCGTACTGCAATATTGTATCACAATGAGATGTCGGACTCTCTTCATCGGGGATTGTCTCCGGTTCGGACTTTATGAAGACAATATCAGAGGTCATAAGATCCATTTCAGGTAAACTATTTATGATTCTGATATTTAAAAGATATTCTGGAAAAAAAAAATGTCATTTAAATAACGCTCTTAGCATTGCCGTGAACGTGAAACTAAAACAATAGACTTGATGTGTACATACGCTTTCAGCGTGCATAGTAAACCATTTTAAAAGCATTATATATTATTTTTTTTATTTATTTACATTTAAACCCGCTAAACTACTTGTGTAGTTTGTCAGCAGGTACATAATGACAACATTGTTATATTTTCAAACATTGTATACATATAATTTTATAATTTTGATGCTAAATATCAATTAAATAGATTATTTAAATTACGGAAATAGTATATACATGGTAGTATCACTATGAACCTCATATAATAAAAAAAGTACAAATGGATTTAGTATGAACAAATGAAATATAATCACAAGTAAATTAAAAGTTTCATATACAAGAGGTATTACAAAAACTGTAATCAATTTACCAATTCCTTCTAAATGTGAGTTTCAATAAAGAATACAAGGACTTCGGTAGGGCATCAATATAAATCATCCCTATCTAATAGACATTTCCTTAGATTATATTTGACTTTATCATTAAAAACGTTATTATTTTTTTATTGTCATTGGTAATTTATTAAATATTTTGGGTACAATATAGTTTAGGGTCCTTTCCCCGTATTTATTGGTACATTTCGGAACCACCAGTCCTTCATTTTGAGTGAATCTTTTTTCCCTGTACAAAGAATCGGACAATATAGCTTGTTGACTTATAAAATTATAAAACAATAATCCTCTGACAGGTAAAACATTTAGAGACTTGTATATTAATTAAGTGTAACTTCTGTGTTCATTAGAGTACTTAGGGATTAATAATTTTAATAGTAAATATCACTTTATTCCGGGCGTATGCACGAGATATGCAATGCAATATAATATATATTAGCAAAACATAATGTCATAATATAATACTATAGGTACAATGAAATATTCAAAAACAAGTAGGAAAGGTTGGAAATGAAAGAAATTTAAACATCAACATACGACAAGAATGATATTCTACTGTTTTGTAGTTTTCAAATACACAAATGAGTGTTTTCTGTTCCAAATATCTCGTTTTGGATTGCGTTGAAGAGGAAAGAATGAATGAGTTGACGGTATTCATAAAATTTGACATTTAGAAAACCATAGAAGTATGCAAGACATCACTTCAGTGATGGGAATAATCGATATATTTGTATCGATACATAAAAATGATGTTAATGTTCGGGGAGCAATAGCTACGGTCAGGGCCAGTAATAATTTTTCAATTTTTCTCTCGCGGGGGGGGGGGAGGGGGGTTGGACTGAAAAAAAATACATGGTGCATTGGAATGGCAGTACTTTCGTAAGAATGTACTGCAAAAAATATAAGTCGGTCACTGGTTTTTATTGAACATTATTATAAATAATTATTAATAAGATTCGAATACCTACGTAAAATTAAAATAAAATATTATTTAGGTACTGCAACAAAATTACAAAGTACTGCAGTCAATGGTTTTTATTCCTGGAAATGATTTCCTTATTATTTACTAGCAGCATATATTACTACTGTTACCCGCGATTTTCAAATATGTTTGCGTCTCACAAGGCATAACGATTAAATATTATTATAAATAATTATTAATAAGGTTCGAATACGTACGTACAATTAAAAGAAAGTAAAACGATTGTATCACTCATTTTCAATAACATTTCAAAACGATTATATCGGACTGTGCATTCGAATGAATATTGACATCGATAGGTGAGAATCGATTCCACTTCGATGACATTTCAAAACGATTGTATCGAACTGTATTCGATATGAACATAGACATCGATAAGCGAGAATCGATTCTACTTACAACGACATTTCAAACGATTATATCGGATTGTGAATTCGATACGATTATTGACATATCGATGTAATTCATTCGGAAATGGAATCGATGTAAATCCAGCGCTGTGATTGGTCAGAAATAATCGATGTGAGAGAAGCGTTGTGATTGGTCAGAATTAATCGATTTGACATCGATGCGAGAATCGATTGTTCAAGAATCGATTTATCTATGATAATGTATCGAAATGCATCAATGGTAAAAAAGATCGATACAACATCGATATTTAATCGATATTTCCCATCGCTAGCCGAGAGCCGAGACATTTAAAAAAATTTAAATCCATAGAAAACATTATGACCATAAATCTTAATCTTTAGGCCTACAATTTAAAAATGTTCAAACTTAAAAAAAGCACTAAATGATCTTATACACACATTTAACCTTCCACATACTAATCATTCAAAAATTCCACATGTACCTAATAGGGTGAACGTATGCTTGGCGTAAATTTGCCACTGATCGTATGCTCCCGCTCGTATTTGTATAAATCAATATTTCTATAACAAAGAAATAAAAAAGGTATATATTTCTTTCAAAAAGAAATATTAAGTATTTATGGTACATAACTGAACTGTCTCAGTAAGGGAACGTACCCATACTACGTGACACGTTTAGGGGGGGGGGGTCTTCAAAATGTCACGCTCCATACAAATGAGCGGCGGGTTGCTTAGGATTTTGGTCACCGGGGGGGGGGGGGGGGGGTTAAAAATTGCAAAAAGTTGGTCACGTAGTATGGGTACGTTCCCTAACAGTATTTTGTATTTGTTTAAAGATAAATTGAAGATGTCCACTGACTTGGTATAATTATTTCCCCCCATTAGTATTCTGGGTAAAGAGGAATACTTATGGAATTAGTTCCAGAATTTCTGCGCTGAAATAAATCCTGACTTCTAGCATTACGCAGTGGCGTAGCTTGGGGGTGGGCGGGGGGGGGGGGGGGGGGGGAATGTTCACAATAAATAATAATATTACCTTGTAAATTTAAACCAATTTATTTCCTGACTGTCGCACCGACGATTCGGACCGATCGAAACGAGCACAGAATTTTTAATTTGGTACTTATTCTTTGAGGAAACCGGAGTGAGTTTGTGTTAATTGGTCTGATACGTAAATGTGTTTGGCGGCTTGCGATAATCCTAGGTCCCTTGTATTAATTTTATTTGTCATACTGGTTGTGGTTTTCTTGTAGGTTTTGAATTTGGATAGGAAGTCATCCTGCGATGTTATGGTATTGAAAGTCGCTACGATAGGTCTTGGATTTTTATCGGAGAATTTCGGTCCCAGCCTGAAGATTTTTGTTATTACAGAATGCACGTCGGCATTTTCGTACTTGATAATTTTAGAGATTTTTTTGACAACTTCTGTATTATTTTCAATGTCGGACTCCGGAACACCTCTAATCTCGATGTTACAAATTTGGCTTAGATACTCCAATTTATCAATTTTTTCATCTTGTTTAGAAATATTATTTAGTAGTATATTATTGCGATTTTTTGTGCAGTTAATTCTTCGTTGACTACTTCTTGTGTCTTTTCCATAGCATTTATCTGTTTTCTTAGGTCTTCTTGTTGATCTGCCATAAGTTGGATAGATTTTATTATTTCGTTATTTTGTGAGATGAGAGCTTCATATTTATTTAAATATGAAACAAATTTGTCTTCCACGAATTTCATTATGGATGTTTTAAAATCAGTCAGCTCTTTTATAAATAATTGGGAGGATAAGAGACTATTAGCGCCATCTATATTTTCAGATGTTAAGTTTTCTGTATCGATTGATTGATTTGATAGTTCAGCTTTCGGCGGTTGAGTATACTGTTATGCTTGTTTGATAATAGATGGCGGTTCTTGTTCGTTGTTTGATAATATGACATTATCTGTATGCTGGGGTTTGTTATTTTTAGCATTTTTTACACATTTTTTGCATTTCCATTGCAAACTCCTGGCTCTGCGGCGTGTCGTTTCAGTAATTTCTGCACATATAAGGTGGTAGTTTTTTTCACAGACACCAACCACAGCATACAAAGTCTGATGGATTGTCAATGTTTTTTTCGCAAACAATGAACTTTGTATTCATGATAATTTTGTTTAACACGATATTTACGTAACAATGTGATTTATAATTGGATAATATTATTATAGGATAGTAATCGGTAAAACTTTAGCGTCACTTAGATTTCTTCGAATGAGGCACTATTTGTATTTTACAAGAGTTTATTTTTTTCAGTTTGACACTTCGTGGCTATTTTAAAATGTAGGTAAAAAACACTAAAGCAGGCCACTTCACACGATAAAAATTCGTTGGTTTGACGCGCGGTCTACAGTTTATAAAATTTGAGCACTTTAGACTCTGCTCACTACTGTTTTGTTTGATGATTTTTAATAATTTTACGTAGACAAAAAAATATGTCAACACTAGACTTGGTTGAGGTAGGTAGGATTAATACGTCGTCTAATAATTTGGAGTTATAACCATTATTAGATGCAATTATTTTAATGGTGTTAAGTTGAGCTGTGAAATTATTTGGGGATAACAGGATATTAATTAAACTATTGATCAAATAATGGAAAGCTAAGAGTTTTTGTGAAAATGGATGGTTAGATGAGTTGTGTATAAGATATGTTTTGTGTATATTTGTGTACATTTGTGTATTTGTGTATTTATCAGCATATGTTTCTTTTCTAAAAATATTAAATTTAATCCTATTATTAATTATAGTTAGGTTTAAATCCAAGAAATTTATCCTACAAATAATTTTTAATTTTTTTTAAATAAAGATTATCGTGGTAAAAACAAAGTGTTTTTAATTGTTTCATTAATAAAATGGTGCCTTAAAGTGAATTTGGAAAATTTGAAGAAGAGCATTATTTTTTTCTCGTGTGGCTTCGGATATGATTAATTAAATTACTTTTTTGTATGCACCAGTAAGTGCACTCTGAGCACAAAAATTGTTTCTCTGCAGTGTGAGTTTTTTTTTTTTTTTTTTTTTTTTTTTTTTTTTATTAGAGATAATATATTACAAAATTATTACATAAAATTTATAATACATTACTCCCAATGAGTTTAATAAAACTCATTTCGGGAAGGACAACATTATACATCTAAAGGAAAATTATTTTTACATAAGAACACGGAAATCAATGAACAATACATAGATTTTTAAATGGACTAGACACACTTGATACAGGTAATTGAAGAATATACAAGAGTTACAAAGGGAGACAGCTAAATTCGTCACTGGTTAATAAAGTTACTGAGAAAATATCCTTTTAGAGCCTTTGCCAATATTTTTTTGTTTGATTCTGGTAGTTTTAGGACATTAGGTAATGCGTTGTATTGCGTATGTGCGATGTATTGTAAGGAGTTAATTCCAAATTTAGTTGTGTGTGTAGATGACGATAGGTGTATTTGATTTTGTGATCGTGTTTTGTGCTGGTGTATATCGGAATTAAAGGCTGGTTTAGTGTTGGTGTGAGAGGAGTGTTGAATTATTTGTAGGATGGCAGTGGTGATGCTATATTTTGGCAGAATGGTAAAGGGAAGAATTTGTGTCAGTGAGTATATGTCTTTGACATGTGTATCCCATGGTAGATGGTATATATTTCTTATGGCTCTATTTTGGATTACTTGTATTTCAGATATTTGTTTCTTAGTAATGGTGCCCCAGATACTAACCAGATAACTTAGGTGAGAGTGGATCAGAGCATAATATGTGGCACGCAGTAAAGCTGTGGGGAGCACATCTTGAAGTCGATAGAGTACACCAGTTATCGGGGAAATTTTGGATTTAACATATTCAACATGGGAGTTCCACGATAGGTTAGAATCTATAAATAACCCTAAATATTTCGTTTCTTGTACATTTTGGAGCTTTTCATTTCCAAGAGTAATATTCATTGTCATGTAATCTTTTTTCCCGAAAGTGAGGTAGTGAGTTTTTTTGACATTGAGGCTTAATTTATTTATCCGCAACCATTTAGCTAGCTTTGCGAGATCTTTATTCATTAGAGATTCAAGTTCCCTCAGATTTTTACAACGATAATAAATCACAGTATCATCAGCGTAAAGTTGAAGTTTTCCCAAGATGCCGCATTTAGTTATATCATTGATGTATAGTAAGAAAAGTAGGGGTCCTAGAATCGAGCCCTGTGGCACTCCACATGTGATTTTTCCAAAGCCGCTTAGGTTCCCTTCGATGTCGACAAGGCAATATCTATCAGATAGGTAACTTCGGAGGAGCTTTAAAGATTTCCCGACTATACCCAAATGTTCCAATTTTTGTAGGAGTATTTCATGATCTACTGTATCAAAGGCTTTTTTTAGATCAATAAAAATAGCTGCTACATATTCGCCCTGGTCTATGTACTGCTGAATGTTCGAGATGAAA
Source organism: Limnephilus marmoratus (assembly GCA_917880885.1). Taxonomy (NCBI): domain Eukaryota; kingdom Metazoa; phylum Arthropoda; class Insecta; order Trichoptera; family Limnephilidae; genus Limnephilus; species Limnephilus marmoratus. Next base: position 48,324,595 of record OU862907.1, on the reverse strand, counting down.
TCGAAGGTGGCACATTGGGTACTGGAGTTTTTTCGAAAGCCATATTGCTGTGGTGTTAGGATATTGTTGTTAGAGATGTATTTTAGAAGTCTATCCTTGATAATAGTCTCGAACACCTTTGAAAATACTGATAAAACCGATATTGGGCGATAGTTAGATATACAATTTTTGCAGCCTTCTTTATAAATTGGTATAATTTTTGCTAGCTTTAATTGATTTGGGAATACTCCCGAGCCTATAGAGGAATTGATAAGTTGCGCTAGGTGCTCAGCTAGTTCTTCTTTACAGGTTTTAAGGATGCACGGGGTTACTCCATCGATACCTGCCGCTGCATTCGACCTAAGTTTCGAGATGATCCTTAATACCTCAGCCTTATTTGTCCTAGCCATATATAAGGATTGACTTGCCTTTGGTTCTACATATATAGTATTACAGTCATCCGGGAATGATGGAATGGCAGCTGCCAACTTTTCTCCAGCTGATAAGAAAAATTCATTAAATGCTGAAGCTATTTCACTAGGTCCCCTAAGCTCACAATTATTTACGTTGAGAGATTCGATGGTGTTGGAGGGTTTATGTGCACGGTTAGATAAAATTGAGTTAATGGTTTTCCAAGTTTTTCTAGGGTTATTCAGGTTTTGTTGAAGGCTATTGGCATAATATTTGTTTTTCAAACTTCTCCTATAATTAGTTATTAAGTTTCTCAGTTTATTTTTATGGACTACAAGAGACATATTTCCTGGGTCTAGTTTCCACTGCTTGTGAAGCTGGTTTCTTTCTTTGATCAGCGAATTCAGTTTAGAATCGAACCACGGTGTATTTAAATGTTGTCGATTAGCTATTTTCACTTTAGGTGTCGTTTTACCTGCTTCTATTGCATTTTTGACATAATCGTTAAAATCTTTATAACTGTCATCTTGTTTGGTTGAGTTGATGGTAAATTTGTTAGCTGCAAGATAAGATTTTACTGCCATATTGTTGATGATAGGTTTTGTAAGGCGTGGCTTGTTCCTATTATTAGACCATTTTTTTAGGTTATTCTTGAAATCAATAATAAGAATGTTATGGTCACTAAGTGAGTCATCTATGTTCGATATGGTAATTGGAATGTTTAGTCTATTTGATATGATGTGATCTATGAGGGTGCTGCTTGTGTTAGTGACTCTAGTGGGAAATGATTTGTTTTGTATTGAGAAATTGTATGTTTCTAAGGTGTTGAGGTAATTTAAAGAAGAGGATGTGTTTATGGTAGTGTCAATATTAAAGTCTCCGAGTATTAATGTATCTTGTCTGCTTTTGTCTAGTATTTTTTCCAAATGTGTCAGGAAATCGTGTATATTAGGGTTGGGTTTCCGATAGATGGCATAAATGTTAACCGGTTTCCTATCCTTGCTACATACACTTATACCTAAAAAAGAATTTTCATTGGAAAATTTATCAATGATGGAGAACTTCATAGAATCCAGTACATATATGGCTACACCACCTCCTGCCTCCTTGGGGCGAGAGGCAAATGCACAATTGTAGCCTTTTAATCCAAAAAACTTTTCTTCTCCAACATCAAGCCATGTTTCAGTGATGACAAGGACATGAACAATGTCGCGTAATCCTCTGAGTTTTTCTTCAATTTCATCAAGTTTGTTCCGGATGCTTCTCGCGTTCATGTACATTATTCGAAGACAGCTATTCACAGGAGTGTACTCATCGATAGTTAAGCACTTGCGTTCGTGTCTATTACACTCCATAGTCTATTGTAGCAAGGTCCTTTTTTAGTGCAGCTTTGTAGGCAGGGCAGTTGTCCCTGTCTCCAGTCGAATGCGCAGCGGGCTTTCCAAATCTAGCGCACGTAGCGCAGACTGGTTTGGCCGCAGTATTAGGACAGGATTCGGTAGCATGGTTCTCTTCAGCACAGTGTCCACATCTAAGAGTGTCTCTGCAGTATTTGTAAGAGTGTCCAATCATTTGGCACTTAGTACATACGGTGAGTCCAGTGAAGTCTCTGACACGGCACACGGTCCAGTTGACGAATACCTTCTCCTGTTCCACCAGCAGTTTACGTAATGTAGCGGGCATCTCATATACGCGATGACAGGTGGTTCCGTTTCGAGCGCCGGCCAGGTGACTCAGCTTACAGGTTGTTATTGCTCCCTCGATGTCCTGTATATTGGGAACGCTCGTGAGGGCGATCCTCAAGAATTCAGCGTCGTTAAGGTCCCGCGGTACGTTAAAAAATATTAACCTTGGGAGTCTCTTTGTAGGAAGTCGAGCCTTAAGTGTGCTTGAGTTGAGTGCAAAGCATGGTGCTTTTAATAACTTCTCTTGCTCACTTGTGGTTGCCGTGTTTAAGAGGACACCTTTGTTCCTAATTTTGCGAATCCCGGTTATTCGAACGCCTAGCTCGGATGGCCGAATTATATCTTGGATCATTTGTTTTGTTCCATCGCTGTCCTTGGTGGCATCTGCATCTGTTGGGAAGATGCAGATGGCTGGCCTTGGCGCTCCGACGCGATGTCCAGATTGGGTAATCGGTGGGGGTTGGTGATCGACATTTGACACATTTTGTTTTCGCACTATATCCGCAAATGACAAGCTAGCCTCCGTTGCCACGGCTACTCTTCTCATCACGGGTCCTAGGTCAGACTCTAGCTGGATGATTTTTTGCTCCAAGTGCCTTTTGTCCTCTTTTTCATGGCGTATTTTGATTTCCGCCATTTTTAATTGAGCAGTTACTGTCGCCAAATCAGCACGCATCGTCTCGCGCTCCAACAACAATTGAGAAACGGCTCTGAAAACTTCAGAGACATTTCTGGATATCTTAAGTTGCTGATCCTTGGAGACCTTCGATTGTTTCTCAGCCAAGACTTCTTGAAGAGCAGTCAGATGAGCTTGCGCTTCATTAAGCACGTCAACTCCAGAAACACTTGGAAATTTTGTTTCTTTGCTGTCCGAGCAATGAGAAGACGTATCGTGGTCGTCCTCTTCTAAGTCCTCAACAAGAACGCACCTTCCTCCATCTTCCATATTAGGAGACATCGTTAGGTCCAGCGGGCGTTTTTTCTGGCGATGCATTACGTACGAATTTTTATTTTATTTTTTTTAAAACACATACACTTTTTTCCAGTTATTATTTTTAATATGTTTATTTAAATATGTTTTTAGTCTAAACCTGTAAGCGCATTTCGAGCACGAGAATGGTTTCTCTGCAGTATGTAATCTAATATGACGCAACAAATCGCTTTTGTCACGGCAACTGTAAGTGCATTTTGAGCACGAGAATGGTTTCTCTCCAGTATGAGTTCTACTGTGACGAACCATATGCGTTTTCTGGTTACACCTAAAAGTGCATACCAAGCAAGAGAATGGTTTCTCTCCAGTGTGGGTTCTGGTATGAATAACTAAATCAGCTTTTTATTTGCATCTGTACGTGCATCTAGAGCACGAAAATGGTTTTACTTCAGTGTGAGTTTTATTATGACAAACTAAATTGGCTTTAAATGTACACCTAAAGGCACAAGTTTGACAAGAAAATGGTTTCTCTCCAGTGTGAATTCTATTATGATCAACTAATTTGCTTTTAAATCTACACCTATAGGCACAAGTACGACAGGAAAACGATTTCTTTCCTGTGACTGATTGTTTTTCTTCTATGACTCTAATGCAAAAAGTAGATGGTTTCGACAAACCGAAATCTGAAAAACAAAATTTTAATTATTAATGGCATTGAAGATATTTGAAAAATAAACAACATATAAACAATATTGTATTTTCTGAGAAGGTTAGAAACTTTATAGGTTTTAATACAGAGACGTGATGAATACGATTGAACATCTGATTGGAATAGGTGCATGCATATACTCGTATGTTGTAGTTGGTCCCGGAATTATTGTAGCAGAATAACATATTTTGCGTAGTTGCTCGATTAGGTACTTTGAAGTTGATGAGTTGCAGAACCTCTCAGCAGTTTAATTCGGAGTCGTGTATTTGTCATCTATTTTGTAGTGAATATTTCAAGCATACCCATTTAGTAAAAATGTTTGTGTTAAACAGTAATTTTAGGTATTTTGATGTACACAAATCGTAAAAATTTGTGCTACAAACGATCAATATTTCATATATGAATTTGATAGTTTGGAGAACACAAGATCGAATATTAGTATTGAACAAGAGAGCCGGTAAAAAACTAGAAAACGGTAGGCAATGAGGTAATTCTCTCCGGCAGATAGTGGTCCACTGTTAAAGGAGTTCTAGAAATTAATCAATTATGTTACGACTACTCATACGCAATACATAACAATAGTATCATTTAGAACTTTAGTTAACTCGTTTCACCGAATTTTGGTTTAGTAACCGGCCTATGTGTTAAAAATTGTAGGTGGGCACGTGTTCAAGAGTAGTAAACGAGCGGCTCGATCTGGCAGTCTCCGTTTAAGTAAGCGCGCATCCGACCTTAGACGCGGATACATTGAAGTAAAATTGTATCGAGGTGAAGTTATTCGCACGTAAATTTAAACTGTGGTAACATAATTTCGTTACGTAATAGCATACACTTAAACTATCCTGAATACAATGGGTTAGTAGAGTAAAGTTAATTCATAAATGACTAAATATTGTACTAGCTTAAAAAATAAATGGAGGATGTCACTTGCAAGATAACCCAATTCACTTTCCGGTGGTAGATTGACGGAAGTCGTAGTAAATGAGTACACCATACCCAGTAACATCGTAAATAATAATACTGTAATAATTGCAGTGCCACTGTGCTGCTTTGAGCGGCAGTCTGCAGGTAAACCAACCTCAGACGGGAGAGGGCACCGAAATAATAAATTAATGGCTTACCTCGGCTTTGGTCGATCCTTTCCAGACGAACGAAACATTCCTTTTTAATATCAGGATAGTCAATATCTAGGTAAATTTTTGAGATCGCTGGCAATGGTTAATACGCACTTTTTTTTGAAAAAATCTTTTGATTCACCTTAAGAGGGCATTACCAGAGAAAGCCGGAAATACGTCATTTTCGAAAAAGTTTATAGACGTATTGAGTCTTTTCCACAAAAAATTATAAATGGATTTCGAAAGATTGTTCTTTTATCTAGCATTCGTATGTAATAAATTTTTTGAATTTTTTTAAATTTTTAGTATAATAAGGTTATTCCATAGGTCGTTGGCAGATTTGTTAAATTTTCAAAAAAGTTTTTGTATTATACCACACCCATTTCAAATAATGTAATCATGAAGTAAAATAAATCAATACATTATCTAGCAGAGTTATGTATTAGAATTTTAATTTTAGTTTCCACAAAATCATTAAAAAATATGTACGTACATGTGTTTCTTGACGAAAATTGGTCCATTTGTGTATTTATTTGCGCACTTACAAACTAATATATTTCAGATTTTTTTAACATTCCTATTAAATTTAGACATTATTGAAAAATGATAAATACTTATAATCAAAAAATAACTACAAAAAGTACACTATTTTAATAGTTTTATCATCACGCCTTTCAGCATTTTTGGATGAAGGTATAAATTAAAGCTAATTTGGATTGAAATAAATTCGATATTGAGTTATAATTTTAAAAAGTACGGTACGGAGAATAATTAATCTTTCTCGTTGTAACCGCCCTGCACGATCGGAAGAACTTTCGACGAAATGTGGATTTTCGTCCGCTGGCTGGTTAAACGCTCTTAATTACATTAAAAAACAACTATTTGCATTGGGGGAAGTGGAAAATATTTTTGTGTAACATGGTTTGTGAAAGAAATAAAGTGCCCCTTTATAACGCCTACTCGCGTCAAGGCAAGAAAAACATCCCAGTTTTCAAGTAGTTTAGCGGCTACGCTAGGTTTGTGTAACATGGTTTGTGATTCTGGCGTACAATCTCAAAAGACGAAAGCTAATTTTAATTTTACGTAATCGAAATTTATAATGAAATATTTTCCACTTCCCCCAATGCAAATAGTTGCCTTTTAATGTAATTAAGGTGAATCAAAAGGTTTTTTTTTAAAAGTGCATACTAACCGTTGCCAGCGATCCCCAAAAATTAATAATATCTATTTCAGAGCATGCGCCACGTTCTTGCCCATATTCCCTTACTGCTAGCGTCCCCGGTTCATATTTAATGGCACAAGCATCTTCTCTCTCCTGTTTGACAATCATGTACTGCAATATTGGATCAAAATGGGATGTTGGACAGGCTTCTTCGAGGACCGTCTCCAGTTCGGTCTTTATGAAACCGAAATCCGAGTTCACAAGATCCATTTCCGGTAAACTGCTGTATGATTCTGATGTTTGTGATATATTTATATTTATGATAGCGCACTCCGCATTAGGCACTCTGCCATGAACGTTTAGTTGACAAAACAACCTAGTTTCGTTTTACAGCAGTCTAGATGCGGAAATCACGGCGACATAATGAAATAACTACTCGCGGGATAATTGACTTGCCGTTTCGACATGATTAAAACGCACTTAAAACGTATTGATGTTTTGGTGAAGATGACAGCTATTATGTTAAATTATGTCATAGACAAAACACATATGGTCGGTATATCGGTATTCATGTTACTGAACCGGTTCCTTTACTTTCACCGGAACCGTTGATTTATCTTTACGGAACCGGTTATTTTCGGATCTATGAAATATAATGATGTTTAAATTAAAAGCTTTCTGCTTTAGAATGCTTAAAAGAATGCTTTCTAATTATTATTATCATTTACACACCTTATGCGATCCTTAACTCTACTTTAAAAAAATCTAGAAGTTTTCACTATATAAAAAAATGTAACAATTGTTTCAAAATAATTTAAAGACCCCAGAATTGCTTAAAAACATCACATTGTCCTTATTATTTAATACTTTTTTTATAAAATTGTTATAAGTATAAAATTCTGGTTGGATGGTACTTGCATGTTTTTAATTTTTATATTTAAAGTTTTATTATTTAGAAGTACTATTTTTCTCCAATCTTTGTCAACAGCTACGAATAAATAAACATAAGATCTAATAAAATAAAAATATTTGTTTATTAAGGGCCCGCAACCCGGATTTGTACCGATTTATTACATATTTCCGTTAAACACGGTAAGTTTTAAAGCTCTTAATCCTAGAAAGAAAACCTACGCCTCAGAGGCGCCCACGACGGTAAGAAAACGCTGTCTCTTTCTAATGAATGCGCGCATCTAGCTGTCCTTTTTTGTTAGCTCTGTCGTTGGTGCACAGGGTCGCGGGACGGCCATTTTTACGCGATAAGTACCAGATTTTTGCAGTTATGACCAGGTAATGCGCTCCGAAGGCGCATGGTTATGTTTTGAGTGACTTTTAGCAAAAGTATAAATTTGTTTATACTTTTATTTGAGCAGATGCCATCTATACTGATTATTCCAAAGCATTCGACCGTGTTAATCACTATATTCTTTTACAGAAGTTATTATTTAGTCTAGGAATTCACGGTGATCTCTATAGATGGATCGCATCATACGTCAGTAATCGGCACCAAATCACGGTTGTCAACGGTTTCGCATCCTGTTTAACGGAAATCGTCTCGGGTGTGCCCCAGGGGTCGCATCTCGAACCACTCTTATTTAATATTTACATAAATGACATCTATGTATGCTTTCAAAATAGATAATTTGTGTTACATGCGGATATGAAATTTTTTAAACCTGTACAGTCTTTATCTGATTGTATAGAATTACATAGCGATCTTGATCATTTGTGCGCGTATTGTGAATCAAATTTACTGTCCTTAAACATTTCTAAGTGTAACTCAATTACATTTACTAGAAATAAAAATAAAACCATCTATTTTTACAACTTGAATAAAAACCTTTACAATCTACGTCTACATGTAAAGATCTAGGTGTTTATTTAGACAACAAATTAATTTTTGATAAGCATATCGAACACATAATATCAAAATCCTACAAGATGCTAGGTTTCCTATTAAGAATATGTAAAGTTTTCAAAAGTGCTAAGACTCTTGAAATGTTGTTTTGTTCATTGGTCAGAAGTCCACTGGAGTATGCGTCCCCGGTATGGAATCCTCAATATAAGGTGTACATAGATATAGTAGAAAGTATACAGAATAAATTCTCTAAATATTTATTCAAGAAATACAACAAAACTACAAATAACATGTTAAGTTTACAAAAAAGACGCACATTATCAGATCTGCTGTTTCTGTATAACCTGCTAAATAATACTCTTTTTCATATTGAATCCAATAACACTAATGCAGCGAGTAACTCACCAATTACTCGCGCAATCATAATTTATACCCACTATGAAAAAGTACTACACTTAGACATTTTTCATGATTCCTTGAAAACATGCGAAACTAATTTATTAAATTTCTTGGCGTGATGTAATTGTTTTAAAATTACTTACACTTAACTTTTCATTAAACTTTAATCAGTCAATTACAATTAGTGAGCATATAATTCTTGATTTTAAAATGTCTTCTTATCTCCCCCCCCCCCCCCCTTTTTCTCCCTTTTTATTATTTTTACTCATTCATTCAATAATTAAGTTTTAAGACCGGTTCATATCTCAGGCGTAATTACCAAATGACATTCTATGGACTTACGTAATAGGCACATAACCATGTAATAATTTAATTTAGCATACCTTATAATCTGTATTATAATGTACTGTGTATGTCTTAATAAACAAATAAATAAATAAAATACCAAATGCTGCAAAATTCTGAGAAGTGATTGTCCCCTGTGTAATTATTATTTGGGAACTCTAACGATTCAATCGTAAGTTAAAACCTGCCTTTCGTTCTAAACACCATGTTAAAGTTCAAGATGAGAAATCCTTTTACATGGATACCATGCTCGATTTCCGACAGCAGTTAAAAACTTTGTTGTAGAATTTATAAAGTTTATTTTCGTTGGAAAAATACTCGTCAAATGTGATTATTAAAATAATCGGCTGGTACATAAATAGGTCGTAATTGAAAAAAATAGTATAATAATATAAATAGTAAATATCCACATACCTTCCCCACCCCCCACCCCCCACCCCCCCCCCCTCCGCCGGCGCTTGAAGTACCCAAATAAGGGGGCGGCGAAATATTATAATATGGGTTCCAAACGGGAGAATTGTACTCAAGTTGACTTCTAACAATGTAAGGTAAAGTTTTTTTTTTATTTTTCATTAAAAATTAATAACGCAAAATTTACAAATAAAACTTGCATTTCTGGCAAAACAATGATAATTTATTTAAATCGTTCATTAACATTCCCTCAGGACCTATGCCTTCTTTAGGGATGCTGTGTAGTGTGGTATTTTCAGGGAAAGTAGGGAGAAAAAATTCAGGGAAAGCAATGGGTAAATGAAAGACAAACGAATTTTTTTCTTATATTTTTGTTTAATACGTCGTCTAATAATTTGGAGTTATAACCATTATTAGATGCAATTATTTTAATGGTGTTAAGTTTAGCTGTGAAATTATTTGGGGATAACAGGATATTAATTAATCTATTGATCAAATAATGGAAAGCTAAGTGTTTTTGTGAAAATGGATGGTTAGATGAGTTGTGTATAAGATATGTTTTTTGAATATTTGTGTACATTTGTGTATTTGTGTACATATCAGCATATGTTTCTTTTTGAAAAATATTAAATTTAATCTTATTATTAATTATAGTTAGGTTTAAATCAAAGAAATTTATCCTACAAATAATTTTTAATTTTTTTTAAATAAAGATTATCGTGGTAAAAACAAAGTGTTTTTAATTATTTCATTAATAAAATGGTGCCTTAAAGTGAATTTGCAAAATTTGAAGAAGAGCATTATTTTTTTCTCGTGTGGCTTCGGATATGATTAATTAAATTACTTTTTTGTATGCACCAGTAAGTGCACTCCGAGCACGAAAATGGTTTCTCTCCAGTGTGGGTTTTAATATGTTTATTTAAATATGTTTTTAGTCTAAACCTGTAAGCGCATTTCGAGCACGAGAATGGTTTCTCTGCAGTATGTAATCTAATATGACGCAACAAATCGCTTTTGTCACGGCAACTGTAAGTGCATTTTGAGCACGAGAATGGTTTCTCTCCAGTATGAGATCTACTGTGACGAACCATATGCGTTTTCTGGCTACACCTAAAAGTGCATACCAAACAAGAGAATGGTTTCTCTCCAGTATGGGTTCTGGCATGAATAACTAAATCAGATTTTTGTTTGCATCTGTACGTGCATTTAGAGCACGAAAATGGTTTCTCTCCAGTATGAGTTTGACGGCCTCCGTAGTCCAGTGGCTAAGACTCTTGACTCACATTCAGGAGGTCGCGGGTTCGAACCCGGCATGCGCAAATAAATTTTATTTGATTAATTTGTGTTATTTCACAATTAATTCATTTAAAATAATATATAGTATATTTGCGGCATGTTCCAGAGTGGAAGATACTATCAGTATCGCCCTGGTGTAAGACCACCATTCAGAATTGAAACGTTGCTTGAAAATGGCTTTAGCCGTGTTTAGTGACCAGATCTGAATAGCCAGGTACTTCCCAACCTTCCTCCTCCCCACCTCCTTCCCCTCCCCGCTACCTTCAGCCTCACAACATACCCCAATTGGGGATGCCATAGTCTCACTGGCTCCAGACGGGAGCAGTTGAGATTCTTGTGCGGTATTCACTGTAAAAAAAAAAAAAAAAAAAAAAAAATGAGTTGTATTGTGACGAACTAAATTGGCCTTAAATGTACACCTTAAGGCACAAGTTTGACAAGAAAATGGTTTCTCTCCAGTGTGAATTCTATTATGATCAACTAATTTGCTTTTAAATCTACACCTATAGGCACAAGTACGACAGGAAAACGATTTCTTTCCTGTAACTAATTGTTTTTCTTCTATGACTCTAATGCCAAAAGCAGATGGTTGCGACAAACCGAAATCTGAAAAACAAAATTTTAATTATTAATGGCATTGAAGATATTTGAAAAATAAACAACATATAAAAAATATTGTATTTTCTGAGAAGGTTGGAAACTTAATAGGTTTTAATACAGAGACGTGACGAATACGATTGAACATCTGATTGGAATAGGTGCATGCATATACTGGTATGTTGTAGTTGGTCCCGGAATTATTGTAGCAGAATAACATATTTTGCGTAGTTGCTCGATTAGGTACTTTGAAGTTGATGAGTTGCAGAACCTCTCAGCAGTTTAAATCGGAGTCGTGTGTTGGTCATCTATTTTGTAGTGAACATTTCAAGCTTACACATTTAGTAAAAATGTTTGTGTTAAATAGGTAATTTTAGGTATTTCGATGTACGCAAATCGTAAAAATTTATGGTACAAACGTTCAATATTTCTTATATGAATTTGAAAGTATGGGGAACACACGATCGAATATTAGTATTGAACAAGAGAGCCGGTTGAAACTAGAAAACGGTAGGCAATGAGGTATAGGTCTCGCAAGTTAAGTTGACTTCATCACAGTACTCACACAGATGCAAAACTTTCATACAGCGTGTTTCGTTTTGGGCTTTTAACAAAAAAGCAATTAATAATTATTTCAGAATTGAGAATTCGAATCCAAAGCGTGTTTAAATCGGTAACATAAAACTAATGTTGTTTTACAACATTTTTATAGAAATACTGAAGGTTTAGGAAGAAAAATAAGTTTATTAACTAAATGCGATAATCTTCAGGATTGAATTCAAAGGGGTATTCATAAATAACAACAAGGTTAAAAAAATATTATGTTATTTAAAAAGATTAATTTATTATAATATTCATACTTATATAATATTTTATAAAGTAAATAATCGACAAGCCGCCACATGCCGCTACACGTTTAATAGGCATAGCTTTTGAAAAGTAAACTACTGTTAAACTTAATTACCAAAAGAAACATCGTTTTCGGTCGGGATAGATGGAAAAACATGCATTTAAATTCGGTTTTCATTCAAAGTTAAAAATTTCCCATATAAAACATCTCCATTGCCGCCATTTTTTTTACGGATTTGACATTTGTAAAGTTTCGTTTAAAACTCAATACGCATGAATTACTCGGTTTACCTAAACTAAGAACCTAATGGCTTACAAATTTGACTGTTTATGGGTTATTTATTTTTTATAATTATGTGTTAGCAATCATCAGCAACACTAATTATTTAATTATGTACCATCATCATCAGCAACTATCTATACGTATATTATCTAAAATATAACAGATTACTAACACAAAGGTACAAAAGATTAACTGTTGAATATGTACTAGTCTGTGATACTCCAGTTGCCTTAGACGTCAAATTATACAAGTCATTTATGCTTAAAAGTTGACCACTCTTTTTTTTACATTATGAATAAGTAAAATAATTAAACATACGGAATAAAATTTCACGATTTGGTTCATTCGGTGATTAGCCACGTTCCGTTTCGTAACGGGACTCCATGATATCGTAATAAATATTAAACTTTACAAACACTATTTATTATTTCAAATTTATAAATTTGTCATTATTTGTCACTAGCGAAATGTAGGTGCACGTATGTTTAAATCAAATTACGAACCGAATGAATAGGACATCCTGTAAGTACAGCCTCAAAAGGGTGTCGTTAAACTTGCCTCTCTTCTAACTAGTTACAATAAGTGGGCATAAGCAAGACAGAGGGCCTTATCGGATTTGTGGGCGTCGCTTAACGTTCACACAGATCGACCAATACATCAATACTAAGCATTTTTATTGCTTCCAACTTAAAGTGTTTTACCTATACTCCTCTCCGGCAGATAGTGGTCCGCTGTTAAAGGGGTTCTCTCTCTTCTGACGTAACATAAGTTAATAAAATAAATTTGGCTCTAAAAATGAATCAATTATGTTACGACTACTCATACGCAATACATAACAATAGTATCATTTAGAACTTAAGTTAACTCGTTTCACCGAGTTTTGGTTTAGTAACCGGCCTATGTGTTAAGCCTCAAGATGTGTTAAAAATTGTAGGTGAGCACGTGTTCAAGAGTAGTGAACGAGCAGCTCAATCTGGCAGTCTCCGATTGGGTACGCGCGCATCCGACCTTAGACGCGGGTCCATTGAAGTAAAATTGCATCGAGGTGAAGTTATTGGCACGCAAATTTAAACTGTGGTAATTTAATTTCGTTACATAATAGCATACACTTAAACTATCTTGAATACAATGGGTTAGTAGAGTAAAGGTACTAGCTTAAAAAATAATCAAAGTTGAAAAATGGAGGATGTCACTTGCAAGATAACCCAATTCACTATCCGGTGGTATATTAACGGAAGTCGTGGTAAATGAGTACACCATACCCAGTGACATCGTAAATAATATGACTGTAATAATTGCAGTTTTCTTTCAACGGAAGCAATCTTCCGAACAGGTCCTCCATTGATATGCTTGATGTAACCCTAAGTGACCAGCTCAGGTCTCGTTTAAATTTGGCAGCCACTTCTGGTCTGGAGCTCCAAAATACCTGAGAAATACTCTCGACTCTGTGCAGAAACGGGCGGTCCGTTTAATAGATTCTCCCATCTTAACAGACAGATTGCAATCTTTAGAGCACAGGCGTCGGGTGGGAATGCTATCATTGTTCTACCGGTATTAGTTACAATGGAACAAATTAATTACAATGGAAAATGCTCTGAGGAACTAGCATCATTGATCCTTTCGGCACCGGTGCATAGTAGGGAAACACGCCAAACGCGTGCCCAACATTTGTACACGGTTGACATTTGTGACATGAAAACGGGTCGTTTCTTCGACTCGTTCTCGTGTACGACAGCTCGGCTGTGGAATGATTTTCCGGCCTCTGTGTTTCGTCCTTCCTACAACATGGGTCTCTTCAAGACCAATGTTCATTCCTTCTTCTCTTCTAAAAGATCCTCCACACAGCATCCCAGATGATATAGGCCCTGAGAGAAAGCATTTTTCTCAGGGCCTCCTGTGTGAGTTAATGTAAAAAAAAGTTCCACTGAGCTGCTTTGAGCGGCAGTCTGCAGGTAAAACAACCTCAGACGGGAGAGAGCACCGAAAGAATAAATTAAAGGCTTACCTGCTTACCTCGGCTTTGGTCGATCCTTTCCAGACGAACGAAACATTCCTTTTTAATATCAGGATAGTCAATATCTATTTCAGAGCATGCGCCACATTCTTGCCCATATTTCCCTGCTGCTAGAGTCCCCGGTTCACATTTAATGGCACAAGCATCTTCTCTCTTCTGTTTGACAATCCCGTACTGCAATATTGGATCAAAATGGGATGTTGGACTGGCTTCTTCGAGGACCGTCTCCGGTTCGGTCTTTATGAAACCGAAATTCGAGTTCACAAGATCCATTTCCGGTAAACTGCTGAATGATTCTGATGTATGTGATATATTTGATAGCTCGCTCCGCATTAGGCACTCTGCCATGAACTTTTAGTTGACAAAACAACCTAGTTTCGTTTTACAGCAGTTTAGATACGGAAATCACGGCGACATAATGAAATACGCGCTTAAAACGTATTAACGTTTTGGTGAAGATGACAGCTATTATGTTAAATTATGTCATAGATAAAACACAGATGGTCGGTTTGTCGGTATTCATGTTTACTGAACCGGTTCCTTTAATGTCACCGGAACCATTGATTTATCTTTACGAAACCGGTTATTTTCGGATCTATGAAATATAATGATGTTTAAATTAAAAGAATGAAAGAAAGAACGCTGTCTAATTATTATTGTCATTTAAACACCTAATGTGATCTTTAAATCAACTTTAAAAAAATCTAGAAGTCTTCACTGCATAAAAAATGTAACAATCATTGAAAAATAATTTAAAGACCCCAGAATTGCTTAAAAACATCACATTGTCCTTATTATTAAATTTATAAAATTGTTATTAGTATAAAATTCTGGTTGGGGTTCACGACGAGTTCATCGAAAACGAATTCATCGAAAATCAATTCATCGAAAATCAATTCGTCGAAAGCAAATTCATCGAAAACGAGTTCATCGAAAACCTATTCATCGAAAATCAATTCATCGAAAACGAATTCATCGAATGATCAATTCATCGAATCACCAATTCATCGAAACAATATATTTTGTTGATATTTGAGAGATATGCCGAGCGGACCGAGAAGTTAAAGAAGCATTGGTCAATAAAAGTTGACAATAAATTTATATAGGTATAAAAAAAAATGATAATAAAACTTTGGACAAGGACACTAATTTACATAAAAGATTAATTAGTAAAATGGTTTTCATCAACAAATATGAATGTGTTAATTATAAAACGGACGCCGAGAACCTTAGTAATTTGTATAAAAATGTAATTAAAAATACCTATATAGTTTTTTGTATTATGTTATTGGATTGATTTTATAATTGTAATTTGATTCATTTTTATTTACAGTAGGTAATTTTATAATATTTAAATTTAACATATAATGTGCTCAGCACAAAGCTCATGCATTCTCTAATAGTATATTATATATGGTATTTATTTGATTATTTTTTGCTTTGTTTTTAGATACATGCCTTATATGTGTAACCTGCGAACTAAGAAATTGATTCTTTTCAGCTCTGAGGAAGCCTACACTTGTCAACTGCGAGACTTTTCTGCGCGGCGGCCTGAAGTGGCGTGGGACTCGGTCGCTTCGAAATGGAAGTGTGCGGGGTGCTAATGCTAGCTACAACTTGTGATACAGGGGTAGTACAGCGATTTATTATTTCCGTTCGAAAATAAGCAAGTTTAAGTACCTATGTATTATTTTTAGGCTTACCATACGTCCCGATTTGACCGGGATTGTCCCAGTTTCAGACACGCGTCTCGGAGTACCGGCTGGTTTTAGATTTTGTCTCGGTTTGCGGGAGCACTGTATATTTATTATTCTGTGGGGCTGTGTCAGAAGCTGGTGACTCGAGCGAACGGCGGCGCCGTGCGCCGAGTTTCCTGTCCTGGCTGCAACTCTTCTTCTCGAACAAAAAAACTATAACGGCGCTTGTCGGTTCACAGTGATAAAAACTTTTTTTAAAGTCCCGACAGTAACTATTCATGCGCCACAAAACGGTAGATACCTAAAAATTCACATGTTTAGCCACACTGGAATGCAATTACTTATCTTGTACAAATAAACTTCTTAGAAATCATTTCCTGACTCACAGTGACATAAAACCTTTAACATGTTTCTACTGCAACTATTCGTGGTCTACAAAGAGCCACCAAAAAATCACGAGCATACCCACAATGGACAAAAACCATTTTCTTGTCCCGAATGCAGTTATACAAGTTCTCAAAAGGAAGATTTAAAATCCACAGTACGATTCACAGAAGAGAAAACCTTTTTCAAGTCCTAAATGAAACTGTTCTCGAAAAGGATATTCAAGAAGTCACTTCCTGACTCTTAGTGGAGAAAAACCTTTTTTATGTTCCGACTGTAACTATTCACGTATTACGAAAATAAATCTCAAAATCACATGTCTACCCAAAGTGGACAAAAACCATTTTCTTGTACCGAATGCAGTTATACAAGTTCTCAAAAGGAAGATTTAAAATCCACAGTACGATTCACAGAAGAGAAAACCTTTTTCGAGTCCTAAATGAAACTGTTCTCAAAAGGGATGTCTAAGAAGTCACTTGCTGACTCATAGTGGAGAAAAACCCTTTTCATATTCCGAGTGCAACTATTCATGTAGTATGAAGATAAATCCAAAAGTGACATGTTCTCCCACAGCCGTAAAAACCTTTTTCTTTTCACGAATGCAGTTTTCCAAGTTCTCGAAAGGGAAATTTGAAAATCCACCGCATTATTCACTGTGAAGAGAAACCTTTTTCGTGTCGCGGCTTCATGGTCTACAAAAGATGTAAAATATGTGACTTTTTAGATAACCCTTTGTAGAGCGTGAGAAGTTGCAGTCAAAACATGAAAAAAGTTTATCTCCACTGTGAATCAGCGAGCGCGTTCTTAAAAGTCCCTATTGAAAAAATAAATAGTTGCAGTCGAGACACGAAAAGGTTTTTGCCCACTGAGGGTTTACATGTTATATTTTGTGTTAAGATAATACGAAGCGACGTGAGCTCCATCTATATTGAATTGTGTGTACTTATAACTGTCAATTGTGTGTTGCGGCTCAAACTCTGAGCAATAAGATTGTCTACCGATATATTTGATTAATATAAATAAATTCATTGCTTTAAAGAACTGTTGTTATTCATAACCCTTCATTTTGGATGTCCCTTCCGACAACACAAATAGCGGCAATCGGGACATGAACAAGATTTTTTTCCCTGTGGGTTAATATGTGACGTTTTAATTGTTTATTTTGTAGAACAAGAATAGTTGCAGCCGGGACTCGAAATGGGAAAACGTGCGATTATTTAAGATATATTTATTTATTTTATTCATTTATTTGTTTATTTAGCACAGTAATATACATTTACATACATAATTTATCAAATTTTGACTGCCCAACTAGGAGTATGATCCCGTTTTAGGACAGTCAAATAATTATGGGTATGAACATGTGGATAAAAAGAGGAAATAAAAAGAAGAGAAAGAATATAAAATAAAATAATAAAAAATATAAAAAAGTTTAAAACATAGTAGCTAACTGTTATTTGTTTAGCATAGCAAAAGAAAAAGGAAGAGAGGAGAAAGAATAAAATAAAAATTAAATAACCAATTAAAACATAAAATAGTCGTGGATTGTTTAGCATAGTTGTTGATATGGTAATAATGATAAATAAAAATTTATTTACAAGCAAATGATTAAAATATAAGGTGGTAACTGGGGTTTGCATTTCATATTATAGTCCTACGACACATTTTGCAAAGTGAGAACTAGAAAGAGAACATAAACAATAAAGTAAAATAAAATAAACAATGAATGCTTGATTATTACTGTAGTTTGCTAAGCATAGTTATTAAAATAATAATAAAACAATAGGTAGGTATATATACTTATAACTGGTGTTTACATTGCATATTATAAGCCTACATACATATTTTGTATAAATATGAATAAAAAAGAGAAGAGATTTAATAAAATTAAAAAAAAACCATTAACATAAGATTACTGCATTCGGGACAAGAAAAAGGTTTTTGTCCGCTGTGGGTAAACATGTGAATGTTTAGATACCGTTTTGTAGCGCATTAATATATTCGCAGTTGGGAAATAAAAAAGGTTTTTCATTACGGTGAATCATAAGTGCCGTTTAAGTGATTTTTCGAGAAGAAAAATAGTTGCAGTCTCGAAAGGAAAAAAGTTTTTCTACACAGTGCGTAAACATGTGTATTTTAGTTTTCCCTTCGTAGTTCTTGAATACTTGCAATGGAAACATGAAAAAGGGTTTTCCCCACTATGAGTCATCAAGTGTTCCTTAGGGTTCCATGCCAAATCATAATGAAACCAACTAATCAACACCTTAGAAAGGTCATTAAAAGTTTAAAAAAAATATTTTTAAATAGCCGGTAACTCTTAACTAACTTAACCTATTAAACCAATTTTTAAATATTTTTTTTATCATCACTCTTATGACCTTTTTGAGTTGTTTATGAGTTGGTTTCATTATGAATTGTCTGGTCACCGTTCCTAAGATATCCCTTCTGAGAACACGATTAGTGCCAGTCGGGAAATGAAGAAGATTATTTACCTATGAGCTATGAGAATCGTACTGAGGATTTTTTATTCTCTCTTATGAGAACTTGTTTAACTGCATTCGAAACATGAAAAAGGTTTTACTCTTCTATTAAGCTTGTGAATCATAGTGGAGTAAAGTGTAGCTCCATAGGGAAACCTTAGAAAAATTGTTTTCCTCAGGGCTTTCTCAATGGATCTAATATAAAAAAGCTTTTGTTGTTTGACTTAAAAATAAAACAATTATCGAAGTAATTATATTTTGTATTTATTTAACAAAGATTGTTTTAAATTACAAGAATGCTGTAAGTGTAATTTTAAGTTAACAACCTTGCAAAGTATTCCTCGACAAATAGGCTTACCATAATTCTGAAGCTCTATACCGGGACGGGAAGCAGTGGCGGTCCGTCCTGTAGTTATTGTGCCAATTGTACTTTTCGCTGTTCTTCTTAACATTCTGTCATTTTTTTCATTAAAATCACTGCATGTAATGCCAAAATTTTATGTACAGTATAATAACGCTCGTTCGGTAGACTCCAGCATGCGGCCACGATCATCCGACCAAATATGATTCATTATTGAGAAAACACGCTCCAAAGGTGCTGAAGTCCCGGGTAGGCACAAACTATATTGTATTATTTTAATTAGATTAGGTGCATCAATGTGTTGCTCGTGAAATTTTTTGAATAATTGGACCCATTTGTCCACGTAATCAGTTTGGGTCGTCGTTAGACTCCATTTTTGAGAACTTGTATTACTGCATTCGGGACACGAAAATGGTTTTTGTCCACTGTGAGTAAACATGTGATTTTTAGATTTATCTTCGTAGTACATAAATAGTTGCAGTCGGAACATGAAAAAGGTTTTTGTCCACTATGAGTCAGCAAGTGACTTCTTAGATGTCCCTTTTGAGAACAATTTCATTTAGGATTTGAAAAAGGTTTTCTCTTCTGTGAATCGTACTGTGGATTTTTAAATCCTCCTTTCGAGAACTTGTATAACTGCATTCGGGACAAGAAAATGGTTTTGTCCACTGTGGGTAAACATGTGATTTTTAGATTTCTTTTCTTAGTACATGAATAGTTGCAGTCAGAACATGAAAAAGGTTTTTCTGCCCTATGAGTCCACAAGTGACTTCTTAAATATCCCACATTTGAAGCAAATAACTGGTTGTACTGAAACGAAGAAAAAACTAGATACATTACTGCCTACAGTCCTTAATTATAGCTACATTCAGAACAAATGATTTTCCTGCAATTCTGGCTGCACATTGTCTGCAACCAGAATTTTGTAACTGCACTTTGAACACCAGAATGATTTCCTTCAAAATAAACCACTAGATGAAACCAAAACTGGAATTTTTCATTGCATTCTGAGCCCAGATCTAGTTTTAATTTCGGTTGAATTTGCATGCGGGGAAATAAAACTACACTCAGATCTCGAAAATGGCTTTCCTCTATTTCTGACAGCACAAACACGCAACTAGAATTTAATAAATACACTTCCAATATGAGAAACGCATCAGCAAATGAAATCACACCTAATATGTTTTTTTGCGTTCTTAACACAGAACTGGTTTTAATTACAGGGTGAATCTCTACGCGTGGAATTCAAACTACATCCAGAACGTGAAATTGCTTTCCTCCAATACCGGCAGCACAAATGCAACTATAAACTGTAACTGCATTTCAAGCACGAGAATGGTTTCAAGATGAAACTTCACCTGGAATTTTTTCGTTGCATTCTGAACACAGAAATGGTTTTAATTTTAAGTGAGTTTGTTCGCGGGGAATTAAAACAACACTCAGAACATAAAAAATGGCTTTCCTCCAATTTTGACATCATAAAGTACCTACTTACGCAACTAGAATGTTATAAATAAACTACTAACACGAAAAAATGCGTCAAAAAATAAAACTACCCTTCAAATGTTTTCGATGCATTCTAAACACAGAACTGTTTACAACATTTCTTGTCTTAATTTCTGACTCCTGGTATGATTCTTGTCCTCTCGATTGTATAGTACCATCCGTAAGTGGTGTCATCATATAATTGGTTTGAGCATAACCACTGTCACCTAACAATACTTTGTTGTGAAATTTTCTCTGAAGAAAACTTCTTTTCAAGGCAGAATTGTCCCTTATATTAGAATCATGGGCAGATCTATGCCACCGTGCCACAACATCGAGGAATTGTAAATCAGCTGCAGCTTCACACTGCGTAATAATAGAAAAATACCCACCCTTTTCTATTCCTGAAAATCTCTGCCATACTTCCGCCAGGAGACAATAAGCGCACATGAGTGCCATCAATGGCGCCACATACTCGAGGAAATTTCGTTAGGTATTCTTTAAAATTCTGCTGCTATTCTCTGCCGCTTCTCAGAATTATTAGGCATCTTGATAATTTTTGTATACCTACAGAGAAGCGATGGCATGGGTAACAAGGTGTACTATGCGACAAGCTGTGGACTCGTCTACGCCAATTACGTCACCACAAGTAATTAATTGACTCCCCGTTGCATAAAATCTCAATGTGCATAATACTTGATTCATAGGTGTCACAGCAATGTTTTATTGGTGTTGAAATTTAACTGAGGTTCAATTTATTGCACTTATAATGATGACGTTTCTTTACTGAGACGAAATCTTCTTTGAAACTTTTTGGCACTGAGTGTATCAAATCAATTTGTTCTTGTGTTTACTTCTATCACTATAAACGGTATAGGTACTATAATTTCTTGGTCATCGTCAGAAAACAAATTCCAAATGTCCATCGTGAATATAAATTAATTACTTCTTAGATAGATTTTTGCAGTATCAGACAATCGGAAATCGAAGAGATAACCTATAAATTTTACATTGTCACTACGAAACTGACAGTTGCTAAACACATTTTACTCTGTTTAACAGACCTTTTTGGGTAGGTATTTAATTTTGACAGCTCTAATATCTACAAAATAAATGTTTTTCGATGAATTGGCGATTCGATGAATTGATCATTCGATGAATTGATTTTCGATGAATTGATTTTCGATGAATTCGTTTTCGATGAATTTGCTTTCGATGAATTGATTTTCGATGAACTCGTCGGTTACCATCCTCTAGCATTCGTAATTTCGTGTCTCTCCGTCATCTTCTTTTCGGGCCCGGTTGCAGACCCTTAAAAAGACCTACACATTTTACATAATGAAACATATATAGGTTTATTTAATTAAATTATTACATGGTTAAATAGTACATATTGCCTACGTAAGTACATAGAAAATCATTCGGTAATTTCGACTGAGATGTGAACGGTTCTTAAAACTAATGAGTGAATGAGTAAAAGTAATAACAAGAAAGAAAGTTTATGGGGAAATAAGAGAAATTTTGTTATCAACAATTATATGCTCACAGATTGAACACAACTGGCTATTAATAAAATTTTAATGAAAAATGAAGAGTAGATACTTGTTAAATAATATATATTCGCTAAGAAACTTAAAAAAATTGTTTTGGTTTAACATATTATCTGTGGCGAGCCAACTTACCTACCTGCGCTAATACGGAGTTTTCAAATTCCCTGTACATAGAACAGCAAGCAAAAACAAATGGTCCCGTTTATTTTATTACTATCAAGCTCCGGTATTCTGATATGATTGTTAATTTTACTGCTACATAAAAAATCTATGAACAGTTAAATCCAGTGTTTTCTACACACGTATTAAGGTATGGCTAAACCATACCACTAAATATCTATTAATTTTGACTCTTATTGATTACCGTGTGTTGCTCTCCATAGAAAAAAAAAATGGCCCTATATTTAATATTTAAACACCCGGGGTCTCAAAAGTTTCGTATGATCTGTAGCTATTCGAAAACGTAAAAATAAATGAAATTATTGTTCACTATTTCCCGCTAAAGTGGCCGGAAGTTTTAAAAGAAAATAGATTTCATGATTTGGAAAAAAATAAAATAAAGGGTTCATATTTTATATTTTGTACCAAACTTATTTTTCATTCCATAACTGCAGTACAAAGAACCAAAAAAAGATTTTTTTTAAACATATATGTGATGTCTTGGTTAAAAATTTTAAAGGAAAAATAACACTTTTTCTGGATGAAATCAGAATCCTTGTTGACTTACTTTGTAGCAGTGGCAACGTTTACGTCACATCACTAGTCCAAGTTGCACGTCACTAGTACACATCCACGTGACCTTGCCGGCAGACGCGGGGCTTGAGAACACAATTAACGAAAGAAGATTCAGGATTCAGTTCGGAAAGCGAGCAGGGGCGGACTTACCAACACTTGATGAGCGGCTTTGGGAAGCCGGTCACGGAACTCACACATGGAACAATGGGAGCATTCAACGATCCTTCATAATGTACCATGGTTTATCTATCAATTTAGCCTTTGTAGTTTTCCTAATTGTCTATAAAATTAGGATGGCGCCCGTAAGATCCTTTAACTACTTTTATTCACTTTAAAATAGAAATACGTGACATCAACTTATTTTTACAAATACCTTCTCTCTTCGAGATAAGGCGACCCTGTAGATTTAACTCTAAATAATTTAACAATATATTACAATATTATATAACACCTATGATTGTGATTGTAAATTAATAAATCTTGTTTTTCAAGTTGAGAGTTTTATTATGTCTCATGCTCTGGATATTATTACCTTTATTATTTACATGTAACTTGTAATCTAGCACCCCCCCTCTTTTGTATACGCCACAGTGGCGACCTAACGTGGTAAAACCTTTATGTTTTATAAGTTTTTACATTTTAGCATTACAACAGGGCTTATTATAGAAGACGTAGGTTATGTCACATTTTCGGGGTAGAAAATATTTTTGCTACATTGTTTTATGTGAGAGTTCCGTGGTCCCATCCGTTCCGTTTTGTGTTGGTAAGTATGCTTTCAATAATTTATTTTATTTATTACTTTTTTTCTTCCTGCTTGTTTCCAGATTGTAACTCAATTTTGTGTTGTGGGTAAATAATTTGTTACCGTTTTAGTTAAAGATCTCATCTTGCAACTTTTGTGTTCCCTGGACAATTTTCTAATTTGAAATTACTATCATTTTTAACTTCGTTCAATTCCTAAAGCTAACTGTAATTACTGATTGTCGTAATATAATATACTTATACATTATAGTGGGTGACATGCAACATCGGCCGCAGTATTATTTTTATAAATTGATAACGGCGGAATCCAATATACCTACTGCCTGATACACTGTAAACTAATGGAACATTATATTGCTACAAGAAATTGTAAGTTATTTTCATATTAAATTTTTCTCTTGTTTAATTACCATTGTGTTAATTCATTTGCGATTGTTTTCTAACTTTTGGGGTTTTAATTTTATTGCAATCATCTTGGGATTAAATTTGCTTTTGAATGTTATGCTACTCAATAATTTTATATTGAGAGACGGGGGGACTAAGTCACTTTTATTTTTCTTATAGATTTTGAGCACGGATTTTAAGTTGGATTGATTTAATTATTTAATGAGAATGGTATTTCTTTCTTGATGTTATTGTGCAAAATTTCTCAAAATTGTGTTTTAAAAATTAATTTTTTTTTTTTACCTTCTTGATAAACAATTGTTACAATTTCATGGGTATTTGTTATATTGGATTTTAAAATGTTGTCGTCTACACGTGATTTTGCGTGCGAGTGATTATGCTCAGTACTATTATTAACATTTAATGTTACGGCTATTTTGTTGGCTTTCTTTCTTCCGTATTTACAAATATAATAAAAAAAAATTAGTTTGCGGCGTATTATTGTGCCATGAATGTTGAAATTTACAATTTGTTTTTGCAGTAATAACTCTATTTTAATAAATCAAACAATTTATTTTTTTTGTAATGCGACACCATTATCTTCTTCGATTTTGGAATATTTTTTCATGCCTTCATTTATTATCCGGTAACTTCAGATTATTGTTATATTTTTTGTCCACGCGATCCAATATTTAATTTGTTGCAGTAATTCCTGAATACCTGCTTTGATTTTTTTTTGGTTTTTGAAATGAAATTTAATTTAAAAAAAAAATCTTAATTCATTATTCATTAATACATTAATTTATATAAGTTTCTATGTCAACTTCTATTCATAATTTTATTTCAGGATTGGGAGATTTATAAATTATTTTCTGGGGTTTTTGCTTCACGGTCATTAAATTTCTATTTTACGCGAATTAAGTTTCAAAATTATTGGAACGGGTTTCTATTGCTGCAATATACATTTAAAAATTTAATTCCGGCTAATAATTGTAATTACTACCTGACGATATTTCGTACTTTATCAAATTATTGTGATTAATGTTACAGAACTTTAGGTAAAATTTTATTTCAACGGAGTTCTAGAATATTTTTTTCTAGATTACTATTTTTCATATTTTCCAAATTACATTTAAACTTTATATACCACTCAAGTTTATTAAAAATTTTACGGACATCTTTTGTAAACTTCAAATGGACTCTTACAACTTCGGTTAATATTCTGATAGAAATATATATTTTTTAAATATATTTTAATATTTTTTGAAAAAAAAAACATGGGAATCTTTTTCTTACTTCTTTACATTCAGTTTTGGGATAATCCTCGTTTGTTTAAGTATAGTAATTCTTTATAAAATGTGATTACAGTTGGTGCTATGTTTGCTGTGGTTCCAACATACTTATTTGCATGAGTAAGCAACATGCGGATTTGGATGTTCAACTCTCAGGCTGGTTTCCGGTTGTACGCGGATAATTGGTTTGATTTATTTTTATATAATAGCAATATGGACATGTTGAAATGAAATGTTGATATTTCTCATTGTTCTTTTTTGTTATTTTTTGTTGTGATACACAAAATAATTGTATGTTATTTTGAAGTTTCAGTTTTTAAGTTTTTTATTTTTTCCATAATGTAACTTTATATACGCAATATGGACATGTTGAAATGAAATGATGATATTTCTCATTGTTCTTTTTTGTTGTGATACATAAAATAATTGTATGTTATTTATAAGTTTAAAACTATTATTATGTAATGATATTATTTTTCTTACTTTTGTACTCTATTATATGTTTATTTATAAAAGGCAGTATTGCCGTTTATGTATTTAAAATAAAATAATTTCATTGTTCCTGGCTGTATTGATGTTATCGACGTTTCACACAACCCCCTTGATAATTTCAATAGCTTCATTAGGCATAATATTTTATAGGAATATTCATTCTTATTTGATGGATTCTACATATACGCTTATTTAAGTTCATTATCCCTGAGTGAACTGTTAGTGATCGTTTGTGTAGCCTGACATCATATTTCATTCTAGTTTAGTCTTGAGGGGTTAAATTTTGGGGTTATTTGATAAATTTTGTTGCAGTTGTGATTAGGTTGTTCTAAGTTCTCTGATGGCTATTCAATCACAGATCAGTTGAATATGCTGTTCATTTTTCTTTCACTGCTTAATCGTAAAACAGTAATTTTAAATTCAGGATAATTTTTCTTTAATAATCTGATGGCGTTTCATTTACAAAGCGCATTGCATTTGAAACTGCATAATTATTTTATTATGAATATTTATCAGAACGAAATTTCGCTTCTGGGTTATTGTTTGAAGAGGAATTATTTTTTAAGCTTATGGAGATTTTAGTTAACGTTTGGGGTTATACATCTAAGTTATAGCGCTTACTTTGGGTTATCTTCTTAATTACTGCGGGAATTTAAATGCTATGCTAATTTAATTTAAGTGTCAAATTTAATTTATTTTATTCAGTAATTAAAAAAAAAAAAAAATTATCCCACCTAAGTTTCAAAAAAAAAATAGATGTCGTTAATTGGGTTTAAATTTAGCTGGAATGGAAAGAAATTTTCCTTTCTACGCTACCTTGCGTAATTATCATTTTATTATAGAATGACTCCTTGAAAGGGTTTTTAAGTTCATACAAGAAATGTTTGGTTAAGATCTTTTATATTTAAATTGAATTTCGCGGGTCATTCATGGCTTTGTTATAACTTACCTACTTTAGGGATTTTTAAAGGTTATACAGAACTTTGTTTGAGCAGCAAGTTTTATTTATTTCTAACATAGGAAAATTATCATTACTTTCTTCCTTCGTTCCATATTAACATGAGTGGTTGAATTATCCATAATTTACAAAATATATATAATAATTTAATAATAATTTAATGAATAATAATTTCGATTTAAATTAATTATTCATTATTTAAGACAAACCTTTACAAAAGTATTATTTCGGTTCACAGCTGTCGTTTGGTGGTACATACCTTAGGGGATTTTTATTGTCAATCGAATAGCAGTTGGTTTCGTTATTCTACAAGTACATACGTAAATTTATAATGCTTTGTGATTCATTGCAATTAAAATTATTATTATTTTATACACAGTTCTCGGTTCTCGGTATATTCGCTAATGACTGTATTATTATTACATATAAGTACATCAATACGTCGCCGTCGGTTATTTACTTTCATTTGAAATAATAATCATGATTCATGGTTGGTTTGAGACTATGCGTACATTAAATAATAATTTATTTTATCAATTTGTGTTTACTTGTTATAATATACTCTGTTGTTATGAAATACATAATTTTCGTTACAACTGATGACATACCTAACTTAGTTTTTTTTAAATAATATTTTCTTACCACAAATCAAATACCTACTTACCGGTGAATTGATTTACACACAAATCTTTCGTCATACAAATTTATTTTACGTAACATTACAGATGCTATTAAGTTTGCTTAAAGTGAACATATTTAACTATTTAATATTTTCTGCGGCAACTTAAGTTTGCTATACTTGACTTTTATCAACTTTTTCGTTGGATTCATATGGAAGTTTTATACAGCTTAGTTGTTTGCTTAAGTTTAAAAACAAAAAACAAATAACAAATTTTTTTTTTCGGGAACACAAATTTTCTTTTCCTTATTGCAAGTGTACTTTCAACTGTTTCATGTTGTCTTTTCAATGGAGATTTATACAACTATGAGTTGTTTTAATGTTTTGGTTGTTTCCAATCAGTAAGGAAGCTGACATCGATGTTTGATACATCTGATACTTCGTGGAGATTAATTTTCGGATTTAATCTTCAATTTTTTTTATAACGGTTTCAGATTGTTTACTATCCCTTTTATATACGTAAAATAAGGAGCATTTCTCTTTTCCGGTTAAGAGAGATGTGAATTTTTTATAAGAGCATACATTCGATGTTCATATATGAATACGAATATGAACCTCGAATGGATGTTTTGTGCTGTCTTGTTTTGTCTTGTCGGTTTTGTAATTTGTCCATAGGGTATTCGCGGCTTATTTTTTCGGATTTTAACTTTTAGGCCTCGTCTTTAATCATGGTGGAAATTATTTCAATATTTTTTTATTCTTATCTTGCAGCGGGACGATATTAATGCGTGAAATGTTAGTTTTCTAATCCTCTGAGTACGTTAGTTAGTTGTTTTCGTGTTCCATGCTTTAGTTTTAGGGCCTCTGAGTTCGCAGCACAATTCTTTTGGGAATTGATCGTAAGAGTTTAGATTTAGGTAGCTTATCCTAGTCTTTCTCAACCGCAGGAAGAGAGAGGAACCCTTGGCGTAGATGTATTTCCTATGATGAGGGTAGGTCTCTTGTCCTCCGCAAATAAGATATGTATTTTGAAATACATAACGTTATGTTATGTGTGGGTATTTTCCTTTTTTTCCACCTCAATATGAGGTTTTATAATGGATATGGTGAGAAAAATCATATTGTTGAAGCTTTACGACGAGTTACGTTTTGGATAATTTTCAATTCACTGTTCATATTTTATAGGAAGTAATTCCGTTATCTCTAGATAGAGGATTTGTGTGGAATATTGAACATTTTCGGGTTTCGATTTTAATTAACGTGGATATGTCGGGATAAAAGTTTTCAGCAGTCGTTGGGTTTATTTTGTTCTGATAATTTTGATTTAAAAGTTAATCGGGGGATATACATTTTTTTCTCCTTTAATTATATACCGTTTGGTCTGTTTGTATACAACAATTTATACGTCATGAACAAGTACGTTCAATCGGGTTATTATCAGAACAATTTTTATGTTTGATGTTTTCGTGTTCACCTACTTAAGCACTTGTCCTATTTTAGGATAATTGCTTGACAAGATAATTTTAAAAAAAATATACATATATATAAAAATATTAAAATAATAATATAACTTTCTTCGTCCTTCAGGAAGATTTTTTTTTCTTTCTTTGTTTTGAACTTAAATCATCTTATTATATACCTTTGGTATTATATTCACAATTTTCATTTTCTCTAAATAATAAATCTTCAGTGGTTAATAAAATTCAATAATAATGAATGACAGTTTTCAATTTATTTTGAACATACCTATTTAAATTTTGGGTATGATAAAATTTTGAATTTAATTTAAATTTGGTTTATTGTATTTGTGCATATTCTCGGGTGTTGCCATATATCGGTTAGGTAATTCAATTTTAATATTCTTTCTTTGCGAAAAGGTTTCGCGTATTTGGGGCTTATTTTAGAATCTTTCCTGAATTTTATACCATATTTTCTATTTGGTTAACATATTTCAACTTTTTATAGGTTTATACAACTTATGTATTAACTTTAATTTTGATGTTAATGGCCTTTTCAATTGCGTGCTTGCATTTCACATCTGTTGAGGTCAAATGTTTAGTGTTTCTTTTATAGGTAACCCTTTTCGGATTTGTTTCTTTAATAGAACTCTAATAATTTGAACTATAAATTAGCAATGTTTCTTGTGTAATTCTTTCCTTGCGGATAAACCATAGAGGTAGGCAGTTTTAGCTGCAGAGAACTTCAAAGAAGTTTGGACTGCGTCAAGTTGAATTTCTACAACTGCATGGAGCATCACTTATTATATCAAACTACTTATAGTTGTCTTGATTAGACAGAAGTTATAACTCAACCCAGTAGCGCAGCGAGGGGGGGGCGGAGGGGGCGGACCGCCCCGGGTGCCACCCGAGGAGGGGGTGACACTCGAACGTAGAGAAAGTGCAAAATTGCCGTAAAAAATATTTTACACGTTAACACTGACTGTTATTTTGCTCCATGGCTTGGTTGGTCGGGGATTTCCGAAAAATGTTTTTTTTTGTTCCTAGCTCAGTCGGGGATTTCCCTGAAATATTCCTTGTGTCATTCTAATTTCGTTCGTATATTGTGAATTGTGACTCGTTAAGTGAATTTTTATCTATGGACTGACGTGAATTAGTGAAGAAGTTATTATTGTGTTAGCGTGTTTATTATTAGTGCTGAAAGACCAGTTTGAAAAACAAGGTAGGTAGGTGTGAATTTTAAGATACCGTTTTGTAGCGCATGAATAGTTACATTCGGGACAAGAAAAAGGTTTTTCATCACTGTGAGTTAGCAAGTTCCGTTTTACTTATTTTTTTCGAGAATTAGAATAGTTGCAGTCAGGACAAGAAATAGGTTTTTTTCCACTGTCGGTAAACGTGTGATTTTTAGATTTCTCTTCATAATACATGAAAAGTTGCAGTTGGAACATGAAAAAGGTTTTTCTCCGCACTGAGTCAGCAACTGACTTCTTATGTATCCCTTTTGAGAACACGAATAGTTACAATCAGGACATGAAAAAGGTTTTTCTCTTCTGTGAATCGTACTGCGGATTTTTAAATCTTCCCTTTGAAAACTTGTGTTACTGCAGTCGGGACATGAAAAAGGTTTTGGTCCAGTATGGGTAAGCATGTGAATTTTTAGATACCGTTTTGTAGCGCATGAATAGTTACAGTCGGGACAAGTAAAAGGTTTTTCATCACTGTGAGTTAGCAAATGCCGTTTTAGTTATTTTTTTCGAGAATAAGAATAGTTGCAGGTTGCAGTCAGGACATGAAATAGGTTTTTTCCACTGTCGGTTAGCGTGAGATTTTTAGATTTCTCTTCATAGTACATGAATAGTTGCAGTAGAAACATGAAAAAGGTTTTTCTCCACACTGAGTCAGCAACTGACTACATTTGTATCCAATTTGAGAACACGAATAGTTACAATCAGGACATGAAAAAGGTTTTTCTCTTCTGTGAATCATACTGTGGACTTTTAAATCTTCGTTTTGAGGACTTGTATAACTGCATTCAGATCATGAAAAAGGTTTTACTCCACTCTGAGTAAGCTTATGAATCATAGTGGAGTAAAGTGTTGCTCCATATGGAAACCTTTGTAAAATTACTTTCTTCAGGGCCTCCTCAGCGTAGCTAATGTAAAACGAAATATATGTTGTAAAACCATGTAGGTGTATTAAAGGTAACACAGTTTTAAATTGTGGAGATCCGGAAGGAATGAAAGGCCCATAAAGATAACAATATTTTCCCAAATTGTTTATGAATTACAATTTAAAACAATAATATAAACAATATACGCATGTACCTATTGCGAGTTTGAAATCTATTGTTTTATTTTTACCGCAAACGCGATTAAAACAAGAAAAAGGTATTTAAGCGACTTTCCAGTACTTTGCGCAATTTTATTGAGACTTTTAGGTAAAAATAGTCACTTGGGTGTTACGTAAAGTTGAGGGGGAGGGAGGTGCAGAAAAATGTTACGGCGCGTTGCATGGGGGGAGAGAGGGTCAAAATTTTTCAAAAATTGCGTTACGTTATTGTTCATGCACGGGGCATGGGGATGAGAGTAACCTTGCGGCTACTCTTGCTAAGACGCTTAAGGATTTCGCTTAGTTATGCCCAACCACCAAACAAGAAAGGTATATCACAATTAAGTGGTACTCACGATTGTTCTTCTAGCTTGGTGACAGTCATAGATGTCCTTGAGCGCTCGATATTGTTCTATTTGATAAATAAACGATAGAAACCTGAGTCACATTAAGTTCACATAAAGTATACGATGAAAACGATAAGGTTTACACTTTATGTAACGATTGATGGATAACACTTCGGCGTGGTGCGAAAATGTCACGATACGGTCGGGGGTTAGCAACGGACTCACTCGTTGACGATAAAGCGCTTGTCACTTGTTTACCGTGTAGTTATGCACCCTTATTGTGCGGAATTCCAAAGTATGACTTCCTCCCGATCTCGTATGACAATCGGAGCACAAAACGAATGAAATCCAACGGCGTTATGAAACATTCCGCCCACCAAAATACAGCAAATTGTATTTTAAAGAAAAGTTAAACGTTAAGCGAAACGCAGAATGCCATGAAACGTAACGTAGATGAAAAGAAGACGAAGCAAAAGAAACTAGTTTTAAACGATAACTAGATGTAGATAAACTAGACGAATAGAAACTAAATGATACGATTAACATAGACGTAAAAAGAATAAAACGAATCACAAAACGATGATGATTAGTCACATTGCCTAGGCAATGGACACGATTAGGTGAATGGTCTTGTAAGAGAAGATCCATTCAAAATACGAAACGTAGAGATAAGCACATGATTTTTAATTATGATTCTAATCACCTTATCCGTAGAGAATGATGTCCAATGTTTGGGTAAAGATAGAATACGAATTTTGAAATGATTAAGTATTAAATCCGAACGACGAGAGGCTTTGTTATGAAAGTTGTGTACGAATAGATAACAAGAACCGATAAAGCGTTGGAGTTTCCGAAAACGATATAATTTTTTTTAATAAAAGTCCAGCAGAATATCATCATGTTGGACTAATGACGATTGAACTCGTTCCTCAGAGTGGAGTTCAGTTTTGTTAACATGGCCATCTAAGATGGGCCAAGAGTCGTTTGGCTTGACAAATCCGGAGGTCTCCGCCCACCATAATACGTTACGGATAAGAACGGCCTGAGAATGGCCACGTGAAGCGATATCCGATGGATTATCAACCGATGATGCTTGACGCCGATGATTAGATGCGATACTGTCAAGAGCGATAATTGGTCGGTGTAACGATTCCCGTGACGAGTTTCATCGGGTGAAGCATCCGGTGGCCTCCACTTCCATCCCAATACCCCGAGAGTAAAAGAATGATCAACATTCTTGAAGATTACATCAGTGAGATAGTAGTCCGACGGTAGAAAGGCGCGAAGTTTCGGTTTGCTACAATCCCACTTATGCAGTTCAAGTTGACCTCGTTTGGTATGTTCGATGACTTCGGATTGCGTTAGTTGAACTTGTTCCAGACTGGAACAGCCGATGACGATAGAATCGATATTTGAGTCCGAAGTGATCGCGTGACGTGTGAGTGATAATAAGTGACCTTTCTTTTCTGTCAACGATCTGACAATACGATAGGACAGAATAAAGGCAGAGATATCAGAAGTCACAGGGTGTAATGGGTAATCCGGGGTAGATTCCGATAGTTGATTACGCCAAAATATTCTTTGGAACGCGCGATTTGGCTCTTGAAGAAATATTTGGCGATACATTTGCCGTACCTCAGCAATGAACACCACAGATGGTGAACGAAAGTTTTGCAGAAGTTCAGCAATGTTCGTTTGGAGCTTGTGAACGATAAGGAAGGCATCATTTGACGATGATTCATTCACCTCCGTCACCGAGGCATCGAAGACAATTCGCAAATTAGTGGTAACGGTGCCCGGACGAAGAATGCAATGACGAAGTATGTGATGCATTTCCTTGAGTAAATCTTTTCCAGGAGCACGTGTCATGTGACCACTGTGCAAGTAGTCAGTCATGAAAGCGAAGTACGGTTCACGTAAACTGAGCTTTAATGTCTGTTTACGTTCGAGTGAAAGGATGATGCGCGAAAAGACTTCGCGCGAACCTCGGGAAGCGATATCCTTATCCTTTTCACCAAAAGGTAAGGCTACGATGAATTGTCCCGAAGGGTCACGTGAGTGATTAGTGTGATGGACCTGCTCATCACGTTGTTCTTCAGGGGTGAGATGTGAAGACTGAGGGAATGTGTCCAACTCCCTCAGTTTCTTGACCTTTTCAGGAAGACGGTACTGGTTGGTTTCGATAAATTGATTAGAAAAGTCACGTGAGCGATAAATGCGATACACTTGGTCACGACGTTGTTTAGTGGGCTGTGAAGACTGAGGAAATATGTCCAACTCCCTCAGTCTCTTGACTTCTTCTGGAAGACGATACTGGTTGGTTTCGATGAAGGAGTTTGTTTGACGATCGGTAGCAAAACCAACCGGATCCAGAGGAAGCCAACCGAATGGTGAATTTATAGCTGAATGCTGGAGAAGATTACCCGCTAATTGGGGTCTCAAAAGCGATGGCAAGATCTCAACATCTCGAAGTAGGTCAGTCGCTCTTGTGTCAGTTGTCAGTATGTGACAGTCAGAGTCGGCATGAAGTATGTCTTGGAACAGATTACAAGATAACTGGTCGAATTGAATCGTTGGCGATGGAAGTAACTTCGTGTTGAAGGTAGTTTGTCCCTTAACATCGACATCGAAATTAGTGACGCCTGACGCGGTTGTGGAAGATTGGCCTAAGCCACGGATTTTCTGAGAGCTGACTGGACGCTCGGCAGTGCGATTGGATATGAAGTGTGTTTGACTGTCTGAATCGGTCAACCCACGAAACGTTTGAAAACTGCCGGAGGGATCACGATTGCTAATATGAGCAGTAGGCAAACGTACGATGGATCTGTCACCGAAGTTAGCGAGGAAAAGAACTGGAGGATCTGAAATAGAAGCTCCTTGAATGGCAAACGTGGTGGGTCGTTGGTACTCCTCTTCAGCAGAAATGTTGTCTTCCCTATGAAGAAGAGTGTGGTGCTTACGATGACATTTCTGACAATCAAACACAGATTTGCAATTCGTGAGAGAATGAGAAGGCGTGAGACAATTCAGGCACCAACGGTGTACCTTGGCGAATTGAGCACGTTCCTGAACCGATTTGAGTGCAAATGATTTGCACTTAGCGATATGGTGAGTACCCTTGCAAAACGCGCACTTTGAAGTGAACGCAGTCAAGGACCCTTTGATTTCAGGTTTTGCCTTATTCATGTCACAAGTAAACGATGACGTTTGTTTTATGACAGCTTGATCATGAAATGTTGAAAAGTTTTGGTTTGGTAAGATAATGTTCGCGGGCTCCGATTCGAAAGATTGATTCGTTAATTCCTTGTGAATTACGACGATTTTGAAATAAACATTATCAAAAGCTTCGCGAACTTGATTTTCAATGTCCTTGTTTGCCTCATCTAAAGCTAAGATATCAGCGTGAACGGTTTCAAAATCATTAACAATTTTTTGCAACTTCGTATAATACGCTAAAAATAGTGGGTAATTGGTTGCATCTTGCAAAACGCTTTGACTGACCTCATACACTTTATTTATCCTGCTAATTGCTACGTTCCGTATACGACGCATGCCTTGTAAAGTTCTAGCCATTTTTTAAATAAACAAATGTACTAACGAAATAATCAAGAAAACGTTATGAATTAAAAAGTAGAATTCGATATAATTTAAATACCCGGTAGGTCGTCAATAATTAAGAACTAGTAACCTAATTCTACGATTCACTGTTTGAAATTCGTTCTTTGAAATGACATTTCAATTTTCGTAACATTTCATAGCATTCTTTCATTTTGTCAAAGAAAGAAATTTATTATGAGAATTTATTATCTAAAGGTTCCCTGGTTTCGGCACCAATATGTTCATGCACGGGGCATGGGGATGAGAGTAACCTTGCGGCTACTCTTGCTAAGACGCTTAAGGATTTCGCTGAGTTATGCCCAACCACCAAACAAGAAAGGTATATCACAATTAAGTGGTATTCACGATTGTTCTTCTAGCTTGGTGACAGTCATAGATGTCTTTGAGCGCTCGATATTGTTCTATTTGATAAATAAACGATAGAAATCTGAGTCACATTAAGTTCACATAAAGTATACGATGAAAACGATAAGGTTTAC
Organism: Limnephilus marmoratus; assembly: GCA_917880885.1. Taxonomy (NCBI): domain Eukaryota; kingdom Metazoa; phylum Arthropoda; class Insecta; order Trichoptera; family Limnephilidae; genus Limnephilus; species Limnephilus marmoratus. The sequence continues at coordinate 48,289,123 of OU862907.1, read as the reverse complement.
ACTTTATGTAACGATATGATGGATAACACTTCGGCGTGGTGCGAAAATGTCACGATACGGTCGGGGGTTAGCAACGGACTCACTCGTTGACGATAAAGCGCTTGTCACTTGTTTACCGTGTAGTTATGCACCCTTATTATGCGGAATTCCAAAGTATGAATTCCTCCCGATCTCGTATGACAATCGGAGCACAAAACGAATGAAATCCAACGGCGTTATGAAACATTTATACTTGAACGCCCCTTTACTATTTCACGATTGAAATTTTATCGTTACACTCTGAACACAAAACTGGTTTTAACCTAAGTATTGGTTATTATGTTTTCATGCCAGCAAATGATTTTCTTAAGATTTTTGCAGCATATTAGAATTGAAAACTCCACACGGAACTGTGTTATTTGTAGCTGTATGGCTCGGTCGGTCAGCATTCCTCAAAAATTCTGTTATTTTATTTTCGTTCCTAGCTCTTACTATTGATTTATTGGGGATTCCCCTGAAGTATTCCTCGCTTTTCCCCTGTGTCATTCTCATTTCTTACGTACATTGCGATTGACGGGAACTCGCGAAGGAAATTATCACCTATCGATTGTGGAAAAAGCTGTTCTTCTGTTAGTGTTTTTTAAAGTGTTTTAATTTTGAGAATAACAATTTTTTTTACATATTTGACTAGCTAGAAATGTTTTTTATATTTTAGGAAGTCAAAATTTGTGTTTTGAATTTCTCAAAAAATAATTAATGGGGGGGGGGGGGTGACACCGCGTTTTCCGCCCCGGGTGCCACCCATGCTAGCTACGTCACTGACCAGGACACATTTTTTTAGCCATTTTCTTATTTCATTTTTTGAAAGATGCACTTGTTAAAAATGCTCTCACCTTTTTTTTAAAGAATTTCGAAAAGTTGACGGATATACAACAATTTATGTGTTAATTTTCATCCTAAATCTCAAAAAAAAATCCCTACGTGGGATATATCAGATAGATAGACATAGACAGATCCGGATTAAACATGTTGGGGCCCCTCCGCAATGCACGTCTCGGGACCATAGGGACCCCTAGCCGATGCGTGCCCCCTAGGCAGTGGCCTAAACTGCCTCGTGGACAATACGGCCCTGCCAGGACCCCTAGGCAAAGCATGTCTCGGGGCCCCTTTACCCTAGGGGCCCCTACCCGATGCGAGGCCCCAAGGCAGTTGCTTACACGTCTTATAGATAATACGGCCCTGGCTACAGTGAATGGATTTTCAAAGGCAGTGCCCTATACTGCCTTATGGACAATACGGCCCTGCCAGGACCGGCTTATAAATTTTGGGCCCCTTTACCCTAGGGGCCCCTACCCGATGCGGGGCACCTAGACAGTTGCCTACACGTCTTATGTAAGCAACTGCCTGTAGATACTACGGTCTTAGCTATAGTGACTGGATTTTCGAAGGCAGTGGCCTACACTGCCTGGCAGGGCCGGCTTAAACATGTCGGGATCCTAGGCAATGCATGTATCGGGGCCCCTTTACCATAGCCTCTAGGCAGTGGCCTACACGTGCATAATACGGCCCTGCCAGGGTGAGCTTAAACATATCGGGGCCCCTAGGCAATGCACGTCTCCAGGGCCCCCTTCCCCTAGGGGCTCCTACCCAATGCGGGGCACCTGGGCAGTTGCCTTCAGGTATTATAGATAACACGGCCCTGGCTATAGTTACTGCATTTTCAAAGGCAATGGCCTATACTGCCTTATGGATTATACGGCCCTGCCAGGGCTGGCTTAAACATGTCGGGGCCTATAGGCAATGCACGTCTCAGGGCTCCTTTACCCTAGGGGGCCCTTTCTGATGCGGGGCCCATAGACAGTGGCCTACAATGCCTTATGGACAATCGGGCCGGCTTAAACATGTCGGGGCCCCTAGGCAATGCTCATCTCGGGGCCCCTTTACCCTAGGGGACCCTACCCAAGGAGGGCTTTTTATAATATGTTGTCAACAAGGTTGTAAAAAAATTGAGGGGGCCCTTTCTAAAAAAATCCCTATGTGGTGCCATAGTGACTTGATTTTCTAACAGTTTAAGACTTGGTGCATGCAAATCGGATGTATAGTTTTTCTAATATGTTGACAAAACGCGTTCAAAGTTTTGCTGAAAGATAATTCAACACACACGGCTTAATATAAAATGGTGTATCTCCGTGAATTTTTCGAATTTCCTAAAAATATTTTATTAACAAATGCATCTTTTATAAAAAGGAAAATAAATAAAAGTAAATAAATTTAACAGTGCCCTGGTGCCTTAAAACCTTGTTTAGGTGTTGATCAAGGGAACACGGAGGTGTTTGGAGGCCCCCCAGGACCAGAGGCCCGTGTGAACTTGTAAAATTTCATCAACTTTTACTACGGGGGGGGGCTCATTCGCTTTGCCGCCCCGGGCCTCTGACGGGCTTAGTCCGCCACTGAATAACACATAAGACAATTGATAATAACACAAAAACTAAGGTATCCTAACAGACCTAACGTCAAATTAATTTACGGACGAATGCTGAATGGTGATGTCCTGGTCCTGGTACTGGTTCTGATCCTGGTCATCTTGTAGATACTCCACTGACCAGCTCTCTTCACCTTCACCGTCAGACTCCCATTTGACATCGGAAATGTCTCCTTCCAGTGCAATTGTTATTTCTTCATATGACAAACCTCTAACAGCCATCTATAAAAATGATAACAATAAGTTATATATAGTCTACCGGAAAACATTAAAATAAATTAATACAGCTTGAAAGAATCAAATTAAAATACGTAAAACAATACAAAAGGCCAAAACAAGATCTCCATAAAAAACATCCACCAATGCGCCATCACAGGATCATGAACGTTTTTAGCGAAAACAAAATGAAAAAGCAATCAGATATAATATATGTATACAGTATAATAATTATTTTCAACAGAAAAATGTTATCTACTACCTTTAATGTTATGCAGAAAACCAAACCGTTCTGTCAAAGACGCCATTCGAATTCGAAATATTTTGTGTTTACAGTATGCGATTTGTTATATACCTTATAAAACATATCTTTCACAAGCGATACGCAAAATACGGGGCTGTTTGTTTCATAAAATCAAGAGATATTAATTTTCATGCATCAAATAACCTGACGACCTCCGTAGTCCAGTGGGTAAGACTCTTGACTCACAATCCGGAGATTGCGGGTTCGAACCCGGCATGCGCAAATAAATTTTATTTGATTAATTTGTTATTTCACAATTAATTCATTTAAAATAATATATAGTATATTTGCGGCATGTTACAGAGTGGAAGATACTATCAGTATCGCCCTGGTGTAAGACCACCATTCAGAATTGAAACGTTGCTTGAAAATGGCTTTAGCCGTGTTTGGTGACCAGATCTGAATAGCCAGGTACTTCCCAAACCTCCTATTCCCCACCTCCTTCCCCTCCTCACTACCTTCAGCCTCACAACATACCTCATTTGGGGATGCCATAGTCTCACTGGCTCCAGACGGGAGCAGTTGAGATTCTTGTGCACTGTAAAAAAAAATCCTTTTCTTCAAGGTCTTGTGATATATTTAGAAAATCAAAATCAAAACACATTGAAGCTGTATGCATCAAATGTTCTCGGAAATAAAAAAATAAAAAGAAAAGTTCAAGAGTCCACCAATTTTTCTAATTGAGAAGGCACAAGTCGTTGCAGCAAGTTTTTGTACAATAAAAATAAATCCTCAAATAAGAAGTGTGTGAGTGCTCCGTGTATACGATGTAATAAATTTTTTTTAAAATATACGGAAACACAAAACCCCCAAAAATACCCCTAAACATATTAAACCAGTAAAAAATGCCATCTCACTTATTTTACGCCGAAGTTGGCCCTGAGCGAGAGATGGCTTAAATCAAAATCACAAACCTATCTTTACAGCTCCATCTATGAAACTTTATCTATGAGTTTTCAGCACTGCTACGTCACGGACCACGGTTGAAAAATTTGAACGAAGTTAATCGCCCCTGAATCAGGGTATCATCAAATAGAGAGGGTGTTGGAATATTTGATGCTGGCAACACTGATAGTTACGGAACAATCTTCTTTTGTTATTTTCTTCTGTTTGAAATTGAGTCAACTAGTGTATTGTTTACCTGACAACAAAATACTTCTGTACCTTGCAATTGAGTCTATTTAATTACAAACTAACATAAGTAACATAAACCTAAAGGCCAGGCAAGGAAATCTTTATAATTATCTATGACTTCATTATTGTCTATGTATAACCTAAATATTATATTGACACGTGCTTTCTTCTTCGTCAGTCGTTTCTTCCTGTTTCCAATGTTTAATCCGCGCAGTTAAATTTATCATCCCATACTCTAATAGTTATTGGTAAGTACTAATCGTGTATGATCGTGTGAGAAGTGAGAAATGTGGATATCCGCAAAGAATGTAAGGCTGATGTAAGCATAATGAGTAAGATTAAAAAACAAACTAGACTAAATCACACACTTAACACTCCTCGATGCAACACTAACTCTAAACAAAACACATTCATTAACCGCGCTTCACACTTTTTTAACAATTCATACAATGAATTCGACTTATTCAACACAGCACCCCAAATTCTAAAAAAATAAACAATAAATAACTTCTAAACATATGCAAACTATTATACTTCTATACAAATAACTTATTCACTCCGAGAATAGATCCGTCCCCTTCCCCTCCCGCCCACCATCCCATCCCAATAAGCTATTATAACTATTATAACTTTTATTACTTTTATTACTTTTTAATCTCTCTAATTAATACACACCAGTGAAAACCTATTATTGGTTCAATAACATATACATATGTAAATACACCTAAGTAAATAATGTAACTGTTGGTTTTCCAAATAAAATAAAATAAAATAAAAATAAAGGGATCCTTAGATGGTTTGGGCATGTAGAGCGAATGGACGAAGATAGTAGTGTAAGAAGAATATATGACGCAAATGTGAATGGTAGAAGAAGTCGGTGACGACCGAGGATGACATGGCACGATCAAGTGAATCAGATATTTGAGTCGGGTCATGTCAAAAGTCAGAATAATAGAAGATTATGTATGAGACGATCTATGAATGTGAGTGAGGCAAAGAGTGTGTGCCAAGACCGAGTTGGTTGGCGGTCCGTCCTCTCTGCCTACCCCTACTTGATGGTTAGTTTCTTGGTTCCCAATGCTAATATTAATCACGCTTTTCGTTTGGTAGCGGCTGACAGCCAAACTGATCGACATTTGTTCTTTCATTTGAGCTAAGATAGGCTCACATGCACAAATGCGCTGTGTTTAACGCGACCTAGCTTTCCCTACCAATGCCAATCAGAACACCCCCCCCCCCCCCCCCCCCCCTACGTGTGTAAGGATATTCATGTTACGTTTTGTTCGAAGAACATTTGAAACATCAATTATAAGTCTTCCAATTTTGGACTAGGGTCTCTGTGGGAAATTAAATTGCTGCTTTGACTTAAGCAGTACTGCGGTGAGACAGCAGCAATATACCGTTAATATAAGATAGCATCTACTCGTACTTTCTTCTTCTAATCCCAGAAATTTGACAAAATTGACGTCAGTCGTAGAAATATCCATTGTTACTTGTAGAAATATCCATTGTTACTTGTAGAAATATCCATTGTTACTTGTAGAAATATTCATTGTTACTTGTAGAAATATCCATTGTTACTTGTAGAAATATCCATTGTTACTTGTAGAAATATCCATTGTTACTTGTAGAAATATCCATTGTTACTTGTAGAAATATTCATTGTTACTTGTTGAAATATCCATTGTTACTTGTAAAAATATCCATTGTTACTTGTAGAAATATCCATTGTTACTTGTAGAAATATCCATTGTTACCTAGCTTATTGCGTAAATCAGTTGTGTACTTCTTCTTAACCCCTGCACTCAATAACACAAATAACATTAGCGGAACTGGTTGTTGTAAACAAGTCCCAAAATAATATTGGCAGCATATCGTTTTTAATATGCATTAAAAAAACTACATTATATTGTTATCATGTTAAAAGCGGAATGGCGGATCCAAAGTAAGGTAATACCGGTTTATCTTGAGAGATAGATATTGTGTACATTGTATCGAGTTAGGCTGCTATTGATGGCGATTCTCTTCACCTTTTTCAAATGTCAAATGCGAGCTTAAATTACCTATTGTCACAATCATTATTAAATTCTTATTTCAAAATATGTGTTATGTTTACGACTTCAATATTTGGCAAAATATTTCAAGGAAAACCAAATATTCAAAACTCACGCGAAATAAATTTCCATTATAAAAATGTTCTGTTTCAGGAATTTTTTTGACTTGAACCAATCATCAACGCTACCACAGCAGTGTCATGGATCTACTAAATCCTGATACTGTTTCCATCAACACGGAACCAGGTCCCCAGGAAGAAGGCGGAGGTGTAATGCTGTGTACGGATAATAATTTCGACCTCCAAGATGTAAAGAAGGAATATTTTCAATATGCGGATATTACTCAGACAGCTGGTTAGTTGCATTGAATATATTAAAAAATGTGGCATGTTTAATTTTTAAAACATGCCACATTTTTAATTTGGAATTATTAACTTAAAATTATTACTCGCAATAAGTTCCTGATTCCTCAAGTATTTACCCCTTTTTATTTGGGACATGTTATCAGTTACACGTTACAGTTACGTAAATATTTGATGGAAATAAAAACCTTTTCATTGACTTCTTCAAGAGCAGGGTCCTTCTTGAAGCGTTGGCAACTGATGCGGACATCTGGTGTCATTATTTTATCTTAAAGTTCGTATCCAAATCCACGCCTATAAACATATTATGTTAAATGATTGGGTTTTAAATCATTAAAATTTATAGATTTTTTTAATAAAATCTAGTTGTATGTAATTATTGTAGTGTATGAATGTAGTACACTACATTTAAAGAACATAACAATTATCATTGTTCGTATTGTCGTTTTGGTTTTGCAGGCAGCACTATTGTGGAGACAGTGGCCATCAAGGAAGATCTTGGATCCCGAGAAGAAGATGAAGGGAGTTTTCCATTTTTGGAAATTGACATAGACCTGTCGGATGTTAAGAAAGAATGCTTAGAACGCGTCGAAATGAACCAGACAACAGGTAAAACCTATTTTCATTGTAAAAACATTATCTGGAATCCATCTTTTCAACTTTTCGCGGAAAATAAATCTTAATGAGCCTTTTTTATTCATATTCTTTTTCAAATTTGTCGACAGATCTGAAGACGCATCCTGTGGATAAACGATTCTTTTGTTCTCAATGTGACTACTCTTGCTATCATAGGAATGATTTTGTAATTCACCGTCGCACCCATACTGGAGTTAAACCCTTTTCTTGTTCCGAGTGCAACTATTCATGTTTTCAAAAGCGCAGTCTAACGATCCACATGCTGACTCACAGTGGAGAAAAACCTTTTTCTTGTTCCGAGTGCAACTATTCATGTTCTCAAAAGGGCAATCTCACGAAGCACAAGCTGACTCACAGTGGAGAAAAACCTTTTTCTTGTTCCGAGTGCAACTATTCATGTTATCGAAAGGGCAGTCTAACGATCCACATGCTGACTCATAGTGGAGAAAAACCTTTTTCTTGTTCCGAGTGCAACTATTCATGTTATCAAAAAGGCGATCTCACGAGGCACAAGCTGACTCACAGTGGAGAAAAACCTTTTTCTTGTTCCGAGTGCAACTATTCATGTTCTCAAAAGGGCAATCTCACGATCCACATGCTGACTCACAGTGGAGAAAAACCTTTTTCTTGTTCCGAGTGCAACTATTCATGTTATCGAAAGGGCAGTCTAACGATCCACATGCTGACTCACAATGGAGAAAAACCTTTTTCTTGTTCCGAGTGCAACTATTCATGTTATCAAAAAGGCGATCTCACGAAGCACAAGCTGACTCACAGTGGAGAAAAACCTTTTTCTTGTTCCGAGTGCAACTATTCATGTTATCAAAAAGGCGATCTCACGAGGCACAAGCTGACTCACAGTGGAGAAAAACCTTTTTCTTGTTCCGAGTGCAACTATTCATGTTATCGAAAGGGCAGTCTAACGATCCACATGCTGACTCACAGTGGAGAAAAACCTTTTTCTTGTTCCGAGTGTAACTATTCTTGTTCTCAAAAGGGCAGTCTTACGATCCACATGCTGACTCACACTGGAGAAAAACCTTTTTCTTGTTCCGAGTGCAACTATTCATGTTCTCAAAAGGGCAGTCTAACGATCCACATGCTGACTCATAGTGGAGAAAAACCTTTTTCTTGTTCCGAGTGCAACTCTTCTTGTTCTCTAAAGAGCACACTCACGAGGCACAAGCTGACTCACAGTGGAGAAAAACCTTTTTCTTGTTCTGAGTGCAACTGTTCATGTTCTCAAAAAGGCAATCTGACGAGCCACATGCTGACTCACTCTTGATAAAAACCTTTATTGTGATCTAAGTGCAGCAATTCGTCGTCTCAAATGAGAGATTTGAAAAAGTACGTTGGAACTATTGTTGCAGAATAAACTTTTTCGTATTTTGTCTGCCTTTTGTCGACGACAAAGTTACGCAAGTCACCGGTACGAAGCAACCAAGACAGGAAGTGGTTCAAAAATAGCATGTTCCTCGAATCCACTGTCATCTAGTGGTCTCTAGTCACCGGTACAGAATAACCGAGACATGCAATGGCGTCGTTTGCAGTATATATAACTGTTTGATACAACTGAGTATTACCGTCAAACTTTACATATTCGGAGCGATACTGCAAATTCATTTATATTGTAGTACTTATATTTGCCTAGGGCACGTCACCATGCTAGCTGCCGACGGAATTGGCGACTTCTTTTAAGAATTCTAGAATTAGAAACGGAACTACAATAGTTAAAATGAATGTAGCCATAAAATGGTGTAAAACGAAATGGTTTTCTACTAGCTGGTATTGCGGTATACTTCGAACTGGTTTTCTGCGTTTAGCTTTGATATAGCCATCAATTACCGGATACAAAGACCCATGCCGACGAAGTATTGACTAGGTCGTAATTTTTTTTTGTTTTGAAGTCGAATTTTGCGTTCTTTTTTAATTTATCAAAGTCAACTTTAATGGGGGGATGAAAAGTTACAACACGTTATCCGCTCCGGGTGCCTCCCATACCAGTTACGCTACTGAGGATACTGTAATAGCACCTCGTAGTGGATTGGACCTGGCAACACGGTATCACTTCCAAGTACATATGCACACATTTCACCACTAACAATTACACATCTACCCTAATGATGGATACTGTAGCGATGTCCGAAACGTTGGCTAAAGAAGGAGGTAGCGCAACACGGGATAACTTTCCGAAAACAAATCACAAAAATAATTTTGGTCATGAAAATCTAAAAACGTATCCACAGAATGTGGTTGTTTGATTTTAAGTAGTATTTAAGTGAATTTTGTTCCGAATCCTTGTCAGAAAATCCTGAATCACAATAATTCTGAATCCTTCTCAGAATATCCTGAATCACAATAATTCGGATAAATATACTATTTTTTATTCCTACTGGATAGGGTTAACCTATATATTTTTTTAAATTTAAAGATATTATAATAATAATAATAATATAATAATAATAATGATTAACTATTGTACTTTAACTACTTTAACTATTGTATTCATTTCTTAGTAACAGTAGAGATAATGATATCCTCACTGGGATCTCCCGTGCTGAGGATTTCATTTACATATTATAATTTAATTATAAGAAATTGATATGAATTAGACATAACATATATCATGTAGTATTTTTTTTTAAATAATTATAAAGTAAATAAGATAGTGGTTTTTTATAATTCAGATTACTAGATTTGGTTTTAGTCTGTATTTGATATCAGAATATTTTCCATTTCTGATCTCCCTATATTTAGTATCCAGCTTTTTATTTGAAATTTAAATGTTATAATGTTGAGGCTTTTGAGTGAGAGTGGTATTTTATTGTAGAGTTTAATGCCATAATATAAGAAGCTTTTTTGCCCAAATGTTGTGTTAGTAGTTACTTGTTGGATAAGTTTTTGACCACGAGATCTAGTGTTTCTAATGTACGTATTAGTTGTTATTTCTTGGGTTTTGTACTTATGAATGTAAATGAGTATAGTTTTAGAATATAGTTGTTTAATTGACATGATGTTAAGATTGTTGAAGATTTCGTCAGTGCTAGTTCTTACAGGAACTTTCAGTATAATTTTCATTATAGCTTTTTGAGTTTTAATTAGTGGATTTAGTATGTTTTTATTTGCACTGCCCCATCCGATAATACCGTATTCTAACAGTGATTGGCAGAAAGCCATGTAAATCTTGATTAAGTCTTTTTTAATGAAGACATTCCTGATAGTTTTGAAAAAATAACTTAGTTTTTTAATTTTATTATTTAAATACATAATGTGTTCGGTCCATTTTAAGTTTTGGTAAATTTTTAGACCCAGATACGTTATATGGTCAACGTTTTCTAATGAGGGACAATCACAATTCTCATTTAAGTGATGCGGGCTATGGATTTTCAAGTTCAGGTTTTCTTCAGAGTTTTTCTAATTTTTTTTATTTTAAAAGTGATGAATTTGGTTTTATTAGCATTAAGTGTAAGTGAATAGTAGTCTAGCCATTTTTTAATCTTATTAAGTGTGTCTTCTGCTTTCTTAAATGTTTCTGTCCAATTATTCCCATTTATTAGGAGAACAGTATCATCCGCAAAACTGATGATTTCTCCTTCACATTCTATGTGGCATAGATCATTAATGTAAATAAGGAACAGAATCGGACCCAAATACTTCCTTGCGGCACCCCGAATTTGACATCAATACACTCACTGATTATGTTATTAAGTTTCACAGTTTGCTTTCTATTTCCCATGTAACTTTTAAAAAATATCAGTTCATTATCAGTAATCCCTATGTTCTCTAGTTTTTCAAAAAGATGTGAGTGATTTATTGTGTCGAAGGCTTTAGAAAGGTCGAGAAATATGCCAATGCATTTTTTATGTGAGTCTAGAGAATTTTTAATATATTCAATTACTAAGGCTATGGCGTTAGATGTTCCTAGATTTTTTCTGAAACCAAATTGTTTTGGTGATAATAGTTTATTTGATTCTAGGTAGTCGACGAGTTGAGTTTTAACTGTTATTTCTAAGATTTTAGATAATGTGTTTAGAATTGTGATTAGTCTGTAGTTATTGATATCTTTACGATTTCCTGATTTAAAGATTGGTGTAATAGTCCCTATTTTGAGTTGAGATGGAAATCTGCTTTCCGTGATAGATTTATTTATTAGAAAGAGTATCGGTTTGGTAATTTCATCTTGTAAGAATTTTATTGTTTTCATTGTGATTTCATCACTACCAGATGAAGATGTTGGTTTGAATTTAGATAACATTAGAGTTAGTTCTTGTTTAGTGATTTGTTTTAGAGCAAATTTAATCCTTTGTGGATTTGGGTGTTTGTTTATGTTCGGGTTAAAGTGTTGAGGTTTGGTTATTTTGTTGGCTAAATTCGAGCCTATGTTTGCAAAAAAGTTGTTAGTGTAGTTAATTACTTTATGTACGTTTTTGTTTAGCGAGAGTGTACCGTTATCTGTGTTGATTTCTTCCAATGGGTTTGTTTTGTTTTGATCTGTGTAGGTGATTTCTTTAATTATTTGCCAGATAAGTTTTGGATTATTATTGGATTGCTCTATTTTAGATCTGTAGTAATTTTGTTTAGCCGATTTAGTAAGATTGGAGCAGATGTTTCTATAGTTTTTGTAAAATAGTTTAAGGGAAAGGTCATAAGGATTGTTTTTACTTGCTGATGGATCTTGTCTCTTTTTCTTATACATTTAAGTAGGCCAGGTGTGATCCAAGTTTTTTTGATAATTTTATTGTGTGAATATGTGTAAGTTTTTATTGAAGTGTTGTTTTGTATTTTTAATTGCAAGTGTTCAATAAATATTTTCCAACCAACTTCTAGGTCTTCAGCATTATATATTGACTCCCAGGTTTCAGTTTGTAGTGATTTTTTTAGTTTTATGTAGTCTATAACATGTCTATTCCACGTTAAATTTTGAGTCGATGGTCGATTTTTCTTTGCATGAATGTTAAGAATTAAAGTGCAGTGATCAGTGATGGTGGATTGATGTATGATTGTGGAGTAGTTTTTATTTGTTTTTGTCATTATGTAATCAATGCAAGTTTGCGAGGGGATTGATTTATTCATTTTGTGATCCACTCTAGTTGGTTCCCTTATGGCGGCAGACATCCCGTGGGAGAGGAGGAGTAATTGGTACTCCTGTGTATGTGGATGTTGCCTTCCAGTATCCAGTATATTAATGTTGATTTCCCCAATAATGAACAGGTTCCTGATGTTTCGTTCTTGAAGTAGTATGGAGTCTAGTGATCCAAGAAATGGTGATAAATTTGTAGTTGAAGGCATTCTGTAGATAGCGAAGATGCATATATCTTGATCGAGTTTTATTTTCAAACAGTTTGCGTCTTGTAGTTCGATTTCTTCTATTTTGCATTTTATCTTTTTTTACAATATACAATTACTCCGTCGTTTTGATGTTTGTGAAGTTTAGTATTGAAGACTTTGTAGTTGTTGATGTTTTTATGCACATATGTTGAGGAATTTATCCATAATTCTGTAAGGATTAATAAGTCAGGTACCAAATTTAATTCATTTATCAGCATTGTGAAATCCTCGAAGTTTTTGTTAATGCTTCGAATGTTTTGATGAATTATGTTCAGGATCGGTAACTTGTCCTGGAGTACACGGTTTAACATGCAGGTATTTGTGGTGATTATTGGTTCAGGTATCAGTTTTTCAAGTGGTTCCGTTGTGAAAGAGGCCATTATAAATATATAGAGTAGATGGAGTGTGTATATGGTTTTATTTTATTTTTTAAATCATCTTAATAGGTATATCGTTGAGATGTATTATTTCGACAACCTTGGATTCTTTAGTTTTTCTTACAAGAATTTTTCCTGATTTTACCCAAACATATCTATATTCTTTTTCTAGGGCTCTTTGTTTGGTGTTCCAATGTAAGTTTTTGTAGTACTGGTTTAATGCCGCATTTAAATAGACGTATTGGGCTCCTTCCTCGTTGAATTTTTTAATCGGATCGTTATGCTTAGCAGCTAACATAATGTGGACTTTTTTATTGTCTACAAAATTAATTGTGATTTTTTTTTTGGTTGTTTGGTTTGGAAGTCGTAATTTTAAAGGTGTCCTCTGGTGATAAGGTAACGCCTGCGAGCTCAGCGATCTGGCTTACAGTATGGGCTGGGGGTATGTTTTCCTGTAATTTAAGGCCGCTTATTTCAATACTGTTTAGCAGGGCTGATTGCTCAATATCTGCCAGGTGAACCTCCACCATAGCCAATCTTTTCTCCTTTTCTGCCATTTCGTCCTTAAGTTTGTTTATATGTTTTGGTGAATCCATGATTTGTGACAATTTGTTTATGATATCGTCATATTTATCGTTAATAAAGTTGTTAAACGTTTTTTTTTCTTGAAGCTCGGTTTCTATTTTTTTAAACATAACTGATTTCATTTCGTCAAATTTTGAGTTGATGAATTCGAATATTGGGTCATCTTTGGTATTTTTGTTAGACCTTGTTTCCATGATTTTAGTTGGTTTGGACATGGGCAAAATAAATGATTCAATGTGCACTAAAAACACTTTGACCGATTTTCTGCGAACTGTCACTTCCACTTTAATGATCTCATTTAAGTGGAAGATCAAGATAATATGATCTCAATTAATGAAACTAGTAGTGTATTTCTTTTTAATTCTTATTTTATTAAATGAACCTTTAGTTGAATTTTTGTTGGTGGTTATTTTGAGTCTGCACTTTTTTCCTTTTAGTGTGTGTTTTGAACAGGCAATTTATAATAAATATAATTTTCTTTAAATTCCGTAATGTTTTATTTCGGATCGTTTCTATTTATTTTATTTATAAAATCAACCAAAATGTGTTGAGCATGTTAATGTTTTTAATATTTATAATTAAATAGGTATGTTTATTATTATGTCAGAAATTTTATTCTATATCTAATTTAATGTTTTTTTCATTTTATGCGATCGATATTACATAAACGGTTAATTAGTTTGTGCAGTGTGGTTTAGGGGATATTAATTATATACAATTATTCGGATAATATAGTCATCATTTGACTAAGGCATTTACACGTTTTAGACATAAGTAACTAGCTATAAGTCTTAGATATAAGTTACCAGCTATAAATCTTAGATTTAAGTTACTAGCTATAAGTCTTAGTATAAGTCACTTGTTATAATTGTAAATCTTACTTGTAAGCCAGTTATATTTATTCTTATATATATGTATTTGTTCAGCGCTCTTGAGGTGATTTTTAATTAAAACGGCGCTTTATAAATTAACCAAATAATTTTATTGTGACTATTATTATCATGTGCAGTACCCAGAAAACTTTCTTGTAGAGAGTCTCGTTCACCAAGGAGCCCGATGAAAATCATCGTAGATCAGTGATCATAGGGTGGTTTATTGCATTTAGTAAACAGCAAACAATCAACTTCTTTATTTGAGATTGTGCTTACTGTTCACACTGTACGTAGAAGTGAAATATCATGGTTTTAGGGTCTATTCTGAAGGATCAATCTCGTACTTTAAATTTTCCATAACTGGCGTCATGAGTAGTGTTCCTTTATACAGCGGACTGAACAATAAACCACTTCTTCTTCTTCAATGGCGCTACAGCCCATTTCGAGCCTTGGCCTCCTTCAAAATAAGCCTCCACCGCACTCTGTCCTCGGCCGTCGTCTTCCAATCTGCAACACGGAGTAATCATCTTGCATCCTTCCTGACGTCATCCTCACATCTCAGCCTAGGTCTGCCCGCCTTTCGTTTACCTCCCGGGCATCCTGTTAGAACCTTCTTCGGTACTCGTGTGCTTGGCATTCGGTGCACATGTCCAGCCCATCTTAATCTTTGGAGTCTTAAATAGGTGGAGAGTCTGGGAGCTTGGTAAATATCATTGAGCTCATTATTATAGCTCTCCCTCTCGCACCGCTCCTAAGATTCTTCGAAGTACCTTTCTTTCGAAGATGTCCAGCCGTTCCGCTGACTTTGCTGTCAGTGTTCCCGCCTCACATCCATAGGCCAAGACCGTTCTGATAATTGTTTTATATTACGTTATTTTGGTTTTCCTATGGACGTTTCGGGATTTGAACACTGGCAACAACGCGAAGTAAGTTTTGTTAGCGGCTGTAATGCGCTTTCTTACTTCTACTAGGTCTTCATTGTCCTGCGTTATGATGGAGCCCAGGTAGGTAAACTTTTCGACCACTTCGAAATTATAATTGTCTACTAACAATAAACTAATAAACCACTATTATTAACATATATGAATGCAAGGCGGGGACTAGCTGCCAGCATAGACTTTATGTTTGTTCCGTCAGCAAGTCAGTAACACGGTAAAAGGAAAGTGACGTACGGCGAGCAGTGAAGGCGGCTAGTTGGCGATGGTCTGCAGACTCGTAAGCCGATTCAACATTCTACGTACAAGCTTCATTATGTTTCATAATCGGTTTATCCGTTGTTTAATATTTTTCGCCACTTGTAATTGTAGCAACTGGCGCTCTTAGAATTAAGCATGATTAAGATTTAAACTTGTTGATAGTTAGGAACTCTATACGCCGCATACCTACATATTAAATTTAAACCAGTTTTGTAAAATTTAATTTAATTTTATCTTAACTCTTGACAGGCCAAGATGACAAACATGACATCCGTAACCATGGGGTCGGCTGATGACCCCGTGTAATCTTTTATTTTTTTGGACATTAAATTTTAAACCAAAGAAATCACTTTTTTTTGTTATTTTTCCATTTATTGGGCAGGGAATATAACCTATATTTGACAAAATATTTTTTCCGGCGATCAATGATTTTTTCACTTTTTTTTAAACGGCACATTATGTATTAATCCTTTGGGCAGGAATACCTAAAATATTAAAAACATATTTCATGTATTTAAGCAGATATAAGAAGGATAGTGATTTTGGGGTCTACCTTTGGCCCAGATGGCTGCGGGAAAGTTAATTTAAACAAGTTTTGTAAAATGTAAAATTTTTACCGGATTCTTCCGATGACACATTTCGAATGAAAACATTCTCTTATTAGAAGTGAAGGTACTTATAAAATTCTATTTTTCCCCCATTATTTTTTTTTGTGAAATTCAAAACACAAATTTTGACTTCCTAAAATATAAAAAAAACATTTCTAGCTAGTCAAATACGTAAAAAAAATTTGTTATCCTCAAAATTAAAACACTTTTAAAAACACTAACAAAATAACAACTTTTTCAACAATCCATAGGTGACAATTTCCTTCGCGAGTTCCCGTCAATCACAATGTACGAAAGAAATGAGAATGACACAGGGGAAAACCGAGGAATATTTCACGGGAATCCCCAATAAATCAATAATAAGAGATGGAACGAAAATAAAATAACAGAATTTTTGGGGAATGCTGACCGACCGAGTCATATAGCTAAAAATAACAGAGTTCCGTGTGGAGTCTTCAATTCTAATATGCTGCAAAAATCTGAAGAAAATCATATGCTGTCATGAAAACAAAATAACCAATACTTAGGTTAAAACCAGTTTTGTGTTCAGAGTGTAACGATAAAATTCCAATCGTGAAATTCCAATTAGTAAAGGGGGCGTTCAAGTATAACGTAACGCAATTTTTGAAAATTTTTGACCTTCTTTCCCACTATGCAACGCGCCGTAACATTTTTCTGTACCTCCCTCCTCCTAAACGTTACGTAACACCCAAGTGACTATTTTTACCTAAAAGTCTCAATTAAATTGCGCAAAGTACTGGAAAGTCGCTTAAATACCTTTGTCTTGTTTTAATCGCGTCTGCGGTAAAAATTAAACACGACAATTCAAACTCGCAATAGGTCCATGCGTATATTGTTTATTTTATTGTTTAAAATTGTATTTCATAAACAAATTGGGAAAATATTATCATTTTTATCGGCCTTTCATTCCTTTCGGATCTCCACAATTTAATACTGTCTTACCTTTAATACACCTACATGGTTTTACACTCATATTTCGTTTTACATTAGCTACACTGAGGAGGCCCTGAAGAAAGTAATTTTACAAAGGTTTCCATATGGAGCAACACTTTACTCCACTATGATTTATAAGCTTACTCAGAGTGTAGTAAAACCTTCTTCATGATCTGAATGCAGTTATACAAGTCCTTAAAACGAAGATTTTAAAGTCCACACTATGATTCACAGAAGAGAAAAACCTTTTTCATGTTCTGATTGTAACTATTCGGGTTCTCAAAAGGGATACATATGAAGTCGGTTGCTGACTCAGTGCAGAGAAAAACCTTTTTCATGTTCCAACTGCAACTATTCATATACTATGAAGAGAAATCTAAAAATCACACGGTGTTCCAGGTGCAGTATTAATTAAAGCTGGGGAGTAACAATCCAATTCACTCTGACAGAAAAAAAACAGTTTTGTGTGAATGCAAAGAAAAAATTCCGTGAAAAAATTCAATGAAAAAATTCCATGTGTTTTCAACAACTTAATTTAAGCTGGTTGACTAGTAGACTCCTATGCAGATCCATTCTAAAGGTAAAACCAATCTTGTGTTCACAATGCAAATTCATGTTGCGGAATAATATCCTAACCACAACGCACTTCGAAGGTAAAACCATTTTGGTGTTCCAGGTGCAGTATTAATTAAAGCTGGGGACTCACAATCCAATTCACTCTGACAAAAAAAAAACAGCTTTGTGTGAATGCAAAGAAAAAAATCCGTAAAAAAATTCAATGAAAAAATCCATGTGTGGTTTGGTCTGTTTACGCATTTCGTAGAAACCCGTTCTCGTTTTTGAAGTGCACTTATAAAATTCTAGTTGCTTAATGCATCCAGTATTAGAGAAAAGCCATTTTTATATACTCAGTAAAATGGCTACACTCAATAATTTTAAGTCTCCGTGTATAGATTCACCCAATAACTGAAACCAGTTCTGTGTTTAGAATGCAACGAAAAAAATCCCTGGTGGGGTTTCATTTTTTGACATTCCTCGTGTTAGAAGTGCATTTATAAAATTCTAATCGCGTACTTTGTGGTTTTAATTCCCCACGTACAAACTCACTTTAAAATTAAAACCAGTTCTGTGTTTAGAATGCAACGAAAAAGTTTCAGGTGGAGTTTTATCTCGCTAACGTTTCGTAAGAAACCATTCTCGTGTGTGAAGTGCATAAATATAAATGTGTGAAATGCATAAATACACAGTTATAAATTTGTAGTTGCATATGTGCTGCCAGTATTGGAGGAAAGCAATTTCAAATTCTGAGTATAGTTTTAATTCCCCGCGTACAGATTCAATCTGTAATTAAAACCAGTTCTGTGTTAAGAATGCAACGAAAACGCATCAGGTTTTATTTCATTTGCTGACGCATTTTGTATGTTGGAAGTGCATCTATAAAATTCTAGTTTCTTATTTTATGCTGCCAGAATCAGAGGAAATCCATTTTCATGCTCTGAGTGTAGTGCATTTTGACGGAAATCATTCTCGTGTTCAAAGTGCAGTTATAAAATTCTGGTTGCAGACTATATGCAGCCAGAATTTCAGGAAAACCATTTGCATGTTCTGAGTGTAGCTATAATTAAAGAGTGTTGGCAGTACGTAACGATTTTCTTAATCAGTTGCAGTAGAACCAGTTCTTTGATTCGAATGGGGCCCCCCCCCCCCCCCCCCCCCCACGACTGAAATCGGAGTGCGGTCCGCGGGTTAGAGTATGAACATCCAAATGGCCCGCGACGCTAAAAAGGTTCCCAACCCCTGCCATAGAGCAAAATAACAATCAGATAGAGTTAGACACGACAAAATGATTCAAATTCTGAAAACCTCCGGGATAGACGAGAAAGATATTATAAGGATAATAGGTAATCTTTATTGGAACCAGAAAGGAGCAGTAAGAGTAGAGCAATGTCTAACAGACGAAGTAGAAATAAAGAGAGGCGTGCGACAGGGCTGTATTCTTTCACCTATGCTGTTTAACTTATATTCAGAAGAAATATTCAATGAAGCTCTGCAAGAAGCTACTCAAGGACTTGTTATAAATGGGAAATTCTGAACAACCTGCGTTATGCAGATGATATGGTACTTCTAACGTTCTAACAAGTAACATTGAGGATTAACAATTTTTGCTGAATCAAGTAGTGAAGACTTGTGAGAATTTTGGGCTAGAACTGAATATAAATAAAACAAAATACATGCTCATAAGCAAAAATAACGCATTGGATGAACATCTTTATATTGCTGGAACAAAACTGGAGAAGGTACAAAGTATTGTGTACTTGGGCTGCAATGTAAATGATAGATGGGATCCTTCAGTTGAAATCAAATGCCGCATTGAGCAAGCTCGTGCAACCTTTATCCGCATGAAAAAAATGTTCTGCAGTCATGATCTCAACCTTGGATTACGAATGCGAATGGTCAGATGCTACGTGTTTTCAATATTATTTTATGGATTGGAAGCATGGACGCTTACTGAAGAATTAATTAGGCGACTTGAGGCATTCGAGATGTGGATCTATAGAAGAATACTTAAAATAAGCTGGATGGACAGGGTCACAAATGAAGATGTTATGGTTCGGATGAATAAAGAAAAGGAAGTAATTAAAACCATAAAAATCCGAAAACTTCAATATCTTGGACACGTGATGAGAGATCCAGAGAAGTATGAGATCTTGCATCTCATAATGCAGGGAAAGATTGCCGAAAAACGGGGCCCTGGAAGAAGGAGAACCTCATGGCTGAAAAACCTGAGACAGTGGTTTGGCCAGTCTACCGTGGAGCTGTTCCGGGCCGCAGTAAACAAAGTCCGCATAGCCAACATGATAGCCAACGTCCGTTGAACGGACAAGGCACAACAAGAAGAAGAAGAAGGATTTAATTGTTGGCACTTGTAAATGTTTGTTAGATTTAGCTCTAATGTTCTGGGAGTGAGATATGTGGGAAGGTGACGATTTTATGCAATTTATATGGATAATTTTTTTTATGAATAGCTTACTGATATCAAATATTTTATTTTTGATTAAAAGATTTTCAGTGGGATGAAGGTATGGTTTTTGAACATACCTAATTCTAATAAGTGATTTATGAGCACTATTAAGTAGCTTAATGTATGTGTGTGCGGCTCCACCCCATGCCGATATACCATAAATTAAAATGCTTTGACAAAGGGAAAAGTATACATCTTTCAATAGTTTAGGTGACATAGTGTTTCTAATCGTTTTAAAAATGTATATTTGTTTCCGGATTCTCATTACAAGTGAATTTACATGAAGTTGCCATTTTAGTTTGCAAATCGCCTGTTAAACCAATTTTAACGCACCAAATTTAAATGTCCGGGTTAAATTTTTCCCCAGAAAAAAAAAAGGAAAAAAAAGAAGGAAAAACTAAACCCTTTCATACACTTCCCCAAATGATCATCTAGTGAATCCACGCTATGCAATTGCACTATATATGTATTATAAATACAAAACAATACAAGAACAACATGTCAACCTACTAGAGAACAAATGGGAATATAATTCACCGACTCCAGATATTTTCATATCAGAGGGTTCGGCTCTGTGGCATTTCTAATTGAACCTATAAATCCTACTGATCCCTCAATATAAATTTTTAAAAAATCTTTTGTAATCCTACATGTAGGTATTTAAAATTACAGATTTTTGCATTTTTATATACAAATTCTTTGACAAATCTAATATGCTTAAATTTTGAATCAACAAATGGTAATATTTTTATAGTCCGAGAATGCCAAATTCTTTTAATCTCATTTCCTAAATCTGTGTATTTTCTTATTTTTTCAGAAACAGTTTTTTGAATATTACAGGAATTTGGAATAGCTACATCAATGATATAAGTTATTTTTTTTATTTTTGTCATGTAAAACTATGTCAGGTCTATTATGACTAATGGTTCTGTCTGTTAGTATAGTTTTATCATTATATATTTTATAAAATTCATTTTCTAAAAATGAATTTGGTTCATATTCATAATATGGTACTATATTACGGCAGTCAATCAAGTTATGTTTAATTACCAAACTTTGGTGAATTATTTTTAAAACCCGATTGTGCCTAAATGTGTACTCGGACGGCGCTAATATAGAACATCTTCTTCTTCTTTGACTGCCGTATCAGGTCCCCCCGACGTTGGCGATCACTCTTGAGAATGTCTCCCTGTCTTGCGCTGCCCGGAATAGCTCCTCCACACTTCTAATGCCGGTCCACTCTCGTATATTACGCAGCCAAGACATTTGTCTCCTACCAGGCCCTCGGCGACCCTCTATCCCTTTATGCCTTTCAATATCAAATGGAGCAAGTGATACTTCTCCCCTCGAAGTATATGACCCAGATATGAAATTTTCCTGACTTTTATTAATGTAAGCAGTTCTCTATCTGCTCTAGCCCGCCTGAGAATTTCTGTGTTGGTGATCATGTCGGTCCATGGGACCTTGAGCATTCTCCGGTGAAGCCACATTTCAAAAGCCTCTAACCTGTTCATGGTATTTACTTTCAAGGTCCATGTTTCACATCCATAGAGCAAGACCGACCACACATAACATTTTAGCATTCTCTGCCTTAGTTTTAAGCTGATATTGTCATTGCAGAAGAGGGATTTCATTTTAATGAACGCAGTTCTTGCTGCTTCAATTCTGCATCTAACCTCCACATCTGGGTCAAGAGTCTCCGTGAGAATACTGCCGAGGTATCTAAATCTTTCCACCTTTTCGACATTGCAACCATTTAACTGTATCACTGATTCAGAATGATCTAGTCATCCAAATGTCATCCATTTAGTTTTATTGACGTTGATTGTTAGGCCCAGTTGCTCACCAGCATTATTAACAAGATTTAATAGGTCTTGGAGGTCATCGATACAGTCAGCTAGTAATACAGTATCATCTGCGTAAGTATGTTATTAATGACAACTCCGTTGATCTTCAGACCCTTCTCCGTATTACTTAGGGCTCTTTTAAAGACATAGTTGGAATAGAGATTAAACAATAATGGCGACAGGATACAGCCTTGTCGTACTCCACGCTGAATGGCAATTGCATTAGATCTCTCATTCCCATGTCTTATTTCTGCTGTTTGGAACCAATACAAGTTTTTAATGAAATTCTGGTCTTTGGTGTCAACGTTATAATCCGCAAGCATTTTCATTAGGTCAGCATGTTTTACCCTGTCAAATGCCTTTTCGTAGTCAATAAAACAGGCAAAGACTTCCTTTCTTTGGTCACGACACTTTTGCAATAGTACGTCGATAGACAATAATGCTTCACGCGTCCCGAACGCATTTCTAAAGCCAAACTGAGTGTCATCCAAGTCCTGCTCGCACTTATTGCGTATCCTGGCATGTATTATTTTAAGGAACAATTTAAGGACATGACTCATCAGGCTTATTAATCGATAGTCACTGCACTTCTTAGGGTATTGTTTTTTAGGCAATGTCACGAAGGTGGATTTTAGCCAATCTTGGGGTATATTCCCTGTGTCATATATAGAGTTAAATAACCTCAACAGGTAGTCAACATTTTCATCATTAAAGAGCTTCAACACCTCAACTGGAATATCGTCTGGTCCGCACGCTTTTCATGTTCCACCGTGGCCTTTCCAGCCATTGAGCCCCACATGAACATCCCGATATTATATGTTTTATTGTTTCAGGAAAAGCCAAACATTTTCTACATAAATCATCAATTTGATTTATATCTTTTATTATATGCTTCCTATAATTTTTAGTTTTAATGACTCTATCTTGAATGGCAAGCATTAATCCTTCTATTTCTGCGCTCAGCTCTCCAATGTTCAACCATTTGTTTGACGAAAGTTTGTCAACATACGTTTGGTTGAGGTAATTGAAGTGTTTTGCATAAATAATTTTATTTGACCAGGAATCTAATAATTCATTATTTTTTTTAATTATTGTATTATATTATCCGAATGCTCAATTTATTCGCAGTCGCAGTTTGTGGTTTGTAATGTAGTACATGGACTCAAATGTAAAAGCGGGACGGTTTTTGGTTGCCCAGTTTTGGTTTTACTGAACGTTTAAACTTTGGTTTTCGATGTGTTACTGGTAAGAAGATTTTTGTCGAGCCATTTTATCTCCTTCAAACCAAATTCTGCGCTTTCAAGACCTTTTCACAAGAATGCTCTTTAAAAAGAAATACAGTATCATCTGCGTAGCTGATCACATAATAGCAGTGTTAGAATTTGTAATATGAGTGAGACCATTAATATACATAAGAAAAAGAATAGGGCCTAAGACACTACCCTGAGGTACTCCGTACTTTATTTCTGCTGTGTCACTCAGGCATTTGTTTAGTTCAACTATTTGTTTCCAATTTTTTGTATAAATGATAAACCATTTGAGCTGTTTTCCATTAATGCTAATATTTTTAAGTGTTTCGTATAGCAGATCATGAGATATGAGTCTTTTTTTCATTATTTTTTCTAGGAGTTTTGATAGAGAGTTAACTAGTGATATGGGTCTGTAGTTAGAGATTAAAGTTTTATCTCCAGATTTATGGATCGGGATAATACTGGCAATTTTAAGTTTGTCAGGTAAAATACATTGGCAGAAACTTTGATTAAATATATATATAGGTATAGTGTAAGGATTTATACTATATATATATATATATAGTGTAAATCCCTGGAACTGCGGCCCAAATGCGCTAACTGTCACTCAGCTAACAAGAAGAAAGAAATAAACTCCTTCAACAGTAAAATGAATGAAATAGACCACCGGACAAACAGCGAAACATGTAAGTTCCATTCTTACATGCTTAAATTAGCCAAAGAAAGAATAAACTACGACAATGAATAAAAAAATTATACTTAGGTATATAATTTTGCAAAATACATTAATTAAATGGATGATTTCTTAAATAGCGAATTAGAATTAAATACCTTTTAAAATTCAAGAATACGAATGTATTTGTACTGAATCATTTAACAAAATTATTTCTAAAAACATCAATGATATAATTATTATGAACATAAACATCCGTAGCATTCAGAAAAATTTAGATGAACTAATTCTAAAAATAAATAATTTAATTAAAAAGCCGGACTTCAAGTGTTAACTGAAACGAATTTACGAACGCTGAGTCACCGTTTTATCACTTACCTGAGAATAATTATATTTCTACCAAAGTAGATATCAACAAAAATTCGGGAATAATAATATTTGCAAATAATAAATTTATTATTGTTAACATTATAGAACACCCAATACATTTAGTAAACTGCATCGAAGTACATTTCAAACTACGCAAATCAATATATCATTTAATAGCTATCTAATGAACGCATGGCTCGAGTATTATTACGTTTATAAATGACCTCAAATACATATTATTAAAATTAAAAAATAAACTCTGCTTCGTGGTGGGTGATTTTAATGTGAACATTAATGAAAAAATAGAAAATAATAACAAAACTGGATACAACAATTGTATGACTGAACAAAATTTCATAACTTGCATAAATAAAAATACTAGAGAAATAAAAGAACATACTCCATCTTGTTTAGATCACATTTGGACAAACGTAAACATTAAAGATCTTCACAAACTAAAATCAATTGTTTGGAAAACTAATATAACTGATCATCATTCATGCTTACTTCTGATAAAAAAAACATAATTTAATACCCAAAAAATCAACAATAGACATGACTATTCTCTCTGAAAAACTAAAAATGGAAGATTGGAAAAATGTTTTAATGAGTGATGATACCGAAATATTACATTAAAAATTCGACAACTGAAATAATAATACACATAAAATCAAAATTAAGATGTTTAAAACCTTGGATTACCAAAGGACTTATAATATCTATCAGAAACAAAGAAAAACTTTATAAAACAACTTTAAAAAATCCCCACGATGAAAAAGCATATATTTTTTATAAAAAATATAAAAATAAATTAACATCTTATATTAAAAAAAGTAAGGAAGAGTTTTTTAAAAATAAAATATTATCTTCAGAAAATAACCATAAACAAATGTGGAAAACTGTGAATTTGGCCATAGACAATACAATAAAAACACAAAATATTAAGCACATCGAACATGTTAAAAAAATTATAGATGCCAATTTACAGCCTAAACAATGTGCAAACATATTTAATTCCTTCTTTGCAAATGTTGGAAAAAATCTTGTGAAAAATATTCATAAACCTTCTAACCCGGAAAAACATAAAAATAAAAATCTACAGAAACGTAATATACTTTCAAAATTTGAAATAACAACAGAATGTGAAATCTTAAAAATAATAGAAAATATGAAAGGAGGTTCGTCTCCCGGTTTTGATTCTATTACGGCACACATGTTAAAATCTATGAAATCTTACGTAATAAAACCCATCACTCATTTAATAAACTTGAGTTTAACGAAAGGAATATTTCCAATGAACTACAAAAACACAATAATCTCACCTATTTACAAATCTGGTGATCCACACCAAGTAACGAATTATCGCCCAATTTGTCTAATTTCTAACATAGGAAAGATCTTTGAAAAAATAGTAAAAAAACAATTGGTAAATTTCCTAGATAGTAATAAAATACTACACAAAAACCAGTTTGGTTTTATTAAATCACTCAGCACACAAGATGCAATTGCTAACGTAACTTCATACATTTACGAATCATTAGATAAAGGTAAAAAATGTGCGGGCATATTTATTGACCTCAGAAAGGCATTCGATAGCATATCCCATGAGATGCTATTAAAAAAATTAAATGATATTGGCATAAAAGGCAACGCGATTAAATGGATCACCAACTACTTAAAAAACCGCCCTCAAGTGGTAAAAATCAATCATGTTAATAGTGATCAAGAGATTTCAAGCTTTGGAATCCCGCAAGGTACAGTGCTTGGACCAATTTTTTTTACCATATATATAAATGATATTTTTTTTCAACATTTAAATGGTCAAATTACATCATACGCCGACGATATAGTATTAATAATAAGTGAAAAGACTTGGGAAAATGTAGAATTAAAGGCCACAGAAGACATCAACACGCTTAAGAACTTTTTCGACATTAATTTACTATCACTAAATAGTGAAAAGACATTTGTAATTCCATTTGCAATCCATCCAAACGATGTTCCCAAAAATTTTAACATTGTCATACACGATAATACTAAAATTCATAGCCAAAATTATTGCAAATCAAACTATACAATATTAAAAACAACAAATAAAATTAAATATCTCGGAGTAATTATCGACAAAAATCTGAAATGGAAGGAACAAATATGTCAGGTAGTAAACAAAATCAGAAAATTAATATATATATTTTTAAGAATTAGAAATTTTCTGTCGATAAAAAATCTATATTTATTCTACTATGCCTTAGTTCAATCCACTCTACAATACGCTATTATTAGTTGGGGATCCGCGTATAAATGTAACCTTCTTCCAATAGAAATTGTACAAAGAACAATTATTAAAATTATATTAAAAAAATCCTTAGACTACCCAACAGAACGCCTGTTTGAAGAATTTCAAGTACCCACATTTAAAGATTTATATATTAAAAATTCATTAATTCAAATTATAAAAGAAAAAGATAAATATCCATTTTTAAATGAAAACAGAACTCGACATAAACATGTTTTTCTATGCCCAAAACTAAATACGTCTTTTGCACAGCATCATTATATTTACCAGGGAAGAACTTTTTTCAATCGTCTACCAGAAGAAATCAGAAGCATTAATGATAAAATCCGAATACTGCTCTTTGTCAAGAGACATTTTAAAAATATTCTTAAGAAAAAAACTACTGTCAATTAATCTTACAAATATCCTTAGTTTTCCATCACATTCTTTGTTTTTTTAATAAAATTCACACCATTATCAAATAAATACTGCAGCTCACATATATTTATGTACAATTAATTATTTAAGTACTAACTTATAACTAATAACTAATAGCATTTATGTACACTCCCCTTACATACACAAGCAAATGCTTTAAATGGAAGGGTAGTAAAAAAAAAACCTGTAAAAAAAAATAAATATTTTGTTGTAAAATTGTAATTATAATAAATGTTTCAGTAAATAATTAAAAAAAATATATATGTAGCAGAGGTATATCGACATATTCTCGAAGATTTATCAGGATTTGGTTAGATATGTTGTCCGGGCCAGGTGCGCAATGAGTTTTGAGTGAAAGAATGAGTTCATTAATTTCTGTTTTATTTATTTTATACATGTTAAAGGAATTATTTGGTCCCAAGGAAGAGCTTTCTTTGACTAGAAGCTCTTCTGTCGTGTGGTTCTTTATAAGTATTTTTTTGCTCAATCAAAGCCAACGATGGTAAAATGATCATTAATGTGATTTGCATTTTTTTGGGTTCGTTTTTTGTAAAACAGATTTCCCCATCAACTAACAATTTATAAATAGACGTACTGTTCTTAGGTTTTGAATAAGTGGCATGTTTGATAACTCTCTATATTTTTTTTGTATCTCCTCCGTAATATCTATTTCTTTCCTTTAGAACTCATGTTTCGCCTGCTTTACTAGTCTATAACATAGGTTTCTGTATAATAAGTAATTTTGTTTTAGTTCACTGTGTTATGAAAATAATTTAATGTTGAAATTAATGTTCTAAATTACCCCAGAGTTATTAATATTTGTTCATATTAATTCACTCCAATTATTTAACTGGCCACTAATAATTTCACTGTTTCTCCGAGTAGTTGTACTTTTAGACAATAGAATCATGATCGATTCCCTTCACTTTTTGGATTGGCATCTCTTGGGCAGGATGTGAATCCGACAGTCAACGACAATGTGGATTTTAATTTAAAATGTTAACTATTTAATCGGCGGGTTTTTAATTATTAATTCAATATGTGAACGTTAAGTTTATTTATTCTCAGCCGGTACGATGTGATCGCGACTGTAGAACCTTATTTTCCGGGTAATTTAGTGTAAAATCCCGATGTGTTGATGGCGGCTTGACCGACCAAGTTTTATTGTAATCATCGATTATATTTACAATCCGCCATTCGACGAGATGAAATACTATTATTTCAATGGCACACAAACCGTCCGTTTAGTCCCCGCCGATTCTTTCCACAACCTGAAGGGACTTATACTGCTACCAACCACATGATGGAGGACGCCAAGGGTATGGCGTTCCCATACTCCACAACTACCCCAGATGGATGGAGAAGAGCGAGAAACCTGGCGATGATGCAAAAGTAAGGGAGGAACGGTCCCCTGGCTTTGCATCCGGATTCGACGCAAACGTTATAGGTTTTTAGCTAGGATTTAGATCTAGTATGGTCCACAGGTATGCTAATCTTTCAATATAATAATCTTGTTATACATATATTTCATATTTCCAAGCTTCACAACATTGAATAAAATAACAGTGCCCACGCTCTGATGGGAGTTTTTCATGCCTACCGACACAGTCAGCATATCTCGTACCTACGAGATTTGGCGTCCAAGATCCCATGGGATTAAGGCTGATAACTGTGTACGTTTATGTTTCACCCTGTATTTATAACATTTAATACACCCACTCAATAAGAGGCGTATATGACATGATAATATCACATAGTAGGTACAAAACACAACACAGCACTTCCAGTGTCATTACCCCATTTTACATAAATACCCTGCTAATAGATAACCCTATCAACCCTTATCAATCTGTACCACAACAAAGTACCCAACTACTACCCAACATTAAATCTGAACCATAAAATGGCGCACCAACTGGTAATAACGAACATATTTTTTTCATTGTTGTGAATCTTGGAAATTTTAAATTCATTGTATAAACAATATAAACATGCCCTACATGTATTTTTAAACTTGCCTACGTTTTGTTTTGTTTTGTTTTAAAATATTACGGTCAGAAATTTATGTTATAGCCTGTAATGATTTTTCAATGTTTTCAATCATAAATGCACTGTTCATATTAATACCTACATGTCAAACATAACCTCAATTGATTTGTGATTGTCATGTTATTAAAATATGCTTAGAAAATGGAAATTGGTCATAGACAATATGCATTATAGAAATCTATAAATTTTTTTTCTAATCCAATGAATAGTGGTTATTTTCAAAATAATTTAAATTATCTATGGCAATTTATTGCTTTCCAATTTACCTATGGCTTTTTGAAATGTTAACCCATTGGCCACAAACCCCGACAGCCTGCCGGGTGTGCAACTCAGGTACTTAACCACAAACCCCGGCACGCTGACGGGCTAGAGTAGGTCCGCCAAAAAACGGAATACGAGCTCAACAATGACATTTTTGAATAAAATTTTAAATGCCGAACATTCTGTAGATAATTAATCATTCATTTCGAAGAATTGGCAATAAAATGTTTCTTATGTTTTTTCACTGATATTTGTGTTCCAAGTTTTGTATGCTGCCAGCCGCCATTTAATTTCTTCAAAATTGCGAGTGGTTCTAGGCTTTTGGTAGTGACCCTGAACGTCCCTGATTGCTTTGAGGACTATCATACCATTATTTTATTAGTCATTAGTAATATATGCATGTAAAAAACAACAATCATTATTGTTTGATTTATGAATAATATGTTTTTTTGTAACTTTTTTAAATAAAAATGTGAAAAAAAACTTACGAAAAAAGAGAAGGTTATATTTGTATCCTTATTTACAGACATTTCAATATATTTTTTTAATTTTTTTTTAATGTTTTTCTTTACCTTAATCGAATATGTAAATAAATTTAAAGAAATTAATTTATTTGAATATATGGTTTAAAAGTTACAATAGATTTAGTACACCAATGCAGGTTTTCAATTTCAAAATTAATTCAGTGGTGAAGGCCAATTTTTTTGCTCATTAATTCTGTGGCCAATGGGTTAAAACATTGTTATGTTTTTATGCTTACAAATACTTAACGCTGAGGAAAACTGTTTTATTTTTCTAAAAACAAATACATTGAGTTTAAATTAGAATATAAAGTTAATATCAATAATATTATGCAAATATTTATACTGATTTATTGTTAACTAAGTGACATTTTGTTCATAATTACGGAGGTACGTACATTCTTCAAATCATTGCAGTATTATTTATAACATTCCAGTTAAAAGTATTACAAACATTTTAAAATACATTTGAACATTATTATTCAAGCTTTATAAAATTATTTATGCCGGTATTCGTACAAACTGTGTACATTGTCAAATAACATGATGTAAACAAAGCATTCAAACATTTTGTATTTTTATGCAATTTCAAAAGATAACCTTTATTAGGAAACCATTTATACGGGATATTATTATTCCAAATGTTTAATTAGTTACGAGACGAAATTAATGTTATTTACAGCTGACATCTGTCACAAATATATTATTGATTATTTATTTACAAATAATGTCAAACTGACATCTTAAATACTGTCGAATTTATATTCTTTGTTATGTGTACGCTAATGTCAAACTTGACATTTCAAATTATGACGTTTCTAATGCTATGAATTATTAGTAGGTCATATTAAAAATTGTTTACATAAATATTCATTTAAATGAGCAACATACATATTCATTTCAATGGAATTAAAAATATTCATTTTTATGGGGTACATACATATTCCAATAAAATTTCATATTTTAATTTTTAAATGAAAACAGGGTTATCAAGTAAAATATTTTATGTTTTAATTTTAAATACAGGATTGGCACAAACCAATATTTTCTTACAGCAGGGTTGCCAAAATTATTATTTTTTAATTTAAAACAAAAAGTTATCAACAATATTTGTTCAAATCAACAACAACGTTCAACAGCGTACAACAACAATAACATCAACAATAACAACAACAACAAAAATAACAACGTTTATTTTTATTTTTAAATCAAGGGCATCATTTTTAATAATAATTCTGAGAATTGTTTTGAATTTAAGTACAATCAAGTAATTGTCAACGGTGACACAAGGAATAATGTGATATTTATTATCATTCTTTTTATAAATAAAGGACAATATTCATGAAATGTGATAGGACTTGGAGAAATTATCGGACAATGACGAAATGTCATTATTATCATTGGAAGAGGGTTGACGGAGGTATATTCGGTCTGATCAACTGGATCCTTGTGATCAACTTACCATTTCTAATGGTCCAAATTAGTTCCAAAGGTAAGGGTGGGCTTGTACCCCAACCGCAACGTATCGATCCGGCGTCGATTACGTTTACCTAATATGACAGACAGAGGGCGAGAGATGCTTGCTGTCTGCTCATCAGGCCATGAGTTGCTGACTCTGGTACGGAACAGGGTGTGCAACATCGTCAGTCGGAGGGCAGTGGATCCCTTGCCTGTAGACGGAGGATACCTATAGAAGGCGAAAGGATTGCCAGCCACTGGTCCATGTGCATACTCAAAGTACTACGTGGTGTGAAACTTATTTGACTGGTTCGGGTTGTTCTTGGAGTTTTATGACCAACCCTGACACAACATTCTACAAGTATTCATAAACTCTATTTAAAATCGATGTTAGGATCACTTCAATCTCATCAAGGGTGGTGGACTTTTTATTGTAAAACCCTTTTTTTACTGAAGAGTCGTTTTATTTACAAACACTTTTGAGCAACAATGAAATCAACACTTTTCAGAACTAAATTCGGCCCGGACCTCGCCTATGCAATACGTGGTCTATACTCTAGGTAGGGGTTAATGCAAGATAACAAATTTCTTGAGTATAGCCCTTTTTATACTACTAAAAACTATAAAAATACCGTCTTTCAGACTGTTTATAAATACGGTAATAACAATACCCAAAATATCCACTGAGGTCACGTGCCCTAATTTTGTTGGCTGATAACACTAGCTTCTATAAGATTCCCACAGAGGTCTCTAATATGCTCACTCTTCTAATAAACTAAGAATAATTAACCCAATGGAATTAATTACAATATTTATCTCATATTTATGTCACTAACTATTCTTAACAGACCCCCGGGAAAGGGGTTAATTTTATGAAATTAAACCATTTCTAAATCTAACCCTAATGGTAAATTTAAACATAATATTCAGACAGATTAATAAATAAAATATATATGAACTGAAAAAATATAGAACTAATCTAAAAGCTAAATAATTCATTGTGTATAATGTAGAGCACTACTCAAGTATTCAACATTTACCTTAACATTTACATTGACATTTAACATTTTCTACTTTTTTTACTAAATAAATGCTGTCATATATAAATACTGACATTATAATTACAGAATACTCCACATTATCAAAAAAACAAACAATAAAAATAAATTCATAGATAAAAATATCGTAGAATTGATAACCTGCACCTAAAATAAACTTATTAATAAAATTGAACATTTATAAATTATTCAACTAAAATAACATGCAAATAATAATTTCATAATAACGACTCTTAACAACACAAACACTCAAGTCTTGAAGTCCGAGATTAGTCATCTGCTTGATCCATCATGAGACGCTGCACCGAGGGCTTCCCATTTTCCTTTTCATGGGGGGGGGGGGCAGAATCATCTAGCTGGTCAAAGGTAGAGACCAAGGAGAGCATCACAAATACCAAGATTGACGTGACGATATATTTTAATAACAATTGTCTTTTTAACATTTTCAAAAATAGCCTATAATTTTAGGTTCAGCTAGTAGAACCATTTTATATAAATTAAGTTGAATTTAATTTTTAAATAAGTTAAGCTAAATTGAAAACTGAGATTAAAAGTTGAAAATTTAAATAAGTTTTTCATGAAATATAAATAAATTGTCAATGAATTAAATTTCAACTCGATTTCTACTACTGGTTTATATTTAAAATTACGTTGATGCGCAATTATTTTCCTCACGTTATGCCTTGCTGGCCGATTTGGTGTATTCACAAAGTGTTCCGGTTCATTTATACCTAACGAGTTATTATTCGGTATTTTTAAACATTTGTTTTTGCGGACAGCAATATTATTTTTTGTAAGTGTCAATACACTTTTCAAAGTTGAATCTCGGTCAACATTATTCAAATTCCTAAGGACTTTATTTTTAAATTTAAATTTCCTACAGTTGTTTAAAACTTGCGATAATTTATTCGTTATTTTTGATTTAAATTTACATTTGACCCCCGGTGGGTCTGAAGCCGAATTTTTTGGAGGGGTACAACTGCTGGCCCTTTTTTTAACCAACCCAGTCTAAGGAACCAGTAGCGTAGCGAGGGGGGGGGGCGGGGGGGGGGCGGACCGCCCGGGTGCCACCCGAGGAGGGGGTGACACTCGAACGTGTAGAAAAAACTTACGAAAGTGCAAAATTGCCGTAAAAAATATTTTACACGTTAACACTGATTGCTATTTTGCTCTATGGCTTGGTTGGTCGGGGATTCCCGAAAAATGTTTTTTTGTTCCTAGCTCAGTCGGGGATTTCCCTGAAATATTTCTTGTCATTCTAATTTCGTTCGTATATTGTGATTAACGTAGACTCGTGAATTGTTATCTATGGACTGACGTGGATTAGTGAAGAAGTTATTATTGTGTTAGCGTGTTTAATAGTGCTGAAAGACCAGTTTTAAAAACAAGGCAGGTAGGTGTGAATTTTTAGATACCGTTTTGTAGCGCATGAATAGTTACAGTCGGGACAAGAAAAAGATTTTTCATCAATGTGAGTTAGCAAGTTCCGTTTTAGTTATTTTTTTCGAGATTAAGAATAGTTGCAGTCAGGACATGAAATAGGTTTGTTTCCACTGTCGGTAAACGTGTTATTTTTAGATTTCTCTTCATAGTACATGAATAGTTGCAGTTGAAACATGAAAAAGCTTTTTCTCCGCACTGAGTCAGTAACTGACGTCATATGTATCCTTTTTGAGAACACGAATAGTAACAATCAGGGCATGAAAAGGTTTTCTCTTCTGTGAAACGTTCTGCGGATTTTAAAATCTTTCCTTTGAATACTTGTATTACTGCAGTCGGGACATGAAAAAGGTTTTTGATACCGTTATATATACATAAGATACCGTTTTGTAGCGCATGAATAGTTACAGTCGGGACAAGAAAAAGGTTTTTCATCACTGTGAGTTAGGTTAGGTTAGGTGGATGAATAGTTGCAGTTGGAACATGAAAAAGGTTTTTCTCTGCACTGAGTCAGCAACTGACTTCTTATGTATCCCTTTTGAGAACACGAATAGTTGCAATCAGCACATGAAAAAGGTTTTTCTCTTCTATGAATCGTATGCGGATTTTTATATCTTCCCTTTTAAAACTTGTATTACTGCAGTCGGGACATGAAAAAGGTTTTTGTCCAGTATGTCGGGACAAGGAAAAGGTTTTTTATCACTGTGAGTTAGTAAGTGCCGCTTTAGTTACTTTTTCGAGAATAAGAATAGTTGCAGTCAGGACATGAAATAGGTTTTTTTCCACTGTCGGTAAACGTGTGATTATTAGATTTCTCTTCAGAGTACATGAATAGTTGCAGTTGGAACATGAAAAAGGTTTTTCTCCACACTGAGTCAGCAACTGACTTCTTATGTATCCCTTTTGTGAACACGAATAGTTATAATCTGGACATGAAAAAGGTTTGTCTCTTCTGTGAATCACACTGTGGACTTTTAAATATTCGTTTTGTGGACTTGTTTAACTGCATTCAGATCATGAAAAAGGTTTTACTCCACTCTGAGTAACCTTATGAATCATAGTGGAGTAAAGTGTTGCTCCATATGGAAACCTTTGTAAAATTACTATAATCAGGGCCTCCTCAGTGTAGCTAATGTAAAACGAAATATGTGTTGTTAAACCATGT
Source organism: Limnephilus marmoratus (assembly GCA_917880885.1). Classification (NCBI taxonomy): domain Eukaryota; kingdom Metazoa; phylum Arthropoda; class Insecta; order Trichoptera; family Limnephilidae; genus Limnephilus; species Limnephilus marmoratus. Next base: position 48,254,210 of record OU862907.1, on the reverse strand, counting down.
AGGTGTATTAAAGGTAAGACACTATTAAATTGTGGAGATCCGGAAGGAATGAAAGGCCGATAAAAATAATAATATTTTCCCAATTTGTTTATGAATTACAATTTAAAACAATAAAATAAAGAATATACGCATGGACCTATTGCGAGTTTGAAATCTCTTGTTTTATTTTTACCGCAAATGCGATTAAAACAAGAAAAAGGTATTTAAGCGACTTTCCGGTACTTTGCGCAATTTAATTGATACTTTTAGGTAAAAATAGTCACTTGGTGTTACGTAACGTTTAGGGGGAGAGAGGTGCAGAAAAATGTTACGGCGCGTTGCATGGGGGGAGAGAGGGTCAAAAATTTTCAAAAATTGCGTTACGTTATACTTGAACGCCCCCTTTACTATTTCACGATTGAAATTTTATCGTTACACTCTGAACACAAAACTGGTTTTAACCTAAGTATTGGTTATTATGTTTTCATGCCAGCAAATGATTTTTTTCAGATTTTTGTAGCATATAAGAATTGAAGACTCCACACGGAACCCTGTTATTTGTAGCTATATGGCTCGGTGGGTCAGCATTCCCCATAAATTCTGTTATTTTATTTTCGTTCCTAGCTCTCACTATGGATTTATTGGGGATTCCCGTGAAATATTCCTCGCTTTTCCCCTGTGTCAATCTCATTTATTTCGTACATTGTGATTGACGGGAACTCGCGAAGGAAATTATCACCTATTGATTGTTGAAAAAGCTGTTATTCTGTTAGTGTTTTTAATTTTGAGGATAACAATTATTTTTTTACATATTTGACTAGCTAGAAATGTTTTTTTTTATTTTAGGAAGTCAAAATTTGTGTTTTGAATTTCTCAAAAAAAAATTTAATGGGGGGGGGGGGGGGGGGTGACACCGCGATTTCCGCCTCGGGTGCCACCCATGCTAGCTACGCCACTGACTCAACCATTTGGACTGCGTCATGTTGAATTTCCACAACTGCATGGAGCATCACATATTATATCAACCTACTTACAGTTGTCTTGAATAGGCAGAAGTCATTAACTCAAGCATTTGGACTTCGTGTGGTTTCCCTACTATTACCAGGAGATCAGTCTCATCCATTGCTGAGATCTACTATAATGGTTTCTCTTCGATTGGCTACATGGTCTTGGCTCTTTCGCTCAACATATACTCATCGCTTAGGGTTTCTTTGGCTACTTCTGTACTTCTCAATCTTGGCTTGCAACATCATCATATTTCTTTAAGATGCTTCAAGATATTCAGATGGCAGGTGGCTCATGGAAATTTCCAGAGAAATTTCTTTTTGGCTGAGGGGGTAATGTAGCAGTGGCAACGTTTCCGTCACATCACTAGTCCAAGTTGCACTTCACTAGTACACAACCACGTGACCTTGCCGGCAGACGCGGGGCTTGAGAGCACAATTAACGAAAGAAGATTCAGGATTCAGTTACTTTCTGGAAGCGAGCAGGTGCGGACTTATCAACACTTGACGAGCGGCTTTGGGAAGCCGGTCACGGAACTCACACAAGGAACAATGGGAGCATTCAACGATCCTTCGTAATGTAGTTTAATTTTAATCTTATTATTACCATGGTTTATCTATCAATTTAGCCTTTGTAGTTTTCCTAATTTGTCTATAAAATTAGGATGGCGCCCGTAAGATCCTTTAACTGCTTTTATTCACTATAAAATAGAAATACGTGACATCAACTTATTTTTACAAATACCTTCTCTCTTCGGGATAAGGCACGACCCTGTAGATTTAACTCTCAATAATTTAACAATATATTACAATATTAAATAACAACTATGATTGTGATTGTAAATTAATAAATCTTGTTTTTCAAGTTGAGAGTTTTATTATGTCTCATGCTCTGGATATTATTACCTTTATTATTTACACATGTAACTTGTAATCTAGCACCACCCCCCCCTCTTTTATATAAGCCACAACCTAATAACTATGGACGAATTTTGGACCTCGTTTTCTGTAACACTCCAGCTAAGGTGTCGCTTGCCGATCACCCTTTAGTTAAAGAGGATGCTCATCATAAATCATTGGTTATAGAGCTAGAATTTCCATCCACTAATGCAACCCTCTCAACTCCTCGAACAATAAAATTATTCCATAAAGCAGATTAACACCGAGATTAATGAGAAACTGAATGAGACCGTCTGGTCTACCGTTATAAATGCACCGGATGTAAATACAGCGTTACATTCATTTTACGTTATAATTGAACAAATTGTCGGTGCGTTTATTCCCAAGAAAGTTGTGAAATCTGGAAAATATCCACTATAGTACACGACAGCCTTAATGAAAAATTAAAATTCTTTTGAGCATGGAAGCGTCACCGGTACCCTTTTTATTATCTGTCATTTTCTTTGCTTCGCAAAAGACAAAACCTACATTTCTACGATAGAATCCGGCATACAGCATAATGTTAGAAAAATATGGTCCTATGTCAATTCTCAAAGAAAATCTCCTACCATCCCCGATCATATGATTTATGGTGAAAAAACTGCTAATGACAGTGAAGGAGTAGCCAATTTATTTTCAGAGTATTTTGGTTCTGTATTTTCGAATGTTTAACCTGCTCATACAAGCAATGCCAGTGACTGTTTTAATTCAAATAGCGTTATTAGCTCAATCGAGATCAATGAAGACATAACTTTCAAATACTTACCTTAAGTCCATCGATATCAAAAAGGGACCGGGGAACGACCAACTTCCAGGAATCTTTATAAATTATTGTAGTAAACAACTGACACCCCCCATGTTCGCCATTTTGAAGGAACATTTCCTGAAAAGTTGAAAAAAAAGCCTTGATTACCCCAATCTTTAAAAATGGTAGTAAAAATGATGTCTCCAACTATCGACCTATATCCAAATTACCCATTCTAAGTAAAGTTTTGGAAAAAATTGTTTACGATATTCTACCATCTCACCTTCACTCTTAACTAATCAACATGGCTTTATGAGAAATCGCTCCACAACCTCGAATGTTGTGTATTTTATAAATTTTCTTCATGCTCAAATGGATATGCGATGCCAGGTAGATGCCATCTTTACTGATTATTCCAAAGCATTCGACCGTGTTAATCACTATATATTCTTTTACAGAAGTTATTTAGTCTAGGAATTCACGGTGATCTCTATTGATGGATCGCATCATATGTCAGTAATCGGCACCAAATCACGGTTGTCAACGGTTTCGCATCCTGTTTAACGTAAATCGTCTCGGGTGTGCCCCAGGGGTCGCATCTCGGACCAATCTTATTTAATATTTACATAAATGACATCTATGTATGCTTTCAAAATAGTTACTTTGTGTTATATGCGGATGATATGAAATTTTTTAAACCTGTACAGTCTTTATCTGCTTGTATAGAATTACAAAGCGATCTTGATCATTTGTGCGCGTATTGTGAATTAAATTTACTATCCTTAAAAATTTCTAAGTGTCTCTCAATATTTACTAGAAATAAAAATAAAATCATCTATTCATACAACTTGAATAATAAACCTTTACAATCTACGTCTACATGTAAAGATATAGGTGTTTATTTAGACAATAAATTAATTTTTGATAAGCATATCGAACACATAATATCAAAATCCTACAAGATGCTAGGTTTCCTATTAAGAATATGTAAAGTTTTCAAAAGTGCTAAGACTCTTGAAATGTTGTTTTGTTCATTGGTCAGAAGTCCACTGGAGTATGCGTCCCCGGTATGGAATCCTTAAGATAAGGTGTACATAGATATAGTAGAAAGTATACAGAATAAATTCTCTAAATATTTATTCAAGAAATACAACAAAACTACAAATAACATGTTAAGTTTACAATAAAGACGCACATTATCAGATCTGCTGTATGTATAACCTGCTAAATAATAAAATAGATAGTCCTGAATTGCTATCCACTATTGGTTTAAATGTCCCAATGAGGCGTACCAGGCACACTTCTCTTTTTCATATAGAATCCAACAACACTAATAGGTACAGCGAGTAACTCACCAATTACTCGCGCAATCATAACTTATACCCACTATGAAAAAATACTACACTTAGACATTTTTCATGATTCCTTGCAAACAAACAAAACTAATTTATTAAATTTCTTGGCGTGATATACCTAATTGTTTTAAAATTACTTACACTTAACTTTTCATTAAATTTAATCAGTCAATTACAATTAGTGAGCATATGACGACCTCCGTAGTCCAGTGACTAAGACTCTTGACTCACATTCCGGAGGTCGCGGGTTCGAACCCGGCATGCGCAAATAAATTTTATTTGATTAATTTGTGTTATTTCACAATTAATTCATTTAAAATAATATATAGTATATTTGCGGCATGTTCCAGAGTGGAAGATACTATCAGTATCGCCCTGGTGTAAGACCACCATTCAGGATTGAAACGTTGCTTGAAAATGGCTTTAGCCGTGTTTGGTGACCAGATCTGAATAGCCAGGTACTTCCCAACCTTCCTCTTCCCCACCTCCTTCCCCTCCCCACTACCTTCAGCCTCACAACATACCCCAATTGGGGATGCCATAGTCTCACTGGCTCCACACGGGAGCAGTTGAGATTCTTGTGCGGTATTCACTGTAAAAAAAATATATATATATATATATATAATTCTTGATTTTAAAATGTCTCCTTATCTCCCCCCCCCCCCTTTTTCACCCTTTTTATTATTATTACTCATTCATTAGATACATAACCATGTAATAATTTAATTTAACATACCTTATAATCTGTATTATAATGTACTGTGTATGTCTTAATAAACAAATAAATAAATAAAATACCAAATGCTGCAAAATTCTGAGAAAGTGATTGTCCCGTGGGTAATTATTATTTGGGGACTCTAACGCAGATTCAATCGTAAGTTAAAATCTGCCTTTGGTTCTATACACCATGTAAAAGTTCGAGATGAGAAATTATTTTACATGGATACCATGCTCGATACTCAAGTTGACTTCTAACAATGTAAGGTAAAGTTTTTTTTTTATTTTTCATTAAAAATTAATAACACAAAATTTACAAATAAAACTTGCATTTCTGGCAAAACAACGATAATTTCTTTAAATCGTTCATTAACATTCCCTCATCTATGCCTTATTTAGGGATGCTGTGTAGTGTGGTATTTTCAGGGAAAGTAGGGAGAAAAAAATCTGGGAAAGCAATGGGTAAATGAAAGACAAACGAATTTTATTCTTATATTTTTGTTTAATACGTCGTCGAATAATTTGAAGATATAACCATTATTAGGTGCAATTATTTTAATGGTGTTAAGTTTAGCTTTGGAATTATTTGGGGATAACAGGATATTAATTAATCTATTGATCAAATAATGGAAAGCAAAGAGTTTTTGTGAAAATGGATGGTTAGATGAGTTGTGTATAAGATATGTTTTGTGTACATTTGTGTATTTGTGTATATATCAGCATATGCTTCTTTTCGAAAAATATTAAATTCAATCTTATTATTAATTATAGTTAGGTTTAAATCCAAGAAATTTATCCTACAATTATTTTTTATTTATTTTTAAATAAAGATTATCGTGGTAAAAACAAAGTGTTTTTAATTATTTCATTAATAAAATGGTGCCTCAAAGTGAATTTGCAAAATTTGAAGAAGACATTATTTTTTTCTCGTGTGGCTTCGGATATGATTAATTAAATTACTTTTTTGTATGCACCAGTAAGTGCACTCTGAGCACGAGAATGGTTTCTCTGCAGTATGTAATCTAATATGACGCAACAAATCGCTTTTGTCACGGAAACTGTAAGTGCATTTTGAGCACGAGAATGGTTTCTCTCCAGTATGAGTTCTACTGTGACGAACCATATGCGTTTTCTGGCTACACCTAAAAGTGCATACCAAACAAGAGAATGGTTTCTCTCCAGTGTGGGTTCTAGTATGAATAACTAAATCAGCTTTTTGTTTGCATCTGTACGTGCATTTAGAGCACGAAAATGGTTTCTCTCCAGTATGAGTTGTATTGTGACGAAGTAAATTGGATTTAAATCTACACCTAAAGGCACAAGTTTGACAAGAAAATGGTTTCTCTCCAGTGTGAATTCTATTATGATCAACTAATTTGCTTTTTAATCTACACCTATAGGCACGAGTACGACAGGAAAACGATTTCTTTCCTGTAACTAATTGTTTTTCTTCTATGACTCTAATGCCAAAAGCAGATGGTTTCGACAAACCGAAATCTGAAAAACAAAATTTAATTATTAATGGCATTGAAGATATTTGAAAAATAAACAACATATAAAAAATATCGTATTTCCTGAGAAGCATGGAAACTTTATAGGTTTTAATACAGAGACGTGATGAATACGATTGAACATCTGATTGGAATAAGTGCATGCATATACTTGTATGCTGTAGTTGGTCCCGGAATTATTGTAGCAGAATAACAAATTTTGCGTAGTTGCTCGATTAGGTACTTTGAAGTTGATGAGTTGCAGAACCTCTCAGCAGTTTAATTCGGAGTCGTGTATTTGTCAACTATTTTGCAGTGAATATTTCAAGCATACCCATTTAGTAAACATGTTTGTGTTAAATAGGTTAAACTGGAGTCGCGTTTGTTTGTGTTAAACTGGCGTCCCACAGGGATCGGTTCTGTCACCGACTTTGTTTCTGTTGCACATCAATGACCTCTTGTCATGTGCACCGAATCATTGTTACGCGGATGACAGTACAGTCCATGATAGCTTTTTGTTTGACAAGCCCCCAAAGGGCACACAAACTCCAATAGCTCGGAGGGCTTTGAAGCAAAGAATGGACGGTTACCTCGAGAGTGTTTTCTCTTGGGGTAAGAATAACCTCGTCGAATTGAATGTTTCAAAGACCAAATCATGTTTGATAACGTCTAAAAGGGATCGAAATGAAAATCTAGTCTCCTTCAACGGAAGCAATCTTCCGAACAGGACCTCCATCGATATCCTTGGTGTAACTCTAAGTGACCAGCTCAGGTACGGGGGCTCCATTGAAACCAGAGTTAAGTTAGCCTCTCAGAAACTGGACGTACTGTACAGGGCCCGCAGATACTTTAATAGTACCCAATTGCTAACTCTGTACAAATCGCAAGTGCGCCCCACGGTTGAATTTGGCAGCCACCTCTCATCTGGAGCTTCAAAATACCTAAAAAAAAACCCTTGACTCTGTGCAGAAACGGGCGGTTCTCTTCAAGAGTGTTAATGCAAAAAAAGGTAATTTTAGGTATTTTGATGTACACAAATCGTAAAAATTTGTGCTAAAAACGTTCAATATTTCTTATATGAATTCGATAGTATGGGGAACACACGATCGAATATTAGTATTGAACAAGGGAGCCGGTTGAAACCAGAAAACGGTAGGCAATGAGGTACTCCTCTCCGGCAGATAGTGGTCCGCTGTTAAAGGGGTTCTCTCTCTTCTGACGTAAAGTTCTAAATGATACTATTATTATATATTGCGTATGAGTAGTCGTAACATAATTGATTCATTTTTAGAGCCAAATTTATTTTATTAACGGTCGGTATGTTACGACAACTCATACGCAATATATAATAATAGTATCATTTAGAACTTTAGTTAACTCGTTTCACCGAGTTTTGGTTTAGTAACCGGCCTATGTGTTAAGCCTCAAGATGTGTTAAAAATTGTAGATGGGCACGTGTTCAAGAGTAGTGAACGAGCGGCTCGATCTGGCAGTCTCCGTTTGGGTACGCGCGCATCCGACCTTAGACGCGGATACATTGAAGTAAAATATCATCGAGGTGAAGTTATTCGCACGCAAATTTAAACTGTGGTAACTTAATTTCGTTACGTAATAGCATACACTTAAACTATCCTGAATACAATGGGTTAGTAGAGTAAAGTTAATTCATAAACGGCTAAATACTGGACTAGCCAAAAAAAAATTCAAAGTTAAAAAATGGAGGATGTCACTTGCAAGTTAACCCAATTCACTTTCCGGTGGCAGATTGACTGAAGTCGCGGTAAATGAGTACACCATACCCAGTAACATCGTAAATTGTTCTTTTTTGTTATTTTTTGTTGTGATACACAAAATAATTGTATGTTATTTTTAAGTTTAAAACTACTATTATGTAATGATATTATTTTTCGTACTTTTATACTCTATTATATGTTTATTCATAAAAGGCAGTACAGCCGTTTATGTATTTAAAATAAAATTTAAAAAAAAATAATAATATGACTGTAGGGGGAAGTGGTCACCATTCGTACGCGGGGCACATTCGTACAGTCAGTATAACAGAAAAACTAAACAGCACACAAGCACGCCTTTGCTTGTGTGCATAGACATACCGGCCGCCATGTTGCTAGCGGAGTGTCGCGCCAGTCGCACACAGGTGCATCAGCTGACAAGACGTAACGTGTTTTCGCGCGCGGTGAGTACATTTTTTTACCGAAGTTTAGTTCGTAATTGTAAGTAGAATTGTTATGTTTTTGACAAAATGGTGATGATTGATTAATGCTAACATTGTTTATTTTGAGCTTTAATTGTTATATTTCTCAAACTAAATTAGAATTTGTGTAAAGTTGTATTTTAATTTTGTGCAAAGGCATGGGGTGCGTTCGGACAGCCAGACAGGGGCACATTCGTACGCGAGTATTCGTAGTCAAGAAATTTAAAGATGGCTCTAACGCCGATGAACCCTCACGAACTTTTCTTTCTAAATTCACGAGTCTAGAAGTCTTCTTGAATTCGATTGATACATTGAATATCTTTCGGAATACGTATTTAATTAATGTATTTATGAAACTGTAGGGGAAAGTGGTTACCCTTCGTACACTTTTTAGATTTTATTTTTTTTATTTTGTGATTAATTGTCAAATTTATCTAGTTTATGTACATAAGTGTAGCAATTATACAACCAAATGTATAATTACCTACTTTCAGTTAATTAATTAAAAAATTATGACTTTAATTGGCTTTTTAATTACCCTGTATGAATCTACCCCATGGCGTACGAAAGTACCCCACCTACTGTACGAACGTACCCCGTGTGTGGGGTACGTTCGTACAAATATCTTATCGTGGAAAAATGGCTATAATCCTTTAACCTTTCGACATAATAGTTTCGGACTTTTTTGTAACAGACTACAATATATTTGTTACACTTAGGTACATAAACTAGATAAATTCGACAATTAATCACAAAGTAAAATAAATAAAATCTAAAAAGTGTACGAAGGGTAAACACTTTCCCCTAATAGCTGCTTTGAGCGGCAGTCTGCAGGTAAACCAACCTCAGACGGGAGAGGGCACCGAGAGAATAATTTAATGGCTTACCTCGGCTTTGGTCGATCCTTTCCAGTCGAACGAAACATTCTTTTTTAATATCAGGATAGTCAATATCTATTTCAGAGCATGCGCCACATTCTTGCCCATATTCCCCTGCTGCTAGCGTCCCCGGTTCACATTTAATGGCACAAGCAACTTCTCTCTCCTGTTTGACAATCCCGTACTGCAATATTGCATCAAAATGGGATGTTGGATTGGCTTCTTCGAGGACCGTCTCCGGTTCGGTCTTTATGAAACCGAAATTCGAGTTCACAAGATCCATTTCCGGTAAACTGCTGTATGATTCTGATGTTTGTGATATATTTGATAGCGCACTCCGCATTAGGCACTCTGCCATAAACGTTTAGTTGACAAAACAACCTAGTTTCGTTTTACAGCAGTCTAGATGCGGAAATCACGGCAACATAATGAAATAACTACTCGCGGGATATTAATTGACTTGCCGTTTCGACGTGATTAAAACGCGCTTAAAACGTATTAACGTTTTGGCGAAGATGACAGCTATTATGTTAAATTATGTCATAGACAAAACACAGATGGTCGGTATGTCGGAATTCATGTCTACTGAACCGGTTCCTTTAATGTCACCGGAACCATTGATTTATCTTTACGGAACCGGTTATTTTCGGATCTATGAAATATAATGATATTTAAATTAAAATAATGCTTTCTAATTATTATTATCATTTAATTATTATCATTTAAACACCTTATGTGATCCTTAACTCTACTTTAAAAAAATCTAGAAGTCTTCACTATATAAAAAATGTAACAATAATTACAAAATAATTTAAAGACCCCAGAATTGCTTAAAAACATCACATTGTCCTTATACTTAATACTTTTTTGTAAAATTGTTATTAGTATAAAATTCTGGTTGGATAGTACCTGCATGTTTTTAATTTTTGTACTTAAAGTTTTATTATTTAAAAGTACTATTTTTCTCCAATCTTTGTCAACAGCTACGAATGGATAAACATAAGATCTAATAAAATAAAATAAAATATTTGTTTATTAAGGGACCGCAACCCGGATTTGTACCGATTTATTACATATTTCCCTTAAACACGGTAAGTTTTAAAGCTCTTAAAAAATATATATATATGTTATTCTTGAAGATAATATCTAGACTTTGCCTGCGCCGAAACGCAAATTTTATAAAATTCCCTAGACAGAAAAAAATGGCAAATTGTGCTCCAAAAATTATTATTAACACGTTAGTTTCAGTTATTTTACAAGTTATATGTATAAAAAAATTCACAGTGTTTCTTTAAATGCTGAGATTTTTGCTCTATTTTAAACGAGTCGTGTTTTATTAAACATTTTTAAAATGTTTGCATCGATTTTGTCGCTGTAAATGTTAGCGCTCTCCTCGAGCATTCGTAATTTCGTATCTCTCCATCATCTTCTTTTCGGGCCCGGTTGCAGACCCTTAAGACATACACATTTTACATAATGAAACATATATAGGTTTATTTAATTAAATTATTTCATGGTTATAGTACATATTGCCTTCGTAAGTCCATAGAATATCATTTGGTAATTTCGACTGAGGTGTGAACGGTTCTTAAAACTAATGAATGAATGAGTAAAAGTAATAAAAAGGAAGAAAGTTTATGGGGAAATAAGAGAAATTTTCTTATCAACAATTATATGCTAACAGATTGAACACAACTGGCTTTTAATAAAATTTTAATGAAAAATGAAGAGTAGGTACTTGTAAAATAATATATATTCTATAAGAAACTTAAAAAAAAAGTTTTGGTTTAACATATTATCTATTAATTTTGACTCTTATTGATTAGCGTGTGTCGCTCTCCATAGAAACAAATGGCCCTATATTTAAACGCCCGGGGTCTCAAAAGTTTCGTATGATCTGTAGCTATTCGAAAACGTAAAAATAAATGAAATTATTGTTCACTATTAGCCCGCTAAAGTGGCCGGAAGCTTTAAAAGAAAATAGATTTCATGATTTGGAAAAAAATAAAATAAAGGGTTCATCAAGGGTCCACACAGCATCTACAAAGATGACATAGGCCCTGAGGGAAATTATTTTCCTCAGGGCCTCCTGTGTGGTGTTAATGTAAAAAAAAAAATATATATATATTTTGTACCAAACTTATTTTTCATTCCATAACTGCAGTACAAAGAACCAAAAAAAGATTTTTTTTTAAACATATGTGATGTGTTGGTTAAAAATTTTAAAGGAAAAATAACACTTTTTCTGGATGAAATCAGAAACCTTGTTGACTTACTTTGTAGCAGTGGCAGCGCCGGATCTGCCATACGTTCAAAAACGTGCAAAAAACCTGGCGCCAACTCCGAAGGGGCGCCGTAAGAAAATAAATATTGTATTAAAATTTAGTTATAATATTTCCTGAATCGTTTCAAAATTACCCATAGTACGAAATAATTATTACGCTCTAGCTCTAGTAAGATCTATTTTGTCCATATATCTTTTACCGTCTTTTACGACGAATGGGTGCGATCCAAATTCAATAATCAATCACAGCGCGGTGTTTTTGTTCAAGAAAACAAACAAACCGACCGCCTTTCAAAATGCTGACAATTTTAGTTAGCGTACGCTCACTATTGTTTTATTTTGTACAATTTAAGTCTCTAGGACAAGGTAGTTAAATACCATTTTCTTATGAAATCTTCAGTAAATTCCATTAACAAAAACATCGCACGGTTTGCAGGATGCAACGTGTTACGTGTTGACAGTTTGATCATTGCAGATCATTGATTTGACATATTATTTAAAGTTCGTTAAATGTATAATTATATCTATTAGATTTGTTGGATCTGTTATTTTGCGGTGTCAGTGTAAGCGTCTTTCGTAAAAAGCCGTTGATACCATACGTCAGTGTTTAGTGTTTGTGTGGTGTTTGTTCGCTCAATTTGGTGTTTGTTCGCTCAACACGGGAAATGCAAGGTACAAATTTGAGGTTATATTCTTATTAGTCAGAAGCTGTAGATGCTATTCTTGTATTGTACGTTGCCATGAGAACCTATTTGTATTTGCTTTTTCTATTAATATTCGCGTTGGGTATATACATAAACGCAGTAAATCTCAAGAATGTCTAATGGATCTAGTTCAACTATACCACCCGCATTGTATCGTAACCAATATTTTAAATCATGGTACGGGCACAAACAAACAATTCGTTGTATTATTTTAAAGCATAACTTATAAAAAGAGTTTTTCCTAAAATAATTAAAATAGCACCATAATTTTATGTTTACCCGATAGATTCAGAGAGTATAGGGCTCCTGGCGATTCTCTCTTTAACCCAGCCAGCCCGGACCGGGGACTACAAGATCCCCAAGATCCACCTTTTTTGCGATATCTCGTTAATTAATTATACAATTTTATTCATATTTTTTGTAATCCTTGAGAAAATACCAATTTTTTTTTGCCATTTTTTGTTTTTCAATATTCAAAGCACGTAACACAGAAAAAAATGTTTTTGATAAATATTAGTGCAAATCGCAGTGCCCGCTAGTATTTCGATACCATTATTTTTGTCCTTACTTTACGTTCTCGAGTCATGTTTTTTTTTTCAGTCTAACTTACCCGGATGGCCACCCGGGACAGCCCGTAATACATATGTGAAGGAGCGAGACAGTTATACTGTTTGTATATTCTGCCAGTAGTTATACCTACGCTGTAATTATTATCTTTCAACAGTCTCGGTCAGTTTCGACCTTTTTCAGAATACAGGTGTTTAGTTTCTGAGGATGTGGGTGGTTTGGTATATTTATGCTAAGGTTGTTAAACGTTTGTTATGTTTCCGATACTATTATTTACGATAACATTTTTGTACATAAAAATATTATCTGTAGGTACGCTCCTTTAAAGCTTTCTTAGTCGTATTACTTAAAATTTGGGATGGGTAAAAAATTTGGCAGGCGGGTATGGGTACCGCAGCCCGGGAACAATTTATTGGATAACCAACTCCCCTGCCGTAAGTCACCCCAAGTAGTCAGGTTCTCTACGTTTTGTGGCTTAGCAGGGATGCCGGGTTCATGGGGTGAGGTTTTTCTAGGTCTTATGTACCTTTTATAGTTTGAATAATAAAATATTTTAACAAAAAACAATGTTAGTGCACTGTAAAAGACAAAACACCTATAAAATACACTTTGAAAATAATCCGGAGGGTATTAGGAAAAACGATACTAATCAACTGCTAAAAATAAGTATGAAAACAATAGTATTATATAAAAATGTAACAAAACCCATAAGATTCAGAAAACCAAATGCAATGCATTACCATCCCCCAGAAGGAAATAATCGAAGGAATGATGAAAAAATGTAACAAAGCCGCAACGCCGACAATAAATCATAAATGTTCAATATTGCAGAGAACCAATGACGCACTGACATAATTTAGTTCAAATTATATTAGTCTTAACAATCCTTTAAAAGTCTATTCCTTTTTACTACCCGAGTACAACATTGCATAAGGGGACAAGCTTTTTAAAGATAACATGAATTGAAAATTACGCTCCACATTTACATCATTATTATTTTGTTTTAATTTTAATACATTTTAATCTACTTTTTTATTGGTCGTTTTTTCATGGGAGCACTTTACCGCTCCAAATAGTGTGTCGATTTCGGCTTCCTTTAGAATTTGGGAGGCGGGAATGGGTACCGCCGCCCCGGGAACCTTTATTGGATAACCAACACCTCTGCCACAGGTCACCCCAAGTGGTTCGCTACGTTTGGTGATTTAGCAGGGGTGCCCGGGTCCATGGGGTGAGGTTTGTCTAGGTCTTGGAGGTGGATGACCTGGACACACTGAACCCCATATTCCTACCCACCCCTTAAACCCTTTTCCTTCCCAGAACTCTTCTCTCCTTCCTTTCCTTTAAAAAAACCTCCACACAGCATCCCCAAAGATGACATAGGCCCTGAGAGAAATTATTTTCCTCTGAGCCTCCTGTGTGGAGCCCATGTAAAAAAAAAAGAATAGATTTTTTTTTAGGATTTTTAGGGCAAGTGACCAATCCATTCCATACTACCCACCTTACCATAAAAATCCTGAAAAAAAAGAAAGCAAAAAATTTAATGACATCAATATTGTGCATTTCTCATAAAAAAAATTGTTGCAAGCCGGTATGAACAAGTTTACAAAAAAATAACTCGACATTGCAGTAGGCAATGAGATTATCGCAAAAAACTACAGCAATGTTATAAATTCCGGTATTAAAAGAAACTTTCTTTGAAATAATTATTTAAATTAACCGCGAAGCCGATAAAACAGTTTGTTGCTAAAAATACTCTATGGGCGAAATTTAACGGCGTCGGGGCATTGTCGATTGTCGTGTTGTGACGGATTGGGAAGTTATCGGTGTTTATTACGGGATTAATAGTTTTAAATGGTTATTGTGATAAAATATTTGGATAACTCTGTAAATTGTAAGTACTTGATTTAATAAAAATGGATTTAAAAACGCTAATCGGTAAAAAGGGCATTTGTAAGGGGAAAGTGACTAGGTTCAGAGAATTTTTAAACAAAAATTTGCTGACACAAAGCGAACTCGGATTACGTATAAAACATTTCGAGCTTTTAATGGATCAGTTCGAGGAAATTCAGGATAAAATAGACGCTTTATCTCCCGATGATGACGACAGCGAAAGGGCGAGTTTTGAAAACGATTATTTTGATGTTTTATCCAACGCGAAAGAGAGGTTAGTTACAGACCATTCCGCAGGCAAGGCAAATAACAACATTAAATTGCCGATAATAGAATTACCAAAAATTAAAGGTGATTACTGCGAATGGATAGAATTCCGAGATGCGTTTATATCTTTAGTAGACAGCAATTCTAACTTAGATGCCGTACAAAAATTTTATTAATTGCGTTCTTGTCTAAAAGGGGAAGCATTTAAACTAATAACAGCATTACCAATGCACATCGACAACTATGTAACGGCCTGGGAGATGCTCACGGACAGATACGAAAACTAAAAAATAATTATAAATAATCATGTAAACGCATTGTTTATATTACCGGACTTAAAAGCAGAAAATCACGTCGCAATAAGAAGCCTATTGGACGAGGCACAGTTGCATTTAAAATCGCTAAATAAATTAAATATAGCTACGAAAAATTGGGATGTAGTATTGATTTATTTGTTATCAAACAAGCTAGACTCAAATACAAGGGCTCATTGGGAAAATACCCAACAAAAAATAATCTACCTACCTACGAAGAATTTATTAAATGTTTGTATACAAGGGCCCAAGTATTAGAGGCCTCATCAAATAACGAAAAAAGAATTAATCCGGAAAAAACGAATCCAAATAATTATAAAAAAGAAGCTATGGTTTAGATAAAATAGATAAAATACACAAATTAGGCGCTTGTTTAAAATGTTTAAACCTCGGTCATAAATTAAAGGATTGCAAATCAAAATTTAATTGCCGTAAATGCGATGGCCTAAATCACAATACGTTACTTCATTTTAAACAACAGGAGGAATCGAAACACGAAAGGGCATCAACATCTTCCGCGAAGGAAGCGCCTTTGGTATCAAATCATGCCGCGAAGGTAGAACCAAATTTCGTGTTATTGTCCACTGCCATCATCAACATAAAGGACGATGCGGGACAATCAATTCAAGCAAGGGCTCTATTAGATTCTGGGGCACAAACTAATTTTATAAGTAAGGAATTTGCAAAGAAATTAAAATCAAAGGCGAAAAGGGTCAACATTCCTGTTACGGGAATCCACAATAAGATTTTAAATATAAAATCTAAAGTGGAATTCAATAAAACTTCAAGCTATTCTGAATACCAAAGGAATATAGAATGCCTGATAATACCTGAAGTGACCAGTAACCTGCCACAAATTTCCTTTCAGAGAAAAGATGCGGAGATCCCTAGCGGTTTCCAATTAGCAGATCCGAACTTCAACATTACCAGCCCGATAGATCTACTACTGGGAGCGGAGGTATTCTGGGAAGTCTTGCATACCGATCGAATGAGAATTGGAGATGCTGGACTCACGCTACAAAGGACCGAGCTAGGATGGCTTGTAATGTGTCCGGACCTATCTCCACTCCGAAACCAAAAAGGCCAGTAAATTCCTGTAATTTATCTTTAAATTTATTGCATAAGCAATTAGAAAGCTTTTGGAAAATAGAGGAACTAGCTCCTGTAAAACATAGAAGCCACGAAGAAAGAGCATGTGAAGAGAGCTTCTTACGCACACATGAAAGGGATGAGAAAGGACGTTTTGCGGTAAGATTACCGCTGCGGCCCAATATTAATCAAATGGGTGAAACCCTAAAGGTGGCTGATGACCTGATGCTAGATTATAAAAAATTCATGAAAGAGTATAAGGAATTGGGGCATATGACGCTGGGCGAAGCACCGCCATAAGATAAAATTTGTTATTATTTGCCACACCATGCAGTGATGAAGGAGTCTAGCACGACAACCAAAACCAGGGTCGTGTTTGACGGATCAGCCAAGTCATCAACCGGTATATCATTAAACGACGCCCTCATGGTAGGGCCAGTTTTACAAAAGGATTTATGTGCGTAATTATTATTTTTCAGAAAGCACCAGGATGCATTAACCGCCGACATCGAGAAGATGTATCGTCAAATATTGGTGCAGCCTGAGGATAGAGATTTGCAGCGCATAGTCTGGAGGGACTCTCCGGAAGAAGAAATCCGACACTATCAACTCAATACTGTCACCTACGGTTTGGGACCATCATCCTTTCTGGCTACCAGATGCTTGGAGCAGTTAGGAACAGAAAATCAGGAAGCATACAGAAAGGTCAGTCGCATCCTAAAATACAACTTTTATAAGGATAATTTGATAACTGGCGACGAAAATGAGGCAGATTGTCTCACTATTAAGCAACAGTTAAGCAGCATTTTGGCATCTGCTGGCATGAATTTACGAAAATGGCGATCAAATTTACCCTCTATAAGTTCGATACCAGAGAGTGATACAGATATGATTATTACTGATAACCCCAAGGAAAAGAAAATTTTAGGGTTGTCATGGAATAACCAGCAAGACTATTTTTAGTACATTGTAGAGCCCTTAGAACAGTGGCGTAGCGTGGGTTTTGGCCGCCCGGGGCGGAGGAAAGTTTTGCCGCCCCCCCCCCCCCCCCCCCCCTCTAGTATCCTATTTTTATGCTGATTTTTATAATCCCGTGTGCTTAGTTTTATTCTAATAAAATCATACTTACAAATTCTACTACAAATTTATATACAACTGCTCTCAGAAATCGAGAATTGTATGCCTGTAATAGAATTTCGCATTTTCATTACGCATACGCATACGTATGGAATACAACTCAAATGCAAAGCTTCACTCGGTACACGATGAATCGGCAATTGATTGTTATATTGATAACACGAAACTGGTTATAATTAAACTAAATACGCGGTGTATCAAAACTATAATCAGAACATAAAAATGGTTTTTCTTTGACTCTGCCGGCACTTACATTCTGAACACAAAACTGGTTTTAATTAAATCTGTATGCGGTGAATTAAAACTAAACTCAGAACATCGGGGCGGAGGAAAATTTCGCCGCCCACTTATTAGGGTACTTGAAATGACGGGGGGGGGGGGGGTTGTATATGGAAATCCCATTTTTTTATTATGACCTATTTATATACGAGCCGGATTTTTTTTAATAATCCCATTTGACGAGTATTCTTTCAACGAAAATCATGTTTATAAAACTCCTTAGTAGATTGATTGATACTGCGTTAGAGTCTCCAAATAATAGTTACATACGCAACAATAAATTTCTCAGAATTTTACATCATTATGTAACTCAAATTTAAAGCTTCACTTGATGCACCATGCATCTGCAACTCGTTATTTAATGTATTCTGAACACAAAACCAATTTGTGAGCAGTGAATTAAAACTACACTCAGAACATGAAAATGGTTTTTCTTTGATTCTGGCACTAAATAAATAGTCTGCAACTGGAATTTTATAACTGCACATCGAAAAACAGGATATTTTCTTTCAAAATGTGTCAGCAGATGAATCCAACTGGAATTTGACATTTTTTATTGGTTAAAATTAAATCTCTACCTTGCGAATTAAAACTACACTCGGAACATGAAAATGATTTTTCTTTGATTCTGGCACTAAATAAATAGTCTGCAACTGGAAGTTTATAACTACACATCGAATAACAGAATGTTTTCTTTCGAAATGTGTCAGCAGATGAATTTAACTGGAATTTGACATTCTTTATTGGTTAAAATTAAATCTCTACCTTGCGAATTAAAACTACACTCGGAACATGAAAATGGTTTTTCTTTGATTCTGGAAGCACATACATAGTCTGCAAATAGAATTTTATAACTGAACATCAAATAAGAGGATGTTTTCCTTCGAAATGTGTCAACAGATGAATCCACAACTAGAAATTTACATTCTCAACACAAAATTGGTCTGAAAAAGTCTGTATGCGTCGAATTAAAAGTACACTCAGAACAAGAACATGGTTTCTCTTTGATTCTGGCAGCACATACATAGTCTGCAACTAGAATTTTATAACTGAACTTCGAATAAGATAATGTTTTAGTTTGAATTGTGTCAGCAGATGAATCCTCGGATGGAATTTTACATTCTGAAAACTGCTTTAACCCTTCGAATAATTAGAAAAAAATACGCACAAATTTGCGCACAAAATTTCCGGTTCTTCCCATGCATTTTAAATGTTCCTTTTTATTGCTTGTTGAAAATTGAAATGGCTCAAAAATACACGCCTGCGAATATTCGAATTAAAGTACCTAAAATATAATGAACTTAAAATTTTAAATACAGATTCCTTTTCTTAAAAAAATGTTATAAAACTTTTTTTTTTTTTTTATTTATTTTTTTATTTTTTATTATTTATTGAATCATTTATTATAATTACAATTTTACAACAAATATATATTTTTTTTCAGGTATTTTTTTTTACTACCCTTCCATTTAAAGCATTTGCTTGTGTATGGAAGGGGAGTGTACATAAATGCTATTAGTTATTAGTTATTAGTTATAAGTTAGTACTTAAATAATTAATTGTACATAAATATATGTGAGCTGCAGTATTTATTTGATAATGGTGTGATTTTTTTTTTTAAAAGAAAGAATGTAATGGAAAACTAAGGATATTTGTAAGATTAATTGACAGTAGTTTTTTTCTTAAGAATATTTTTAAAATGTCTCTTGATAGAGAGCAGTATTCGGGTTTTATCATTAATGCTTCTGATTTCTTCTGGTAGACGATTGAAAAAAGTTCTTCCCTGGTAAGTATAATGATGCTGTGCAAAAGACGTATTTAGTTTTGGGCATAGAAAAACATGTTTAAGTCGAGTTCTGTTTTCATTTAAAAATGGATACTTATCTTTTTCCTTTATAATTTGAATCAATGAATTTTTAATATATAAATCTTTAAATGTGGGTACTTGAAATTCTTCAAACAGGCGTTCTGTTGGGTAGTCTAAGGATTTTTTTAATATAATTTTAATAATTGTCCTTTGTACAATTTCTATTGGAAGAAGGTTACATTTATACGCGGATCCCCAACTAATAATAGCGTATTGTAGAGTGGATTGAACTAAGGCATAGTAGATTAAATATAGATTTTTAATCGACAGAAAATTTCTAATTCTTAAAAATATATATATTAATTTTCTGATTTTGTTTACTACTTGACATATTTGTTCCTTCCATTTCAGATTTTTGTCAATAATTACTCCGAGATATTTAATTTTATTTGTTGTTTTTAATATTGTACAGTTTGATTTGCAATAATTTTGGCTATGAATTTTAGCATTATCGTGTATGACAATGTTAAAATTTTTGGGAGCATCGTTTGGATGGATTGCAAATGGAATTACAAATGTCTTTTCACTATTTAGTGATAGTAAATTAGTGTCGAAAAAATTCTTAAGCGTGTTGATGTCTTCTGTGGCCTTTAATTCTACGTGTATCTTAACTTTTTATCGCAATCACAAATTTATTTTGAAAATAAATGTAATATAATAATAATTTCAAAATTTTATTTTAAAATTTAACGTGTGGGACAATTTGCGTCTCCTGCGATTAGACGGGTTAAATTAAATCTGTATTTGGCAAATTAAAACTACATTCAGAATATGAAAATGGTTTCTATTTGATTCTGGCAGCACATACATAGTCTGCAACTAGAATTTTATAACTGCACTTCTAATAAAATAATGGTCTCTTTCGAAATGTATTCGTTAATATAATCTGAACACAATTCTGATTTTAGTTAAGAGTGAATCTGTTTGCGAGTTATCAGTTTTAATTAGTATCACTCTCATAATATGCGTACGGTTTTCCTACGAATTGCGAAATTTGCAGCTTAAAAAAATATAATTATTGATATTTTTAATAAATTATTAAAAAAAAGTTGGATTCGTAAACGAAAGTATCGTAGAACATTTTTAAATAATGATTTGAAATGGTTTAAATTTTTCCAAGATAATGTTATTATTTATTGTGAAAATTTGCCGCCCCCCTTAAAAGTGCCGCCCGGGGCGGGCCGCCCCCCCCGCCCCCCCCACGCTACGCCTCTGCCTTAGAAGCCTGCGTTAAAAGCAAACGCCAAATGTTATCATGTATCGCCTCTACCTTTGACCCATTGGGTTTGATAGGCCCAATAACTTTAGTCGCAAAACTGATAATGCAAGGTTTGTGGCAAACTAAGATTCAGTGGGACGAAGATGTTCCATCTGAACAGATGAATGCGTGGAATTCGTACATAAATGAATTACCTCTTTTGAATAATTTAAAAATACCGAGAAAGGCAATTTGCAAACATCAAGTTAAACTGCATCTGCATGGATTCTGTTACTCCTCAGAGAGGGCCTATGCAGCTTGCATATATATAGTGTCTACTGATGAATCGGGAAACACAACTTCTTATTTAGTCACATCAAAATCAAGGGTGGCACCGTTGAAAAGCATATCACTACCAAAGCTGGAGCTTTGTGGTGCTGTTTTACTCACAAAATTAGTAAATTATGTCAAAATAGCTATGAACTTAAATGAAATAGATACAACCTACTGGTGCGATTCCACGATAACGCTATTCTGGATTCGTGGACAGCCAGCAAGGTGGAACACATTTGTGGCCAATAGGGTAGCTGAAATCCAGGATTCCAGTCAACCCGCACAATGGAAACACGTAAGATCGGAGGATAATGCGGCGGACGTTTTATCCAGAAGCGCGACGGTGTCGCAGCTACTAAAGTCTGACATTTGGTGGCATGGACCCACTTGGTTGACTTCAGGCGATTACCCGATTACCAGCAGTGAAGTTACGCCGTTGGATCTACCAGAAGAAAGATTAAAACTAACTTTAATTTCAGCATTAAGACAGGATTGGGAAATATTTTCCAGATACTCTTGCTTAACCAAATTGCAAAGGGTGACAGCTTATATTTTAAGATTTATATTTAATTGCAGAAATTCTTTGTCCAGGCGTAGCGGAGCACTAACTGTTTACGAATTGGAGAATTCACTTCACTTATTAATATCTCGTGCACAATGTTTTGCATTCCCGGAAGAGACGAGGGCCTTACAAGCCGGGGTAAATGTAGAGAATAGTAGTAAGTTAAAGTCATTAAATCCTTATTTGTTTAAGGATTTAATCCGGGTGGGGGGTAGGTTGTCCAACGGAAAAATGATATCGGAAAGTCAACAACACCCCATAGTACTACCATCACATCATCAACTAAGTGAGCTTATTGTCAGGCACTACCATTATTTATATTTACATGCAGGAACGCAGGCATTGTTAGCGTTATTAAGAATGAAATACTGGCCAATTATGGGTAAAAATTTAATTAAAAAGGTTCTGAGATACTGTATTATATGTTTTAGATGTAACCCGAAAACAGAGCAACAACTGATGGCGGACCTACCGGCCGAACGAATAACGGAAGGTCGCGCATTTCAATCATCCGGGGTGGATTTCTGCGGGCCCATTTTGATTAAATCAGGTGTTAGCCGTAAGACTCACAGCGTAAAATCTTATATATGTCTATTTATATGTATGGTAACCAAAGCAATACATTTGGAACTAGTAATGTCTTTAAGCACTGATAGCTTCCTAAATGCGTTTAAACGTTTCATCTCGCGAAGAGGGAATCCCAGTAAAATGTTTTCAGATAACGCCACTAATTTTAGGGGCGCGAATAATGAATTAAGGGAAATCTATGAATTTTTGGAAAATTCAAATGAAAAAATTGATAAATACTTAGCCAATTTATCTATTCGCTGGAAATTTATAACAGCAAGGGCTCCGCACTTTGGGGGACTTCGGGAAGCAGGGGTCAAATCAGTAAAATATCATTTGAAAAGGGTAGCAAATGCTTCACTATTAACATATGAGGAATTCAGTACTGTATTATGTCAAATTGAATCATGCTTGAATTCCCGTCCCCTCTGTCCGCTGTCCAATGACCCCAAAGACCTAAATCCTCTCAGCCCTGGTCACTTTCCCATTGGAACGAGTTTAGCAGCGATCCCGGAGCAGAATTTGCAGAATGTAGCAGTCAATAGATTGAATCATTACCAAAAATTAAACCAACTAATACAGTCTTTTTGGTCGAGGTGGCGCAAAGAATACTTGGCTGAGCTGCAGACCCGGACGAAATGGACTGGCAACCACCAAAGGCAGCTGCAACCAGGCCAGATGGTCATTCTTAAAGAAGACAACGAGCCTCCTTGCTTTTGGAGGCTAGGACGAGTGCACGCTGTACACCCCGGGCCTGATGGAAGAGTACGAGTGGCTACCATCATCACAGCACAGGGAACGGTCCAGAGGGCAATATCAAAACTATGCCTGCTTCCAATTGAGGACAACAAATGCGAAGATCATATACCCGAGATGGACCAGGGAGAATAAGAAGCGACCTAGCAGCGCCAACGCACAGTGTGGCGCCCCCCAAGCAAGACATATATGGATGAAGCTGAGTTCTATAACCAGACTTTAAATTAATAAAAAGTGCAAATAAAAGTGAAAAACAATAAAAAAATTAATGAAAAAATGCAAATAAATGTGAAAAACAATAAAAAAAGGTATAATAAAGGCAAAATGAATAAAGGTGGTGGAGGTCGTGACCTCTTGTGAAACTCGTGTAAAAAGAAAAACCAGATTGGGTGAAAATTAAAGGTTATAAGCTAACCAAAATAATAATAAAAAAAAAATAAAAAAACACTGCAAGTGC
This sequence comes from Limnephilus marmoratus, assembly GCA_917880885.1. NCBI lineage: Eukaryota > Metazoa > Arthropoda > Insecta > Trichoptera > Limnephilidae > Limnephilus > Limnephilus marmoratus. The sequence continues at coordinate 48,230,620 of OU862907.1, read as the reverse complement.
CCACATATATTTAATTTTAGACATTTAATAATATTTACAATAAAATTGGCTGTCCTGGAAGGAAGACCTGGTCCCGTCCTCATTGTATTGTGTTTGTCCTAAAATTGAATGTTTAATTGTTATAACTTATTGATTTAATTTTTAACTTTGAATTTTTAGCTAGAGCATGTAAATGTGAATTTGTTAGTTGCATAATTTAATCTGGGGTGAAGTAGTTAAAGTTAAAAATATTGTGAGTTATTTTTAGTATTATGAGTGGGATATTTTTTGTTCAGTTTTGTGTAATAAAAAACTCTAATCCTCACCGTTTTTTGGGTGGGAATATATGTCTGAATTTCAGACCTTGAAATCTAATTTAGCCAGGACTCACACCCCTCGAGATTCTACATTAGGTGAGAAGTCTCATAGCTAGTTAGATAAATTGTCAACAGATGTCAGAAGATGCGAAACTCTGGTCAGGCGAGGAAATTATTCTATAAATAGCTGTTTTTTAGGGTGATATACCCTCTTTCTCCTCTTCGCTTCGCTGAAACCACACTTAATTAACGAGTAACTCCTTGGTCTGTCTCGGGTAGTTTGTATCTTCCGGTTATTAAAATGTAATTGGAAATAGAATCAATAAACTCAAGAGTCCCTTAAAAATTGTCCTGAAGACGAGTCTTTAATTACCAGTTCCTTACCTTAAAACTTTACAATGGAGATAGTTTAATAGACTTTTGCGTGTTTTTTTTATTGAACGTAAAAATGTGCATATTATTATACAATTTTTACAATTATATTACAACGTTTCTGGTCTAGGAATGTAATTTCTAAGTCTCATAAATATATTTTTACATTTTCATTTGACAAGTTCACAAGTATAGAGGCAAGCTGAAATCTCTGAATGTGAAAAAAAAAATTTAAAGAATATTTGCAAAAGTTACCTATCTATGTAAAGAAATTATCGTTGTTATGTATATTAACACTAGAAAGACCGGAGCCTTCATTTTGACGGCAGCCCGAAGTAAAGTGACGATATAATACTTAATAATTATTGTATTGGTGTGATTTTTTTTTACATTTCATGATTTATGGTTTAACAACTATGGTGAAAAAAACAGGTATGTGTCTTAATTACTTTTTGAAATATATTGACTTATACCTACAAAGACCGCCGCCGTCAACGTGACGGTTTGGGCCATAATGCTGAGTTCGTTTACAACCTTCTTTACCCAAGTTAACAACATACCCGTTCCTCCTCGTTTATGATAGTACTATTATGTCTGTTTCTTTCTTTCGGTATCGCGTATTATTCATACTCGATCTGTACGTTGATTGGTCACTGTTGCTCTCGCCCAAATTTATTTTATGGCTTGTTGGAGAAGGACTGAGTATACAAATACCAGAGTTGATCAAGCTGCGTTAGCTCCGAAGAACTGACAGAACCATTTATTGGATAACCAACACGTCTGCCATAGGTCACCCCAAAAGGTTTGCTATGTTTTGTGACTTAGTAGGGGTGCCCGGGTTCATGGGGGACTGCTGTTTGTTTGGATTTTGGCGGCGGAACCACTGCGTGAAAGACCAGATCAGCAGACCAGATCAGCAGAGAAAGGTTGAATGTGATCCTTTTGACCTCGCCAGCAGGACTTTCAAAACATTGCCTTGCACCTCAGTGGTGGGAACAGATTCATACGTCGGGCACTCTTGAACACACTGAACCTCAGTTTCCTACCCACCCCTCATACCTCATTTCTTTCCTAGAACCTATTCTTCTTCCTTTCCCTATAGCTACCCTCCACACAGCATCCGAAAAGATGACAAATGCCCTGAGGGGAATTATTTTCCTTAGGGTGAGGTTATTAATTATTTTCTTTGTGGATGTAAACAAAAAAGTAAAGAAACCGGAAAATAAAACTTTTGAAAGACGACAGTGCCAAATTAATAAAAACATATAATAAAAACCAAACGTGTGGTAATTGTAAGAAACCCGTTTGTGAAGAGTGCATTCAAATTTACATTTTATTTTTAAAAACGTAATAATTCGATATTGTACAAACATAACACATGCTTGTACTAAAATTACAGCATTTTGCACTCTTTGGGGATGCTGTGTGTATTTATGTGTACATTGGTGTTTTTATGGAAAGGAAGGAGAGGAAGTTCTGGGAAGGAAAAAAGTGTGAGAGGTGAATAGGAAAAAAATGTAAATCTATCCAGGAGTGACGGACGAATTAATCCATCCCTCCCACTGCGGTGCAAGGCGACGGGACGAGAAAGGTTTCTGAAATCCTGCTGGAGAGGATAAGATAAGGTCTCCCTCGACAAGTGTCTCCCGACCCGGTCCGCTACGCAGTAGGTGGGCAAACGTATTCGTCACCTAGAACCAGACAAACTTCACCCAATGAACGCGGACACCCCTGCTAAGTCACCAAACGTAGCGAACCACTTGGAGTGTCCTATGGCAGAGGTGCTGGTTATCCAATAAATGGTTCCCGGGGCAGCGGTAGCCATATCCGCCTCCCAATTTGAAAAAAGTGATCAGCCGTCAAAGTGACGGTCGTGGTCTTTATAGGTATGTATCAGTGCCCGGTCTTTCTAGTGTTAATTTTATTAACAATACTTTCTTTTTAAATCTATCGAAATACTTGTAAGTTTAAATAAAATATAAAGCACAGTCAAAACTGCAATGTTTACAAATTATTTTTATTTAAAAATATATCCCACTGTTTAGAAAGCGCTGGCTAGGTAGGGCTTCAGTGGCCATTACAGCTCCGGTCACATTCCGCATCAAGCCAGATGGTTGACATGACGACACTTAGAACACATACTATTTTGCGATTTGTACAAATACGAGCGGGGGCTTGCGATTCCCCGGTTCGGCGCACACGGAATTTTTGGATGCTTAGTATGGGGAAGGTTAAAATAGAAATACGTGACATCAACTTATTTTTACAAATACCTTCTCTCTTCGAGATTAAGGCACGACCCTGTAGATTTAACTCTCAATAATTTAACAATATATTACAATATTAAATAACACCTATGATTGTGATTGTAAATTAATAAATCTTGTTTTTCAAGTTGAGAGTTTTATTATGTCTCATGCTCTGGATATTATTACCTTTATTATTTACACATGTAACTTGTAATCTAGCACCCCCCTCCCCCCCCCTATTTTATATACGCCACAACCTAATAACTATGGACGAATTTTGGACCTCGTTTTCTGTAACACTCCAGCTAAGGTGTCGCTTGCCGATCACCCTTTAGTTAAAGAGGATGCTCATCATAAATCATTGGTTATAGAGCTAGAATTTCCATCCACTAATGCAACCCTCTCAACTCCTCGAACAATAAAATTATTCCATAAAGCAGATTAACACCGAGATTAATGAGAAACTGAATGAGACCGACTGGTCTACCGTTATAAATGCACCGGACGTAAATACAGCGTTACATTCATTTTACGTTATAATTGAACAAATTGTCGATGCGTTTATTCCCAAGAAAGTTGTGAAATCTGGAAAATATCCACTATGGTACACGGCAGCCTTAATAAAAATAACTAATGAAAAATTAAAATTCTTTAGAGCATGGAAGCGTCACCGGAACCCTCTTGATTATCTGTCATTTTCTTTGCTTCGCAAAAGACAAAAAACGGTCGCTTCAGCGGCTTACAAAACCTACATTTCTACGATAGAATCCGGCATACAGCATAATGTTAGAAAAATGTGGTCCTATGTCAATTCTCTAAAGAAAATCTCCTACCATCCCCGATCATATGATTTATGGTGAAAAAACTGCTAGGTAATGACAGTAAAGGAGTAGCCAATTTATTTTCCGAGTATTTTGGTTCTGTATTTTCGAATGTTTAACCTGCTCATACAAGCAATGCCAGTGACTGTTTTAATTCAAATAGCGTTATTAGCTCAATCGAGATCAATGAAGACATAACTTTAAAATACTTACCTTAAGTCCATCGATATCAAAAAGAAACCAGGGAACGACCAACTTCCAGGAATCTTTATAAATTATTGTAGTAAACGACCGACACCCCCCATTTTTGCCATTTTCAAACTATCGCTATCTGAAGGAACATTTCCTGACAAGTGGAAAACAGCCTTGATTACCCCAATCTTTAAAAATGGTAGTAAAAATGATGTCTCCAACTATCGACCTATATCCAAATTACCCATTCTAAGTAAAGTTTTGGAAAAAATTGTTTACGATCAATTATATTCTACCATATCACCTTCACTCTTAACTAATCAACATGGCTTTATGAGAAATCGCTCCACAACCTCGAATCTTGTGTCTTTTATAAATTTTCTTCATGCTCAAATGGATATGCGATGCCAGGTAGATGCCATCTTTACTGATTATTCCAAAGCATTCGACCGTGTTAATCACTATATTCTTTTACAGAAGTTATTTAGTCTAGGAATTCACAGTGATCTCTATAGGTAGATGGATCGCATTATATGTCAGTAATCGGCACCAAATCACGGTTGTCAACGGTTTCGCATCCTGTTTAACGGAAATCGTCTCGGGTGTGCCCCAGGGGTCACATCTCGGACCACTCTTATTTAATATTTACATAAATGACATCTATGTATGCTTTCAAAATAGTTACTTTGTGTTATATGCGGATGATATGAAAATGTTTAAACCTGTACAGTCTTTATCTGATTGTATATAATTACAAAGCGATCTTGATCATTTGTGCGCGTATTGTGAATCAAATTTACTGTCCTTAAACATTTCTAAGTGTCACTAAATTACATTTACTATAAATAAAAATAAAATCATCTATTCATACAACTTGAATAATAAACCTTTACAATCTACGTCTACATGTATTGATCTAGGTGTTTATTTAGACAACAAATTAATTTTTGATAAGCATATCGAACACATAATATCAAAATCCTACAAGATGCTAGGTTTCCTATTAAGAATATGTAAAGTTTTCAAAAGTGCTAAGACTCTTGAAATGTTGTTTTGTTCATTGGTCAGAAGTCCACTGGAGTATGCGTCCTCGGTATGGAATCCTCAATATAAGATGTACATAGATATAGTAGAAAGTATACAGAATAAATTCTCTAAATATTTATTCAAGAAATACAACAAAACTACAAATAACATGTTAAGTTTACAAAAAAGACGCACATTATCAGATCTGCTGTCTGTATAACCTGCTAAATAATAAAATAGATAGTCCTGAATTGCTATCCACTATTGGTTTAAATGTCCCAATGAGGCGTACCAGGCACACTTCTCTTTTTCATATAGAATCCAACAACACTAATACAGCGAGTAACTCACCAATTACTCGCGCAATCATAACTTATACCCACTATGAAAAAATACTACACTTAAACATTTTTCATGATTCCTTGCAAACAAACAAAACTAATTTATTAAATTTCTTGGCGGGATATAATTGTTTAAAAATGACTTACACTTAACTTTTCATTAACTTTAATCAGTCAATTACAATTAGTGAGCATATAATTCTTGATTTTAAAATGTCCCTTTATCTCCCCCCCCCCCTTTTTCACCCTTTTTATTATTATTAATCATTCATTAGGTACATAACCATGTAATAATTTAATTTAACATACCTTATAATCTGTATTATAATGTACTGTGTATGTCTTAATAAACAAATAAATAAATAAAATACCAAATGCTGCAAAATTCTGAGAAAGTGATTGTCCCGTGGGTAATTATTATTTGGGGACTCTAACGCAGATTCAAACCTGCCTTTCGTTCTAAACACCATGTTAAAGTTCGAGATGAGAAATTATTTTACATGGATACCATTCTCGATTTCCGACAGCAGTTAAAAACTTTATTGTAGAATTTATAAACTTTATTTTCGTTGGAAGAATACTCGTCAAATGTGATTATTAAAATAATCGGCTGGTGCATAAATAGGTCGTAATTGAAAAAATAGTATAATAGAATAAATAGTAAATATCCACATACCGCCCCCCACCCCGCCCCCCTCCCGCCGGCGCTTGAAATACCCAAAGAAGGGGGCGGCGAAATATTATAATATCGGTTCCAAACGGGAGAATTGTACTCAAGTTGACTTCTAACAATGTAAGGTAAAGTTTTTTTTTTATTTTTCATTACAAATTAATAACACAAAATTTACAAATAAAACTTGCATTTCTGGCAAAACAATGATAATTTCTTTAAATCGTTCATTGACATTCCCTCAGGACCTATGCCTTCTTTAGGGATGCTGTGTAGTGTGGTATTTTTAGGGAAAGTAGGGAGAAAAAATTCTGGGAAAGCAATGGGTAAATGAAAGACAAACGATTTTTTTTCTTATATTTTTGTTTAATACGTCGTCGAATAATTTGAAGTTATAACCATTATTAGGTGCAATTATTTTAATAGTGTTAAGTTTAGCTTTGGAATTATTTGGGGATGACAGGATATTAATTAATCTATTGATCAAATAATGGAAAGCAAAGAGTTTTTGTGAAAATGGATGGTTAGATGAGTTGTGTATAAGATATGTTTTGTGTATATTTGTGTACATTTGTGTATTTGTGTATATATCAGCATATGTTTCTTTTCGAAAAATATTAAATTCAATCTTATTATTAATTATAGTTAGGTTTAAATCCAAGAAATTTATCCTACAATTAATTTTTTTTCTTTTAAATAAAGATTATCGTGGTAAAAACAAAGTGTTTTTAATTATTTCATTAATGAAATGGTGCCTCAAAGTGAATTTGCAAAATTTGAAGAAGAGCATTATTTTTTTCTCGTGTGGCTTCGGATATGATTAATTAAATTACTTTTTTGTATGCACCAGTAAGTGCACTCTGAGCACAAAAATGGTTTCTCTGCAGTGTGGGTTTTAATATGTTTATTTAAATATGTTTTTAGTCTAAACCTGTAAGCGCATTTCGAGCACGAGAATGGTTTCTCTGCAGTATGTAATCTAATATGACGCAACAAATCGCTTTTGTCAAGGAAACTGTAAGTGCATTTTGAGCACGAGAATGGTTTCTCTCCAGTATGAGTTCTACTGTGACGAACCATATGCGTTTTCTGGCTACACCTAAAAGTGCATACCAAACAAGAGAATGGTTTCTCTCCAGTGTGGGTTCTAGTATGAATAACTAAATCAGCTTTTTGTTTGCATCTGTACGTGCATTCAGAGCACGAAAATGGTTTCTCTCCAGTATGAGTTGTATTGTGACGAACTAAATTGGCTTTAAATCTACACCTAAAGGCACAAGTTTGACAAGAAAATGGTTTCTCTCCAGTGTGAATTCTATTATGATCAACTAATTTGCTTTTAAATCTACACCTATAGGCACAAGTACGACAGGAAAACGATTTCTTTCCTGTGACTGATTGTTTTTCTTCTATGACTCTAATGCCAAAAGCAGATGGTTTCGACAAACCGAAATCTGAAAAACAAAATTTTAATTATTAATGGCATTGAAGATATTTGAAAAATAAACAACATAAAAAATATTGTACTTTCTGAGAAGGTTGGAAACTTTATAGGTTTTAATACAGAGACGTGATGAATACGATTGAACATCTGATTGGAATAGGTGCATGCATATACTTGTATGTTGTAGTTGGTCCCGGAATTATTGTAGCAGAATAACATATTTTGCGTAGTGGCTCGATTAGGTACTTTGAAGTTGATGAGTTGCAGAACCTCTCAGCAGTTTAATTCGGAGTCGTGTATTTGTCATCTATTTTGTAGTGAATATTTCAAGCATACCCATTTAGTAAAAATGTTTGTGTTAAACAGTAATTTTAGGTATTTTGATGTACACAAATCGTAAAAATTTGTGCTACAAACGATCAATATTTCATATATGAATTTGATAGTATGGAGAACACAAGATCGAATATTAGTATTGAACAAGAGAGCCGGTAAAAAACTAGAAAACGGTAGGCAATGAGGTAATTCTCTCCGGCAGATAGTGGTCCACTGTTAAAGGAGTTCTAGAAATGAATCAATTATGTTACGACTACTCATACGCAATACATAACAATAGTATCATTTAGAACTTTAGTTAACTCGTTTCACCGAATTTTGGTTTAGTAACCGGCCTATGTGTTAAGCCTCAAGATGTGTTAAAAATTGTAGGTGGGCACGTGTTCAAGAGTAGTAAACGAGCGGCTCGATCTGGCAGTCTCCGTTTAAGTAAGCGCGCATCCGACCTTAGACGCGGGTCCATTGAAGTAAAATTGTATCGAGGTGAAGTTATTCGCACGTAAATTTAAACTGTGGTAACTTAATTTCGTTACGTAATAGCATACACTTAAACTATCCTGAATACAATGGGTTAGTAGAGTAAAGTTAATTCATAAATGACTAAATATTGTACTAGCTTAAAAAATAAATGGAGGATGTCACTTGCAAGATAACCCAATTTACTTTCCGGTGGTAGATTGACGGAAGTCGTAGTAAATGAGCAGTAACATCGTAAATAATAAGACTGTAATAATTGCAGTGCCACTGTGCTGCTTTGAGCGGCAGTCTGCAGGTAAACCAACCTCAGACGGGAGAGGGCACCGAAAGAATAAATTAAAGGCTTACCTCGGCTTTGGTCGATCCTTTCCAGACGAACGAAACATTCCTTTTTAATATCAGGATAGTCAATATCTAGGTAAATTTTTGAGATCGCTGGCAATGGTTAATACGCACTTTTTTTTGAAAAAATCTTTTGATTCACCTTAAGAGGGCATTACCAGAGAAAGCCGGAAATACGTCATTTTCAAAAAAGTTTATAGACGTATTGAGTCTTTTCCACAAAAAATTATAAATGGATTTCGAAAGATTTTTCTTTTATCTAGCATTCGTATGTAATAAATTTTTTGAATTTTTTTAAATTTTTAGTATAATAAGGTTATTCCATAGGTCGTTGGCAGATTTGTTAAATTTTCAAAAAAGTTTTTGTATTATACCACACCCATTTCAAATAATGTAATCATGAAGTAAAATAAATCAATACATTATCTAGCAGAGTTATGTATTAAAATTTTAATTTTAGTTTCCACAAAATCATTAAAAAATATGTACGTACATGTGTTTCTTGACGAAAATTGGTCCATTTGTGTATTTATTTGCGCACTTACAAACTAATATATTTCAGATTTTTTTAACATTCCTATTAAATTTAGACATTATTGAAAAATGATAAATACTTATAATCAAAAAATAACTACAAAAACTACACTATTTTAATAGTTTTATCATCACGCCTTTCAGCATTTTTGGATGAAGGTATAAATTAAAGCTAATTTGGATTGAAATAAATTCGATATTGAGTTATAATTTTAAAAAGTACGGTACGGAGAATAATTAATCTTTCTCGTTGTAACCGCCCTGCACGATCGGAAGAACTTTCGACGAAATGTGGATTTTCGTCCGCTGGCTGGTTAAACGCTCTTAATTACATTAAAAAACAACTATTTGCATTGGGGGAAGTGGAAAATATTTTTGTGTAACATGGTTTGTGAAAGAAATAAAGTGCCCCTTTATAACGCCTACTCGCGTCAAGGCAAGAAAAACATCCCAGTTTTCAAGTAGTTTAGCGGCTACGCTAGGTTTGTGTAACATGGTTTGTGATTCTGGCGTACAATCTCAAAAGACGAAAGTTAATTTTAATTTTACGTAATCGAAATTTATAATGAAATATTTTCCACTTCCCCCAATGCAAATAGTTGCCTTTTAATGTAATTAAGGTGAATCAAAAGGTTTTTTTTTTAAAAGTGCATATTAACCGTTGCCAGCGATCCCCAAAAATTAATAATATCTATTTCAGAGCATGCGCCACGTTCTTGCCCATATTCCCTTACTGCTAGCGTCCCCGGTTCATATTTAATGGCACAAGCATCTTCTCTCTCCTGTTTGACAATCATGTACTGCAATATTGGATCAAAATGGGATGTTGGACAGGCTTCTTCGAGGACCGTCTCCAGTTCGGTCTTTATGAAACCGAAATCCGAGTTCACAAGATCCATTTCCGGTAAACTGCTGTATGATTCTGATGTTTGTGATATATTTATATTTATGATAGCGCACTCCGCATTAGGCACTCTGCCATGAACGTTTAGTTGACAAAACAACCTAGTTTCGTTTTACAGCAGTCTAGATGCGGAAATCACGGCGACATAATGAAATAACTACTCGCGGGATAATTGACTTGCCGTTTCGACATGATTAAAACGCACTTAAAACGTATTGATGTTTTGGTGAAGATGACAGCTATTATGTTAAATTATGTCATAGACAAAACACATATGGTCGGTATATCGGTATTCATGTTACTGAACCGGTTCCTTTACTTTCACCGGAACCGTTGATTTATCTTTACGGAACCGGTTATTTTCGGATCTATGAAATATAATGATGTTTAAATTAAAAGCTTTCTGCTTTAGAATGCTTAAAAGAATGCTTTCTAATTATTATTATCATTTACACACCTTATGCGATCCTAAACTCTACTTTAAAAAAATCTAGAAGTTTTCACTATATAAAAAAATGTAACAATTGTTACAAAATAATTTAAAGACCCCAGAATTGCTTAAAAACATCACATTGTCCTTATTATTTAATACTTTTTTTATAAAATTGTTATAAGTATAAAATTCTGGTTGGATGGTACTTGCATGTTTTTAATTTTTATATTTAAAGTTTTATTATTTTGAAGTACTATTTTTCTCCAATCTTTGTCAACAGCTACGAATAAATAAACATAAGATCTAATAAAATAAAAATATTTGTTTATTAAGGGCCCGCAACCCGGATTTGTACCGATTTATTACATATTTCCGTTAAACACGGTAAGTTTTAAAGCTCTTAATCCTAGAAAGAAAACCTACGCCTCAGAGGCGCCCACGACGGTAAGAAAACGCTGTCTCTTTTTAATGAATGCGCGCATCTAGCTGTCCTTTTTTGTTAGCTCTGTCGTTGGTGCACAGCGTCACGGGACGGCCATTTTTACGCGATAAGTACCAGATTTTTGCAGTTATGACCAGGTAATGCGCTCCGAAGGCGCATGGTTATGTTTTGAGCGACTTTTAGCAAAAGTATAAATTTGTTTATACTTTTATTTGAGCAGATGCCATCTATACTGATTATTCCAAAGCATTCGACCGTGTTAATCACTATATTCTTTTACAGAAGTTATTATTTAGTCTAGGAATTCACGGTGATCTCTATAGATGGATCGCATCATACGTCAGTAATCGGCACCAAATCACGGTTGTCAACGGTTTCGCATCCTGTTTAACGGAAATCGTCTCGGGTGTGCCCCAGGGGTCGCATCTCGAACCACTCTTATTTAATATTTACATAAATGACATCTATGTATGCTTTCAAAATAGATACTTTGTGTTACATGCGGATATGAAATTTTTTAAACCCGTACAGTCTTTATCTGATTGTATAGAATTACATAGCGATCTTGATCATTTGTGCGCGTATTGTGAATCAAATTTACTGTCCTTAAACATTTCTAAGTGTAACTCAATTACATTTACTAGAAATAAAAATAAAACCATCTATTTTTACAACTTGAATAAAAACCTTTACAATCTACGTCTACATGTAAAGATCTAGGTGTTTATTTAGACAACAAATTAATTTTTGATAAGCATATCGAACACATAATATCAAAATCCTACAAGATGCTAGGTTTCCTATTAAGAATATGTAAAGTTTTCAAAAGTGCTAAGACTCTTGAAATGTTGTTTTGTTCATTGGTCAGAAGTCCACTGGAGTATGCGTCCCCGGTATGGAATCCTCAATATAAGGTGTACATAGATATAGTAGAAAGTATACAGAATAAATTCTCTAAATATTTATTCAAGAAATACAACAAAACTACAAATAACATGTTAAGTTTACAAAAAAGACGCACATTATCAGATCTGCTGTTTCTGTATAACCTGCTAAATAATACTCTTTTTCATATTGAATCCAATAACACTAATGCAGCGAGTAACTCACCAATTACTCGCGCAATCATAATTTATACCCACTATGAAAAAGTACTACACTTAGACATTTTTCATGATTCCTTGAAAACATGCGAAACTAATTTATTAAATTTCTTGGCGTGATGTAATTGTTTTAAAATTACTTACACTTAACTTTTCATTAAACTTTAATCAGTCAATTACAATTAGTGAGCATATAATTCTTGATTTTAAAATGTTTTCTTTTTCCCCCCCCCCCCCCCTTTTCTCCCTTTTTATTATTTTTACTCATTCATTCAATAATTAAGTTTTAAGACCGGTTCATATCTCAGGCGTAATTACCAAATGACATTCTATGGACTTACGTAATAGGCACATAACCATGTAATAATTAAATTTAGCATACCTTATAATCTGTATTATAATGTACTGTGTATGTCTTAATAAACAAATAAATAAATAAAATACCAAATGCTGCAAAATTCTGAGAAGTGATTGTCCCCTGTGTAATTATTATTTGGGAACTCTAACGATTCAATCGTAAGTTAAAACCTGCCTTTCGTTCTAAACACCATGTTAAAGTTCAAGATGAGAAATCCTTTTACATGGATACCATGCTCGATTTCCGACAGCGGTTAAAAACTTTGTTGTAGAATTTATAAAGTTTATTTTCGTTGGAAAAATACTCGTCAAATGTGATTATTAAAATAATCGGCTGGTACATAAATAGGTCGTAATTGAAAAAAATAGTATTTATTTATTTATTGTTTCTTTACACTGTAGGTAAAAAATGTTTACAATACAATTTGTTACCTCACTAGGACAAGCCTGTGTTGAGGTTAACAATAATTATACAAGTTAACAAAATAACACAAAATTATACAGATTTTGAAAGAACAATATTGTTGTATTTCTTACAGATTGAGATTATGGGTACCCAGTACCCACTAAACTGATGGCGCTAGGTAGTACATTAATGTAGACTTTTAGGGTGACCATAGTTTTGAGATCTGATTCAAAATAAAATAAAGTATTTTTTTGTTTTGTTTTTAAGATTAAGTTGTAAATAATAAATATAAGTATAATAATATAAATAGTAAATATCCACATACCTTCCCCACCCCCCACCCCCCACCCCCCCCCCCCTCCGCCGGCGCTTGAAGTACCCAAATAAGGGGGCGGCGAAATATTATAATATGGGTTCCAAACGGGAGAATTGTACTCAAGTTGACTTCTAACAATGTAAGGTAAAGTTTTTTTTTTATTTTTCATTAAAAATTAATAACGCAAAATTTACAAATAAAACTTGCATTTCTGGCAAAACAATGATAATTTCTTTAAATCGTTCATTAACATTCCCTCAGGACCTATGCCTTCTTTAGGGATGCTGTGTAGTGTGGTATTTTCAGGGAAAGTAGGGAGAAAAAATTCAGGGAAAGCAATGGGTAAATGAAAGACAAACGAATTTTTTTCTTATATTTTTGTTTAATACGTCGTCTAATAATTTGGAGTTATAACCATTATTAGATGCAATTATTTTAATGGTGTTAAGTTTAGCTGTGAAATTATTTGGGGATAACAGGATATTAATTAATCTATTGATCAAATAATGGAAAGCTAAGTGTTTTTGTGAAAATGGATGGTTAGATGAGTTGTGTATAAGATATGTTTTTTGAATATTTGTGTACATTTGTGTATTTGTGTATATATCAGCATATGTTTCTTTTTGAAAAATATTAAATTCAATCTTATTATTAATTATAGTTAGGTTTAAATCCAAGAAATTTATCGTACAATTAATTTTTATTTTTTTTTTAAATAAAGATTATCGTGGTAAAAACAAAGTGTTTTTAATTATTTCATTAATAAAATGGTGCCTTAAAGTGAATTTGCAAAATTTGAAGAAGAGCATTATTTTTTTCTCGTGTGGCTTCGGATATGATTAATTAAATTACTTTTTTGTATGCACCAGTAAGTGCACTCCGAGCACAAAAATGGTTTCTCTCCAGTGTGGGTTTTAATATGTTTATTTAAATATGTTTTTAGTCTAAACCTGTAAGCGCATTTCGAGCACGAGAATGGTTTCTCTGCAGTATGTAATCTAATATGACGCAACAAATCGCTTTTGTCACGGCAACTGTAAGTGCATTTTGAGCACGAGAATGGTTTCTCTCCAGTATGAGATCTACTGTGACGAACCATATGCGTTTTCTGGCTACACCTAAAAGTGCATACCAAACAAGAGAATGGTTTCTCTCCAGTATGGGTTCTGGCATGAATAACTAAATCAGATTTTTGTTTGCATCTGTACGTGCATTTAGAGCACGAAAATGGTTTCTCTCCAGTATGAGTTGTATTGTGACGAACTAAATTGGCCTTAAATGTACACCTAAAGGCACAAGTTTGACAAGAAAATGGTTTCTCTCCAGTGTGAATTCTATTATGATCAACTAATTTGCTTTTAAATCTACACCTATAGGCACAAGTACGACAGGAAAACGATTTCTTTCCTGTAACTAATTGTTTTTCTTCTATGACTCTAATGCCAAAAGCAGATGGTTTCGACAAACCGAAATCTGAAAAACAAAATTTTAATTATTAATGGCATTGAAGATATTTGAAAAATAAACAACATATAAAAAATATTGTATTTTCTGAGAAGGTTGGAAACTTTATAGGTTTTAATACAGAGACGTGACGAATACGATTGAACATCTGATTGGAATAGGTGCATGCATATACTCGTATGTTGTAGTTGGTCCCGGAATTATTGTAGCAGAATAACATATTTTGCGTAGTTGCTCGATTAGGTACTTTGAAGTTGATGAGTTGCAGAACCTCTCAGCAGTTTAATTCGGAGTCGTGTATTTGTCATCTATTTTGTAGTGAATATTTCAAGCATACCCATTTAGTAAAAATGTTTGTGTTAAACAGTAATTTTAGGTATTTTGATGTACACAAATCGTAAAAATTTGTGCTACAAACGATCAATATTTCATATATGAATTTGATAGTATGGAGAACACAAGATCGAATATTAGTATTGAACAAGAGAGCCGGTAAAAAACTAGAAAACGGTAGGCAATGAGGTAATTCTCTCCGGCAGATAGTGGTCCACTGTTAAAGGAGTTCTAGAAATTAATCAATTATGTTACGACTACTCATACGCAATACATAACAATAGTATCATTTAGAACTTTAGTTAACTCGTTTCACCGAATTTTGGTTTAGTAACCGGCCTATGTGTTAAGCCTCAAGATGTGTTAAAAATTGTAGGTGGGCACGTGTTCAAGAGTAGTAAACGAGCGGCTCGATCTGGCAGTCTCCGTTTAAGTAAGCGCGCATCCGACCTTAGACGCGGGTCCATTGAAGTAAAATTGTATCGAGGTGAAGTTATTCGCACGTAAATTTAAACTGTGGTAACTTAATTTCGTTACGTAATAGCATACACTTAAACTATCCTGAATACAATGGGTTAGTAGAGTAAAGTTAATTCATAAATGACTAAATATTGTACTAGCTTAAAAAATAAATGGAGGATGTCACTTGCAAGATAACCCAATTCACTTTCCGGTGGTAGATTGATGGAAGTCGTGGTAAACGAGTACACCATACCCAGTAACATCGTAAATAATAATACTGTAATAATTGCAGTGCCACTGTGCTGCTTTGAGCGGCAGTCTGCAGGTAAACCAACCTCAGACGGGAGAGGGCACCGAAATAATAAATTAATGGCTTACCTCGGCTTTGGTAGATCCTTTCCAGACGAACGAAACATTCCTTTTTAATATCAGGATAGTCAATATCTAGGTAAATTTTTGAGATCGCTGGCAATGGTTAATACGCACTTTTTTTTGAAAAAATCTTTTGATTCACCTTAAGAGGGCATTACCAGAGAAAGCCGGAAATACGTCATTTTCAAAAAAGTTTATAGACGTATTGAGTCTTTTCCACAAAAAATTATAAATGGATTTCGAAAGATTGTTCTTTTATCTAGCATTCGTATGTAATAAATTTTTTGAATTTTTTTAAATTTTTACTATAATAAGGTTATTCCATAGGTCGTTGGCAGATTTGTTAAATTTTCAAAAAAGTTTTTGTATTATACCACACCCATTTCAAATAATGTAATCATGAAGTAAAATAAATCAATACATTATCTAGCAGAGTTATGTATTAGAATTTTAATTTTAGTTTCCACAAAATCATTAAAAAATATGTACGTACATGTGTTTCTTGACGAAAATTGGTCCATTTGTGTATTTATTTGCGCACTTACAAACTAATATATTTCAGATTTTTTTAACATTCCTATTAAATTTAGACATTATTGAAAAATGATAAATACTTATAATCAAAAAATAACTACAAAAAGTACACTATTTTAATAGTTTTATCATCACGCCTTTCAGCATTTTTGGATGAAGGTATAAATTAAAGCTAATTTGGATTGAAATAAATTCGATATTGAGTTATAATTTAAAAAAGTACGGTACGGAGAATAATTAATCTTTCTCGTTGTAACCGCCCTGCACGATCGGAAGAACTTTCGACGAAATGTGGATTTTCGTCCGCTGGCTGGTTAAACGCTCTTAATTACATTAAAAAACAACTATTTGCATTGGGGGAAGTGGAAAATATTTTTGTGTAACATGGTTTGTGAAAGAAATAAAGTGCCCCTTTATAACGCCTACTCGCGTCAAGGCAAGAAAAACATCCCAGTTTTCAAGTAGTTTAGCGGCTACGCTAGGTTTGTGTAACATGGTTTGTGATTCTGGCGTACAATCTCAAAAGACGAAAGCTAATTTTAATTTTACGTAATCGAAATTTATAATGAAATATTTTCCACTTCCCCCAATGCAAATAGTTGCCTTTTAATGTAATTAAGGTGAATCAAAAGGTTTTTTTTTAAAAGTGCATATTAACCGTTGCCAGCGATCCCCAAAAATTAATAATATCTATTTCAGAGCATGCGCCACGTTCTTGCCCATATTCCCTTACTGCTAGCGTCCCCGGTTCATATTTAATGGCACAAGCATCTTCTCTCTCCTGTTTGACAATCATGTACTGCAATATTGGATCAAAATGGGATGTTGGACAGGCTTCTTCGAGGACCGTCTCCAGTTCGGTCTTTATGAAACCGAAATCCGAGTTCACAAGATCCATTTCCGGTAAACTGCTGTATGATTCTGATGTTTGTGATATATTTATATTTATGATAGCGCACTCCGCATTAGGCACTCTGCCATGAACGTTTAGTTGACAAAACAACCTAGTTTCGTTTTACAGCAGTCTAGATGCGGAAATCACGGCGACATAATGAAATAACTACTCGCGGGATAATTGACTTGCCGTTTCGACATGATTAAAACGCACTTAAAACGTATTGATGTTTTGGTGAAGATGACAGCTATTATGTTAAATTATGTCATAGACAAAACACATATGGTCGGTATATCGGTATTCATGTTACTGAACCGGTTCCTTTACTTTCACCGGAACCGTTGATTTATCTTTACGGAACCGGTTATTTTCGGATCTATGAAATATAATGATGTTTAAATTAAAAGCTTTCTGCTTTAGAATGCTTAAAAGAATGCTTTCTAATTATTATTATCATTTACACACCTTATGCGATCCTTAACTCTACTTTAAAAAATCTAGAAGTTTTCACTATATAAAAAAATGTAACAATTGTTACAAAATAATTTAAAGACCCCAGAATTGCTTAAAAACATCACATTGTCCTTATTATTTAATACTTTTTTTATAAAATTGTTATAAGTATAAAATTCTGGTTGGATGGTACTTGCATGTTTTTAATTTTTATATTTAAAGTTTTATTATTTAGAAGTACTATTTTTCTCCAATCTTTGTCAACAGCTACGAATAAATAAACATAAGATCTAATAAAATAAAAATATTTGTTTATTAAGGGCCCGCAACCCGGATTTGTACCGATTTATTACATATTTCCGTTAAACACGGTAAGTTTTAAAGCTCTTAATCCTAGAAAGAAAACCTACGCCTCAGAGGCGCCCACGACGGTAAGAAAACGCTGTCTCTTTCTAATGAATGCGCGCATCTAGCTGTCCTTTTTTGTTAGCTCTGTCGTTGGTGCACAGCGTCGTGGGACGGCCATTTTTACGCGATAAGTACCAGATTTTTGCAGTTATGACCAGGTAATGCGCTCCGAAGGCGCATGGTTATGTTTTGAGTGACTTTTAGCAAAAGTATAAATTTGTTTATACTTTTATTTGAGCAGATGCCATCTATACTGATTATTCCAAAGCATTCGACCGTGTTAATCACTATATTCTTTTACAGAAGTTATTATTTAGTCTAGGAATTCACGGTGATCTCTATAGATGGATCGCATCATACGTCAGTAATCGGCACCAAATCACGGTTGTCAACGGTTTCGCATCCTGTTTAACGGAAATCGTCTCGGGTGTGCCCCAGGGGTCGCATCTCGAACCACTCTTATTTAATATTTACATAAATGACATCTATGTATGCTTTCAAAATAGATAATTTGTGTTACATGCGGATATGAAATTTTTTAAACCTGTACAGTCTTTATCTGATTGTATAGAATTACATAGCGATCTTGATCATTTGTGCGCGTATTGTGAATCAAATTTACTGTCCTTAAACATTTCTAAGTGTAACTCAATTACATTTACTAGAAATAAAAATAAAACCATCTATTTTTACAACTTGAATAAAAACCTTTACAATCTACGTCTACATGTAAAGATCTAGGTGTTTATTTAGACAACAAATTAATTTTTGATAAGCATATCGAACACATAATATCAAAATCCTACAAGATGCTAGGTTTCCTATTAAGAATATGTAAAGTTTTCAAAAGTGCTAAGACTCTTGAAATGTTGTTTTGTTCATTGGTCAGAAGTCCACTGGAGTATGCGTCCCCGGTATGGAATCCTCAATATAAGGTGTACATAGATATAGTAGAAAGTATACAGAATAAATTCTCTAAATATTTATTCAAGAAATACAACAAAACTACAAATAACATGTTAAGTTTACAAAAAAGACGCACATTATCAGATCTGCTGTTTCTGTATAACCTGCTAAATAATACTCTTTTTCATATTGAATCCAATAACACTAATGCAGCGAGTAACTCACCAATTACTCGCGCAATCATAATTTATACCCACTATGAAAAAGTACTACACTTAGACATTTTTCATGATTCCTTGAAAACATGCGAAACTAATTTATTAAATTTCTTGGCGTGATGTAATTGTTTTAAAATTACTTACACTTAACTTTTCATTAAACTTTAATCAGTCAATTACAATTAGTGAGCATATAATTCTTGATTTTAAAATGTCTTCTTATCTCCCCCCCCCCCCTTTTTCTCCCTTTTTATTATTTTTACTCATTCATTCAATAATTAAGTTTTAAGACCGGTTCATATCTCAGGCGTAATTACCAAATGACATTCTATGGACTTACGTAATAGGCACATAACCATGTAATAATTTAATTTAGCATACCTTATAATCTGTATTATAATGTAATGTGTATGTCTTAATAAACAAATAAATAAATAAAATACCAAATGCTGCAAAATTCTGAGAAGTGATTGTCCCCTGTGTAATTATTATTTGGGAACTCTAACGATTCAATCGTAAGTTAAAACCTGCCTTTCGTTCTAAACACCATGTTAAAGTTCAAGATGAGAAATCCTTTTACATGGATACCATACTCGATTTCCGACAGCAGTTAAAAACTTTGTTGTAGAATTTATAAAGTTTATTTTCGTTGGAAAAATACTCGTCAAATGTGATTATTAAAATAATCGGCTGGTACATAAATAGGTCGTAATTGAAAAAAATAGTATAATAATATAAATAGTAAATATCCACATACCTTCCCCACCCCCACCCCCCACCCCCCCCCCTCCGCCGGCGCTTGAAGTACCCAAATAAGGGGGCGGCGAAATATTATAATATGGGTTCCAAACGGGAGAATTGTACTCAAGTTGACTTCTAACAATGTAAGGTAAAGTTTTTTTTTTATTTTTCATAAAAAATTAATAACGCAAAATTTACAAATAAAACTTGCATTTCTGGCAAAACAATGATAATTTCTTTAAATCGTTCATTAACATTCCCTCAGGACCTATGCCTTCTTTAGGGATGCTGTGTAGTGTGGTATTTTCAGGGAAAGTAGGGAGAAAAAATTCAGGGAAAGCAATGGGTAAATGAAAGACAAACGAATTTTTTTCTTATATTTTTGTTTAATACGTCGTCTAATAATTTGGAGTTATAACCATTATTAGATGCAATTATTTTAATGGTGTTAAGTTTAGCTGTGAAATTATTTGGGGATAACAGGATATTAATTAATCTATTGATCAAATAATGGAAAGCTAAGTGTTTTTGTGAAAATGGATGGTTAGATGAGTTGTGTATAAGATATGTTTTTTGAATATTTGTGTACATTTGTGTATTTGTGTATATATCAGCATATGTTTCTTTTCGAAAAATATTAAATTCAATCTTATTATTAATTATAGTTAGGTTTAAATCCAAGAAATTTATCCTACAAATAATTTTTAATTTTTTTTAAATAAAGATTATCGTGGTAAAAACAAAGTGTTTTTAATTATTTCATTAATAAAATGGTGCCTTAAAGTGAATTTGCAAAATTTGAAGAAGAGCATTATTTTTTTCTCGTGTGGCTTCGGATATGATTAATTAAATTACTTTTTTGTATGCACCAGTAAGTGCACTCCGAGCACGAAAATGGTTTCTCTCCAGTGTGGGTTTTAATATGTTTATTTAAATATGTTTTTAGTCTAAACCTGTAAGCGCATTTCGAGAAACGAGAATGGTTTCTCTGCAGTATGTAATCTAATATGACGCAACAAATCGCTTTTGTCACGGCAACTGTAAGTGCATTTTGAGCACGAGAATGGTTTCTCTCCAGTATGAGATCTACTGTGACGAACCATATGCGTTTTCTGGCTACACCTAAAAGTGCATACCAAACAAGAGAATGGTTTCTCTCCAGTATGGGTTCTGGCATGAATAACTAAATCAGATTTTTGTTTGCATCTGTACGTGCATTTAGAGCACGAAAATGGTTTCTCTCCAGTATGAGTTGTATTGTGACGAACTAAATTGGCCTTAAATGTACACCTAAAGGCACAAGTTTGACAAGAAAATGGTTTCTCTCCAGTGTGAATTCTATTATGATCAACTAATTTGCTTTTAAATCTACACCTATAGGCACAAGTACGACAGGAAAACGATTTCTTTCCTGTAACTAATTGTTTTTCTTCTATGACTCTAATGCCAAAAGCAGATGGTTTCGACAAACCGAAATCTGAAAAACAAAATTTTAATTATTAATGGCATTGAAGATATTTGAAAAATAAACAACATATAAAAAATATTGTATTTTCTGAGAAGGTTGGAAACTTTATAGGTTTTAATACAGAGACGTGACGAATACGATTGAACATCTGATTGGAATAGGTGCATGCATATACTGGTATGTTGTAGTTGGTCCCGGAATTATTGTAGCAGAATAACATATTTTGCGTAGTTGCTCGATTAGGTACTTTGAAGTTGATGAGTTGCAGAACCTCTCAGCAGTTTAAATCGGAGTCGTGTGTTGGTCATCTATTTTGTAGTGAACATTTCAAGCTTACACATTTAGTAAAAATGTTTGTGTTAAATATGTAATTTTAGGTATTTCGATGTACGCAAATCGTAAAAATTTATGGTACAAACGTTCAATATTTCTTATATGAATTTGAAAGTATGGGGAACACACGATCGAATATTAGTATTGAACAAGAGAGCCGGTTGAAACTAGAAAACGGTAGGCAATGAGGTATAGGTCTCGCAAGTTAAGTTGACTTCATCACAGTACTCACACAGATGCAAAACTTTCATACAGCGTGTTTCGTTTTGGGCTTTTAACAAAAAAGCAATTAATAATTATTTCAGAATTGAGAATTCGAATCCAAAGCGTGTTTAAATCGGTAACATAAAACTAATGTTGTTTTACAACATTTTTATAGAAATACTGAAGGTTTAGGAAGAAAAATAAGTTTATTAACTAAATGCGATAATCTTCAGGATTGAATTCAAAGGGGTATTCATAAATAACAACAAGGTTAAAAAAATATTATGTTATTTAAAAAGATTAATTTATTATAATATTCATACTTATATAATATTTTATAAAGTAAATAATCGACAAGCCGCCACATGCCGCTACACGTTTAATAGGCATAGCTTTTGAAAAGTAAACTACTGTTAAACTTAATTACCAAAAGAAACATCGTTTTCGGTCGGGATAGATGGAAAAACATGCATTTAAATTCGGTTTTCATTCAAAGTTAAAAATTTCCCATATAAAACATCTCCATTGCCGCCATTTTTTTTACGGATTTGACATTTGTAAAGTTTCGTTTAAAACTCAATACGCATGAATTACTCGGTTTACCTAAACTAAGAACCTAATGGCTTACAAATTTGACTGTTTATGGGTTATTTATTTTTTATAATTATGTGTTAGCAATCATCAGCAACACTAATTATTTAATTATGTACCAGTCATCATCAGCAACTATCTATACGTATATTATCTAAAATATAACAGATTACTAACACAAAGGTACAAAAGATTAACTGTTGAATATGTACTAGTCTGTGATACTCCAGTTGCCTTAGACGTCAAATTATACAAGTCATTTATGCTTAAAAGTTGACCACTCTTTTTTTTACATTATGAATAAGTAAAATAATTAAACATACGGAATAAAATTTCACGATTTGGTTCATTCGGTGATTAGCCACGTTCCGTTTCGTAACGGGACTCCATGATATCGTAATAAATATTAAACTTTACAAACACTATTTATTATTTCAAATTTATAAATTTGTCATTATTTGTCACTAGCGAAATGTAGGTGCACGTATGTTTAAATCAAATTACGAACCGAATGAATAGGACATCCTGTAAGTACAGCCTCAAAAGGGTGTCGTTAAACTTGCCTCTCTTCTAACTAGTTACAATAAGTGGGCATAAGCAAGACAGAGGGCCTTATCGGATTTGTGGGCGTCGCTTAACGTTCACACAGATCGACCAATACATCAATACTAAGCATTTTTATTGCTTCCAACTTAAAGTGTTTTACCTATACTCCTCTCCGGCAGATAGTGGTCCGCTGTTAAAGGGGTTCTCTCTCTTCTGACGTAACATAAGTTAATAAAATAAATTTGGCTCTAAAAATGAATCAATTATGTTACGACTACTCATACGCAATACATAACAATAGTATCATTTAGAACTTAAGTTAACTCGTTTCACCGAGTTTTGGTTTAGTAACCGGCCTATGTGTTAAGCCTCAAGATGTGTTAAAAATTGTAGGTGAGCACGTGTTCAAGAGTAGTGAACGAGCAGCTCAATCTGGCAGTCTCCGATTGGGTACGCGCGCATCCGACCTTAGACGCGGGTCCATTGAAGTAAAATTGCATCGAGGTGAAGTTATTGGCACGCAAATTTAAACTGTGGTAATTTAATTTCGTTACATAATAGCATACACTTAAACTATCTTGAATACAATGGGTTAGTAGAGTAAAGGTACTAGCTTAAAAAATAATCAAAGTTGAAAAATGGAGGATGTCACTTGCAAGATAACCCAATTCACTATCCGGTGGTATATTAACGGAAGTCGTGGTAAATGAGTACACCATACCCAGTGACATCGTAAATAATATGACTGTAATAATTGCAGTTTTCTTTCAACGGAAGCAATCTTCCGAACAGGTCCTCCATTGATATGCTTGGTGTAACCCTAAGTGACCAGCTCAGGTCTCGTTTAAATTTGGCAGCCACTTCTGGTCTGGAGCTCCAAAATACCTGAGAAATACTCTCGACTCTGTGCAGAAACGGGCGGTCCGTTTAATAGATTCTCCCATCTTAACAGACAGATTGCAATCTTTAGAGCACAGGCGTCGGGTGGGAATGCTATCATTGTTCTACCGGTATTAGTTACAATGGAACAAATTAATTACAATGGAAAATGCTCTGAGGAACTAGCATCATTGATCCTTTCGGCACCGGTGCATAGTAGGGAAACACGCCAAACGCGTGCCCAACATTTGTACACGGTTGACATTTGTGACATGAAAACGGGTCGTTTCTTCGACTCGTTCTCGTGTACGACAGCTCGGCTGTGGAATGATTTTCCGGCCTCTGTGTTTCGTCCTTCCTACAACATGGGTCTCTTCAAGACATTCATTTATTCATGTTCATTCCTTCTTCTCTTCTAAAAGATCCTCCACACAGCATCCCAGATGACATAGGCCCTGAGAGAAAGCATTTTTCTCAGGGCCTCCTGTGTGAGTTAATGTAAAAAAAAGTTCCACTGAGCTGCTTTGAGCGGCAGTCTGCAGGTAAAACAACCTCAGACGGGAGAGAGCACCGAAAGAATAAATTAAAGGCTTACCTGCTTACCTCGGCTTTGGTCGATCCTTTCCAGACGAACGAAACATTCCTTTTTAATATCAGGATAGTCAATATCTATTTCAGAGCATGCGCCACATTCTTGCCCATATTTCCCTGCTGCTAGAGTCCCCGGTTCACATTTAATGGCACAAGCATCTTCTCTCTTCTGTTTGACAATCCCGTACTGCAATATTGGATCAAAATGGGATGTTGGACTGGCTTCTTCGAGGACCGTCTCCGGTTCGGTCTTTATGAAACCGAAATTCGAGTTCACAAGATCCATTTCCGGTAAACTGCTGAATGATTCTGATGTATGTGATATATTTGATAGCTCGCTCCGCATTAGGCACTATGCCATGAACTTTTAGTTGACAAAACAACCTAGTTTCGTTTTACAGCAGTTTAGATACGGAAATCACGGCGACATAATGAAATACGCGCTTAAAACGTATTAACGTTTTGGTGAAGATGACAGCAATTATGTTAAATTATGTCATAGATAAAACACAGATGGTCGGTTTGTCGGTATTCATGTTTACTGAACCGGTTCCTTTAATGTCACCGGAACCATTGATTTATCTTTACGAAACCGGTTATTTTCGGATCTATGAAATATAATGATGTTTAAATTAAAAGAATGAAAGAAAGAACGCTGTCTAATTATTATTGTCATTTAAACACCTAATGTGATCTTTAAATCAACTTTAAAAAAATCTAGAAGTCTTCACTGCATAAAAAATGTAACAATCATTGAAAAATAATTTAAAGACCCCAGAATTGCTTAAAAACATCACATATTGTCCTTATTATTAAATTTATAAAATTGTTATTAGTATAAAATTCTGGTTGGGGTTCACGACGAGTTCATCGAAAACGAATTCATCGAAAATCAATTCATCGAAAATCAATTCGTCGAAAGCAAATTCATCGAAAACGAGTTCATCGAAAACCTATTCATCGAAAATCAATTCATCGAAAACGAATTCATCGAATGATCAATTCATCGAATCACCAATTCATCGAAACAATATATTTTGTTGATATTTGAGAGATATGCCGAGCGGACCGAGAAGTTAAAGAAGCATTGGTCAATAAAAGTTGACAATAAATTTATATAGGTATAAAAAAAAATGATAATAAAACTTTGGACAAGGACACTAATTTACATAAAAGATTAATTAGTAAAATGGTTTTCATCAACAAATATGAATGTGTTAATTATAAAACGGACGCCGAGAACCTTAGTAATTTGTATAAAAATGTAATTAAAAATACCTATATAGTTTTTTGTATTATGTTATTGGATTGATTTTATAATTGTAATTTGATTCATTTTTATTTACAGTAGGTAATTTTATAATATTTAAATTTAACATATAATGTGCTCAGCACAAAGCTCATGCATTCTCTAATAGTATATTATATATGGTATTTATTTGATTATTTTTTGCTTTGTTTTTAGATACATGCCTTATATGTGTAACCTGCGAACTAAGAAATTGATTCTTTTCAGCTCTGAGGAAGCCTACACTTGTCAACTGCGAGACTTTTCTGCGCGGCGGCCTGAAGTGGCGTGGGACTCGGTCGCTTCGAAATGGAAGTGTGCGGGGTGCTAATGCTAGCTACAACTTGTGATACAGGGGTAGTACAGCGATTTATTATTTCCGTTCGAAAATAAGCAAGTTTAAGTACCTATGTATTATTTTTAGGCTTACCATACGTCCCGATTTGACCGGGATCGTCCCAGTTTCAGACACGCGTCTCGGAGTACCGGCTGGTTTTAGATTTTGTCTCGGTTTGCGGGAGCACTGTATATTTATTATTCTGTGGGGCTGTGTCAGAAGCTGGTGACTCGAGCGAACGGCGGCGCCGTGCGCCGAGTTTCCTGTCCTGGCTGCAACTCTTCTTCTCGAACAAAAAAACTATAACGGCGCTTGTCGGTTCACAGTGATAAAAACTTTTTTTAAAGTCCCGACAGTAACTATTCATGCGCCACAAAACGGTAGATACCTAAAAATTCACATGTTTAGCCACACTGCAATGCAATTACTTATCTTGTACAAATAAACTTCTTAGAAATCATTTCCTGACTCACAGTGACATAAAACCTTTAACATGTTTCTACTGCAACTATTCGTGGTCTACAAAGAGCCACCAAAAAATCACGAGCATACCCACAATGGACAAAAACCATTTTCTTGTCCCGAATGCAGTTATACAAGTTCTCAAAAGGAAGATTTAAAATCCACAGTACGATTCACAGAAGAGAAAACCTTTTTCAAGTCCTAAATGAAACTGTTCTCGAAAAGGATATTCAAGAAGTCACTTCCTGACTCTTAGTGGAGAAAAACCTTTTTTTATGTTCCGACTGTAACTATTCACGTATTACGAAAATAAATCTCAAAATCACATGTCTACCCAAAGTGGACAAAAACCATTTTCTTGTACCGAATGCAGTTATACAAGTTCTCAAAAGGAAGATTTAAAATCCACAGTACGATTCACAGAAGAGAAAACCTTTTTCGAGTCCTAAATGAAACTGTTCTCAAAAGGGATGTCTAAGAAGTCACTTGCTGACTCATAGTGGAGAAAAACCCTTTTCATATTCCAAGTGCAACTATTCATGTAGTATGAAGATAAATCCAAAAGTGACATGTTCTCCCACAGCGGTAAAAACCTTTTTCTTTTCACGAATGCAGTTTTCCAAGTTCTCGAAAGGGAAATTTGAAAATCCACCGCATTATTCACTGTGAAGAGAAACCTTTTTCGTGTCGCGGCTTCATGGTCTACAAAAGATGTAAAATATGTGACTTTTTAGATAACCCTTTGTAGAGCGTGAGAAGTTGCAGTCAAAACATGAAAAAAGTTTATCTCCACTGTGAATCAGCGAGCGCGTTCTTCAAAGTCCCTATTGAAAAAATAAATAGTTGCAGTCGAGACACGAAAAGGTTTTTGTCCACTGAGGGTTTACATGTTATATTTTGTGTTAAGATAATACGCAGCGACGTGAGCTCCATCTATATTGAATTGTGTGTACTTATAACTGTCAATTGTGTGTTGCGGCTCAAACTCTGAGCAATAAGATTGTCTACCGATATATTTGATTAATATAAATAAATTCATTGCTTTAAAGAACTGTTGTTATTCATAACCCTTCATTTTGGATGTCCCTTCCGACAACACAAATAGCGGCAATCGGGACATGAACAAGATTTTTTTCCCTGTGGGTTAATATGAGACGTTTTAATTGTTTATTTTGTAGAACAAGAATAGTTGCAGCCGGGACTCGAAATGGGAAAACGTGCGATTATTTAAGATATATTTATTTATTTTATTCATTTATTTGTTTATTTAGCACAGTAATATACATTTACATACATAATTTATCAAATTTTGACTGCCCAACTAGGAGTATGATCCCGTTTTAGGACAGTCAAATAATTATGGGTATGAACATGTGGATAAAAAGAGGAAATAAAAAGAAGAGAAAGAATATAAAATAAAATAATAAAAAATATAAAAAAGTTTAAAACATAGTAGCTAACTGTTATTTGTTTAGCATAGCAAAAGAAAAAGGAAGAGAGGAGAAAGAATAAAATAAAAATTAAATAACCAATTAAAACATAAAATAGTTGTGGATTGTTTAGCATAGTTGTTGATATGGTAATAATGATAAATAAAAATTTATTTACAAGCAAATGATTAAAATATAAGGTGGTAACTGGGGTTTGCATTTCATATTATAGTCCTACGACACATTTTGCAAAGTGAGAACTAGAAAGAGAACATAAACAATAAAGTAAAATAAAATAAACAATGAATGCTTGATTATTACTGTAGTTTGCTAAGCATAGTTATTAAAATAATAATAAAACAATAGGTAGGTATATATACTTATAACTGGTGTTTACATTGCATATTATAAGCCTACATACATATTTTGTATAAATATGAATAAAAAAGAGAAGAGATATAATAAAATTAAAAAAAAACCATTAACATAAGATTACTGCATTCGGGACAAGAAAAAGGTTTTTGTCCGCTGTGGGTAAACATGTAAATTTTTAGATACCGTTTTGTAGCGCTTTAATATATTCGCAGTTGGGAAATAAAAAAGGTTTTTCATTACGGTGAATCATAAGTGCCGTTTAAGTGATTTTTCGAGAAGAAAAATAGTTGCAGTCTCGAAAGGAAAAAAGTTTTTCTACACAGTGCGTAAACATGTGTATTTTAGTTTTCCCTTCGTAGTTCTTGAATACTTGCAATGGAAACATGAAAAAGGGTTTTCCCCACTATGAGTCATCAAGTGTTCCTTAGGGTTCCATGCCAAATCATAATGAAACCAACTAATCAACACCTTAGAAAGGTCATTAAAAGTTTTAAAAAAATATTTTAAAATAGCCGGTAACTCTTAACTAACTTAACCTATTAAACCAATTTTTAAATATTTTTTTATCATCACTCTTATGACCTTTTTGAGTTGTTTATGAGTTGGTTTCATTATGAATTGTCTGGTCACCGTTCCTAAGATATCCCTTCTGAGAACACGATTAGTGCCAGTCGGGAAATGAAGAAGATTATTTACCTATGAGCTATGAGAATCGTACTGAGGATTTTTTATTCTCTCTTATGAGAACTTGTTTAACTGCATTCGAAACATGAAAAAGGTTTTACTCTTCTATTAAGCTTGTGAATCATAGTGGAGTAAAGTGTTGCTCCATAGGGAAACCTTAGAAAAATTGTTTTCCTCAGGGCTTTCTCAATGGATCTAATATAAAAAAGCTTTTGTTGTTTGACTTAAAAATAAAACAATTATCGAAGTAATTATATTTTGTATTTATTTAACAAAGATTGTTTTAAATTACAAGAATGCTGTAAGTGTAATTTTAAGTTTACAACCTTGCAAAGTATTCCTCGACAAATAGGCTTACCATAATTCTGAAGCTCTATACCGGGACGGGAAGCAGTGGCGGTCCGTCCTGTAGTTATTGTGCCAATTGTACTTTTCGCTGTTCTTCTTAACATTCTGTCATTTTTTTCATTAAAATCACTGCATGTAATGCCGAAATTTTATGTACAGTATAATAACGCTCGTTCGGTAGACTCCAGCATGCGGCCACGATCATCCGACCAAATATGATTCATTATTGAGAAAACACGCTCCAAAGGTGCTGAAGTCCCGGGTAGGCACAAACTATATTGTATTATTTTAATTAGATTAGGTGCATCAATGTGTTGCTCGTGAAATTTTTTGAATAATTGGACCCATTTGTCCACGTAATCAGTTTGGATCGTCGTAAGACTCCACTTTTGAGAACTTGTATTACTGCATTCGGGACACGAAAATGGTTTTTGTCCACTGTGAGTAAACATGTGATTTTTAGATTTATCTTCGTAGTACATAAATAGTTGCAGTCGGAACATGAAAAAGGTTTTTGTCCACTATGAGTCAGCAAGTGACTTCTTAGATGTCCCTTTTGAGAACAATTTCATTTAGGATTTGAAAAAGGTTTTCTCTTCTGTGAATCGTACTGTGGATTTTTAAATCCTCCTTTCGAGAACTTGTATAACTGCATTCGGGACAAGAAAATGGTTTTGTCCACTGTGGGTAAACATGTGATTTTTAGATTTCTTTTCTTAGTACATGGATAGTTGCAGTCAGAACATGAAAAAGGTTTTTCTGCCCTATGAGTCCGCAAGTGACTTCTTAAATATCCCACATTTGAAGCAAATAACTGGTTGTACTGAAACGAAGAAAAAACTAGATACATTACTGCCTACAGTCCTTAATTATAGCTACATTCAGAACAAATGATTTTCCTGCAATTCTGGCTGCACATTGTCTGCAACCAGAATTTTGTAACTGCACTTTGAACACCAGAATGATTTCCTTCAAAATAAACCACTAGATGAAACCATAACTGGAATTTTTCATTGCATTCTGAGCCCAGATCTAGTTTTAATTTCGGTTGAATTTGCATGCGGGGAAATAAAACTACACTCAGATCTCGAAAATGGCTTTCCTCTATTTCTGACAGCACAAACACGCAACTAGAATTTAATAAATACACTTCCAATATGAGAAACGCATCAGCAAATGAAATCACACCTAATATGTTTTTTTGCGTTCTTAACACAGAACTGGTTTTAATTACAGGGTGAATCTCTACGCGTGGAATTCAAACTACATCCAGAACGTGAAATTGCTTTCCTCCAATACCGGCAGCACAAATGCAACTATAAACTGTAACTGCATTTCAAGCACGAGAATGGTTTCAAGATGAAACTTCACCTGGAATTTTTTCGTTGCATTCTGAACACAGAAATGGTTTTAATTTTAAGTGAGTTTGTTCGCGGGGAATTAAAACAACACTCAGAACATAAAAAATGGCTTTCCTCCAATTTTGACATCATAAAGTACCTACTTACGCAACTAGAATGTTATAAATAAACTACTAACACGAAAAAATGCGTCAAAAAATAAAACTACCCTTCAAATGTTTTCGATGCATTCTAAACACAGAACTGTTTACAACATTTCTTGTCTTAATTTCTGACTCCTGGTATGATTCTTGTCCTCTCGATTGTATAGTACCATCCGTAAGTGGTGTCATCATATAATTGGTTTGAGCATAACCACTGTCACCTAACAATACTTTGTTGTGAAATTTTCTCTGAAGAAAACTTCTTTTCAAGGCAGAATTGTCCCTTATATTAGAATCATGGGCAGATCTATGCCACCGTGCCACAACATCGAGGAATTGTAAATCAGCTGCAGCTTCACACTGCGTAATAATAGAAAAATACCCACCCTTTTCTATTCCTGAAAATCTCCGCCATACTTCCGCCAGGAGACAATAAG
This sequence comes from Limnephilus marmoratus, assembly GCA_917880885.1. NCBI lineage: Eukaryota > Metazoa > Arthropoda > Insecta > Trichoptera > Limnephilidae > Limnephilus > Limnephilus marmoratus. Next base: position 48,199,296 of record OU862907.1, on the reverse strand, counting down.
CGCACATGAGTGCCATCAATGGCGCCACATACTCGAGGAAATTTCGTTAGGTATTCTTTAAAATTCTGCTGCTATTCTCTGCCGCTTCTCAGAATTATTAGGCATCTTGATAATTTTTGTATACCTACAGAGAAGCGATGGCATGGGTAACAAGGTGTACTATGCGACAAGCTGTGGACTCGTCTACGCCAATTACGTCGCCACAAGTAATTAATTGACTCCCCGTTGCATAAAATCTGAATGTGCATAATACTTGATTCATAGGTGTCACAGCAATGTTTTATTGGTGTTGAAATTTAACTGAGGTTCAATTTATTGCACTTATAATGATGACGTTTCTTTACTGAGACGAAATCTTCTTTGAAACTTTTTGGCACTGAGTGTATCAAATCAATTTGTTCTTGTGTTTACTTCTATCACTATAAACGGTATAGGTACTATAATTTCTTGGTCATCGTCAGAAAACAAATTCCAAATGTCCATCGTGAATATAAATTAATTACTTCTTAGATAGATTTTTGCAGTATCAGACAATCGGAAATCGAAGAGATAACCTATAAATTTTACATTGTCACTACGAAACTGACAGTTGCTAAACACATTTTACTCTGTTTAACAGACCTTTTTGGGTAGGTATTTAATTTTGACAGCTCTAATATCTACAAAATAAATGTTTTTCGATGAATTGGCGATTCGATGAATTGATCATTCGATGAATTGATTTTCGATGAATTGATTTTCGATGAATTCGTTTTCGATGAATTTGCTTTCGATGAATTGATTTTCGATGAACTCGTCGGTTACCATCCTCTAGCATTCGTAATTTCGTGTCTCTCCGTCATCTTCTTTTCGGGCCCGGTTGCAGACCCTTAAAAAGACCTACACATTTTACATAATGAAACATATATAGGTTTATTTAATTAAATTATTACATGGTTAAATAGTACATATTGCCTACGTAAGTACATAGAAAATCATTCGGTAATTTCGACTGAGATGTGAACGGTTCTTAAAACTAATGAGTGAATGAGTAAAAGTAATAACAAGAAAGAAAGTTTATGGGGAAATAAGAGAAATTTTGTTATCAACAATTATATGCTCACAGATTGAACACAACTGGCTATTAATAAAATTTTAATGAAAAATGAAGAGTAGATACTTGTTAAATAATATATATTCGCTAAGAAACTTAAAAAAATAGTTTTGGTTTAACATATTATCTGTGGCGAGCCAACTTACCTACCTGCGCTAATACGGAGTTTTCAAATTCCCTGTACATAGAACAGCAAGCAAAAACAAATGGTCCCGTTTATTTTATTACTATCAAGCTCCGGTATTCTGATATGATTGTTAATTTTACTGCTACATAAAAAATCTATGAACAGTTAAATCCAGTGTTTTCTGCACACGTATTAAGGTATGGCTAAACCATACCACTAAATATCTATTAATTTTGACTCTTATTGATTACCGTGTGTTGCTCTCCATAGAAAAAAAAAATGGCCCTATATTTAATATTTAAACACCCGGGGTCTCAAAAGTTTCGTATGATCTGTAGCTATTCGAAAACGTAAAAATAAATGAAATTATTGTTCACTATTTCCCGCTAAAGTGGCCGGAAGTTTTAAAAGAAAATAGATTTCATGATTTGGAAAAAAATAAAATAAAGGGTTCATATTTTATATTTTGTACCAAACTTATTTTTCATTCCATAACTGCAGTACAAAGAACCAAAAAAAGATTTTTTTTAAACATATATCTGATGTCTTGGTTAAAAATTTTAAAGGAAAAATAACACTTTTTCTGGATGAAATCAGAATCCTTGTTGACTTACTTTGTAGCAGTGGCAACGTTTCCGTCACATCACTAGTCCAAGTTGCACGTCACTAGTACACATCCACGTGACCTTGCCGGCAGACGCGGGGCTTGAGAACACAATTAACGAAAGAAGATTCAATATTCAGTTCGGAAAGCGAGCAGGGGCGGACTTACCAACACTTGATGAGCGGCTTTGGGAAGCCGGTCACGGAACTCACACATGGAACAATGGGAGCATTCAACGATCCTTCATAATGTAGTTTAATTTTAATATTATTATTACCATGGTTTATCTATCAATTTAGCCTTTGTAGTTTTCCTAATTGTCTATAAAATTAGGATGGCGCCCGTAAGATCCTTTAACTACTTTTATTCACTTTAAAATAGAAATACGTGACATCAACTTATTTTTACAAATACCTTCTCTCTTCGAGATAAGGCGACCCTGTAGATTTAACTCTAAATAATTTAACAATATATTACAATATTATATAACACCTATGATTGTGATTGTAAATTAATAAATCTTGTTTTTCAAGTTGAGAGTTTTATTATGTCTCATGCTCTGGATATTATTACCTTTATTATTTACATGTAACTTGTAATCTAGCACCCCCCCTCTTTTGTATACGCCACAGTGGCGACCTAACGTGGTAAAACCTTTATGTTTTATAAGTTTTTACATTTTAGCATTACAACAGGGCTTATTATAGAAGACGTAGGTTATGTCACATTTTCGGGGTAGAAAATATTTTTGCTACATTGTTTTATGTGAGAGTTCCGTGGTCCCATCCGTTCCGTTTTGTGTTGGTAAGTATGCTTTCAATAATTTAATTTATTTATTACTTTTTTTCTTCCTGCTTGTTTCCAGATTGTAACTCAATTTTGTGTTGTGGGTAAATAATTTGTTACCGTTTTAGTTAAAGATCTCATCTTGCAACTTTTGTGTTCCCTGGACAATTTTCTAATTTGAAATTACTATCATTTTTAACTTCCTTCAATTCCTAAAGCTAACTGTAATTACTGATTGTCGTAATATAATATACTTATACATTATAGTGGGTGACATGCAACATCGGCCGCAGTATTATTTTTATAAATTGATAACGGCGGAATCCAATATACCTACTGCCTGATACACTGTAAACTAATGGAACATTATATTGCTACAAGAAATTGTAAGTTATTTTCATATTAAATTTTTCTCTTGTTTAATTACCATTGTGTTAATTCATTTGCGATTGTTTTCTAACTTTTGGGGTTTTAATTTTATTGCAATCATCTTGGGATTAAATTTGCTTTTGAATGTTATGCTACTCAATAATTTTATATTGAGAGACGGGGGGACTAAGTCACTTATATTTTTCTTATAGATTTTGAGCACGGATTTTAAGTTGGATTGATTTAATTATTTAATGAGAATGGTATTTCTTTCTTGATGTTATTGTGCAAAATTTCTCAAAATTGTGTTTTAAAAATTATTTTTTTTTTTTTACCTTCTTGATAAACAATTGTTACAATTTCATGGGTATTTGTTATATTGGATTTTAAAATGTTGTCGTCTACACGTGATTTTGCGTGCGAGTGATTATGCTCAGTACTATTATTAACATTTAATGTTACGGCTATTTTGTTGGCTTTCTTTCTTCCGTATTTACAAATATAATAAAAAAAAATTAGTTTGCGGCGTATTATTGTGCCATGAATGTTGAAATTTACAATTTGTTTTTGCAGTAATAACTCTATTTTAATAAATCAAAAAAATTTATTTTTTTTGTAATGCGACACCATTATCTTCTTCGATTTTGGAATATTTTTTCATGCCTTCATTTATTATCCGGTAACTTCAGATTATTGTTATGTTTTTTGTCCACGCGATCCAATATTTAATTTGTTGCAGTAATTCCTGAATACCTGCTTTGATTTTTTTTTGGTTTTTGAAATGAAATTTAATTTTAAAAAAAAATCTTAATTCATTATTAGATATTTATATAAGTTTCTATGTCAACTTCTATTCATAATTTTATTTCAGGATTGGGAGATTTATAAATTATTTTCTGGGGTTTTTGCTTCACGGTCATTAAATTTCTATTTTACGCGAATTAAGTTTCAAAATTATTGGAACGGGTTTCTATTGCTGCAATATACATTTAAAAATTTAATTCCGGCTAATAATTGTAATTACTACCTGACGATATTTCGTACTTTATCAAATTATTGTGATTAATGTTACAGAACTTTAGGTAAAATTTTATTTCAACGGAGTTCTAGAATATTTTTTTCTAGATTACTATTTTTCATATTTTCCAAATTACATTTAAACTTTATATACCACTCAAGTTTATTAAAAATTTTACGGACATCTTTTGTAAACTTCAAATGGACTCTTACAACTTCGGTTAATATTCTGATAGAAATATATATTTTTTAAATATATTTTAATATTTTTTGAAAAAAAAAACATGGGAATCTTTTTCTTACTTCTTTACATTCAGTTTTGGGATAATCCTCGTTTGTTTAAGTATAGTAATTCTTTATAAAATGTGATTACAGTTGGTGCTATGTTTGCTGTGGTTCCAACATACTTATTTGCATGAGTAAGCAACATGCGGATTTGGATGTTCAACTCTCAGGCTGGTTTCCGGTTGTACGCGGATAATTGGTTTGATTTATTTTTATATAATAGCAATATGGACATGTTGAAATGAAATGTTGATATTTCTCATTGTTCTTTTTTGTTATTTTTTGTTGTGATACACAAAATAATTGTATGTTATTTTGAAGTTTCAGTTTTTAAGTTTTTTATTTTTTCCATAATGTAACTTTATATACGCAATATGGACATGTTGAAATGAAATGATGATATTTCTCATTGTTCTTTTTTGTTGTGATACATAAAATAATTGTATGTTATTTATAAGTTTAAAACTATTATTATGTAATGATATTATTTTTCTTACTTTTGTACTCTATTATATGTTTATTTATAAAAGGCAGTATTGCCGTTTATGTATTTAAAATAAAAAATAAAATAATTTCATTGTTCCTGGCTGTATTGATGTTATCGACGTTTCACACAACCCCCTTGATAATTTCAATAGCTTCATTAGGCATAATATTTTATAGGAATATTCATTCTTATTTGATGGATTCTACATATACGCTTATTTAAGTTCATTATCCCTGAGTGAACTGTTAGTGATCGTTTGTGTAGCCTGACATCATATTTCATTCTAGTTTAGTCTTGAGGGGTTAAATTTTGGGGTTATTTGATAAATTTTGTTGCAGTTGTGATTAGGTTGTTCTAAGTTCTCTGATGGCTGTTCAATCACAGATCAGTTGAATATGCTGTTCATTTTTCTTTCACTGCTTAATCGTAAAACAGTAATTTTAAATTCAGGATAATTTTTCTTTAATAATCTGATGGCGTTTCATTTACAAAGCGCATTGCATTTGAAACTGCATAATTATTTTATTATGAATATTTATCAGAACGAAATTTCGCTTCTGGGTTATTGTTTGAAGAGGAATTATTTTTTAAGCTTATGGAGATTTTAGTTAACGTTTGGGGTTATACATCTAAGTTATAGCGCTTACTTTGGGTTATCTTCTTAATTACTGCGGGAATTTAAATGCTATACGTGTCAAATTTAATTTATTTTATTCAGTAATTAAAAAAAAAAAAATTATCCCACCTAAGTTTCAAAAAAAAAATAGATGTCGTTAATTGGGTTTAAATTTAGCTGGAATGGAAAGAAATTTTCCTTTCTACGCTACCTTGCGTAATTATCATTTTATTATAGAATGACTCCTTGAAAGGGTTTTTAAGTTCATACAAGAAATGTTTGGTTAAGATCTTTTATATTTAAATTGAATTTCGCGGGTCATTCATGGCTTTGTTATAACTTACCTACTTTAGGGATTTTTAAAGGTTATACAGAACTTTGTTTGAGCAGCAAGTTTTATTTATTTCTAACATAGGAAAATTATCATTACTTTCTTCCTTCGTTCCATATTAACATGAGTGGTTGAATTATCCATAATTTACAAAATATATATAATAATTTAATAATAATTTAATGAATAATAATTTCGATTTAAATTAATTATTCATTATTTAAGACAAACCTTTACAAAAGTATTATTTCGGTTCACAGCTGTCGTTTGGTGGTACATACCTTAGGGGATTTTTATTGTCAATCGAATAGCAGTTGGTTTCGTTATTCTACAAGTACATACGTAAATTTATAATGCTTTGTGATTCATTGCAATTAAAATTATTATTATTTTATACACAGTTCTCGGTTCTCGGTATATTCGCTAATGACTGTATTATTATTACATATAAGTACATCAATACGTCGCCGTCGGTTATTTACTTTCATTTGAAATAATAATCATGATTCATGGTTGGTTTGAGACTATGCGTACATTAAATAATAATTTATTTTATCAATTTGTGTTTACTTGTTATAATATACTCTGTTGTTATGAAATACATAATTTTCGTTACAACTGATGACATACCTAACTTAGTTTTTTTTAAATAATATTTTCTTACCACAAATCAAATACCTACTTACCGGTGAATTGATTTACACACAAATCTTTCGTCATACAAATTTATTTTACGTAACATTACAGATGCTATTAAGTTTGCTTAAAGTGAACATATTTAACTATTTAATATTTTCTGCGGCAACTTAAGTTTGCTATACTTGACTTTTATCAACTTTTTCGTTGGATTCATATGGAAGTTTTATACAGCTTAGTTGTTTGCTTAAGTTTAAAAACAAAAAACAAATAACAAATTTTTTTTTTCGGGAACACAAATTTTCTTTTCCTTATTGCAAGTGTACTTTCAACTGTTTCATGTTGTCTTTTCAATGGAGATTTATACAACTATGAGTTGTTTTAATGTTTTGGTTGTTTCCAATCAGTAAGGAAGCTGACATCGATGTTTGATACATCTGATACTTCGTGGAGATTAATTTTCGGATTTAATCTTCAATTTTTTTTATAACGGTTTCAGATTGTTTACTATCCCTTTTATATACGTAAAATAAGGAGCTCTCTTCCGGTTAAGAGAGATGTGAATTTTTTATAAGAGCATACATTCGATGTTCATATATGAACACGAATATGAACCTCGAATGGATGTTTTGTGCTGTCTTGTTTTGTCTTGTCGGTTTTGTAATTTGTCCATAGGGTATTCGCGGCTTATTTTTTCGGATTTTAACTTTTAGGCCTCGTCTTTAATCATGGTGGAAATTATTTCAATATTTTTTTATTCTTATCTTGCAGCGGGACGATATTAATGCGTGAAATGTTAGTTTTCTAATCCTCTGAGTACGTTAGTTAGTTGTTTTCGTGTTCCATGCTTTAGTTTTAGGGCCTCTGAGTTCGCAGCACAATTCTTTTGGGAATTGATCGTAAGAGTTTAGATTTAGGTAGCTTATCCTAGTCTTTCTCAACCGCAGGAAGAGAGAGGAACCCTTGGCGTAGATGTATTTCCTATGATGAGGGTAGGTCTCTTGTCCTCCGCAAATAAGATATGTATTTTGAAATACATAACGTTATGTTATGTGTGGGTATTTTCCTTTTTTTCCACCTCAATATGAGGTTTTATAATGGATATGGTGAGAAAAATCATATTGTTGAAGCTTTACGACGAGTTACGTTTTGGATAATTTTCAATTCACTGTTCATATTTTATAGGAAGTAATTCCGTTATCTCTAGATAGAGGATTTGTGTGGAATATTGAACATTTTCGGGTTTCGATTTTAATTTACGTGGATATGTCGGGATAAAAGTTTTCAGCAGTCGTTGGGTTTATTTTGTTCTGATAATTTTGATTTAAAAGTTAATCGGGGGATATACATTTTTTTCTCCTTTAATTATATACCGTTTGGTCTGTTTGTATACAACAATTTATACGTCATGAACAAGTACGTTCAATCGGGTTATTATCAGAACAATTTTTATGTTTGATGTTTTCGTGTTCACCTACTTAAGCACTTGTCCTATTTTAGGATAATTGCTTGACAAGATAATTTAAAAAAATATATACAAATATATAAAAATATTAAAATAATAATATAACTTTCTTCGTCCTTCAGGAAGATTTTTTTTTCTTTCTTTGTTTTGAACTTAAATCATCTTATTATATACCTTTGGTATTATATTCACAATTTTCATTTTCTCTAAATAATAAATCTTCAGTGGTTAATAAAATTCAATAATAATGATTGACAGTTTTCAATTTATTTTGAACATACCTATTTAAATTTTGGGTATGATAAAATTTTGAATTTAATTTAAATTTGGTTTATTGTATTTGTGCATATTCTCGGGTGTTGCCATATATCGGTTAGGTAATTCAATTTTAATATTCTTTCTTTGCGAAAAGGTTTCGCGTATTTGGGGCTTATTTTAGAATCTTTCCTGAATTTTATACCATATTTTCTATTTGGTTAACATATTTCAACTTTTTATAGGTTTATACAACTTATGTATTAACTTTAATTTTGATGTTAATGGCCTTTTCAATTGCGTGCTTGCATTTCACATCTGTTGAGGTCAAATGTTTAGTGTTTCTTTTATAGGTAACCCTTTTCGGATTTGTTTCTTTAATAGAACTCTAATAATTTGAACTATAAATTAGCAATGTTTCTTGTGTAATTCTTTCCTTGCGGATAAACCATAGAGGTAGGCAGTTTTAGCTGCAGAGAACTTCAAAGAAGTTTGGACTGCGTCAAGTTGAATTTCTACAACTGCATGGAGCATCACTTATTATATCAAACTACTTATAGTTGTCTTGATTAGACAGAAGTTATAACTCAACCCAGTAGCGCAGCGAGGGGGGGGCGGAGGGGGCGGACCGCCCCGGGTGCCACCCGAGGAGGGGGTGACACTCGAACGTAGAGAAAGTGCAAAATTGCCGTAAAAAATATTTTACACGTTAACACTGACTGTTATTTTGCTCCATGGCTTGGTTGGTCGGGGATTTCCGAAAAATGTTTTTTTTTGTTCCTAGCTCAGTCGGGGATTTCCCTGAAATATTCCTTGTGTCATTCTAATTTCGTTCGTATATTGTGAATTGTGACTCGTTAAGTGAATTTTTATCTATGGACTGACGTGAATTAGTGAAGAAGTTATTATTGTGTTAGCATGTTTATTATTAGTGCTGAAAGACCAGTTTGAAAAACAAGGTAGGTAGGTGTGAATTTTAAGATACCGTTTTGTAGCGCATGAATAGTTACATTCGGGACAAGAAAAAGGTTTTTCATCACTGTGAGTTAGCAAGTTCCGTTTTAGTTATTTTTTTCGAGAATTAGAATAGTTGCAGTCAGGACAAGAAATAGGTTTTTTTCCACTGTCGGTAAACGTGTGATTTTTAGATTTCTCTTCATAATACATGAAAAGTTGCAGTTGGAACATGAAAAAGGTTTTTCTCCGCACTGAGTCAGCAACTGACTTCTTATGTATCCCTTTTGAGAACACGAATAGTTACAATCAGGACATGAAAAAGGTTTTTCTCTTCTGTGAATCGTACTGCGGATTTTTAAATCTTCCCTTTGAAAACTTGTGTTACTGCAGTCGGGACATGAAAAAGGTTTTGGTCCAGTATGGGTAAGCATGTGAATTTTTAGATACCGTTTTGTAGCGCATGAATAGTTACAGTCGGGACAAGTAAAAGGTTTTTCATCACTGTGAGTTAGCAAATGCCGTTTTAGTTATTTTTTTCGAGAATAAGAATAGTTGCAGGTTGCAGTCAGGACATGAAATAGGTTTTTTCCACTGTCGGTTAGCGTGAGATTTTTAGATTTCTCTTCATAGTACATGAATAGTTGCAGTAGAAACATGAAAAAGGTTTTTCTCCACACTGAGTCAGCAACTGACTACATTTGTATCCAATTTGAGAACACGAATAGTTACAATCAGGACATGAAAAAGGTTTTTCTCTTCTGTGAATCATACTGTGGACTTTTAAATCTTCGTTTTGAGGACTTGTATAACTGCATTCAGATCATGAAAAAGGTTTTACTCCACTCTGAGTAAGCTTATGAATCATAGTGGAGTAAAGTGTTGCTCCATATGGAAACCTTTGTAAAATTACTTTCTTCAGGGCCTCCTCAGCGTAGCTAATGTAAAACGAAATATATGTTGTAAAACCATGTAGGTGTATTAAAGGTAACACAGTTTTAAATTGTGGAGATCCGGAAGGAATGAAAGGCCCATAAAAATAACAATATTTTCCCAAATTGTTTATGAATTACAATTTAAAACAATAATATAAACAATATACGCATGTACCTATTGCGAGTTTGAAATCTATTGTTTTATTTTTACCGCAAACGCGATTAAAACAAGAAAAAGGTATTTAAGCGACTTTCCAGTACTTTGCGCAATTTTATTGAGACTTTTAGGTAAAAATAGTCACTTGGGTGTTACGTAAAGTTGAGGGGGAGGGAGGTGCAGAAAAATGTTACGGCGCGTTGCATGGGGGGAGAGAGGGTCAACATTTTTCAAAAATTGCGTTACGTTATTGTTCATGCACGGGGCATGGGGATGAGAGTAACCTTGCGGCTACTCTTGCTAAGACGCTTAAGGATTTCGCTTAGTTATGCCCAACCACCAAACAAGAAAGGTATATCACAATTAAGTGGTACTCACGATTGTTCTTCTAGCTTGGTGACAGTCATAGATGTCCTTGAGCGCTCGATATTGTTCTATTTGATAAATAAACGATAGAAATCTGAGTCACATTAAGTTCACATAAAGTATACGATGAAAACGATAAGGTTTACACTTTATGTAACGATTGATGGATAACACTTCGGCGTGGTGCGAAAATGTCACGATACGGTCGGGGGTTAGCAACGGACTCACTCGTTGACGATAAAGCGCTTGTCACTTGTTTACCGTGTAGTTATGCACCCTTATTGTGCGGAATTCCAAAGTATGACTTCCTCCCGATCTCGTATGACAATCGGAGCACAAAACGAATGAAATCCAACGGCGTTATGAAACATTCCGCCCACCAAAATACAGCAAATTGTATTTTAAAGAAAAGTTAAACGTTGAGCGAAACGCAGAATGCCATGAAACGTAACGTAGATGAAAAGAAGACGAAGCAAAAGAAACTAGTTTTAAACGATAACTAGATGTAGATAAACTAGACGAATAGAAACTAAATGATACGATTAACATAGACGTAAAAAGAATAAAACGAACCACAAAACGATGATGATTAGTCACATTGCCTAGGCAATGGACACGATTAGGTGAATGGTCTTGTAAGAGAAGATCCATTCAAAATACGAAACGTAGAGATAAGCACAAGATTTTTAATTATGATTCTAATCACCTCATCCGTAGAGAATGATGTCCAATGTTTGGGTAAAGATAGAATACGAATTTTGAAATGATTAAGTATTAAATCCGAACGACGAGAGGCTTTGTTATAAAGTTGTGTACGAATAGATAACAAGAACCGATAAAGCGTTGGAGTTTCCGAAAACGATATAATTTTTTTTAATAAAAGTCCAGCAGAATATCATCATGTTGGACTAATGACGATTGAACTCGTTCCTCAGAGTGGAGTTCAGTTTTGTTAACATGGCCATCTAAGATGGGCCAAGAGTCGTTTGGCTGGACAAATCCGGAGGTCTCCGCCCACCATAATACGTTACGGATAAGAACGGCCTGAGAATGGCCACGTGAAGCGATATCCGATGGATTATCAACCGATGATGCTTGACGCCGATGATTAGATGCGATACTGTCAAGAGCGATAATTGGTCGGTGTAACGATTCCCGTGACGAGTTTCATCGGGTGAAGCATCCGGTGGCCTCCACTTCCATCCCAATACCCCGAGAGTAAAAGAATGATCAACATTCTTGAAGATTACATCAGTGAGATAGTAGTCCGACGGTAGAAAGGCGCGAAGTTTCGGTTTGCTACAATCCCACTTATGCAGTTCAAGTTGACCTCGTTTGGTATGTTCGATGACTTCGGATTGCGTTAGTTGAACTTGTTCCAGACTGGAACAGCCGATGACGATAGAATCGATATTTGAGTCCGAAGTGATCGCGTGACGTGTGAGTGATAATAAGTAACCTTTCTTTTCTGTCAACGATCTGACAATACGATAGGACAGAATAAAGGCAGAGATATCAGAAGTCACAGGGTGTAATGGGTAATCCGGGGTAGATTCCGATAGTTGATTACGCCAAAATATTCTTTGGAACGCGCGATTTGGCTCTTGAAGAAATATTTGGCGATACATTTGCCGTACCTCAGCAATGAACACCACAGATGGTGAACGAAAGTTTTGCAGAAGTTCAGCAATGTTCGTTTGGAGCTTGTGAACGATAAGGAAGGCATCATTTGACGATGATTCATTCACCTCCGTCACCGAGGCATCGAAGACAATTCGCAAATTAGTGGTAACGGTGCCCGGACGAAGAATGCAATGACGAAGTATGTGATGCATTTCCTTGAGTAAATCTTTTCCAGGAGCACGTGTCATGTGACCACTGTGCAAGTAGTCAGTCATGAAAGCGAAGTACGGTTCACGTAAACTGAGCTTTAATGTCTGTTTACGTTCGAGTGAAAGGATGATGCGCGAAAAGACTTCGCGCGAACCTCGGGAAGCGATATCCTTATCCTTTTCACCAAAAGGTAAGGCTACGATGAATTGTCCCGAAGGGTCACGTGAGTGATTAGTGTGATGGACCTGCTCATCACGTTGTTCTTCAGGGGTGAGATGTGAAGACTGAGGGAATGTGTCCAACTCCCTCAGTTTCTTGACCTTTTCAGGAAGACGGTACTGGTTGGTTTCGATAAATTGATTAGAAAAGTCACGTGAGCGATAAATGCGTTACGTTACTTGGTCACGACGTTGTTTAGTGGGCTGTGAAGGCTGAGGAAATATGTCCAACTCCCTCAGTCTCTTGACTTCTTCTGGAAGACGATACTGGTTGGTTTCGATGAAGGAGTTTGTTTGACGATCGGTAGCAAAACCAACCGGATCCAGAGGAAGCCAACCGAATGGTGAATTTATAGCTGAATGCTGGAGAAGATTACCCGCTAATTGGGGTCTCAAAAGCGATGGCAAGATCTCAACATCTCGAAGTAGGTCAGTCGCTCTTGTGTCAGTTGTCAGTATGTGACAGTCAGAGTCGGCATGAAGTATGTCTTGGAACAGATTACAAGATAACTGGTCGAATTGAATCGTTGGCGATGGAAGTAACTTCGTGTTGAAGGTAGTTTGTCCCTTAACATCGACATCGAAATTAGTGACGCCTGACGCGGTTGTGGAAGATTGGCCTAAGCCACGGATTTTCTGAGAGCTGACTGGACGCTCGGCAGTGCGATTGGATATGAAGTGTGTTTGACTGTCTGAATCGGTCAACCCACGAAACGTTTGAAAACTGCCGGAGGGATCACGATTGCTAATATGAGCAGTAGGCAAACGTACGATGGATCTGTCACCGAAGTTAGCGAGGAAAAGAACTGGAGGATCTGAAAAAGAAGCTCCTTGAATGGCAAACGTGGTGGGTCGTTGGTACTCCTCTTCAGCAGAAATGTTGTCTTCCCTATGAAGAAGAGTGTGGTGCTTACGATGACATTTCTGACAATCAAACACAGATTTGCAATTCGTGAGAGAATGAGAAGGCGTGAGACAATTCAGGCACCAACGGTGTGCCTTGGCGAATTGAGCACGTTCCTGAACCGATTTGAGTGCAAATGATTTGCACTTAGCGATATGGTGAGTACCCTTGCAAAACGCGCACTTTGAAGTGAACGCAGTCAAGGACCCTTTGATTTCAGGTTTTGCCTTATTCATGTCACAAGTAAACGATGACGTTTGTTTTATGACAGCTTGATCATGAAATGTTGAAAAGTTTTGGTTTGGTAAGATAATGTTCGCGGGCTCCGATTCGAAAGATTGATTCGTTAATTCCTTGTGAATTACGACGATTTTGAAATAAACATTATCAAAAGCTTCGCGAACTTGATTTTCAATGTCCTTGTTTGCCTCATCTAAAGCTAAGATATCAGCGTGAACGGTTTCAAAATCATTAACAATTTTTTGCAACTTCGTATAATACGCTAAAAATAGTGGGTAATTGGTTGCATCTTGCAAAACGCTTTGACTGACCTCATACACTTTATTTATCCTGCTAATTGCTACGTTCCGTATACGACGCATGCCTTGTAAAGTTCTAGCCATTTTTTAAATAAACAAATGTACTAACGAAATAATCAAGAAAACGTTATGAATTAAAAAGTAGAATTCGATATAATTTAAATACCCGGTAGGTCGTCAATAATTAAGAACTAGTAACCTAATTCTACGATTCACTGTTTGAAATTCGTTCTTTGAAATGACATTTCAATTTTCGTAACATTTCATAGCATTCTTTCATTTTGTCAAAGAAAGAAATTTATTATGAGAATTTATTATCTAAAGGTTCCCTGGTTTCGGCACCAATATGTTCATGCACGGGGCATGGGGATGAGAGTAACCTTGCGGCTACTCTTGCTAAGACGCTTAAGGATTTCGCTGAGTTATGCCCAACCACCAAACAAGAAAGGTATATCACAATTAAGTGGTATTCACGATTGTTCTTCTAGCTTGGTGACAGTCATAGATGTCTTTGAGCGCTCGATATTGTTCTATTTGATAAATAAACGATAGAAATCTGAGTCACATTAAGTTCACATAAAGTATACGATGAAAACGATAAGGTTTACACTTTATGTTACACTTTATGTAACGATATGATGGATAACACTTCGGCGTGGTGCGAAAATGTCACGATACGGTCGGGGGTTAGCAACGGACTCACTCGTTGACGATAAAGCGCTTGTCACTTGTTTACCGTGTAGTTATGCACCCTTATTATGCGGAATTTCAAAGTTTGAATTCCTCCCGATCTCGTATGACAATCGGAGCACAAAACGAATGAAATCCAACGGCGTTATGAAACATTTATACTTGAACGCCCCTTTACTATTTCACGATTGAAATTTTATCGTTACACTCTGAACACAAAACTGGTTTTAACCTAAGTATTGGTTATTATGTTTTCATGCCAGCAAATGATTTTCTTAAGATTTTTGCAGCATATTAGAATTGAAAACTCCACACGGAACTGTGTTATTTGTAGCTGTATGGCTCGGTCGGTCAGCATTCCTCAAAAATTCTGTTATTTTTTTTTCGTTCCTAGCTCTTACTATTGATTTATTGGGGATTCCCCTGAAATATTCCTCGCTTTTCCCCTGTGTCATTCTCATTTCTTACGTACATTGCGATTGACGGGAACTCGCGAAGGAAATTATCACCTATCGATTGTGGAAAAAGCTGTTCTTCTGTTAGTGTTTTTTAAAGTGTTTTAATTTTGAGAATAACATTTTTTTTTTACATATTTGACTAGCTAGAAATGTTTTTTATATTTTAGGAAGTCAAAATTTGTGTTTTGAATTTCTCAAAAAATAATTAATGGGGGGGGGGGGGGGTGACACCGCGTTTTCCGCCCCGGGTGCCACCCATGCTAGCTAAGTCACTGACCAGGACACATTTTTTTAGCCATTTTCTTATTTCATTTTTTGAAAGATGCACTTGTTAAAAATGCTCTCACCATTTTTTTAAAGAATTTCGAAAAGTTGACGGATATACAACAATTTATGTGTTAATTTTCATCCTAAATCTCAAAAAAAAATCCCTACGTGGGATATATCAGATAGATAGACATAGACAGATCCGGATTAAACATGTTGGGGCCCCTCGGCAATGCACGTCTCGGGACCATAGGGACCCCTAGCCGATGCGTGCCCCCTAGGCAGTGGCCTAAACTGCCTCGTGGACAATACGGCCCTGCCAGGACCCCTAGGCAAAGCATGTCTCGGGGCCCCTTTACCCTAGGGGCCCCTACCCGATGCGAGGCCCCAAGGCAGTTGCTTACACGTCTTATAGATAATACGGCCCTGGCTACAGTGAATGGATTTTCAAAGGCAGTGCCCTATACTGCCTTATGGACAATACGGCCCTGCCAGGACCGGCTTATAAATTTTGGGCCCCTTTACCCTAGGGGCCCCTACCCGATGCGGGGCACCTAGACAGTTGCCTACACGTCTTATGTAAGCAACTGCCTGTAGATACTACGGTCTTAGCTATAGTGACTGGATTTTCGAAGGCAGTGGCCTACACTGCCTGGCAGGGCCGGCTTAAACATGTCGGGATCCTAGGCAATGCATGTATCGGGGCCCCTTTACCATAGGGGCCAAGCCGATGCATGGCCTCTAGGCAGTGGCCTACACGTGCATAATACGGCCCTGCCAGGGTGAGCTTAAACATATCGGGGCCCCTAGGCAATGCACGTCTCCAGGGCCCCCTTCCCCTAGGGGCTCCTACCCAATGCGGGGCACCTGGGCAGTTGCCTTCAGGTATTATAGATAACACGGCCCTGGCTATAGTTACTGCATTTTCAAAGGCAATGGCCTATACTGCCTTATGGATTATACGGCCCTGCCAGGGCTGGCTTAAACATGTCGGGGCCTATAGGCAATGCACGTCTCAGGGCTCCTTTACCCTAGGGGCCCCTTTCCGATGCGGGGCCCATAGACAGTGGCCTACAATGCCTTATGGACAATCGGGCCGGCTTAAACATGTCGGGGCCCCTAGGCAATGCTCATCTCGGGGCCCCTTTACCCTAGGGGACCCTACCCAAGGAGGGCTTTTTATAATATGTTGTCAACAAGGTTGTAAAAAAATTGAGGGGGCCCTTTCTAAAAAAATCCCTATGTGGTGCCATAGTGACTTGATTTTCTAACAGTTTAAGACTTGGTGCATGCAAATCGGATGTATAGTTTTTCTAATATGTTGACAAAACGCGTTCAAAGTTTTGCTGAAAGATAATTCAACACACACACACTATTTAAAACGGCTTAATATAAAATGGTGTATCTCCATGAATTTTTCGAATTTCCTTAAAATATTTTATTAACAAATGCATCTTTTATAAAAAGGAAAATAAATAAAAGTAAATAAATTTTACAGTGCCCTGGTGCCTTAAAACCTTGTTTAGGTGTTGATCAAGGGAACACGGAGGTGTTTGGAGGCCCCCCAGGACCAGAGGCCCGTGTGAACTTGTAAAATTTCATCAACTTTTACTAGGGGGGGGGGGCCTCATTCGCTTTGCCGCCCCGGGCCTCTGACGGGCTTAGTCCGCCACTGAATAACACATAAGACAATTGATAATAACACAAAAACTAAGGTATCCTAACAGACCTAACGTCAAATTAATTTACGGACGAATGCTGAATGTTGATGTCCTGGTCCTGGTACTGGTTCTGATCCTGGTCATCTTGTAGATACTCCACTGACCAGCTCTCTTCACCTTCACCGTCAGACTTCCATTTGACATCGGAAATGTCTCCTTCCAGTGCAATTGTTATTTCTTCATATGACAAACCTCTAACAGCCATCTATAAAAATGATAACAATAAGTTATATATAGTCTACCGGAAAACATTAAAATAAATTAATACAGCTTGAAAGAATCAAATTAAAATACGTAAAACAATACAAAAGGCCAAAACAAGATCTCCATAAAAAACATCCACCAATGCGCCGCCGCAGGATCATGAACGTTTTTAGCGAAAACAAAATGAAAAAGCAATGTTTTTGAATGGAAATCATATTTATCGATCAGATATAATATCTGTATACAGTATAATAATTATTTTCAACAGAAAAATGTTATCTATTACCTTTAATGTTATGCAGAAAACCAAGATAAGTCAAACCGTTCTGTCAAAGACGCCATTCGAATTCGAAATATTTTGTGTTTACAGTATGCGATTTTTATATACCTTATATAACATATCTTTCACAAGCGATACGCAAAATACGGGGCTGTTTGTTTCATAAAATCAAGAGATATTAATTTTCATGCATCAAATAACCTGACGACCTCCGTAGTCCAGTGGGTAAGACTCTTGACTCACAATCCGGAGATCGCGGGTTCGAACCCGGCATGCGCAAATAAATTTTATTTGATTAATTTGTTATTTCACAATTAATTCATTTAAAATAATATATAGTATATTTGCGGCATGTTGCAGAGTGGAAGATACTATCAGTATCGCCCTGGTGTAAGACCACCATTCAGAATTGAAACGTTGCTTGAAAATGGCTTTAGCCGTGTTTGGTGACCAGATCTGAATAGCCAGGTACTTCCCAAACCTCCTATTCCCCACCTCCTTCCCCTCCTCACTACCTTCAGCCTCACAACATACCTCATTTGGGGATGCCATAGTCTCACTGGCTCCAGACGGGAGCAGTTGAGATTCTTGTGCACTGTAAAAAAAAATCCTTTTCTTCAAGGTCTTGTGATATATTTAGAAAATCAAAATCAAAACACATTGAAGCTGTATGCATCAGATGTTCTCGGAAATCAAAAAATAAAAATCTACAAGTTCAAGAGTCCACCAATTTTTCTAATTGAGAAGGCACAAGTCGTTGCAGCAAGTTTTTGTACAATAAAAATAAATCCTGTGAATAAATAAATAAAGTGTGTGAGTGCTCCGTGTATACGATGTAATAAAATTTTTAAAAAATATACGGAAACACAAAACCCCCAAAAATACCCCTAAACATATTAAACCAGTAAAAAATAAAATCCCATCTCACTTATTTTACCCCGAAGTTGGCAACCCTGAGCGAGAGATGGCGAAAATCAAAATCACAAACCTATCTTTACAGCTCCATCTGTGAAACTTTATCTATGAGTTTTCAGCACTGCTACGTCACGGACCACGGTTGAAAAATTTGAACGAAGTTAAGGGCTAGCGAGACTATCAAGCGGCTTGGCTCAATCACGTAGTTTTTTGTTTATGGCTAGAGTTTTGACCGCATTTTGACCGTCTCCAGAGGTGGCTTGACGATAGAGTCAAGCGTTGCGCAATAATCTACGTTATTGCGCAACGCTTGAAGCGAATTTATATTTCTTGAACGTAGACAACAAATCATAGACAAATAAGTACCTGAGTGGTGATTTTAGATATTATGTATCACGTAAAACGTTTATAAAAATAGATTAAATTATTACAAAATAGGTATTAATTGTTTTTGTGTTTAATGTGTAGAAATCCATCTGATTTTTCTTTTAAATTAATCTAAATATAATTTAATAATGTTATTACGTTAATGTTATATTAAAATATAAATATATAACATTTATTATAACATAACAAATAATTATTTTTCTTTTCTAGATTCCATCTCGCACAAAAATCACTTTCAAATAGCGAAAATGACAGGAAACCATAGACAAAGGAGTATTATCTCGAGAGAAATATCGTCTAGACATAGACTAAGGCTTGGCTCAACGGCTTGAAGCGCGCGTCAAGCTGTTGAGGCAAGCATTCATAGACAATAACGGGAAAATAAATTTACGTGCTGGCCGTCAAGCCGCTTGATAGTCTACAAGCGTTCTGGCAAGCATTTGTCTATGCCTAGATGTGATTTTGGATAGTTTGTTTAGTTTATTTATGGTTGACAGTGAATTTGTGCGGCTGAAATAAAATGGAATATAACGGAGACAAAGCATTCTTAGCCCTTGGGTTATTTTTGTATTTTAATAAAAATAAACGAATTTGGTGTCAAGAATGGTACAGTTTGTTATCCCGCTTTACTCATAAGCATTTACAAAGCGTATTACAGGCACGGCACCAAATGATTACTTACACGCATTTTTTCAAAATAGATGATCGTAATTACGAAGCATTGTTGTATATTTCCGTTGATATTATGAATAAATGTTATAATTAATATTTTAATATAACATTAATTGATAAAGTTGATTAAGGAAAATTATTTATTCCCTATTTCTCAGATGTTCGCAAGACCTAAACAATATTTTAAATCAGTCAAAGCAGTTACATCATTAACAATAAGAAAACAAAAAATACTTGCAGAATTGAATAATAACATTAATAGAAGTTACAATATTATTAAACAATGAGAGAAAAACATACTTGCAGAACTTAATAATAAATAATACTAGCTGGTACCCGGCATGCGTTGCAACGCCATTCAAAGAAATAAATTAATTCTCCCAGCATGTCCTTTCCCGTGCGTCCCCGTTGACCTCCCGAGTCCCTTTCCGAGAATACTGCACAAGAGTCCCAACTGCTCCCGTCTGGAGCCAGTGAGACTATGGTATATGAGACTATGAGACTATGGACAGTGGACTATATCCCCGATAGGGGTATGTCGTGAGGCTGAAGGTAGTGGGGTGGGGAAGGAGATAGGAAAGAGGAAGGTGGGGAAGTACCTGGCTATTTACATCTGGTCACCAATCACGGTTTATGCCATTTCAAGCAACGTTTCAATTCTGAATGGTGGTCTACCAGGGCGATACTTAGAGTATCTTCCAATCTGGAACGTGCCGCAAATATACTTTTATATATTATTTTAAAGAAAAAAATTGTGAAATAACACAAATTAATCAAATAAAATTTATTTGACACGCCGGGATTCGATCCCCCGACCTTCAGTTTACGAGTCAAGAGCCTTACTTACGTCAATTTTTCTTTCCGTAAGATCTTTCCACAAAGTATCGGAAGACTTAAAAAAATCTTTCAATTCCTTCCCCTCCCTCCAATTTTCTTACTTTTTCTTTCCGGAAGAACCTTCTACAAAGTATTAGAAAACTTTAAAAAAAAGATGAATGAAATAGGTAAAGTGGTTCTGAAGTTATAGCGTGACCAAGGGAAACAGGGATTCATTTGTAGAAATCCATCTGATTTTTCTAAAAATTAAACACAAAAACAATAATTAAAATCAGATGCATTTCTACAAATTAAACACAATAAAAATTAATTATTATTTTATATTAATTTTATCTAATTTATAGAATTGTTTCATGATGCGTGAGAAATGTAACGAATTTTGAAAAAAATCTGTTCTTTTATGTCGAAGAACGCTAACTATTAATGTACAAGGTCCTATTTTATGATTCTGTGATTGTTTCGAAAATGTAATTAATTTCAAGAAATGGCCAATATCACCTTTAATGAGTGATAGCCAAATAAATAATTAAAAAAAATATATCAATTCGCATCAAGCTCGCCGCCAGCACGTAGATTATTGAAGCTTGCTTCAAGCATCCTCGGTAGACTGTCAAAACGCTTGGCTCAAACGAAAACTACGCGCAGTGTTGCCAGCTTAACAAAAAACTACGTGCTTGAAAGAAATTGCTTTGATAGTGTCGGAATCTCTTTATTCGCCCCTGAATCAGGGTATCATCAAATAGAGAAGGTGTTGGAATATTTGATGCTGGCAACACTGATAGTTACGGAACAATCTTCTTTTGTTATTTTCTTCTGTTTGAAATTGAGTCAACTAGTGTTTTGTTTACCTGACAACAAAATACTTCTGTACCTTGCAATTGAGTCTATTTAATTACAAACTAACATAAGTAACATAAACCTAAAGGCCCGGCAAGGAAATCTTAATAATTATCTATGACTTCATTATTGTCTATGTATAACCTAAATATTATATTGACACGTGCTTTCTTTTTCGTCAGTCGTTTCTTCCTCTTTCCAAAGTTTAATCCGCGCAGTTAAATTTATCATCCCATACTCTAATAGTTATGGGTAAGTACTAATCGTGTATGATCGTGTGAGAAGTGAGAAATGTGGATATCCGCAAAGAATGTAAGGCTGATGTAAGCATGATGAGTAAGATTAAAAAAGGGATCCTTAGATGGTTTGGGCATGTAGAGCGAATGGACGAAGATAGTAGTGTAAGAAGAATTTATGACGCAAATGTGAATGGTAGAAGAAGTCGGTGACGACCGAGGATGACATGGCACGATCAAGTGAATCAGATATTTGAGTCGGGTCATGTCAAAAGTCAGAATAATAGAAGATTATGTATGAGACGATCTATGAATGTGAGTGAGGCAAAGAGTGTGTGCCAAGACCGAGTTGGTTGGCGGTCCGTCCTCTCTGCCTACCCCTACTTGATGGTTAGTTACTTGGTTCCCAATGCTAATATTAATCACGCTTTTCGTTTGGTAGCGGCTGACAGCCAAACTGATCGACATTTGTTCTTTCATTTGAGCTAAGATAGGCTCACATGCACAAATGCGCTGTGTTTAACGCGACCTAGCTTTCCCTACCAATGCCAATCAGAACACCCCCCCCCCTCCCCCTACGTGTGTAAGGATATTCATGTTACGTTTTGTTCGAAGAACATTTGAAACATCAATTATAAGTCTTCCAATTTTGGACTAGGGTCTCTGTGGGAAATTATATTGCTGCTTTGACTTAAGCAGTACTGCGGTGAGACAGCAGCAATCTACCGTTAATATAAGATAGCATCTACTCGTACTTTCTTCTTCTAATCCCAGAAATTTGACAAAATAGACGTCAGTCGTAGAAATATCCATTGTTACTTGTAGAAATATCCATTGTTACTTGTAGAAATATCCATTGTTACTTGTAGAAATATTCATTGTTACTTGTTGAAATATCCATTGTTACTTGTAGAAATATCCATTGTTACTTGTAGAAATATCCATTGTTACTTGTAGAAATATCCATTGTTACTTGTAGAAATATCCATTGTTACCTAGCTTATTGCGTAAATCAGTTGTGTACTTCTTCTTAACCCCTGCACTCAATAACACAAATAACATTAGCGGAACTGGTTGTTGTAAACAAGTCCCTAAATAATATTGGCAGCATATCGTTTTTAATATGCATTAAAAAAACTACATTATATTGTTATCATGTTAAAAGCGGAATGGCGGATCCAAAGTAAGGTAATACCGGTTTATCTTGAGAGATAGATATTGTGTACATTGTATCGAGTTAGGCTGCTATTGATGGCGATTCTCTCCACCTTTTTCAAATGTCAAATGCGAGCTTAAAATACCTATTGTCACAATAATTATTAAATTCTTATTTCAAAATATGTGTTATGTTTACGACTTCAATATTTGGCAAAATATTTCAAGGAAAACCAAATATTCAAAACTCACGCGAAATAAATTTCCATTATAAAAATGTTCTGTTTCAGGAATTTTTTTCACTTGAACCAAACATCAACGCTACTACAGCAGTGTCATGGATCTACTAAATCCTGATACTGTTTCCATCAACACGGAACCAGGTCCCCAGGAAGAAGGCGGAGGTGTAATGCTGTGTACGGATAATAATTTCGACCTCCAAGATGTAAAGAAGGAATATTTTCAATATGCGGAGATTACTCAGACAGCTGGTTAGTTGCATTGAATATATTAAAAAATGTGGCATGTTTAATTTTTAGAACATGCCACATTTTTAATTTGGAATTATTAACTTAAAATTATTACTCGCAATAAGTTCCTGATTCCTCAAGTATTTACCCCTTTTTATTTGGGACATGTTATCAGTTACACGTTACAGTTACGTAAATATTTGATGGAAATAAAAACCTTTTCATTGACTTCTTCAAGAGCAGGGTCCTTCTTGAAGCGTTGGCAACTGATGCGGACATCTGGTGTCATTATTTTATCTTAAAGTTCGTATCCAAATCCACGCCTATAAACATATTATGTTAAATGATTGGGTTTTAAATCATTAAAATTTATAGATTTTTTTAATAAAGTCTAGTTGTATGTAATTATTGTAGTGTATGAATGTAGTACACTACATTTAAAGAACATAACAATTATCATTGTTCGTATTGTCGTTTTGGTTTTGCAGGCAGCACTAATGTGGAGACAGTGGCCATCAAGGAAGATCTTGGATCCCGAGAAGAAGATGAAGGGAGTTTTCCATTTTTGGAAATTGACATGGACCTGTCGGATGTTAAGAAAGAATGCTTAGAACGCGTCGAAATGAACCAGACAACAGGTAAAACCTATTTTCATTGTAAAAACATTATCTGGTATCCATCTTTTCAACGTTTCGCGCAAAATAAATCTTAATGAGCCTTTTTTATTCATATTCTTTTTCAAATTTGTCGACAGATCTGAAGACGCATCCTGTGGATAAACGATTCTTTTGTTCTCAATGTGACTACTCTTGCTATCATAGGATTGATTTTGTAATTCACCGTCGCACCCATACTGGAGTTAAACCCTTTTCTTGTTCCGAGTGCAACTATTCATGTTTTCAAAAGCGCAGTCTAACGATCCACATGCTGACTCACAGTGGAGAAAAACCTTTTTCTTGTTCCGAGTGCAACTATTCATGTTCTCAAAAGGGCAATCTCACGAAGCACAAGCTGACTCACAGTGGAGAAAAACCTTTTTCTTGTTCCGAGTGCAACTATTCATGTTATCGAAAGGGCAGTCTAACGATCCACATGCTGACTCATAGTGGAGAAAAACCTTTTTCTTGTTCCGAGTGCAACTATTCATGTTATCGAAAGGGCAGTCTAACGATCCACATGCTGACTCACAGTGGAGAAAAACCTTTTTCTTGTTCCGAGTGCAACTATTCATGTTCTCAAAAGGGCAATCTCACGAAGCACAAGCTGACTCACAATGGAGTAAAACCTTTTTCTTGTTCCGAGTGCAACTATTCATGTTCTCGAAAGCGCAGTCTAACGATCCACATGCTGACTCACAGTGGAGAAAAACCTTTTTCTTGTTCCGAGTGTAACTATTCTTGTTCTCAAAAGGGCAGTCTTACGATCCACATGCTGACTCACAGTGGAGAAAAACCTTTTTCTTGTTCCGAGTGCAACTATTCATGTTATCAAAAAGGCGTTCTCACGAGGCACAAGCTGACTCACAGTGGAGAAAAACCTTTTTCTTGTTCCGAGTGCAACTATTCATGTTCTCTAAAGGGCAATCTCACGAAGCACAAGCTGACTCACAGTGGAGAAAAACCTTTTTCTTGTTCCGAGTGCAACTATTCATGTTATCGAAAGAACAGTCTAACGATCCACATGCTGACTCACAGTGGAGAAAAACCTTTTTCTCGTTCCGAGTGCAACTATTCATGTTCTCAAAAGGGCAGTCTAACGATCCACATGCTGACTCATAGTGGAGAAAAACCTTTTTCTTGTTCCGAGTGCAACTATTCATGTTATCAAAAAGGCGATCTCACGAAGCACAAGCTGACTCACAGTGGAGAAAAACCTTTTTCTTGTTCCGAGTGTAACTATTCTTGTTCTCAAAAGGGCAGTCTTACGATCCACATGCTGACTCACAGTGGAGAAAAACCTTTTTCTTGTTCCGAGTGCAACTATTCATGTTATCAAAAAGGCGTTCTCACGAGGCACAAGCTGACTCACAGTGGAGAAAAACCTTTTTCTTGTTCCGAGTGCAACTATTCATGTTCTCAAAAGGGCAATCTCACGATCCACATGCTGACTCACAGTGGAGAAAAACCTTTTTCTTGTTCCGAGTGTAACTATTCTTGTTCTCAAAAGGGCAGTCTTACGATCCACATGCTGACTCACAGTGGAGAAAAACCTTTTTCTTGTTCCGAGTGCAACTATTCATGTTATCAAAAAGGCGATCTCACGAGGCACAAGCTGACTCACAGTGGAGAAAAACCTTTTTCTTGTTCCGAGTGCAACTATTCATGTTATCGAAAGGGCAGTCTAACGATCCACATGCTGACTCACAGTGGAGAAAAACCTTTTTCTTGTTCCGAGTGTAACTATTCTTGTTCTCAAAAGGGCAGTCTTACGATCCACATGCTGACTCACAGTGGAGAAAAACCTTTTTCTTGTTCCGAGTGCAACTATTCATGTTATCGAAAGGGCAGTCTAACGATCCACATGCTGACTCACAGTGGAGAAAAACCTTTTTCTTGTTCCGAGTGCAACTATTCATGTTATCGAAAGGGCAGTCTAACGATCCACATGCTGACTCACAGTGGAGAAAAACCTTTTTCTTGTTCCGAGTGTAACTATTCTTGTTCTCAAAAGGGCAGTCTTACGATACACATGCTGACTCACACTGGAGAAAAACCTTTTTCTTGTTCCGAGTGCAACTATTCATGTTCTCAAAAGGGCAGTCTAACGATCCACATGCTGACTCACAGTGGAGAAAAACCTTTTTCTTGTTCCGAGTGCAACTCTTCTTGTTCTCTAAAGAGCACACTCACGAGGCACAAGCTGACTCACAGCGGAGAAAAACCTTTTTCTTGTTCTGAGTGCAACTACTCATGTTCTCAAAAAGGCAATCTGACGAGCCACATGCTGACTCACTCTTGATAAAAAACCTTTATTGTGATCTAAGTGCAGCAATTCGTCGTCTCAAATGAGAGATTTGAAAAAGTACGTTGGAACTATTGTTGCAGAATAAACTTTTTCGTATTTTGTCTGCCTTTTGTCGACGACAAAGTTACGCAAGTCACCGGTACGAAGCAACCAAGACAGGAAGTGGTTCAAAAATAGCATGTTCCTCGAATCCACTGTCATCTAGTGGTCTCTAGTCACCGGTACAGAATAACCGAGACATGCAATGGCGTCGTTTGCAGTACCTATATATAACTGTTTGATACAACTGAGTATTACCGTCAAACTTTACATATTCGGAGCGATACTGCAAATTCATTTATATTGTAGTACTTATATTTGCCTAGGGCATGTCCCCATGCTAGCTGCCGACGGAATTGGCGAATTCTTTTAAGAATTCTAGAATTAGAAACGGAACTACAATAGTTAAAGCGAATTTAGCCATAAAAAGGTGTAAAACGAAATGGTTTTCTAGTGAGCTGGTATTGCGGTATACTTCGAACTGGTTTTCTGCGTTTAGCTTTGATATAGCCATCAATTACCGGATACAAAGACCCATGCCGACGAAGTATTGACTAGGTCGTATTTTTTTTTTTGTTTTGAAGTCGAATTTTGCGTTCTTTTTTAATTTATCAAAGTCAACTTTAATGGGGGGGTGAAAAGTTACAACACGTTATCCGCTCCGGGTGCCACCCATACCAGTTACGCTACTGAGGATACTGTAATAGCACCTCGTAGTGGATTGGACCTGGCAACACGGTATCACTTCCAAGTACATATGCACACATTTCACCACTAACAATTACACATCTACCCTAATGATGGATACTGTAGAAATGTCCGAAACGTTGGCTAAAGAAGGAGGTAGCGCAACACGGGATAACTTTCCGAAAACAAATCTCAAAAATAATTTTGGTCGTGAAAATCTAAAAACGTATCCACAGAATGTGGTTGTTTGATTTTAAGTAGTATTTAAGTGAATTTTGTTCCGAATCCTTGTCAGAAAATCCTGAATCACAATAATTCTGAATCCTTCTCAGAATATCCTGAATCACAATAATTCGGATAAATATACTATTTTTTATTCCTACTGGATAGGGTTAACCTATATATTTTTTTAAATTTAAAGATATTATAATAATAATAATAATATTAACTATTGTACTTTAACTACTTTAACTATTGTATTCATTTCTTAGTAACAGTAGAGATAATGATATCCTCACTGGGATCTCCCGTGCTGAGGATTTCATTTACATATTATAATTTAATTATAAGAAATTGATATGAATTAGACATAACATATATCATGTAGTATTTTTTTTTTAAATAATTATAAAGTAAATAAGATAGTGTTTTTTTTTATAATTCAGATTACTAGATTTGGTTTTAGTCTGTATTTGATATCAGAATATTTTCTATTTCTGATCTCCCTATATTTAGTATCCAGCTTTTTATTTGTTTATTTGTTTATTAGGAACATACACAGTACATAAGTTTACAAGTTATAAGGAATGTTAAATAAAGTAATTACATGATTTAGTACCTATTACGTAAGTCCGTGTAATATCTGGGATAATACGCCTGGGATTTGAACAGTTCTTAAAACTTAAATAATGAATGAAAGAGAAGAATAATATAAAGGAAAATTGTATACAAAGATAAAAGAGATTTTTTTTTTTTTAGAACAAGAAATACATGCTAACAAATTGTAATTAGTTTAGTGAAAAGATGAGTATTTTTATAGCAATGAATACATGCTCATGAGTAGTAATTAAAGTTTAATGAAAATATAAGTGTAAATAAGAAGTTTTAAAATTAATTATATCACGCCAACAAATTAAGTAAATTAGTTTTGTATGTTTGCAGGGAGTTGTGGAAAATGTCTAAGTGTAATAATTTTTCATAGTGTGTATAAGATGTGATTGCGCGAGAGATTGGTGAGTTTTGTGCTGCATTAGTATTATTGGATCCTATGTGAAAAAGTGAAGTGTGCCTGGTACGCCTCATTGGAACATTTAAACCAATGACAGATAGCAATTCGGGACTATCTATTTTATTATTAAGCAGGTTATGTAGAAATATCATATCTGACAGTGTGCGTCTTTTTTGTAAAGATAACATATTATTTGAAGTTTTGTTGTATTTCTTGAGTAAATATTTCGAAAATTTATTCTGTATACTCTCTATTAAGTCTATGTATACCTTATATTGAGGATTCCATATGGTGGAAGCATACTCCAGTGGACTTCTGACCAATGAACAGAATAATATTTCCAGAGTCTTAGCACTTTTAAAAACTTTACATACTCTTAATAGAAAACCTAGCATCTTATAAGATTTTGATATAATGTATTCGATGTGCTTATCAAATATTAGTTTGCTATCCAAGTGAACACCTAGATCTTTACATGTAGACAAATATTTTAGAGGTTTGTTATTCAAGTTGTAAGGATAGGTTATTTTATTTTTATTTCTAGTAAACGTAATCGAGTGACACTTGGATATATTTAAGGACAATAAGTTTGATTCACAGTATGTGCACAAATGATCAAGATCTCTTTGTAATTCGATGCAATCGGATAACGACTGTATAGGTTTAAAAATTTTCATGTCGTCCGCATACAATATAAAGTAACTATTTGGGAAGCATACAAGAATGTCATTTATATAAATATTGAATAGGAGTGGTCCGAGATGCGACCCCTGGGGCACACCTGAGACGATTTCTATTAAGCAAGATGCGAAACCATTGACAACCGTAATTTGGTGTCGATTACTAACATAAGATGCGATCCATCTATAGAGATCACCGTGAATTCCTAGACCTAAAAGCTTCTGTAAAAGAATATAATGGTTAACACGGTCGAATGCTTTAGAGTAATCAGTATAGATGGCATCCACCTGGCATCTCATGTCCATTTGAGCATGAAGAAAATTTGTAAAAGACGCAAGATTTGAGGTTGTGGAGCGATTTTTCATGAATCCATGTTGATTAGTTGAGAGTAAAGGTGAGATGGTAGAATATAATTGATCGTAAACAATTTTTTCCAATACTTTACTTAGAATCGGTAATTTGGATATCGACTTGAGGTATTTGAAAGTTATGTCTTCATTGATCTCGATTGAGCTAATTACGCTATTTGAATTTAAACAATCACTAGCATTGCTTGTATGAGCAGGTTGATCATTCGAAAATACGGAACCAAAATACTCCGAAAATAAATTGGCTACTCCTTTACTGTCATTAGCAGTTTTTTCGCCATAAAACATATGATCGGGGATGGCAGGAGATTTTCTTTGAGAATTGACATAGGACCATATTTTTTTAACATTGTGCTGTATACCGGATTCTATCGTGGAAATGTAGGTTTTGTAAGCGACCGTCTTTTGCCTTTTGCGTAGCAAAGAAAATGAGAGATAGTCAAGAGGGTTCCGATGACGCTTCCATGCTCTAAAGAACTTTAATTTTTCATTTGTTATTTTTATTAAGGCTGCCGTGTACCATAGTGGATATTTTCCAGATTTCACAACTTTCTTGGGAATAAATGCATCGATGATTTGTTCAATTATAACGTAAAATGAGTTTAAAGCTGTATTTACATCCGGTGCATTTATAACGGCAGACCAGTCGGTCTCTTCCAGTTTCTCATTAATCACGGTATAATCTGCTTTATGGAATAATTGTATTGTTCTAGGAGTTGAGAGGGTAGCATTAGTGGATGGAATTTCTAGTTCAATAATCAATGAATTATGATGAGCATCCTCTTTAACTAAAGGATGATCTGCAAGCGTCACCTTAGCTGGAGTGTTACAGAACACGAGGTCCAATGTTCGTCCATATTTGTTAGGTGAGTGGTTAAATTGAGTTAAATTTGCAAACGATAAACAGTTATATAGTGTGAGTGAACATTGGTCTCTATTAGTTGATATTTGTTGATTAGTCCAATCAATACTGGGTAAGTTATAGTCGCCAATGATTAGAAACTTGTCATTGGGAAAACGGATCGTTAAGTCAGAAATGGCATTGGTATGGCTAGTAAATAACGCTAATCTTTCTGAGGATGTTAATTTTGGACCCGACGCTAGGTAAGTACACGCAGCACATATGGAAGTTATAACAATGATGATTAGATTTTGATGTATTGACAGTTATCCAAATATCTTCAGCGTCTGAATTCCAAGAGCGGGGAGTAACAAAAAATTCTTTTTTAATACCTATGATTACGCCTCCGCCAGTTGATTTACCAGTGCGATGGATATCCCTATCATTTCTGTAGACAGAATAGCGGTTATCAAATAATTCCTCATCTAGGATGCTATCAACCAACCAACTTTCGGTAATGAAAATCAAGTCATAATTATTGAGCAGCACATTTTGACTAAATTCCAACGTTTTTGAGCGCAGACCTCTCGCATTTTGATAGAATATTATTATAGAATCAAGCATTGAGAAATTTTGTTAAATACATTAATAACTTCGGTTTCTACAAAATATACTTGATTATTTTGT
The DNA here is from genome assembly GCA_917880885.1 of Limnephilus marmoratus. Lineage (NCBI taxonomy): Eukaryota > Metazoa > Arthropoda > Insecta > Trichoptera > Limnephilidae > Limnephilus > Limnephilus marmoratus. The sequence continues at coordinate 48,168,695 of OU862907.1, read as the reverse complement.
TCGAAAGTTATGTTCATAGTCATAAGTCCACTGGGAATAACAAAGCATACCATACAATTATCAATTAAGGTGCGTGAGTATATCATAGAATGTATAACTGAGCAGTGAGTACAATTATCAGCGGGTGGGGTTAATGTAAAAAGGGTAATATTCATTAAATTAAGAAAAAAATCAGGAGAAAAATAGTAGTTACAGGATAGATGATTTAACATGGTAATGGTGATTAAGCTATTAGGTTTTTTAACTGCGAGTCGCATGAGATATGTATGGGAGGTGATGTATCGTTCTTTCTTAGGTAGATTTTCCCGTTTCGTATCCATAAAAACTGATACATGTGTTCGTTTTTAAAGCCTTTGGCGGACCTCAATATAGATTTATTTTTCCGCGTGAGATGGTCGTTAACAAAGATCCTCTGATCAGCTCCAGCCATTCCGATGCCCTTGGTAGTGATTCCTTTTTTCTTCTTAATGGCTGCTATAAATTCGTCCTTCTTGCGAGAGGTGAATTTTGCGATGATGTTTCCCGGGCGTCCGTCAGTCCTGTCTTGAATATGATTACGCTTGCCGACTCTGCTAATATATTCAATTTCGTTTTGATGGAGGGGGCATCCAATAACTGTTGCGATAGTTGACATCATTGTAGGCAGATTCTCGTTGGTGGTCTCCGGCATTCCATGTATTTCTATGTTGTTAGAGAGAAGCTCCTGCTCCCTTTCATTATTTCCCCTCTCTAACATGAAAACTGTTCTTTTCAGCTCAGAGACTTCCATTTCCAGCTTATCTACTTTGGCTAATTTTTCGTTGATTAGATTAATTTTGCTTGAGAAATCGTCCATGATAGTATTATTGTAAATTATCACCTTTTCAAATTCAGCCATTTTATTGCTTATTTTTTCTAACTGCAGCGACATTTTTTTTATCTCCACAGTTAGGAATTTCATTGCTGTGGTCAGTGGAGCTAGTGCGAATTTCCGGATTGACCAGGATTTGTATGCAATTATTGCACTTCCATGCATCCTTTTTTCCTTGCGACATGCGTTTGTAGACGCTTGCCGTAATATTGGCACATTCAAAATGGAAAGTGCATTTGCAGGTTGAGCACCTTACACACTCAGCCTCTTTTAGATGCTTAACGCAAATCTTGCAAGTTGTATCCATATTTATTTTACTTGCGGCTGCAATAGGTTGCAATACTGTAGGTAGCTTGGGGTTTTTGTCAGTTTTTGAATAATAACTTTAATAACTTCAGATTTGACACTGTGTACACTTTAAACAAACACTCACTTTCGTATTTAATTCACCTCAACTTATATTTTGAGCTGGTATTGAAATTGTGTGATAAGAGTCACTGTTTTTAATAGCAAATGAACGATTATTTGGGAACGACTGACAAACGTCAGGCGGGTGTTATTGTTATTGTTAATTTGAAATTTAAATGTTATAATGTTGAGGTTTTTGAGTGAGAGTGGTATTTTATTGTAGAGTTTAATGCCATAATATAAGAAGCTTTTTTGCCCAAATGTTGTGTTAGTAGTTACTTGTTGGATAAGTTTTTGACCATGAGATCTAGTGTTTCTAATGTACGTATTAGTTGTTATTTCTTGGGTTTTGTACTTATGAATGTAAATGAGTATAGTTTTAGAATATAGTTGTTTAATTGACATGATGTTAAGATTGTTGAAGATTTCGTCAGTGCTAGTTCTTACAGGAACTTTCAGTATAATTTTCATTATAGCTTTTTGAGTTTTAATTAGTGGATTTAGTATGTTTTTATTTGCACTGCCCCATCCGATAATACCGTATTCTAACAGTGATTGGCAGAAAGCCATGTAAATCTTGATTAAGTCTTTTTTAATGAAGACATTCCTGATAGTTTTGAAAAAATAACTTAGTTTTTTAATTTTATTATTTAAATACATAATGTGTTCGGTCCATTTTAAGTTTTGGTAAATTTTTAGACCCAGATACGTTATATGGTCAACGTTTTCTAATGAGGGACAATCACAATTCTCATTTAACACTAGAAAGACCGGAGCCTTCATTTTGACGGCAGCCCGAAGTAAAATGACGATATAATGCTTAATAATTGTTGTATTGGTGTGATTTTTTTTTACATTTCATGATTTATGGTTTAACAACTATAGTGAAAAAAACAGGTATGTGTCTTAATTACTTTTCGAGATATATTGACTTATACCTACAAAGACCGCCGCCGTCAATGTGACGGTTTGGGCCATAATGCTGAGTTCGTTTACAACCTTCTTTACCCAAGTTAACAACATACCTATTCCTCCTCGTTTATGATAGTAATAGTATGTCTATCTCTTTCTTTCGATATTGCGTATTATTCATACTCGATCTGTACGTTGATTGGTCCTGTCACATAATTTATAAAAATAACAAAAAAATTTTGCTCACGCCCAAATTTGTTTTATGGCTTGTTGGAGAAGGACAGAGTATACAAATACCAGCTGCGTTAGCTTCTGAAGAACTGACAGAATCATTTATTGGATAACCAACACGTCTGCTACATGTCACCCCAAGAGGTTTGGTATGTTTTGTGACTCAGCAGGGGTGCCCGGGTTCATGGGGCTAGGTTTGTCCGGATCTTGGCGGCGGATGCGTCTGCAAACTACTGCGTGGCAGGCCAGATCGGCAGAGAACGGTTGAGGGTAATATTTTGACCTCGCCAGCAGGACTCTCAGAACATTGCCTTGGATACTTACTTGGATATTACCCTCCGGACCTTTGTCATCTTTGGAGAGGCTGTGTACATTTATGTTTGCATTGGTGTTTTTCGGGAAAGGAAGGAGAGGAAGTTCTGGGAAGGAAAAAAAGCGTGAGAGGTGAATAGGAAAAAAATGAAAATGTATCCAGGAGTGACGGACGAATGAATCCATACCTCCCACTGCGGTGCAAGGCGATGGGGCGAGAAAGGACCTGCTGCAGAGAACAAGATAAGGTCTCCCTTAACAAGTGTCTCCCGACCCGGTCCGCTACGCAGTAGGTGGGCAAACAATCGCCACCTAGACCCAGACAAACCTCACCCAACGATCCTGGATAACCCTGCTAAGTCACTAAACGTAGCGAACCACTTGTCCTTTGGCAGAGGTGCTGGTTATCCAATAAATGGTTCCCGGGGCAGCGGTACCCATATCCGCCTCCCAATTTGAAAAAAAGTGATCAGCCGTCAAAATGGCGGTCGTGGTCTTTATAGGTATGGAGCAGTACCCGGTCTTTCTAGTGTTAAGTGATGCGGGCTATGGATTTTCAAGTTCAGATTTTCTTCAGAGTTTTTCTTATTTTTTTATTTTAAAAGTGATGAATTTGGTTTTATTAGCATTAAGTGTAAGTGAATAGTAGTCTAGCCATTTTTTAATCCTATTAAGTGTGTCTTCTGCTTTCTTAAATGTTTCTGTCCAATTATTCCCATTTATTAGGAGAACAGTATCATCCGCAAAACTGATGATTTCTCCTTCACATTCTATGTGGCATAGATCATTAATGTAAATAAGGAACAGAATCGGACCCAGAATACTTCCTTGCGGCTCCCCGAATTTGACATCAATACACTCACTGATTATGTTATTAAGTTTCACAGTTTGCTTTCTATTTCCCATGTAACTTTTAAAAAATATCAGTTCATTATCAGTAATCCCTATGTTCTCTAGTTTTTCAAAAAGATGTGAGTGATTTATTGTGTCGAAGGCTTTAGAAAGGTCGAGATATATGCCAATGCATTTTTTATGTGAGTCTAGAGAATTTTTAATATATTCAATTACTAAGGCTATGGCGTTAGATGTTCCTAGATTTTTTCTGAAACCAAATTGTTTTGGTGATAATAGTTTATTTGATTCTAGGTAGTCGACGAGTTGAGTTTTAACTGTTATTTCTAAGATTTTAGATAATGTGTTTAGAATTGTGATTAGTCTGTAGTTATTGATATATTTACGATTTCCTGATTTAAAGATTGGTGTAATAGTCCCTATTTTGAGTTGAGATGGAAATCTGCTTTCCGTGATAGATTTATTTATTAGAAAGAGTATCGGTTTGGTAATTTCATCTTGTAAGAATTTTATTGTTTTCATTGTGATTTCATCACTACCAGATGAAGATGTTGGTTTGAATTTAGATAACATTAGAGTTAGTTCTTGTTTAGTGATTTGTTTTAGAGCAAATTTAATCCTTTGTGGATTTGGGTGTTTGTTTATGTTCGGGTTAAAGTGTTGAGGTTTGGTTATTTTGTTGGCTAAATCAGCGCCTTCTCTATACAAGCCGTGGTGTTAGACTTGGCAACACTGCATATTGTCTATGGTGTGAACCAATGTTATATTTGACAGATGAAAAGCTATTATTGTATTTCATACATTTGTTTGTACTAGGATTTTTGAAAAGGAATCACTTTATATCGGGGTGAATGCTAGAAGTGCATATAATGGCAGTTTTGGTAATTTGATTTGGGTACCAGAAAGTACTCTAAAACCTACCTCTTTTGAATGCCCTAAATACCCGTGGTAGGTGCTCCAGATTGAAGAAATTGTGACCTATTTAGAAGTAAAAATATTGATTCAGCGTTTTTTGCACCACAACGAAATGGATAAACAATCATCCCGGAACCAGGGATTCGGGTCGTTCGGCAGCGTAGGCTTTTCCAGCAGGCATTAAGGCACCTTCCACTACGAGCGGAAAAGAGTAGAGTAGAGCGGAGTGGGAGCTGAGCGAAATAGTTTTGATCTTCCATCAAAAAAGAGTCACTTAGAAGATAGGTGTTTGCCTTCCACAGCCCCACACTGCCCGTGTGAGAAATGAGCGAGGTCAATGAAAAATAGCTTTGCCCTTCCATTGAAAATGAGTCAGTATCGCTTTGTTTCGAAGTGAGCGGAATGATTTTTGTGGTGTCAAGTACTGATTTTAGTGATGATGATTCTGATAGCATGTATGCAATGAAAAAAATGTTTGCAAATGTACATTTATAAAAGGAATCTCATCTCAAAAATTAAAAATTTACTTTCTTATTTCCGCCAATTTCATATCAATGATGGTTTTCTAAGCTGAATTCTTTTTGTCGACATTGCGACGATCTTTGCTAGACGTATCCTATAAACAAAATTGGCAAACCTCTTCAATAAACACCTCCGTCTCGATAAAAATGCAGTCGAGGCAACTGAATTGATAACAGTTTTTGAGCGGAGTCCGCTAGAAACTAGTCGGCGATGGTGTGCGTGAGCGGACTCATTTGGACCTAGTTTAACTAGTTCGGTCCGTTCTGCTCACCTCGTTCTTGATGGAAGCACTTGTATGCAGTTAACATTTGCGAGTCGAGCGGAGTTCGTACGGAGTCCGCTCCGCTCGCATTAGCGGAGCCGACTCGTTCGAACCAATCTTAACTCGTTTTGTCCGCTCCGCTCACCTCGTTCTTGATGGAAGCACTTGTATGCAGTTAACATTTGCTAGTTGAGCGGGGTCCGTACGAAGTCCGCTCTGCTCGCAGTGGAAGGCGGGCTTTAGGCCCCACATATATTTTACACATTGAACATTCATATTTATTCATTTTAATCAGAAGAAAACCATTGTCTTTTAAAACAGCAAAGTTATCAAATGGATCAGGTTATAGTTTAGATATTTTTACCTGCATATGATGCTAGATGTCATCACCATTTAATTTAAATAAATACCAAAAGGATTTGATAAAATTTAGAAATAAAGATGGCCAGTAAAAAGGTATTTCCACATTCATTAAAAAAGCAGATACTTTATGATTTTACAGTAAGGGCGCTTTACTGTAAAAAATAAAGAATCAGTTCGGTAAGAAAACTGTGGTGATTTTAATGGAATGATGTTTTAATAAAAAATTTAAAAAATAAGTAAACACACCTATAAATTAAAACAAACGTACTGTTTTAAAACACTATATTTAAATGTAGACCAGTTACAGAAGAACCCTTCTTTCCTCAGGACAAAATAAAAATTAACAATACCTCACGAGAGTGACTATGGCATCACCGATTGGGGTATGTTGTGAGGCTGAAGGTAGTGGGGAGGGAAAGGAGATGGGGAAGAGGAAAATACCTGACTAATCAGATCTGGTCACCAAACACAGCTGAAGCCATTTGAAGCAACGTTTCAATTCTGAATGGTGGTCTTACACCAGGGCGATACAGAGAGTATCTTCCACTCTGAAACATGCCGCAAATATACTATACATTATTTTTTAATTAATTAATTGTGAAATAACATAAATCTGGTACCCATACCCGCCTGCCATAGGTCACCCCAAGTGGTTCGCTACGTTTGGTGACTAAGCAGGGGTACCCACCAGCTGCATGGCAGGCTGGATCGGGAGAGAACGATTGAGGAAGTCCCTTTGACTTCTCCAGCCGTACTCCCTCGGTACACAGCCTTGCACCGCAGTGGGAGGGATGGATTCATATGTCCATCACTCCTGGACACACTGACCCCCAGATTCCTATCTACATCTCATACTACCTCTTTCCTTTCCAGAACTTCCTCTCCTTCCTTTCCTAAAAAGATCTCTACACAGCATCACCAAAGATTGATATAAGCCTTGTGGGGAAATATTTACCTCAGGGTCTCCTGTGTAGAGCTAATGTAAATAAAAAAAATTAATGAAATGAAATTTATTCGCGCGACCTTCGAATTGTGAATCAAGAGGCTGACCCCTCAACCGCTGTGGTTTATGCGCTGCCATACCGTTCCTCTGATTGCGATGAAACTTTGGTGATAAGTTTATAGGCGAAGGTTATAGGCTATATGTAATGGTAAGCTCTGGCGTTATGAAATTTGTATAAATGAAAATGTGTGTATTTCATACATTTTAGTGGCAGGGAGGAAAGGCATGAGGAGGAGGGGAACGGATAGGAAGGTGGAAGGGGACTCAGGAGGTGAACGGGGGCGCAAGGGAAAAGACATGCAGGGAGAATCAATTTATTTCTTTGAATAGCATTGCAACGCATGCCGGGTACCAGCTAGTATCACATAAAAAAACTGATTACGATAAAAACAAACATTTATTTTCATGTTTAAACTTGACATTTATTTGAACAGTATTTAGGTAAAAGATTAATTATGCTGTTGTATTATGACTATTTTGTTGCTTTATCTACAAGCAAATGCTTCCAATCTTTGTTCTACCAGTATTAAAATGGAAGATGCTCTGAGTTGCTAGCGTCGTTGACCCCTTCAGCACCGGTGCATAGTCGGGAAAAACACCAAACGCGCGCCCAACATATGTACACGGTTCGAATTTGTCATGTGAGAATGGGTCATTTTTAAGTTCAACAGCTCGGCTGTGGAATGATTTCCGGCCTGTGTATTTCCTCCCTCCTACTACCTTCCTCTCGTCAAAAAGACCCTCTACACAGCACCCCCTAAGATGACGTAGACATAGGCCTTGAGGAAAATTGTTTTCCGCAGGTGCCTCCTGAGTGGAAACGTTACGTACGTTATAATCTACGAATTCACAGATGGAGCCTTTTAATTTTTTTAGGATTGTAACACTTTTTGCACATTATGTTTTAAAATATTAAGGTGAATTAATTGTTCGCGACCGTGCATATTCGATATGAACCAGAATAAATAGTTTTGTCCGTAAACAAACCCAAATCTTTCAAGAAAGGCAGACAAATCCAATTTCGTTTCGGTGATTCAATCCAATTTTGTATTTGTTAGCCGTTCTTGAAAGGTTTGATTATGTTTATGTTTATGGTCAAAACTATTTATTTTTGTTTATCTACGTTTGGTGATTTAGCAGGGGTGCCCGGGTTCATGGGGTGAGGTTTTGTCTAGGTCTTGGAGGCGGATGACCAGGACACACTGAACCCCAGATTCCTACCCACCCCTTAAACCCTCTTCCTTCCCAGAACTCTCCCCTCCTTCCTTTCCCTAAAAAAACCCTCCACACAACATCCCCAAAGATGACATAGGCCCTGAGGGAAATTATTTTCCTCAGGGCCTCCTGTGTGTAGCTCATGTAAAAAAAATATATATATTTATAATATGTACGGGCGCAAACAATGAATTCAACTTAATATTTTGGAGCGAGCATAAGTGCAAAAAATGTTAAAAACCTAAAATTATTTATTTATTATAAGCAATAATTGTGGGGTGATAATGCAAAACTGACTATTTCCAAAATGGGCTAAATTGAGTTATATATGCAGTCAGACAAATTCGAGGCCAAGGAATCGAATGGCATCATTATTTTTATGATAAAATGACGAGATCCTCCTCATTTTTCAATTTGAAAAACACCTTTTTCTGCATAACTGACTATTTCCAGCTAAAAATTAGGTACCTTTTTCTGCAAAAGTGACTAATTCCATGTTTATGGCAAATTTGACTATTTCCAATACAAATATTATAGAGCGGCAACATTTTTTTCTGCAAAACGTACTATTTTTTATGATTGTTATAACCTCAAAATAATTTGACAGCTGCAAGTTGTATTGGTCGTTTTGTATTGTTTTTTGATAAAATACTTAAGTAAAATGAATTTGCTAAGTGAGAAGGACATTGAAGATATTATTTGTAATAATAGATAACGATTATTTGTTAATTTGACTTTCGATTTGTTTAAAATTTCGACTTTCCGAAAGGGAAAAATCACTGTGGGTGGGTGTTTCCTCAACATAATACAATGCAACGCCTAAATTTGTGGGGGTGACGAGAAAAACAAAATGTTTTATATAATATTTGCATTGCTGAGCAACGGGCAACTAGTCATATGAAACCTGCAAAGCGAGAAGACGTGATAAAATTAATTAAATTTTTATTACACAGACGATGCTAAAAGTTTTTACAATGAAGTTGTTAAGAAAATATTCAGTATAATGAAGCCTTAGACCATGAGACATGATATGATTTGAGATTTTCACGGCCAAAAGCATTTTCATATTTGGTTTTTGGGATTTTATGACAAGTAGGGCTTCCTCCTTCTGCAGTTAACGTTACGGACAGCCTTACAGTGTCCATCATCTGGGCAGATGTGCCATATCTTGAAAATCCAATACCTATTTTGTGTTTCTTACTTTTCTTATATTCATGTTCCATAGAATGTCTTGTTTTTATTATTTTACTTTAAATAAATCAAAAATGTTCATTCGTCCATACACATTGTTTTACTTCAAAACGCACTATTTGCAGGAAATAGTCAAGTTTGGAAAAAAATAATTTTCAAATATTAATTTAAAATATTACTCATCGACCGCCGAATCTATAAATCACAGAAATGGTTTGAAATATTTTTTGTTATTATTTAAAAAAAAAATAATCCGAGAATTATGCTTGTGAGAGTCGGTACAGTTTTTTGCCTCTCCTGAAAAGTTGAGTTTTTGGAAATAGTCAGTTTTGCATTATCACCCCACAATTATCAGCCTGAAACACTCATCCATATTGAAAAATCTTCTGAGAAAAGATACATGACGCCAACGGGACCGGCAAATCAGAAGGACACGGGTTCATGTCCCGTTGGCGTCATGTATCTTTTCTCAGAAGATTTTTCAATATGGATGAGTGTTTCAGGCTGATAATTATTGCTTATAATAATTGTTACCCTTTGTGCTATGCATAAAAATCTTGTCTTAAAACGTTAGTTTAACAATAAAAATAATAATTTATTTAATTAAATGAAGACAATATTAGCGAAACTCAATCGAAAATCTGAGACAGAAAAATCAGAAAAGATATTGGCTCTACTGGGACTCGAACCCAGGACCCTTTGCTTACATGGCAAGAGCATGTGAGCAAAAGGTCCTGGGTTCGAGTCCCAGCGGAGCCAATATCTTTTCTGTTTCAGATTTTCGATTGAGTTTTGCTAATATTGTCTTCATTTAATTAAATATTATAATTTGAGATTTTACTCATAAAGTTTAAAAATTAAATAAAATAATTTAATTGACGCCATCTGTGAATGCGTAGATTATAACGTACATTACGTTTCACCGGTGATTGTCAAAAGAATTCATATTCTACTCTTTCATAGATGGCGCGCGTATAATTATTTTACGGAAAAACGCTTTTTACAAGTTATGCTTTAAAATAGCTTTATTTATTACATAGTATAAAATGAAGCCGCTGTCTGTGCGATTTAATCTTTTAAACTAAGCAATGTTTCCAAACTTCCCCACCTTCCTCTACCCAATCTCCTTCCCCTCCCCACTACCTTCAGCCTCACAACATACCCCAATTTAGGATGCCATAGTCCCACTGGCTCCAGATGGGAGTAGTTGGAACTCTTGTGTGGGTATTCATGTAAAAAAAAAGGATTTTCATGCGATTTTCACCAATAGATAGAGTGATTCAAGAGGAAGGTTTATATGTATAATACATGCATATGTATAATACATACATGCATATCCTGTGTGGAGTTAATGTAAAAAACAACAAAAAAAATATTATAGTAGAGAAAAGCCGAAAAATTCAAAGATTCAATTCAGGCAGCGGGGCTGGCAAGCGGGCGGTGTGGATTTGATATGTATGCAAACTAACAGATGGTGTTGGTTATAAAGGTTGGGTAATGGCGTTGTGTTTCATTAGCCACAGCAACGTGTGGCCAGGTCTGCTAGTTAAGAATAATTAGTTGTTTGCGTCTGTACATACGCAATATGAATATGAAATAATAGTTTTGTCAATAAAAAACTCAAATCTTTCAAGAAAGGCTAACAAATACAATATTGCATCCGTGGTTCAATCCAATATTGTATTTGTTGGCCTTTCTTGAAAGATTTGAGTTTTTTAATTAACAAAACTATTTATTCATTTTGCATATGTACGGGTGCAAACAATTATTATTAATATTTTAAAGCATAACGTGTAAAAAGCGTTTTTTCCTAAAATAATTGTATGCGCCATCTAAGAAAGAGTAGAATATGAATTATTTTGACAATCACACACTGCCCTGGTAGTGTATGTAAATCTGTTATTAAGATATAAAACAACTCATTGTACAACTGAACAGTGCCCTAGGGCCTAGGGCCTAGGGGTGGGTGATCTTTCACAAATACATTTTATAGTTATTTTTAGCCTGAGAAACAATTTACTTAAAAATAATAATTACTTAAATTACATAGTAAATTAAATACTTAATTGTTCTGTCAATATCCATTCCAAATCATGATCCGAGAGTGCATTTTTTATAAACAACTTCTTGCTTTAGTCCTATTCACACATCGTCTTTTACATACCCTCTTTTTTTACATTAACTCCACACAGGAGGCCCCGAGGAAAATAATTTCCCTCAAGGCCTATGTCATCTTTGGAGATGCTGTGTGGAGGGTTTTTTAAAGGAGAGGAAGGATTGAACATGGGTCTTTAGACCCGTGTTGTAGGAGGAAGAAAACACAGAGGCCGGCAAATCATTCCACAGCTGAGCTGTTGAACTCAAGAACGAGTTATAGAAGCGACCCATTCTCATGTGACAAATATCAACTGTGTACATTGTATGTTAGGTGCGCATTTGGGGTGTTTCCCGAGTATGTACCAGTGTCAAAGGGATCAATGACGCTAGTTCCTTGGAGCATCTTTCATTGTAATACCGGTAGAACAATGACAGCATACCTACGTGATGCCGGAGCTCTAAAGATTGCAATTATCAAACAGAACACCTGTTTCTGCACAGCGTTTTTTTTACAAATTTTGGGGCTCCAGACAAGGTAGCTGCCAAATTCAATAGTGGGGCGCACTTGTGATTTGTAAGGATCAGCAGTTGTGTACTATCTGCAGTATCTGCGGTCCCTGTACAGTATGCCCAGCGGGCAGCAGACAGACTAGCTTGACTCTGGCTTCGATAGAGCCCCCGTGCCTGAGCTGGTCGCTTAGAGCTACCTTGTAATTTTGACTCGACCGTGCTATCTATTTGATTAACTTAATTTGCCATGTCTTCCTCAGGCGTCCTTGACTTCTTCTACTATTCACATTCACATCATATACTTGTTCTCCTTACACTCCTTTCTTTGTTCATCCACTCTACATGCCCAAACCATCTAAGCATTAGTTTCTTGATCTCACTCGTCATGCTACACCAGCCTTGTATTATTTGCATATATTCACATATTTCACTTGGTCGTCACGGTTTTACCACACATACCTCGTTCAGTCTAAATAACATCATAAATGAAATAAATATATTCCAGTCATATTTCATGATGCCAGAGCATAATGTTGGAGAGTTTTTAGCGGAACATAAAAACAGATTCTTCGCCTCCGGGATCTCATTTCTACAGCATCCATAATACTTTCATCCTTCCTTTGCTAGTTCCACGCCTCACTACCATACTTCTGTATCAACACTCCATTGTAGTCTGCTACATTTAAAGGCTTACCTACTTGTACATTCCGTACTGGGTCCACAGTTTAATTAAGTTTTAAAACTGTCAATTCACTACAATTTAAAAAATGTCTCTTTTCAGAAACACATCAATTTGATTATTTGGCGTTTAACATTCTTGTCACGCTGAAGGATTTTTAACGTCAACACGGACTTCCATCTGTCACTAATCACTTCACCAATGGCCAAATGTTCGCTGTTGAATTGTCGTCACCATTTTTCAAATCAATGTCATGGTTTGACATCTCATTTCTCTAAAACAAGAAATAAAAAACATTACTTAATATAGGCTTTGAATAGCGTTTCACATAGTGATAATAGTGTAAAATACTAGGTATTAAAAATAGTAATGTAGCGACGTTCGTTACTAGTTTACGGTAATGCAATATTTACATCATTGATTGTATGTCTCTATAAGTAGATATTACTGTAAAAATGTGAATAAAAGTTACCTTGTAGCTTTATTCAATGATGATTATAAACTCTAATCACAATATTTTGTGAAGTAAACCTTTACACAACGTATATTTCGTTAGAATCTGAAAAACAACACAAGCATTATTATAGGTTACACGCTGACAGTTGAAAAGTGTAAAACCATATCCACATCATGTAAAAACGTGAATCAACACTACTCTGATGTTTTATTCAACAGTGACCAAAAACTGAGTCTAGTCGGAACTTAAATCGCAACATTTTTTAACATAAAACACGTGTATTTCGTAAAGAATTTGTAAAAAAACAATGCCAGTAATGGCGGTGAGGCGTTGAGACTTGTAACGTGTGAAACGATAGTTTACATCATATTAAATGTAATATTAACTGTATGAGTGTGTTTAAACGTTACCTCGAAGTTTTATAAAAACAATTATTACAGATTGAGAACCGAATTTACTATTTTCAATGAAAATTCATTATCACAATATCAACGACTCGTAGACCACACATGGAAAAATGTTCGAATGGCTAGAAATAGTTCGACTACACGCGTTGTTGCCGGACCTCCAACAACACGTCTAGTTATACTAGTGAAGTTGTCTATGGCTAAATTCGAGCCTATGTTTGCAAAAAAGTTGTTAGTGTAGTTAATTACTTTATGTACGTTTTTGTTTAGCGAGAGTGTACCGTTATCTGTGTTGATTTCTTCCAATGGGTTTGTTTTGTTTTGATCTGTGTAGGTGATTTCTTTAATTATTTGCCAGATAAGTTTTGGATTATTATTGGATTGCTCTATTTTAGATCTGTAGTAATTTTGTTTAGCCGATTTAGTAAGATTGGAGCAGATGTTTCTATAGTTTTTGTAAAATAGTTTAAGGGAAAGGTCATAAGGATTGTTTTTTACTTGCTGATGGATCTTGTCTCTTTTTCTTATACATTTAAGTAGGCCAGGTGTGATCCAAGCTTTTTTGATAATTTTATTGTGTGAATATGTGTAAGTTTTTATTCAAGTGTGGTTTTGTATTTTTAATTGCAAGTGTTCAATAAATATTTTCCAAGCAACTTCTAGGTCTTCAGCATTATATATTGACTCCCAGGTTTCAGTTTGTAGTGATTTTTTTAGTTTTATGTAGTCTATAACATGTCTATTCCACGTTAAATTTTGAGTCGATGGTCGATTTTTCTTTGCATGAATGTTAAGAATTAAAGTGCAGTGATCAGTGATGGTGGATTGATGTATGATTGTGGAGTAGTTTTTATTTGTTTTTGTCATTATGTGGTCAATGCAAGTTTGCGAGGGGATTGATTTATTCATTTTGTGATCCACTCTAGTTGGTTCCCTTATGGCGGCAGACATCCCGTGGGAGAGGAGGAGTAATTGGTACTCCTGTGTATGTGGATGTTGCCTTCCAGTATCCAGTATATTAATGTTGATGTCCCCAATAATGAACAGGTTCCTGATGTTTCGTTCTTGAAGTAGTATGGAGTCTAGTGATCCAAGAAATGGTGATAAATTTGTAGTTGAAGGCGATCTGTAGATAGCGAAGATGCATATATCTTGATCGAGTTTTATTTTCAAACAGTTTGCGTCTTGTAGTTCGATTTCTTCTATTTTGCATTCTATCTTTTTTTTACAATATACAATTACTCCGTCGTTTTGATGTTTGTGAAGTTTAGTATTGAAGACTTTGTAGTTGTTGATGTGTTTATGCACATATGTTGAGGAATTTATCCAACATTCTGTAAGGATTAATAAGTCAGGTACCAAATTTAATTCATTTATCAGCATAGTGAAATCCTCGACGTTTTTGTTAATGCTTCGAATGTTTTGATGAATTATGTTCAGGATCGGTAACTTGTCCTGGAGTACACGGTTTAACATGCAGGTATTTGTGGTGATTATTGGTTCAGGTAACAGTTTTTCAAGTGGTTCCGTTGTGAAAGAGGCCATTATAAATATATAGAGTAGATGGAGTGTGTATATGGTTTTATTTTATTTTTTAAATCATCTTAATAGGTATATCGTTGAGATGTATTATTTCGACAACCTTGGATTCTTTAGTTTTTCTTACAAGAATTTTTCCTGATTTTACCCAAACATATCTATATTCTTTTTCTAGGGCTCTTTGTTTGGTGTTCCAATGTAAGTTTTTGTAGTACTGGGTTAATGCCGCATTTAAATAGACGTATTGGGCTCCTTCCCCGTTGAATTTTTTAATCGGATCGCTATGCTTAGCAGCTAACATAATGTGGACTTTTTTATTGTCTACAAAATTAATTGTGATTTTTTTTTGGTTGTTTGGTTTGGAAGTCGTAATTTTAAAGGTGTCCTCTGGTGATAAGGTAACGCCTGCGAGCTCAGCGATCTGGCTTACAGTATGGGCTGGGGGTATGTTTTCCTGTAATTTAAGGCCGCTTATTTAAATACTGTTTAGCAGGGCTGATTGCTCAATATCTGCCAGGTGAACCTCCACCATAGCCAATATTTTCTCCTTTTCTGCCATTTCGTCCTTAAGTTTGTTTATATGTTTTGGTGAATCCATGATTTGTGACAATTTGTTTATGATATCGTCATATTTATCGTTAATAAAGTTGTTAAACGTTTTTTTTCTTGAAGCTCGGTTTCTATTTTTTTAAACATAACTGATTTCATTTCGTCGAATTTTGAGTTGATGAATTCGAATATTGGGTCATCTTTGGTATTTTTGTTAGACCTTGCTTCCATGATTTTAGTTGGTTTGGACATGGGCAAAATAAATGATTCAATGTGCACTAAAAAAACTTTGACCGATTTTCTGCGAACACTTTTCACTTCCACTTTAATGATCTCATTAAAGTGGAAGATCAAGATAATATGATCTCAATTAATGAAACTAGTAGTGTATTTCTTTTTAATTCTTATTTTATTAAGTGAACCTTTAGTTGAATTCTTGTTCATTTTGTTGGTGGTTATTTTGAGTCTGCACTTTTTTCCTTTTAGTGTGTGTTTTGAACAGGCAATTTATAATAAATATAATTTTCTTTAAATTCCGTAATGTTTTATTTCGGATCGTTTCTATTTATTTTATTTATAAAATCAACCAAAATGTGTTGAGCATGTTAATGTTTTTAATATTTATAATTAAATAGGTATGTTTATTATTATTATTTTTTTTTATTTTATTTATTTATCTATAAAATGAATGTTTGTATTACATTATTCGATGCCTGTCTCACTAGGGTATACCTGTGTTGAGACAGGCGTAGAGGTACATGAATGAGTATCATACAAAAGAATATTTAATTACAACATAAGAACATTTAAGGTAAGATACATACTGATTTATACAATTCAAACAGAAAGATGATTAAGATTGAGGGTTAATATCATAAAGAGAGCATTATATAGGTGAAGGAAGAGATGAATAAGGTAGTAAATCCTTTCGAATCTATATAGGTAGTTATATTATACATATAGGATTTTACTATTTTAAGTTCTTTAATAAGGGTAAGGACATACGTGAGATGGTAATTCTGTCTATTTGTACTCTATTTTACAGATGTTAGCAGTAGTGTGACGTCCAATACTTATAATCCATTTCTTTATATCTTGTTTGTATTTGGTCATTGATTCAGTTTGTCTAATCGTGGCTGGAAGTGTATTGTGTAGTTTGCAAGCTATGTATTTAAAGTGTTTTTGTCCAAAGGTGGTTTTAGAAAAGGGAGTTTGGAGAAGTTCTTTATTTTTGGCTCGGGTATTGTGTATCATTTGTGTTGGTTTGTATAGGATTATGTTGTTTTTATGTAAATAAAGTAAGATGGATTTTGCGTAGAGCTGTTTAATGTCCATAACGTTGAAAGTATTGAAGATCGTATCGGTGCTGGTAGTGAGAGGAAGTTTAAGAATTATTTTTATTATTAGTTTTTGTGCTTTAATGATGGGGTCGAGGGCATTAGAATGAGTGTTACCCCAAGCTAAAATTCCGTATTCGAAGTGAGATTGGCACAGTGAGTAATACACTGTTTTTAAAAGTTGTAGGTTAAGGAAATTGCGCGTTTGTTTGAAAAAGTAAATAGATTTGCGAATTTTGTTTGTAGTGTTAAGTATATGTTGCTTCCAATTTAGGTGTGTATCAAAGGTTAATCCTAAATATTTGATAGTTGCTACTTGTTCTAGGCATGGGCAGTTGCAATTCCGGTTCAGAGATGAGTTATTACATCCGTGTATTTTCAATTTTGGGTGTAGGTTTGGTTTTGTGATATTGGTAAGACTAGACAGTAAGTATTTAGTTTTCTGTATGTTAAGAGTTAATGTGTTCGAGTCAAGCCAATATTTAACCTTTTGAATTCCTACCTCCGCTTTAGAATATACGGTAGGCCAATCTTTTGCTTGAAATAGTAGTACAGTGTCGTCGGCGAAACTGACAATAGTGGCATCGATATCTAGGTTACACAACTCGTTAATGTATATTAGGAAGAGCGTTGGACCTATAACACTGCCTTGTGGGACACCGTAACTAATAGGTAAATTCTGACTCTTTGTAGCTCTGAGTTTAACGCATTGGGATCTGTCAGATAGGAAACTGGAGAGGAGGCTTAATTCATTATTCCTAATACCTATGTTGAACAATTTGCGTTCTAATTTGATGTGTGATATTGTATCAAACGCTTTACACAGGTCGAGAAATACCGATAGACATTTCGAGCCCTTATCAAGGTGGCCAGAGATGTGGTCAGTGACGGTGGCTATGGCATCGTTTGTACTTTTATGGTTTCTGAAGCCAAATTGCCGGGGCGATAGTAGGTTGTTGGTTTCAAGATATTCCATAAGACTCTTATTCACGATCTTTTCAAATACTTTAGACAGGGAATTGAGTAACGTAATAGGACGATAATTACTAATATCAAGTTTGGAGCCTGTTTTGAAAATAGGGATAATAAGACCTTGTTTTAGAATGGCGGGAAATAATCCTTGGCGAATGCTAATATTCAGCAGATGAGTTAATGGTTGTATTATAACCGGGGCAATTTTTTTAAGAACACTGTTGGGTATTTCGTCAATGCCGGTGGATGAAGAGTTTTTTAAAGAGTTTATTACCGTAGAAACTTCTTTCTCTGTAACCGTTTTGAGAACAAATCGGGTAGGGAATTCATCATTGGAAGGGTGAACGCTAGGATCCAGCATATGGTTGGTTGATTGGATTTTTGTTGCTAGTTCTGGACCTATATTTGCAAAATAACTGTTTATATGATTGACAATTGTGTTAGGATTCGATGTAAAGTCTACGGTGATATCATTGATATTGAGAGAGTTTAAGGCGTCGGTGGCTTTATTTGAATTGGTAGCTTCCTTGAGGACTTTCCATATTTTTTTAGGATCGTTGTTGCATTCGGATATTTTTTTATTGTAGTATAGATTTTTGGCTTTCCTAATGACTTGTGTGCAAATATTTCGGTATCTTTTGTAGAAATTATGAAGTGTAATATCATATGGATTCGTGGCACATTTTTTATGTATGGAATTGCGTTTCCGAATGCAGTTGATGATAGTGTGATTAATCCATGGTTTGAGAGGTTTGATAGCTCTAGGAATGGTTTTTGTGGTGGTTTTGGTGTTTTGAACAAGGGTTTCTTGTATGTAGGTAGAGAAGTAGTTCCATGCCTCATCTATGTTTGCTATCTTATAGAGTCTGTCCCAGGATTTAGAACTAATCGTTTTGTTGAGGTGGTCATAGTTAATTATTTTCTTTGTTATTTCAGTTGATGTTTTGCTTTGAACGTTGTGTTTGGAACTCATTGTGAAGGAGGTGGCGTAGTGATCTGTAATTGATGACATGTCGATTTCTGAAGTGTATTGGTTTGATGTTTTAACCATAATATGGTCGATGCAGGAGGAAGAGTGTGGTGTACATCGTGTAGGTGAGTTTATTGTACTTACCATTCCGTGAAACATAATGGTATTTAAGTAATCTTGGCACTGGGGATGTTCGTTGTTTTTTAGAATATTAATGTTGAGGTCTCCAATTAAGACTAGGTTTTTTGTTTTTTTTAGCTCGGTAAGATAACAGTTTAAGTCTCGCAAAAAGGGGGAGATGTTAGGTTTGGAAGGAGAGCGGTAAAGTGCAATAATACATGTATTTATGCTGTATGTTATTTGAAGACAGTTGGAGTTCGTAATGGTGATTTCTTTGACGTTATATGTGTTGGGAGTGTTGTTTATTATGTCAGAAATTTTATTCTATATCTAATTTAATGTTTTTTTCTTTTTTCATTTTATGCGATCGATATTACATAAACGGTTAATTAGTTTGTGCAGTGTGGTTTAGGGGATATTAATTATATACAATTATTCGGATAATATAGTCATCATTTGACTAAGGCATTTACACGTTTTAGACATAAGTAACTAGCTATAAGTCTTAGATATAAGTTACCAGCTATAAATCTTAGATTTAAGTTATTAGCTATAAGTCTTAGTATAAGTCACTAGTTATAATTGTAAATCTTACTTGTAAGCCAGTTATATTTATTCTTATATATATGTATTTGTTCAGCGCTCTTGAGGTGATTTTTAATTTAAAACGGCGCTTTATAAATTAACCAAATAATTTTATTGTGACTATTATTATCATGTGCAGTACCCAGAAAACTTTCTTGTAGAGAGTCTCGTTCACCAAGGAGCCCGATGAAGATCATCGTAGATCAGTGATCATAGGGTGGTTTATTGCATTTAGTAAACAGCAAACAATCAACTTCTTTATTTGAGATTGTGCTTACTGTTCACACTGTACGTAGAAATGAAATAACATGGTTTTAGGGTCTATTCTGAAGGATCAATCTCGTACTTTAAATTTTCCATAACTGGCGTCATGAGTAGTGTTCCTTTATACAGCGGACTGAACAATATTTGAATGAACAATTCTTCTTCTTCAATGGCGCTACAGCCCATTTCGAGCCTTGGCCTCCTTCAAAATAAGCCTCCACCGCCCTCTGTCCTCGGCCGTCGTCTTCTAATCTGCAACACGGAGTAATCCTCTTGCATCCTTCCTGACGTCATCCTCACATCTCAGCCTAGGTCTGCCCGCCTTTCGTTTACCTCCCGGGCATCCTGTTAGAACCTTCTTCGGTACTCGTGTGCTTGGCATTCGGTGCACATGTCCGGCCCATATTAATCTTTGGAGTCTTAAATGGGTGGAGAGTCTGGGAGCTTGGTAAATATCATTGAGATCATTATTATAGCTCTCCCTCTCGCACCGCTCCTAAGATTCTTCGAAGTACCTTTCTTTCGAAGATGTCCAGCCGTTCCGCTGACTTTGCTGTCAGTGTTCCCGCCTCACATCCATAGGCCAAGACCGTTCTGATAATTTTTTATATTACGTTATTTTGGTTTTCCTATGGACGTTTCGGGATTTGAACACTGGCAGCAACGCGAAGTAAGTTTTGTTAGCGGCTGTAATGCGCTTTCTTACTTCTACTAGGTCTTCATTGTCCTGCGTTATGATGGAGCCCAGGTAGGTAAACTTTTCGACCACTTCGAAATTATAATTGTCTACTAACAATAAACTAATAAACCACTATTATTAACATATATGAATGTAAGGCGGGGACTAGCTGCCAGCATAGACTTTATGTTTGTTCCGTCAGCAAGTCAGTAATACGGTAAAAGGAAAGTGACGTACGGCGAGCAGTGAAGGCGGCTAGTTGGCGATGGTCTGCAGACTCGTAAGCCGATTCAACATTCTACGTACAAGCTTCATTATGTTTCATAATCGGTTTATCCGTTGTTTAATATTTTTCGCCACTTGTAATTGTAGCAACTGGCGCTCTTAGAATTAAGCATGATTAAGATTTAAACTTTTTGATAGCTAGGAACTCTATACGCCGCATACATATTAAATTTAAACCAGTTTTGTAAAATTTAATTTAATTTAATCTTAACTCTTGACCGGCCAAGATGACAAACATGACATCCGTAACCATGGGGTCGGCTGATGACCCCGTGTAATCTTTTATTTTTTTGGACATTAAATTTTAAACCAAAGAAATCACTTTTTTGTTTGTTATTTTTCCAATTATTGGGCAGGGAATATAACCTATATTTGACAAAATATTTTTTCCGGCGATCAATGATTTTTTCACTTTTTTTTTAAACGGCACATTATGTATTAATCCTTTGGGCAGGAATACCTAAAATATTAAAAACATATTTCATGTATTTAAGCAGATATAAGAAGGAAAGTGATTTTGGGGTCTACCTTTGGCCCAGATGGCTGCGGGAAAGTTAATTTAAACTAGTTTTGTAAAATGTAAAATTTTTACCGGATTCTTCCGATGACACATTTCGAATGAAAACATTCTCTTATAAGAAGTGAAGGTACTTATAAAATTCTATTTTTCCCCCATTATTTTTTTTTTGTGAAATTCAAAACACAAATTTTGACTTCCTAAAATATAAAAAAAACATTTCTAGCTAGTCAAATACGTAAAAAAAATTGTTATCCTCAAAATTAAAACACTTTTAAAAACACTAACAAAATAACAACTTTTTCAACAATCCATAGGTGACAATTTCCTTCGCGAGTTCCCGTCAATCACAATGTACGAAAGAAATGAGAATGACACAGGGGAAAACCGAGGAATATTTCACGGGAATCCCCAATAAATCTATAGTAAGAGATGGAACGAAAATAAAATAACAGAATTTTTGGGGAATGCTGACCGACCGAGTCATATAGCTAAAAATAACAGAGTTCCGTGTGGAGTCTTCAATTCTAATATGCTGCAAAAATCTGAAGAAAATCATATGCTGTCATGAAAACAAAATAACCAATACTTAGGTTAAAACCAGTTTTGTGTTCAGAGTGTAACGATAAAATTCCAATCGTGAAATTCCAATTAGTAAAGGGGGCGTTCAAGTATAACGTAACGCAATTTTTGAAAATTTTTGACCTTCTTTCCCACTATGCAACGCGCCGTAACATTTTTCTGTACCTCCCTCCTCCTAAACGTTACGTAACACCCAAGTGACTATTTTTACCTAAAAGTCTCAATTAAATTGCGCAAAGTACTGGAAAGTCGCTTAAATACCTTTGTCTTGTTTTAATCGCGTTTGCGGTAATAATAAAACAAGATAATTCAAACTCTCAATAGGTTCATGCGTATATTGTTTATTTTATTGTTTAAAATTGTATTTCATAAACAAATTGGGAAAATATTATCATTTTTATCGGCCTTTCATTCCTTTCGGATCTCCACAATTTAATACTGTCTTACCTTTAATACACCTACATGGTTTTACACTCATATTTCGTTTTACATTAGCTACACTGAGGAGGCCCTGAAGAAAGTAATTTTACAAAGGTTTCCATATGGAGCAACACTTTACTCCACTATGATTTATAAGCTTACTCAGAGTGTAGTAAAACCTACTTCATGAACTGAATGCAGTTATACAAGTCCTTAAAACGAAGATTTAAAATTCCACACTATGATTCACAGAAGAGAAAAACCTTTTTCATGTTCTGATTGTAACTATTCGGGTTCTCAAAAGGGATACATATGAAGTCGGTTGCTGACTCAGTGCAGAGAAAAACCTTTTTCATGTTCCAACTGCAACTATTCATATACTATGAAGAGAAATCTAAAAATCACACGGTGTTCCAGGTGCAGTATTAATTAAAGCTGGGGAGTAACAATCCAATTCACTCTGACAGAAAAAAACAGTTTGTGTGAATGCAAAGAAAAAATTCCGTGAAAAAATTCAATGAAAAAATTCCATGTGTTTCCAACAACTTAATTTAAGCTGGTTGACTAGTAGACTCCTATGCAGATCCATTCTAAAGGTAAAACCAATCTTGTGTTCACAATGCAAATTCCTGTTGCGGAATAATATCCTAACCACAACGCACTTCGAAGGTAAAACCATTTTGGTGTTCCAGGTGCAGTATTAATTAAAGCTGGGGACTCACAATCCAATTCACTCTGACAAAAAAAAACAGTTTTGTGTGAATGCAAAGAAAAAAATCCGTAAAAAAATTCAATGAAAAAATTCCATGTGTGGTTTGGTCTGTTTACGCATTTCGTAGAAACCCGTTCTCGTTTTTGAAGTGCACTTATAAAATTCTAGTTGCTTAATGCATCCAGTATTAGAGAAAAGCCATTTTTATATACTCAGTAAAATGGCTACACTCAATAATTTTAAGTCTCCATGTATAGATTCACCCAATAACTGAAACCAGTTCTGTGTTTAGAATGCAACGAAAAAAATCCCTGGTGGGGTTTCATTTTTTGACATTCCTCGTGTTAGAAGTGCATTTATAAAATTCTAATCGCCTACTTTGTGGTTTTAATTCCCCACGTACAAACTCACTTTAAAATTAAAACCAGTTCTGTGTTTAGAATGCAACGAAAAAGTTTCAGGTGGAGTTTTATCTCGCTAACGTTTCGTAAGAAACCATTCTCGTGTGTGAAGTGCATAAATATAAATGTTTGAAATGCATAAATATACAGTTATAAATTTGTAGTTGCATATGTGCTGCCAGTATTGGAGGAAAGCAATTTCAAATTCTGAGTATAGTTTTAATTCCCCGCGTACAGATTCAATCTGTAATTAAAACCAGTTCTGTGTTAAGAATGCAACGAAAACGCATCAGGTTTTATTTCATTTGCTGACGCATTTTGTATGTTGGAAGTGCATCTATAAAATTCTAGTTTCTTATTTTATGCTGCCAGAATCAGAGGAAATCCATTTTCATGCTCTGAGTGTAGTGCATTTTGACGGAAATCATTCTCGTGTTCAAAGTGCAATTATAAAATTCTGGTTGCAGACTATATGCAGCCAGAATTTCAGGAAAACCATTTGCATGTTCTGAGTGTAGCTATAATTAAAGAGTGTTGGCAGTACGTAACGATTTTCTTAATCAGTTGCAGT
Organism: Limnephilus marmoratus; assembly: GCA_917880885.1. Taxonomy (NCBI): domain Eukaryota; kingdom Metazoa; phylum Arthropoda; class Insecta; order Trichoptera; family Limnephilidae; genus Limnephilus; species Limnephilus marmoratus. Next base: position 48,145,006 of record OU862907.1, on the reverse strand, counting down.
AGAACCAGTTCTTTGATTCGAATGTGGCTCACCCCCCCCCCCCCCCCCCCACGACTGAAATCGGAGTGCGGTCCGCGGGTTAGAGTATGAACATCCAAATGGCCCGCGACGCTAAAAAGGTTCCCAACCCCTGCCATAGAGCAAAATAACAATCAGATAGAGTTAGACACGACAAAATGATTCAAATTCTGAAAACCTCCGGGATAGACGAGAAAGATATTATAAGGATAATAGGTAATCTTTATTGGAACCAGAAAGGAGCAGTAAGAGTAGAGCAATGTCTAACAGACGAAGTAGAAATAAAGAGAGGCGTGCGACAGGGCTGTATTCTTTCACCTATGCTGTTTAACTTATATTCAGAAGAAATATTCAATGAAGCTCTGCAAGAAGCTACTCAAGGACTTGTTATAAATAGGAAATTCTGAACAACCTGCGTTATGCAGATGATATGGTACTTCTAACGTTCTAACAAGTAACATTAAGGATTAACAATTTTTGCTGAATCAAGTAATGAAGACTTGTGAGAATTTTGGGCTAGAACTGAATATAAATAAAACAAAATACATGCTCATAAGCAAAAATAACGCATTGGATGAACATCTTTATATTGCTGGAACAAAACTGGAGAAGGTACAAAGTATTGTGTACTTGGGCTGCAATGTAAATGATAGATGGGATCCTTCAGTTGAAATCAAATGCCGCATTGAGCAAGCTCGTGCAACCTTTATCCGCATGAAAAAAATGTTCTGCAGTCATGATCTCAACCTTGGATTACGAATGCGAATGGTCAGATGCTACGTGTTTTCAATATTATTTTATGGAATGGAAGCATGGACGCTTACTGAAGAATTAATTAGGCGACTTGAGGCATTCGAGATGTGGATCTATAGAAGAATACTTAAAATAAGCTGGATGGACAGGGTCACAAATGAAGGTGTTATGGTTCGGATGAATAAAGAAAAGGAAGTAATTAAAACCATAAAAATCCGAAAACTTCAATATCTTGGACACGTGATGAGAGATCCAGAGAAGTATGAGATCTTGCATCTCATAATGCAGGGAAAGATTGCCGAAAAACGGGGCCCTGGAAGAAGGAGAACCTCATGGCTGAAAAACCTGAGACAGTGGTTTGGCCAGTCTACCGTGGAGCTGTTCCGGGCCGCAGTAAACAAAGTCCGCATAGCCAACATGATAGCCAACGTCCGTTGAACGGACAAGGCACAACAAGAAGAAGAAGAAGGATTTAATTGTTGGCACTTGCAAATGTTTGTTAGATTTAGCTCTAATGTTCTGGGAGTGAGATATGTGGGAAGGTGACGATTTTATGCAATTTATATGGATAATTTTTTTTATGAATAGCTTACTGATATCAAATATTTTATTTTTGATTAAAAGATTTTCAGTGGGATGAAGATATGGTTTTTGAACATACCTAATTCTAATAAGTGATTTATGAGCACTATTAAGTAGCTTAATGTATGTGTGTGCGGCTCCACCCCATGCCGATATACCATAAATTAAAATGCTTTGACAAAGGGAAAAGTATACATCTTTCAATAGTTTAGGTGACATAGTGTTTCTAATCGTTTTAAAAATGTATATTTGTTTCCGGATTCTCATTACAAGTGAATTTACATGAAGTTGCCATTTTAGTTTGCAAATCGCCTGTTAAACCAATTTTAACGCACCAGATTTAAATGTCCGGGTTAAATTTTTCCCCAGAAAAAAAAAAAAGGAAAAAAAAGAAGGAAAAACTAAACCCTTTCATACACTTCCCCAAATGATCATCTAGTGAATCCACGCTATGCAATTGCACTATATATGTATTATAAATGCAAAACAATACAAGAACAACATGTCAACCTACTAGAGAACAAATGGGAATATAATTTACCGACTCCAGATATTTTCATATCAGAGGGTTCGGCTCTGTGGCATTTCTAATTGAACCTATAAATCCTACTGATCCCTCAATATAAATTTTTTTTAAATCTTTTGTAATCCTACATGTAGGTATTTAAAATTACTGATTTTTGCATTTTTATATACAAATTCTTTGACAAATCTAATATGCTTAAATTTTGAATCAGATTCCTAGGTATTATGCCAGTGGCCGAAATAACAAATGGTAATATTTTTATAGTCCGAGAATGCCAAATTCTTTTAATCTCATTTCCTAAATCTGTGTATTTTCTTATTTTTTCAGAAACAGTTTTTTGAATATTACAGGAATTTGGAATAGCTACATCAATGATATAAGTTATTTTTTTAAATTTTGTCATGGAAAATGTTAAATAGTCAGGTCTATTATGACTTATTGTTCTGTCTGTTAGTATAGTTTTATCATAATATATTTTATAAAATTCATTTTCTAAAAATGAATTTGGTTCATATTCATAATATGGTACTATATTACGGCAGTCAATCAAGTTATGTTTAATTACCAAACTTTGGTGAATTATTTTTAAAACCCGATTGTGCCTAAATGTGTACTCGGACGGCGCTAAAGAACATCTTCTTCTTCTTTGACTGCCGTATCAGGTCCCCCCGACGTTGGCGATCACTCTTGAGAATGTCTCCCTGTCTTGCGCTGCCCGGAATAGCTCCTCCACACTTCTAATGCCGGTCCACTCTCGTATATTACGCAGCCAAGACATTTGTCTCCTACCAGGCCCTCGGCGACCCTCTATCCCTTTATGCCTTTCAATATCAAATGGAGCAAGTGATACTTCTCCCCTCGAAGTATATGACCCAGATATGAAATTTTCCTGACTTTTATTAATGTAAGCAGTTCTCTATCTGCTCTAGCCCGCCTGAGAATTTCTGTGTTGGTGATCATGTCGGTCCATGGGACCTTGAGCATTCTCCGGTGAAGCCACATTTCAAAAGCCTCTAACCTGTTCATGGTATTTACTTTCAAGGTCCATGTTTCACATCCATAGAGCAAGACCGACCACACATAACATTTTAGCATTCTCTGCCTTAGTTTTAAGCTGATATTGTCATTGCAGAAGAGGGATTTCATTTTAATGAACGCAGTTCTTGCTGCTTCAATTCTGCATCTAACCTCCACATCTGGGTCAAGAGTCTCCGTGAGAATACTGCCGAGGTATCTAAATCTTTCCACCTTTTCGACATTGCAACCATTTAACTGTATCACTGATTCAGAATGATCTAGTCGTCCAAATGTCATCCATTTAGTTTTATTGACGTTGATTGTTAGGCCCAGTTGCTCACCAGCATTATTAACAAGATTTAATAGGTCTTGGAGGTCATCGATACAGTCAGCTAGTAATATAGTATCATCTGCGTATCTTATGTTATTAATGACAACTCCGTTGATCTTCAGACCCTTCTCCGTATTACTTAGGGCTCTTTTAAAGACATAGTTGGAATAGAGATTAAACAATAATGGCGACAGGATACAGCCTTGTCGTACTCCACGCTGAATGGCAATTGCATTAGATCCAGTGGCGTAGCGTGGGTTTCGGCTGCCCGGGGCGGAGGAAGATTTTGCCGCCCACCCCCCCCCCCCCTTACTTCTACAGGTACTTCTTCCACAGATTTTCAAGCGCTGCCTATTTTTTATGCCGATTTTTATAACCCCATGTGCCGAGTCCTCCAATAAAATCATAATTATAAATTCTACTACAAATTTATATATAACTGCTCTCAGAAGTCGATAATGGCATGTCTGTAATAGAATTTTGCATCTTTATCACACATACAAATGGAATGCAACTCAAATGCAAAGCTTCATTCGGTACACGATGAATCGGCAACTTATAGTTATATCGATAACACAAAACTGGTTTAAATTAAACAAAATATGCGGTATATCAAAACTACACTCAGAACATAAAAAAGGTTTTTCTCTGATTCTAGCGGCACTTACATTCTGAACGCAAAACTGGTTTTAATTAAATCTGTACATGGTTAATTAAAACTACATTCAGAACATGAGAATGGTTTTAATTTGATTCTGGTATTAAATAAATAATCTGCAACTAGAATTTTATAACTGCACATCGAATAACAATGTTTTCCTTCGAAATGTATCAGCAGATGAATCCAACTGGAAATTTACATTCTGTACTGGTTTAAATTAAATCTGTACCTGGCGAATTAAAACTACACTCAGAACATAAAAATGGTTTTTCTTTGATTCTGGGAGCACATACATAGTCTGTAAATAGAATATTATAACTGAAATTCAAATAAGAAAATGTTTTCCTTCGAAATGTGTCAACAGATGAATCTACAACTGGAAATTTTCATTCTCAACACAAAATTGTTTTAAATTAAGTGTGCGAAGAATTAAATGTACACTCAGAACATGAAAATGGTTCCTCTTTGATTCTGGCAGCACATACATAGTCTGCAAGTAGAATTTTATAACTGCACTTCGAATAAAATAATGGTCTCTTTCGAAATGTATCAGCAGATGAATACACAACTGAAATTCATTCGTTAATACATTCTGAATACAATTGTGGGTTTAATAAATTAAGAGTGAATCTGTTTGTGAGTTATTAGGTTTAATTAGTATTACTCTCATAATATGCGTACGGTTTTCCTACGAAATGCGAAATTTGCAGATAATTTTTTTTTTATAATAAATATTTTTAATGAACAATAAAAAAAATAGTTGGATTCCGAAAGTATCGTAGAACATTTTCAAATAATGATTTGAAATGGTTTAAATTTTTCTAAGTTAATTTTATTATTTATTGTGAAAATTTGCCGCCCCCCTTAAAAGTGCCGCCCGGGGCGGGCCGCCCCCACGCCCCCCCCCCCACGCTACGCCACTGATTAGATCTCTCATTCCCATGTCTTATTTCTGCTGTTTGGAACCAATACAGGTTTTTAATGAAATTCTGGTCTTTGGTGTCAACGTTACAATCCGCAAGCATTTTCATTAGGTCAGCATGTTTTACCCCGTCAAATGCCTTTTCGTAGTCAATAAAACAGGCAAAGACTTCCTTTCTTTGGTCACGACACTTTTGCAATAGTACGTCGATAGACAATAATGCTTCACGCGTCCCGAACGCATTTCTAAAGCCAAACTGAGTGTCATCCAAGTCCTGCTCGCACTTATTGCGTATCCTGGCATGTATTATTTTAAGGAACAATTTAAGGACATGACTCATCAGGCTTATTAATCGATAGTCACTGCACTTCTTAGGGTATTGTGTTTTAGGCAATGTCACGAAGGTGGATTTTAGCCAATCTTGGGGTATATTCCCTGTGTCATATATAGAGTTAAATAACCTCAACAGGTAGTCAACATTTTCATCATTAAAGAGCTTCAACACCTCAACTGTCGTCTGGTCCGCACGCTTTTCTATTGTCTGAAGTCTTTATTGCATGAAGAATTTCTGATTTTAAAATCGATGGTCCATGCAATTGATCATTAGGAATATTAATATCCAGGTCTAATATCTTTGAATGTATCATGAATATACTTTTCCCATGTTTGTAAAATATCTTTTTCATCCAATATTAATTTATTGGAATCGTCAACTAAACATGATGGAGTAATTCTTCTAGAAGTACCCGTAATTTCCTTCAATTTTTTGTGAAGTTTGAATGCATTGTGACTACGACTGTACGACTCTAGTTCTTCACACTGTGACTTCATCCATTCTTCTTTGGCTTTTTTAATTTCACGTCTAATCGTTCTTTGTAAGTTTTTATATTGTGTCTCATTATGTTTGTGTTTACGTCTCTCATCCATTAAGTTCAAGATGTGGTCAGTCATCCAATTCTTTTTTCGATTTTGCTTATCAGCTTTCAAATTTGTATCACAGGTTTCACATATAACTGACTTAAGGTTATCCCATTGTGTTTGTATTTCTATCGATGGATCACAAGGGAGTAGCTTAATCTTATCGTTCAAAGTCTGAGATACCTTATTTCTGACCACTTCTTCGTGGAGTTTCGAGATATCCATTTTAATTTTGTTTTTGGGCTTTTTTATTTATTTTAAGCGTAAAACAATATCGGCAGTTAACAAAACATGGTCAGAACCAATGTCCGCACCAGGGTACGTGGTGACTCTCTTTACAGAGTTCCTGAATCTATGGTCTACTAACATATAGTCTATTTGGTTCCTGACAATATCATAGATTGTTCCATCCTGAGGTGATCTCCATGTATAAAGCCTTCTTTTCGGGAGTTTAAACCAGGTATTTAATACAACCATATTTTTATCCTGGCAGAATTCATATAGTCTATCACCTCTTTGATTGCTTATGCCTAAGCCATATTCACCAACTATATGAGAGCGGCGACCTTCACCAATTTTGGCATTTAAATCTCCAATAACAAAATTGACTTCTCCTCCTTTCAAACTTTGCAATGTACTGGCTAGTGAGTCATAAAAAGATTCCACATCACCATCATATCTCACTTCCGCTGTTGGTGCGTACACTTGAATAATATTAATGTTGATGGGTTGACAGTGTAATTATAATAATATTATTCTGTCCGAGATGGGTACAAAATTCTTAACAAATTTTACATACTTCTCCATGACAAATATAGCAACTCCGTTTCGACGGTTTCTGTCCTGTGGGTCACTTCCTGAGTAGTATAGGTTTCCCTTCTCATGTTGGTGTATGCCGCTGCCAGTCCATCTCAGTTCACTAATTCCAAGGATATCTACTTTTAATCTTTCCATTTCCTGTATCGTATTATCCAATTTACCGCTGTATAAACTTCTAACATTCCATGTTCCTAATCTTATTTTTGAATTCACTATTTTGAGCCGGGAGATTCTTCGCACCCCTGGCCCATTTAAGGGCCGCCCGGGACTCAGGGCCATTGTTTGGTTTCTCTCCATAGTGATATGCTGGGAAAAGATACTGGAGTGGTTTCCCATTGCCTTCTCCAGGGATTTTTCTGTAGGGGTTACCTTCCCTTAGCTGAGCTGATCCGGTTTTATGGCGCCGGAAACTCGCCATTCGCCCTCTCCTTATCAGCTATGACCACGATGTTAGGGTCAGTGGTCATATTGCCCGGGACTCGCGGGATCATAAAGACCACTCTAAGACGCTAAGGAGTAGGGCTTACTGGAAATGTTGCTGATGTTATTGCAAGATAGCGTATCACGGTATTTTATAGGCCCACATCCCCCAGCAGGAAAATGTTCCACCGTGGCCTTTCCAGCCATTGAGCCCCACATGAACATCCCGATATTATATGTTCTATTGTTTCAGGAAAAGCCAAACATTTTCTACATAAATCATCAATTTGATTTATATCTTTTATTATATGCTTCCTATAATTTTTAGTATTAATGACTCTATCTTGAATGGCAAGCATTAATCCTTCTATTTCTGCGCTCAACTCTCCAATGTTCAACCATTTGTTTGACGAAAGTTTGTCAACATACGTTTGGTTGAGGTAATTGAAGTGTTTTGCAATAATTTTATTTGACCAGGAATCTAATAATTCCTGGTTAGTATTTATAAGAATGTTGGCATTCTCGTCATATAAATTTAATGATGTAATGTTTATATCTGCCTTGCAAATTATTTTGTGCAATTATTATTATTTTTTTAAATTATTGTATTATATTATCTGAATGCTCAATTTATTTGCAGTCGCAGTTTGTGGTTTGTAATGTAGTACATGGACTCAAATGTAAAAGCGGGACGGTTTTTGGTTGCCCAGTTTTGGTTTTACTGAATGTTTAAACTTTGGTTTTCGATGTGTTACTGGTAAGAAGATTTTTGTCGAGCCATTTTATCTCCTTCAAACCAAATTCTGCGCTTTAAAGACCTTTTCACAAGATTGCTCTTTAAAAAGAAATCCAGTATCATCTGCGTAGCTGATCACATAATAGCAGTGTTAGAATTTGTAATATGAGTGAGACCATTAATATACATAAGAAAAAGAATAGAGCCTAAGACACTACCCTGAGGTACTCCGTACTTTATTTCTGCTGTGTCACTCAGGCATTTGTATAGTTCAACTATTTGTTTCCAATTTTTTGTATAAATGATAAACCATTTGAGCTGTTTTCCATTAATGCTAATATTTTTAAGTGTTTCGTATAGCAGATCATGAGATATGGTGTCGAAGGCCTTAGCCAGGTCTAGAAAAATTCCAATTACTTTAGATCCCTTATTTACGTGTTTTACAATGAAGTTGGTTAGTTAAGAAATTGCCTGTTCTGTGCCCATTTTTGCCCGAAAACCGAATTGATGACAAGAGAGTAAGTTGTGTTTGTCGAGGTAGAATATCAGTCTTTTTTTCATTGTTTTTTCTAGGAGTTTTGATAGAGAGTTAACTAGTGATATGGGTCTGTAGTTAGAGATTAAAGTTTTATCTCCAGATTTATGGATCGGGATAATACTGGCAATTTTAAGTTTGTCAGGTAAAATACATTGGCAGAAACTTTGATTAAATATATATATAGTGTAAGGATTTATACTATATATATATAGTGTAAATCCCTGGAACTGCCGCCCAAATGCGCTAACTGTCACTCAGCTAACAAGAAGAAAGAAATAAACTCCTTCAACAGTAAAATGAATGAAATAGACCACCGAACAAACAGCGAAACATGTAAGTTCCGTTCTTACATGCTTAAATTAGCCAAAGAAAGAATAAACTACGACATTGAATAAAAAAATTATACTTAGGTATATAATTTTGCAAAATACATTAATTAAATGGATGATTTCTTAAATAGCGAATTAGAATTAAATACCTATTAAAATTCAAGAATACGAATGTATTTGTACTGAATCATTTAACAAAATTATTTCTAAAAACATCAATGATATAATTATTATGAACATAAACATCCGTAGCATTCAGAAAAATTTAGATGAACTAATTCTAAAAATAAATAATTTAATTAAAAAGCCGGACTTCAAGTGTTAACTGAAACATTTACGAACGCTGAGTCACCGTCTTATCACTTACCTGAGAATAATTATATTTCTACCAAAGTAGATATCAACAAAAATTCGGGAATAATAATATTTGCAAATAATAAATTTAGTATTGTTAACATTATAGAACACCCAATACATTTAGTAAACTGCATCGAAGTACATTTCAAACTCGGCAAATCAATATATCATTTAATAGCCATCTAATGGCTCGAGTATTATTACGTTTATAAATGACCTCAAATACATATTATTAAAATTAAAAAATAAACTCTGCTTCGTGGTGGGTGATTTTAATGTGAACATTAATGAAAAAATAGAAAATAATAACAAAACTGGATACAACAATTGTATGACTGAACAAAATTTCATAACTTGCATAAATAAAAATACTAGAGAAATAAAAGAACATACTCCATCTTGTTTAGATCACATTTGGACAAACGTAAACATTAAAGATCTTCACAAACTAAAATCAATTGTTTGGAAAACTAACATAACTGATCATCATTCATGCTTACTTCTGTATAATAATAATATTAAACATATAAAAACATAATTTAATACCCAAAAAATCAACAATAGACATGACTATTCTCTCTGAAAAACTAAAAATGGAAGATTGGAAAAATGTTTTAATGAGTGATGATACCGAAATATTACATTAAAAATTCGACAACTGAAATAATAATACACATAAAATCAAAATTAAGATGTTTAAAACCTTGGATTACCAAAGGACTTATAATATCTATCAGAAACAAAGAAAAACTTTATAAAACAACTTTAAAAAATCCCCATGATAAAAAACCATATATTTTTTATAAAAAATATAAAAATAAATTAACATCTTATATTAAAAAAAGTAAGGAAGAGTTTTTTAAAAATAAAATATTATCTTCAGAAAATAACCATAAACAAATGTGGAAAACTGTGAATTTGGCCATAGACAATACAATAAAAAACACAAAATATTAAGCACATCGAACATGTTAAAAAAATTATAGATGCCAATTTACAGCCTAAACAATGTGCAAACATATTTAATTCCTTCTTTGCAAATGTTGGAAAAAATCTTGCGAAAAATATTCATAAACCTTCTAACCCGGAAAAACATAAAAATAAAAATCTACAGAAACGTAATATACTTTCAAAATTTGAAATAACAACAGAATGTGAAATCTTAAAAATAATAGAAAATATGAAAGGAGGTTCGTCTCCCGGTTTTGATTCTATTACGGCACACATGTTAAAATCTATGAAATCTTACGTAATAAAACCCATCACTCATTTAATAAACTTGAGTTTAACGAAAGGAATATTTCCAATGAACTACAAAAACACAATAATCTCACCTATTTACAAATCTGGTGATCCACACCAAGTAACGAATTATCGCCCAATTTGTCTAATTTCTAACATAGGAAAGATCTTTGAAAAAATAGTAAAAGAACAATTGGTAAATTTCCTAGATAGTAATAAAATACTACACAAAAACCAGTTTGGTTTTATTAAATCACTCAGCACACAAGATGCAATTGCTAACGTAACTTCATACATTTACGAATCATTAGATAAAGGTAAAAAATGTGCGGGCATATTTATTGACCTCAGAAAGGCATTCGATAGCATATCCCATGAGATGCTATTAAAAAAATTAAATGATATTGGCATAAAAAGCAACGCGATTAAATGGATCACCAACTACTTAAAAAACCGCCCTCAAGTGGTAAAAATCAATCATGTTAATAGTGATCAAGAGATTTCAAGCTTTGGAATCCCGCAAGGTACAGTGCTTGGACCAATTTTTTTTACCATATATGTAAATGATATTTTTTTTCAACATTTAAATGGTCAAATTACATCATACGCCGACGATACAGTATTAATAATAAGTGAAAAGACTTGGGAAAATGTAGAATTAAAGGCCACAGAAGACATCAACACGCTTAAGAACTTTTTCGACATTAATTTACTATCACTAAATAGTGAAAAGACATTTGTAATTCCATTTGCAATCCATCCAAACGATGTTCCCAAAAATTTTAACATTGTCATACACGATAATACTAAAATTCATAGCCAAAATTATTGCAAATCAAACTATACAATATTAAAAACAACAAATAAAATTAAATATCTCGGAGTAATTATCGACAAAAATCTGAAATGGAAGGAACAAATATGTCAGGTAGTAAACAAAATCAGAAAATTAATATATATATTTTTAAGAATTAGAAATTTTCTGTCGATAAAAAATCTATATTTATTCTACTATGTCTTAGTTCAATCCACTCTACAATACGCTATTATTAGTTGGGGATCCGCGTATAAATGTAACCTTCTTCCAATAGAAATTGTACAAAGAACAATTATTAAAATTATATTAAAAAAATCCTTAGACTACCCAACAGAACGCCTGTTTGAAGAATTTCAAGTACCCACATTTAAAGATTTATATATTAAAAATTCATTAATTCAAATTATAAAAGAAAAAGATAAATATCCATTTTTAAATGAAAACAGAACTCGACTTAAACATGTTTTTCTATGCCCAAAACTAAAACCGTCTTTTGCACAGCATCATTATATTTACCAGGGAAGAACTTTTTTCAATCGTCTACCAGAAGAAATCAGAAGCATTAATGATAAAACCCGAATACTGCTCTTTGTCAAGAGACATTTTAAAAATATTCTTAAGAAAAAAACTACTGTCAATTAATCTTACAAATATCCTTAGTTTTCCATTACATTCTTTCTTTTTTTAAAAAAATTCACACCATTATCAAATAAATACTGCAGCTCACATATATTTATGTACAATTAATTATTTAAGTACTAACTTATAACTAATAACTAATAGCATTTATGTACACTCCCCTTACATACACAAGCAAATGCTTTAAATGGAAGGGTAGTAAAAAAAAAACCTATTTCAAAAATATATTTTGTTGTAAAATTGTAATTATAGTAAATGTTTCAATAAATAATTAAAAAAATATATATGTAGCAGAGGTATACCGACATATTCTCGAAGATTTATCAGGATTTGGTTAGATATGTTGTCCGGGCCAGGTGCGCAATGAGTTTTGAGTGAAAGAATGAGTTCATTAATTTCTGTTTTATTTATTTTATACATGTTAAAGGAATTATTTGGTCCCAAGGAAGAGCTTTCTTTGACTAGAAGCTCTTCTGTCGTGTGGTTCTTTATAAGTATTTTTTTGCTCAATCAAAGCCAACGATGGTAAAATGATCATTAATGTGATTTGCATTTTTTTGGGTTCGTTTTTTGTAAAACAGATTTCCCCATCAACTAACAATTTATAAATAGACGTACTGTTCTTAGGTTTTGAATAAGTGGCATGTTTGATAACTCTCCATATTTTTTTTGTATCTCCTCCGTAATATCTATTTCTTTCCTTTAGAACTCATGTTTCGCCTGCTTTACTAGTCTATAACATAGGTTTCTGTATAATTAGTAATTTTGTTTTAGTTCACTGTGTTATGAAAATAATTTAATGTTGAAATTAATGTTCTAAATTACCCCAGAGTTATTAATATTTGTTCATATTAATTCACTCCAATTATTTAACTGGCCACTAATAATTTCACTGTTTCTCCGAGTAGTTGTACTTTTGGACAATAGGGGGATCATGATCGATTCCCTTCACTTTTTGGATTGGCATCTCTTGGGCAGGATGTGAATCCGACAGTCAACGACAATGTGGATTTTAATTTAAAATGTTAACTATTTAATCGGCGGGTTTTTAATTATTAATTCAATATGTGAACGTTAAGTTTATTTATTCTCAGCTGGTACGATGTGATCGCGACTGTAGAACCTTATTTTCCGGGTAATTTAGTGTAAAATCCCGATGTGTTGATGGCGGCTTGACCGACCAAGTTTTATTGTAATCATCGATTATATTTACCATCCGCCATTCGACGAGATGAAATACTATTATTTCAATGGCACACAAACCGTCCGTTTAGTCCCCGCCGATTCTTTCCACAACCTGAAGGGACTTATACTGCTACCAACCACATGATGGAGGACGCCAAGGGTATGGCGTTCCCATACTCCACAACTACCCCAGATGGATGGAGAAGAGCGAGAAACCTGGCGATGATGCAAAAGTAAGGGAGGAACGGTCCCCTGGCTTTGCATCCGGATTCGACGCAAACGTTATATGTTTTTAGCTAGGATGTAGATCTAGTATGGTCCACAGGTATGCTAATCTTTCAATATAATAATCTTGTTATACATATATTTCATATTTCCAAGCTTCACAACATTGAATAAAATAACAGTGCCCACGCTCTGATGGGAGTTTTTCATGCCTACCGACACAGTCAGCATATCTCGTACCTACGAGATTTGGCGTCCAAGATCCCATGGGATTAAAGCTGATAACTGTGAACGTTTATGTTTCACCCTGTATTTATAACATTTAATACACCCACTCAATAAGAGGCGTATATGACATGATAATATCACATAGTAGGTACAAAACACAACACAGCACTTCCAGTGTCATTACCCCATTTTACATAAATACCCTGCTAATAGATAACCCTATCAACCCTTATCAATCTGTACCACAACAAAGTACCCAACTACTACCCAACATTAAATCTGAACCATAAAATGGCGCACCAACTGATAATAACGAATATATTTTTTTCATTGTTGTGAATCTTGGAAATTTTAAATTCATTGTATAAACAATATAAACATGCCCTACATGTATTTTTAAACTTGCCTACGTTTTGTTTTGTTTTGTTTTAAAATATTACGGTCAGAAATTTATGTTATAGCCTGTAATGATTTTTCAATGTTTTCAATCATAAATGCACTGTTCATATTAATACCTACATGTCAAACATAACCTCAATTGATTTGTGATTGTCATGTTATTAAAATATGCTTAGAAAATGGAAATTGGTCATAGACAATATGCATTATAGAAATCTATAAATTTTTTTTCTAATCCAATGAATAGTGGTTATTTTCAAAATAATTTAAATTATCTATGGCAATTTATTGCTTTCCAATTTACCTATGGCTTTTTGAAATGTTAAAACATTGTTATGTTTTTATGCTTACAAATACTTAACGCTGAGGAAAACTGTTTTATTTTTCTAAAAACAAATACATTGAGTTTAAATAAGAATATAAAGTTAATATCAATAATTATGCAAATATTTATACTGATTTATTGTTAACTAAGTGACATTTTGTTCATAATTACGGAGGTACGTACATTCTTCAAATCATTGCAGTATTATTTATAACATTCCAGTTAAAAGTATTACAAACATTTTAAAATACATTTGAACATTATTATTCAAGCTTTATTAAATTACTAGCTGATCCGGCGAACTTCGTACCGCCTCAGAATCAAAAACTGTTGTCAACTTATTAGCTGAATTGATCTAAATTGTTTCTCCCTGCGTATACCATACCTTGATCTAAATTGTTTCTCCCTGCGTATCCTTTCCCCTCTCGCGTTCCCTCTCCCTCTCCCCACTCCACTTCTCCCCTTCCCCCGTCCCGCTAACCCCCCTTCCTGAACTCCTTTCCCCTCTCCCCCCTCCCCCGGTTCACAGTTCAATATTATACCCCTTACAATACTGCTGCAGTTCTTTCAAAATAGGAGAATTCGTTCCATACAAATGTATGGGGAAAATAATTTTCTTCGGAGTGGAACACCCTTTACTTTTAGGGGTATGAAAAATAGATGTTGGTCGATTCTCATACCTACCAGATAAGCACACAAAATTTCATCAAAATTGGTCCAGCCGTTTCGGAGGAGTATGGTAACAAACACCGTGACACGAGAATTTTATATATTAGATTTATGCCGGTATTCGTACAAACTGTGTACATTGTCAAATAACATGATGTAAACAAAGCATTCAAACATTTTGTATTTTTATGCAATTTCAAAAGATAACCTTTATTAGGAAACCATTTATACGGGATATTATTATTCCAAATGTTTAATTAGTTACGAGACGAAATTAATGGTATTTACAGCTGACATCTGTCACAAATATATTATTGATTATTTATTTACAAATAATGTCAAACTGACATCTTAAATACTGTCGAATTTATATTCTTTGTTATGTGTACGCTAATGTCAAACTTGACATTTCAAATTATGACGTTTCTAATGCTATGAATTATTAGTAGGTCATATTAAAAATTGTTTACATAAATATTCATTTAAATGAGCAACATACATATTCATTTCAATGGAATTAAAAATATTCATTTTTATGGGGTACATACATATTCAAATAAAATTTAATATTTTAATTTTTAAATGAAAACAGGGTTATCAAGTAAAATATTTTATGTTTTAATTTTAAATACAGGATTGGCACAAACCAATATTTTCTTACAGCAGGGTTGCCAAAATTATTATTTTTTAATTTAAAACAAAAAGTTATCAACAATATTTGTTCAAATCAACAACAACGTTCAACAGCGTACAACAACAATAACATCAACAATAACAACAACAACAAAAATAACAACGTTTATTTTTATTTTTAAATCAAGGGCATCATTTTTAATAACAATTCTGAGAATTGTTTTGAATTTAAGTACAATCAAGTAATTGTCAACGGTGACACAAGGAATAATGTGATATTTATTATCATTCTTTTTTATAAATAAAGGACAATATTCATGAAATGTGATAGGACTTGGAGAAATTATCGGACAATGACGAAATATCATTATTATCATTGGAAGAGGGTTGACGGAGGTATATTCGGTCTGATCAACTGGATCCTTGTGATCAACTTACCATTTCTAATGGTCCAAATTAGTTCCAAAGGTAAGGGTGGGCTTGTACCCCAACCGCAACGTATCGATCCGGCGTCGATTACGTTTACCTTATATGACAGACAGAGGGCGAGAGATGCTTGCTGTCTGCTCATCAGGCCATGAGTTGCTGACTCTGGTACGGAACAGGGTGTGCAACATCGTCAGTCGGAGGGCAGTGGATCCCTTGCCTGTAGACGGAGGATACCTATAGAAGGCGAAAGGATTGCCAGCCACTGGTCCATGTGCATACTCAAAGTACTACGTGGTGTGAAACTTGTTTGACTGGTTCGGGTTGTTCTTGGAGTTTTATGACCAACCCTGACACAACATTCTACAAGTATTCATAAACTCTATTTAAAATCGATGTTAGGATCACTTCAATCTCATCAAGGGTGGTGGACTTTTTATTGTAAAACACTTTTTTTACTGAAGAGTCGTTTTATTTACAAACACTTTTGAGCAACAATGAAATCAACACTTTTCAGAACTAAATTCGGCCCGGACCTCGCCTATGCAATACGTGGTCTATACTCTAGGTAGGGGTTAATGCAAGAGAACAAATTTCTTGAGTATAGCCCTTTTTATACTACTAAAAACTATAAAAATACCGTCTTTCAGACTGTTTATAAATACGGTAATAACAATACCCAAAATAACCACTGAGGTCACGTGCCCTAATTTTGTTGGCTGATAACACTAGCTTCTATAAGATTTCCACAGAGGTCTCTAATATGCTCACTCTTCTAATAAACTAAGAATAATTAACCCAATGGAATTAATTACAATATTTATCTCATAGATGTCACTAACTATTCTTAACAGACCCCCGGGAAAGGGATTAATTTTATGAAATTAAACCATTTCTAAATCTAACCCTAATGGTAAATTTAAACATAATATTCAGACAGATTAATAAATAAAATATATATGAACTGAAAAAATATAGAACTAATCTAAAAGCTAAATAATTCATTAAGTATAATGTAGAGCACTACTCAAGTATTCAACATTTAACTTAACATTTACATTGACATTTAACATTTTCTACTTTTTTTACTAAATAAATGCTAATACTGACATTATAATTACAGAATACTCCACATTATCAAAAAACAAACAATAAAATTGGGCGTTTATACAATCATAGCTACACTTACCTACATACATCTACATATTATAACATAGACTCTGTGCTTGTAGCTTGATTGTCACATGTATCCCATCCCTAGTCTTTCCCAATCCAATCCCATCCCTACGTTGCTATGAACCGTTACCATAACAAAATCAGTGTGTCGTCAATCGAACCTCGCGTAAGACTACAATTTTACGCTCCCGCATTTTATACCCGCATGTGAAAGTAAATACCGCGATACACGTGTATGAACAAAGGCTACTCATGAGAGAAGAGAAGGAGACACCACAAGATTCCTCAGTAAGTCCTTTCCTTCCTTATGTGCATTCATTCTATTTGTGCAGTGGTCTAACATACACTCAAAAACACACCCGCAAGGTCCTTCGACAAACGCATTCATTCGCATCACACACATAAACACTTCCCGCAAAATCATTCATGGCCCAAACGAGCCGGAGATATAAACCATTTTAAAATATATCTTAAAAACTTTAAAAGTGCATTAAGATCAACCGCAGTTTAATTATTACACGCATTATTTATGTTCTATAGCCATTTTGTCATTTGAATTATTTGTTATGTTTGCTAGTTGCCAAAACAATTGATTTCTTTGACAATCAACAAGTCAATTTGATTTGAATTTTCGAATTTATTTTAAAATACATAATAGTACTGTCTAGACTAGTAGTGTCTAGCGATTATATTAACCGCGGTAAGTGGGTACTCAGGTACGTAGTAGTTACTTCGATATACAACTTATAATATAATCCAATTCGATCGTCACATATTGATTACGCATAATTTAATACATTTTAATTCAGTGCTATTAACCCCTTACGGTTGTCAGGGTCAAATTTACCCAACTGTTAACCCCTAATAGTTGTCGGGGTCAACGTGGACCGCACTTAACATTGCGTGTAAATTAAATATTTAATTTAATCGTTTCAAATAAACATTATAAGCATATTCTTGGACTGTATTATTGTTACATTTAATAATTAATCAGAACAAGAAGATGTCTACAACCGCACCGTCTGGTTCATCGTCACGGGATGACAGACGTCTGAAAAGACTAAACGCGAAGCTAGCTTCTAGTTTTGCGACATTACAGTCAGTTTTTGACAAAATAAAGACATCGTCTGATAGTGCTACAAATCGTCAAGCATTTTTATCGGGCGCTGGGACCGTAGAAAGAATTCGTTCGGAATTCATTACGATTCTAGACGAAAAAGTCGACTGTGAATTGGAAATTAATCCAGAAGCAGTCGCCGAGTACACTCAACTGAACGCATTTGAGGAAATGTATGGCGTCATTAAATTTACCGAGTCAAGCATGTTGTCAAACCCCGTAGAAAACCGCATCGTACTATTAAATTACCGCCACTAGAAATTTTATGCTTTGACGGAAATCTGGAAAATTGGCCTCAATTTTATGAGACCTATGTCTCTGTTATTCATTCAAATAGTTCATTGGACAATTCTGAAAAGATGCAATATCTCATGTCCAAGTTGACGGGAAAGGCATTAACTATTTGTAAGACGATCACACCCATCGGTACAAATTACCAGGTGATCTGGAATGCCTTATGTAATAAATATAACGATCATCGCATTCTCGCAGAATTATACTTTGACCGGTTATTAAAAATGCCTGTGGTTAATTCGGTCACGCCCTCTTCCTTAGAACATTTTGCAGACACATATTCGACAAACATCGCCGCACTGAAACAGTTGGAAATTAAAGATCTCGCAGAATTTATATTACTACATCTGGGTCTTAAACGCCTTGATATAGAGACAGTAAAAGCTTTCGAATCTTCTATTCGAGACAATGAAAGTTTTCCATCAAGCTCAGAATTAATTGAATTTGTAAGAGTACAGCAAAGAATACTTACTCGTGCGCAAGTTACGCAAGCATCATCCACCCGTCTCAGTTCAAATAATAATAATATTTCTGCTAAACCACAAAAGTCAAACTCCGCAAAGACATTTATAAATGTCGAGAAAAGTGACAATCACTTCATTGACATTTGTTTTTGTTGTCAAAAGGGATCGCACCTTTTATATCAATGTTCTAAGTTTATTAGTCTAGAACCACGCGATCGATTTAATTTCATTAAGTCATCCAATACGCAAGTTTGTATGAACTGCCTTAGTACTAGGCACAACACAAGATCATGCAAATCAAAGAGCACATGTAAATCATGCGCTCTCAATCACCATACTTTATTGCATTTCAAGCAAACTGATATGCAAAAACCACAGTCAGACCCAATACCATTTTCCACGTTACAAACAGATAGCGATAATAATATTTCAGGGACTCCGAATCCCGTATCGCTGTGTGTGACAAACTCGTACTTTCGTGAAAATACAACGGTACTTTTGGGAACCGCCGTTTGTCTAACTCGAGATCTTAAGGGTCAGGTACAGACAATACGTGCGCTAATCGATAGCGGCTCCCAAAGGGACATCGTTACGCGTAAATGCTGTTCACGTTTGAATCTTACGGTACAATCATCTCCCAGCACTTATGTCACGGGAATAGGTGACGTAAGAAATCTAACAAAAGGAATGAATTGTCTCAAACTGTTCTCCCAATATAAGGATGCTCACTCGTATACGATTCAACCGTATGTGGTAGAAAGTATCACTAGCAAACTGCCTACCGTTAATATAAACCGCGCTTCATTATCGTATCTCGACAATTTACCCTTAGCAGATAAAACTTTCTGTATGCCTGGTGAGATTGATATTATTTTGGGATGTGACATGTTTGCTCGCATTTTAAAGGCTAACAAAATATCAGGTCCTCCTGGTCAGCCGTTTGCAATTGAAACTACTTTAGGGTATTTAATTTTAGGTACTGCTCCGACGATGATTGAAACCCCAAGTAACTACGACACGCAATCAATTTGTACGTTCGCAGAAAACAAGGATTTTTCTCCTCCACGCTTCTTTGAATTGGAAGATATTCCGGACGAGAAGTTTTTAACGCCTGATGAACAAGAATGTGAGAAACGATTCAAGCTCACAACTTCTCGTAACACGTTATATTGTCGCGTTACCATTTCGAAAAGGTCCATCAGTCCTTGGCGCGTCGTTGCCGGCAGCCGAGCAGAAGTACCGACCTCTCGAACGCCGCTTAAAATTCCAACCCACCATAAAAATTGAATATGACAAAATATTGTGCGAATACCTTCAGAAAAGTTACATTTCCCCAGATGACATTTCTGATTTACCGCATTACGTAATCCCGCATCATATCGTAGTTCGCGAAGATAAACTGACAACCAAAATCCGGATAGTGCTGGACGCAAGTATGAAATCCGATTCTGGTTATTGGCTTAATGATATCTTATACACCGGTAATAATTTACAAGGTGATCTGTTTCGCATTATCCTCAATTTTCAACTATTCGCCGCGAAAGGATTCGATCTTGTAAAATTCTCCGGTAATTCTCCAAACTTTTTGTCCACGATTCCTTCAGATCGCCGTGTCAAGGAACATGTGGAATTTAATCTCAATGAAAACCTAAAAATACTAGGTCTCCATTGGATTCCCGCTTCTGATAATTTTATATTTGTTGTAAATTCTGATGAAAGAGCTTGCATCAAACGAAACATCCTATCGACGATTGTTCGTCTTTGGGATTTGATGAGTTTCGTCGCACTGGTTGTTTTATTAGCTAAACTTATAATTAAATCTCTATGGAAATACAACCTGGATTGGTACGATCCTCCTCCTGACACCATTGTCACGCTTGGGCGTCAGCTTAAAAAGGAATTGCCATTATTGCAATCTATTAAAATTCCTCGGTTTTTAGGTATCGAATACCAATGTGTATTAACACTTATCGGGTTTTCTGATGCAAACGAACGCGCATTATACTTACATGTTTACTGTCCAAATAGTAACAAAATCACAATTAGCTTATTATGCGCCAAATCTAAGGTCGCTCCTGCGAAGACGATTTCACTTGCGCGTCTAGAATTATGTGGAGCGATGGTACTTGCCCAATTAATGCGTAAGGTCAGTAATACCTACGCATCAAATTCGATAGTTCATACAACTTTAGCCTTTTGTGACAGCACAGTTGCGCTAGCATGGATAAATTCACTGCCCGCTAAATGGCAGCCATTCATTGCTAACCTCGTATCACAAACTATACGTGCTTTAAAATTAATCCCAACCGCAATTCCCAATAATGGGAGATTTACCCGCATACCGCATACTCTTTAACCTCATACCGCATACCCCTTACCTCAAACCGCATACAGCATACCGCAAACCGCATACCGCATACCGCATACCGCATACCGCATACCGCATACCGCATTCCGCGTATCGCATACTGCATACCGTATACCGCATTCCGCAAATCATGTACCGCAGGACAGTGGTAAAACTTTACCCTTTACCTTCGCAATAACATAGTCCGTTGACTTGGCCATCAGATATTGCATCTATGGCCCTTCTTTTAGCTTTAAGTCTCACCAATTTTTAAATTTTGTTTATAAAGTGATACTTAATGCACTCTTATGGTTTATGGAAGTGGATTCTTTCATCCCCTTCCAGGCGGGGGGCATAATTGGGCGTTTACACAATCATAGCTACACTTACCTACATACATCTACATATTATAACATAGACTCTGTGCTTGTAGCTTGATTGTCACATGTATCCCATCCCTAGTCCTTCCCAATCCAATCCCATCCCTACGTTGCTATGAACCGTTACCATAACAAAATCAGTGTGTCGTCAATCGAACCTCGCGTAAGACTACAATTTTAAGCTCCCGCATTTTATACCCGCATGTGAAAGTAAATACCGCGATACACGTGTATGAACAAAGGCTACTCATGAGAGAAGAGAAGGAGACACCACAAGATTCCTCAGTAAGTCCTTTCCTTCCTTATGTGCATTCATTCTATTTGTGCAGTGGTCTAACATACACTCAAAAACACACCCGCAAGGTCCTTCGACAAACGCATTCATTCGCATCACACACATAAACACTTCCCGCAAAATCATTCAAAATTCATAGATAAAAATATCGTAGAATTGATAACCTGCACCTAAAATAAACTTATTAATAAAATTGAACCTTTATAAATTATTCAACTAAAATAACATGCAAATAATAATTTCATAATAACGACTCTTAAGATGAATATATACGTGAAATCCTATTTAGATACTATTTTGATTAATCTTTACGACGAATCGGCTTACAGTATGAACATCAAAAAATATGCTACGGATAAATTGAAGCTTTAACTACTTTATCTATGTATTGGAATTACAATAAAATTATTATTTACTTAACAAAAAATATAAGCGTAAACCACTAAAAAAATGTTTTCTCATGACTTAACTGTGAAGTAATGTAAGTAACAATTTTTAAAAAATACCCCTCTATGGCTAAGACTATTGTTGACTTTATCTATGTTCTAACTTTTTTTCTTTCTTATAAAATTATGCACAAAATAAATAAAAACCATTTTTTCGCTTACTAGCCTCGTGCAAAAAGACGCTCGATTTTAAAATTTTGCAGGCATGAGATTCGACATATTTCTAGCGTTTATATTCCTCTTAACAACACAAACACTCAAGTCTTGAAGTCCGAGATTAGTCATCTGCTTGATCCATCATGAGA
The DNA here is from genome assembly GCA_917880885.1 of Limnephilus marmoratus. Taxonomy (NCBI): domain Eukaryota; kingdom Metazoa; phylum Arthropoda; class Insecta; order Trichoptera; family Limnephilidae; genus Limnephilus; species Limnephilus marmoratus. Next base: position 48,122,467 of record OU862907.1, on the reverse strand, counting down.
CGCTGCACCGAGGGCTTCCCATTTTCCTTTTCATGGGGGGGTGGGGGGCAGAATCATCTAGCTGGTCAAAGGTAGAGACCAAGGAGAGCATCACAAATACCAAGATTGACGTGTCGAGTCATTATATTTCTTCCTTTTTGTAGTGACCTTTTTCGTCTTCTTCTGGGAATTTCTTTCTTCTTTGGAGTTTTTTTTTTACTTTTATTTCGGAGATCTTCCTTCATCTTCTGGGGGTGAGGTCATCTGACCGGTTCCAGATCGCCATCCAGGAGCAGCAAACATATTTTATTGTAAGCCGCACGAATGTCCCTTGAAGTTTTAGAGTGGTTACTCTCACCGTTCCATCAGCTCCAGGAAGAGAGGATAGAACGCGGGCCATCTTCTATACAGTAGGTAGTAGATTACTCCTTCAGGGGTAGTAAACAGAATTTGGCTATGAGAAGCCCGAAAGTTCCTTGTGAAGTCCTGAGGGTGACCACCCTCACAATGCCATCAGACCCAAGATGAAAGGATAGAACGTGAGCCATCCGCCACAATGCAGGCGGTAGATGGTCCTCTTTTAAGATTGCAAAGTCATCCTTCTGTAAAGATCTCTGATTGGTTTGCCATTTATTTCATCTCTGAAGTTCACCGGGGTAATCCTTTTTTCACCTGGACCAAAAAACATTGTATTAGCTCTGAATTTATATTGGTTCAGTCAATTCATCAGAGTCTCCCATTCATCTTCTTGAAGTATACCAGGTAAGTGTCCAAGGAGAGGGTAAGGAAATGAGAGGTTTGATTAATAGGATCATTGGATACAAGTATTAAGTGTTTAAAAAACAAACTTGATCTTTCCTAACGCATCCCACACAATTATACTTTTATATAATAAAAATAAAATTACACTTTTATATAATAAACAATATAACTCATAACAATTTCCTAAATTTTTGAACCTTTTCAACATGTTCCTTCAAACTGTTAAAGGACTCCTCGAGTCAGTTTATTTTTTAATTCAATTGTCAGAAATTTTTATCTGAGAGCTTACACCTTTATGTGTAGCGAACCATTTATAATTTTATACTTTTTTTGGTAAACACTAGATACAGTGCGCCATTTGTAAACAAAAATAAAAATACAATTAAAAAAACTGATTTCACCGAGTGTTGTCTTCAATTATTAATACCTATTTCATCATGATAGGTCTTATTATCCGCTGGCAAGTAACAGCAATCCAAATCGTGAATATATTTTAATAACAATTGTCTTTTTAACATTTTCAAAAATAGCCTATAATTTTAGGTTCAGCTAGTAGAACCATTTTATATAAATTAAGTTGAATTTAATTTTTAAATAAGTTAAGCTAAATTGAAAACTGAGATTAAAAGTTGAAAATTTAAATAAGTTTTTCATGAAATATAAATAAATTGTCAATGAATTAAATTTCAACTCGATTTCTACTAGTAGAACATTGGTTTATATTTAAAATTACGTTGATGCGCAATTATTTTCCTCACGTTATGCCTTGCTGGCCGATTTGGTGTATTCACAAAGTGTTCCGGTTCATTTATACCTAACGAATTATTATTCGGTATTTTTAAACATTTGTTTTTGCGGACAGCAATATTATTTTTTGTAAGTGTCAATACACTTTTCAAAGTTGAATCTCGGTCAACATTATTCAAATTCCTAAGGACTTTATTTTTAAATTTAAATTTCCTACAGTTGTTTAAAACTTGCGATAATTTATTCGTTATTTTTGATTTAAATTTACATTTGACCCCCGGTGGGTCTGAAGCCGAATTTTTTGGAGGGGTACAACTGCTGGCCCTTTTTTTAACCAACCCAGTCTAAGGAACCAGTAGCGTAGCGAGGGGGGGGGGCGGGGGGGGCGGGGGGGGCGGACCGCCCCGGGTGCCACCCGAGGAGGGGGTGACACTCGAACGTGTAGAAAAAACTTACGAAAGTGCAAAATTGCCGTAAAAAATATTTTACACGTTAACACTGATTGCTATTTTGCTCTATGGCTTGGTTGGTCGGGGATTCCCGAAAAATGTTTTTTTGTTCCTAGCTCAGTCGGGGATTTCCCTGAAATATTTCTTGTCATTCTAATTTCGTTCGTATATTGTGATTAACGTAGACTCGTGAATTGTTATCTATGGACTGACGTGGATTAGTGAAGAAGTTATTATTGTGTTAGCGTGTTTAATAGTGCTGAAAGACCAGTTTTAAAAACAAGGCAGGTAGGTGTGAATTTTTAGATACCGTTTTGTAGCGCATGAATAGTTACAGTCGGGACAAGAAAAAGATTTTTCATCAATGTGAGTTAGCAAGTTCCGTTTTAGTTATTTTTTTCGAGATTAAGAATAGTTGCAGTCAGGACATGAAATAGGTTTGTTTCCACTGTCGGTAAACGTGTTATTTTTAGATTTCTCTTCATAGTACATGAATAGTTGCAGTTGAAACATGAAAAAGCTTTTTCTCCGCACTGAGTCAGCAACTGACTTCATATGTATCCTTTTTGAGAACACGAATAGTAACAATCAGGGCATGAAAAGGTTTTCTCTTCTGTGAAACGTTCTGCGGATTTTAAAATCTTTCCTTTGAATACTTGTATTACTGCAGTCGGGACATGAAAAAGGTTTTTGATACCGTTATATATACATAAGATACCGTTTTGTAGCGCATGAATAGTTACAGTCGGGACAAGAAAAAGGTTTTTCATCACTGTGAGTTAGGTTAGGTTAGGTGGATGAATAGTTGCAGTTGGAACATGAAAAAGGTTTTTCTCTGCACTGAGTCAGCAACTGACTTCTTATGTATCCCTTTTGAGAACACGAATAGTTGCAATCAGCACATGAAAAAGGTTTTTCTCTTCTATGAATCGTATGCGGATTTTTATATCTTCCCTTTTAAAACTTGTATTACTGCAGTCGGGACATGAAAAAGGTTTTTGTCCAGTATGTCGGGACAAGGAAAAGGTTTTTTATCACTGTGAGTTAGTAAGTGCCGCTTTAGTTACTTTTTCGAGAATAAGAATAGTTGCAGTCAGGACATGAAATAGGTTTTTTTCCACTGTCGGTAAACGTGTGATTATTAGATTTCTCTTCAGAGTACATGAATAGTTGCAGTTGGAACATGAAAAAGGTTTTTCTCCACACTGAGTCAGCAACTGACTTCTTATGTATCCCTTTTGTGAACACGAATAGTTATAATCTGGACATGAAAAAGGTTTGTCTCTTCTGTGAATCACACTGTGGACTTTTAAATATTCGTTTTGTGGACTTGTTTAACTGCATTCAGATCATGAAAAAGGTTTTACTCCACTCTGAGTAACCTTATGAATCATAGTGGAGTAAAGTGTTGCTCCATATGGAAACCTTTGTAAAATTACTATAATCAGGGCCTCCTCAGTGTAGCTAATGTAAAACGAAATATGTGTTGTTAAACCATGTAGGTGTATTAAAGGTAAGACACTTTTAAATTGTGGAGATCCGGAAGGAATGAAAGGCCGATGAAAATAATAATATTTTCCCAATTTGTTTATGAATTACAATTTAAAACAATAAAATAAAGAATATACGCATGGACCTATTGCGAGTTTGAAATCTCTTGTTTTATTTTTACCGCAAATGCGATTAAAACAAGAAAAAGGTATTTAAGCGACTTTCCGGTACTTTGCGCAATTTAATTGATACTTTTAGGTAAAAATAGTCACTTGGTGTTACGTAACGTTTAGGGGGAGAGAGGTGCAGAAAAATGTTACGGCGCGTTGCATGGGGGGAGAGAGGGTCAAAAATTTTCAAAAATTGCGTTACGTTATACTTGAACGCCCCCTTTACTATTTCACGATTGAAATTTTATCGTTACACTCTGAACACAAAACTGGTTTTAACCTAAGTATTGGTTATTATGTTTTCATGCCAGCAAATGATTTTTTTCAGATTTTTGTAGCATATAAGAATTGAAGACTCCACACGGAACCCTGTTATTTGTAGCTATATGGCTCGGTGGGTCAGCATTCCCCATAAATTCTGTTATTTTATTTTCGTTCCTAGCTCTCACTATGGATTTATTGGGGATTCCCGTGAAATATTCCTCGCTTTTCCCCTGTGTCAATCTCATTTATTTCGTACATTGTGATTGACGGGAACTCGCGAAGGAAATTATCACCTATTGATTGTTGAAAAAGCTGTTATTCTGTTAGTGTTTTTAATTTTGAGGATAACAATTATTTTTTTACATATTTGACTAGCTAGAAATGTTTTTTTTTATTTTAGGAAGTCAAAATTTGTGTTTTGAATTTCTCAAAAAAAAATTTAATGGGGGGGGGGGTGACACCGCGATTTCCGCCTCGGGTGCCACCCATGCTAGCTACGCCACTGACTCAACCATTTGGACTGCGTCATGTTGAATTTCCACAACTGCATGGAGCATCACATATTATATCAACCTACTTACAGTTGTCTTGAATAGGCAAAAGTCATTAACTCAAGCATTTGGACTTCGTGTGGTTTCCTTACTATTACCAGGAGATCAGTCTCATCCATTGCTGAGATCTACTATAATGGTTTCTCTTCGATTGGCTACATGGTCTTGGCTCTTTCGCTCAACATATACTCATCGCTTAGGGTTTCTTTGGCTACTTCTGTACTTCTCAATCTTGGCTTGCAACATCATCATATTTCTTTAAGATGCTTCAAGATATTCAGATGGCAGGTGGCTCATGGAAATTTCCAGAGAAATTTCTTTTTGGCTGAGGGGGTAATGTAGCAGTGGCAACGTTTCCGTCACATCACTAGTCCAAGTTGCACTTCACTAGTACACAACCACGTGACCTTGCCGGCAGACGCGGGGCTTGAGAGCACAATTAACGAAAGAAGATTCAGGATTCAGTTACTTTCTGGAAGCGAGCAGGTGCGGACTTATCAACACTTGACGAGCGGCTTTGGGAAGCCGGTCACGGAACTCACACAAGAAACAATGGGAGCATTCAACGATCCTTCGTAATGTAGTTTAATTTTAATCTTATTATTACAATGGTTTATCTATCAATTTAGCCTTTGTAGTTTTCCTAATTTGTCTATAAAATTAGGATGGCGCCCGTAAGATCCTTTAACTGCTTTTATTCACTATAAAATAGAAATACGTGACATCAACTTATTTTTACAAATACCTTCTCTCTTCGGGATAAGGCACGACCCTGTAGATTTAACTCTCAATAATTTAACAATATATTACAATATTAAATAACAACTATGATTGTGATTGTAAATTAATAAATCTTGTTTTTCAAGTTGAGAGTTTTATTATGTCTCATGCTCTGGATATTATTACCTTTATTATTTACACATGTAACTTGTAATCTAGCACCCCCCCCCTCTTTTATATACGCCACAACCTAATAACTATGGACGAATTTTGGACCTCGTTTTCTGTAACACTCCAGCTAAGGTGTCGCTTGCCGATCCAGTGGCGGACTAAGCCCGTCAGAGGCCCGGGGCGGCAAAGCTGAATGAGGCCCCCCCCCCCCATCCTAGTTGAAAAAGTTGATGTAATTTTACAAGATTTTTATTCAGTTCACACGGGTCTCTGGTCCTGAGGGGCCTCCAACCGTCTCCGTGTTTCTTTGATCAAATCTTAAACAAGGGCACCAGAGCACTTAAAAAAAAATTGTAATTTTTTTTTTAAATTTCTTTTTCTAAAAGGTGCATTTGTTAATAATGCTATCACTTAACGTTTTAAGGAATTCGTAAAATTGACGCAGACACATAATTTTATAAGAAACCGTTATTTGTTTGTACGTTGAATTATCCTTCAGCAAAACTTTGAACGCGTTTTTCATGAAGCTACGTTTTTCAACCTGGTTGACAACATATTAGAAAAACTATACATCCGATTTGCATGCACCAAGTCTTAGGGTAAAGGGGCCCTGAGACGTGCATTGATTAGGGGCCCAAAGCTGGCCCTGGTAGGGCCCTATTATCCATAAGGCAGTGTAGGCCGCTGCTTTCGAAAATCCAGTCACTATAGCCAGGGCCGTATAATCCATAAGAAGTGTGGAAACTTAGGAAAGTTGGGGCCCCGCATTGGGTGGGGTAAAGGGGCCCTGGGACGTACATTGGCCAGGGGCCTCGCAGGGGTAGGGGCCCCTAGGGTAAAGGGGCCCCGACGTGTTTAAGCCAGCCCTGGCAGGGCCATATTGTCCACAAGGCAGTGTAGGCCACTGCCTAAGGGCCACGTATCAGCTAGGGTCCCCTATGGTAAAGGGGCCCCGAGACGTGCATTGCCTAGGGGCCCCAACATGCTTAATCCGGCCCTGACTAAGACACCATGTAGGGATTGTTTTATAAAGGGCCCCCTTCTACTTTTATATTTTTTTCTGAACGACGAAAAATAATAAAAAATCGAAAATAAAATTCGCTGGTCCGCCATTTTTTTCTTTTTTTTTGATATTGAAAATCACCTAAATGGAGACACTAGATTTTCGAACAGTTTAAGAATTGGTGCAAATCGGATGTATAGTTTGTTTAATATGTTGTCAACCAGGTTGAAAAACTTGTTAAAAAGGTTTCGAGAAAAACGCATTCAAAGTTTGGCTGAAGGATAATTCAACATACAAACTGTTTCAAAGGTTTCACATAAAATATTCTCTGTCAATTTTTCGATATTTGAAAAAAATGGTGATAGCATTCTTAACAAGTGCATCTTCAAAAAATAAAATTTAAAAAAATCCTAATGCCTTAAAGCCTTGTTTAGGATTTGATCAAGAGAACATGAAGGTGTTTGGGGGCCCCCCAGGACCGAGGGCCCGGGGCGGACCGCCCCCCCCGCCCCCCCCTTAGTCCGCCACTGTGCCGATCACCCTTTAGTTAAAGAGGATGCTCATCATAAATCATTGGTTATAGAGCTAGAATTTCCATCCACTAATGCAACCCCCTCGACTCCTCGAACAATAAAATTATTCCATAAAGCTGATTAACACCGAGATTAATGAGAAACTGAATGAGACCGTCTGGTCTACCGTTATAAATGCACCGGATGTAAATACAGCGTTACATTCATTTTACGTTATAATTGAACAAATTGTCGGTGCGTTTATTCCCAAGAAAGTTGTGAAATCTGGAAAATATCCACTATAGTACACGACAGCCTTAATGAAAAATTAAAATTCTTTTGAGCATGGAAGCGTCACCGGTACCCTTTTTATTATCTGTCATTTTCTTTGCTTCGCAAAAGACAAAACCTACATTTCTACGATAGAATCCGGCATACAGCATAATGTTAGAAAAATATGGTCCTATGTCAATTCTCAAAGAAAATCTCCTACCATCCCCGATCATATGATTTATGGTGAAAAAACTGCTAATGACAGTGAAGGAGTAGCCAATTTATTTTCAGAGTATTTTGGTTCTGTATTTTCGAATGTTTAACCTGCTCATACAAGCAATGCCAGTGACTGTTTTAATTCAAATAGCGTTATTAGCTCAATCGAGATCAATGAAGACATAACTTTCAAATACTTACCTTAAGTCCATCGATATCAAAAAGGGACCGGGGAACGACCAACTTCCAGGAATCTTTATAAATTATTGTAGTAAACAACTGACACCCCCCATGTTTGCCATTTTGAAGGAACATTTCCTGAAAAGTTGAAAAAAAAAGCCTTGATTACCCCAATCTTTAAAAATGGTAGTAAAAATGATGTCTCCAACTATCGACCTATATCCAAATTACCCATTCTAAGTAAAGTTTTGGAAAAAATTGTTTACGATATTCTACCATCTCACCTTCACTCTTAACTAATCAACATGGCTTTATGAGAAATCGCTCCACAACCTCGAATGTTGTGTATTTTATAAATTTTCTTCATGCTCAAATGGATATGCGATGCCAGGTAGATGCCATCTTTACTGATTATTCCAAAGCATTCGACCGTGTTAATCACTATATATTCTTTTACAGAAGTTATTTAGTCTAGGAATTCACGGTGATCTCTATTGATGGATCGCATCATATGTCAGTAATCGGCACCAAATCACGGTTGTCAACGGTTTCGCATCCTGTTTAACGTAAATCGTCTCGGGTGTGCCCCAGGGGTCGCATCTCGGACCAATCTTATTTAATATTTACATAAATGACATCTATGTATGCTTTCAAAATAGTTACTTTGTGTTATATGCGGATGATATGAAAATGTTTAAAACTGTACAGTCTTTATCTGATTGTATATAATTACAAAGCGATCTTGATCATTTGTGCGCGTATTGTGAATCAAATTTACTGTCCTTAAACATTTCTAAGTGTCACTCAATTAAATTTACTATAAATAAAAATAAAATCATCTATTCATACAACTTGAATAATAAACCTTTACAATCTACGTCTACATGTAAAGATATAGGTGTTTATTTAGACAATAAATTAATTTTTGATAAGCATATCGAACACATAATATCAAAATCCTACAAGATGCTAGGTTTCCTATTAAGAATATGTAAAGTTTTCAAAAGTGCTAAGACTCTTGAAATGTTGTTTTGTTCATTGGTCAGAAGTCCACTGGAGTATGCGTCCCCGGTATGGAATCCTTAAGATAAGGTGTACATAGATATAGTAGAAAGTATACAGAATAAATTCTCTAAATATTTATTCAAGAAATACAACAAAACTACAAATAACATGTTAAGTTTACAATAAAGACGCACATTATCAGATCTGCTGTATGTATAACCTGCTAAATAATAAAATAGATAGTCCTGAATTGCTATCCACTATTGGTTTAAATGTCCCAATGAGGCGTACCAGGCACACTTCTCTTTTTCATACAGAATCCAACAACACTAATAGGTACAGCGAGTAACTCACCAATTACTCGCGCAATCATAACTTATACCCACTATGAAAAAATACTACACTTAGACATTTTTCATGATTCCTTGCAAACAAACAAAACTAATTTATTAAATTTCTTGGCGTGATATACCTAATTGTTTTAAAATTACTTACACTTAACTTTTCATTAAATTTAATCAGTCAATTACAATTAGTGAGCATATGACGACCTCGCAACATACCCATACCCCAATACAACATACCCCAATTGGGGATGCCATAGTCTCACTGGCTCCACACGGGAGCAGTTGAGATTCTTGTGCGGTATTCACTGTAAAAAAAATATATATATATATATATATATATAATTCTTGATTTTAAAATGTCTCCTTATCTCCCCCCCCCCTTTTTCACCCTTTTTATTATTATTACTCATTCATTAGATACATAACCATGTAATAATTTAATTCAACATACCTTATAATCTGTATTATAATGTACTGTGTATGTCTTAATAAACAAATAAATAAATAAAATACCAAATGCTGCAAAATTCTGAGAAAGTGATTGTCCCGTGGGTAATTATTATTTGGGGACTCTAACGCAGATTCAATCGTAAGTTAAAATCTGCCTTTCGTTCTATACACCATGTAAAAGTTCGAGATGAGAAATTATTTTACATGGATACCATGCTCGATACTCAAGTTGACTTCTAACAATGTAAGGTAAAGTTTTTTTTTTTATTTTTCATTAAAAATTAATAACACAAAATTTACAAATAAAACTTGCATTTCTGGCAAAACAACGATAATTTCTTTAAATCGTTCATTAACATTCCCTCATCTATGCCTTATTTAGGGATGCTGTGTAGTGTGGTATTTTCAGGGAAAGTAGGGAGAAAAAAATCTGGGAAAGCAATGGGTAAATGAAAGACAAACGAATTTTATTCTTATATTTTTGTTTAATACGTCGTCGAATAATTTGAAGATATAACCATTATTAGGTGCAATTATTTTAATGGTGTTAAGTTTAGCTTTGGAATTATTTGGGGATAACAGGATATTAATTAATCTATTGATCAAATAATGGAAAGCAAAGAGTTTTTGTGAAAATGGATGGTTAGATGAGTTGTGTATAAGATATGTTTTGTGTACATTTGTGTATTTGTGTATATATCAGCATATGCTTCTTTTCGAAAAATATTAAATTCAATCTTATTATTAATTATAGTTAGGTTTAAATCCAAGAAATTTATCCTACAATTATTTTTTATTTATTTTTAAATAAAGATTATCGTGGTAAAAACAAAGTGTTTTTAATTATTTCATTAATAAAATGGTGCCTCAAAGTGAATTTGCAAAATTTGAAGAAGAGCATTATTTTTTTCTCGTGTGGCTTCGGATATGATTAATTAAATTACTTTTTTGTATGCACCAGTAAGTGCACTCTGAGCACGAGAATGGTTTCTCTGCAGTATGTAATCTAATATGACGCAACAAATCGCTTTTGTCACGGAAACTGTAAGTGCATTTTGAGCACGAGAATGGTTTCTCTCCAGTATGAGTTCTACTGTGACGAACCATATGCGTTTTCTGGCTACACCTAAAAGTGCATACCAAACAAGAGAATGGTTTCTCTCCAGTGTGGGTTCTAGTATGAATAACTAAATCAGCTTTTTGTTTGCATCTGTACGTGCATTTAGAGCACGAAAATGGTTTCTCTCCAGTATGAGTTGTATTGTGACGAAGTAAATTGGATTTAAATCTACACCTAAAGGCACAAGTTTGACAAGAAAATGGTTTCTCTCCAGTGTGAATTCTATTATGATCAACTAATTTGCTTTTTAATCTACACCTATAGGCACAAGTACGACAGGAAAACGATTTCTTTCCTGTAACTAATTGTTTTTCTTCTATGACTCTAATGCCAAAAGCAGATGGTTTCGACAAACCGAAATCTGAAAAACAAAATTTAATTATTAATGGCATTGAAGATATTTGAAAAATAAACAACATATAAAAAATATCGTATTTCCTGAGAAGCACGGAAACTTTATAGGTTTTAATACAGAGACGCGATGAATACGATTGAACATCTGATTGGAATAAGTGCATGCATATACTTGTATGTTGTAGTTGGTCCCGGAATTATTGTAGCAGAATAACAAATTTTGCGTAGTTGCTCGATTAGGTACTTTGAAGTTGATGAGTTGCAGAACCTCTCAGCAGTTTAATTCGGAGTCGTGTATTTGTCAACTATTTTGCAGTGAATATTTCAAGCATACCCATTTAGTAAACATGTTTGTGTTAAATAGGTTAAACTGGCGTCGCGTTTGTTTGTGTTAAACTGGCGTCCCACAGGGATCGGTTCTGTCACCGACTTTGTTTCTGTTGCACATCAATGACCTCTTGTCATGTGCACCGAATCATTGTTACGCGGATGACAGTACAGTCCATGATAGCTTTTTGTTTGACAAGCCCCCAAAGGGCACACAAACTCCAATAGCTCGGAGGGCTTTGAAGCAAAGAATGGACGGTTACCTCAAGAGTGTTTTCTCTTGGGGTAAGAATAACCTCGTCGAATTGAATGTTTCAAAGACCAAATCATGTTTGATAACGTCTAAAAGGGATCGAAATGAAAATCTAGTCTCCTTCAACGGAAGCAATCTTCCGAACAGGACCTCCATCGATATCCTTGGTGTAACTCTAAGTGACCAGCTCAGGTACGGGGGCTCCATTGAAACCAGAGTTAAGTTAGCCTCTCAGAAACTGGACGTACTGTACAGGGCCCGCAGATACTTTAATAGTACCCAATTGCTAACTCTGTACAAATCGCAAGTGCGCCCCACGGTTGAATTTGGCAGCCACCTCTGATCTGGAGCTTCAAAATACCTAAAAAAAAACCCTTGACTCTGTGCAGAAACGGGCGGTTCTCTTCAAGAGTGTTAATGCAAAAAAAGGTAATTTTAGGTATTTTGATGTACACAAATCGTAAAAATTTGTGCTAAAAACGTTCAATATTTCTTATATGAATTCGATAGTATGGGGAACACACGATCGAATATTAGTATTGAACAAGGGAGCCGGTTGAAACCAGAAAACGGTAGGCAATGAGGTACTCCTCTCCGGCAGATAGTGGTCCGCTGTTAAAGGGGTTCTCTCTCTTCTGACGTAAAGTTCTAAATGATACTATTATTATATATTGCATATGAGTAGTCGTAACATAATTGATTCATTTTTAGAGCCAAATTTATTTTATTAACTTATGTTACGTCTACTCATACGCAATATATAATAATAGTATCATTTAGAACTTTAGTTAACTCGTTTCACCGAGTTTTGGTTTAGTAACCGGCCTATGTGTTAAGCCTCAAGATGTGTTAAAAATTGTAGATGGGCACGTGTTCAAGAGTAGTGAACGAGCGGCTCGATCTGGCAGTCTCCGTTTGGGTACGCGCGCATCCGACCTTAGACGCGGATACATTGAAGTAAAATATCATCGAGGTGAAGTTATTCGCACGCAAATTTAAACTGTGGTAACTTAATTTCGTTACGTAATAGCATACACTTAAACTATCCTGAATACAATGGGTTAGTAGAGTAAAGTTAATTCATAAACGGCTAAATACTGGACTAGCTAAAAAAAAATTCAAAGTTAAAAAATGGAGGATGTAACTTGCAAGATAACCCAATTCACTTTCCGGTGGCAGATTGACTGAAGTCGCGGTAAATGAGTACACCATACCCAGTAACATCGTAAATTGTTCTTTTTTGTTATTTTTTGTTGTGATACACAAAATAATTGTATGTTATTTTTAAGTTTAAAACTACTATTATGTAATGATATTATTTTTCGTACTTTTATACTCTATTATATGTTTATTCATAAAAGGCAGTACAGCCGTTTATGTATTTAAAATAAAATTTAAAAAAAAATAATAATATGACTGTAGGGGGAAGTGGTCACCATTCGTACGCGGGGCACATTCGTACAGTCAGTATAACAGAAAAACTAAACAGCACACAAGCACGCCTTTGCTTGTGTGCATAGACATACCGGCCGCCATGTTGCTAGCGGAGTGTCGCGCCAGTCGCACACAGGTGCATCAGCTGACAAGACGTAACGTGTTTTCGCGCGCGGTGAGTACATTTTTTTACCGAAGTTTAGTTCGTAATTGTAAGTAGAATTGTTATGTTTTTGACAAAATGGTGATGATTGATTAATGCTAACATTGTTTATTTTGAGCTTTAATTGTTATATTTCTCAGACTAAATTAGAATTTGTGTAAAGTTGTATTTTAATTTTATGCAAAGGCATGGGGTGCGTTCGGACAGCCAGACAGGGGCACATTCGTACGCGAGTATTCGTAGTCAAGAAATTTAAAGATGGCTCTAACGCCGATGAACCCTCACGAACTTTTCTTTCTAAATTCACGAGTCTAGAAGTCTTCTTGAATTCGATTGATACATTGAATATCTTTCGGAATACGTATTTAATTAATTTATTTATGAAACTGTAGGGGAAAGTGGTTACCCTTCGTACACTTTTTAGATTTTATTTTTTTTATTTTGTGATTAATTGTCAAATTTATCTAGTTTATGTACATAAGTGTAGCAATTATACAACCAAATGTATAATTACCTACTTTCAGTTAATTATTTAAAAAATTACGACTTTAATTGGCTTTTTAATTACCCTGTATGAATCTACCCCATGGCGTACGAAAGTACCCCACCTACTGTACGAACGTACCCCGTGTGTGGGGTACGTTCGTACAAATATCTTATCGTGGAAAAATGGCTATAATCCTTTAACCTTTCGACATAATAGTTTCGGACTTTTTTGTAACAGACTACAATATATTTGTTACACTTAGGTACATAAACTAGATAAATTCGACAATTAATCACAAAGTAAAATAAATAAAATCTAAAAAGTGTACGAAGGGTAAACACTTTCCCCTAATAGCTGCTTTGAGCGGCAGTCTGCAGGTAAACCAACCTCAGACGGGAGAGGGCACCGAGAGAATAAATTAATGGCTTACCTCGGCTTTGGTCGATCCTTTCCAGTCGAACGAAACATTCTTTTTTAATATCAGGATAGTCAATATCTATTTCAGAGCATGCGCCACATTCTTGCCCATATTCCCCTGCTGCTAGCGTCCCCGGTTCACATTTAATGGCACAAGCAACTTCTCTCTCCTGTTTGACAATCCCGTACTGCAATATTGCATCAAAATGGGATGTTGGATTGGCTTCTTCGAGGACCGTCTCCGGTTCGGTCTTTATGAAACCGAAATTCGAGTTCACAAGATCCATTTCCGGTAAACTGCTGTATGATTCTGATGTTTGTGATATATTTGATAGCGCACTCCGCATTAGGCACTCTGCCATAAACGTTTAGTTGACAAAACAACCTAGTTTCGTTTTACAGCAGTCTAGATGCGGAAATCACGGCAACATAATGAAATAACTACTCGCGGGATATTAATTGACTCGCCGTTTCGACGTGATTAAAAGGCGCTTAAAACGTATTAACGTTTTGGCGAAGATGACAGCTATTATGTTAAATTATGTCATAGACAAAACACAGATGGTCGGTATGTCGGTATTCATGTCTACTGAACCGGTTCCTTTAATGTCACCGGAACCATTGATTTATCTTTACGGAACCGGTTATTTTCGGATCTATGAAATATAATGATATTTAAATTAAAATAATGCTTTCTAATTATTATTATCATTTAATTATTATCATTTAAACACCTTATGTGATCCTTAACTCTACTTTAAAAAAATCTAGAAGTCTTCACTATATAAAAAATGTAACAATCATTACAAAATAATTTAAAGACCCCAGAATTGCTTAAAAACATCACATTGTCCTTATACTTAATACTTTTTTGTAAAATTGTTATTAGTATAAAATTCTGGTTGGATAGTACCTGCATGTTTTTAATTTTTGTACTTAAAGTTTTATTATTTAAAAGTACTATTTTTCTCCAATCTTTGTCAACAGCTACGAATGGATAAACATAAGATCTAATAAAATAAAATAAAATATTTGTTTATTAAGGGACCGCAACCCGGATTTGTACCGATTTATTACATATTTCCCTTAAACACGATAAGTTTTAAAGCTCTTAAAAAAATATATATGTTATTCTTGAAGATAATATCTAGACTTTGCCTGCGCCGAAACGCAAATTTTATAAAATTCCCTAGACAGAAAAAAATGGCAAATTGTGCTCCAAAAATTATTATTAACACGTTAGTTTCAGTTATTTTACAAGTTATATGTATAAAAAAATTCACAGTGTTTCTTTAAATGCTGAGATTTTTGCTCTATTTTAAACGAGTCGTGTTTTATTAAACATTTTTAACATGTTTGCATCGATTTTGTCGCTGTAAATGTTAGCGCTCTCCTCGAGCATTCGTAATTTCGTATCTCTTCATCATCTTCTTTTCGGGCCCGGTTGCAGAGCCTTAAGACATACACATTTTACATAATGAAACATATATAGGTTTATTTTATTAAATTATTTCATGGTTATAGTACATATTGCCTTCGTAAGTCCATAGAATATCATTTGGTAATTTCGACTGAGGTGTGAACGGTTCTTAAAACTAATGAATGAATGAGTAAAAGTAATAAAAAGGAAGAAAGTGTATGGGGAAATAAGAGAAATTTTCTTATCAACAATTATATGCTAACAGATTGAACACAACTGGCTTTTAATAAAATTTTTATGAAAAATGAAGAGTAGGTACTTGTAAAATAATATATATTCTATAAGAAACTTAAAAAAAAAGTTTTGGTTTAACATATTATCTATTAATGTTGACTCTTATTGATTAGCGTGTGTCGCTCTCCATAGAAAAAAATGGCCCTATATTTAAACGCCCGGGGTCTCAAAAGTTTCGTATGATCTGTAGCTATTCGAAAACGTAAAAATAAATGAAATTATTGTTCACTATTAGCCCGCTAAAGTGGCCGGAAGTTTTAAAAGAAAATAGATTTCATGATTTAGAAAAAATAAAATAAAGGATTCATCAAGGGTCCACACAGCATCTACAAAGATGACATAGGCCCTGAGGGAAATTATTTTCCTCAGGGCCTCCTGTGTGGTGTTAATGTAAAAAAAAAAAAAAATTATATTTTGTACCAAACTTATTTTTCATTCCATAACTGCAGTACAAAGAACCAAAAAAAGATTTTTTTTTAAACATATGTGATGTGTTGGTTAAAAATTTTAAAGGAAAAATAACACTTTTTCTGGATGAAATCAGAAACCTTGTTGACTTACTTTGTAGCAGTGGCAGCGCCGGATCTGCCATACGTTCAAAAACGTGCAAAAAACCTGGCGCCAACTCCGAAGGGGCGCCGTAAGAAAATAAATATTGTATTAAAATTTAGTTATAATATTTCCTGAATCGTTTCAAAATTACCCATAGTACGAAATAATTATTATGCTCTAGCAACACTTTCCAAAGAAACAGAATGCGCACGCATAAATAAACCAGTCATGCGCACGCATCAGGTTGGTTTACGGATTACGAATTTATAGTCAGTTACAGAATTTTTTTACAAATTCCATATATTTAGTTTAAACGTAAGATCTATTTTGTCCATATATCTTTTACCGTCTTTTACGACGAATGGGTGCGATCCAAATTCAATAATCAATCACAGCGCGGTGTTTTTGTTCAAGAAAACAAACAAACCGACCGCCTTTCAAAATGCTGACAATTTTAGTTAGCGTACGCTCACTATTGTTTTATTTTGTACAATTTAAGTCTCTAGGACAAGGTAGTTAAATACCATTTTCTTATGAAATCTTCAGTAAATTCCATTAACAAAAACATCGCACGGTTTGCAGGATGCAACGTGTTACGTGTTGACAGTTTGATCATTGCAGATCATTGATTTGACATATTATTTAAAGTTCGTTAAATGTATAATTATATCTATTAGATTTGTTGGATCTGTTATTTTGCGGTGTCAGTGTAAGCGTCTTTCGTAAAAAGCCGTTGATACCATACGTCAGTGTTTAGTGTTTGTGTGGTGTTTGTTCGCTCAATTTGGTGTTTGTTCGCTCAACACGGGAAATACAAGGTACAAATTTGAGGTTATATTCTTATTAGTCAGAAGCTGTAGATGCTATTCTTGTATTGTACGTTGCCATGAGAACCTATTTGTATTTGCTTTTTCTATTAATATTCGCGTTGGGTATATACATAAACGCAGTAAATCTCAAGAATGTCTAATGGATCTAGTTCAACTATACCACCCGCATTGTATCGTAACCAATATTTTAAATCATGGTACGGGCACAAACAAACAATTCGTTGTATTATTTTAAAGCATAACTTACAAAAAGAGTTTTTCCTAAAATAATTAAAATAGCACCATAATTTTATGTTTACCCGATAGATTCAGAGAGTATAGGGCTCCTGGCGATTCTCTCTTTAACCCAGCCAGCCCGGACCGGGGACTACAAGATCCCCAAGATCCACCTTTTTTGCGATATCTCGTTAATTAATTATACAATTTTATTCATATTTTTTGTAATCCTTGAGAAAATACCAATTTTTTTTGCCATTTTTTGTTTTTCAATATTCAAAGCACGTAACACAGAAAAAAATGTTTTTGATAAATATTAGTGCAAATCGCAGTGCCCGCTAGTATTTCGATACCATTATTTTTGTCCTTACTTTACGTTCTCGAGTCATGTTTTTTTTTTCAGTCTAACTTACCCGGATGGCCACCCGGGACAGCCCGTAATACATATGTGAAGGAGCGAGACAGTTATACTGTTTGTATATTCTGCCAGTTATACCTACGCTGTAATTATTATCTTTCAACAGTCTCGGTTAGTTTCGACCTTTTTCAGAATACAAGTGTTTAGTTTCTGAGGATGTGGGTGGTTTGGTATATTTATGCTAAGGTTGTTAAACGTTTGTTATGTTTCCGATACTATTATTTACGATAAAATTTTTGTACATAAAAATATTATCTGTAGGTACGCTCCTTTAAAGCTTTCTT
The DNA here is from genome assembly GCA_917880885.1 of Limnephilus marmoratus. Taxonomy (NCBI): domain Eukaryota; kingdom Metazoa; phylum Arthropoda; class Insecta; order Trichoptera; family Limnephilidae; genus Limnephilus; species Limnephilus marmoratus. The sequence continues at coordinate 48,104,608 of OU862907.1, read as the reverse complement.
AGTCGTATTACTTAAAATTTGGGATGGGTAAAAAATTTGGCAGGCGGGTATGGGTACCGCAGCCCGGGAACAATTTATTGGATTAACAACTCCCCTGCCGTAAGTCACCCCAAGTAGTCAGGTTCTCTACGTTTTGCGGCTTAGCAGGGATGCCGGGTTCATGGGGTGAGGTTTTTCTAGGTCTTATGTACCTTTTATAGTTTGAATAATAAAATATTTTAACAAAAAACAATGTTAGTGCACTGTAAAAGACAAAACACCTATAAAATACACTTTGAAAATAATCCGGAGGGTATTAGGAAAAACGATACTAATCAACTGCTAAAAATAAGTATGAAAACAATAGTATTATATAAAAATGTAACAAAACCCATAAGATTCAGAAAACCAAATGCAATGCATTACCATCCCCCAGAAGGAAATAATCGAAGGAATGATGAAAAAATGTAACAAAGCCGCAACGCCGACAATAAATCATAAATGTTCAATATTGCAGAGAACCAATGACGCCCTGACATAATTTAGTTCAAATTATATTAGTCTTAACAATCCTTTAAAAGTCTATTCCTTTTTACTACCCGAGTACAACATTGCATAAGGGGACAAGCTTTTTAAAGATAACATGAATTGAAAATTACGCTCCACATATTTACATCATTATTATTTTGTTTTAATTTTAATACATTTTAATCTACTTTTTTATTGGTCGTTTTTTCATGGGAGCACTTTACCGCTCCAAATAGTGTGTCGATTTCGGCTTCCTTTAGAATTTGGGAGGCGGGAATGGGTACCGCCGCCCCGGGAACCTTTATTGGATAACCAACACCTCTGCCACAGGTCACCCCAAGTGGTTCGCTACGTTTGGTGATTTAGCAGGGGTGCCCGGGTCCATGGGGTGAGGTTTGTCTAGGTCTTGGAGGTGGATGACCTGGACACACTGAACCCCATATTCCTACCCACCCCTTAAACCCTTTTCCTTCCCAGAACTCTCCTCTCCTTCCTTTCCTTTAAAAAAACCTCCACACAGCATCCCCAAAGATGACATAGGCCCTGAGGGAAATTATTTTCCTCTGAGCCTCCTGTGTGGAGCCCATGTAAAAAAAAAGAATAGATTTTTTTTAGGATTTTTAGGGCAAGTGACCAATCCATTCCATACTACCCACCTTACCATAAAAATCCTAAAAAAAAAGAAAGCAAAAAATTTAATGACATCAATATTGTGCATTTCTCATAAAAAAAATTGTTGCAAGCCGGTATGAACAAGTTTACAAAAAAATAACTCGACATTGCAGTAGGCAATGAGATTATCGCAAAAAACTACAGCAATGTTATAAATTCCGGGATTAAAAGAAACTTTCTCTGAAATAATTATTTAAATTAACCGCGAAGCCGATAAAACAGTTTGTTGCTAAAAATACTCTATGGGCGAAATTTAACGGCGTCGGGGCATTGTCGATTGTCGTGTTGTGACGGATTGGGAAGTTATCGGTGTTTATTACGGGATTAATAGTTTTAAACGGTTATTGTGATAAAATATTTGGATAACTCTGTAAATTGTAAGTACTTGATTTAATAAAAATGGATTTAAAAACGCTAATCGGTAAAAAGGGCATTTGTAAGGGGAAAGTGACTAGGTTCAGAGAATTTTTAAACAAAAATTCGCTGACACAAAGCGAACTCGGATTACGTATAAAACATTTCGAGCTTTTAATGGATCAGTTCGAGGAAATTCAGGATAAAATAGACGCTTTATCTCCCGATGATGACGACAGCGAAAGGGCGAGTTTTGAAAACGATTATTTTGATGTTTTATCCAACGCGAAAGAGAGGTTAGTTACAGACCATTCCGCAGGCAAGGCAAATAACAACATTAAATTGCCGATAATAGAATTACCAAAATTTAAAGGTGATTACTGCGAATGGATAGAATTCCGAGATGCGTTTATATCTTTAGTAGACAGCAATTCTAACTTAGATGCCGTACAAAAAATTTATTATTTGCGTTCTTGTCTAAAAGGGGAAGCATTTAAACTAATAACAGCATTACCAATGCACATCGACAACTATGTAACGGCCTGGGAGATGCTCACGGACAGATACGAAAACTAAAAAATAATTATAAATAATCATGTAAACGCATTGTTTATATTACCGGACTTAAAAGCAGAAAATCACGTCGCAATAAGAAGCCTATTTGGTTACGCACATACTAATACCTACACCTACCTACACAGCATGCAGACATACTATCACTGCTTGGACTTGGTATTAATTATTGTTGCAAGTCCTTTTGTCCTACCTTTTCCCCCCTCGCTTACCCACAATCTTAATCAGTCTGCAATAAACTCCCGCTGCCATCACTGTGCTCTGCTCACGAAAAATCCGCTCAAAAATAACTGCCGTGTACTATAAAATAACGATCATTTAAGCCTATTGTGATTGTGCCTCTTGGATGGGAAAGGAGTCATACCAGTGCTTTACCTTTTCCGGTGAGTCCTCTCCTTTTCTATGCGACATGTATTTTTACCATTTTTAGGCAGTGATTAGTAACACAAAAAATCAAGGTCCTTCGCCAGTCATTTTACAAAACACAAAATCACTCTCACAACATAAATAACCATACATTTTCTGATCCTAGCGAGCCGTATATACATATATTTGAACCAAAAATCAGCAGAGTGAGATTACGTTTATAACATCGCACAAAATAATTACCCGCATTCGGTTTGATATACCTACATGAGTAATTTGTTTCCATACTTATTTCATTACGTTGGAAATAACATATTTACCCACTGTTAGAATAAATAAATACGAGGCATCCTTTTAATATTTATTTCTGATGACTTATGTAGTTGTATTTTGCTGATAAAATCGCATTTACCTACCTTATAAATAATACGATTATTTCTTAATAATTGTATTATTGGATATCATTACAAAGTGGAATAATATTATGCTCGCAATATTTATGATTTGTTAATGATAATAGACGCAATAAATAACTTTCTTTACCCGCTCTGTTCACGGCGTATTCCGTTAACCTTTACACCGCGCAACAGTCAATTTAACCCTGTGAGCGGATTACAGTGAATTAATTGAATATATTAATTAATATATTAATTAATTAATTCCGCATAAATAATACAGACTCATCATACCGCATACCGCATTTCGCATACCGCATACCTTATACCGCATATCGCATACCTTATACCGCATATCGCATACCGCATACCGCGTATCGCATACCGCATACCTTATACCTTATACCGCATACCGCATACCACGTATCGCATACCTTATACCTATACCGCATATCGCATACCGCATACTTTATACCGCATACCACGTATCGCATACCTTATAACGCATATCGCAGATCGCATACCTTATACCTTATACCGCATATCGCATACCGCATACCTTATACCCTTTAACCGCATACCGCATACCCCTTACCTCAAACCGCATACATCATACCGCAAACCTTATACCCTTTAACCGCATACCGCATTCCGCATACCCCTTACCTCAAACCGCATACATCATACCGCATACCCTTTAACCTCATACCGCATTCCACATACCGCATACTCTTTAACCGCTTTTAGTTGTTTTACGTTTCATATTTTGTAAATATAACCGGAATAAAGAAAATGGCGACGAGCGCATCATCCGGATCGTCTCGGGATGAAAGACGTCTCAAGCGTTTAAATGCTAAACTAGCCGCTAGTTTTGCGAGCCTACAGTCGGTGTATGACAAGATAAGGAAAGCTTCGGAAAGCATTTACGATCGCCAATCTTTTTTATCAGGCGCAACTACTGTTGAAAAAATTCGTTCTGAATTTATAACAATCTTAGATGAGAAGGTGGATTGCGAACTGGAATTGAATCCGGAAGCAATCGCTGAATACACTCAATTAAATGCATTTGAAGAACTCTTCGGTGTTATTAAATATACAGAAGCAAATATGCTGTCGAATCCGGTTGCAAAACCTCGCCGTCAAATTAAGCTACCTGCATTGGAGATAGCGTGCTTTAACGGGAATCTGGATAGTTGGTCTCTCTTTTATGAAACATATAATTCAGTTATACATTTGAATGATTCTCTGGATGATACGGAAAAAATGCAGTATCTGATGTCTAAATTAACCGGAAAAGCATTAAATATTTGCAAAGCTATTACGCCTACAGGTACAAATTATCAAGTTATCTGGGACGCATTGTGTACTAAGTATAATGATCAACGCGTTCTCGCTGAATTATACTTTGACCGATTGCTGAAATTACCTCCAGTTAACTCGGCCACGCCCGCTTCTTTAGAGAATTTTGCAGATGCATACTCCACTAATATCGCCGCGCTGAAGCAATTAAAAATAAAAGACCTCGCAGAATTCATATTGTTGCAACTAGGTCTTAAACGTCTTGACATAGAGACTGTAAAGGCTTTTGAATCTTCTATTAAAAATAATGAAAATCTACCGTCCAGCGCGGAACTAATCGACTTCGTAAGAGTTCAGCAACGAATTCTTAATCGCGCACAAATCACGCAACCGACATCGAGCCGTCTTGGCTCAAATAATAATTATACCGCTAAACCGCAAAAAACTAATTCCGCAAAGGCATTTATTAATGTCGAAAAATTCGATAATAACTCCATCGAAATTTGTTTTTGCTGTCAAAAGGGATCGCACCCTTTATACCAATGTTCAAAATTCACAAGTCTAGAACCACGCGAGCGATTTAACTGCATTAAGTCATCGAAGATTCGAGTTTGTGTGAATTGCCTCAGTACTAGGCACACCGCGAAGGCTTGTAAATCGAAGAGTACATGCAAAACATGCGCGCTCAATCATCATAGTTTGTTGCATTTCAAACAAACTGATGGGCCGAAGTCACAAACGGACCCAACACCATCTCCCGCGTCACAAACGGATGCCGATAATGATAACTTAAATTCTTCGAATCCGGTTTCGTTATGTGTGACAAATTCATGCCCAAGTGCAAATACTACTGCACTATTAGGAACGGCTATTTGCACTACCAGAGACGCTAAGGGCCAGGTACAGACGATACGGGCTCTAATAGATAGCGGCTCCCAAAGGGACATAATTACGCGCAAATGCTGTTCAGAAATGTGACAAATGGCGTAACTTGCTTAAAATTACTCTCCCGCTATGACATCACTCAGTCGTATACGATTAAACCATATGTAGTAGAAACCATAACCAGTGAGTTGCCTACTGTTAACATTAACCGCTCCTCTTTGTCGTATCTTGACAATTTGCCCTTAGCAGACACAACATTCTGTACGCCCGGTGAGATTGATATTATCTTGGGATGTGACATGTTTGCTCGCATTCTAAAGGCAAACAAAATATCAGGTTCTCTCGGCCAGCCATTTGCCATTGAAACTACTTTGGGATATCTCATCTTGGGTACTGCCCCAACGATGATTGAAAACCCAAGTATAAACACCACGCAATCATTTTGTACGTTCACGCAAAATGATGAATTTTGCCTTTCGCGCTTCTTCGAATTGGAAGACATTCCAGATGAGAAGTTTTTAACGCCTGATGAACAAGAGTGTGAGGATATGTTTAAACTCACTACTTCTCGTGACACGGCAGGTCGTTATATCGTCGCGTTGCCGTTTCGAAACAGTCCCTCTGTTCTCGGTGAATCGTTACCCGCCGCCGAACGCAGGTTTCGGTCTCTCGAACGCCGCTTAATATCTCAACCCGCAATAAAGTTAGAATATGACAAAATATTGCGCGAATACCTTCAGAAAGGTTACATTTCCCCAGTTGACAATTCTGATTTACCGCATTACGTAATCCCGCATCATATCGTAGTTCGCGAAGATAAATTCACCACCAAAATTCGCATGGTGCTAGACGCGAGTATGAAATCCGATTCGGGTTACTCGCTTAATGACATCCTACATACCGGAAAGAATTTACAAGGTGATTTGTTTCGCATTATCTTCAATTTCCGATTATTCGCCATAGCTATAACCGCTGACATAAAACAAATGTATTTGCAAATTGTGGTGCAAAAGGAATGCCGACGTTATCAGCGCATGCTGTACAGATTTAACGATAGTGACCCTTTGCAATTGTTTGAATTTAATCGCGTCACATTCGGCATGTCTTGCAGTCCATTCCTCGCAATGCGTACATTGCGTCAACTTGCGTCGCATGAAAAACCTCGTTTCCCACTTGCTGCAAATCTGGTGGAAAAGGGCTCATTCTACATGGACGATTTCGTCACCAGTTGCTCGTCGGTCGAGGAGGCGTCCGAGTTGTCTACGGAATTGATTCAACTATTCGCCGCGGGAGGATTCGATCTTGTAAAATTCTCTTCTAACTCTCCAAAGTTTTTATCCACGATTCCTACAGCTCGTCGTGTTAAGGAACATGTGGAATTTAATCCCAATGAAAACCTGAAAATACTAGGACTTCATTGGATACCCGCTTCTGATCATTTCGTATTTGTCGTACACACCCACGAAAGAACTTGTACTAAACGAAATATTCTCTCGTCGATTGCTCGTCTTTGGGATTTGATGGGTTTCGCCGCACCAGTTGTATTATTGGCTAAGCTGATAATTAAATCTCTATGGGAGTATAACCTGGATTGGGATGATACTCCTCCTGAAACAGTTGTCACACTTTGGCGACAGTTTAAAAAAGAATTGCCATTACTGCAATCTATTAAAATTCCTCGTTTTTTAGGAATCGAACCCCAGTGTATATTAACGCTTATCGGGTTTTCAGACGCGAGCGAACGCGCATTTGGAGGTGTTATTTACCTACATGTTTACTGTCCGAATACTGATAAAACCACCATTAATTTATTATGTGCTAAATCCAAGGTCGCTCCGGCTAAGACGATTTCACTTGCGCGATTAGAACTATGTGGAGCGCTAGTACTTGCACGATTAATGCATACGGTCAGTAATACCTACACATCAAATTCGAAAGCTCATACGACTTTAGCTTTTTGCGACAGCACGGTTGCTCTAGCATGGATAAATTCACCGCCCGCAAAATGGCAGACTTTCGTGGCCAACCGTGTCTCACAAATACAAAACCATCTGGGGGCTGAATGCTTCCATTATATAAAAGGACAAGACAATCCCGCCGACTGCTTGTCGCGGGGTCTTACGCCCGCTCAACTAATCGACCATCCGTTATGGTTTAAAGGCCCCGTCTTTGCCCAACTACCTAAAAGTGATTGGCCTTTACAACGTTTTAATACGAAATCTGTGACTGATCCTCCCGAACGGAAAACAAAAATTTTGATGTCCGTTCAAGACATTAACCGCCTCAAAACAATTGCTCCTCCGTTATTGTGTGCACTAGCCTCTCGTGTTAGCTCATGGCCGAAATTAATCCGAATAGTAATTTATGTTCTTCGTTTTATCAAGAAATTACCACGAGCGTTCGAATTAAGCCATATCTTAGCTGCAGAAACCGCTGTTATTAAATCTATACAGGAAGAACACTTCTCCGAAGATATAAAGGCAGTAAAAGATGGGAAGAAGGTTCGGCGAGCGATCGTAAAACTGAATCCGTTTATCCATGACGGAATTCTAAGGGTAGGAGGCAGATTGCGAAACGCAGAAACAGAATTTGACAGTCGACATCCAATTCTATTACCCGCTCGTGATCATGTAGTCAATCTAATAATAGACTACTATCACATCAGAAACCTACATACAGGTCCTACGTTACTGATGTCGCTGCTAAGACAGAGATTTTGGATACTTTCTTCGCGCAATTTGGTTCGGAAACGTGTGCATCAGTGCAATACTTGCTTCAAAGTCAATCCCAAACCGCAATTCCCAATAATGGGAGATTTACCCGCATGCCGTGTCCGCGAAGCTAAGGCTTTTCTTCACACAGGGGTTGACTACGCGGGCCCGCTTCAAATAATTCTTTATAGACGTCGGGGGGTGCGAAGTCAAAAGGCATACATTTGCTTATTTATTTGCTTGGTGACCCGCGCAGTTCATATTGAACTCGCTTCAGATCTTTCCACCGAAGTCTTCCTCAACGCTTTTAAGCGTTTCCTTGCTCGTCGAGGTCCTGTGAGTATAATGTACTCCGATAACGGAACGAACTTTGTGGGAGCTAAATCCCATTTACGGTCTTTATTTGAACTTTTAGAGTCACCCAATTACAAAAAGGAATTCTCAGACAATCTGTTGGAGAATCGAATTGAATGGAAGATGAATCCACCGCAAGCTCCTCACTTTGGTGGGATCTGGGAAAGTAACATTAAATGCCTGAAAGGTTATTTAAATAAAATAGTAGGCACCTCTCTACTGACGCATGAAGAGATGCAAACAGTGCTTTCTCAGATTGAAGTAATTCTAAATTCACGCCCGCTATCTGTACTTAGCGTTAACGACGTTTCGGCTCCATTGCCGCTAACCCCCGCGCATTTTTTAACGCTCACTCCCTTAAAATCTTTACCCGCTGCTGATTTGTCAGACGAGCCAGTCAACTTGGTACAACGCAAACATCTTGTGGATCGTCTTGTTCAGACATTCTGGAACCGATGGCGAATTGAGTATTTGAATACTTTGCAAGCTCGCCAAAAATGGAATACAAATGCGAATCCGGTAACGACAGGCACGGTAGTAATGATTAAGAGTGACAACATCGCGCCACTTCAATGGCCTATTGGGGTAATAGTCAATGTCTACCCCGGGGCAGATGGAGTGATCCGCGTTGCGGATGTTAAAACTAACTCCGGAATATACCGCAGGGCAGTCGTTAAACTCTGTCCCTTACCATCACAATAGATTTAACAACATCTTAGAAGTGAGTTCATAATACTTTTATTCTTAAAATCAATTAGGTTAGTTTCATTTTTAAATAGGTACCAAACCTTACTTGTTTTATCTACCGCATATTATCACATTAACATATCATATTTTTACGTTTCCATATTTTATTTTTTAATTTTCTTGCTATATCGGTCAATTTGACCATTTGGAAAAAGCATTTATATAACTTAAATAAATATTTTTATAACTTTTACATAATTAATTGCATTCTACCGCGTGTTACAATTTTGTTTGCGCATTGAAACGTATTGGCACTCTTTTGGTTTATGGAAGTGGATTCTTTCATCCCCTTCCAGGCGGGGGGCATGGTTACGCACATACTAATACCTACACCTACCTACACAGCACGCAGACATACTATCACTGCTTGGACTTGGTATTAATTATTGTTGCAAGTCCTTTTGTCCTACCTTTTCCCCCCTCGCTTACCCACAATCTTAATCAGTCTGCAATAAACTCCCGCTGCCATCACTGTGCTCTGCTCACGAAAAATCCGCTCAAAAATAACTGCCGTGTACTATAAAATAACGAACATTTAAGCCTATTGTGATTGTGCCTCTTGGATGGGAAAGGAGTCATACCAGTGCTTTACCTTTTCCGGTGAGTCCTCTCCTTTTCTATGCGACATGTATTTTTACCATTTTTAGGCAGTGATTAGTAACACAAAAAATCAAGGTCCTTCGCCAGTCATTTTACAAAACACAAAATCACTCTCACAACATAAATAACCATACACTATTGGACGAGGCACAGTTGCATTTAAAATCGCTAAATAAATTAAATATAGCTACGAAAAATTGGGATGTAGTATTGATTTATTTGTTATCAAACAAGCTAGACTCAAATACAAGGGCTCATTGGGAACAATACCCAACAAAAAATAATCTACCTACCTACGAAGAATTTATTAAATGTTTGCATACAAGGGCCCAAGTATTAGAGGCCTCATCAAATAACGAAAAAAGAATTAATCCGGGAAAAACGAATCCGCATAATTATAAAAAAGAAGCTATGGTTTAGATAAAATAGATAAAATACACAAATTAGGCGCTTGTTTAAAATGTTTAAACCTCGGTCATAAATTAAAGGATTGCAAATCAAAATTTAATTGCCGTAAATGCGATGGCGTAAATCACAAAACGTTACTTCATTTTAAACAACAGGAGGAATCAAAACACGAAAGGGCATCAACATCTTCCGCGAAGGAAGCGCCTTTGGTATCAAATCATGCCGCGAAGGTAGAACCAAATTTCGTGTTATTGTCCACTGCCATCATCAACATAAAGGACGATGCGGGACAATCAATTCAAGCAAGGGCTCTATTAGATTCTGGGGCACAAACTAATTTTATAAGTAAGGAATTTGCAAAGAAATTAAAATCAAAGGCGAAAAGGGTCAACATTCCTGTTACGGGAATCCACAATAAGATTTTAAATATAAAATCTAAAGTGGAATTCAATAAAACTTCAAGCTATTCTGAATACCAAAGGAATATAGAATGCCTGATAATACCTGAAGTGACCAGTAACCTGCCACAAATTTCCTTTCAGAGAAAAGATGCGGAGATCCCTAGCGGTTTCCAATTAGCAGATCCGAACTTCAACATTACCAGCCCGATAGATCTACTACTGGGAGCGGAGGTATTCTGGGAAGTCTTGCATACCGATCGAATGAGAATTGGAGATGCTGGACTCACGCTATAAAGGACCGAGCTAGGATGGCTTGTGTCCGGACCTATCTCCACTCCGAAACCAAAAAGGCCAGTAAATTCCTGTAATTTATCTTTAAATTTATTGCATAAGCAATTAGAAAGCTTTTGGAAAATAGAGGAACTAGCTCCTGTAAAACATAGAAGCCACGAAGAAAGAGCATGTGAAGAGAGCTTCTTACGCACACATGAAAGGGATGAGAAAGGACGTTTTGCGGTAAGATTACCGCTGCGGCCCAATATTAATCAAATGCGTGAAACCCTAAAGGTGGCTGATGACCTGATGCTAGATTATAAAAAATTCATGAAAGAGTATAAGGAATTGGGGCATATGACGCTGGGCGAAGCACCGCCATAAGATAAAATTTGTTATTATTTGCCACACCATGCAGTGATGAAGGAGTCTAGCACGACAACCAAAACCAGGGTCGTGTTTGACGGATCAGCCAAGTCATCAACCGGTATATCATTAAACGACGCCCTCATGGTAGGGCCAGTTTTACAAAAGGATTTATGTGCGTAATTATTATTTTTCAGAAAGCACCTGTATGCATTAACCGCCGACATCGAGAAGATGTATCGTCAAAAATTGGTGCAGCCTGAGGATAGAGATTTGCAGCGCATAGTCTGGAGGGACTCTCCGGAAGAAGAAATCCGACACTATCAACTCAATACTGTCACCTACGGTTTGGGACCATCATCCTTTCTGGCTACCAGATGCTTGGAGCAGTTAGGAACAGAAAAGCATACAGAAAGGTCAGTCGCATCCTAAAATACAACTTTTATAAGGATAATTTGATAACTGGCGACGAAAATGAGGCAGATTGTCTCACTATTAAGCAACAGTTAAGCAGCATTTTGGCATCTGCTGGCATGAATTTACGAAAATGGCGATCAAATTTACCCTCTATAAGTTCGAAACCAGAGAGTGATACAGATATGATTATTACTGATAACCCCAAGGAAAAGAAAATTTTAGGGTTGTCATGGAATAACCAGCAAGACTATTTTTAGTACATTGTAGAGCCCTTAGAAGCCTGCGTTAAAAGCAAACGCCAAATGTTATCATGTATCGCCTCTACCTTTGACCCATTGGGTTTGATAGGCCCAATAACTTTAGTAGCAAAACTGATAATGCAAGGTTTGTGGCAAACTAAGATTCAGTGGGACGAAGATGTTCCATCTGAACAGATGAATGCGTGGAATTCGTACATAAATGAATTACCTCTTTTGAATAATTTAAAAATACCGAGAAAGGTAATTTGCAAACATCAAGTTAAACTGCATCTGCATGGATTCTGTGACTCCTCAGAGAGGGCCTATGCAGCTTGCATATATATAGTGTCTACTGATGAATCGGGAAACACAACTTCTTATTTAGTCACATCAAAATCAAGGGTGGCACCGTTGAAAAGCATATCACTACCAAAGCTGGAGCTTTGTGGTGCTGTTTTACTCACAAAATTAGTAAATTATGTCAAAATAGCTATGAACTTAAATGAAATAGATACAACCTACTGGTGCGATTCCACGATAACGCTATTCTGGATTCGTGGACAGCCAGCAAGGTGGAACACATTTGTGGCCAATAGGGTAGCTGAAATCCAGGATTCCAGTCAACCCGCACAATGGAAACACGTAAGATCGGAGGATAATGCGGCGGACGTTTTATCCAGAAGCGCGACGGTGTCGCAGCTACTAAAGTCTGACATTTGGTGGCATGGACCCACTTGGTTGACTTCAGGCGATTACCCGATTACCAGCAGTGAAGTTACGCCGTTGGATCTACCAGAAGAAAGATTAAAACTAACTTTAATTTCAGCCGTAAAACAGGATTGGGAAATATTTTCCAGATACTCTTGCTTAACCAAATTGCAAAGGGTGACAGCTTATATTTTAAGATTTATATTTAATTGCAGAAATTCTTTGTCCAGGCGTAGCGGAGCACTAACTGTTTACGAATTGGAGAATTCACTTCACTTATTAATATCTCGTGCACAATGTTTTGCATTCCCGGAAGAGACGAGGGCCTTACAAGCCGGGGTAAATGTAGAGAATAGTAGTAAGTTAAAGTCATTAAATCCTTATTTGTTTAAGGATTTAATCCGGGTGGGGGGTAGGTTGTCCAACGGAAAAATGATATCGGAAAGTCAACAACACCCCATAGTACTACCATCACATCATCAACTAAGTGAGCTTATTGTCAGGCACTACCATTATTTATATTTACATGCAGGAACGCAGGCATTGTTAGCGTTATTAAGAATGAAATACTGGCCAATTATGGGTAAAAATTTAATTAAAAAGGTTCTGAGATACTGTATTATATGTTTTAGATGTAACCCGAAAACAGAGCAACAACTGATGGCGGACCTACCGGCTGAACGAATAACGGAAGGTCGCGCATTTCAATCATCCGGGGTGGATTTCTGCGGGCCCAGGTGAGTCTTACGGCTAAATCAGGTGTTAGCCGTAAGACTCACAGCGTAAAATCTTATATATGTCTATTTATATGTTTGGTAACCAAAGCAATACATTTGGAACTAGTAATGTCTTTAAGCACTGATAGCTTCCTAAATGCGTTTAAACGTTTCATCTCGCGAAGAGGGAAACCCAGTAAAATGTTTTCAGATAACGCCACTAATTTTAGGGGCGCGAATAATGAATTAAGGGAAATCTATGAATTTTTGGAAAATTCAAATGAAAAAATTGATAAATACTTAGCCAATTTATCTATTCGCTGGAAATTTATACCAGCAAGGGCTCCGCACTTTGGGGGACTTCGGGAAGCAGGGGTCAAATCAGTAAAATATCATTTGAAAAGGGTAGCAAATGCTTCACTATTAACATATGAGGAATTCAGTACTGTATTATGTCAAATTGAATCATGCTTGAATTCCCGTCCCCTCTGTCCGCTGTCCAATGACCCCAAAGACCTAAATCCTCTCAGCCCTGGTCACTTTCTCATTGGAACGAGTTTAGCAGCGATCCCGGAGCAGAATTTGCAGAATGTAGCAGTCAATAGATTGAATCATTACCAAAAATTAAACCAACTAATACAGTCTTTTTGGTCGAGGTGGCACAGAGAATACTTGGCTGAGCTGCAGACCCGGACGAAATGGACTGGCAACCACCAAAGGCAGCTGCAACCAGGCCAGATGGTCATTCTTAAAGAAGACAACGAGCCTCCTTGCTTTTGGAGGCTAGGACGAGTGCACGCTGTACACCCCGGGCCTGATGGAAGAGTACGAGTGGCTACCATCATCACAGCACAGGGAACGGTCCAGAGGGCAATATCAAAACTATGCCTGCTTCCAATTGAGGACAACAAATGCGAAGATCATATACCCGAGATGGACCAGGGAGAATAAGAAGCGACCTAGCAGCGCCAACGCACAGTGTGGCGCCCCCCAAGCAAGACATATATGGATGAAGCTGAGTTCTATAACCAGACTTTAAATTAATAAAAAGTGCAAATAAAAGTGAAAAACAATAAAAAATTAATGAAAAAATGCAAATAAATGTGAAAAACAATAAAAAAAGGTATAATAAAGGCAAAATGAATAAAGGTGGTGGAGGTCGTGACCTCTTGTGAAACTCGTGTAAAAAGAAAAACCAGATTGGGTGAAAATTAAAGGTTATAAGCTAACCAAAATAATAATAAAAAAATTTAAAAAAAACACTGCAAGTGCCCACATATATTTAATTTTAGACATTTAATAATATTTACAATAAAATTGGCTGTCCTGGAAGGAAGACCTGGTCCCGTCCTCATTGTATTGTGTTTTTCCTAAAATTGAATGTTTAATTGTTATAACTTATTGATTTAATTTTTAACTTTGAATTTTTAGCTAGAGCATGTAAATGTGAATTTGTTAGTTGCATAATTTAATCTGGGGTGAAGTAGTTAAAGTTAAAAATATTGTGAGTTATTTTTAGTATTATAAGTGGGATATTTTTTGTTCAGTTTTATGTAAAAAAAAACTCTAATCCTCACCGTTTTTTGGGTGGGAATATATGTCTGAATTTCAGACCTTGAAATCTAATTTAGCCAGGACTCACACCCCTCGAGATTCTACATTAGGTGAGAAGTCTCATAGCTAGTTAGATAAATTGTCAACAGATGTCAGAAGATGCGAAACTCTGGTCAGGCGAGGAAATTATTCTATAAATAGCTGTTTTTTAGGGTGATATACCCTCTTTCTCCTCTTCGCTTCGCTGAAACCACACTTAATTAACGAGTAACTCCTTGGTCTGTCTCGGGTAGTTTGTATCTTCCGGTTATTAAAATGTAATTGGAAATAGAATCAATAAACTCAAGAGTCCCTTAAAACTTGTCCTGAAGACGAGTCTTTAATTACCAGTTCCTTACCTTAAAACTTTACAATGGAGATAGTTTAATAGACTTTTGCGTGTTTTTTTTATTGAACGTAAAAATGTGCATATTATTATACAATTTTTACAATTATATTACAACGTTTCTGGTCTAGGAATGTAATTTCTAGGTCTCATAAATATATTTTTACATTTTCATTTGACAAGTTCACAAGTATAGAGGCAAGCTGAAATCTCTGAATGTGAAAAAAAAATTTTAAAGAATATTTGCAAAAGTTACCTATCTATGTAAAGAAATTATCGTTGTTATGTATATTAATTTTATTAACAATACTTTCTTTTTAAATCTATCGAAATACTTGTAAGTTTAAATAAAATATAAAGCACAATCAAAACTGCAATGTTTACAAATTATTTTTATTTAAAAATATATCCCACTGTTTAGAAAGCGCTGGCTAGGTAGGGCTTCAGTGGCCATTACAGCTCCGGTCACATTCCGCATCAAGCCAGATGGTTGACATGACGACACTTAGAACACATACTATTTTGCGATTTGTACAAATACGAGTGGGGGCTTGCGATTCCCCGGTTCGGCGCACACGGAATTTTTGGATGCTTAGTATGGGGAAGGTTAAAATAGAAATACGTGACATCAACTTATTTTTACAAATACCTTCTCTCTTCGAGAATAAGGCACGACCCTGTAGATTTAACTCTCAATAATTTAACAATATATTACAATATTAAATAACACCTATGATTGTGATTGTAAATTAATAAATCTTGTTTTTCAAGTTGAGAGTTTTATTATGTCTCATGCTCTGGATATTATTACCTTTATTATTTACACATGTAACTTGTAATCTAGCACCCCCCCCCCCCCCCTCTTTTATATACGCCACAACCTAATAACTATGGACGAATTTTGGACCTCGTTTTCTGTAACACTCCAGCTAAGGTGTCGCTTGCCGATCACCCTTTAGTTAAAGAGGATGCTCATCATAAATCATTGGTTATAGAGCTAGAATTTCCATCCACTAATGCAACCCTCTCAACTCCTCGAACAATAAAATTATTCCATAAAGCTGATTAACACCGAGATTAATGAGAAACTGAATAAGACCGACTGGTCTACCGTTATAAATGCACCGGACGTAAATACAGCGTTACATTCATTTTACGTTATAATTGAACAAATTGTCGATGCGTTTATTCCCAAGAAAGTTGTGAAATCTGGAAAATATCCACTATGGTACACGGCAGCCTTAATAAAAATAACTAATGAAAAATTAAAATTCTTTAGAGCATGGAAGCGTCACCGGAACCCTCTTGATTATCTGTCATTTTCTTTGCTTCGCAAAAGACAAAAAACGGTCGCTTCAGCGGCTTACAAAACCTACATTTCTACGATAGAATCCGGCATACAGCATAATGTTAGAAAAATGTGGTCCTATGTCAATTCTCTAAAGAAAATCTCCTACCATCCCCGATCACATGATTTATGGTGAAAAAACTGCTAGGTAATGACAGTAAAGGAGTAGCCAATTTATTTTCCGAGTATTTTGGTTCTGTATTTTCGAATGTTTAACCTGCTCATACAAGCAATGCCAGTGACTGTTTTAATTCAAATAGCGTTATTAGCTCAATCGAGATCAATGAAGACATAACTTTAAAATACTTACCTTAAGTCCATCGATATCAAAAAGGAACCAGGGAACGACCAACTTCCAGGAATCTTTATAAATTATTGTAGTAAACGACCGACACCCCCCATTTTTGCCATTTTCAAACTATCGCTATCTGAAGGAACATTTCCTGACAAGTGGAAAACAGCCTTGATTACCCCAATCTTTAAAAATGGTAGTAAAAATGATGTCTCCAACTATCGACCTATATCCAAATTACCCATTCTAAGTAAAGTTTTGGAAAAAATTGTTTACGATCAATTATATTCTACCATATCACCTTCACTCTTAACTAATCAACATGGCTTTATGAGAAATCGCTCCACAACCTCGAATCTTGTGTCTTTTATAAATTTTCTTCATGCTCAAATGGGTATGTGATGCCAGGTAGATGCCATCTATACTGATTATTCCAAAGCATTCGACCGTGTTAATCACTATATTCTTTTACAGAAGTTATTTAGTCTAGGAATTCACGGTGATCTCTATAGGTAGATGGATCGCATTATATGTCAGTAATCGGCACCAAATCACGGTTGTCAACGGTTTCGCATCCTGTTTAACGGAAATCGTCTCGGGTGTGCCCCAGGGGTCACATCTCGGACCACTCTTATTTAATATTTACATAAATGACATCTATGTATGCTTTCAAAATAGTTACTTTGTGTTATATGCGGATGATATGAAAATGTTTAAAACTGTACAGTCTTTATCTGATTGTATATAATTACAAAGCGATCTTGATCATTTGTGCGCGTATTGTGAATCAAATTTACTGTCCTTAAACATTTCTAAGTGTCACTCAATTAAATTTACTATAAATAAAAATAAAATCATCTATTCTTACAACTTGAATAATAAACCTTTACAATCTACGTCTACATGTATTGATCTAGGTGTTTATTTAGACAACAAATTAATTTTTGATAAGCATATCGAACACATAATATCAAAATCCTACAAGATGCTAGGTTTCCTATTAAGAAAATGTAAAGTTTTCAAAAGTGCTAAGACTCTTGAAATGTTGTTTTGTTCATTGGTCAGAAGTCCACTGGAGTATGCGTCCTCGGTATGGAATCCTCAATATAAAATTAAATCCTTTAAATCCTTTAAAAATTAAATAAAATTAAAATCCTCAGAATAAATTCTCTAAATATTTATTCAAGAAATACAAAAAAACTACAAATAACATGTTAAGTTTACAAAAAAGACGCACATTATCAGATCTGCTGTCTGTATAACCTGCTAAATAATAAAATAGATAGTCCTGAATTGCTATCCACTATTGGTTTAAATGTCCCAATGAGGCGTACCAGGCACACTTCTCTTTTTCATATAGAATCCAACAACACTAATACAGCGAGTAACTCACCAATTACTCGCGCAATCATAATATTATACCCACTATGAAAAAATACTACACTTAGACATTTTTCATGATTCCTTGCAAACAAACAAAACTAATTTATTAAATTTCTTGGCGTGATATAATTGTTTTAAAATTACTTACACTTAACTTTTCATTGACTTTAATCAGTCAATTACAATTAGTGAGCATATAATTCTTGATTTTAACCCTTTCAGCCCCCCGTGTTAATTCAAATTAACACAAACTTTGGATTTTTTTTTACCTTAACTGTAGCGATTTAGAAAAGTCAGGTTTTTGTTTTCTTACACCTGGCAATCTTCTCTATGGCGTCTATTTTTTTCCGCTCAGTTGTAATTCTGATTCCCGTCACAATAACAGTAAATATTTTGACATCTGTTCGTTCGTCGTTCCATCGAATTTTTGCCTTGATAAATTCTTCATCTAAGGTGAGTTATCAATATTTTTTACTCAAATTACATTTATTTTGATGCACAAAGGTGTGTTCTATCATAATAACAACAGTTCAATTCACTGTGCATAGTTATTTGCCTGAATATCGCAAATGAATTTCAATGTTCATTCAAATTAACACTGGTAGTGAAAACCACATGTTTGACAAGTATGGCGGTTTTCAAGATTATTAGATATCATTGTTTATTTCTTAATTTATGTATAAATTTTATTTTAAATGTTATTTGTTTTATACTTCAGTGTTTAATCTATATTTTTGGTCATTATGATTGGTATAGATCAGGGTTTCCCAACCAGTGGTCCGCAAGAGGCTAGAAGATGGTCCGCGATGGTCCGCCGGTCAATAAGCGAGTCAGCGTGCGGGCGGTCCCTGGTCGAGAAGTCTGAATAAAAATAATCGGGACAATATTCAGTTTATCATTATTGTACCTTGTAGTCAGTGGCCATTATGGTATTCCGTTTCGCCCCACCCCATCCAACCCCGTTCTACCCCCTCTATTGTGGTAAATATTCTGCTAGAACCCATCGCACCTTATCCCATTCCGCCCCCTCCGCTGTTGTAAATATTCTGCTAGAACCCGCCCTACCCTATCCCATTACGCCCCTCCCGTTGTGCTATCCATCCTACGCCACTGACCACAAGCAGAGGCTTAGGCCAGCTAAACGTAAAAGTGGTCCTGGGTCAGAAAAAAGTTGTGAACCACTGGTATAGATAGATGATCATTCAATTATATATGTCTACTTTTGATAATAAACAGTTATTTGTATTATTTGTGTGTTAAGTTTATTTTACCCTACTACTAAAAAATACCCTCTGACTTCCAATGTTAATTCAAATTAACGTACAATAATTTCTAAACTATGTATAATAAAAAATAAAAAAAATATATTAAAAAATTTCTAATAATTTTCTGCATTGTTCTCAAACATTAAATAATTTTTATATGTAAAAATAATAATTCGGGGCTGAAAGGGTTAAAATGTCTCCTTATCTCCCCCCCCCCCCCCCCCCCTTTTTCACCCTTTTTATTATTATTAATCATTCATTAGGTACATAACCATGTAATAATTTAATTTAACATACCTTATAATCTGTATTATAATGTACTGTGTATGTCTTAATAAACAAATAAATAAATAAAATACCAAATGCTGCAAAATTCTGAGAAAGTGATTGTCCCGTGGGTAATTATTATTTGGGGACTCTAACGCAGATTCAAACCTGCCTTTCGTTCTAAACACCATGTTAAAGTTCGAGATGAGAAATTATTTTACATGGATACCATTCTCGATTTCCGACAGCAGTTAAAAACTTTATTGTAGAATTTATAAACTTTATTTTCGTTGGAAGAATACTCGTCAAATGTGATTATTAAAATAATCGGCTGGTGCATAAATTGGTCGTAATTGAAAAAATAGTATAATAGTATAAAATAGTAAATATCCACATACCTCCCCCCACCCCGCCCCCCTCCCGCGGCGCTTGAAGTACTCAAAGAAGAGGGCGGCGAAATATTATAATATCGGTTCCAAACGGGAGAATTGTACTCAAGTTGACTTTTAGCAACGTAAGGTAAAGTTTTTTTTATTTTTCATTACAAATTAATAACACAAAATTTACAAATAAAACTTGCATTTCTGGCAAAACAATGATAATTTCTTTAAATCGTTCATTGACATTCCCTCAGGACCTATGCCTTCTTTAGGGATGCTGTGTAGTGTGGTATTTTTAGGGAAAGTAGGGAGAAAAAATTCTGGGAAAGCAATGGGTAAATGAAAGACAAACGATTTTTTTTCTTATATTTTTGTTTAATACGTCGTCGAATAATTTGAAGTTATAACCATTATTAGGTGCAATTATTTTAATAGTGTTAAGTTTAGCTTTGGAATTATTTGGGGATAACAGGATATTAATTAATCTATTGATCAAATAATGGAAAGCAAAGAGTTTATGTGAAAATGGATGGTTAGATGAGTTGTGTATAAGATATGTTTTGTGTATATTTGTGTACATTTGTGTATTTGTGTATATATCAGCATATGTTTCTTTTCGAAAAATATTAAATTCAATCTTATTATTAATTATAGTTAGGTTTAAATCCAAGAAATTTATCCTACAATTAATTTTTTTTTTTTTTAAATAAAGATTATCGTGGTAAAAACAAAGTGTTTTTAATTATTTCATTAATTAAATGGTGCCTCAAAGTGAATTTGCAAAATTTGAAGAAGAGCATTATTTTTTTCTCGTGTGGCTTCGGATATGATTAATTAAATTACTTTTTTGTATGCACCAGTAAGTGCACTCTGAGCACAAAAATGGTTTCTCAGCAGTGTGGGTTTTAATATGTTTATTTAAATATGTTTTTAGTCTAAGCCTGTAAGCGCATTTCGAGCACGAGAATGGTTTCTCTGCAGTATGTAATCTAATATGACGCAACAAATCGCTTTTGTCACGGAAACTGTAAGTGCATTTTGAGCACGAGAATGGTTTCTCTCCAGTATGAGTTCTACTGTGACGAACCATATGCATTTTCTGGCTACACCTAAAAGTGCATACCAAACAAGAGAATGGTTTCTCTCCAGTGTGGGTTCTAGTATGAATAAATAAATCAGCTTTTTGTTTGCATCTGTGCGTGCATTTAGAGCACGAAAATGGTTTCTCTCCAGTATGAGTTGTATTGTGACGAACTAAATTGGCTTTAAATCTACACCTAAAGGCACAAGTTTGACAAGAAAATGGTTTCTCTCCAGTGTGAATTCTATTATGATCAACTAATTTGCTTTTAAATCTACACCTATAGGCACAAGTACGACAGGAAAACGATTTCTTTCCTGTAACTAATTGTTTTTCTTCTATGACTCTAATGCCAAAAGCAGATGGTTTCGACAAACCGAAATCTGAAAAACAAAATTTTAATTATTAATGGCATTGAAGATATTTGAAAAATAAACAACATAAAAAATATTGTACTTTCTGAGAAGGTTGGAAACTTTATAGGTTTTAATACAGAGACGTGATGAATACGATTGAACATCTGATTGGAATAGGTGGATGCATATACTTGTATGTTGTAGTTGGTCCCGGAATTATTGTAGCAGAATAACATATTTTGCGTAGTGGCTCGATTAGGTACTTTGAAGTTGATGAGTTGCAGAACCTCTCAGCAGTTTAATTCGGAGTCGTGTATTTGTCATCTATTTTGTAGTGAACATTTCAAGCTTACACATTTAGTAAAAATTTTTGTGTTAAATAGGTAATTTTAGGTATTTCGATGTACACAAATCGTAAAAATTTGTGGTACAAACGTTCAATATTTCTTATATGAATTTGAAAGTATGGGGAACACACGATCGAATATTAGTATTGAACAAGAGAGCCGGTTTAAACTAGAAAACGGTAGGCAATGAGGTATAGGTCTCGCAAGTTAAGTGTTATGAAGCGATTGTATTTATCGTAAGTTAGGTACTATTTTTTTTAATGCATTTTAATTGGTTAGGTTGGCAAACCTGGGGGAGTTTCGTTCAACGTGTCGGTAGGCGGATTTTTTTGGGTTTGGTTTCCGGATCCGCACTCTGGTTTTCACGGGTGATGTGCGGTACGCCGTGAAAACAACGGTCAATTAATCTTAAGTTTCAATACGATGTGATTGTAATCCAAGCTTTGGGCATCTGAATTCGGGGGACGGAAACACGTTGTGTTTTTTTTTAAATATAAAAATCAAAGATTTATTCGCGTAAAATGCGAGTTTTCGCGCGGGTCCCAAAAGGGAGCTCGAGTTTAATGGCGATGTACGTGTGTTACGATTAATGTACCTCTTTATCCGAGCCATCGGTGTATATAATAACCCGCCACGCTTATCATGGTGCGCGGTGCATCTAACCGAAGATTTATTCACGTAAAATGTGAGTTTCGCGAGGGTCCCAGTGACCACGAGTGAATTGGCAATGTCCGAGTGAAAAGACTATTGTACCTCATTATCCGAGTCATCGGATTAAACAATAACTCGCCGCGCCGTGATTATATGCAGGCCAACTATCGAATTCCCCCCAAGGGTTTATTTATGGAACAAACCCGAGAATACCGCCGTGTTGAACGATTCTTCGCCTCGAATTGCTGACGGGCCTTCCTTTACAATTTGGAGTAGAGTCTGGGTACTCCTTCCTTCTCCTGAGGGTCCAGGTCTAACATCACTTCCATGCGACTGCTGAGGAGGTCGCAGGGCCAAGCTGAGCCGCAGAGGTTGGGATCACCCTTGCCACCAGGAGCTGGGGTTGGTTCTCCCGACATCGGGAGTTCGGCGGCAGTAAATTTAATTAGGGTAGCTAGGAATAGCATAAAATTACGATATTGGTCCCGGGGGTGAGTCCATACCATTTATTTTATTATGTCTTTCGAAAACAATACAGTGAACCGATTCTATACTCCACATTTTGTTTTATTAAGTAGATTCCTTGTGCAGCCTTTTCAGGAATGCTATGAAAACTAATGGCCCACACTCTGAGAATTGAGTACCGTGTTCTCCGCTGGTTGACATACCCAGACATTAGGCTGGGTTTGGCGTCCAAGGTTTCCTGTGAGGAAATCAAAGTTGACTAGCAGATTACACCCGAGCCCGACAAAGGCTCATTATTACATCTCCCTTTAATCTTATAACACTAACACATAACAATATGTCATTACACTTTAATGGTAACAATATGACACCCAACGTAAATATCATTAATAAATGATCCCACTTCTTTAAATATAACAAGTTGACTTCATCACAGTACTCACACAGATGCAAAACTTTCATACAGCGTGTTTCGTTTTGGGCTTTTAACAAAAAAGCAATTAATAATTATTTCAGAATTGAGAATTCGAATCCAAAGCGTGTTTAAATCGGTAACATAAAACTAATGTTGTTTTACAACATTTTTATGGAAATACTGAAGGTTTAGGAAGAAAAATAAGTTTATTAACTAAATGCGATAATCTTCAGGATTGAATTCAAAGGGGTATTCATAAATAACAACAAGGTTAAAAAAATATTATGTTATTTAAAAAGATTAATTTATTATAATATTCATACTTATATAATATTTTATAAAGTAAATAATCGACAAGCCGCCACATGCCGCTACACGTTTAATAGGCATAGCTTTTGAAAAGTAAACTACTGTTAAACTTAATTACCAAAAGAAACATCGGTTTCGGACGGGATAGATGGAAAAACATGCATTTAAATTCGGTTTTCATCCAAAGTTAAAAATTTCCCATATAAAACATCTCCATTGCCGCCATTTTTTTTACGAATTTGACATTTGTAAAGTTTCGTTTAAAACTCAATACGCATGAATTACTCGGTTTACCTAAACTAAGAACCTAATGGCTTACAAATTTGACTGTTTATGGGTTATTTATTTTTTATAATTATGTGTTAGCAATCATCAGCAACACTAATTATTTAATTATGTACCAGTCATCATCAGCAACTATCTATACGCATATTATCTAAAATATAACAGATTACTAACACAAAGGTACAAAAGATTAACTGTTGAATAGGTACTAGTCTGTGATACTCCAGTTGCCTTAGACGTCAAATTATACAAGTCATTTATGCTTAAAAGTTGACCACTCTTTTTTTTACATTATGAATAAGTAAAATAATTAAACATACGGAATAAAATTTCACGATTTGGTTCATTTGGTGATTAGCCACGTTCCGTTTCGTAACGGGACTCCATGATATCGTAATAAATATTAAACTTTACAAACACTATTTATTATTTCAAATTTATAAATTTGTCACTAGCGAAATGTAGGTGCACGTATGTTTAAATCAAATTACGAACCGAATGAATAGGACATCCTGTAAGTACAGCCTCAAAAGGGTGTCGTTAAACTTGCCTCTCTTCTAACTAGTTACAATAAGTGGGCATAAGCAAGACAGAGGGCCTTATCGGATTTGTGGGCGTCGCTTAACGTTCACACAGATCGACCAATACATCAATACTAAGCATTTTTATTGCTTCCAACTTAAAGTGTTTTACCTATACTCCTCTCCGGCAGATAGTGGTCCGCTGTTAAAGGGGTTCTCTCTCTTCTGACGTAACATAAGTTAATAAAATAAATTTGGCTCTAAAAATGAATCAATTATGTAACGACTACACATACGCAATACATAACAATAGTATCATTTAGAACTTAAGTTAACTCGTTTCACCGAGTTTTGGTTTAGTAACCGGCCTATGTGTTAAGCCTCAAGATGTGTTAAAAATTGTAGGTGAGCACGTGTTCAAGAGTAGTGAACGAGCAGCTCGATCTGGCAGTCTCCGGTTGGGTACGCGCGCATCCGACCTTAGACGCTGGTACATTGAAATAAAATTGCATCGAAGTGAAGTTATTCGCACGCAAATTTAAACTGTGGTAACTTAATTTCGTTGCGTAATAGCATACACTATCCTGAGTACAATGGGTTAGTAAAGTAAAGTTAATTCATAAATGGCTAAATATTGTACTAGTTTAAAAAATAATGAAAGTTGAAAAATGGAGGATGTCACTTGCAAGATAACCCAATTTACTTTCCGGTGGTAGATTGACGGAAGTCGTAGTAAATGAGTACACCATACCCAGTAACATCGTAAATAATAAGACTGTAATAATTGCAGTGCCACTGTGCTGCTTTGAGCGGCAGTCTGCAGGTAAACCAACCTCAGACGGGAGAGGGCACCGAAAGAATAAATTAATGGCTTACCTCGGCTTTGGTCGATCCTTTCCAGACGAACGAAACATTCCTTTTTAATATCAGGATAGTCAAATCTATTTCAGAACATGCGCCACGTTCTTGCCCATATTCCCCTGCTGCTAGCGTCCCCGGTTCACATTTAATGGCACAAGCAACTTCTCTCTCCTGTTTGACAATCCCGTACTGCAATATTGCATCAAAATGGGAAGTTGGACTGCTTCTTCGAGGACCGTCTCCGGTTCGGTCTTTATGAAACCGAAATTCGAGTTCACAAGATCCATTTCCGGTAAACTGCTGTATGATTCTGAGGTTTGTGATATATTTGATAGCGCACTCTGCCATGAACGTTTAGTTGACAAAACAACCTAGTTTCGTTTTATAGCAGTCTAGATGCGGAAATCACGGCGATATAATGAAATAACTTTACTACTCACATGACAGCTATTTTGTTAAATTAATTATGTCATAGACAAAAATGGTCGGTATTCATGCCTACTGAACCGGTTCTTTTACTGTCACCGAAACCATTGATTTAATTTCTTTATGGAACCGGTTATTTTCGGATCTAAGAAATATAATGATGCCTATTAATTAAAATAATGCTTTCTAAATATTATTATCATTTAAACACCTTATGTGATCCTTAACTCTACTTTAAAAAAATCTAGAAGTCTTCACTAAATAAAAAAATCTAACAATCGTAACAAATTAATTTGTAGACCCCAGCCTAGCGATTCCGTATTTTTTGTGGGATCGTTATTAGATAGCGGACGTAATCTCCTGTCAGATTTGTGTGATTTTTATGGCTGTTATTTGCTTTTTCTGTGTACAATAGGGTGTCCCTTATTTTTCAAAGTTGTTATTTTCTGATGCATAGGTCTTAGTTTTGTTCCTTTGCTTCTAAAACACTCGGAAAAAAAATTTACCTTAATCGGAGCACGGTAACCCGTGCCGACTTGCACCGAATAATGTTCATACAAGTTGCGCGGAAGTAGTGGCGCGCATTCGAGGTATTTGTCATTTGCTTTCAGTTATTCTCGTGATTAACACGTATTGTTTTACATTTAAAAGATGGTAGTGGAATTAAGAAGCAATAAAAAAGTATTTTCTTAGTTGGTGACGTAAATTATCAAATAACAGGTGCAAAGTTACCGTCTAACCGGCAGTTCTTGCAGTACTTTTTTTTAACATTCGCGAAGTTAAATTGACTGTTAGTGAAAGCGCGAATCTCGTCATTCGAGAGTGTATTATATTTTGGGAAAAAGCTAGAATCCCTACCAGAGCTATACCTAACTGTGTAAAAAAACTTGTGGATCTTCACCATGTTTGGAGGGAGTTGCAAAAAAATTTAAAAAAAAAATCACATGTTTACAAGCGCCGTGAGGAGGACTTTCAAAACAATTTAGACAATTTATTCGATATAGCACACGCTGATGCTTTGAAATGGATGAAAATAGAAGAAGATAAAATATTTTTACAAAAACAAAGAGAACCAGGCCGTCCAGGATGCTTAGCGGGTGTTGACAAAAAGTTAGCTGAAAAGGAAGAAAGGACAAGAGAGAGAAAATAAAAAGAGAAGAAAAGACATGAGCAAATGTGTTTCGCGAGTTTATCGTCATCTCTTACTTAACTACACAA
The DNA here is from genome assembly GCA_917880885.1 of Limnephilus marmoratus. Lineage (NCBI taxonomy): Eukaryota > Metazoa > Arthropoda > Insecta > Trichoptera > Limnephilidae > Limnephilus > Limnephilus marmoratus. The sequence continues at coordinate 48,077,808 of OU862907.1, read as the reverse complement.
GATTTTATACAAACGCAAGGACATACCGATCAACATACCAGCTCTGATGAAAACCTTTAGGAACCCTTGCCAACCACCTTTCAAACGGTTTCTGAAACTACTACAAAAAGAGGAAGGAAAAACTTTATCACGCCTAAATTAGTTGTAGCTGTAGATAGATGTCAATTAAGCATAAGGGATTTTGTCTATATACTTCATGGTGCAGTAGAAGCGCTAGACCTTAGCTGTGATGATTTCCCGATAAACAAATCGTCCATTCAACGCATTCGCACACAGAGTAGAAAAGATAGAGCGGAATCTATAAAATCAGATTTTCAGAATAATATGCCTGAAATGGTGACCGTTCACTGGGATGGGAAATTATTACCTGGACTGGACGTGAGAAGTTCTAAAGAAAAACGCCTGCCAATTCTAATTTCATTTGGAGAAAAGGAACAACTGCTGGCTGTACCCAAACTGGAGAGCTCTTCCGGCCAGGATCAAGCTAAAGCTGTGTTAAACGCACTTTATGACTGGAACCTCGATGACAAAGTACAAATAATGTGCTGTGACACAACTGCGTCTAATACAGGGCGATTGAAAGGAGCTTGTGTACTTTTGGAACAAAGACTAGACAGGGAATTACTACTCTTTGCTTGCCGCCATCACGTTAACGAAATGGTTTTAAAATGCGTGTTTGAAACAAAAATCCAACAAGTCACTAGTAGCCCCTGTTTATTCATTGCGGTTATATATGTGAAACCATGGCTTGGATGTAGTCTGGCAGTGAAGGCACCAAATCAATATTTGTGCTTTTTAAAGAGGCTTAAGGAATATGAAACTGTTGACAAATTGATCTCCAAAGCAGCTATGAACAAGTTTAGTAAACATCTTTGGTACTTGTCAGAAGAAATTGCCGTTTTATCACTCTTTGATGATGAAGTTAATGCACAAACCAAGGGAAACATTGTAGTGAACTTACAAAGAGAGAGTTTGTATGATTCTGGGAAGAGATACATTCCATCAAAGTAAGATATGTCTGATTTTTTGTATGGTAAGTAGGAATACGTAGTTTTATTTTTTATACTGTTTTCACTAAACTGATAATAATACTTATCTATTATTGCAGGAAAATTATTAAGTGATTTTGTGTCCGTCAAAAGCACACATTTATTTTCTCGATTGAAAATTGATGAGAACTTCCTCCAGAGACCCGTTTCTACGTGGGACGAAGATGTTGCCTATATAGAGGCAAAAAGAAAAGTTCTTTCTTTAAGGGCAGTTAATGATACAGCTGAAAGAGCTGTAAAACTTATGCAAGATTTTCATGGTTTGATCACTGCAAAGGAAGAACAAAAGCAATTTTTGCTACGCTGTGTGCAAGAGCATAAAAATCTGTATCCAGACTGTAAAAAAGAGACCCTCAAAGGAAAATATCTTGCCTGATCTGTAATTTTATTTTCTCTTAATAAATATTTTTTAAATTATAAATATTTAGGCCGCTTATTTTGTACCGTTTATGATTTATTCCTTCTGTGTACTCCCTGTGTAAAATTTATTATTATTATAATTATTTCAATTGATTTAGCTACATAACGGAACGGGGTTAAAAACAGCAATTTTCAAAATCTTCAGAGCTCTGTCGGCACGGGTTAATGTTGACGTAGGAAGATAAAATTTTGTATTTAAGTAAGTCTGGCTAGTTGAAAAAAAATCAGTGGGTATGCATTTTGATATTTAGAAAAAAAAAATCAACCATATAAGGGACGCCCTAATGTACAAGGTACATTAAATGAATAAATAATCATGCTTAAACTAAAAATAATAATGCTAAACTAAAATATATGACAGTAAATATGTAAAAATCATATAAATCTGACAGGCAGTAGCGTAGCGAGGGGGGGGGGGCGGACCGCCCCGGGTGCCACCCGAGGAGGGGGTGACACTCGAACGTGGAGAAAAAATTTACGAAAGTGCAAAATTGCCGTAAAAAATATTTTACACGTTAACACTGTCTGTTATTTTGCTCTATGGCTTGATTGGTCGGGGATTCCCGAAAAATGTTTTTTTTTGTTCCTAGCTCAGTCGGGGATTTCCCTGAAATATTCCTGGTGTCATTCTAATTTCGTTCGTATATTGTGATTAAAGTAGACTCGTGAAGTGAATTGTTATCTATGGACTGACGTGAATTAGTGACGAAGTTATTTTGTGTTAGCGTGTTTATTAGTGCTGAAAGACCAGTTTGAAAAACAAGGTAGGTACATGTGAATTTTTAGATACCGTTTTGTAGAGCATGAATAGTTACAGTCGGGACAAGAAAAAGGTTTTTCATCACTGTGAGTTAGCAAGTGCCGTTTTAGTTATTTTTTTCGAGAATAAGAATAATTGCAGTCAGGACATGAAATAGGTTTTTTTCCACTGTCGGTAAACGTGTGACTTTTAGATTTCTCTTCATAGTACATAAATAGTTGCAGTTGGAACATGAAAAAGGTTTTTCTCCACACTGAGTCAGCAACTGACTTCTTATGTATCCCTTGTTACAATCATAACATGAAAAAGGTTTTTCTCTTCTGTGAATCATACTGTGGACTTTTAAATCTTCGTTTTGAGTACTTGAATAACTGCATTCAGATCATGAAAAAGGTTTTACTCCACTCTGAGTAAGCTTATGAATCATAGTGAAGTAAAATGTTGCTCCATATGGAAACCTTTGTAAAATTACTTTCTTCAGGGCCTCCTCAGTGTAGCTAATGTAAAACGAAATATGTGTTGTAAAACAATGTAGGTGTATTAAAGGTAAGACAGTTTTAAATTGTGGAGATCCGGAAGGAATGAAAGGCCGATAAAAATAATAATATTTTCCGAATTTGTTTATGAATTACAATTTAAAACAATAAAATAAACAATATACCCATGGACCTATTGCGAATTTGAAATCTCTTGTGTTATTTTTACCACAAACGAGATTAAAACAAGAAAAAGGTATTTAAGCGACTTTCCAGTACTTTGCGCAATTTAATTGAGACTTTTAGGAAAAAATAGTCACTTGGGTGTTACGTAACGTTTAGGGGGAGGGAGGTACAGAAAAATGTTACAGCGCGTTGCATGGGGGGAGAGAGGGTAAAAAATTTTCAAAAATTGCGTTACGTTATACTTGAACGCCCCCTTTACTATTTCACGTTTGACATTTTATCGTTACACTCTGAACACAAAACTGGTTTTAACCTAAGTATTGGTTATTATGTTTTCATGACAGCAAATGATTTTCTTCAGATTTGTGCAACATATTAGAATTGAGGACTCCACACGGAACTCTGTTATTTGTAGCTATATGGCTCGGTCGGTCAGCATTCCCCAAAAATTCTGTTTTTTTTATTTTCGTTCCTAGCTCTTACTATTGATTTATTGGGGATTCCCGTGAAATATTCCTCGCTTTTCCCCTGTGTCTTTCTCATTTCTTTCGTACATTGTGATTGACGGGAACTCGTGAAGGATATTATCACCTATCGATTGTTGAAAAAGCTTTTATTCTGTTAGTGTTTTTAAAAGTGTTTTAATTTTGAGGATAACAATTTTTATTACATATTTGACTAGCTAGAAATGTTTTTTATATTTTAGGAAGTCAAAATTTGTGTTTTTAATTTCTCAAAAAAAAATTTAATGGGGGGGGGCGGGTGGCACCGCGTTTTCCGCCCCGGGTGCCACCCATGCTAGCTACGCCACTGCTGACAGGTGCTAACGTCCGTTATCCAATAACTATCCCACAAAAATACGGAATCGCTAGGCAGATAGTTTAAAAACATCACCTTGTCCTTATTATTTAATACTTTTTTTTTAATTTATTATTAGTATAAAATTCTTGTTGGATAGTATCTGCATGTTTTTAATTTTTATATTAAAAGTTTTATCAAGTATTTAAAAATACTGTTTTTATCCAATCTTTGTCAACTACTTATGGATAAACATATGATCTAATTAAAATTCTTATTTGTGTACTAAGATATACACATTTTATATAATGAAACATATATAGGTTTATTTAATTAAATAATTATTACATTGTTATAGTACATATTGCCTACGTAAGTCCATAGAATATCATTTGGTAATTTCGACTGAGATGTGAATGGTTCTTAAACTAATGAATGAATGAGTAAAAGTAATAAAAGGGAAGAAAGTGTATGGGGAAATAAGAGAAATTTTGATATCAACAATTAAATGCTCACAGATTGTACACAATTGGCTTTTAATAAAATTTTATTGCAAAATTCAGAGTAGGTATTTTAAAAATAATATATATTCGCTAAGAAACAAAAAAAAATAGTTTTGGTTTAAATATCTACTTACTAATTTTGACTCTTATTGATTGCAGTTTGCTTAATGATATTTAATTCTTTGTTTGAATTATTTCAAGCTAAGGGAGCATTAATTAATCTACTAACCACTGTATGAAAAGCTGCTAACTTTCAAGAAAACGGAGGGTTCGATGTTTTAGGTATAACAATATCTATGTACTTACATAATATGTTTCTTTGCAAAAATGGTAAATTATAATTTAGTAATGACAATAGAAAAAATCAAATCCAAAAATTAATGCTACAATTTTTTTCAAAATTTTAAAGTATTTTTTTTTTTGTGCTGTTTATTAATCAAAATTAAGATTTTTTTACCTGTCTATTAGTTCGAGTACATATACCAAAAATGTCATCTACGTTTCATTTCCAAAAGCACAATTCAATAATAATGCACGACTATTAATCTTATGTTCAAAATTGTTTAAAAATACCTATAATTGCTTTTAAAGGGCTAGTACTACAACCCATTGCTAAACCATCGTTTTGTTTATAAATAATATTATCAAATTGGAAATCGTTTAGCTTAACGACATTATTATTTTTTTAATTACATCATTATTTTGGAATATTCTTGTACTATCTGCAATTTTAAAATATTTTTGTTGGTATCTTACTTTTTTCCTGTTCTTTTCTTTATTTTTTAAAATACATTTAAATACTACTATATACATACTCTTACACTCATACGTATTATGTTAGTTTTTAAATATTTTAGTATTAAAAATTCTTGCTTTTGATCATGTCCTATTAATTAAAATTAATTAATTTAAAATAAAACAATAACTTTGTAAACACCACTTTTATTTTTATACTTTATGCCGACCGGGTTTCGCTACAACCGTAGCTTCATCAGGGCAGTATAATTCTCTACTAATGTTAGTAGAGAATTATACTGCCCTGATGAAGCTACGGTTGTAGCGAAACCCGGTCGGCATAAAGTATAAAAATAAAAGTGGTGTTTACAAAGTTATTGTTTTATTTTAAATTAATAATGTCACATCACAAAGTATCCGCTTCATATGAACAAATAAAATTAATTAAGTAAAATCATATCCTATTAATATTATAAAGGCGAAAGTTTGTATGGATGTATGGATGTTTGAATGTATGTTTGTTACTCTTTCACGCAAAAAATACTGAATGGACTTATAAAATTCTTTCACTAATAAAAAGCTACATTATTTGCGAATAATACAGGCTGTATATATTGGTAAGCTCTGGCTTATTATTTTTTTTTTCAGGACCTCCATAAAACAGTTATAGGTACAACAAATTATTACGGAGAAGATTACAAAATTTAATAAAAAAAAAAGTCCAAGGGGGCAGTTTGACTATGTTGAGACGTATGTCCAAAGATAGTTGCTGAACTCTCTATAGGTAACATTGAAGATGTCGATGCTCAATGAAGACTCGTTAAGCAGTTGAATTGCTCTGTTTAATGGCGCATTCTGAAAGGAAGAAGTTCTCGCTTTCGGAGCATAAAAAAGTGCGTGGGATCTCCCACGAGTATACGTGTTAGGGACGTATAGGTTAATCTCATTCAACATAGGTGGATTCAGTACGGTAACGGAGATCAGCTTTAAAAAAATGTTTCCCCAAAAATATTTTTCGGCGGGCTTCTAAGGTATTAAGATCAAGCATTCCCGTTAAGAACAACGATGGATACAGGAATGGGTAATATGTATATTCTCTCATATACAGGTAACGCATAAACCTTTTTTGTACTTTTTCTATTTCGAGGATAGTTTTGTTCAGAGGGGGCCCAAATAATGGAGCTGTATTCCAGGATGCTGCGTACAAGTGCTTCATATGTTCTTCATATTGCAATTCCATTAGTAAATGATCTCGCATTACGAAGAACAAATCCAAGCATTTTGTTGGCGCGGGAGACAATGTCTGATATGTGAGATTTGAAAGAGAGATTTGCTTCAAAAATCACGCCAAGGTTTCGAATCTCGTTTTTGCGTGTTAGTATAATTTTATTAATGTGATATGGGAATAAAAATGTGTCTTGGGATCTTGTAATTGTGACGACACTGCATTTCTGGATGCTGAATGGTAATTTGTTCAATTCCGGCCATTTGACAAGAGAATCAAGATCTTTCTTTCTTATAAATAAGCTCTGGCGTTATGAAATTGTCTAATGTACGTTTATTCTCCAGACGAAAAGCAAAGCTTTGTTTTGTAACTTTGACGTTCCCTATCATTTTGTTATTTGTTTAAGTTACTATGGAGATCCCTTTGATAGTTAAAATTATACCAATCTATACTAATATTATAAATGCTAAACAGCGTGTGTTTGATTGTTACTTATTTATTTATTTATTTCAACGCCATAAAATGGCTATTACAATCCGGTGATACATGATAGACAGTGGTACACAGGAGGGTAATTACAATGATAATAATGTCCATTAGACAAAATACGTATATGCATGATAACAATTAGTATTTAGTTAAATTTATACGACGCACAAAAGTTTGGACATATTGGAAATAATTGCACATTTGAAATTTACCAAAATGATTGGAGTTACAGTAAAATTGCTAAAGTATATGCTTATATATAACTTTAGTATTACTAAAATCGATTGCAAATATTCCCAAATATTTGTCGAGCTTCCTTAGAAATCGAGGCATACTGGGAGGGTAAGAATATCTCCTTATTTTTAAGCCTACATTCAATTGCACTGTGGCTGGAGTCACACTCCATTTGAGTACCTATGTCCCTTTTCAAGGAATTATTGCGTTATTACGACGTTATATTCCATGGCTAAATCTAAAAGAGCATTAGCTAAAACAACGTTTCTGTTTTGGGCTGTACATCCATCAGAAAATAGAGATTTTCTCAGGCAATCTATGACACATTGATTTACAGTGTACTTCTTCGGAGCATAAGTCGCGACCTGCCACAATACGAAAGTAAACTGACTTACGCGCTGTTTGCATGACGATTCCAACGGCACGGAAATACGCTGCGTATTTGTTTTCAAAATAAAACGCTTTCATTGGTTGAAATCCTTGTTTCTGATTACTCTAGAGGTGTGTCTTTCAATTCTTTATTGAATGACATGCAAAAGTTAAAATGGCATTTTTGGACTTCCGCGGTGTAAGAACTTAGGCGACGATATGCATGATAACAATTAGTATTTAGTTATAGGATACAAATATGTTTTACAACAACAAAAAAAGAATATGAGCTCCTACAAAATACACATTTTTATGCAGAGTAAAAATAAGTACATAAATTACGCTTTAATAATAGGTGGCACGAGAACTGTTTGATAAATTAATGTAACGGGTATAGAGAGGTAAGGGTTGGAGAGGGGTAGGGGGAAAGAGGGCAGGGGAGGGAGGTAGGTGTGAGGGGGAGGGGGGAAGTGGAGTGGGGGTAGGGAAAGTGATGGAGGCGGAGTGGTAACCTCCCGTAATACTATGCGAGTGAAGCTGGGGGCAAAAGCTAGTTCACAATATTTTAAAGTCCATCCGAACATTTAAAATGAATTAATAAATATGTATGTAAGATTCCTTACAGGATACAAGCTGAAGTATTATAAACAAATAGTTAATATCTCAACATCTAAGACGAACCGTGTTGCATTTGGCAGAAAAATGAAAATATGTCTTGGAAATTTATACGACGCACAAAAGTTTGGACAAATTTGAAATAATTGCACCTTTGAAATTTACCAAAATGATTGGAGTTACAGTAAAATTGCATATACTAAAATCGATTGCAAATATTCCCAAAAATAAAACCAAACTCCTAATAAAAACGTATAATTAGTAATATCATTATAACTAATCACGAAAACGGCGCAATAATAGCTTACACTAATTTCACTGATATGTTCCAAAATAGGATACAAAATAGTTCTAACGTTCAAATTTGGGGTGAAATGCAGATCCTGCCAATGTCTGGGAATTTAATAAAAAGGCACTTTCTAGATGAGAAAAGGGTGGAGAAGCTGAATAAAACAAAAATTAAGGCGCGCTCGGCAAAATTGAGGGAGATACAGCCGTTTAAAGTATAAATAAAATTTCACATCGTGAACCGATACTACGCCATTTTGTCACTGTTATGTTGGTATCCCAGACCTGATACAAACGAAGCTAGATACGATTGTAGCCGACTTCGTGGGATACATAATAAGGCGCGTAATTATTAAAAAAAGAATTAATAATGGTAATTTTTGGAGATTGCTGGCAACGGCTAATATGCCCAGTGGAAAATATTTCATTCTAAATTTCGATAACGTAAAATTAAAATTAGCTTTCGTCTTGTGAGATTGTACGCCAGAATCACAAACCATGTTACACAAACCTTGCGTAGCCGCTAAACTACTTGAAAACTGGGATGTTTTTCTTGCCTTGACGCGAGTAGGCGTTATAAAGGGGCACTTTCTTTTTAATCACAAACCATGTTTAGCGTAGTCTTAGGTAAGGTAACTTTAATTTGGAAGGTGAAAAACAGTTTAAAAAATCGTTGAAAAAAAGCCCCCTAGACAAATTTCATAATTACGCGCCTCATGTATCCCACGAAGTCGGCTACAATCGTCGGCTAAGTCGGCTACAATCGTATCTAGGCTCTTGTTTTTATCAGGTCAGGGATACCAACATATTAGTAACAAAATGGCGGGCAAATTGTCGTAGTAGTATGCTTTGCGGACTGACAGTATCGGTTCGCGAAGGGAAATTTTATTTATACTTTGAACGGCTGTATCTCCCTCAATTTTACCGAGCGCGCCTTAATTTTTGTTTTATTCAGCTTTTCCACACTTTTCTCATCTAGAAAGTGCCTTTTTATTTAATTTCCAGACATTGGCAGGATCTGCATTCCTCCCCAAATTTGAGATAATCATGAGCATGATAATGTTTGTCAGGAAAGGAAATTGTGACATCCTAATTGATATTTGTTTATGTGTTTAAACGGGCATTTTTATTTATTATTATTTATTTATTTAGAAATTACGGCATAAGTGCCATTTACATACATGTGTATTTTATTATTTTTTTAAACAGTCATGGTAGTACAGTGAAGAAAGAAAGGAAAAATTTGAAAATTACGATAGAAAAAGAATATAAATTAGTAAAAAGTTAATGAAAGGATCCATTCGAACAAAAAACAAAGAGCCCGTTATGCAGTCACCTCATTAAATATGTACTGCTAAAGTGCTCAATCAATTCAGCTTTATAATTCAATAGAGGAATATTAAGAATATCAGCAACATTAGGGCACAAGTTGCCAATGATGTGTAATCTATTTATAACAGAATTGTATCCTGAGACTGAGGTATAATTGTCACAATAAAACATGCTAGGGAATTTATATTAGTAACATTAAAGGTAGGAACATGAAGGTGAATGAACTTAACAATATCAAGGTAATCCAACGGGTAATTTCCATTTTTTTATAAATATACTAGATCAAAAAAGTTCAATGAATGTAATAAATAATCGTAATCTATTGATTCTAAAGGAATTCAGAATCTAAAATTAATACACCTCAAAAATTTACGTTGAACAACCATTATAATGTGATTATTAAAGACAGGTAACAAAATATCGATTTCTTTCGACAGTGGATTTTAGCATGAATAACCAAATAATTTTTTGGGGACATTTTTAAGTGACGGGTACGAGAATGGTTTCTCTCCAATGTTTTAATATGAAATACCAGATTGCTTTTCTGACGGCATTTGTAAGTTCATTCTGAGCAGGAGACAGGTTACTCTCAAGTGTGGGTTTTGGCGTGTAAGACAAGGCTACTTTTCCGATTGCACTTATAAGAGCATTCAGGACAAGAGAATGGTTTTTCTCCAGTATGGGTTCTGGAGTGATGAACTAAATAACCTTTTTGTTTACACCTGAACGTGCATTCCGAGCACGAGTACGGTTTCTCTCCAGTGTGGTTTTTAGAATGATTAATTAAATCCTTTTTTTGTATGCAACTATACGGGCATTCCGAGCACGTAAATGGTTTCTCTCCAGTGTGAGTTTTATTATGACGAACCATTTTGCTTTTCTCATTACAAGTGTAATTACATTTAGGACACGCGTATGGTTTCTCTCCAGTGTGGGTTCTAATATGACAAACCATATTGCTTTTATACGTACATATGTAAGCACAAGTAGGACAGGAAAACGATTTCTTTCCTGCGACTGGTTTTGGTTCTAGGTCTCTAGTACCAGTAGCAGATGATTTTGATGAATCGAATTCTGAAAAAAAAAAACATAATCATATTAATAGCGTTGAAGGTACTTGACATGTAAATAACACACCAAAAGTATTGTATTTTCTGTTAAGACAGGAAACTTTAACGGTTTTATTACAGTAATGTGATGAATACGATTGATTGAAAAAACACATATTTTTTAATTTATATTATAGGATTGTTACAATAATAAACACAAAATAATGGCATCAGATATTTAAGTATTTCTACGCCAATGTGAAGCACCTGCAACTTTTCTCCGCTCCTTATCGTGAATTAGTTTCATTCTCACATTAAATATTGGAACCTATTATCTATATATCAATAAAAAAAACTTCAGTACTCAGTGTTAGAAGTGAATCATTCCACTTATTTACGGACTCAAGTCCAATTTCGAGTTCAGCCCAACGGACTCGATTCTTTCAATCCGCCGGACTTACCAAATCTAATTAAGTTCGATCACCACTGCCAATTATATGGCGACAGAGCTTCCAAATGTTAAGCTATATACCCACCTATTCCCACTATGCCAAATTTGTGCGTGCACGTGAATCCTGTCCCAAAAAAGAGAAAGTTCCAGTGTGTGCCACGAAAACTTACTTCAGGAAACCAACCTTGCATAACAACGAACTCGAAATTTCCCCGCCCGCCAAGCTGCCGAGAGACGTGAATTATTCCGAGATAAGTAATTTCCTAGACTGAACCGGAATCGTAATCTCATAAATAACAATTTGTCATCGTACTATTAAAATGATCGTGGTCTTAAAATTGAATACCATTGGCTGTAACAAATTTATAAGTATGCCATTATGACTTTTTATTTCTTACAGAAACTTGGCAATCAGATAACGTTACACAGGCTGAACTTGAAGTATTTTTGAAACTTGAACTTTTCAAACAAATCTAGAAGGTGGAGTTAATTTGTAAAAACAAAAGTACCCTTTCCATATTCTAAAATCATATAATAATGTTTCCTGAATTATCTCTGTTTACTGTTTGTTGGTTCGTCCCAATCTTAAATATACCTGCATTATTTGATCTCCATTCTATGATGTTCACATTAATTATATGGAATCCGTACAGCATCGCTTCGCAAGGGAAATTGCACGGAGGTAAAGACTAGAAAAGTGCGAATATTCATATGACGAACATAAATTAAACCTTTCCTCTTTTGAAAAACGCAAATGATCCCATCTGAATTTTCGAAATGATTAACTGTATGATTGACTCATCTACTTTGTTGCAACTCATCCCTTTATAAATGTTAATTGCAATATCCCTTCCCGTAGACTCAGAAATAATTCATTGCTTTTTCTCGATCAACACTCCACAAATTATGGATATCGTTCACAAATGACCAGAATGAACAAGAGCTGACAGAAGAAGCTGCCATCCTTGGTCTTAAACATCGATGACACGTGACGAGTTTACAAGCTACTATCTGGGAAATTCACTACTTATCTGTTAGTGAACTCGCCCAGTGTCATCGTGTTACTTGCTAACTAGCAGCGACTAGCAGATTGTTGACAATCTACGAAAAAAAGTTGAAAGGTCGTCAACTTTACTCGCCTACACGCTTGCTCCGCTTGCTCGTGATTGGTTTATTTATGTTTCCAACATGGCTTTCGATAAACAGCTGATTTCGACTGTCAAACATCCGAAGAATTCGTTCACGCAGGCGCCGTTATTCGTTATTCTTGTTACTGGCGCTAGCAGCGGCCTACGTTTCCTACGCTTCTCAGCGAGTGGACAGTTTTGTGTGTCATCATGAAAATCTCACTCGCCGATTTACCCGCTTTTAAACTTAGAAGATTACTAAGGCCCACGCGGAGAATTCAGTAACAACAAAGTAGTCAAGTCTCAATGACATTGAGCGAGTTTACAAGTTACTAGCCGGCAAGTTTAAAAGCGGGCGAATCGGCGAGTGTGATTGTGATGATGACACACAAAACTTTCCACTCGCTAAGTAGCGAACTAGCAAGCGAGTACCTAAATTAAACTCCAGCGCAAATTAATACTGTCGAAACTTTGTAGAAAACTGAGATACTCGCAGCAACTATTATGACACAAGGTAGGTTTACTAGCTAAAACAAGCCGACACGCTAGCGAGTAGCAAGCAAAGTAGCCCCCCTTTCAACTTTTTTTCGTAGATTGTTCACAATCCGCTAATTAGCTAGTAAATATGATTACACTGTATCTAGTATACTAAAAGATAGTAAATTACTGATGGCCAGTAGCTTGTAAACTCGCTCAATGTAATCGAGGCTTTACAGTGAACAATTAAAAATGACGCTTTGAATAATGGAGAAGCAACCTAAAATAGTGTGACGGTAAATATGCAGTTCCACCTCACGGATAATACGTAACGTTCGTGTTGTCGAAGTTTGATGCACGGATAATACGGAATGTTCCTTTTTTTAACTAATAGACATTTCAAATACGACATTTGTCGGAAGTACCAATCTTATAAAATAAATTCTCTAAAGTAAACTCGCATTTCATCATAATTTTAAAAAACATCCCAGGTTTTGAATGGTTTGTTTGGCAAAGCAGGGTTGGTCTAGCGAGTTTGTGTAATTATTCTAATACATTTTTTCCATGTTCTACTGTTATAAATACAGGTACAAACATGTCAATAACGCATTCACTTTATTTTATGCAAAAATATTTTTTCTATGATTGGCAGCATTGTCTACGAAATGTTAAAATAAAAACGATGGATAAACAATGGCGTTACCAAGAGAATGAATTAATTTTAACCAAATTAAAAAGTTAAATGCATATTTTATGCATGTTTTTTGGTCTCCCCCGACATAAATACTCACTTTTCGTAATAATAAAGCTAAATCAAACTGTTTGGATAAAAAGTATTCCGTATTAACGAGTAAGCGGTTTAATGCATAAATATATTTATATCGACATATTTAAAGAGATCTCTGTAATTAAATTCATTCTTCCCCCTTGTCCCAACCCAAGCGACCCGAATTGGTGAAAAGGCAGAGTTGAGAAAGTACAGAGGAATGAATGAAACTGTGTTTATATAACTATTTATTAATAATTATTTCTGAGTTACGTCAAGGTTAAACGCACAAAAACACGTTGAAGTATATTGTAGCGCCAGCTCGTAGGGGAGTGAAGCTGGCGACACGGTATCGCTCCTAAGTAGATAAGTACAAACATCACCCATAACTATTACACATCTGCCCTGATGATGGACACTGTAACGCTGTCCGAAACGTTGGCTAAAGAAGGAGGTAGCGCAACACGGCATAATATCCCAAGAACTTATAACAAAAATACTTTTGGCCGTGAAAATCTAAAATCGTATCATTTCTGAGTTAGTTTCCGGAACAATGCGGACTGTAACAGTTGTGGTTATCTCTTTTCTTCTGTACGTCATGAAAGTCAGGAAAACTTTCCAATCACTGAACTCCAAATAGTCACATTCTAGCTATAAAAACCTGAAATTTAATCTAATTGTGGGGGTGTCTAGATTGATAAAATACGTGGTAAATGAAGACACCATCCACCGTGATATCGAAATCAACGTGACTGGTACATGCAAAGTTCCGCTGAACTGCTCCGATCCGCAGTCTGCTGGGTAAATTAACTGCGAACGGGAGGGGATTAGGGCACCGGAAGAATAAGTAAGTTAATAGCTTACCTCGGCTTTGGTCGATCGTTTCCAGATTAATGAAACATTCCCTTTTAATGTCTGGACAGCCAGTTATATATATTTCAGGGTAGGCGTCACATTCTTGCGCAGGTCCTTCTGCCGATACAGTCACCGGTTCACACTTAATCACGGAAGCGACTTCTGTGTCCTGTTTGATAATTCCGTACTGCAATATTGTATCACAATAAGATGGTGATATCTCTTCTTCGGGGCTTGTCTTTGGTTCACACTTTATCCCAGAAGTGTCGTATATCTCCTGTTTGACAATCCCGTACTGCAATATTGCTTCACAATAGGATGTTGGACTCACTTCTTCGGGGTTCGTCTCCGGTTCGGACTTTATAAAACCGATATCTGAGGTCATAAGATCCATTTCAGGTAAATCGCTTTATGATTCTGATGTCGGTGAGATTTAAAAACAAATCGTTATTTTTGTAGCCCAGTCCGAAATTATATTGCCGTAGACGTCAAACTAAAACCTAAGATATTGAAGTTTTGCTCAGATAAAAAAGGAATGCCAGTAATGAAAAATATTGGTTATGAATTTGATGCAGTACCTACCTAACGAAAGGTTGCCATTCCGATATGCCATATTATGTCGATGTGCCGCTAACCCCCCTCTCCACCCGATTCTACACAACAGCTTTTGACCGAAGATATTGCTCCCGCTGTCTGGGCGATTCATTCGGTTAATCATTGATTCTTTTGATGATTTGACTAAAATATTTTGATTATCTAAATGTCTCAGTTGCGCACATCCCTACAGCATTGGAAAGGTAGTGATAGGCATAATCGATACACTTAAATATTTTTTGAAAACAATAGAAGACAATATAACTGCTCATGTCAGTTGTGTTTACTAAATTATTCAATGAGTTGAAAGAATCCGAATTGAGGTAATTCATCAGGGCGATACTGAGTCTCTACCACTCTGCTACTGCACTACGATGTGTTGTTCTATATCTAATATTTTTAACCTCATTTTTTACTTAGCATTTCACATAATAATATCATTCATTTTATCCCAATTTCCATGTGTATACTCTTTTATCCTAAATTCAACGTCTGTGTCTTTGTTCTGACTTTTTTACGCAACTTTGTCTATGTTATCAATTATCTGTGGTCATACTGTCAGCTTTCTCTTTCAAGTTATTATAATCTTCGATAACATTTCTCGTAACTCAGTCTCCATTTTAGAGCCCCAGAGCTGAGAACTCGAATCAAATCTCTGTAATTTGCAATTCATCTTAATAATTAAAGACAAATACCACAATATCCAGTACCAAACTCAATGATTTTTTACTACAAAAAAGGATAACCTCAAACCATCTCATTCTCCGTACGTGTATCCCTTGGCTTGGGAAACGAAGGCAGTCAACAAAAGCACCTCAGCTTACAATTGACGGCAGACTATCCGGAGACCACATCAGGGGACCGTCCCTAAGTATAACTCAAGTATATTACATACTAATTACATATTATTGTTGGTAACTCCAGGATTCCAACCCACGACCTCCAGATTCGTATATAGGTCGTTACTATCCTTTCATAAAATAGGACTCTATCCTTTCATAAAATAGGCCAATACGTCCCGTTCAAACTCCCTGTTAAACCAACAAGGACATCGAGGGACATATCACAATCAATTTTTGGAAGGGTTATAACTATGATAATATTAGTATGGGTTGTTTAACCCAAGAATACTCAACTACAGAAAAAATTATGAAGACACAATTACGATTCCTGGAAAAAACAATGTTCTCACCGTTCCCGCACCCCCCGCTTCACAATACCTTCCTACTGTAATGAATCCCCCCCCCCTCTCCTAATGAAATTTTTCTTCTTGTTCTTCTTCTAAATCCGTAGTCCGTCGTACCGTAATCTCTGTATCTGCGTAGACAGTATAGTATTCGTAGCCTCGTAGATCGCCCGTTATCGCGTCTCGCCCCCTCATTTCTTTTGCAGCGCCTTCTCACCCCATTACATAATACTTTTAGATACTCTTTAGATGCTCTCAATTAATCAATTTGTAATTAAACCCAAAACGTTGTGTCCTTTTTTGTTATAATGGTTTGATGTAGTTAATCCAATTTAATTAATAATTTATTTGTGGTGAGCCCTCATCACTTCGCCAGATACGTTTTGTAGACTTCTATGCTTTTAATAAATGTCAATTTATTAAGCCATCGTACGCGAGCAGTTAAAAAGCTCATTCTAGAATACATTTTACTTCTTGTTTTCAAATTGCGATAATTATACGCATTGAATACCTACGCAAAATTTTAACGTCTATTAAATCAGTTTCAACAACGGTAGTGTAGTTAAAAAAAAAAACTTTTTTCAGATCATCACACAACCATTCGAATCATACAGCAGTTTACCTTAAATGGATCTTATCACCTCAGATATCGGTTTCATAAAGTCCGAACCGGAGACAAGCCTCGAAGAAGAGCGACTAACATCCCGTGGTGATTCAGTATTGCAGTATGAGATTGTCAATCAGGAGATACAAGATGCTTCTGCAATCAAGTGTGAACCGGGGGCTCTAGTGGAAGAGGAACATTGGCAAGATTGTGGGGCGTACTCTGAAATTGATATTGACTATCCTGACATTAAAAAGGAATGTTCCGTTCATCTGGAAAGGATCGACCAAAGCCGAGGTAAGCTATTAACTTATTCTTCCGGTGCCCTGTCCCTTCTGAGGATGGTTTATCCTGCAGACTGCAGCTTGGAGCAGCTCAACGAAACTACACTTACTCCATTGTTGTTGGTTTCGATGCAATGGTGTGTGGTGTCTTCATTTAACACATCTTCCATGGATCTACCTTCAGAAAGTGAATTTTGGCTGTCTTGCAACTGACACTCCCCATTATCATTCGACTAAAACTGAGTATTTTTTGAAAGCATGTTAAGTATTTGACCATTCCGTGCGTAAAATCCATGCTCCTCATACGTATATCCAGGAAATTTTAAATATGTATGTATGTGCAATTAATAAAGCATTCATTTTAAATCTTCCCCATGTCGTACAGAAGAAAGGGGAAAACTTTAGGGAAGGAAGATTACTACAAGTATAATACATTATTTTAGTTTTCAGAAGTTATATGAATAGACAAATTACAGAAAAGGAGTGCTAAAGTCTGTCTATATGAATTTAAATTGGATTGACTTTTTATTTGATTGTAATTTCTTGACTGAAAAAAATTCTTACGTTTCATTAATTAAATCAATTATGGCTTAATTACACCACACACCGCCCACAGTGGGCACCGCTTTCGTGGTCAGACTGAACTCACAGGTTTATCGAAGGAACCCAATTATTGGTTTCTCATTTTAGAAATCATTTTACATAATACAGGGAAAATAAGGTGAATTCGATCTGGTGTCGAAATTTTTATGGTTTGGACGCCCTAAGCTTGCGGTTTTATATTATTCTAAAATATAGCAAATCAAAGAGTTTACATTAGTAATAATTCAGAATACTAAAGTAAATCCGAAGTTATGCTTCAAAATTGTCAATTCGTGGTTAATTCCCCAAATTGCGGGGATGTTCTAAGAATTTAAACCGGTTGTGGGGAGAACCTTGAATTGGAGAACATGTGGCGATTCTACACTCTGCAAAGTGACACATGATAACTAAAATTCCAATGGAAACGAGTTTTTTTTATGTCATTCTGCTCTTTAATTCTACGTTTTAGATTCTGCGAGCCTGAAAGTTTTTTTTAAATTATTATTCTATTCATTGTAATCCACAGTACTTTTATAACCTCTTACAACTAATAAAAATTTAGTTATAAATTTAAAAATCTAATAAGAATATAACCTCAAATTTGTGCCTTGCATTTCCATTTCCCCTGTGTTCTGTGTTGAGCGAACAAACACCATACAAACACTAAACACTGACGTATGGTATCAACGGCTTACGAAAGACGCTTACACTGACACCGTAAAATAACAAATCTAATAGAAATGAATTCTATATTTAACGAACTTCAAATAATATGTCAAATCAATGAAACTGTCAACAAGTTGCAACCTGCAAATCCTGCAAACCGTGCGATGTATTTGTTAATGGAATTTACTGAAGATTTCATAAGAAAATGGTCTTTAACTACCTTCTCCTAGAGACTTACATCGTACAAAATAAAACAATTGCGAGCGTACGCTAACTAAAATTGTCAGCATTTTGAAAGGCGTGGTCGGTTTGTTTAATTCTCTAGAACAAAAGTACGGCGCTGTGATTGGTTGTTGAATTTGGATCGCACCCATTCGTCGTAAAAGACGGTAAAAGATATATGGAAAAATAGATCTTACGTTTAAACTAAATATATGGAATGTGTAAAAAAATTCTGTAACTGACAATAAATTCGTAAGCCGTTGATACCAACCTGATGCGTGCGCATTCTGTTTCTTTGGAAAGTGTTGCTAGAGCGTAATAATTAATTCGTACTATGGGTAATTTTTAAACGATTCTGGGAATATTATAACAAAATTTTAATACAATATTTATTTTCTCACGGCGCCCCTTCGGAGTTGGCGCCAGGTTTTTACACGTTTTTGAACGTATGGCAGATCCGGCGCTGCAAGTAGGTGATTGTAAGGGCTTTCCCCCATATTATCCATAATAGAAGTGAACCAGTGGAGACCTTTTATTGTAAGTAGGCTCTCTGAGCCATACAGTAGTTTTAAGTTATGTCTCTGTTTGTAAATATTTGTAGTGACAATTTTTTTTTATTATGGCAGTTTGTAAATTTTCAATATATTTAATGTAAGTAGTGCTTGCATGTCCCCAAGTTCGAATACCATATCTAAGGATGGATTCGACCATAGAAAAATATATGAGTTTAAGAGTACAATGAGGCAAAATAAATTTTAATTTGTAAAAGTTACTAGCTAAGGAACTGAGCTGGTTACAAATTTTAGCCACTTGTTTATCCCACTTAAAATTGTTATCAACAATTATTCCCAGATAAGTATATTCATTTGTGAAATCTATTTTTTCAGTCACAAACATTAACAATTCCTCTACGTATACAGTTAAAGCTATGAGCGGTTATTTTAGGAACATTCCACATTTTCAAACTTGGTGATTTTATGTACATGCATTTGGTTTTTATAACATTAATAATTAATCCTACATCATGAGCCCATTTGAGAAGCTCGTTAAAATCTCTTTGTAATTCTTGTGTAGCTATTTCAGGATTTTCATTTGATACAACAAGAGCAGTATCATCAGCAAAAATGAATCGACGAGCTTTTTTGAAAATCTTACACATAGCAATTACATATATAATATATAATTTTGGACCTAGAATTGACCCTTGCGGTACTCCCGATTTGATGTATCTTGATTTACTAATTATATTTAAAATCTTCACACTAATTTTTCTATTTGACAAATAGTTTTTAAAGAATAAGAGGTGTTTACCCCGGATACCTATAAATTCAAGTGCTTTAATTGTTTGTATATGGCTAAGTGTGTCGAAAGCTTTTGAGAAATCAATAAATAGAGCCAATACATGTTGTTTACAGTTTAGTTATGAATTTATATGATTAGAAAATTTTTCGAGCAATTTATCGCACCTTTTATTTTTTTGAAAGCCATACTGGCATTCATCAATTATTATTTAAGTATTTATCTAAATTTATTGATATATATTTTTCTAAGATTTTTTCTAATGCAGGAAGTAAGGAAATCGGCCTGTAATTGTTTATTAAAGAGTGATTTCCATTTTTAAAGATAGGCCTTACAATTCTATATTTTAGTTCATCGGGAATATGGCCCGTATCAATTATTCTGTTAATTAAGTGGGCGATTATAGGACTAAATAATTTAACATGTTTTTTAAAATCATGCATACGAATTAAATCTATGTCTGGTGTCCAGTCCTGGATTTGTCAATAGGCCTTATAGGCCGCGGCCTAAGGGCGGCAGAGTTCAGGGGGCGGCGCTCGCTCGCCTTGGTAAGCCGTTAATTTTGTGTACGATTATAAACAACAACAAAAAGTCACTGTGAATAGAAAAGAGTTTTCAATCTATTAACCTTTAGACGCCCAGTGGTCCCGTACGGGACCGCGGATTTGTGTCGTTCAATGCCCAACGGTTTAATTCGGGACCGGTGATTGTGGTGCGAATATTTCACAAAAAAGCTTTGGCAGTAGTGGGTTACCTTTATTGCACGAGCGTTTAAGGGGAGAAATAGGTGTAGGATGTATTTTAATGATTTTCATGATTTTTTTTAAATACATAAAGAAAATATGTATATTTTATTTACCTATACCTTGCGGTCATTTTACGTAATATGTGTATTCAAGAGTATTTTCTAAAATGTTAAAATATTTTCCTCAAAAAATAACAGAGATATAAACTGCCGCGCATTGTAAGTCGCCATCCGGCTGGACAATTTGTGTAACTGCTGGAGGTCACAATTTTCATCCGAAATCAATTTTTTCTTCTATTTGAACCTCACTTCTTACAAAAAAATCAAAAAATTTTGTTTTTTTGAGAAATGCGAAAATTTACTACTTATGATTTTTTACCATTCTTTCGAACGTTTTTTTGCAATAAACAAAACTAGTTAAAATAAAGATATTGTTTAGGAATTATGGTTCAAATAGATCACATTTATACAAAGAAACTATGTGCTGAGTTTGATAAAGATTGATAAAAAAAAACTGTAGGAGCTAGCTTTAGGGGTATTCTGGAGGGAACTAACATCTAGAGGTTACACAAATTCGAAAAAAGTAGTTTCGAGAAAAATGCGTTTGAAAATAAGAGTGGCAGTAAAATAGTGGTAGTTCGACCGAGGGATACTCACTCAAACGCATTAAACTTTTAAATGGCCTGGAATTTTGGTTTTAAATTTTCAGTAAATATTTTTGAATAGTTCTACCATCGATTTATGAAAAAAATGAATTTTTTTAATCCTCTACGCCTATTTCCCCCCATAAAAGAACCTTTATAAGCCCACTGATCCCGCACGGCACCGCGGATTGCGTCGTGCGATTATGGTATGAATATTTCACAAAAAAATGCTTGGGCAGTGAGTGGGCTACCTTTATTTGGTTACTAATTTTGGAATGCTATTTTGGAAAGACTAAATAAAGTGAGTGCTCAGATTCAGAGCTCATCTGTTAATTTACTGACGGTATCTGATTTTTGTGGATGTCTTCTCGAGTTTATTACAAGAGAGCAAGAAAACTTTGATTATTTCGACGAAAGTGCAATTGAAATGAGCGCACTTTAGCAACGTGAGGGCGACATTCAGATTAAGAGGAACCCCAAGAGAAAAAAAAATTATAGACGAAACATCAAATGAGGGTATTGATACAACATCCTGACTGAGATCTGAATTAGAGAGAAGGCATATGCGAAGGCATAAGGCATAATATGAAGGCATAATACTTCAAAGAAAAAAAATCAATTTTTAAAAAGTGGGTGAACTTTCAACACTGAGAGTCACAGAAAAACCTCAGTCAATTTAGAAGACGTTCATGAAGAGATCACGTTTCCTCTAATAAGACGGCAGAGAAACCTGAATCTAAACCATTACTGAATCTTTTTAAGAAAAGTTTTTGAGGAAACCATCTCTATGCAACGTTTACCCAAACTTGGTTATAGCTCTCCGAGCTGCACTTTGCACTCCGGCCACAAATTGTTCTGGAGAAAGGAGTTTTTCCTGTTTAAAGCGAGTAAAGAAATACCAAAGGTCTTCAGTATTGCAAGAAGAACTTTACTCTCCGGATCTTCTATGCATAGAAGCAACTATGAAGATATTATAAATGATTTTGTCAAATAAAAATCCCGTAAAAAATTGTTGGTAATTATTCGGAACAAACGTCAACGGTTAGGTATGTAACGGGATTGTGTATGTTATCTTTACTTTAAAAAACAACCTACGTTTTTGAATGGTTTGTCTGGCAAAGCAGGGTTTGTGTAGCGGGCTTGTGTATATTATCTTAATTTTAAAAGTTTTATCAAAAAAAAGTGCGTATTAACCGTTGACGTTTGTTCCGAACTGCAAACAGAGTGATTTAACAGTGTAAAAGCAAATTTTCAATTTAGGTACGTAAATAAAATTAAAAATGTAACATTTTCAACCTCCCCCAATGCAAATAGTTGTCTTTTTATGTTAATTAAGAAGAATCTAAAAGTTTTATAAAAAAAAGTGTGTATTAACTGTTGACGTTTGTTCCGAACAATTACCAAATTGTTTTTCATGTTACGCTTTTATTTTACGAATAATTCATTCTTTATTTAATTTTTGAATACCTACTTAGCGTATATTTGAATATTTATTTTTAAAATTGTGGGTCACCTAATAAAAGCCTACAAGTGAGTGATCATGGTAGATGACAACTTCTAAGAAGGAGGAAGGGGCGGCGCAAATGAAGTGGCCTATACTGATGAAAAGTGTAAATACGGCCCTGCTGGTGTCTTGGAATTTTTCATACCTCCGATAATTAATTCGATTTGCTTTGCTTTGTATTTGCTCGTGGTAGATACATTGTGTGATTTAAATATTCCGGCGTGTATTCTGACACTCGGACATCACATATATGTAATAACTTATTTACCCCCTCATCAAAAAAGTCTGCAAAATTTTCTGCCACTGCATCTTTCGATTTGGATTTTAAGAAATATTTTGATATGACTTCATCACAACCGGATTTATCTTTCCTTCCTAAAGTTTTATTAATTTCATTCCATGTTTTTTTAATGTCTTTGAAACAGTGATTAAATTTATAGTTATAGTATAATTTTTTTGTGTTTATTATTTGTTTATTTAATTTATTTCTGTAAACAAAATAAAACAAAATACGTAAACAATTTTTTTTGTTTATTTCTAAGGTTTCTAAAGCTCACAAATTTAAATATGTATGTATTTAAATATCTGTGTATTTAAATGTGTGTGTATTAAAATATGTATTTATATTTAAATATTTAAACTTGGTTTTTTTCTTTGCTGAAGGCCTGTCTCTATTAAATCATTAGCAAACTTGAAATATTTAAGTATTTCGTAAACAGACTTCATGTTTATTCAAGGTCTTTAAACTTTCTTTAAGCTTTTCCAACCTCCACAGGAAATACAATACTTTTGACTTGTTGTTTCTCTGGTAAGTACGCTCAATACCATTAATAATTTAAATTTTGTTTTTCAGAATTCGGTTCGACGAAATTACCTTCTATTGGCACTAGAGACCTAGAAGCAAAACAATCAGTCACAGGAAACAAATTATTTTCCTGTCCTACTTGTACCTATAGGTGTTGGAAAAAAAGTGATATGGTTCGTCATATCAGAACCCACACCAGAGAGAAACCATTCTCGTGCTCTTTTTGCACTTATAGGTGCATCCGAAGAATTGAATTAGTTAATCATACTAGAACACACACTGGAAAGAAACCGTTCTCATGCTCGGAATGCACTTACAGGTGCACACAAAAAAGTAATTTAGTTCGACATACTAAAACCCATACTGAAGAGAAACCGTTCTCATGCTCGGAATGCACTTACAAGTGCATATCAAAACAACAATTAGTTAATCATACTAGGAACCACACTGGAAAGAAACCGTTATCATGCTCTACATGTACTTACAGGTGCACAAAAAAAAGTAATTTAGTTAATCATACTAGAATCCACACTGGAGAGAAACCGTTATCATGCTCTACATGTACTTACAAGTGCCTACAAAAAAAGGATTTAGTTAATCATATTAGAATCCACACTGGAGAGAAACCATTCTCATGCTCGAAATGCACTTACAGGTGCACACAAAAAAGTAATTTAGTTAAACATACTAGGATCCACACTGGAGAGAAACCATTATCATGCTCTACATGTATTTACAAGTGCCTACAAAAAAAGGATTTAGTTAATCATATTAGAATCCACACTGGAGAGAAACCATTCTCATGCTCGAAATGCACTTACAGGTGCACACAAAAAAGTAATTTAGTTAATCATACTAGGATCCACACTGGAGAGAAACCGTTATCATGCTCTACATGTACTTACAAGTGCCTACAAAAAAAGGATTTAGTTAATCATATTAGAATCCACACTGGAGAGAAACCATTCTCATGCTCGAAATGCACTTACAGGTGCACACAAAAAAGTAATTTAGTTAAACATACTAGGATCCACACTGGAGAGAAACCGTTATCATGCTCTACATGTACTTACACGTGCCTACAAAAAAAGGATTTAGTTAATCATATTAGAATCCACACTGGAGAGAAACCATTCTCATGCTCGAAATGCACTTACAGGTGCACACAAAAAAGTAATTTAGTTCAACATACTAAAACCCATACTGAAGAGAAACTGTTCTCATGCTCAATCTCACAGGTGCAAACGAAAGAAGAATTTAGTTAAACATACTAGAACCCACACCGGAGAGAAACCTTTTTCGTGAATGGAATGCGCTTATATGTGCACACAAAAAAGTAGTTTAATTATGCACACTAGAAACCACCCTGGAGAGAAACCGTTCTCATGCTCGGAATGCACTTACAAGTGCTTTTAAAATGTCTTTAATATATCATACCAGAGCCATTCTCCTGTTCAGAATGTACTTACAGTTGCATGAATATGTATATATATATCAATTACGACGTCATTTAATAAAACATCACCCTTGCTTGGAAAATTCTCGTGCCCTGGATGCACTTAATTTTGAAAAGTAGAAACTATTTTGTAGCACATTTCAATGATAAAAACTAAAAGCTATTTATATTTAAAGATTTATGACTGTTTTTACTTCTTTATTATTATTCTTTGTTTTTTTTTTATTCTTTTAAGCTTGCATTAATATCATTTTCTATGTGTTTTTAATATTCATATTTTAATTCAAATATGTTTATTCCACATGTGTGCCGTGTACCCGGAAATCAATAAATATGCAATGAACTATTATTGTGCTGTTTTAATGATTCTTTTTTATAATTTCTCAAATACCTCAATTTTAAATCATTCAATGTATACAACTTTTACGATGAAATCGAGAACCATTTTCGAATCACGAAACTGCTCAACAGGAGGCTTGTCGCTGATCAGATGCTCCTGTACAAAATTATTAACTCGAAAGTTGACTGCCCGGAGTTGCTAAATAAAATAAATTTTTTAACGCGCCGACTCGATATAGCAGACAAAATTCCCTTTTCTACATTGATAGATGCAACACCAATTCCAACCAAAAATTTATGCAAAGGACATGAAACTCCTATAACATTAAATTTGCACGTTTAAAAACACTTGCTGACATATTCACTGCTAGTTACTTTCGCTACTTGTGGATTGGCTCAAAAATACACGCCTGCGAATATTCGAATTAAAGTAGGTACCTAAAATAGAATAAACTTTAAATTTTAAATACAGATTACTTTTCTTTAAAAAAATATAATAAAACTGTATCTGAACTTTTTATCACAATCACAAATTTATTTTAAATTAAATGTGTTGGACATAATTTGACAATTTTATTTTAAAATTGCGTCTCCTGTGATTAGACGGATTAAATTAAATCTGTATTTGGCGAATTAAAACTTCACTCAGAATATGAAAATGGTTTCTCTTTGATTCTGGGAGCACATACATAGTCTGCGACTAGAATTTTATTTATTTTTATTTATTTATTTATTATAGAAATACAAAAGAAAGTACAAATTACAATTAGGAAGCTTTGCCTGTCCAACTAGGAAAGTTTCCCGTTCCAGGACAGACAAATTGACATGTTAGTTCATATTATACCTGAAATGTACATAATTACATAACAAAAACAAAAAAAAAAAAAAACTGAAAATTTCATTTTTCTCTGAAACTAAGGTGTGTAATAAAGAAAATGTATATAAAATATATAAATATAAGTACACATACATTTTTTTGTGACAAAGTAGAAAGGTAATCTGGTAGTAAATATTATAATCGGATTTACCGAATTAACCTGGTAACATATGTATAATACATTCAGATTTACAATATGGAGGAATTAAAAGAACAAGTTGGAGGAATTACAAAAGATTTACAACATAAAGAAATCAAATTATGTTAGGTTATGTGTTTAGGAGTTTGAACTTTTAATACAAGTACACTTATAGGAGAAACTATATTAAAATTTACAATATTAGATATAATAACGAACGTAATAATCTATATGATTTTTTTGAGCGATGAAACTGCAATGATGTGGCTACAAATTATTTTCACTGATTTTAAAACATGTTTTATACAGTATTATATTATAAGTACGACAGTATGAATATACACCGCGCTTGTGTCTTGAACTACTCCTGCTAAAATATAAAAACAATAACCATAAATATAGATAGAATATAAACTATGAATATAATATAATAAAATAGTACCAAATTTAGTGCTACTTTGGTGAAATTGGTGCATTACTTCGTACGCCATACATGTTGTGTTATGTAGGTATTATTTATTTATTATAAATCATTAATCATTACCGTTGTAAGGTACCAAGTTTCACTCAGAGTTAGCGACGTGCGACGTGCATGTCAACGCTTTACAGCGGTGATATACCTACACCTACACGGAGCAGACAGGCTTCAGGGGCGCATAACCATAAATCCCATGTATAAAAACATCAGAAAGGATGTCGAAACATTGAACTCAATGAAATGTGAAAGGAATTTTGGTCTAGTGATCAGGAAAGTTAAGTGATTTTGTTTACCAGTTATACAGCATACGTTCACTTTCGACTCTCCCTAAGTTCAGAATCCAATCATTGACTAATTTACGCAGGACGCTTGCACTTTTCAATTTCCAAGAACCGGGTATAAGGTTGAACATTTTTGGACCTAGGTAAGAATATTGTCTTTGAGCAAGGGATGTCACAGTAGCAATTGGAACTATTGGATTCCTCCCTGCATGTCGGGTGTTGTGATAATGTTCTACGGAGGGGAAGAGGTGACGATATTTTTGTGTGTATAATATAACTTTTCTTATAAATAGTTGCCTCACATCCAGAACTCCTATCTCTTTGAATAAATCATTACTGGGGTATCTAAATGGTTTTTTAAGTATGACCCTTAGAAGTGATTTCTGTGCTTTGGCTAAGGGGTCCAGTATTGATTTGGTACATCCTCCCCATCCTAAAGATGCATATTCAAGTAATGAGTTGCACATGGCATAGTACATTAGTTTTAGATCTTTTGCGCATAGAATATTTCTAATAGCCATGAAAAGATGCGTGAGTTTTCTGACCTTTGTGGAGATTGAATCGATATGTTCATTCCATCTCAGATTCGTGTCTACGATAATTCCTAGATATTTTATGCTATCCACATATTCTAAGGTATTGCAATTGCAAGTGTTTGGGTCATTGCAATGGTGTATAATAATTCTTTGAGTTTCTCTTGGTTGTCCCGCTTGAGTTGCACTGAAGCGAATGAATTTAGTTTTGTCAGTGTTGAGAGTGAGAAGATTATTATCTAGCCATTGTTTTACCTTGTTGATACCAATTTCTGAATTATTATGAACTTCATTCCAATTTTTGCCTTCAAATAATAATACTGTGTCATCGGCAAAGGTGATAATATGATCGGCAAATGAACTGTTACATAATTCATTTATATAGATATTGAATAAAAGTGGTCCTAGAGTGCTTCCTTGAGGTACACCAAAGTTAATATCAGCCGGATCGCTTAGAGTATCGTTAATATTCACTCTTTGGCTCCTATTTTCTATATAACTACCTAACCACTTAAGTAGCTGACCCTGAATGCCGATGCGCTGTAGTTTTTTCAAGAGAATTTTGTGTGAGATGGTGTCGAACGCTTTGGCTAGATCCAAGAAGAGCGCAATGCATTTTCTTCCTCTATCGATATTGTTGGAGATGATTTTCGTCAGGTTTGTAATTGCATTTTCAGTGCTCAATCCTGGTCTGAAGCCATACTGTCTATTGGAAAGGATATTGTTTTTTTCAAGGTAGTGACTGAGACGATTCTTTACAATTTTCTCAATAATTTTCGAAATAGAATTGAGCAAAGAAATTGGCCGGTAATTGTGTATCTGCGATTTATCTCCATTTTTGTGAAGCAGAATAACAATAGAGTGTTTTAAATGATTTGGACATTTTCCTGAATTGAAGCTTAGATTGGAAATATACGCGATTGGAGTTGCTATGAAGGATTTAATACTTTTTAGCAGAATTGATGAAACGTTATCAGGACCACAAGCATTTGATGACTTGAGTTCGTCAATTATATTTATGACTTCGTTTGAAGTTGTTTGGATATTGACTAATTTATGACCAAAATTAGAGATTGTTAACTTAGCGAGATCGGATTCTGTTGTATTAAGATTGTTGAGAATTTTTTTCGCAAGTGTGACTCCCACTGATGTGAAATAATTATTGGCAAAATTCGCAATGATTTTTGGGTCTGAGGTGTTCACGTTATTGATGTTCAGTGATTTAATTTCGAAAGATTTATTTATTTTTGTTTTAGTTATATTGCGAAATGCTTCCCATAAACGTTTTGGAGTACAGTTATTTTCGTAAATGAATTTTTTATAATAATTTTCTTTGGCCGATTTTATTAGTTTTTTGCAAAAGTTCCTATATTTTTTGTAATGAGCTTGTACAATAATATTATCAGGGCACCTATTCGCCTTTTCATGAAGTTGGTTCCTAATGTTAATCGATTTGATAAGGCCAGGGGAGATCCATGGCGTAAGTTTTATTTGTTTATGCGGTATAAGTTTATTGCTTGTATGTTTAGAAATATATGAATGTAATTTAGTGATAAATTCATTCATCGATGAGTCGGCATCAGATTGGTCTAGAACATTTTGCCAGTTTTCTGAGCTCAAGTCCTCAATTAAATTATTATAGTTTATTCTTGCAACATGTTTAATTTTAGCAGGATTAGGAGGTTTGTTTTTAAGGCAGAGTGCTGTTGTATAGTGATCTGAGATTGTAGAGTGAATGACAAATGAGTCAACATGGTTAATTTTTTTGACGTTGATGTGGTCAAGACAAGATTTACTCTTGCCCTGCTCACGAGTAGGGCTGATAATTGTCTGAATGAACCCATTTTCAGTTAGTAGACATAGGTAATCGTTGGATTGGCGGTGGTATTCAGTAATTGTATTGATGTTGAGGTCGCCTATAATTATTTGTCGTTCTATGTTTTTTGAGCTGTTGATAATTGATTGGAGTGAATTCAGAAAAGTATCAATATTTTGAAAGGAGGGTGATCTGTATATTGCAAAAATGCATAGATTATTATTCAAAACAATTTTCAGGCAGTTGGCTTGTGATAAGAAAATTTCATCAACTTGAGATTGAAGTCCGTCTCTGATGTATACAACGATTCCGCTAGACTTATTAAGATATATGTTTGTGTGGTGTTCAGAGTAATTTTGAATAACTTTTGAGGTGTAATCTTTATTAAGCCAGCATTCCGATAAAATTATAACATCGAATTGGTAATTGAATTGATCCAGAAAAATTAAAAAATCGTCAATATTAGAAATGCTTCTTATATTTTGGTGAAAAATTTTAACTCCGTAAGCGCACCATTTATAGTTATTTAGATTGTTCAAATCATCAATGACATTCATGTTAAGATCTATGCCGGAATCATTTCCGGTATCTAATTTAATTGAATCATAAGTATGTGTTGGTTGTGTGTTGTATAGAAGTTGGTTCCCGAGTAATATATGATTAAATGCGATTCCAATTGTAGTTACAATGGTAAATGTGCTTAATGTAAATAATATAGTATAAATGGTGTAGTTAAATGTAGTACTATGAATGAGATAGCAAGAAGTAAAAACAAAATGGTAGCAAGAATTGCGAGATATCAAATGAATTTGAAAACGGTAGTAAATGATACACATATGAGTAATATATAATAATATAGTATAAATAATGTAATTAGATATAGTACTATGAAAGAGATAGCAAGAAGCCAAAACTATAATAATAATAAAAATAAGGTAGCAGGAACTGCGTGATAACAAATGAAATCCAGAAAGGTAGTAAATGAAACAAATATGATACAAAAATGCACAGGTCAAGACATACCTCGAAAGAATAGCCATTAATTCAAATTTATCAAAGCGCAGCCAATTTGCTTTCGTCTGAGATAACAATGGCATTAGTTCCCTCGTTTTTACGAAGATAAATCTGCCCCCGTTTAATCCAAAAAAAGCGATATTGTTTCTCCTTCGCCACTGTTCTTGTCTTGTACCACAGCTGTTTACCGCGAAATGTTAATTGTTCTGAAATGAAGATCGGCGAGCAAGAACCAGCTATACCGATGTTTGAGGTGTTCAATTTGTCTTCTAGTTTCTGTTTGTTTTTGTTGAAAGATTTTAAGTCTGTTAATAGGAGTTCTCTTGCTATGTTCGTTTTGAATTTAACAATGATTTCTCTCGGATGACTATTGTTGTTTTTTTTTGCTGCGCGATGAATGGAATCGATGTCCTTTGTATCAGTGGAGGACTTTGTTGTTTTGCAGATATTGAAAAAAACGTCTTGCAGATTTTCTCCTTTGATTTCTGGGATGCCTCTTATTTCTATGTTGTTCGCTTTGAGTTATAGCTGCACTTCGAATAAAATAATGGTCTCCTTCGAAATGTATCAGCAGACGAATACACAACTAAAATTCATTCGTTAATACATTCTGAACACGGTGACCAGACAACTCATAATGAAACCAACTCAGAAGCACCTCAGAAAGGTTAGGAGTGATGATAAAAAAATAAAAAATTGGTCAAATAGGTTAAGTTAGGTTAGGGTTACCTGCTAATTTAAAATTATTTTTTCATAGCTTTTAATGACCTTTTTGAGGTGTTTCTGAGTTGGTTTCATTATGAGTTGACATGGAACCCTGAACACAATTCTGGTTTTAATTAAGACAGAATCTGTTTGCGAGTTATCAGTTTTAATTAGTATTACTCTCATAATACGCGTGCGGTTTTCCTACGAATTGCGAAATTTGCAGCTTAAAAAAATATAATTATTGATATTTTTTATAAATAATAAAAAAAGAGTTGGATTCGTAAAAGAAAGTATCGTTGAACATTTTTGAATAATGATTTAAAATGGTTTAAATTTTTCCAAGATAGTATTATTATTTATTGTGAAAATTTGCCGCCCCCCTCAAAAGTGCCGCCCGGACCTACCAAATACACTTTGATAAAAATCGATCAAGCCGTTTCGGAGGAGTGCGACCACAAACACTGTGACACGTGACTGAACTGCTATAGTAACAACATTTTGTATTTTTTTAGTGGCAAAGTGAAGTGACTGAATTAGTATTATAATTTCCCTTCGCTAATATTCTAGACACATACGGTAGTTAGACTCAGAATTTAAGCACTGAAATAAATTTCGTCAACTAGTATGTATGTATTACGGAGTGGAATCAGAAAATTTATCAATTTTGGCAAATCTGGACTATCAACTACATCACTTAATAATTGATATAGAAAGTAAAAATCCTTCTGTCTAATAATTTAACCATTAAAATATAATTTTCAATCGCCGAAATTTATGTACGCGCATAACTTCCGAACGACTGCACCAAATCGGATAATTATTTTGTTTGTATGTTCGTTATTGTCAGGACAAGGTTTGTATAAGACTACTGGTGGCCTCTGGCATTACGAAATTTTCATAAAAAAAATTGCAAAAGATGGCACGCGAGCTGTTTGAAAACTAAATGTATGGAATGCGGGAAGGGGGAGGGGGGAACTTGGGTAGGGGGTTCGCGGTAGGGGGAGGATAAACTGGGAGGGGGGAGGGGAACTCGGGAAGGGGGTTCGCGGGACGGAGGAATGGAGGGAGTGGAGTGGGGAGAGGGAAGGTGGAGGAGGCGTAGTGGGAACGCGGGAGAGGAAGTGAAGGCGAAAGGGGAACGGGACGAATGGGAAAGGACACGCAGGGAGAAACAATTTCTTTATTAAATGGCATAGCAACGCATGCCGGGAACCAGTTAGTTGTCAATATATTAATATTTTTACATAATTGCTCGGCGTTTGACTTTAGTAGTGTCAATTCGTAGAAAAAGTCTTCAAAGTTGCGAGCGTTTATCGATTTCTTATTAATTTATTCCCTGTCAATATCGCTTCGGCTGTCAACAGTGACGTGCTTGGGAAACTGATATAATATGATCGGAAGTTTTGTTATTATTATTTTTTTTTTTCAGTAAGATGCCCAGCACGATTCCCAAATATTTACGTACAATTTTATTTTTTTGGATAGGGGTCGGAGATGGAAAAGAATATTCAAAACAGGTCACCAAACACGGCTTAAGCCATTTCAAGCAACGTTTTTATTCGGAATGGTGGTCTTACACCAGGGCGATACTGAGAGTAACTTCCACTCTCTAACGTGCCGCAAACGTACTGCAACCGACGTGTTCATACCCTCGAATACCTTTTCATCAGAGTATTGTGTTGTCCTATAACTAATATTTAACCTCATTTTTTACTTAGCATTTCACATTTCATTCATTTTATCCTAACTTTCATGTGTACACTCTTTTATCCTATTTTCAACGTCTGTGTCACCTTTCTTCAGAATTTTCTATGCAACTTTGTCTATTTTGTCATTTATCTGTGGTCGTACTGTCAGCTTTCTCTTTCACATTATTATAATCTTCGATAACATTTCTCGTAACTCATTCTCCATTTTAGAGCCACAGAGCTCAGAACTCGAATCAAATCTCTGTATTTTGCAATTCATCTGAGTAATTAAAGACAAATATCACAATATCCAGTACCAAACACAAGGGTTTCTTACTACAAAAAAGGATAACTTCAAACCATCTCATTCTCTGTACGTGGATCCCTTGGCTTGGGAAACGAAGGCAGTCAACAAAAGCAGCTCAGCTTACAATTCACGGCAGACTATCCGGAGACCACATCAGGGGACCGTCCCTAAGTATAACTCAAGTATATTACATACTAATTACATATTATTGTTGGTAAACTTATGGCGCACTCCAGGTTTCCAACCCACGACCTCCAGTCGACAAATTTGCAATTTGCTATTGCAAATTTGTCGACTCTATCCTTTCATAAAATAGGCCAATACGTCCCGTTCAAACTCCCTGTTAAACAAACAAGGACATCGAGGGACATATCACAATCAATTTTTGGAAGGGTGATAACTATGATAATATTAGTGTGGGTTGTTTAACCTAAGAATACTCAACTACAGAAAAAATATGAAGACACAGTGACGATTCCTGGAAAAAACAATGTTCTCACCGTTCCCGCGCCCCCCCCCGCTTCACAATACCTTTCTACTGTAATGAATCCCCCCCCCCCCCTTCTCCTAATGAAATTTTTCTTCTTGATCTTCTTCTAAATCCGTAGTCCGTCGTACCGTAATCTCTGTATCTGCGTAGACAGTATAGTATTCGTAGCCTCGTAGATCGCCCGTTATCGCGTCTCGCCCCCTCATTTCTTTTGCAGCGCCTTCTCACCCCATTACATAATACTTTTAGATACTCTTTAGATGCTCTCAATTAATCAATTTGTAATTAAACCCAAAACGTTCTGTCCTTTTTTGTTATAATGGTTTGATGTAGCTAATCCAATTAAATTAATAATTTATTTGTGGTGAGCCCTCATCACTTCGCCAGATACGTTTTGTAGACTTCTACGCTTTTAATAAATGTCAATTTATTAAGCCATCGTACGCGAGCAATTAAAAAGCTCATTCTAGAATACATTTTACTTCTTGTTTTCAAATTGCGATAATTATACGCATTGAATACCTACGCAAAATTTTAACGTCTATTAAATCAGTTTCAACAATGGTAGTGTAGTTAAAAAAAACCTTTTTTTCAGATCATCACACGTCCATTCGAATCATACAGCAGTTTACCTTAAATGGATCTTATCACCTCAGATATCGGTTTCATAAAGTCCGAACCGGAGGCAAGCCTCGAAGAAGAGCTACCAACATCCCGTGGTGATTCAGTATTGCAGTATGAGATTGTCAATCAGGAGATACAAGATGCTTCTGCCATCAAGTGTGAACCGGGGGCTCTAGTGGAAGAGGAACATTCGCAAGATTGTGGGGCGTACTCTGAAATTGATATTGACTATCCTGACATTAAAAAGGAATGTTCCGTTCATCTGGAAAAGATCGACCAAAGCCGAGGTAAGCTATTAACTTATTCTTCCGGTGCCCTCTCCCTTCTGAGGATGGTTTATCCTGCACACTGCAGCTTGAAGCAGCTCAGCGGAATTACACTTACTCCATTGTTGTTGGTTTCGATGCAATGGTGTGTGGTGTCTTCATTTAACACATCTTCCATGGATCTACCTTCAGAAAGTGAATTTTGGCTGTCTTGCAACTGACACTCCCCATTATTATTCGACGAAAACTGAGTATTTTTTGAAAGCATGTTAAGTATTTGACCATTCCGTGCGTAAAATCCATGCTCCTCATACGTTTATCCAGGAAATTTTAAATATGTATGTATGTGCAATTAATAAAGCATTCATTTTAAATCTTCCCCATGTCGTACAGAAGAAAGGGGAAAACTTTAGGGAAGGAAGATTACTGCAAGTATTATACATTATTTTAGTTTTCAGAAGTTATATGAATAGACAAATTACAGAAAAGGAGTGCTAAAGTCTGTCTATATGAATTTAAATTGGATTGACTTTTTATTTGATTGTAATTTCTTGACTGAAAAAAAATCTTACGTTTCATTAATTAAATCAATTATGGCTTAATTACACCAGACACCACCCACAGTGGGCACCGCTTTCTTGGTCAGACTGAACTCACAGGTTTAACGGTGGAACCCAATTTTTGGTTTCCTATTTTAGAAATCATTTTACATAATACAGGGAAAATAAGGTGAATTCGATCTGGTGTCGAAATTTTTATGGTTTGGACGCCCTACTACAAGTTTGCGGTTTTATATTATTCTAAAATATAGCAAATCAAAGAGTTTACATTAGTAATAATTCAGACTACTAAAGTAAATCCGAAGTTATGTTTCAATATTGTCAATTCGTGGTTAATTCCCCAAATTTCGGGGATGTTCTAAGAATTTAAACCGGTTGTGGGGAGAACCTTGAATTGGAGCGTGTCGATTGTAGATTGTGGCGATCTACACTATGAAAAGTGACACATGATAACTAATACCCATTACAATAACTTTGAATGCACATTTCAAACTTTGCAACAAAGGCGAGTAATAGCTGATTTGACATTACACAAAATTTTAAATAATAACATTGACTGTTCCGAACTTCTTTCCCTAGTTAATTTTAACATACCATTAAGACAGGGGTGGGGAACATGCGCGCCGCGGGCCGCATGCGGCCCGCGAAGCCTTTTGGTGCGGCCCGCGGGCACTTTTGATGCGGCCTGCTGAAAGAACCACAAAAAATTTTACAGAACGGGGTGGTTTTTTCACGGTGTTTCAGATGCATCTTAAAGACGTTATCACAAATTCGTTACTATTATGTAGTTAAGATACAAATAAAAATGTGATGAAACCTCCCATTTTACTTTTATTTTAATTTGTTATTGTGAAACGATAGTGAAATTCCATCAGAACTTTTATTTTCTTGTACGGGACAGTCCCGATATTTCAGGATTGTTGTCAACTCTATTCGGAGGGGAATCTATTGCAGTCTGTCATAAACATTATTTTCTAGTCATCGTTGCGGAAGTAAAGTGAACGACTTAAGGACGTGAAAAGAGAGCAAACGGATTCGAACATATTTAATACACAGTTCAACGTCGAACCATCGAATGTGCCTGATACTCTGCAACACGAAATTATTCAATTAAAAAGCGATAGATATAATAATCTCCCCAAATAAAGTCAAGAATCTCTGGTTATATTAAGTCAAGCATGTCCCTAACATTTTTTTATACAATACAAACAATAATGCCATGATAATTGCCACGCTTCTGGCATAAAAAATCATTAAATGTAATTTATTGTAATTAATTAATATAAAATTATATTGCGGACAATAAATATGCCACAAAATGTAAAAAAAAAACATTTACTTAATCAGAGTACAATTTAATTTAACCTGATTGACTAGTGGACTTCTATGCAGATTCATTCTAAAGGTAAAACCAATCTTGTGTTCACAATGCAATTTCCTATTGCGGGTTCATCTGCTAACCCTAACGCATTGCATTTCGAAGGTAAAACCATTTTGGTGTTCTAGGTGCAGTATTAATTAAAGCTGGGGACTCACAATCCAATTCGCTCTAACGGAAAAACCAGTTTTGGGTTCAAAGCGCAATTAAAAAATTCCATATACGGTTTCGTCTGCTTATGCATTTTGTTGAAACCCGTTCTCGTATTTGAAGTGCATTTATAAAATTCTAATTGCTTTTGTGCTGCGAGTATTAGGGAAAAGCCATTTTCGTGTACTCGGTAAAATGGCTACACTCTGTATTTTTAAGTCTCCGCGTACAGATTCAACCTATAACTGAAACCAGTTCTGTGTTTAGAATGCAACGAAAAAATTCCATGTGGGGTCTCATTTTTTGACGAATTCCTCGTGTTAGAAGTGCATTTATAAAATTCTAGTTGCATACTTTTTGCTGCCAGAATTGGTGGAAAGCCATTTTTTATGTTCTGAGTGGAGTTTTAATTCCCCGCGTACAAACTCACTTTATAATTAAAACCATTTCTGTGTTAAAAATGTAACAAGTGCAGTTATAAATTTGTAGTTGCATAATATGCATATATGTAGCCAGTATTGGAGAAAAGCAATGTCACGTTCTGAGTATAGTTTTAATTCCCCGCTTACAGATTCAACCTGAAATTAATACCAGTTCTGTGTTAAGAATGCAATGAAAACGCCTCAGGTGTGCTTTCATTTACTTCATTTATAAAATTCTAGTTTCGTTGTTTATGCTTTCAGAATTAGAGGAAAGCCATTTTCATGTTCCGAGTGTAGTTTTAATTCCCCGCATGCAAATTTAATCTAAATTGAAATTAATTCCTTGTTCAGGATGCAACGAAAAATTTCGGTTGTGGTTTCAACTGCTGATAAATTTTGACGGAAACCATTCTTGTGTTAAAAGTGAAGTTATAAAATTCTGATTGCAGACTATGTGCGGAGTTATTAAAGAGTGTTGACAGTTACGTAACTTTTTTTTAATTAGTTTTAGTAAAACCAGTTCTTTGATTCGAATGTGGCTCCCCCCCCCCCCCCCCTCGAGACGGAAATCGGAATGCGGCCCGCGGGTTAAAATATGAACATTAAATGGCCCGCGACGCTAAAAAGGTTCCCCACCCCTGCATTAAGACGTACACGCCATACAGAACTATTCCACACGCTTAATTACAAGACAAATGCAGCATCCAATTCGCCAATCAATCGTGCTCTTCATATGTTCCTTATTAGGAGGCGTCTACTAATATCTACAGGAATTCCAAAAACTGAAAAAATCGAACTAATATCTATGGGAATCAAAGTGTTGACGAATATCTACAGCTCAAACTGTTGATTAATATCTATGAGAACCAAAGTGTTGACGAATATCTACAGTACTGTCAGAGGTTGGATTTTCAATTATGTATAGCATATTGGAATAGCGTAATATTGCGTATGCAGTTTAAAAAACTTAATTTATGTAAGTATGTATGTAAAAATCCCTAATATCGGACTATTGGACACATTTAGCTGATTAGTCCAACCTACGCTCTGTAGATATTAGTTCAACCTACGCTCTGTAGATATTAATCAACACTCTGAAGTTCGTAGATATTAGTTCAACATATAAGCTGTAGATATTCGTCAAACATACGGGCTGTAGATATTAGTATCTGGAGTCCCTTATTATTGGTCCAAATTCAAACATCGACATTTTCTCCGCTTCACTGCCCAAATTTAAAAAGAGCATCATGATAATAATATAATTTGTTCAATGCGCATACATACGTACATATATTCATACACACATACTCATACACACACACCCTCACACGCACCCTCACACCCTCACACATACCCTCACACACACACACACACACACACACCCTCACACACCCTCCCACTACATACATCACCCGGTAATTACTTAATACGCATACCATAAATAAGATGCTAAATGAAACACATAATAGGTACCCACCATGTAATATACTTTTAAATTGTTTTTTTTTAACCAAAGTATCTAAGGTATGGTTTGTTTCTGTAAATAAATAAAATAAAATAAATGAGCATTTCCTGATTTTCCAACTAAAGTGAAAAAAAGTATTTGCTATCTGTAAGGGAGAACGTAATGTAATAACAGAATAAGGGAGAATGTAATGTAATATTCAAATGCTGTCCATGTAACTTTTACCCTAAAAGGAAAAAAATATTCTATATTGGCCATATATCGATCTCCCTCTTTATCAACTAATCAATTTGTTCTTGAAATGGAATCTTTTATAACTGAAATTAATATTAAACGATTCGATTTTTCCTTCATTGCAGGAGATATCAATATAAACATACATAATGCAATATTGAATCAAACTGCAAATGAATATTTAAACTTACTGTACAATAAAGGTTACATATCTTACATGAACAGTACCACTAGGCCCAATTACCCTAATGATTCATGTCTTGATCATATTTTTCTAAAATCAAACAAAATTTACCCACAAATATCTGCTACCTTAAAAGTTGACATTACAGACCATTATCCTACCTTTTACGGCCATTGTACTTCAAAATAACACCCCCCCATACACACAAGCCTTGCTTAATTATGGAGGTACATCAAATATTCTACTATGTAATTAATTACTGTATAAAATTTATTTGTAATTTATGTACCTTCTATTACTAATAAAAATTAAAAAAAAAAAAAAAATAAATAAAAAAAAAATAAAATAAAAAAAATCACCTAGCAATATATATCCCAATAATCATCAGCAAATCAAAACAAAAATTAACTACCTATCTCTAGATATCTCACTGACAACCGAAACATGGGATTCAGTGCTTTCTAACCCTAATATATCTTTAAATAAATTTTATGAGATAATTCAAAATCATATAGAAAACTGTTATGAACCAAGAACAACACCAAAAAGTAAACATAGACACATAAAACCATGGATTACACGTGGTCTAATAATCTCAATTCAACACAGAAATAAACTGTTTAAAGCTTACAAAACTCACGAAAACCATTGCATATTCAACAATAAAACACAAAATTACAACATACGGAACCATTATATTATATACAGAAATTACCTAAACACTCTCATAAAAAAATGCAAACAACAGTACTATTCTGAGCAACTCCAAAAAGCACATAATGACACACGAAAAACATGGAACATCATAAATGAGATTTCAAACAGGAATCAAAAAGAACACAAAATTCCTCAAAAAATTGTAACTGAAAACAATATAATCTTAGAAAATGTTGAAGATATCGCAAACAATTTCAATCACTTTTTCACTAACATAGCCTCTACCATAATAGACAATAATCCTTCTCTCAGCTTACACTCTCAACATGTACCCTCAGACTTCTTAGAGACTAAAAATTGTACCTCTGAATTATCTGAATTTACTGAAATAACAGAAATCAAAATCTCAAACCATATTGATAACATAAACGTTAGGTCTGCAAATGGCCCTGACAACTTAAGTAATGCTACAATTAAATCTATGAAAAAACATATAGTCAGACCACTACACCATATATTTAACACATGCATCATTAATAGTATTTTTCCAAATAAATTTAAATTTGCTAACATCATTCCAATACACAAATCAGGACCTCAGTGTAAAACAGACAACTACAGACCAATCACATTAACTTCTCAATTGTCTAAGATATTAGAAAAATGTATAAAAAAACGAATCATCGAATTTCTAGAATCTCATGCACTCTTATCAGCTAACCAATATGACTTTAGGACTAAACTCGGTACTGATGATGCTTTATTTAATTTAACCAACAGTATTTATTCAAACCTAGACTCAAATATTAAAACTCTAACCATTTTTTTAGATTTAAAGAAAGCATTTGACACAGTCAACCATAAAACTCTCTTAAAGAAAATATCCAACATTGGAATTAAAAATAAATGTCTCATGCTTTTACAAAATTACATATTAAATCGGCAACAATGTACAAAAATTGGAACATGTTTGAGTAATTTTGACACAGTTAAACATGGAGTTCCACAAGGGACTGTATTAGGGCCGCTACTCTTTTTAATCTATATAAATGACTTATGCAACATTGTTATACCTGGTAAAATTTTCTCATTTGCTGACGATACTGCAATAACAGTCCAAGGAAAGTCATGGGATGATACAACTAATAAAGCTAACTGTAATGTACTTTTATTGTGGCCACACTAGCCACACAATAATAATAAATATGTTAAACGTAAGTTCTCGTCTTTATTGTAATTTACAATGGATTCAATAAGTAATATTATTTGTCTCGGTAGCGACTGATTATACTGGAAGTTAGAATGGTTCTGGGCCGCGGCCGTACACCGGACCGCTGTCCCGGCTCGTATGCCCGATCGGCAATGTTCGGCGACCCGAACATTCCCGAATTACTACATAGATACAAATGCGATATAATTATATATATCACACCCTTCCCCCTGTAAATCAGTCACTACATATTTAAGTATTTCAAGTATTTCATGATTCTATATAATTCAAACACTGTAAATATTATACTGATATTTCACTCAAGCTCTTATAATGTTTTTTTTTATAAACACATCATTATTAATATTTCACACAAAATTATATTAAGTTAGAAGGCTTTCCGTTCCTTCCTTGTGGACTATCTTGGGCGGAGTCTCCCCAACCAGGGATTTGAACTTTTACTTGGACCAGCGATTGCCGTGTCTGTGACCTCCGGTGACCTCTCTCCCCCCTCCGCAAATCTGAAATCAGGAGAAAACACCGTTAACTCACTCCACAGATTGGATAACTCTTTCTCAGAGTGCTCAGTCCTCGTGTCATCAGACGCGGAATCTGGCAAATCTGACTCAACATCACTCCAAGACACTGATAAGTTCCTCATCTGATCCACATGACGTTTCCAAATTAATTGAGAATCACAAGTTTTTACCAAATATAATTTTTTTCCAATTTTATCTGTAACAATTCCCTTTACCCATGTAAATTTATTATTCTTCCTGAAATCTTTAACTAAACATTTTTGTCCCACAATAAAATTTCTAGTTTTTACACCACCATAATACTTAGTTTGTTTACGTTGATTGGCCTCAATATTTTTATTCGCCAAATCATGTTGTTTTGACACAACCCGTTCATTCTCTTTCGGAATGAGACTGTCAAAAGTAGATCTAAGTTTCCTACCAAACAATAAAACTGCTGGCTCGACTCCCGTCGTACAATGTGGAGTATTTCTATAATCGGACAAAAAATGTAACAATTTATCCTTGTAATCAACCTGAAATTTATTTCCTACCATAAGTTTTTTAAGAAAACTCTTAGTAGTTTTCACTGAATTTTCAGCGATACCATTACTTTTTGGGTGCATAACTGGAGATGACATGAATTTAATATTGTTTACCCGAAGAAACTGTTGGAAAATTTCACTCGTAAAACAAGTTCCGTTATCTGACACTATGAGTTCAGGGTAGCCAAAATTTGAAAATAATTTCCTCAATTCAAATATAGTATTAGCTGAATCTGCCCTTTGAACTTCAATACAGTCAACCCATTTAGTGAATGAGTCGCAGACGACGAGAAACATTTTCCCTGCCAGTGGTCCACTATAATCCAGGTGTAGCCTACTCCAGACCTTCCCAGAATTAGGCCATACCGATAATTGACTCTTTGGCGGAGATTGTTTCGTCGACGCGCATTCTGGACATTCCTGAACAATTTTCTCTAAATCTTTGCTCAGCGATGACCACCAGAAATAACCCTTTGCTAACCCTTTCATCTTAACAATACCTAAGTGTGAACGATGCACGAGCTCTAACACTTTTTTATGCAACGAACTTGGAACAATAATTCTATGTTGCCAAAATAAACAATCCTTAACAATCGAAAGTTCGTTCCTTTTTATCCAGAATTTCCATAATTCCTCCTCGCGTTTAACACGTTTGGGCCACCCTTGCCTTAAACACGTCATTACGCCTTGAATGACCGTATCTACTTTAGTGGCTTCCCTAATCGAATTAACGTCAAGATGTTCACAACTGCTAACAAAACTTACGAAATCAGACCCGTAGTCTTCTTTCTTCACTTTAAGATTCACTTTGAATTTATTAAATCGCCCTAGTTTTCTCTCAAAAACTTCTGACGAAACTGAATTGATAGCACTTTGTTTTGAACTAATGTTGAGGTTAAAGATTTCCATGAAATCTCTTCCTACAACCAGAACCGATCCGTTTGTCACAACGATAAAGGTTATTAACCTAACTAGATTATTGTATTCGACCTTGAAATTTGCATTACCCACAACAGTCAACATATTCCCGTCGTAACCTGAAATTTTTCGTGTTTCGGGTGACAACTCTATATTACTGAAATGTTTACAAAACAATGTCTCCGGAATAACACAAACTGATGATCCTGAATCAATCATCGCTTCGAAGGATTTCCCATTTAATTTCAATTGTGCCTTGATTGCCTTAACAAAAGCTACATTTTCAATATTTTCATTATTACAATTCATAACTGATTTTACTGACCCGTTTTTACAAAATCTCTGTAAATGACCCAATTTACCGCAAGAATAACATTTAGCTTGCTTAAACTTACAGTTATGAGTGTCATGATTTGATTTCCCACAGATCTTACACTTTTTTAGAGATGAACCGGTTTTAACTTGTTTATCCGACCTACATGAATCGGAACTATTCGACCGATAATAAAGTTTTCGCGCCGGAGAAGCCGATTTTCCAAATCTCTTTACCGAATTTATTTCTCGCGCCGGAGAAGCCGATCTTCCAAATTCCTTTACCGAATTTACTTCCAACTTCATCTTGATTGAATCGACCTCAGGACCTTTCGCGGTCACTGCAAGTTCAACTAGTTGATTAAAGTTTTGTTTAGGCCCTTCAACAAACAATTTTACCCGTACTGGGCCCGGAAGTAGACCGATTGCAAACACGTCTACAAGATTATCCTCCAGCCTGTTTCCGAACTGACAGAATGAGCTGAGCCCTCGAATTCTTGCGGCGAAATCCCTTATCGATTCGTTATGATTCTGTTTAGCTTGGAAAAATGATTCCCGCTCTTGAAAAAGAGATCTACATTTACCACAATGTTTTTTTAGCAACTCAATTAATTTCTCAAACGTAACATCTGTGATTTTAATCGGGAAACATAAGTTGGACAGAAGAGTCAAGGTCTCCGTTTCAAGCGAGTTTATCAGATAAGCCTTTTTCTTAATCTCGGTAATGTCATCATGTAACACGAGAAACTGCTCTAATCTGAGTTGAAACACATCCCAATCTCCGTTTATGTGAGAGAACGGTG
The DNA here is from genome assembly GCA_917880885.1 of Limnephilus marmoratus. NCBI lineage: Eukaryota > Metazoa > Arthropoda > Insecta > Trichoptera > Limnephilidae > Limnephilus > Limnephilus marmoratus. The sequence continues at coordinate 48,034,097 of OU862907.1, read as the reverse complement.
GAATTCTCGCCGATTCCATCTTCACAAAAGGAAAAAAAAAATAATCACGCGAAGCTACGACAACAATACTACCCCGGAAAAAATTACAAAAAAAAAAAAAAAAAAAAAAAACCCAGACAAATCCTCCACAAGTAAGAAATGTAAAACCTATCTTAGAAATTGCGGTTGCAACGTCTCCAGATTGTTTCCTCTTGATGAGTGAGTGACCTTCCTCGACACTAGCACTGTTTGCCTTGTAAGAATGCCTTCCCTCGGCACTCCCTCGGAACTTCACCTTCGTGGAAAGGCTCTGTTGAGCCCCAAAAATGACCACCGCCTCTTGCTTCTGAGTACCCTTGGATGGTACTCCAGAACTCTGACTGTGGCTCCAGGAATAGCCAGAGATATCCTCGGTTTGTTCTGCCGGACCTTTCTCTCGGTCAGACAAACCCAAAAAATACTCCAATGTTCCGCCTCGGCTGTAGGTAGCCTTGAAAAATTTTTCGGGGTGACTTAGCTCTCCCCGCTTTGGTAATTTTTTTTTTGTGATCCAATTTGGTAATCCAATATTGTACTTTAATACGGCTGCGCCAATTGTAATGTACTTTTATTGTGGCCACACTAGCCACACAATAATAATAAATATGTTAAACGTAAGTTCTCGTCTTTATTGTAATTTACAATGGATTCAATAAGTAATATTATTTGTCTCGGTAGCGACTGATTATACTGGAAGTTAGAATGGTTCTGGGCCGCGGCCGTACACCGGACCGCTGTCCCGGCTCGTATGCCCGATCGGCAATGTTCGGCGACCCGAACATTCCCGAATTACTACATAGATACAAATGCGATATAATTATATATATCACACTAACAAATGTATTACTATTGTCAAAGAGTGGCTTGATAGAAACCTTCTTACTTTGAATTACGAAAAACTCTTTGTATTCCTTTCTATAACACACAAAAGTCAGCTCCCAAAACTAACCTTAATTTAAAGTTTCATAATATAAATTGTAACCCAACCACATGCTCCACCTGTGAAGAGATGAAATTAGGAAAAGTGATTAAGTACTTAGGTGTAACCATAGATTGTCAACTTAAATGGACCAACCACATAAAAAATACTGTTAACAAACTCAGATACTTAAATTATATTTTTAAAAGAATGTGTAATATAGTAAATATAAAAACCATAAAACTAGTTTATGACGCATTAGTCCATTCATCTCTCTCTTACGGAATAATTGGCTGGGGTGGAACTTACAATAATCATGTAAAACCTTTAGAAATTGCCCAAAAATCAATTATTAAGATCATGTACAAGAAAACTAAATCTTATCCGTCTAAACAATTGTTTAAGGAAACCGATATCTTGGACCTTAGACAGACCTATAGTTTTCAATGTCTTAAATTTATTTATATGCGTCCAAACAACTTTCAAAAAAATTCAAATCGTACCAGCCAAAGACGTGGCGCCTGTGAATATGCTGTACCCCACTGCAAAACTAGGTTGTCCCAAAGGCATATTAGTTTTATAGCTCCAAAAATGTATAATTTACTATGTACAACCTTTAAAGAGAACATATGTCAAAATCTTCAGTCTTATAAAAAATATACCAAAACTTGGCTAAAAAATACTGAAATAGATATTTTTTTCTTATAAGTTTTAAAAAAACCATTAATTATATCTACCATTAGACAGCTTTTAGAGTACATATTATATTATAATAAAGATCAGCAGGCAAGTTCATGCTTTCGTTTGCTTTTTTTTGTCGTTTAATTGCACTTGTAAAACTTTCACAAATGCGATAATAACAGTGCAGACTGTTATTATTTTGTAGTTTTTAATCGCAATTATTCAGTTACTATTTATAATACTTAATTTATATGTAATTTAATTGATTAATTTATGTATATACATAAAATCTTCACTTTAACCATAGAAATAAAAACAAAATTCAATATCATACCCACGCACAGGCATTGCCTTTGTGGGATTTTTTTGTACGTACATTTATTGTATTAAGCTTTTTTTATATACTTTATTTTTATGTTTCTTTTATATGTATTGTATCAAAAATTTTCAATAAAAAAATAAATAAATAAAAAAATAAAAAATAAAAAAAAAACGTTTTCTTGTGCAGTAAATTTTCAAACGAATTTAAATTTTTTAACGTAAATGAAAAATAAATTAACTAACTAATTTGAAAATAAACGACAATAGATTTTCTATTCGTTTTGAAGGTAAACGAAAGTATGGGAAATTTGAACATCTATTTATTAAAAATTTTAAATCTGCATTATTAAGCCTGCTCTGCATCCTTGTTGAAACGGTCGCCATTCTGTCCTACTCGTGGAACATTCACCGTCCGCCTGATCATGGACTGAGTACTGAACGTAAATAAACCAATCCTTATAATCCACAAAACGAAACCGAGTCTTTTCCCCTGCAGTTGAATTGAAATATGCAAGAGGCTAGGCTTAGAGAAGATTCTAATATTTAAAATGAGAAAAACAACAATTCTTGAGAAGTAGCGGATTGAAAGTTATTACACATTGAGGTAGAAATACAATAATAAATATGTTTATTTTTCGATTTGGTTATTATTGTAATAATATTATAATTAAATTTATAAAAGTTTTACGTGCTAAATATAATCCATAGAGCATATTTATTTATTTTTTCTTATTTGCAACTTAAATTTTAATATTTCTGCTGCTGATTTCAATACATCTGTATCATTCGCTAGCAAACTTAAAACTAACTTATAATTTATACAAGTGACGGGGGAGGGGGGATTTTTTAGGGGGAGGGGCGTACAGTGAGAGAAGTAAACATAAAATGGGAACATTGTCAATGATTGGGTGATTTCTGGGTGCTTTTATTTTGTAAACAAAATATTTTTTTTGTTTATTTCTAAGGTTTCTCAAGCTCACAAATTTAAATATGTAGGTATGTATTTAAATATCTGTGTATTTATTAAAATATGTATTTATATTTGAATATTTAAACTTGGTTTTTTTCTTTGCTGAAGGCCTGTCTCTATTAAATGATTAAACTTAATTATTTCGTAAACAGACTTCATGTTTATTCAAGGTCTTTAAACTTTCTTTAAGCTTTTCCAACCTCCACAGGAAATACAATGCTTTTGACTTGTTGTTTCTCTGGCAAGTACGCTCAATACCATTAATAATTTAAATTTTGTTTTTCAGAATTCGGTTCGACGAAATTATCTTCTATTGGCACTAGAGACCTAGAAGCAAAACAATCAGTCACAGGGAATAAATTATTTTGCTGTCCTACTTGTACCTATAGGTGTAGGAAAAAAAGTGATATGGTTCGTCATATCAGAGCCCACACCGGAGAGAAACCATTCTCGTGCTCTTTGTGCATTTATAGGTGCATCCGAAGAATTGAATTAGTTAATCATACTAGAACACACACTGGAGAGAAACCGTTCTCATGCTCGGAATGCACTTACAGGTGCACACAAAAAAATAATTTAGTTCGACATACTAAAACCCATACTGAAGAGAAACCGTTCTCATGCTCGGAATGCACTTACAAGTGCATAACAAAACAACAATTAGTTAATCACACTAGGATCCACACTGGAAAGAAAACGTTCTCATGCTCTACATGTACTTACAAGTGCCTACAAAAAGAGAATTTAGTTAATCATATTAGAATCCACACTGGAGAGAAACCATTCTCATGCTCGAAATGCACTTTCAGGTGCACACAAAAAAGTAATTTAGTTCGACATACTAAAACCCATACTGAAGAGAAACTGTTCTCATGCTCAATCTCACAGGTGCAAACGAAAGAAGAATTTAGTTAAACATACTATGTAGAACCCACACCGGAGAGAAACCTTTCTCGTGAATGGAATGCGCTTATAGGTGCACACAAAAAAGTAGTTTAGTTATGCTATCTATTTAATGTTAAAAACATTATTTAATGCATTCTGCACTAGCCTGTATACATGTGATACATGGTGTCAATACCGAGTAAGCTCAATGGAACGTCTCCGGATCCAATATAATGATGCGTGCAGAATCATATTTGGATTCAGAAGGTATAGCAGCGCTTCAACAATGTTCACAGAATTTGGACTCGATGGATTCGCCAGTCTGATGAGACACCGGGTCACTGGAGCCGGGATGCGGCTAATGGCCTCCGACAACACGTTGGTGACCGCAGCCTTCCAGCACCAAGCTCCACTCCTGAGTGAGCGATGGGACCGAGCGCACTCAAGATCACGCCCTGCATAATAATTGATTATTTATTTTTTGTTATTATTAATTTTTATTACTATTATTATTTTTTTTTCTATTTATGTTCTTATTTCTTTCTTTACTATGTAAATATATAAATATGTATAACTATATGGGACGTGTGGGATTGCACTATCCTCCCCACATCCTGGAATAGAGATTATTATTATTATTATTATTATTATGCACACTAGAAACCACCCTGGAGTGAAACCGTTCTCATGCTCGGAATGCACTTACAAGTGCATTTAAAAATGTCTTTAATATATCATACCAGAGCCATTCTCCTGTTCAGAATGTACTTAGAGTTGCATAAATATATATCAATTACGACGTCATTTAATAAAACGTCACCCTTGCTTGGAAAATTCTCGTGCCCTGGATGCACTTAAATTTGAAAAGTAGAAACTATTTTGTAGCACATTTCAATGATAAAAACTAAAAGCTATTTATATTTAAAGATTTATGACTGTTTTTACTTCTTAATTATTATTCTTTGTTTTTTTTTTAATTCTTTTAAGCTTGCATTATTATCATTTTCTATGTGTTTTTAATATTCATATATGTTTATTCCACATGTGTGCCGTGTACCCGGAAATCAATAAATATGCAATCAACTATTATTGTGCTGTTTTGATGATTATTTTTTATAATTTCTCAAATACCTCAATTTTAAATCATTCAATGTATACAACTTTTACGATGAAATCGAGAACCATTTTCGAATCACAAAACTGCTCAACAGGAGGCTTGTCGCTGATCAGATGCTCCTGTACAAAATTATTAACTAGAAAGTTGACTGCCCGGAGTTGCTAAATAAAATAAATTTCCACGCGGCGACTCGATATAGCATACATAATACCCTTTTCTACATTGATAGATGCAACACCAATTCCAACCAAAAATTTATGCAAAGGACATGTAACTACTATAACATTAAATTTGCACGTTTAGAAACACTTGCTGACATATTCACTGCTAGTTACTTTCGCTACAGAATTTCTTTGTATAACATTCTACGTGCGAATAATACATAACACATATTCATGATGATTAAATTAATTGTACCTAATATTTTTTAATTACCTGCGTGGCAACTTTCCCTTACTTCTGTCCTCCCCTTACCCGTCCCAATCCAAATACCTGTTTCGCACCCTATTTTCTTCATAGTTATAATCGCATTTATTTTATCTTTGTGTTTTTATATTTAGGTGTTTCACTTGTTGAATCTACACCTGTATTATATATATATTTATTTTTTTTAATTGTTGCTTTGTCCTGTTTTTTTTTTTTTTCTTTTTTAATATATTCTAGTTTACATTGTTGCTTTTATGTTTCTAAATACCTACAGTTTGTCAAATAAGAGTAGAAAATATATGAGGGCGCCACTGTTGATCAAATGGCAATACTAAACACATAACTCATGGTGTTAAGGGGCCGTTCAAGTATTACGTAACGCACTTGGGGGGGGAGGGGGGGGGAGGTGTTGTTAATGTGAGTTTTTAGCAATTATAATGTCCTCCAAACCGGGAGATTTACATCATCAGCTGTTATTGGCCTATAAAGGCTCTCATGCTGACTTTCCAGCGCAGCGCAACCAAAAAATGCCAACCAAATTTGGAAGACAGCAAAAGAAAAATTTAAAAAAATTAAAATTTTTGCAACATATGAAGGATGTTATACGAGAGTTTTTAGTAAGAACAACGCTTTTTAGTTATTACACACAGGTTAGTTTACTGCTAAAATTTAATAATATTACCTAAAGCTAGGTTTCGTAGTAAATGCATAGTTACACTCAGAACATGAAAAAGGTTTTCTTCACTTTGAATCGTTTTGTGGATTTATTAATCTCCCTTTCGAGAACTTGAAAAATCACGCTGGGACAAAAAAATTGTTTTGTCTGCTGAAGGTAAACATGTGATTTTTCATGCCTCTTTGTAGAACACGAATAGTTGCAGTAGAAACATGTAAGTGGTTTTGAAGCACTGTGAGTCAGCAAATGATTTATAAGAAGTTCCTTTGTACAACATGAATAATTGCAGTCGGGACACGAAAAAGGTTTTGGTCCAGTGTGGGTAAACACGTGAACTTTTGGATACCGTTGTGTAGCGCATGAATATTCGCAATCGGGACAAGAAAAAGGTTTTTCGTCACTGTGAGTTAGCAAGTGCCGTTTTCTTTATTTTTTTTCGAGAAGTAGAATAGTTGCAGTCAGGACATGAAATGGATTTTTCTCCACTGTGGGTAAACGTGGGTAATTTTTAGATTTCTCTTCGTAGTAGGTACATGAATAGTTGCAGTCGGAAAATGAAAACTGTTTTTCTACACCTTGAGTCAGCAAGTGACTTCTTAGATATCTCTTTAGAGGACACGAATAGTTGCAGTCAGGACATGAAAATGGTTTTTTTCTTCTGTGAATCATACTGTTGATTTTTAAATTTTCCCTTTGAGAACTTGCATAACTGCATTCGGGACGTGGAAAAGGTTTAAGTCCACTATGAGTCAGCTTGTGAATCATAGTTGAGTAAAGTGTTGCTCCACAGGGAAAACTTAGGGAAATTACTTTCCTCAGGGCCTCCTCACTAAAGCTAATGTAAAAGAAAGTATGTGCTGTAAAACCATGTAGGTTTATTCTAGGTCAGACAGTGTTAAATTGTGGAGATCTGGAAGGAATACAAGGCCGATAAAAATAATAATATTCTCAATTTTTTTCAAAATGACAATATGAATATATATGTATATAATGTATCACGAGTTAGAAATCTCTTGTTTTATTTATCACCGCAAACGAGATAAAATCAAGAAAAAGGTAATTTAAGCGACATTTCAGTACGTTGCGCAACTAAATTGTGGCTTTCGGGTAAAAATTGTTACTTGGGTGTTACGTAACGCTTAGGGGGGGGGGGGGGTTGAACAGGAAAACGTTACGGCGCGTTACATGGGGGGGAGGGGGGGTCCAAAATCTTCAAAAATTGCGTTACGTAATACTTGAACGCTCCCAAAGTAAAGCTGTGTAACCTACATTTTTATAAAAAATTAAAAAGGCATAATAGTGGAAAAAATATTTTTTCATTGCAGTATAAGTACCGATCTCAAAATTAGAATTGCGTATAGGTATATTATTATTATATACCTTTGCAATTTTTTGTTAACATAATGAAGAATAACTATAATGTAATAAAATATAAAGCACAGTTTAGAAATTGCTCACATTTATTTAATACTAGTTAAAGTACCTAGCGTTGCCTGGGCTAAATGTCTCTAATTTTAGATCTGAATATATTTAACTCATTCAGATCTTAAAGTAGTGCAACTAAACTCACCATTAGTGATTCTTCCTTTCTATCTATTATTATATTCAAATTTATGTTAAATTAAATTAAAGCAAATCGCTTTATAATCAAATTTATGTCATGAAGAAAAAATGTTTTTTTTAAATGTGGTTTACTGTGTTCTATACATTCAGTGTAATTGCACTTCAAAAAAATATTTGACAGTTAAATTGGTGTTGCCAGTCTACAAATTTAGTAGTTCAAGTTTTTATATTTTCTACTCTTAATTGACAGACTATATATATCTGTGAACATTAATAATTGGTCTGTTTTTTGTTATCCTCTTATATATGTTATGTTATTAAGACTGTTTATGTTCCTTAAATAAATAAATAAATAAATAATCGTATTACTTGAATATAAATTATGCTTTTTAATCTGTAAGAAGAGTTTTGTTATGTATTTGGAAATATTGGTAATCAATTTCAGTAAAGGCATGTGAGATATGCAATTATTACAAGCAAACCATAGTGACTTCCAAACAATATTATATTGTTTTCCAAAATATGACACAGTTGATCTTAAATGTTAAGTATAAATTATTAGTTTTTGTGATATATGCAATTATATCCATATAGTAATTCGGAAATGTTCGGGTCCGCCGAACGTTGCCGAAAGGGCTTACGAGCCGGGACAGCGCGCTAGTCTGTGGCGGCTGCCAGATCCATTCTAACTTCCGTTATAATCAGTCGCTACCGAGACAAATAATATACTACTTATTGAATCTATTGTACATTACAATAAAGGACGAAGAACTTACGTTTATCTCTTAATTATTATTGTGTGGCTAGTAAGGCCACAATAAAAGAATATCACAGTTTTTTATACTTTAAGCCCATAACGCTTTTTACACATATATTTATTTATTTATTATCGCCCTTTTTAAGGGCTTCTGCAAACGAATATTAAAAATTATAAAGCATTATTTATTGGATAATAGCTGACACGACAAACGTTGTTCTGCCATATAAATTATTTCTAGTGAATATTGTGTTTGTTAAATAAAGTTAAAAAAACGAATGTATTGTAAGTGTGTGGGGTTGGGATCTATGACAGAAAGAGGAACGGAGCGCTGTAGATAAAAACAAAAAACACCAACTTAAGTAGGAAAATGAAATAAAGAAAATCAGTATGAATTTCGAAGAGCAATTGAGTGTACGATATTTTTTGTCAGTCCGTCTTTAGCCAACCCAAATAAGCTCGATGGTTTGCCCACGCGAGAACATGCTGCCGAATGAAATGTCAAACAAAATATCATAGTGACGACGCTTCTCGTGAATATTAAAAATATTACGAATAATTATTAATAAATATTACGAATAAAATAAGGAACGGGTGGGCGCAGATGGTGTTTTATTAGGCATGCACTTGGATGTAAACACAGAAAGGGCACCTTCTAGTTTACCCATTTCCAGAGCCATCATATTGGAAATGGAGAGAACACTGATGAGCTCCTTTTGAATCCTGATCTGCTGATCTTTAGTGGCTCGGCATGAAGGATCCGTTATAATTGCCATTGCGGTCTGGACCCTCTCTGAGCCAGCTGCTTGACATAACCTGCCGTGTCACATTTCACATTCAGGTATTGGGGATGTCTCAATAGCGAACACTTGGGCAGGGTCACCTGAATATTCAGATCTAGACACCAAATACGGCCAAAGCCATTTCAAGTAATAAGTCTAATACTCATATACACTACACACCAGCGTAAAAATACAAAAAATTAAATTATGTACCTAACTATTTTAACCCAAATAGAACACAACAGTCCCAACCGTCTGAAGCCAGTGAGACTACGGTATGAGGCTGAAGGTAGTGGAGAGGGGAAGGAGATATGGAAAATGTACCTGGCTATTTAGATCTAGTCACCAAATACGGCTAAATACGGTGACTAGATCTGAATAGCCCAGTACATTTTTCACATCTCCTTCCCCTCCTCACTACCTTCAGCCTCTCAACCTACTAAAATTGGGGATGCCATAGTCTCACTGGCTACAGCCGATTGGTAGAAGTTGGGCCTCTTATACTGTATTCGGATGAAAAAGTAATAGTTTATTTTTTTGTGTAATTTTGCGCTGGTGTATAGTGTATAATTAGACTTATTACTTGAAATGGCTTTAGTCGTGTTTGGTGACTAGATATGAATAGCCAATTACATTTTCTTCATCTCCTTCCCCTCCTCATTACTCAAATTGGGATGCCATAGTTTCACTGGCTCCAGACGGTTGCGAGAAGTTGGGCCTCGTGTGCTGTATTCGGATGAAAAAGTAATATTATGTAATTTTTTTTGTAATTTTGCGCTGGTATACATATAGTGCCTAATTAGACTTATTAGTTTGAAATGGCTTTAGTCGTGTTTGGTGACTAGATCTAGCCATGCGAACAGGCAACGGATCCCAATTTTCCTCAACAGATTTTCCACATCCCCTTTCCCTCCCCACTACCTTCAGCCTCACAACATACCAAAATTGGGGATGCTATTACAGCATATAATAGTCTCACTGGCTCAAGACGGTTGGGAAAAATGATATATGTAATTTGCATTTATACCTATTTTGTATACTAATATTCAAATACAAAACAATAAATCAAAAACACTTAAGAATTTCCTATGCTACTAGCCGCCGACACGTCTGCACCAGTCACCAGATGGACGCCAACCGACTAAACTGAAACATTCTTGACTGACAGCGTAGACAGCGTAAACAGCGTAACCGACAGCAATCGTTTACGCTGAAAGCTACAGCTACTAAAATAGTGTCAGGCGTATTTATTTATTTATTTATTTATTTATTTACGGACAATTAGTCCAATTAACAATACATCAATAACACGAATAGAAAAAAAAGAGAAATCACAATGAAAGGAGATTACATATAGATGAAGAGCATTGACAAAATACATATAATATAAAATTACATAGAGAAGATAACTACAAGTAGCTTGAAGATGGATTTAAAAAGACCTTAAAAAACCACATTGCGTAACGACTGCCGAAAGTCATTTAGGCTTACACCAAAAAATTCAATGCTTTGATTTGTGTTGACTAGTCTCGACATTCTGGATAAAGGAGAATGATATCCATAATTAGTAGAATGTTGATTGAGGAACAGCAATTCATTATTTCGGAGTCTACGGGAAGGAATGTTGAACTGGATGAGTTGTAACAAAGCAGGTGTGTCAGTAATACTGTTGATAATTTTGAAAATGCATATTAGATCAGAGTCCTTTCTACGTTTTTCTAAAGAGGAAATGTTTAAAGTTTGTTCAATTTCATCATACGAGTATTCTCCTCTTTCAAGTCCTAACCTCCAAGCAATTCCTCGTAGGAAGCGATGTTGTACAGATTCGATGTAACAAATGTGGACAGCATAAAAAGGAAACCAAATGACACTAGCATATTCAAGGTGAGGGCGGACCAGCGAACAGTAAAGAGATTTAAGTGTATTTATGTATATGTTTAAAGTCAGAGGTAATTCTATGAATGAAGCCGAGTAGTTTAAGTGATTTGTTTACGATGTTATTAATGTGATCCCGGAAAGAAAGTTTACAATCCAGAGTGACCCCAAGGTCCTTGATAGATGTGACAGTGGAGAGACAAACATTATTTAGTTTATAATCAAACTGAATAGGTTTTTTAGTTCTATAAAAGGACAAAATTTTGCATTTATCAACATTAAGTTCCATGCAGTTAATTTTGCACCAATCATTAAATGAGTCAATATCAAGTTGAAAAAGTAAACAATCAAGATGGGATTTAATTATCTTAAGAATCTTATTGTCATCGGCAAAAAGCCAAAAACGTGTGTGAGAAAAAACTTTAATGATATCGTTAATAAAAAGGTTAAAAAGAAGCGGGGCCAAATGGGCTCCTTGCGGAACGCCGGAAGTTACATCAATGTTAAAGGATTCAAAGTTATTTATTTTAACCCTTTGTTTTCTATTACTCAAGTAAGAGTGAAAGAATGATAACAATGGGTCTCTAATGCCTATAGCATAAAGTTTGGCCATGAGAATACGGTGATTAACTTTGTCGAAGGCTTTGGAGAAGTCAGTGTAGAGGACATCAACCTGAGTGTTGTCTTCTAAGGCTTTAAGAATGGTATTTATAAAGGACGGTAAATTAGTTGTTGTAGATTTCGCCGATCTAAATCCATGCTGTTCCTCGATCAGAACATTTTTGAAAATAGGAGTGATTTTCTTTGTAATTATCGACTCAAATATTTTTGGAATATTAGATATAATTGATATTGGTCTGTAATTTCCAATATTTGACTTGTTTCCAGACTTAAAAATGGGTCGAATAAATGAAATTTTCCATGAGTCAGCAAATGTTCCGGTTGAGAGTGATAAATTGTACAACATATAAATTGGGTTAGATAATGAACATTTACATTCTTTTAGCAAGATTTCTGGAATGCCATCAGGTCCAGTACTTTTTTTGTTAGAAAGATTATTTAAGGATTGGTAAACCTCTGCAAGTGAAATTTGGCAATCATTCAAGTCAATATTATACTCATAGTTAAGTGGAGGGATGGTGCATGAAGCATCAGAATATACAGAGGAAAAGTGTTTAGCAAAAAGGTTGGCGATGTCGTGACCATTTGTAGCGTGAGTTTCATGATAAAGCATACTTGAAGGGAGATCATTATCTGTACGCTTTTGCGCAACAAATTGCCAGAATTTTTTAGGATTTTTAAGTAATTTTGTCTCAGTAACTTCTACAAAAGATTTATAGCATTTGGCTGATTCGATTTTAGACAGTTCCCTTAATTGAGAAAATTTTTGATAAAATTTTAAGTTGCCAGTTTCTTTAACCCATTGGCCACAGAATTAATGAGCTAAAAAGTTGGCCTTCACCACTGAATTAATTTTGTACCAAAAATTGAAAACCTACATTGGTGTACTAAATCTATTGTTACTTTTGAACCGTATATTCAAATGAAATAATTTCTTTAAATTTGTTTACATATTGGATTATGGTAAAGAAAAATATAAAAATATATATATTTTTTTAATATTAAATATGTGTAAATAAGGTTACAAATATAACCTTCCCTTTTTTCGTCAGTTTTTTTCCACATTTTTTTCAAAAAGTTACAAAAAAACATAGGATTCTTAAATCGAACAATAATAATTTTTGATTTTTATATACATGTATACTAATAACTATTAAAATAATTGTCTATGATAGTCCTCAAAGCAATCAGGGACGTTCAGGGTCACTACCAAAAGCCTAGAACCACTCGCAATTTCGAAGAAATTAAATGGCGGCTGGCTGCATACAAAACTTGGAACACAAATATCAGGGAAAAAACATAAGAAACATATTATTGCCAATTGTATGAAATTAATGATTATTTATCTACAGAGTGTTCGGCATGTAAAATTTTATTGAAAAATGTCAGTATTGTGCTCGTTTTCCGTTTTTTGACGTACCTACTCTAGCCCGTCAGCGTGCCGGGGTTTGTGGTTAAGTACCCGAGTCGCACACCCGGCAGGCTGTCGGGGTTTGTGGCCAATGGGTTAAATATCTTATGAGTTTTCTTTTTTTCAATAATTAACTGCTTAAGTTTCGAGCTAAACCAATTTGGAAACTTGGGTTGAGAGTAACATCCCTTGGGAACAAACAAATCTATAGCACGTGTTACACATTCATTAAATTTAAATACGGCGTCATTTATATCAGAATTTAAAAATAGTTTTGTCCAATTAATCAGGGAAAGATATTTGTTCATGTTAGAATAGTCACCATTAAGATATTTGTAGTGATACGAAACACTTGGTTTCAAAGATTCAAATTTAAAAAAAATTGTGATGTTAATAGAGAGAGGTGGATGATATTTATCAATAGGTAACAACGAGACATCAGCTTCACATACTATGACATTAGGTATGCTAGTGAAAATTAAGTCCAGGCAAGAACCTAGATTGTTAGTGACTGGATCTACTTGAAACATATTCATAAAGGCAAAAAAATTTACAATTTCAATAGCTTGTTGGGAAAGATTACTAGTAGGAGTTTTGACCCCTTGGTTGTCATTCAGCCACAATATTTTAGGTAAATTATAATCGCCACAAATAAGTAAGGAATCAGCATTTCTAGAGACACGCTCAATTGAAGCAGTATGCGACTTGTAGACTTCTACGGAAGAGGAAGGAGGAATGTAAACACAACCAAGTACAAGCTTTTTGGTACCAAATATTACACATAGGAACAATTGATCAGAAACATTGTCAGATGTTTCTAGAATATGGCAAGGGTATTTTTTATTTACACATATCATCACTCCACCACCTTTACACTTCACAGAAGAAGTAGAACGGTCACAACGAAAAATGTTGTAGTCAAACAGTCCAAGTTCAGCAGATGAGACATTATCAGAGAGCCATGTTTCGGTAAGAAATAAAAAGTCGTAATGACATACACTGACGTTACAGCGAATAGTGTTCAGTTTTGTATTTAGGCCACGAACGTTTTGGTAGTACGTTGAGAAGGAATTATTCATAGAACGATTCTTCAGGTTCAACCTAAAAAATTTATCCTAGAAAGTTCACGTCTCTCAGCAGCTTGGCGGGCAGGGCATTCTTGAGCTCCAGTTTTGTGGGAAGCCGTTTTTCTGAAGAAAGTGCAGGTGGCGCATAATGGAGATTTCTCCTTTTTGGGGCAGGCATCACGGTTGTGACCAACTTTGGCACAGTGGGCACAGGTGGGTAAATCTGCTTGGCATTTGGAAGCTATGTGGCCATATAATTGACAGTGGCCACATTTCAGGCTGTCTACCCAGTCTCTTACACGGTGTAGCTGCCAGTCAATGGCAAGTTTTGTGCGGGATATTAGAGAGTGACGAACAGATGAAGGGACTCTAAAAATGTGAATGCAGTTACCAGTACGAGGGCCGGATTTATGAGAGAAAGATATGCTTTCTTTTAAATTTTCTAAAGAGAGACCGGTGTCGTTGGAAGATTGATGATGAATCGCCGAGATAATATCCTCAGACGAAATATCTTGAGGGAGGTCATGTATAGCAATACGAGGGAGGCGAGTTGGGGCGATCGTTGCTTTTAGACCGGCTTCGGATAGAGCTGGAGCATTTGCCAATTTCGTCGCTTCAGCAGAAGTGCTAGGGTGGATTATGTGGCCAAGTGTGGCAGGATTGACCGCAGTTTTCAGGGTTTTCATGGTGTCCTTGGAATGGGTGTTGTTGGCCGGAAACACGAGAACTGAAGGTCTAGCAGGGCCAGGAAGAGCATTATTTTTTGTAATTAGCGGCAAGCAGGGATATTGAGTTCTACTGGTATCAGAAGTGGAAGCAGCGACTGTATTCCAGGAACGGGTGGGCGCAGACGGTGTTTTATTAGGCATGCACTTGGATGTAAACACAGAAAGGGCACCTTCTAGTTTACCCATTTCCAGAGCCATCATATTGGAAATGGAGAGAACACTGATGAGCTCCTTTTGAATCCTGATCTGCTGATCTTTAGTGGCACGGCATGAAGGATCCGATATGATTGCCATAGCGGTCTGGACCCTCTCAGCCAGCTGCTTGACATAACCTGCCGTGTCACTTTCAGGTATTAGGGGTGTCTCAATAGCGGACACTTGGGCAGGGTCACTCCTGGGAGGCACCTCATCCTCTTCGTCATCGGAGTCAGGAGCTTGATAGGGCGAGCCAGGTGGTGTTCGCTTCATTTTTTCGTTTTTTCGTTTCGCGTATAAGATAGAGCTGCAATATTTTTGACACTGATGTAATTGGCAGCATTGAACAGTTTTCGTTCGGGTTGGGTTGTGAGGCTGAAGGTGGTGAGGAGGGAAAGGAAGTGTGAAAAATGTACCGGGCTATTCAGATCTAGTCACCGTATTTAGCCGTATTTGGTGACTGAAAAGCCAGGTACATTTTCCATATCTCCTTCCCCTCTCCACTACCTTCAGTCTCATGACACACTAAAATTAGGGATGCCGTAGTCTCACTGGCTCCAGACGGTTGGGAGAAGTTGGGCCTCTTGTGCTGTAGCCCCTGACATGTCTGCACTTACTAGTCACCAGATGGACGCCAACCGACTAAATTGAAAGATTCTTGACCGACCGCGTAAACAGCATAACCTACCACAGTCGCTTACGCTGAAAGCTACAGCTGCTAAAAAAGTATCAGGCATATAAGATAGAGCTGCAATATTTTTGTCACTGATGAAATTGACAGTATTTGACAGTTTTCGTTAAAAATCGTAATTGAAAAAAAAATCGTTTACGCTGTTCTGCCGATTATTTATTATCTTCTACTGTCTCCCTCCAATGCCTCAAGCACAAGACTGCTGTTTTGGCTCACACACCATTTACCAACACTCCGTTTACTGCCCCATCCATAGACATACATACAGACAATGGCTTTATAAATACAATTAATATAAGTATAAAGATGACAATTTTAAAAAAGTAAAGTTCGCTGAAGGTGATCACAGCAGCCGTGATCCTTTTTCACATAAGCTCCATACAGGAGACCCCGAAGTAAAATTATTTCACTACCCACAAACACCAAATAATGCCATTCTATTTGGAGCTTTTGCTCCCGCAGGACCCTCAACGATTACTTCGAGTTTTTGATGTTTCGATTATATAATGTGCCCATCACTAGCCAGACATGTTTTGTAGTCTTCTATGGTTTTAATAAATTTAAAACCGCCAATTTATTCAATCTGTCTTCTTCTGCGAAAGCTACTAGTAGAAACGAGATGTCAATGAAATAAAATTTTATCAAAGTAGTGTTTTATCTAACGAGTTCGCAATTCCACATGCTCTTATCTAATATTCTCGATTCATCACAATCTAAAAACGAAGACTTTGGCATTCTAATATTATTTTGTGTACCTATTTGACTTTGTAACTACTAGACAGCCATTATACGCAGGCAATTAGACAAACTAGTTCTAGATTTCATCGTTCTTCTTGCTTTCAAATTGCGATAATTATGTATACGCATCGAAGACCTACGCAAAATTCCAATTTTATTAATTCAGTTTGACGTTCACGGTTGTTTAATTGCGTTATAATCAAAGTGTGTTATAAAAATTAGTTTTTTTTTTCAGAATATCTCACAATTATTCGAATCATGCAACAGTTTACCTGAAATGGATCTTATCACCTCAGTTATCGGTTTCATAAAGTCTGAACCGGAGACAAGCGAAGAAGAGAGCCCCGAAGAACAGCGACCAACATCCCGTGGTGATGCAGTATTGCAGTATGAGATTGTCAAACAGGAGACACAAGATGCTTATGCCATCAAGTGTGAACCGGGGATTCTAGCGGCAGAGGAACATTTTCAAGATTGTGGGGCGTATTCTGAAATTGATATTGGTTATCCTCACATTAAAAAGGAATGTTTCGTTCTTCTGGAAAGGATCGACCAAAACCGAGGTAAGCTATTAACTTATTCTTCCGGTGCCCTCTCCCTTCTGAGGTTGATTTACCCTGCAGACTGCAGCTCGAAGCAGCTTAGCTGATCTACACTTATTCCAGTCATGTTGGTTTCGATGCAATGGGGTATGGTTTTCCACATCTTCTATCAATGTACCTTTATAAATTGAATTTGGCTTAACAAAATTAATGAGAATGTAATGTAATTTCGTTTTCTTGTGCTGTAAATTTTCTATTTCTTAACGTAATCCAAAGAGAAATTCCGATAATACAAAATAATACGAAAATAAATGCTAATTTTAATGGAATTTCTGTTCATTTTGGGGATAAAGTAACGTATGGGTATTTTAAAACGTATGCACTGTCAACCCTAATCTGCATCCTTGTTAAAACGGACGCAACCGTCCGGAACATACAGTCCCCCTGAACAATGCGCCGAGTACTGAGCATCAATAAACCAATCCCTATATTCCACAAACCAATTATTTTCCCCCGTTGTTGTGTTGATAGAAGAGGGAAAGCTTCGATTAAGTTAGTTAATCATAATTTGGTAGGCGGGTATGGGTACCGCCGCTCTGGAAACCATTTATTGGATGACCAACACCTCTGCCACAGGTCACCTCTAGTGGTTCGTTACGTTATATGACTAAGCAGGGGTGCCCGGGTACTTGGGGTAATGTTTGTCCAGGTCTTGATGGCGTGTGCATCGGCTCACCTTATGCGTGGCGCGCCGGATTGGGAAATGCTGGTTGAGGGAAACCCTTTACAACCGGTTACCGCTGTCCGGGCCGCTCGTTAGTACAGGGGCCCGACCCCTAGGCTCACGACTGAGGGTGGGCTGCCCCTTCAACGAGTGTAAAAACTCCGCCACTGCTGTTGTGCCGCTTCGTGACCGGAGGGAACCCAGCAGTAGCGTTTGGGGCGAAATGGGCGACCTCTCCAGCCGGACTATCCCTGCCCATCGCTTTGCACCACAGTGGGTGGGTTGGATACATTCATCCGTTACTCCTGGGAACTCTGATCCCCAGCATCTTACCCACTCCTCATACCTTTTCTCTAGACTTTCCTTCCTCTCATACCATTACACTTACAAAATCCAATAAATAAAATCATGAATTTACAATCAATAATAATTAACGTCATTACAGCGCCGAGACGTACGTGTCCCCGTGTGTTATAAAAATATTTTTTTCCCAAAATATCTCACTACCCTTAGAATCGTACAGCAGTTTACCTGAAATGGATCTTATCACCTCAGATATCGGTTTCATAAAGTCCGAACCGGAGACCTCCGAAGAAGAGCGACCAACATCCCGTGGTGATGCAGTATTGCAGTATGATATTGTCAATCAGGCGACACAAGTTGCTTTTGCCATCAAGTGTGAACCGGGGACTCAAGTGGCAGATGAACATGCGCAAGATTGTGGGGCGTACTCTCAAATTGATATTGACTATCCTGAGATTAAAAAGGAATGTTTCGTTCTTCTGGAAAGGATCGATCAAAGCCGAGGTAAGCTATTAACTTATTCTTCCGATGCCCTCTCCCTTCTGAGGTTGATTTACCCTGCAGACTGCAGCTCGAAGCAGCTTAGCTGATCTATACTTATTCCAGTCATGTTGGTTTTGATGCAACGGGGTATGGTTTTCCACATCTTCTATCAATGTACCTTCCTTCATAAAGTGAATTTGGCTTAACAAAATTAATGAGAATGTAATGTAATTTCGTTTTCTTGTGCTGTTAATTTTCTATTTCTTAACGTAATCCAAAGATAAATTCCGAAAATTACAAAACAATACGAAAATAAATGCTAATTTTAATGGAATTTCTTTTCATTTTGGAGATAAAGTAACGTACGGGAATTTTAAAACGTCTCCACTCTCCTACTGTGCATCCTAGTTGAAATGGCCGCCACCATCCGGAACACCCACCGTCCGCCTGAACAATGCGCCGAGTACTGAACATCAATACCTAAACCAATCCCTGTAATCCACAAACCCTTTATTTTTCCCCCGCTGTTGTGTTGATAGATAGAAGAGGGAAAGCTTCGAGTAGGTTAGTTAATCTTAATTTGGTAGGCGGGTATGGGTACCGCCGCTCTGGAAACCATTTATTGGATGACTATCAACACCTCTGCCACAGGTCACCCCAAGTGATTCGCTACGTTTGGTGACTAAGCAGGGGTGCCCGTGTTCTTAAGGTAATGTTTGTCCAGTTCTTGATGGCGGTGCATTGGCGCACCTTCTGCGTAGCGGGCCGGATTGGGAGATGCTGGATAAGGGAAACCCTTTACAACCGGTTACCGCTATCCGGGCCGCTCGGTAGTACAGGGGCCCGACCCTCAGGCTCACGACTGAGGGTAGGCTGCCCAACAATAAGTATAAAAATCCCGCCGCTGCTGATGTGCCGGATCGCGACCGGAGGGGACCCAGCAGTAGCGTTTGGGGCGCATTGGGCGACCTCTCCAGCCGGACTCTCCCTGCCCATCGCTTCACTGAGTGGTTAGCTAAGGGACACGGAAGCTAAGTGTAGTTTATGATCAGACCGAAAGCCATTCACATTTTTTGTTGGTACTTGCCAATTGATTTGAGATTTATTGTATTACTTATGTTCTCTATTTTATGCAGGTGCTTGCGGGTTTTTACAGATGCAATGCCGCCTCATGGAGCCTCATGAATGAGTTTTTCTTTTGCCCTGTTTAATTTATCTTTGTCTTACTAACCTATTTTTTGCATTTTGTTTTTCCTGTTAAGCACTTGCATACTGCTTACTAACAACGTATGCATGGACACTGGAGGTCTAGATTCGTTCAAAATAGAATCTTGAAGGAGTAACCATCAGTTACTTATACCAGGGCGGGTAAGAGGTGGATTACCTCCACTGCCCATCGCATTGCAGATGGATTGGATACACATTCGTCCATCACTCCTGGAAACTCTGATCCCCAGCATCCTACCCACCCCTCATGCTTTTTCTCTCCAGACTTTCCTTCCTCTCATACCACAACACTTAAAAATCCAAAAAATTAAATCATGAATTTACCACCAACAATAATTAACGTCTTTACAGCGGCGAGACGTAAGCGTCCCCGTATGTTATGAAAATAAGTTTTTTCCTAGAATATCTCATAACCATTAGAATCATACAGCAGTTTACCTGAAATGGATCTTATCACCTCAGATATCGGTTTCATAAAGTCCGAACCGGAGACGAGCGAAGAAGAGAGCTCCGAAGAAGAACGACCAACATCCCATGGTGATGCAGTATTGCAGTATGATATTGTCAATCAGGAGACACAAGATGCTTCCGCTATCAAGTGTGAACCGGGGACTCTAGTGGAAGAGGAACATGCACAAGATTGTGGGGCGTACTCTGAAATTGATATTGACTATCCTGAGATTATAAAGAAATGTTTCGTTCTTCTGGAAAGGATCGACCAAAGCCGAGGTAAATTATTAACTTAATTAATTAAATGAAGACAATATAAGCTTAACACAATCGAAAATCTGGAAACAGAAAAATCATTAAAGGATATTGACACCTCTGGGACAATATTTGATATTGAGGTGTCCATATCCTTTTCTGATTTTTCGGTTTCCATGTTTTCGATTGTGTTTCGCTTATATTGTCTTTATTTAATAAAATTTACAATTTGAGGTTTTACTCATAAAGTTAAAGTAAAAATAAAATATTAACTTATTCTTCCGGTGCCCGCTCCCTTCTGAGGATGGTTTACCCTGCAGACTTCCAGCTCGAAGCAGCTTAGCTGATCAACATGTCATGTCCAGTCTACATACATCCATTCCAGTCATGTTTTCCACATCTTATATCAATTTACCTTCATAAAATAAATTTGGCTGTCTTGAAACTGACACCTCCCATTCTCTCTCTCTGGTTTCAATCCTGGGATTGGTTTGCAGCAATTTCATCTATTCGTTTCTTCCACTCTTCCCTGCCTTGTGCGGCTCTTTTGAAGTCTGCATATTATGATAAGCAGCGCACGTCCACCAGCAGGTCCTCCAGGTACTCTCGGCGTGTGCGTCCCCTAGCGTTTGTCCCCTCGGTCATACCCTCCATTATGGCATGCAAGAGGCCTTCTTATCTTATTGCAAGGCCGATCCATCTTGCGCGCCTTTCGGACAAGGTCCTGAGCAGGTGCCTTCCTCCTTCGATTCTTTGGAGAACTTCCTCATTTGTGATGTGGTCTCTCCAGGAATTCCTAGTAGTCTTCTATAGGACCACATCTTAAAAGCCTCTAGTCTCCGTTTATCTCTTTTGGATAGGCCCCATGTTTCGCAGCCGTACATCAAGATACTCCATACATAGGTCTTGATGAGGAGTATTCTCAGTTTCAGGTCTATATTATTCGATTCTATTATTTTCGACCTTTTTCGACCTCCCATTATTCGACTAAAACTGGTTTTATTTTTTTGTTTTTTTATTGCTTGTTCAATATTTTGCTTTTGGTGACAAAACTCTACGCTCCTCGCTCATCTGTCCAAGAAATTTTAAGTATGTGTGTGCCGGTACAATTTTTAAAGCATTTATCATAAATCTTCCCCGTAAAAGTCTTGATTTTGATGCCTCACTGAAGAAAATAGAGAACGTATTAATGAACCGTCCGTCCAGATAGAAGAAAAAGTAGGTTCCAATATTTCAAATGAGAACACAGAGAATGAGAACATGTTCATACTAAACTCAACAGTACCTAACGAAATCACACAAGACACAGCGTGAGGTCGATAATACTAAACTTTAACATTAACATTGTATATTTCAGTAATGCCAGTAAAAAAATTGTTGAAACTTTTCATCAATCTCTTATTAAAACTGATAAAATTGCCAACCTTCACAGGAAATACAAAACTTTTGTTATGTTCCATATCTGTCAGGTATCCTCATTACGTCTAAGTAAGTCTAAAGTCATGGTGTTTGAAAGAGAGAGTACTAAAACAGTATGTAACATAGTTGTGAATAATGAATAGTGAGATGAATATATCTGGGTAGTGTGTTTACGAGAGATGGGAAGGCTGATAGAGATATTGAAAGAAGGGTGAATGCCGGTAACTCCATTAATGGTGGACTGAATGCCGTTGGCGCTAATAAAAAGCTGTCAAAAGAAGCGAAGCTAGCAGTCCACAATGGAGTCCTGGTACCTACCCTGATGTATGGCAGTGAGGCATGGAACTTGCAGAGGAAGGATGAAAGTAAGCTGAATGCTGTTGAAATGAGATCCCTGAGACGTATGTATGTTAAAACAATGTATGATCGTGTGAGAAATGTGGATATCCGCAAAGAATGAAAGGCTGATGTAAGCATAATGAGTAAGATTAAGAAAGGGACCCTCAGATGGTTTGGGCATGTAGAGCGAATGAACGAAGAAAGTAGTGTAAGAAGAATATACGACGCGAATGTGAATGGAAGAAGAAGTCGGGGACGCCCGAGGAAGACGTGGCACGATCAAGTGAATCAAATACTTGAGTCGGGCCATGTCAAAAGTCAGAATAATAGAAGAGAATGTATGAGACGATGTATGAATGTGAGTGAGGCAAAGAGTGTGTGCCAAGACCGAGATGTTTGGCGGTCCGTCCTCTCTGCCTACCCCTGCGGGGAAACGGCGTGATAGTTAGTTAGTTAGTTAGTTATCCTCATTACCATTAATAAATTATTTATTTTCAGAATTCGCTTCGAAATTATCTACTATTGGCACTAGAGACTCGGAAGCAAAACGATCAGTATCAGGGAGTAAATTGTTTTCCTGTCCTACTTGTACCTACAGGTGTAGGAGGAAAATTAATATGGTTTGTCATATTTTTTTTAATTAAGTAGGTACTTAGGGAGCGTTCAAGTATTACGTAACGCAATTTTTGAAGATTTTTGACCCCCCCTCCCCCCCATGTAACGCGCCGTAACGTTTTCCTGTTCAACCCCCCCCCCCCCCCCCCTAAGCGTTACGTAACACCCAAGTAAAATTTTTTACCCGAAAGTCACAATTAAGTTGCGCAACGTACTGAAATGTCGCTTAAATACCCTTTTTCTTGATTTTATCTCGTTTGCGGTAATAAATAAAACAAAAGATTTCTAACTCGCGATACATTATATACATTTTATATATTCATATTGTCATTTTGAAAGAAATTGAGAATATTATTATTTTTATCAGCCTTGTATTCCTTCCAGATCTCCACAATTTAACATTGTCTGACCTAGAATAAACCTACATGGTATTACAATACATACTTTCTTTTACATTAGCTTCAGTGAGGAGGCCCTGAGGAAAGTAATTTCCCTAAGTTTTCCCTGTGGAGCAACACTTTACTCCACTATGATTCACAAGCTGACTCATAGTGGAGTTAAATCTTTTCCACGTCCCGAATGCAGTTATGCAAGTTCTCAAAGGGAAGATTTAAAAATCAACAGTATGATTCACAGAAGAAAAAAACCATTTTCATGTCCTGACTGCAACTATTCGTGTCCTCTAAAGAGATATCTAAGAAGTCACTTGCTGACTCACGGTGTAGAAAAACCGTTTTCATGTCCCGACTGCAACTATTCATGTACTACGAAGAGAAATCTAAAAATTACCCATGTTTACCCACAGTGGAGAAAAATCCATTTCATGTCCTGACTGCAACTATTCTACTTCTCGAAAAAAATAACGAAAACGGCACTTGCTAACTCACGGTGACGAAAAACCTTTTTCTTGTCCCGATTGCGAATATTCATGCGCTACACAACGGTATCCTAAAGTTCACGTGTTGAACCACACTGGACAAAAACCTTTTTCATGTCCCGACTGCAATTATTCATGTAGTGCAAAGGAACTTCTTAGAAATCATTTGCTTACTCAAAATGATACAAAACCTTTTACATGTTTCTACTGCACTATTCATGTTCTACAAAGAGTCACCAAAAATCACATGTTAACGCACAGTGGTCAAAAACCATTTTCCTGTCCAGAATGCAGTTATACAAGTTCTCAAAAGGACAATTTATAAATCCACCGTGCGATTTACAGAAGAGAAAACCTTTAACATGTCCTGACTGCAACTATTTGTGTTCTTAAAAGGGATATCCAAGAATTCTTTAGCTGACCCCACTCATTGTGGAGAAAAGCATTTTTCATGTTCCGACTGTAACTATTCAGAGAAATAAAAAAATCACATGTTTACTCACAGTGGTGAAAAACCCATTTCATGCCCTGACTGCAACTATTCTTCTTCTCGAAAAAAAAAAATAAAACGGCACTTGCTAATTCACTGTGATGAAAAACCTTTTACTTGTCCCGAGTGCGACTACTCAGGCGCTACAAAACGGTATCTAAAAATTCACATGTTTACCCACACTGGACCAAAACCTTTTTCGTGTCCCGACTGCAATTATTCATGTTGTACAAAAGAACTTCTTAGAAATCATTTGCTGACTCACAGTGCTACAAAACCACTTACATGTTTCTACTGCAACTATTCGTGTTCTACAAAGAGGCATGAAAAATCAAATGTTTACCTTCAGCAGACAAAACTGTTTTTTTGTCCCAGCGTGGTTTTTCTAGTTCTCGAAAGGGAGATTAAAAAATCCACAGAACTATTCAAAGTGAAGAAAACCTTTTTCATGTTCTGAGTGTAACTATGCATTTACTACGAAACCTAGCTTCAGGTAATATTATTCAATTTTAGCAGTAAATTAACCTGTGTGTAATAACTAAAAAGCGTTGTTCTTACTAAAAACTCTCGTATAACATCATTCATTTATTGCATAGTTTTTTTTTTTTTTTTTTTTTAATTTTTCTTTTGCTGTCTTCCAAATTTGGTTGGCTTTTTTTGGTTGCGCTGCGCTGGCAAGTCAGCATGAGAGCCTTTATAGGCCAATAACAGCTGATGATGTAAATCTCCCGGTTTGGATGACATTATATTTGCTAAAAACTCACATTAACAACACTGACTACAGCAAATTGTGTTTATGCATATTTCGTGTTTAAAACACTAACGAATACTGTAAACGAAAATAAATTGAAAATAACGCACAATACAGTCGAGAAATTCCCCGTACAACATAAACTAAAAGGCTTGCCAACTTGGAAGATTTCAATTCCTTAGTTTTTTTATTTAAATAAAGAAAAACGTGTTACGTAACGCGTCCTTCGAACCCCCCCCCCCCCCCCCCCCCCCGTAACGCGCCGTAACGTTTCACCAGACCCCCCCTCCCCCCCCAAGTGCGTTACGTAATACTTGAACGGCCCCTTTCATTGATTCCAAAAAGGTTTTTGGTTAATTAGAGTTATTAATCTTTTGTTGCTGCCTACATACAGGGTGTTAAGGGACGTATTTGACGTACTTTATCCAGTGATTCCTGACATTATTTGGAGTAAAAAATGTAAATAAAATTTTGGTGTCCGGTGACATTTTTGGTGTATTTTTTCTATAAAAACATAAAAAAATGGTAGGTGTTGGACAGTTGGAGACGGGGTTAGGGGTTGATCGGTTACTCTGCTAAATGACCAGTGACAACATGCAGAAGAAATTTATTTTATGTTTTATTTTGAAGAAAAAATTTTTTGAAAAAAAAAAAAAAGTCATCCAAAAAGTCACTGGAGACCAAAATTTCATTAACATTTTTAACTCCAAATAATGTCAGGAACCTCTGGTTAAAGTAAGTCAAGTACGTCCCTTAACACCCTGTATATAAAGCTGATAATACAAAAATATCTAAATGCCTTCAGTTGTTGTGGATAGTGGCTGTTCATGCACGGGGCATGGGGATGAGAGTAACCTTGCGGCTACTCTTGCTAAGACGCTTAAGGATTTCGCTGAGTTATGCCCAACCACCAAACAAGAAAGGTATATCACAATTAAGTGGTACTCACGATTGTTATTCTAGCTTGGTGACAGTCATAGATGTCCATAGCGCTCGATATTGTTCTATTTGATTGTTAGAACTTCGGTAAAGTTTGAGTCACGAGTTCACACAAAATATACGAAAGAATACGGTAGGATTTATACTTTATGTGACTATATGATGAATAACACTTCGGCTCGGTGCGAAAATGTCACGATACGGTCGGGGGTTAGCAACGGACTGACTTGTTGACAATAAAGCGCTTGTCACTTGTTGACCGTGTAGTTAGGCACCCTTATTGTGCGGAATTCCCAAGTCTGGGTTCCTGCCGATCTCGTATGACAATCGGAGCACAAAACGAAAGAAATCCATCGGCGTTATGAAACAGTGGCGGTATCGCGGTTTTGCTTATAATCCTGACAGATTTTTTCCCTAGGCAATACGCTGTTTGTAGTACAAAATTACTATTGAAATATTTATCACGCAATCATGATAGGTAAACAAATACCCAAATAAAATGGTTCCACATGACAGTTGATCCTAAAGTTGACTAAATACAATGATTTGCAAGGAAATATGCAAAGAAGATGTACGGCCGTATAACCAAAGTCGATATACTTGTATCTGCAGGCATCTTGACTGAAAATCCGTTGTAATAATATTTTTACTAACAATAATTTCAAATTTCCGAAGGAGCATGCGGTAATAACAAAATACTACATACTTATACGTGCAGTCGGCTTAGCAAAAAATCACTATACCTACAACAGGCCCACCTTCTCCAAACCGTTTGGAGGCAGTGAGACTATGGCCTCCCCAATTTCGGTATGTTATGAGGCAGAAGGTACTGGAGAGGGGAAGATGTGTTAAATGTACCTGGGTATTCAGATCTTGGTACAAAACACGGCGAAAGCAATTTGAAGTATTAAGTCTAATACCTACACACCACACATCAGCGTAAAAATTCAACAAAATCATATAATGTTACTATTTTTATCCGAATAGAACACAAGAGTCCCAACTGCCAGTGAGACTATGGCATCCCTAATTTTAGTGTGTCATGAGGCTGAAGGTAGTGGAGAGGGGAAGGAGCTTTGGAAAATGTACCTAGCTATTCAAATCTTGTCATAATACGGTGACTAGATCTGAATAGCCCGGTACATTTTTCACATTCCCTTCCCCTCCTCACTACCTTCAGCCTCATAAGCCACTAAAATTGGAGATGCCATAGTCTCACTGGCTCCAGACGGTTGGGAGAAGTTGGGCCTCTTATACTGTATTCGGAATAAAAAGTAATATAGTATATATGTTTGTGTAGTTTTGCGCTGGTGTATAGTGTATAATTGGACTTATTAGTTGAAATGGCTTTAGTCGTGTTTGGTGACTAGATCTGGCCATGCGCACAGACAACGGATCCCAATTTTCCTCAACAGCCAGTTACATTTTCCACATCTCCTTTCCCTCCCCACTACCTTCAGCCTTTCAACATACCTAAATTGGGGATGCTATAGGCTCACTGGTTCGAGGCGGTTGGGAAAAATGATATATGTAATTTGTATTAATATTTTTTATACTTATATTGAAATACAAAACAATAAATTAAAAATGCTACTAGCCGCTGACACGTCTGCACTAGTCATCAAATAGACGCCAACCGACTAAACTGAAACATTCTTGACCGACAACGTAAAGAGCTTAACCTACCACTGAAAGCTATAGTTACTAAAAAAGTGTCAGGCATATAAAATAGAGCTGCAATCTATTTGTCACTGATGTAATTGGCAGCATTGAACAGTTTTCGTTAAAAATCGTAATTTGACAAAAAAAAATGTCGTTTACGCTGTTCTGCCGATTGCGGGTCGTTATCTTCTACTGTCCCCCTCCAGTGCCTCAAGCACAAGACTGCTATTTTGGCTCTCACACCATCTACCAACACTCCGCTTAGTGCACCATAAGATAATGGCATTATAAATACAATTCATATTAGTATAAAGAAAATAACCTATTGATAATAACCTACCAACATTAGATATAACAGAAAACACAAATAATATAAATATCACCACGGTTAAGTTCCACACGAAATACTCTTAAAAGAAATAAAAGCTCTTGACATAAACACAAGCGCGGTGTGTGTTGACATTCCCTCATACTTTATAGTTAATTGCGCGAAAACACTTGCAAAACTTTTCTGCATATATAATAAATCAATGATCGAAGACACGGTACCTGAAATATCGAAAAGAGCCTATGTTACACCAATTAACAAAAATGGTGAAATAAATAATGTTAAAAACTATCGGCCGATTTCAAAACTAACAATATTCAGTAAGTTAATGAAAAAATTTGTTTACACATAAGTCCACAACTGAATCACATCAAAACAACGAAGCAACATGGTTTTACAAAAGGCAGAAATGTGGAAAGTAACCTCATTCTTCTTACTGAATTCATTATCAATCACATGGACAACCGCACTCAAGTAGATTTCATATATGTATACAGACTTTGCCAAAGCATTTGATAAAATTAATCAAAAACTGTTACTCAGAAAACTTTGGTGGTAATTCATTTCGTTTGGTTACATCTTATACACTCAAGAGATCACAGGCAGTAGCAATAAAGGGCTTCGAATTAGATTTCAGTGAAATTTCCTCTCGTATCCAACAGGGATCTCATCTTGAACCATTGTTTTTCATTTTATATATCAATGTTGTTAAATACTCTGAAATATGATTATTTGCTGATGATGCCAAGCTATACAAGCCAATACAATGTCTAAACGATTGCGTCAATTTACAAAATGATTTAAACAATATACATATTTACCTATTATTGCCAACAACTATTTCTAAATGCCTCAAAATGTTATCACATTACCTTTTCAAGAATTAAAAATAAAACATTTTTTAATTTTTATAAATAACAACAACATTGCAATAGTCTCAGATATTCGTGATCTTGGAATAACCCTTGATAGTAAACTACAATATAACCTTCATATACAACAAATCACAAATAAAGCTGCTAAAATGTTAGGTTTCACGTAAGAAACACAAAAAATTTTAATAGCATCAACATCATTAAGCAACTCTATTTTGCCTACGTACGGGGTTCGTAGTCATCTGGAGTTTGCATCAGTTGTTTGGTCTCCATTTTATAAAATTCACATAAACAAAATTGAATCAATTCAAAACAAATTTTAAAATATCTTTGTTACAAGTCGTATGTAAGATTTAATAATTATGCAGAGGCAGCTTCATTATTAAAAATTGATTCATTGAGTGTACGATGGCATCATATGGATGCACTATTCCTGTATAAATTAGTCAACAATAATATTCAATGCCCCAAGTTGTTAAATAAAATTCAATTCTCTTCTGTCCTGTTCACGGTGGATCAATGCAAGACGAACTCTAAGCAGAATTCTTGCCTGAACAATGCAATAGGTATAAAAACACATTATCCAATGCGGACATTTTCAATTGCGAACTTACCAAATACTATAAGAGGTCCATAAAAGAGTATTTCTCCTATGTTTCGTGAATAATTTTAAGTTTCTTTAGTTTATATTTCTGTTATGATTTGATTTATATGTAGGTACAACTTTCTCCACGGCTACCAATGTATTGTTTTTTTTTCTTTTTAGATTTTTCGTTTTATATAATTTTTTGTTTTATATAATTTTTGGTTTCATATTGATTTCTTATACCTACATTTAATTAACTTATTATGCTGTCTCAGTAGAGGTAAAGTCAGAAGGAGGAAATCCATAATTGGTTTTATTTTGGCTGTATAATACTTAATACTAATGTATAAACTGAAAAATGTAAACTGTCGAATCCCCAAAAATTAATAAATAAATTAATAGATAAATAAAAAACAATTTTAAAAATGTTAAGTTCGCGAATGGTCATTACAGCAGCCGCGATCATTTTTCACATAAACTGAACACTTCGATTGTTTTTTTTTTTTTCAGAATATCGCACAACCATTAGAATCATATAGCAGTTTACCTGAAATGGATCTTATCACCTCAGATATCGGTTTCATAAAGTCCGAACCGGAAACGAGCGAAGTAGAGAGCCTCGAAGAAGAGAGCCCCGAAGAAGAGAGCCCCGAAGAAGAGAACCCTGAAGTAGAGAGCCCCGAAGTGGAGAGCCTCGAAGAAGAGAGCCCCGAAGAAGATAGCCCCGAAGTAGAGAGCCTCAAAGAAGAAAGCCCCGAAGAAGAGAGCCTCGAAGAAGAGAGCCCCGAAGAAGAGAGCCCCGAAGAAGAGAGCCCTGAAGTAGAGAGCCCCGAAGTGGAGAGCCTCGAAGAAGAGAGCCCCGAAGCAGATAGCCCCGAAGTACAGAGCCTCAAAGAAGAAAGCCCCGAAGAAGAGAGCCTCGAAGAAGAGAGCCCCGAAGTAGAGAGCCCCGAAGAAGAGAGCCCTGAAGTAGAGAGCCTCGAAGAAGAGAGCCCCGAAGAAGAGAGCCCCGAAGAAGAGAACCCCGATGAAGAGAACACCGAAGAAGAGAATCTCGAGGAAGAGAGCCCCGAAGAAGAGTGCCCCGAAGAAGAGAGCCCCGAAGTAGAGAACCCTGAAGTAGAGAGCTTCGAAGAAGAGAGCCCTGAAGAAGGGAGCCCCGAAGTAGAGAGCCCCGAAGAAGAGAACCCCGACGAAGAGAACCCCGAAGAAGAGAATCTCGAAGAAGAGAGCCCCGAAGAAGAGAGCCCCGAAGAAGAGAGCCCCGAAGTAGAGAGCCCTGAAGTTGAGAGCCTCGAAGAAGAAAACCCCGATGAAGAGAGCCCTGAAGAAGGGAGCCCCGAAGTAGAGAGCCTCGAAGAAGAGAACCCCGAAGAAGAGAGCCCCGAAGAAGAGAGCCCCGAAAAAGAGAGCCCCGAAGTAGAGAGCCTCGAAGAAGAGAACCCTGAAGAAGAGAGCCCCGAGGAAGAGAGCCCTGAAGAAGAGAGCCCCGAAGTAGAGAGCCTCGAAGAAGAGAGCCCCGAAGAAGAGAGCCCCGAAGAAGAGAACCCCGAAGAAGAGAACCCCGAAGTAGAGAGCCTCGAAGAAGACAGCCCCGAAGAAGAGAGCCCTGAAGAAGAGAAACCCGAAGAAGAGAACCCTGAACAAGAGAGCCTTGAAGAAGAGAGCCCCGAAGAAGAGAGCCCCGAAGAAGAGCGACCAACATCCCGTGGTGATGCAGTATTGCAGTATGATATTGTCAATCAGGAGACACAATATGCTTCTGCCATCAAGTGTGAACCGGGGACTCTAGTAGCAGAGGACTGCGCGCAAGATTGTGGCGCGTTCTCTGAAATTGATATTGGCTATCCTGACATTATAAAGGAATGTTTCGTTCTTCTGGAAAGGATCGACCAAAGCCAAGGTAAGCTATTATTTTATCCTTCCGGTGCCCTCTCCCGTCTGAAGTTGGTTTTGATGCAATGGGGTATGGTTTTCCACATCTTCTATCAATGTACCTTCATAAAGTTAATTTGGCTTAACAAAATTAGTGAGTATGTAATGTAATTTCGTTTTCTTGTGCTGTAAATTTCCTATTTTTTTTTACGCAATCCAAAGAGAAATCCGAAAATAACAAAATAATACAAAAATAAATGCTAATTTTAATGGAATTTCTTTTCATTTTGGAGATAAAGTAACGTACGGGAATTTTAAAACGTCTCCACTCTCAACCCTACTCTGCATCCTAGTTGAAATGGCCGCCACCATCCGGAACACCCACCGTCCGCCTGAACAATGCGCCGAGTACTGAACATCAATACCTAAACCAATCCCTGTAATCCACAAACCCTTTATTTTTCCCCCGCTGTTGTGTTGATAGATAGAAGAGGGTAAGCTTCGAGTAGGTTAGTTAATCATAATTTGGTAGGCGTGTATGGGTACCGCCGCCCTGGAAACCATTTATTGGATAACCAACACCTCTGCCACAGGTCACCGTAAGTGGTTCGCTATGTTTGGTGTCTAAGCAGGGGTGTCCAGGTTCTTGGGGCAATGTTTGTCCAGGTCTTGATGGCGGGTGCATCGGCCCACCTTATGCGTGGCGCGCCGGATTGGGAAATCCTTTACAACCGGTTACCGCTTTCCGCACCGCTCCGTAGGACAGGGGCCCGACCCTTAGGCTCACGACTGATGCCCTGCTGCCCCATCAACGAATGTAAAAACCCCGCTGCTTCTGTTGTGCCGGTTCGTGACCGGAGGGGACCCAGCAGTAGCGTTTGGCGCGCATTGGGCGACCTCTCCATACGGACTGTCCCTGCCCATCGCCTTGCACCGCAGTGGGTGAATGGATACATTCGTCCGTCGCTCCTGGAAACTCTGATCCCCAGTATCCTACCCACCCCTCATACCTTTTCCCTCCTAGGCCTTCCTTTGTCTCATACCATAACACTTAAAAAATCCAACAAACAATATCATGAATTTACAACAACAATAATTAACGTCATTGCAGCGGCAAGACGTAAGCGTCCCCATGTGTTATAAAAATAAGTTTTATCCCAGAATATATCACAACCGTTAGAATCATACAGCAGTTTACCTGAAATGGATCTTATCACCTCAGATATCGGTTCCATAAAGTCCGAACCGGAGACGAGCGAAGAAGAGAGCTCCGAAGACGAGAGCCCTGAAGAAGAGCGACCAACATTCCGTGGTGATGCAGTATTGCAGTATGATATTGTCAATCAGGGGACACAAGATGCTTCTGCCATCAAGTGTGAACCAGGGACTCCAGTAGCAGAGGAACATGCGCAAGATTGTGGGGCGTACTCTGAAATTGATATTGACGATCCTGAGATTAAAAAGGAATGTTTCGTTCTTCTGGAAAGGATCGACCAAAGCCGAGGTAAGCTATTAATTTTTCCTTCCTGTGCCCTCTCCCGTCTGAGGTTGATTTACCCTGCAGACTGCAGCTCGAAGCAGCTTAGCTGATCTACACTTATTCCAGTCATGTTGGTTTCGATGCAATGGGGTATGGTTTTCCACATCTTCTATCAAAGCACCTCCATAAAGTGTTTTTTGGCTGTCTTGAAACTGACACCTCCCATTATTCGACTAATACTGTTTTTTTTTTGGTTGTTCAATATTTTGCATTCGGTGACAAAACTCTATGCTCCTCGCTCATATGTCCAAGAAATCTTAAATATGTGTGTGCCGGTACAATTTTCAAACCATTTATCATAAATCTTCCCCGTCAAAGTATTGATTTTTATGCCTTACTGAAGAAAGTTCAACGTAATAATGAAAGTTGAACGTAATAATGAAAACGTAATAATGAACCGTCCTGATCACTACGTATTTAATTCATTACTTTAGTTCGAGGTTTCAGAAGTTACGTGAATGGACAAATTGCAGGAAACAAGTGGTAATGACTATCTACACGCACTTAAATTGAGTTGACCTTAGAATTGGTTGTAATTTATAATCTCGTTGAATTTAATGTTTCAAAGACCCAATCTTGTCTGATTACGTCTAAAAGGGATCGAAATGAAAATCTAGTCTCTTTCAACGGGAGCAATCTTCCGAACAGGCCCTCCATTGATATGCTTGGTGTAACCCAAAGTGACCAGCTCAGGTATGGGGGCTCCATCGAAGCCAGAGTAAAGTTAGCCTCCCAAAAACTGGGCGTACTGTACAGGGCCCGCAGATACTTTAATAGTACACAACTGCTTACCTTGTACAAATCACAAGTACGCCCCACGGTTGAATTTGGCAGCCATCTCTGGTCTCGAGCTCCAAAATACATGAAAAATACCCTCGACTCTGTGCAGAAACGGGCGGTCCGTTTGATAGATTCTTCCATCTTAACAGACGGATTGCAATCTTTAGAGCACAGGCGTCGGGTGGGAATGCTATCCTTGTTCTACCGCTATTACAATGGAAGATGCTCCGATGAACTAGCATCATTGATCCCTTCGGCATCGGTGCATAGTCGGGAAACACGCCAAACGCGTGCCCAACATTTTTACATGGTTGACATTTGTCATATGAGAACGGGTCGTTTCTTCGACTCGTTCTTTTATTCAACAGCTCGGCTGTAGAATGATTTGCCGGCCTCTGTTTTCCTCCTTCCTACAACATGGGTCTCTTCAAGACCAATGTTCGTTCCTTCCTCTCCACAAAAAGACCCTCCACACCGCATCCCAGATGACATAGGCCCTGAGGGAAATTATTTTGAGGAGAACCTTGAATTGGAGAAAATGCGGGGATTCTGCAACATGTGAAGTGAATATGTGAAGTGATATATGTTAACTTATACCGAACAAAATAGCATTTTGCGATTATACAACCTAATTGGAAAATAATATTTATAATCACAAATGAGAGTAATTTTGTTTTCTTGTGCAGTAAATTTTCTATTTTTACCGCAAACCAAAGAGAAATTCCGAAATTACAAAATAATACGAAAATAAATGCTAATTTTACTGGAATTTCTTTTCATTTTGGCGATAAAGGAACAAAGGTATGGGTATTTTAAAACGTCTGCACTGTCAGCCCTACTCTGCACCCTTGTTGAAACGGACACCACCGTCCGGAACACACAGTCCCCCTGAACAATGCTCCGAGTACTGAACATCAATAAACCAATCACTATAATCCACAAACCAATTATTTTTCCGCCGCTCTTGTGTTGATAGATAGAAGAGAAAGTAGGTTCCAATATTTAACCCATTGGCCACAAACCCCGGCAGCCTGCCGGGTGTGCAACTCAGGTACTTAACCACAAACCCCGGCACGCTGACGGGCTAGAAAAGGTCCGCCAAAAAACGGAAAACGGAGCACGACTGTGCAATTTTTGAATAAAATTTTAAATGCTGAACGCTCTGTAGGTAATAAATCATAAATTTCACAGAATTGGCAATAATATGTTTCTTGTGTTTTTTCCCTGATATTTGTGTTCCAAGTTTTGTATGCTGCGAGCCGCCATTTAATTTTTTCAAAATGGCGAGTGATTCTAGGCTTTTGATAGTGACCCTGAACGTCCCTGATTGCTTTGAGGACTATCATACCAAATTATTTTATTAGTTATTAGTAGGGCCCGGATTAATATGTAAATACATATTTTTATTTTTCACGATTTTCGGTTTCGTATGTGTTCTCTACCTAAATTATCATATATAGATTATGAAAAACTAATTTTTATTTTCCATGTTTTTCCATATTTCATGGTTAACTCCATATTTTACATAAAATATCACAATCATCCATATTTTCGTTTTTTATATCATAAAACATGAGTTAGTTCACAAAAATTGATACTAATTGATATTGTTAGTTTAAAAATTATACACGGCCGCGCGTGTTTCATTTCTCTCGCGTATTATTCGTCGTAATTTTATTTTTGATTCTCTTCCTCTCTGCGCGGCGGCGATCACCGACGACGAGCGACGTTCCTGCCGTGTTGCTTGCGCGTTTTTTTATTACTCAAGTCACCTACTACTACTGTCTAGGTACCTATCAGTTTAATTTCAAAATGCCCAAGGATAAAAAACCTTTGCTTTTCAAATTGGAAAAATATATCGAAGATTTCCCAAGCCAAAAAAGTATATTTTAGACAAAAATAAAGGATTTGATACCCTAAAAACAATTAATAAAGTTCTGCGCTTCTGCGCAGAACTTTACTGGAAAAAAAGCTTCTGCTTTGAGGGTACGGCAGACGTGCCTTACACAATTTCGGAACCAGGCATCTTTAAGTGCGCTCCCATTACATCATGTGGCGTGGAAAGATCTTTCAGCCAATAGAAGGCTATATTTAGATCAAATCGACAAAGTTTTAATTTCGATAATTTAAAAAAGCATGTGATTGTGTACTGCAATCAATTTAATAAGACAGATTTAGAGGAAAATGAATAAAACTTAATTTTTTTTTAATTACCTGAACATTTCGCTATATTTTTATAATGTTTTGAATGTAACTGTTACTGCATAGTAATTTTTCACAATAAACAATGTTTAATATGAAAGATATTCTTATTTTATACTCCATATTTCATCCATATTTTACATTTTTTAGTCCATATTATATGTAGATATTTTGAATTTTTGAATACATATTTATCCGAGCCCTAGTTATTAGTATACATGTATCTAAAAAACAGAAATTATTATTGTTCGATTTATGAATATTATGTTTTCTTGTAACTTTTTTAATAAAAATGTGGAAAAAAACTTACGAAAAAAGAGAAGCTTATGTTTGTATCCTTATTTACACATATTTTAGTAATTTTTTAAATTTTATATTAACGTTTTTCTTTACCTTAATCAAATATGTTAATAGATTTAAAGAAACTAATGAATTTCAATATATGGTTTAAAAGTTACAATGGATTTAGTACATCAATGCAGGTTTTCAATTTTTGGTACAAAATTAATTCAGTGGTGAAGGCCATTTTTTTTGCTTATTAATTCTGTGGCCAATGGGTTAAAATGAGAATATAGAGAATAAGAACATGTTCATTCTAAACTTAACGGTAATTAAATCACACAAGATACGGGATGAAGTCAATAATAATTAAACATTGTATATTTCAGTAATGCCAGTACAAAATTTGTTGAATCTTTTCATCAAGTCTCTGTATTAAAACTGACAAAATTGCCGACCTTCATAGGAAATACAATACTTTTGTTTTTTTCCGTATCTGTCAAGTATCCCCAATACAATTAATATTTTTTTTTCAGAATCCCGTTCAAAATTATCTACTATTGGCACTAGAGACTCGGCAGCAAAACGATCAGTATCAGGGAGTAAATTGTTTTCCTGTCCTACTTGTACCTACAGGTGTAGGAGGAAAGGTAATATGGTTTGTCATATTAAAACCCACACCGGAGAGAAACCATTTTCATGCTCTATATGCACTTATAGATGCGTACGAAGAAATGGTTTAGTTAATCATACTAGAACCCACACCGGAGAGAAACCACTCTCGTGCTCGGAATGTAGATACAAGTGCATACAGAAAAGTTCTTTAATCTATCATATTAGTACCCACGCTGAAGTGAAACCATTCTCGTGCTCGGAATGCACATTCGAGTGCATACAAAAAAGGATTTTAGTTATTCATGCTAGAACCCACACAGGAGAGAAACCATTCTCGTGCTCGGAATGCACTTTCAGGTGCACACAAAAATGTAATTTAGTTCAACATACTAGAATCCACACTGGAGAGAAACCGTTTTCATGCTCGGAATGCACTTATAAGTGCAAATCAAAACAGGAATTAGCTAATCATACTAGAATCCATACTGGAGAGAAACCATTTTCATGCTCGAAATGCACGTATAGGTGTATACAAAGAAGTAATTTAGTTCAACATATTAGAACCCACCACACTGGAGAGAAACCTTTCTCGTGCTCGGAATGCAGTTACAGGTGCAAACAAAAATGTAATTTAGTTAAACATACTAGGATCCACACTGGAGAGAAACCGTTCTCATGCTCGGAATGCACTTATAAGTGCAAAGCAAAGCAGGAATTAGTTAATCATACTAGAATCCACACTGGAGAGAAACTATTTTCATGCTCGAAATGCACTTATAGGTGCATACAAAGAAGTAATTTAGTTCAACATATTAGAACCCGCCACACTGGAGAGAAACCTTTCTCATGTTCGAAATGCACCTACAGGTGCATACGGAAGAAGGATTTAGTTAAACATAATAGAAACCACACCGGAGAGAAACCATTCTTGTGCTCGGAATTAACTTAAGGTGCACACAAAAAAGTAGTTTACTTCAAGAACCCACAATGGAGAGAAACCGTTATCATGCTCGGAATGTACTTTCAAGTGCATAGAAAGAAAAAACTCGGAATGCACATTCAAGTGCATACAAGGCATTTATTTATTTATTCATGCTAGAACCCCACACTGGAGAGAAACCATTCTCGTACTCGAATGCACTTACAGGTGCACACACAAAAGTAATTTAGTTCAACATACTAGAACCCACACTGGAGAGAAACCTTTCTCGTGCTCGGAATGCACTTATAAGTGCGTAGCAAAACAGGAATTAGTTAATCATACTAGAATCCACTTTGGAGAGAAACCATTTTCATGCTCGAAATAAACTTGTAGGTGCATACAAAAAAGTAATTTAGTTCAACATATTAAAACCCACACTGGAGAGAAACCTTTCTCATGCTCGAAATGCACTTACAGGTGCATACGAAAGAAGGAAGTAGAAGTGGTAGCAAACAAAAAAGTTGTTTACTTTAACATACTAGAATTCACACTGGAGAGAAGCCGTTATCATTCACGGAATGTACTTACAAGGGCATAGAAAAAACAAAGCTTCAGTTATGCATACTACAATCCACACTGGAGATAAACCATTCTCGTGCCCGAAATGCACTTACTGGTGCATTCAAAATATTTCTTTAATATATCATGCCAGAATCCACATTGGAGAGAAGCCATTCTCAATGATTATTCTTTAGTTTTTCACTTTTACCTCCTTTTAACTTACATTATTATATTGTTACATTTTCTTTGTGGTTTTACTATTCGTATTTTAAGTAAAATATGTTAATTACACATGTGTGCCGTGGTGACCCGACAATTGGTCCGGCGACAGTTGGTCCGGCGACAGTTGGTCCGGCCGACAGTTGGTCCAGCGACAGTTGGTCCGGCCGACAATTAGTCCGGCCGAAAGTTTAGAAGATGTTTTCTTCAAGTAAGTATGCAAAGAGGGTATATGGCCATTCAACCAATGTCGATATACTTATATCTGAAGGCATCTTGAGTGAAAATCCCCTGTAAAAATATTTTTACTAATGATTTCGACTCTCCGAAATTGCATGCGGCAATCACAAAATACGACATAATTATACTTGCGTTGGCTTAGCAAAAAAACGCTAAAGATTCCTTCTTGCATATAATATAACTTTCATATCTGAATATAACACAAGAGTCACAACTGCTCCCAACCGTCTCGAACCAATGGGATTATGGCATCACCCAATTTTGGTTTGGTGTGATGCTGAAGGTAGTGGGAAGGGGAAGGAGATGTGGAAAATGTATCTGGCTATTTACATATAGTCATCAAACACGGCTTAAGCCATTTCAACTAATGTTTCAATTCTGAATGAATCTTGACGAATAGCAAAATACGACATACTTATGTACATGTGCAATATCTACTTAAGATTTAGGAGGCGTATATGTTTACCGCCATTTCTAGTATCTTGGCAAAAAGGAATACACACGTTAGTTAGTCAGTTAGTTAGTAGTATCAATACAAGCAATTCTGGACTATCAGCTATGTACATCACTTAAGGCCCCGCATCCGCGCTCAAAAAGAAGAAGATGGAAAGATATGTAATAACGAATGTTAGAACCAGGGCTGGATTTTTACTTTTCATTAGTGTGGACACGACAATCACATCGCGGTGGAATGTAAATATAAAATTATTTATGTAAAATTTGTAATACTAAGGGTCATCTAGCAAAACAGTGTAAGCGGCTCTCAACACGTAAAAATGTGAATACTTTGTTATCAGATACAAAGTTGGGTGAAGTTAATAGTATAGAGCCATATTATATAGAAGTCTCACTAGACGGGATTAAGAATAAATTCATGGTGGATTCTGGAGCATCTTGTAGCGTAATTGGCATAATTGCCAAAGATTGTTATTTATTGTTATTGTTATTATAGGAAATGGAATATGTAGCTAGGTATCTCCAATTTTAGTAGGGGAGGATGCAAGAGAGGTTTTGGGGTGGCACACCTGCTTCCTGGACCCTCTCCGGAAACTGCTCCTTGACCCTTGGTGACTTGATGGCTCCTTCTAAACCGCTCCTATCACCTGGTAACACCGATCCTTGACCCTCGGTGCTGCTGATGGCTGCCCCAGACCACTCTTGTAACCTGGACCCCCGATCCTTTGACCCTCGGAGATGCTGCCACTTGACGCTCCTGGACCATCCCGTGCTTCCCACTTTAGAGAAGCTGGCTGGCTCCAGTGTCTTCTTCTTCACTCCTTGCAGTGAAGTTTACTTGTATTTCGGTCCGGCCTTTTTTACCGACCAGAAAATAATATGTTACAACCCGATTTTATTGTTCAACCGCGTATTTTTCTCGCGCAAATTTTGCCCGTCGATTCTTTAAAAAAACGATTTCCGCGAGCTGCCACTGTTATGTGCAGTCATATTGTGTTCCTACCGGCTGCGCCACTGTTATTTACAGACTTGAAGTGTAGACTTAGGTCTTTAATAATGATACGCGATTGCGAGATGAACATTTATTGTTTCAATACAGGTTATTGTAACGTCCTATCTAATGAGCTGGCGGTAGGGAAAAGAGAGCGAGGAGATGCATTCATCTCATTTTATATCGAGATCTCTTATCTCGCTCTTACATTCACAGGAAGCAGGTGTGCCACCCCAAAACCTCTCTTACAATAAGTATAGGCCACTTAATTTACGTCGCCCCTTCCTTCTTCTTAGAAATTACCACCTATTATAATC
Organism: Limnephilus marmoratus; assembly: GCA_917880885.1. NCBI lineage: Eukaryota > Metazoa > Arthropoda > Insecta > Trichoptera > Limnephilidae > Limnephilus > Limnephilus marmoratus. The sequence goes on along the minus strand of OU862907.1, from coordinate 47,993,794 downwards.
ACGCACTTGTAGTCTTTTATTAGGTGAAATACAATTTTCAAAATAAATATTCAAATAAGGTATTTGAAAATGAAATAAAAGAAAGAATTAGTCATAAAGTAAAAGAGTAACATTAGACAAGAATTACAATTTTTTACCGGATTTTTTATTGAAAATATCGTCTGATTCAAGTTCGGATAAAAGTTGCACAGAGATTGTTTCCTCAAAAGATTCAGGCTTCTCTGCCGTCTTATTAGAGGAAATGTAAAAGCGAAAGTGTACACATTCCTGAATTTAATTATCTTCTAAATCAGGGGTGGGGAACCTGCGGCCCGCGAGGCCTTTTGGTGCGGCCCGCGGGCACTTTTGGTGCGGCCTGCTGAAAGAACCACAAAAAAATGCACAGAACGGGATAGTTTTTTCACGGTGTTTCAGATGCATTTTTAAGACGTTATCACAAAATCGTTACTAGCAAGCAAGTAGTTAACCCTTCGAATAATAAGAAAATAATTTTCTGCCAACTTTTGCCTGTCAAAGTTTGTGCGCAAAATTCCTGGTTCTTCCCATGCATTTTAAATGTTCCTATTTATTAGCTTTTTTAACGCTTTTGCAAAAATAAAAATTGTTCTAAAATTTAGATAAAATAATCTTTCCGATATGTTTATTAGAAATCAACATTTTTGTTTATAAATATTAAAATCTTAATATTGGAAATGTAAATTGGCTAAAAAATGCATACCTGCGAATATTTGAATTAAAGTAATTAAAATAGAATAAACTTCAAATTTTAAATACAGACTCCTTTTCTAAACAAAATTTGTAATAAAACTGTCACCTCACTTTTTATCACTTTCATACAATTTTGTTTTAAAATTAAATTTGGGTTACGTCACAAATAGGCGCAAAATCAAACCGTCACTTTTGATCAGGTTTGTAAAATATCTGAACAACCTGGCTCATATAATTCTAAGACAATGAGAAGCATTATTTCTTTCCGTTTCTAACATAAAAGAAATCACAAATATTCGCATTACAGAAAGAGAGATATCTAACTTTTAATAATGCACAGTCGCTCTGGGACAATCTGGGTCTCCTGTTATTATAACGGCATATGATGTTTTGGGACAACTTGGGTCTCCTGTGATTAAACGGGTTAAGATACAAATAAAAACGTGATTAAACCCCCCATTTTACTTTTATTTTAATTTGTTATTGTGAAGCGATACCTAGTGAAATTCCATCGGAACTTTTAATTTTCTTCTACGGGACAGTCCCGATATTTCAGGATTGATGGCAACTCTATTCGGAAGGGAATCTTAAGCAGTCTGTTATAAACATTATTTTCTAGTCATCGTTGCGGAAGTAAAGTGGATAGTAAATCAATAAAATCCTATTAAAGACAACTACGAAGAAAAGAAAAGCTGAATGAAACGTGAAATCATTTGAAACTAAATTAAGGCTGTGAAAAGTAAATCGAAATGAATAACACGACGCATTTTCCAACACTGCAAGGACAAAAGCCTTCCACATCGTTTGAATACGCTGATGAGTGCGCTAAATTAAGTGAACGATGGACGAGAAAAGAGAGTAAACGGATTTGAATATATTTAATACGAACGATTTGAACATATTTAATATTCAACCATCGAATATGCCTGATAATCTGCGGCACGAAATTATTCAATTACAAAGCGATAAATATAACAATCTCTCCAAATAAAGTCAGGAATCACTGGTTATATTAAGTCAAGCATGTCCCTTAACATTTTGTATATAATACAAACAATAATGCCATACTTATTGTCACACTTCTGGCATTAAAAAAATCATTACATGTAATTTATTGTAATTTGTAAAATAAAAATAAAATTATATTGCGGACAATGCTACAATATGCTACAGAATGTAGAATTCACGTAATCAGAGGAGTACAATTTAATTTAATCTGGTTGTCTAGTGGACTCCTATGCAGATTCATTCTAAAGGTAAAACCAATCTTGTGTTCACAATGCAAATTCCTGTTGTGGATTCATCTGCTAACCCTAACGCATTTCGAAGGTAAAACCATTTTGGTATTCTAAGTGCAGTATTAATTAAAGCTGGGGGCTCACAATCTAATTCGCTTTGATGGAAAAACCAGTTTTGTTTTCAAAACGCAATGAGAAAATTCCATGTGTGGTTTCGTCTGCTTACGCATTTCGTAAAAACCCGTTTTCGTTTTAGAAGTGCATTTATAAAATTCTAGTTGCTTTTGTTCTGCCAGTATTAGGGAAAAGGCATTTTCATGTACTCAGTAAAATGGCTACACTCTGTATTTTTAAGTCTCCGCGTCAAGTGGCAGCATCTCCGAGGGTCAAAGGATCGGGGGTCCAGGTCACAAGAGTGGTCTGGGGCAGCCATCAGCAGCACCGAGGGTCAAGGATCGGTGTTACCAGGTGATAGGAGCGGTTTGGAAGGAGCCATCAAGTTTTATAGTGGATAGTAAATCAATAAAATCCTATTAATGACAATTACGAAGAAAAGAAAAGTTGAAGCTGAGTGAAACGTGAAATCATTTGAAACTAAATTATGGACAAGAATTAAGGCTAAACTAAATTAACCCGTCTGCTTGTTTAGGAATAAATACATCCCAAAACATGTAATCGCGTTATACTTTCATAAAACCAAAAACACTCTGAGCGACCTTACATTTTAAAAGCTATATATCTCTCATCCTCTCATGCAAACATATATATTTTTCTTTTAACCAGAAAGATAACAAAATAATGCTTCTTATTGTCTTTGAAATATGAAAGCTATCTTGCATAGATAATTTACAATCTCGATCCAAAGTGACGGTTTCAGAATTTTTTTCAAAATCTGAGGCTTTCGGGTTGTGAGGTGCGAATATATTGAACCAAGCAGACGGGTTAAGGCAAGGACAAAAGCCTTCTACATACGCTGGTGAGTGCGCAAAATTAAGTGAGGCATTTAATGTACGATTTAAGGACGTGAAAAGAGAGCAAACGGATTTGAACATATTTGCTAAACCGTTCAACGTCAAACCATAGAATGTGCCTGATAATCTGCAGCACGAAATTATTCAATAACAAAGCGATGATGAACTAAAAGCTAGATATAACAATCTCCCTAATAAAGTCAGGATTCATTGGTTATATTAAGTCAAGCACGTCCCTTAACATTTTGTATATAATGCAAACACAAATGCCATAATAATTGCCACACAAAAATCATTACATGTAATTTATTGTAATTAGTTAAATGAATATAAAATTATATTGCGGACAAAAAAAATATGCTTCAATATGTAGAAAAACCATTCACGTAGTCAAGAGTACAATTTAATTTAAGCTGGTTGACTAGTGGACTCCTATTCATTCTGAAGGTAAAACCAATCTTGTGTTCACAATGCAAATTCCTGTTGCGGATTCATCTGCTAACCCTAACGCATTTCGAAGGTAAAACCATTTTGGTGTTCTAGGTGCAGTATTAATTAAAGCTAGGGACTCACAATCCTTTTCGCTCTGATGGAAAAATCAGTTCTTTGTTTAGAATGCAACGAAAAAATTCCAGGTGGGGGTTTCATATTTGGCGCATTCCTCGTGTAAGAAGTGCATTTATAAAATTCTAGTTGCGTACTGTGTGCTGCAGAATTGGAGGAAAGCCATTTTAATGTTCTGAGTGGAGTTTTAGTTCTCCGCGTACAAACTCACTTTATAAGTAAAACCAGTTCTGTGTTTAGAATGCAACGAAAAAATTCCAGGTGGGGTTTTAACTCGCTAACACGTTTCGTAAGAAACCATTCTCGTGTGTGAAGTGCAGATATAAAATTGTATTTGCATATGTGCTGCCAGTATTGGAGGAAAGCAAGTTCACGTTCTGATTATAGTTTTAATTCCCCGCGTACAGATTCAACCTGTAATTAAAACCAGTTCTGTGTTAAGAATGCAACGAAAACGCACCAGGTGTGATTCATTTATTATGTTGGAAGTGCCTTTATAAAATTCTAGTTTCGTAGTTCTAAGTGTAGTTTTAATTCCCCGCATGCAAATTTAATCTAAATTGAAACTTGTTCCGTGTTCAGAATGCATCAAAGAATTCCAGTTGTGGTTACATCTGCTGATGCATTTTGACGGAAACTATTATCGTGTTTAAAGTGCAGTTATAAAATTGTGTTTGCAGACTACGTAAAACCATTTGCATGTTCTGAGTGTAGCTATAATTAAAGAGTTTTAGTAAAACCAGTTCTTTGATTCGAATGCAGCTCCCCCCCCCCCCCCGAGACGGAAAACGACAGAGTGCGGCCCGCGGGTTAAAGGGCGAACATCTAAATGGCCCGCGATGCTAAAAAGGTTCCCCACCCCTGAACTAAATGAACGAATTCTTTCCTTATTCAAAATATATTGTTAACCAATATTAATGCACATTTTCAAAAAATCTAAGAAGTAAAGAAATTAATGCACATTTTCGAAAAATCTAGAAGCAAAAACTGTCTTTATTAATTTTTCTATCGTTTGACACTTTCATATACCTTCCTATAGATATATTGTAGAAATAAACTAGAAGTATGATACTTCATGTTTATTTCTAACAGCAATTGTTGATTTTTTTGCCCGTCCGCCCCTTGTGACTCTCCCCCCAGAAAAAAATCCTAACAGTAATTATTGTTGATTTTTTTGCCCTTCCGCCCCTTGTGCCCCCCCCCCCAGAAAAAAATCCTAACAGTAATTATTGTTGATTTTTTGCCGTCCGCCTCTTGCGCCCCCCCCCCCCCCAGAAAAAATCCTGGATTCGCCCTTGTCCAGGATGACCAAAAGGGCGTTTTCTCTGAAAGAACCTTTGGAGATGGTTTCAATTTAACACCTTTCCAAACTATGAACAGATTCTTGAAGTGATAATAAAAGAGCAAGTCTTGCAATAACCTAGATAAATACTATATTTTATACCAAGAGCAATCGGGATTCAGATCTAATACCTAACTCATGTGAAACAGCACGTAATTGTCGAAGAATGGAAGGAAGAATAATAATAAATATATCTTAGCAATATTATTGGATTTTCAAAGGGCATTCGAAACTATCGAGAAATACTGATAAAAAAAACTTAAAAAAATTGGTTTCTCATCTGTAGTCATTAAATAAATATAATAATAGTATTTGAAAGACAGAAAACAGGTAACAAATATTATTAATCAATTTTCAAAACCAATTAAAAAGTAAAATTAATTAGGAGTACCGCAAGGGTCGGTCCTCTATTGTGTATTCTCTACAATAGGTATACTAATCTTGAGAACGTGAGTTTGAATCCTGGTGTGCGCAATAAGTTTACAAAAAAATATTTTTGATATTTCAAATCAAATTAATATTATGTAACTAACATATTATTTGAGGTACAGTATACTAGCATATACTACCACTAATGTGATAGATACTCTCAGTATCGCCCTGATGAATTTCCACAATTCGGATTCTTTCGTCTCATTGCACAATGCAATGTACACAACTAAACATGAGCAATTTTGTCTTTAAAGATTTAAAAAAATATATTTAAACATCTCGGTTACGACCATCACTATCTTTCTAATGCCACAGTGGTGGGCACAATATTGAGATATTTAATCAAAATATCTTAGTCATCAAAATATTCAACGACTAATCGAATTAATCGCCCAGAATTCAGCAGGAGCAATAGCTTCGGTCAAAAGCAGCAAATTAAAATCAGCTGGAGGGGGTTGGCGGCACATCGATAAAATATGTTCCATCGGTATGGCAAACATTTTCTTAAGTAGGTACTGCAACAAATTAATAACAGTCAATTTCAAAAAAGGAAAATATTAAATTAAGATCCAATATTTTTCATTACTGGCAAGGATTTCTTTTCTATGCAAAACTAATGTCTTTTATCTCGGTTTGACGATTTGATTTCCAGAATATCTCACAAACATCAAAATCATAAAGCAGTTTACCTGAAATGGATCTTGTAACCTCAGATATCGGTTTCATAAAGTCCGAACCGGAGACAAGCCCCGAAGAAGTGAGTCCAACATCCTATTGCAAAACAATATTGCAGTACGGGATTGTCAAACAGGAGAGAGAAGTCGCTTCTGTGATAAAGTGTGAACCGGGGATTGTATCAGCTGAGGGACCTGCGCAAGAATTTGGCACGTACCCTGAAATATATTTTACTAACTCTGCTGACATTAAAAGGGAATGTTTCATTAATATGAAAACGTTAGACCAAAGCCGAGGTAAGCTATTAATTTATTCTTCCTTCTATACTGCCCTCTCCCGTCCATAGTTAAGTTACCCTGCAGACTGCAGCTCGGAGCAGCTCAGCGGAACTATGCACGTTGTACCACACATTGATTTAGATGTCACGGGGTATGGTTTCTCCGTTTACCACGTCTTTCGTTAATCTACCTCCTAAAAGTGAATCGTATTATTCTGCAACTGACATCCGCCATCACTCGGTTAATAAAACTCAGTTTTTTATGGCTATTATTTGATCATCTGAAGATTGGCAAAGTTTCCTGATATTCTGACCGTACAGAAGAAGGCAAAATATAACAACCTACCTGATTTCTACACATAGTTTAGGTAAAGTTTGTTGAAGTTTGTACCTTTTGAAGTAAAAAAATTATTGGGTTATTTCATTAAAAACCATACATGCAAAAATTTGTGATAATAAAGATTGAAGTCGATGTGCAGAAATTTTCATGTGCATAAAACAGTTTACCCACAGCTATTACCGCGAGCAGATATTTGTTGAACCGCAAGCGCTTATATTTTGTACTGTTCACACGACGCCGACGCTATCAAATATTTCTTCCTATGGTAGGAGATGCGGTCAGATGAATTAGCGAGCGGCCATGTCGTTAATTTGTTCCTAAGAATTGAAGAGTTCCGTTACTTTGTCATGGATCCCATAATCAGAACCTAACCAAACTCTCATAAAACTACCCTTGAAATACAACCTTTCCAATAAAAAAAGAATCATCGAAATCGGTTGGCGTGATATTCAGTTATTCGTCCATTTGTCGCGCACATAGGTACTTGATGCAAATTTAAGTCGAATTGAGAATCTCCTCCTTTTTGAAGTCGTTTAAAAATGGAACTTGTTATTGTATTGTAGAATATCTTACTAAAATTAGAAATATACATCAGTTTACCTTAAATAAATTTCATCACCGCAGATATCGTTTTCATAAAGTCCGAACCGGAGACAAGCCCAGAAGAAGAGCGACCAACCACTCGACGTGATTCAGTATTGCCATATGAGATTGTCAAACGGGAGACACAAGATGCTTCTGCCATCAAACGTGAACCAGGGACTCCAGTGGCACAGAAGCATGCGCAAGATTATGGGGTGTACTCTGGAATAGATATTGCCTACCCTGACATCAAAAAGGAATGTATCGTTCATCCCGAAAAGATCGACCAGAGTCGAGGTAAGTTATTAACTAACTGCACTTATTCCAGTCTTCCCTGGAAAACAGTTCTTGTCTTTGAATTATTAAAATTTTGGGGTTATTTCAACAGACAACGCCCACGGTGGAAACCGCTTTCGTTGTCAGATTGAACTCACAGGGTTTGTTGGCTTCCCATTTTGGAAACTACGAGTATTTTACTTAATTCCGGGAAAAATGGTTAAATAGATGTTTTGTCAATTTTTTTATGTTTTCTAAATTGCAACCACTACTTCCAACTTGCGTTTTTCTATTATTTTAAAATATAGTAAATCAATGAGTTTACAATGGTAACTTTAAACTACTAAATTATATCTGCTATACGGTATCCGCGAAGTTCTGCATCAGCGTTGTCAATACGTGGGTAATTCCCCAGAGTAAAAGAGATACCGAAAATAACAAAACAATACGAAAATAAATTCATTTTGGAAGTAAACGAGCGTATGGGGAATTTGAACATCTATTGTGAGTATTTTAAAACGTCTGAATTGTCAACTCTGCTATGCAGCTTTGTTGAAACGGCCGCCGTTCCGTCGTGTTTGTGGAACACACACCGCCATACTGCACATGCATTATCTATGTAACAATTTCTAGACATTTTGCTTTAATGAGTTTACTTTCCATGTAAATTTGTTACTTGAATTTTATTTTTTCTCCAACAGGTTTCGACATATCACTAGCAAACTTTAAACTAACTTATTATGTATACAGGTGCAGATATGATAAGATTTTATTAGGGTGGGAGGGGTGATTATGCGGTAGGATTAAATATGAAATGGAAACGTTGACAATTATGGTGATGTACACGGTGCTTTTATTTTGTTAACTAAATTATGTTTTATGTATTTTTTTCTAAAGCCCACTAATATAAATACGAATTTATATTTGTTTAAACTTGTTTTTTTCCTTGTTTAAGCTACAGCCTGTCTCTATTAAATTATTTGCAAACTATATTTAGTTATTATTTCTTAAACAAACTCGTCACATGTTCCCTCATTCTAGTGTTATACAATTTCTGAATTAAAACTGACAAAGTTTCCAAACTTCACAGAAAATATAACACTTTTGATATGTTGCTCGTCTGTCAAGTACCACCAATACTATTAATATTTCTAATTTTGTTTTTCAGAATTCGGTTCGTCGAAATCATCTACTATTGGCACTAGAGACCTAGAAGCAAAACAGTCAGTCACAGGAAATAAATTGTTTTCCTGTCCTACTTGTACATACATGTGTAGGGGAAAATACGATATGGTTTGTCATATTAGAACCCACACCGGAGAAAAACCATTCTCGTGCTCTATGTGCACTTATAGGTGCATCCGAAGAAGTTCTTTAGTTAATCATACTAGAACCCATACTGGAGAAAAACCACTATCGTGCGCAGAATGCACTTACAGGTGCATAGTAAAGAAGGATTTAGTTATACATTCTAGAACCCACACTGGAGAGAAACCATTCTCATGCTCGGAATGCACTTACAAGTGCATACAAAAAAAAGATTTAGTTAATCATATTAGAAACCACACTGGTGAGAAACCGTTCTCATGCTCGGAATGCTCTTACAGGTGCAAACAAAAAAGTAATTTAGTTCATCATTCTAAAACACACACTAAAGAGAAACCATTTTCATGCTCCGAATGCACTTACAGGTGCAAACAAAAAAGTGACTTAGTTAAACATACTAGAACCCACACTGGAGAGAAACCTTTCTCGTGCTTGGAATGCACTTACAGGTGCAAAGAAAGAAAAGCTTTGGTTATGCATACTAGAATTCACACTGGAGAGAAACCATTCTCGTGCCCGAAATGCACTTACAAGTGCATTCAAAAAAATTCTTTAATTAATCATGCCAGAACACACACTGGCGAGAAACCATTCTCCTGTTCAGAATGCACTTACAGTTCAATAAACAAATATCAATTACAACATCACTTTATTAAAAATCACCCTCGCTAGGAAACATTCTCGTGCCCAGGATTCACTTAAATTTGAACAGTGGAAGCTTTTTTGTATCAAATTTTGGAACCTACAATGATCAAAACTAAAATCTATTTATTTTAAAAGATTCACGATTATTTTTATTTCTTACTTTTTTATTAGCTCCACACAGGACGCCCTGTGAAAACATTTTCCCTCAGGAACTACGTCATCTTTGGGGATGCTGTTTGTTCTGGGAAGGATAAAATATGAGAGGTGCGTAGGAATATGGGAGTCAGTGGGTTCAGGAGTGAATGACGTATGAATCCATCCTTCCCACTACGGTGCAAGGCGATAGATAAGGCATAAGGTGTCCCTCGACCAGTCTCTCGCGATCCGGCCTGCAACTCAACCGGTGGGCAGACACATTCGCCGCCAAGACCCGGACAAACCTCACTCCATAAACCCGGGCACCCCCGCTAAATCACCTAACGTAGCAAATCACTTGGGGTGACCTATGGCAGAGGTGTTGGTTATCCAATAAATGATTCCCTAGGCGGCGGTACCCATACCCGTCTCCCAAATTTAACTTATTACTATTTAACATTACCTTTTCACTTTATATTAAATACCGTTATTATATTCTATGTTGTTTTACTGTTCATATGTTAATAAATTTATGTTGATTGTGCCGTGTACATGGAAATCAATAAATGCCAAATCGGTGTAAACTATTATTTTGCTGTTATCATGATTATTTATAATGATATTACTTAAATATGTTTTTTTTTGTTAAGAAGAGTTTTGTTAAGTATGTATTTAAGATGAATCAATGAATGGTAATCGGTTAAGGCATATTTTACAGTTTAAGGCATATTTACACTAATCGTTTAGCTAAATTATATGCAAACCATAGTGCATCGTAAATATTAAATATTGGGAAATTTTCCCAAGGAAATTCACATTTTTTTGTGAAATATGACACGGTTCAATTTGAATGTTTATCTAATATATAAAATTCTCGTGTCACGGTGTTTGTTACCATACTCCTCCGAAACGGCTGGACCAATTTTGATGAAATTTTGTGTGCTTATCTGGTAGGTCTGAGAATCGACCAACATCTATTTTTCATACCCCTAAAAGTAAAGGGTGTTCCACTCCGAAGAAAATTATTTTCCCCATACATTTTGTATGGAACGAATTCTCCTATTTTGAAAGAACTGCAGCAATATTGTAAGGGGTATAATATTGAACTGTGAACCGGGGGAGGGGGGGGGGAGGGGGAGGGGGGAGGGGGGAAAGGAACTCAGGAAGGGGGGTTAGCGGGACGGGGGAAGGGGAGAAGTGGAGTGGGGAGAGGGAGAGGGAACGCGAGAGGGTAAAGGATACGCAGGGAGAAACAATTTAGATCAAGGTATGGTATACGCAGGGAGAAACAATTTAGATCAATTCAGCTAATAAGTTGACAACAGTTTTTGATTCTGAGGCGGTACGAAGTTCGCCGGATCAGCTAGTTTATTTATATAATACATGAGTTATCGAAAGTACATATAGTTTTTTGTGATATTTCACCCTCCATGCTAGGGATGACCCTGTGTTATGGCGGGTGAAGTTTACAGTTTGCGGATATACCTACATTCATTAGTATAGGTTGAATTTTTTCACTAATTGATACTATGCACACAAATTCTCCTACAATAAGAGAGTTTATGTAGTTATATTGGATTACAAGAACGAGGTGAAGAAGTTAAAGAATTATTGGAAAAGATAAGTTATTATTAGTATATTAAGGAATTATTGATAAATAGTTCACAGAATCAGTCTTATACATATAATGCTGCTTAGCTAGTAAATAAGGATATATTACGTTTTGCCTGCTCTTAATACTATGCACACAGATCTTCTATAATAAGAAAATGATATACTTATAGTTAGATTGGGTTACAAGAAGAAGATGGAGAAGTTAGAGAATTATTGTAAAATAAGAAATTGGAGGAGTTGTTAGATATAGATCATACTATGTGTATATAATGTCAGACTTAAATTATTTGTTTTTTTTTATTTCTAGATATGACGAATTTTACAAATATATTTTTGATTTTCACGGCCAAAAGTATTTTGTTATTTATTTTTGGGGTGCTATGCCGTGTTGCGCTACCTCCTCCTTTAGCCAACGTTTCGGACAGCGTTACAGTATCCATCATCAGTGCAGATGTGTGTGGTGAAATGTGTGCTTATGTACTTAGAAGCGATCCCATGTCGCCAGCTCCACTCCAATACAAGCTGGTATTACAGTATACTTTACAATAGTTTTTACCTTTAGCTTTGGTGTACCCGTCAATTACCGGATACCAAAAAAAATAGCGTCAGTGCTGCCAGCGTATGCCAATTTCTTAATTACTTACTGTGAACGTCGGTTAGGTTGTGTGTGGAACATTAATAAAAAATTATCTATCGATCCGATAAATTAATTACATAAAAAGGAGGGAACAAATTAATGGATCTACTGGTGTTACGAGTTACACATTTATTCTATCAATACAAAAGGGTAGGTGTTAATTTTTAACCTAGTGTTTTCTTATAAGTACTAAATTAATTACTTAGTATTAATTAGAATTAGAATGTCTTTTGGATTAAGCCTTCAAAATTGTCCTTAATTTCTAAAAAAGTTTGATCACTTCAACGGTTAATATAGTAACATATCAGTCATTTACCTTGATTGGTAATGCTCCGGAGTCCCGCGTACACACAAATCGTCCAGGTTGAACCATTGGCACTTTGAACATATTTAATTAGGTATACATGTTTAAACTTATGCGCAAACTTAGACTGAGCTCCTAAAAGGGCGGATTTAGTAGAAAGCGGTATAGTAAACTGACCAAAATCCAAAAGGAAGAATTGGCGGTTGCATAACGGGTGCGGAGATTCCTGGTCGGAAATCTGTTTGGGTGAGTCTCGTCAGAAAGTCTCGATGGTCACTCCGAAGGGCGGAGTTTCCTTGATGGATGGCAGGCGGTCAATCTGTGTAACTCCCTTGGTCGTGAGATTCGCAAAGTTTCGCGGGCGTTTCGAAGAGCTTCGGAACCCATTCCGATGGGTGAAAAGGACCGCTAGCAAGCCAGTTCAGACAAGATGAATTCTAATCTTCGATGAGAGATAGTTTTATAACTAACCGTTCTTTAAATTTCTTAATTTAAATTCTTTACCTACTTTGTTAAAATTATTATCTTACATATAGACAGTGGCGGATTATCCCTAAGACAAAGTAGGCACGTGCCTAGTGCCTAGGGGCGCGAGGTTACGAAGGGGCGCAGATTTTTAAACAAAAAAAATATATAAAATTAATTATGTAAGTAAGTATGCACCTTCTTACACAATACAAAAGATTCTTTCGAATTGTAAAAATTGAATTGAAGTATTATTATCTTAGATAACTACAAAAATACATCATGCCGTGATGACCAGAGAGGAAAGACCACGAAAAAACTCTGTATCGACACACACTTCTTGCTTCATTCGCATTCATAAATCTTCTCATGTTTGCGTTGCGGTGCACAGTACCGGAAGAATACTGCGGGTAGGAGATACTTTCAAACGTGCGACCTTTAAAATGATTTGTTGGTACACGGTCGATATACGGTCTCTTGGTGTGGCCAACTTTATCCTTCCTCATACTTACCATACAAATATTCCGCGTGCTCCGAACCGGGGGATCGCGGGTCCCCGCTCGTATTTGTACAAATTGCAAGAAATCATAGTGTGTTTTAACATGGTTAACGTTATTAACGGCGGTCCTTAAAAAATGATGTTTCACGTTTTTAAAATATTAAAAAAAAAACATTAAAACGCAATATTTTTCAATTCCGGCTACTGAATTACTTATTACTTACCATTATTTACCTAGTACAATTTGTTTAAAGTGTGTTTTGAGCGTGGACTCGATAGGGAAATATTTACTAACCCGTTTTTTTTTTTAAATGTAAATAATAATATCATTTGTCATTAAAACATTAAATGCAGTTCTACAAATTAACCTTAAACAGTAAATAAAAAATTTATATTTTTTAAACGAACTTACCCCTATTTTTATTTTAACTTCACTTTTATTTTAAAATAAAGAACCGTTTTAGAAGGGAGGCGTCTACTAATATCTACAGGAATTCCAAAAACTGAAAGAATCGAACTAATATCTATGAAAACCAAAGTGTTGACGAATATCTACAGCACAAACTGTTGACTAATATCTATGAGAACCAAAGTGTTGACGAATATCTACAGCACTGGCAGAGGTTGGAATTGCAATTATGTGTAGCATATTGAAATAATGTAATATTGCGTACCTATGCAGTTTAAAAAACTTAATTTATGTAAGTGTGTATGTAAAAATTCGTAATATCGGACTATTGGACACATTTAGCTGATTAGTCCAACCTACGCTCTGTAGATATTATTTCAACCTACGCTCTGTAGATATTAGTCAACACTCTGAAGTTCGTAGATATTAGTTCAACATATGAGCTTTAGATATTCGTCAGACATACAGGCTGTAGATATTAGTATCTGGAGTCTTTAGAAGCTCAGAAAATGAACATTTGTTCACCCTAAAGCGAGGTAAAAACTGGCTGACTGACCGCTTTCAGCGAAATAAAATCCTGAGCTTCAAACGCAGCGTATAACTGCCGGAAACTGATAATAGCAGTATGCCTGTCTCGCTCTTTCGCATCTGTTATTCGAGCTATCCAACGTATTGGTAAGGTGAAACAAAAAACATGACACAAGAGCGTAAAGAGAGGACATACCGAAATGTAGATAAAATTCAAGCGCTTGTTGCGATTTGCACTAATTTTCATGAAAAATAATATTTTTCAATGTGATGCGCTTTAAATATTATAAAACAAAAAATGGCAAAATGTTTGTCAATATTTTTTTAAGGATTACAAAAATTATGAATTAAATTGTACGATTAATTATCGAGTTATCGTGCGAAAAGTGGATCAAGGGGATTTTGTACACCCCTCTCAGGGCTGGCTGGGTTAATTAAGTATTTGATTAATTTGATTTTTTCCCAGACTTCTTACACAATTCACTTGGCATAATATCAACTCTTAAATGCCCTCACCAAATAACTGTACCTTTTAATCCCATCCACCAAGTGCACTTGACGTGATTTTATCACTGAACGGCGCTGTAAAAAATTTGGAAATTATTTTTATATTTATCGGCCTTGTATTCCTTCCGAATTTCCACACTTTAACACTGACTTACCTGTAATATATCTACATGGTTTTACAACACATTCTATTTTTTACATTGGCTCCATTAAGGAAGCCCCGAGGAAAGTAATTTTCCTAAGGTTTCCCTGTGAAGCAACACTTTACTCCACTTTGATTCACAAGCTGAATATCATAGTGAAGAAAAACCTTTTTCATGTTCCGAATGCAATTATACAAGTTATCAAAAGAGAGATTTAAAAATCCAAAGTATGATTCTCAGAGGAGAAAAACCCTTTTCATGTCCTGACTGCAAGTATTCGTGTACTCAAAAGGGATATCCAGGAAGTCACTTTTTGACTCACAGTGGAGAAAAACCTTTTTCATGTTCCGACTGCAACTATTCATGTACTAGCAAGAGAAATCTAAAATTCACATGTCTACCCACAGTGGAGAAAACCCTTTTTCATGTCCTGACTGCAACTATTCTTCATCTCGAAAAAAATAACTAAAACGGCACTTGTGACTCCCAATGATAAAAACCTTTTTCGTGTCCCGACTGCGACATGTTTACCCACCGTTGACAAAAAACTTTTTCATGTCCCGACAGCAATTATTCATGTTGTACAAAGTAACTTCTTAGAAATCATTTGCTGACTCATAGTGACATCAAACCTTTTACATGTTTCTACTATGACTTTCATGTTCTACAAAGAGGCACCAAAAAATCCCATGTTTACCTACAGCGAGCAAAACCCTGACCAGACCTTTTTCTTGTCCCGAATGCAGTTATTCAAGTTCTCGAAAGGGAGATTTAAAAATCCACAGCGCGATTCACAGTGGAAAAAACCTTTTTCATGTTCTGAGTGTACCAATGCATGTACTAAGAAGAGAAATCTAAAAAAATCACACGTTTTCCCATAGTCGATTAAAACCTCTTTCGTGTCCCGACTGCAACTATTCATGTTCTACAAAATAACTACTAAAATGTCACATATTTATCCACAGAGGAAAAAATCTTTTTCATGTCCCGATTGCTACTATTCATGTTACCGCAAGGGACATCTAAAAAATTAGGTGTTAACCCACAGTGGACAAAAACCTTTTTCGTGTCCCGACTGCAACTATTCATGTTCTCAAAGGGGACGTCTAAGAACGCACTCGCTGATTGCAACTATTCATGTGCTACTAAGGGATATCTAAAAAGTCAAATAATTACCTACAGTGGAGAAAAATTTTGTCAGTAGGTAAATTTTTAAAGTACATTTACCTTTTTAAGGAATTTGGTCAATTTCAACCCTGAAGAAGTTCAAAATAGTGCTAGTTTGTATATTAGTAACGTTTTATTCTGGTGATTTGAAGAACTGCTTTGTTGATGAATGTATCCATCTGCGTTCTTATAAACAACGATGGCTCGAGATGGAGAACTGTCCCGAACAACCAAAGCGATTTTACAGGTTCTTAGAAATTGTTGTAATAAAAAGAAATATAACACTTTTAATAACTGGTTTTCTTTTAAGATGTACGTATCACATGAAAACAAGAGAAGAACGCTTGGAGCATAGAGAAAATAAACAAAAGAACTAAAAATGGGTTGCCACATACAAAATGTTGCCAACCCTTAAACTTTAAACCAACATTATTATTGTTAAAATAATGTATTACATTGTATATTTTAACAGAAATAAAAGAAACTAGAAACAATTTACTCAAACATTGACATAGCCTTCAGAATGTGCGTATCGTCGGCAGCTAGCAATTGCAGTGGTGAGCGGAGTTTTTTTCCTGTCTACACTAAGGGGAGTGTAAAATTATCTTCGCTTTTCCATGAAACATAAGAGATTAAATTCGTTAACAATACAAAACATTGAATCAAACTTTTTGCTAACTTTAAACTACGACGACGTTATTGACAACTTCGCGAAACCAAAATACAGACGCAGAAATTTTTAATTTCTTTAAATAATTGTCCTTGAATTTGATTTGTAGATACCAATTTTTAACTAAATAATTGATAAATTTATTTATTTTATGTTTCAAATATTAGGTTGTAAATTGTTTTATTAATTATCCCTAGTAATACTATTGCTGCGAAAGGGTGTATGTGTGTGTATGTATGTGTACACGTATATGTTACTTCTTTATACAAAAAAATACTTTACCGATTGTGATGAAACTTAGTATGTAAAAAAAAAGTCGCTATAGGGGCGCCGATTATGTGCTTGCCTAGGGCGCTCTCGACGTTTAATCCGCCTCTGTATATAGATTTATTATAATAATTATATTAAGTACCTACTGAAAAGTCTTTATTCTAAAAGTGTCACCGCTAACACAAGAAACGCATTGTTAACGTGATCCGTAAAAAAAGTATTTTTTGTTAATATAATCTCTTTTATCCTAGTACGTTTACAGTGTAAAGTGATTAAACAACATTACCCATCCGTACTATCTAACAAGCTCGGTGAACATTGCCTTAAATCTAAAAATATCGTGATTGTGAAATACGCTTGTCATCGTATAGTTTAGCAAAAAAAACTAATCTCGTGATGCAAAGGGATTTTGTACAACACAATTCTCTGCCACCATTCAACGAATAGTTAATAAATAACAGTGCAAAATACAGTGAACTTAAAAAAAAAGTAATTACAAAATATTAAAAACTTTTCAAAATAAATCCTGTGTCACCAATCTAAAAATATATGAGTAATAAGTAATTAATAACACTAATAACCACCAGTAGACGTACCGGGTCAATAGCTCTGTGGATAAACTCATCATTCCCAAGGTGGCACCCTCGGTTCAATCCTCGTACCGGCGGAAATAAAAAATGTGTATTTTTATTTTTAATAATAATAAGCTATTTTCACAAATTTTATCAATTTAGGCGGCGCCCCCGGTTCTATCCTCGTACCGGCGAAAATAATAATAAAAAAAACCTTTTTTTTTTTATAGTAAAAAGCTATTTTCATAAAGATAAATTTTATTGTTAATCATAATAATTTTAAAACATACACCTATCGACACAAAAATAAATATGGAGAACATCACCTGCAGCAAGTGTCCAGAACCAATAATTACAAAGGAATCAATGTTTTGGTGCTCCTCCTGTGAAGAGAGTCTTCACTTCGCCTGCGGCGGCATTACTGAGGGTCAATACCGGAAGCTCTCCCAAGAAAAACGCGCCAACACAAAATGCAGTGGATGCAAGACGGAACCTCGTCGAACGGCGCGATCAACTTCCACATCGAGTAAAAAGAACGCACCTCCTCCTGCCAACGTCAGCAAACCAGGCCTAACTCCAGGGGAAACTCTTCTTATGGAGGAACTCCGCCAAATCAAGGTGGAAGTCCAAGAGTACAAGAGCATCCAATCAAAAGTCACAGTATTATATGAAGAATTCAAAGACTTCAAGAAAACAATGACTTTCTTCAACTCAAAAATGGAGGGATTTGAGGATGAATTGAAAAACGTGATGCACAAAATGAAAAGCATAGATTCCGTCCAAAAGAAAAATATGGAACTCGAAGCAAAAGTAACAATGCTCGAGTTCAAACTCGACGATCAAGAACGCCAACAGAAAAATTTCTTTGCCGAAATAAGAGGGATACCGGAGGTTGAAGGAGAAAAGTTACAAAATATTATTTTCTACATTACTCAAGAAATACGCACAACCACCACAACAAATGATATCGAGTCAACCTTTAGAGCTCCTGGTAGGCCAACCACAACAAAAACCCGGCCTATAATTGCGCGGTTCAAAGAAATTCACTTGAGGGATGAATTCTTAAGCTGTGTAAAAAGATACAATTTGAACGCTACCACGAAGGAAGACAAACTCAACACGAGCTCCATAGGCCTCTCCGGACCGCGTACACCAGTTTATATATCGGAACACTTAACGTCAACAAATAAACGCTTACTTTACCTGGCAAAGAAGACGGCCACCGAAAAAAAACTAGCTTACGTATGGGTGAAAGCGGGGCGTGTATACGTACGTCAAACAACAGAATCACGAGCTATCCACATTACCTCTGAAAATATCCTTCTCACACTATGACTCACTAATACAAACATACACATACTATTTTTACTCAAATACCACACACACATCTGTACGTTTCCAAAGTTTATCATTGTGGGTATACTTAATAACTTTAAAAAAGAAACTATAAATGATTCAAGTAGCTTTTGATATCCCCGAAGAAACCTTGCTCACATGTATCAAAAATGTGATTGACAATCCTGTAGACATGAATAAATATTGTTGGGAATCGTACGGTCTGAAAATTATTCACCAGAACATAAGAAGTATTACCAACATTGATGACCTTCTCGTATTTCTTGACGAACTTGATTTCTCATTTGATATGATAGTTTTAACTGAGTGCTGGATTAATAAATACTTCACCCCCAAAGAGATACAAAATTATACTGAGTACCACACAAGGAGTATAATAAATAAAGCTAGTGGTATTGTAATTTATGTCAAGGACGGTATTCAGATGCAAGTTGACGAACTCACGTTATCACAAGCCAACTGTCTAAAAATTGTGCTTAACAAAAACCTATGCATTTTTGCAATTTATAGATCGCCATCATTTCACAACATCGATTCCTAAAAATGGAATCAAATCGGATATACATAATTATCGGCCAATATCTCTGCTCAACTCATTCTCAAAAATTATTGAGAAAATCGTAAAAAATCGTCTCACCCTCTACCTAGAAACTCATAAAATTTTATCAAACAACCAGTTCGGCTTTCGACTGGTCTAGGAACAGAAAATGCAATTGCCAAACTGGCGGATATTATTTCCAATAATATTGACCGGGGAAATAAATCTATTGCTCTCTTCTTAGATCTTTCCAAAGCTTTTGATACCATCTCGCATAAAATACTTCTAAAAAAACTAAAGGCTATAGGTATTCAGGGACAGCTACACAAATGGATGGGTAGTTACTTAGCTAACAGATACCAAAAAGTTAAAATTAATGATACTATTAGTGATCCGGCCATTGTAGAATTTGGTGTACCCCAAGGAAGTACCTTAGGACCTATTTTGTTCAGTATTTATATAAATGATCTGTGTAACAGCAATTTTTCCAATCACATTATAACATTTGCAGATGATACTGTCTTAATATTTGAAGGAAGAACATGGCACGATGTACACTGCAAAGCAGGAGATGGAATAAAACAGCTAAAACTTTGGTTAGACAGTAATCTGTTAACACTCAATTCGGAAAAATCAAAATTTATACGATTTAGTGCGACAGAAGCCGGCCAACCCAAGGAAGCATATAATATTTTTGTACACAAATGCACTGACTCAACTACCTGTACTTGCTATAAATTAGAATGCGTGGACAATATAAAATATCTTGGTGTCGTAGTAGACAAATATCTTAGATGGGACGGTCACGTGGATCTAGTCACCACAAAGGTTAGAAAGCTCACGTACATGTTTATGACAATCAGAAATATCTTACGTAAAAAAGAATTGAAACTTATTTATGATGCTATGTGCGGGTCACTTCTAGACTATGCATCCTTAGGTTGGGGTGGATGTGTAAAAACTGTTTTGGACAAACTAGCAAAAGCTCAAAAATCACTACTAAGGGTAATCCTCAAAAAACCATTTAGATATCACAGTGATGCACTATTTGAAGAATTACAAGTTCTGGATGTTAGATAACTGTACATGAGAAAATTAATTTTAAACACCCATAAACAACGCCACCTTTACCCATCTATTAACCACTCTCACAACACCAGACACTCACGGAGAAATCCAATTGTAACACTCACAACCAAAACATCTCTCGCTCAAAGACACTTCACTTTCTTAGGTCCAAAACTATACAACTTCATGCCTGATGCTTGGAAAAAGGAAAGCACAGGTGTTCTTCGTAAATTGACCACTACTTGGTTTCAACAATTAGGGAGAAAGGAGAGTGAACTTTTACTACATAAAAAATAAAATCAAACACAAACCAAAAACAACAACAAAAATTCCAACAAAAAATTTATGAACTATGTAAAAGATACCTCCTTCTAATCTATATTATTATGTGTATCTACCTATCTGTATATACCTTTATGTTATTAATTGGTTATTTCATTTACATTTATGTTTCAATTGGTTATTTCATTTTTATTTTATTCTCTCTCTTCACTTTTTTTCTCTTTTGCTATGCTAAACAAATAACAGTTAGGAACAATATTTTAAACTTTCTTTATTATTTTATTTTATATTCTTTCTTTTCTTTTTATTTCCTCTTTTTATTTCATCAACTTTCTTTCTTTTTGTACAAATCATGTTCAACATGTTCATACCCATAATTATTTGACTGTCCTAAAACGGGATAATACTCCTAGTTGGGCAGTCAAAATTTGATAAATTATGTATACAGATGTATATAATTGTGCTAAATAAACAAACAAATAAATAAATAAAAATAAATAACTGCATTATACCTATCCACAGCCATGACCCTCCCATCGAACCGTACTGTGGGATAAAATAAGGTTTTATTGTCTTTTGTCCGGCTTCGCAGAGGTCTGCATATTAGATTTGTCAAAGAATTTATGTATAAAAATGCAAAAATCAGTCATTTTAAATACATTACATTACACTACAATTTTTTTTTTTTAATTTTTATATTGAGGGATCAGTAGGATTTATAGGTTCAATTAGGAGTTCCACAGAGCCGAACCCTCTGATATGAAAATATCTGGAGTCGGTGAATTATTTTCCCATTTGGTCTCTGGTAGGTTGACATATTGTTGTTGTTGACATTGGAAGTGTGTGAAAGGGTTTAGTTTTTCCTGTGGGGGAAATTTAACCCGGACATTTAAATCTGGTGCGTTAGGCTAACAATTAACACTTATCCTTTTGTATTGATAGAATAAATGTGTAACTCGTAACACCAGTAGCTCCATTAATTCGTTCCCTCCTTTTTATGTAATCAATTTATCGGATCGAAAGATATTTTTTTCTTAATGTCCCACACAAAACATAACCGACGTTTACAGGAAGTAAATGATGAGGCGCATCACGAACGATAAAATTATTTATATTAAACATGTAGATGGTTTAAAAACATTACATAAAATATCGGGTATTTACCCTTACATATTTCTACACAATCTACACATCATACAAAATGGATAATACTACCACTACATTCAACAAAACAAACTTATCCATATACCATCAAAATATTAGATCTATAAACAAAAACTTTGACCAATTCCTCATCGAACTCGACCTTACTAAAATCAAATATGACATAATTATCCTGACAGAATGTTGGCTAACACCTTACTATACTCCTAAAAACATTTTTTTTTTTTTTATCATTATTTTTTTTTTTTTTTTTTTTTTTTTTTTTTTTTTTTTTTTTTTTTTTTTTTTTTTTTTTTTTTTTTTTTTTTTTTTTTTTTTTTTTTTTTTTAGAAATTTAATTAAAATTAAATTCGATAATGTTATTATCGAGTTCTGCAAGTTTTTTGGTTAGTGTTTTAGTTACAGCTGTTTCGACTTAATGGTGTTGGCCCAGTTAGTAAAGATATCTAACTGTCGGTTGGTGCCGTTCCAACAAATAAAGATGTCGTCTACATATCTGACATAATATATTATGTGTTTTGCTAAGGGAGATTTAAGCATTATATTTTCAATATAATCCATAAATATCTCTGCGAGAAGTGGACTTAATGGTGACCCCATGGGGAGACCATCATTTTGTTCATAGAATGTATCATTAAAAAGGAAATAATTTGTTTTTACGCAAATTTTTATGGGCTGGAATAACTCTTTTCTTATTACCGAGTTGATGTTACATTTTTCCAAGATATTTTCAATTATTTTAAGAGTGTGTTATAGGGGCAGAATGGTTATTTTCTGAAAAACGGCTCTCTAAAACGGCTTAATACTACCTTTCATGTGTCATTCTCGGACTTGATATTTTTTGTTACCAAATAATGGACCTTTATTTTTCAATCTGCTTATTTTTTTTTGTAATTGATGTAGGCATTTGACCATGAAAAATAAAAACATTGATACACCATACAACCCATTTTTTAAACTTAAATCTATGATTGTCGCATTAATAATGATTTTACACAATATTTTAAATTTAAAATATTTACATAATACATACATCTGTAGAATTACGGCCTCTTATTATCGTTATGATATCTGTGGATATTAACAATTAAATAAATACTTCATTTTACACCAAATTCTTACACAGTTCGAGCTTTTTACTCATTCCGGGCTAGGATCTCCCGTTGACAGGCGGTGAAACTGTACGCTCCTCGTTTAATAACGTATATATTTTGAAAATGCCATCAAAATGTTTCATTTATGCCTCTAAATATAGAATACCGACACACTCGAAGCATTGCAATAATCTCAGCAAGCTACAAAAACAGTAGGTACTCGAAAATTCACTTTTTTGGTGTAAATCTGTCAAAATGTTTCTTTTCGACCGCCATATTTGCTTCAATCATTGAAAACATAACGTTTAA
Source organism: Limnephilus marmoratus (assembly GCA_917880885.1). Classification (NCBI taxonomy): domain Eukaryota; kingdom Metazoa; phylum Arthropoda; class Insecta; order Trichoptera; family Limnephilidae; genus Limnephilus; species Limnephilus marmoratus. The sequence continues at coordinate 47,970,687 of OU862907.1, read as the reverse complement.
AGTGCGTTGCAGGTCCGAAAACGGTTAGTACGTTGTTCACGTATGTGGCGATGCGCACGTTTTGCAAGTATGTGTGTGAGAATTCATTGGGCTGCGTACACACACACAGCTATAATATACGTATCGTGGCTCGTGGCGTCTTTCGGAATATGGGTATTAGCTTATCCGGGCATTTCGCTCGCCAAACATTTGTCGTAGGTACATTATGTACGCGGTGTTTGGTAATAAATACAACTTCAACTTGAAGATTGTACTAGGATATTATTATTGGTTCATCAGCCACTACTCTCGAAAATGTACTTTTATACTTTTTTTTTACATTAACTCCACACATATGTCATCTGGGATCAGTACCGGATTATCCCTAAGGCAGAGTAGGCAACTGCCTAGGGGCCCCGCATCGGCTAGGGGCCCCGCGTTCTGAGAAAAAATGACTTGCTTCAATTAGTGAGCAACGAAGTTTCTGAAAAAGTCAACTTTCAAGATGTTTAATTTTTTTTTTGTTTTATTAGGAACATTTACAGGTTAATAACATTTGGTACACGCATTAAAGAAAACAACTAATTATAATAATTAGGTTATAACCCAATAAATAACTAATGTTCACATCATGCAAAAATAATATATAAAAAGTCTATAATTAAAACAAATATATAAACATAGTTTTGTATTTTACTTTTTTTCCTTCTATTTGTTGCAACATTACTTAGTATCTGAAGTGATTGAAGGAGCCGTGTGTGGTTTACACTGGTATTTTTTATAATAAAATGGTAAAAAAAACTCCCTCTGACTACCTCTTGATTTATATGTAGCAGTGGTGTAGCGTGCCTTGGAAGGGCCCTGTATCAAAATTATTTGGGGGGCCTAAATGAAGGATAAAGATTTCTCACAAAAGAAACGGGCCGGTCGCTTGAAACGCAGTATCTTCGTTAGTTTTGCTCCGATTTACTTGAAATTTTGACACAATACTCAATATACTGACATATTGTACATTCAGAAAAAATTAAAAAAGTTTTAAAACGTTACCCACCCCCCACCCCCTTCCTTAAAGACTTGTTAAGGATTTGATCAAGGGAACAAGGAGGCGTTTGGAGTTTGGAGGCCCCTTCAGCCCCCCCCCCCCCCCCCGGCTGGTCCGCCATTGGTAAAGGGGCCCCGAGACGTGCATTGCCTAGGGGCCCCGACATTGTTAATCCGGCCCTGTCTGGGATGCTGTGTGGAGGGTCTTTTTGAGGAGAGGAAGGAATGAACATTGGTCTTGAAGAGACCCATGTTGTAGGAAGGAGGAAACACAGAGGCCGGCAAATCATTCCACAGCCGAGCTGTTGAACACAAGAACGAGTCGAAGAAACGACCCGTTCTCATGTGACAAATATCAACCTTGTACAAATGTTGGGCACGCGTTTGGCGTGTTTCCCGACTATGCGCCGGTGCCGAAGGGATCAATGATGCTAGTTCCTCGGAGCATCTTCCTATTGGACTTCATTTTTTTCTTTATTAATTTTGTTTGTTGCAGTTTGTTTTACATGGTTTTCGACTACCAAGGCAAATGCCTGTACTATGGTAGTCTATATCTCGCAATTACTATTCGTCACCTCATTTGGATAGGGTTCTAACTTCACAACTTGTTCTGAGATACGAGATGTCAAAGTTTGAAAAGGCGATTTCTCATAACCTATTTACATTTATTCCTAATATATCGGAACACTTGTTACATGCACTGCGTTAGCCCTCATTAAATATATGGTAAATATTTCCATATCGATTCCACGCTCAAAACACACATTAAAAAAATAAAACAAATTGTACTAGGTAGATAATGGTTAGTAATAAGTAATTCAGTAACCGGAATTGAAAAATATTGCGTTTCAATGTTTTTTTTTTTTTTTAATTTAAAAAATGCGAAATGTCATTTTTCAAGGACCGCCATGTTAATTATGGAAATGAAATACGCATGTTTAAAAGAAAAAATCACTTTCTGTCAAAATAAGTACGAATTGTAATCTTCGGAAATGATGAATAATGCGTATTAATCATTATTTTGTTCGGTTTCATAAACACGAAAAATTACGCAAGACGAAATGACATTTCGCGTTTTTAGAGATAACAAAATAACCATCAAAATGCAATATTTTCAATTCCGGTTAATAAATTACTTAATACTAACTCTAATCTACCTAGTACAATTTGTTTTAATTTTTTAAAGTGTGTTTTGAGCGTGGACTACTCGTTAGGGAAATATTTACCAAATATATTGTCGAAGGGTGAGATTTTTTTTTTACTTTTTATGATTTTTATGACGCGTGTTCCCAATATCGTGATAATAGTCGGTTTGTATTTTACTAAAATTTACACAAATAATCTCAAAATCAGATTGAATAGCATGGTAATCAGTTTTTATTTCTACATTGTTTAGAAGCAAAAAAACAGCAATTCTTTGGCAAAATTACCTATGACCGAAGACCAATGATGGATCTGTGAAGAATCGGAGCAGGAGCTTACTATTGAAGAGGTGATAGAAGAAAGCGATGATATTTTAATAGAAGGGCGGAAAGTATTACAATTTGATTATTTTTTAAGCAACTCCAATGTATTAGTCAACATGATTCCCTTTTTAACTGCAATTTAGAGCACTTACGAATTACCTCAGAAAATATAAATGGTTTGAACTCTACTTTTAATTTAAAATGCGTTTTATGTGGTAAAACTTTTAAACTAAAAACGTCCGAAAGCCTATAAGAAGGTATTGGCATCAACAAATCTTTTTTATCGGGAATAATGAGCATAGGATTGGGTTATTCGGGCATGAAAGAGTTATGTGCCACCATTGAAGTTCAGTCCTTATCTGTTGCTGAATATGGATAATGCCATTGAAGGTTTGTGAATGGTGGGAGAAAACCAAATTTACCAGTATGACTGCGGAAGCCGACGAAGAAAAAAACTGGCTATTCAAAGCGGCGATGTTGACGAGAACGGAACGCCGATAATCACTGTAGTAGCCAGGGTTGCCAGGTATTTTAGCACCTTGTTCGGTTTCGGTTCGGTATTTTCTGATTAATTTTTCTCCCTAATAAACGATTCAACTGTCAGATTTGACGCAATCTATCCCTACTTAGTTTGTGCGGTGTTGCCGCTTCGTGCACGAACTCACTTTTTTCGAGCCATTTCGAGGATTCGTGTTACATATCAGGTGACTGCGTACTTGTGTAAATGTGATTATTCGAATAATTTGACTGCTTACATTGTTTCAAAGTTCGACAACCCCCGCCCCCCCCGACTCGGGTTTTGATTTGCCAAGGTACTGGCTAGTAGCTGATGTGTGTTGGTCGAATACGGGAGGGGGGAGGGGAACTCGGGAGGGGGGTTCGCGGGACGGGGGAAGGGGGGGTAGAGTGAGGAGAGGGAAGGTGGAGGAGGAGAATGAGCGGGAACGTGAGAGGGGAAGGGGACGCGGGAGAGGAAGAGGAGGAGGAAGGTGAACGGGACGAATGGGAAAGGACGCGAAGGGAGAAATGATTTCTTTATTAAATGGCATAGCAATGCATGCCGGGTACCAGCTAGTATATAGATAAAAAAGAAACTTTATTTTATTTCTCGAAGTCAATATTATTAATGGTGTTATTAATATGTATCTATAGATATTCTATCAAATATACGTTTCCAATTTGGGGATAGTAATAATAATGATGAATTCTAGAAAATATAGTTTAAAATCAATTAACGACTGAATATTTAGAAGTTAAATTTAAAAAAAAAAACTTCATTAAATCGACCCCAAATGTTAACCACGAGATACCAAACGTTGTTTATTATGGAAACGATGAAAGGACCATTTGAAAGGACCATGAACAAGCAAATTATGAAACATTTATAAAAAGGATCATACTAAATATTCTACCAACGTAATAAGTTCCATAAACAAACCACACTTTGTTATTAGTTTGTTTTTTTACTTCGATATTTAAAAATACTGTGCTTGGATGTTCATAACAATCATAACGCAAGTATAATGTTGACCTTTTGAAATCTGGGAAGACACCCCTAGTGCCATCTTGCGATGTAAAAATAAACACATTTTGACAGATTACGAAATGTTACGAGGGTATCATATACGCTTAAGGCATTCTTCAATGGGAATATTATATATATTATATACATATGGGAATATTTAGCAATATTCCCATTGAAGAATGCCTTAAAATAATTGAAAATATCTTGGAAAAATGTAACATCAACCCGGTAATAAGAAAAGAGTTATTCCAGCTCATAAAAATTTGCGTAAAAACAAATTATTTCCTTTTTAATGATACATTCTATGAACAAAATGATGGTCTCCCCATGGGGTCACCATTAAGTCCACTTCTCGCAGAGATATTTATGGATTATATTGAAAATATAATGCTTAAATCTCCCTTAGCAAAACACATAATATATTATGTCAGATATGTAGACGACATCTTTATTTGTTGGAACGGCACCAACCGACAGTTAGATATCTTTACTAACTGGGCCAACACCATTAATAATAAAATCTGCTTCACAGTTGAACATGAGATCGCAGGTAAAATAAATTTTTTAGATCTGACAATTGGTAGAAGTAATAATAAACATACCTTCGAAATATTTAGAAAACCAACGTTTACAGATACTACGATAAATGCAAATTCAACTCATCCTTGGTCCCACAAATTATCAGCTTACCATTCAATGGTACATCGACTCATTAACATTCCTTTAGATAATAAAGCATACGTAAAAGAAAAGGAAACTATTAAAATAATCGCGATTAATAACGGCTATGAGGCAAAAAACATTGAGAAAATAATAAAAAACAAGAAATACAAAAATAAAATTAATTTAATACATCCGGTACATAACAAAAAAATAGAAAAATTTGCATGTCTCGAATTCCTCGGCCCAATATCTTTAAAAATTGCAAAAGAAATTAAAAAATGTGGTTTAAATATAGCTTTTAGAACCAATAATAATATGGGAACAAGCCTTAAAAACTCAAAAAGTAGAAATCCTAAACTCAATAACGGTGGCATATATGAATTAAAATGTGACCACGCCGATTGTAACGCTACGTACATCGGACAAACAGGTAGGGCATTCTCAACTAGATTCAAAGAACATATAAATTGTTATAAAAATTAAAACACCTCTTCAAAATTCGCCGAACATCTCTTAGTGAATAATCACGTTCCACTTAAAAATAACCAGCCAAAACCATTACATATTGAACGAAAGGGTCTTAGATTAAATTTGCTTGAACAATTAGAAATCAATAAACGAACGAATGACCCCAACATAACGCTAATTAATAAAGTAAGGAAAATTATTTATTCCCCACTACTTAGTATGTTTACCAAACCTAAGAAATATAATGCACTTAAATGAGTCATAGCAATAACGTCATTCTAAATCAATTACAAAAACCCTTACACTTAGTGCAAGGCAAACCAAAGGGAAATACTCCGAATCCCACATTAGCACTCTCTCAATTAGTGTCTCTACAAATTGGTTTAACCGGTAATAAATCAACTTAGACACCTTTAAAAATTGACATTTAAAATCTTATAAATAAGTCGTCCGTACGTGGCTTCACCACAGTTTGAAAATGACCTTACAAGTCGAAACAGCTGTAACTAAAACACTAACCAAAAAACTTGCAGAACTCGATAATGACATTATCGAATTTAATTTTAATTAAATTTCTAAAAATTAAAATGGAGTTCTACGAATTAAACACAAAAACAATTAATAAATCCTAAAAACATCCCCAATTATACCCACCATCAAACCTCAAATCACTACAGACAAAACGATGGCATAGTAGCATATAAATTAAACAACACTCTTAACTCATTTAATGTAAATATTAATGATAATAATACAAATGTGAATTGTCAAAATGAGTATCTTGATTGTTTATCTAGCTCTGGACACATGTCATATATTAACTCACCTACAAGAGTAACCTTAAGTCACTCGGCATGTTTAGACCACACATTTGTCAAGTCGCACAAGGCGGTTAATATCATTTCTTCAATTCTTGAAACAAATATCACAGATCATTACCCGACCTTTTATGGACATCATTTCAAAAATACTCCTCTAAACGGAAATTCTGAAAATCTAGAAAAAGTAGACATTGATTATGAAACTCTAAACTCTTTACTTCGGTCAGAAAACTGGGAAAATGTGATTTCAATAGAAAATCCACATCTCGCACTAGAGAATTTCTATAAAACTCTGAGAGATCATACTCTAAAAAGTGAAAGTAAAATAGTTGTCAATAACAATAAATATAAAAAAATTAAGCCTTGGATAATAGTTGGATTAATTATATCAATTAAACAAAGAGATAAATTATATAGAGAAATGTTTAAATATCAAGTAGATTGCCAAAAGAATAATCTCAGAACAATGCCTTATCTGAAAACAAAATATCTAATGTATCGTAACTTACTCAATAGGCTGATACGAAACTTCAAAAAGAAATACTATAGTATACAAATTGAAAATGCTAAAAATAATACTAAAAAAACTTGGAATATTATAAATGAAATTGCCAACAAAAAAAGTATGTCTTCAAATATTGTAAATGAGGTTATAATAAATAATGAAACAATAACTAACAAATCGACTATTGCAGAAAGCTTTAATAACTATTTTACAAATGTAGTAGACGTAGTACTTGAATCATCCGGCATTAATGTTAATGATGCGTATATGGAGACATCTCCTCAATTAGATTCAAATAACGATTCAATTAACTCTGTAGAATATTTTTCTCCTGATACATTTAATGAAATTGAAAAATATATTGATAACCTAAAACCATCCAACTCTAAGGGAAATGATGGATTATCTTGTGACACGTTAAAAAAAATAAAACAACACGTCCTAACTCCATTGCAACATATTTTTAATTTATGCCTCAAAAATGGTCATTTTCCAGAGCAATTTAAAATCTCCACTATAATACCTATTCATAAATCTGGAGATACGAATAAATTAGACAATTATAGACCAATATCTCTTGTTTCAAACTTCTCGAAAATATTCGAAAGATGCATCAAGTTTAGAGTCATAGAACACTTAGAAAAATATAAAATTCTATCGAAAAACCAATACGGCTTTCGTAAAGACCTAAGCACCGAGGATGCGATATATGAATTGACAAAAAAGATATACTCATCTATCGAAAAAAAAAGAAATGTCTTGCCATATTCATAGATTTAAGAAAAGCTTTCGACACCGTAAATCATAATTTACTCATTACAAAAATAAGTCAACTAGGCTTCAAAAAAGACACACTAAAACTACTCTCTAACTATCTTAAAGACAGAACACAAAAAACAAAAATTGGGAATAATTATAGTTCAGAGTCAAAGATAAAATATGGAGTTCCACAGGGAACTGTGCTTGGCCCGATTTTATTCTTAATTTATATTAATGAATTATGTAACTTTGTAATCCCTGGTAAAATTGTTTCTTACGCAGACGACACGGCAATAATAGTGGATGGTAATCATTGGAAAGAAACTTTTTCGAAAGCAACTGATTGTATTTCACTGGTTTCAACATGGCTAAAACACAACAAACTCGTTTTAAACTATAGCAAAACATTTTATTTACCGTTTTATAAAACCATTAAAAATAAACCTAAAGACAACCTTAAAATTAGAATCCATAATACTAGTTGCAATCAAGAAATGTGCTTCATGTGCAACGAACTTACAAATGTCGAAAATATAAAATATTTAGGAGTATCAATAGATATAAATCTTAATTGGAAATCACATATTAATCAAATCGCTTCTAAATTAAGATATCTGACCTACATATTTTATAGACTAAACATTGAAAAATTGAAAATGATCTACTTTTCCCTGGTGCAATCTTCAATCATTTATGGCATTATAGGATGGGGTGGTGCACTTGAAACATTTATTAAGCCTCTACAAATAATTCAAAAACACATAATTAAAGTCATATATAACAAAAATAAAACATTCTCGACCAACTTATTATACAAAGAAACTAAAATATTTAATATACGTAAATTATTTATATTACAAACTTTGAAATATGTATTTAAAAACAAAAATAATTTCGAAATAAATGAAAACAGAATGAGCAAAAGAACAAAAAATATATTATACACTCCACAAACCAATACTAAATTATTGCAGACACATAGCAGTTTCATTGGTCCTCGAACATTTAACCTTCTACCACTACAAACTCAAATGTTAAATAAAATGATAAAATATGTAAAAGAGGTAAAATTATGGTTGAATAATGTAGATATCGAAACGCTTTTTCTATAAATTTATCCATCCTTCTACAACTCACTTTCTGTAACATTCTAAACTGTAGTACAATATGTTTTCTGTTTATTTTTTTTATAATAACTTAAAAAAAAATTGAAATTAGTATGTTTTTCTCCATATTTTTATTTTATTTTTATAATAGCTGAAACAAAACCTTTTTCATTTATTCTACCAATGTAATACTAACTTTTTATACTAACTTTATATTTTATTTTTTTTTAAATCTTTTTTATACTTTAGTAGGTACTTAGAAATATAGTATTTTGTTTTAATATTACCCACACTCAGGCAGTGCCTTAGTGGGTTTTCATTTCTTATTCATATTATTTGTTAATATATTTTATGTTATTTTATACTATTTGCTATTTATACATTATATCTATTTACAAAGAAATGGAAATAAATAAAGTAAAAAAAAAAAAAAAAAAAAAAAATGTCAAAGAAATTTATATAACTAACTCAAACTGTCTTCAAATAACGTACAATGTCTACACATGTATCATCGCACTTTACCGCTCTCCTTCTAAACCTAACATCTCCTCATTTTTGCGCGACATAAACTGCTATCTCATGGATCTACACAAAACAAAGAACTTAATTCTAATGGGGGATCTTAACATTAACATTTTAAAAAACAACGAACATCCCCAGTGCCAAGACTATCTAAACACACTGATGTTCCACGGAATGGCACAATCAATTCAGCAACACGATGTACGCCAAACTCCTCCTGCATCGATCATATTATGGTTAAATCAACCAAACAACACACCTCCGAAATCCACATGTCATCAGTTACAGATCACTACGCCACCTCTTTCACAATGAGTTCCAAACACAACGTACAAAGCAAACCTTCAACTAAAATAACGAAGAAAACAATTAACTATGAAAATCTTAACAAAACGATTAACTCCAAATCGTGGGACACACTCTATAACAAAACTAACATAGAGGAGGCCTGGAACTACTTCTCTACCTACCTACAAGACATCCTTGTCCAAAACACCAAAATCACCACAAACACCATTCCTAAAGCGATCAAACCTCTCAAACCTTGGATAAACCATACTATAATCAACTGCATTCGGAAACGCAATTCCATACACAAAAAATGTGCCACAAACCCATATGATATCACACTCCATAATTTCTATAAAAGATACCGTAATATCTGCACACAAGTCATTAGGAAAGCCAAAAATCTATAGTACAACAAAAAAATTTCCGAATGCAACAATGACCCTAAAAAAATATGGAAAGTCCTCAAGGAAGCTACCAATTCAAATAAAGCCACCGACACCTTAAACTTTCTCAATATCAAAGATATCACTGTAGACTTTACATCGAACCCCAACACAATTGTCAATTACATAAACCAGTACTTTACAAACATAGGTCCGGAACTAGCAAAAAAAATCCAAATAAATAACGATACGCTTGATCCAAGTGACCACGCGACCAATGATGATTTCCCAACCCACTTTGTTCTTAAAACGATTACAGAGAAAGAAGTTTCCAAAGTAATAAACTCGCTCAAAAACTCTTCATCAACCGGCATTGATGAAATATCTAACAATGTTCTTAAAAAAAATGCCCCTGGTATACTTCAACCATTAACGCATCTACTTAATATTAGCATCCGCCAAGGGCTATTTCCCACCATTCTAAAACAAGGTCTCATTATCCCTATTTTTAAAACTGGCTCCAAACTTGATATTAGTAATTATCGTCCTATTACGTTGCTAAATTCCCTCTCAAAAGTATTCGAAAAGATCGTCAATAATAGTCTCATGGAATATCTGGAAACCAATAACTTAATACCGCCGCGGCAATTTGGATTCAGAAAACATAAAGGCACCAATGATGCTATAGCCACGGTCACTGACCATATTTCTGGCCACCTGGATAAGGGCTTGAAATGTCTATCGGTATTCCTCGACCTATGTAAAGCATTTGATACAATCTCACACAGCAAATTAAAACGCAAAATGTTTAATACCTACAGGTATTAGGAACAAAGAATTAGGCCTCCTCTCCAGCTTCTTATCTGACAGATCCCAATGCGTTAAACTCAGTACCACAAAGAGTCAGAATTTGCCCATTAGTTACGGGGTCCCTCAAGGCAGTGTTATAGGTCCAACGCTCTTCCTAATATATATTAACGAATTATGCAACCTAGATATCGATGCCACTATTGTCAGTTTCGCCGATGACACTGTCCTACTCTTCCAAACAAAAGATTGGCTTACCGCATATTCCAAGGCGGAGGAAGGAATTCAACAGGTAAAATATTGGCTTGACTCGAACATATTAACTCTAAATGTACAGAAAACCAAATACTTACTGTCTAGTCTCACCAATATCCCAAAGTCAAACCTAGCCCCGCCATTAAAAATACACAAATGTAAAAATTCATCTCTAAACCGGAACTGTGACTGCCCATGCCTAGAGCAAGTAAACATTATCAAATATTTAGGAGTAACCTTCGATACACACCTGAATTGGAAGCAACATATACATAAAACTACAAACAAAATCCGAAAATCTATATACTTTTTCAAACAAACACGCAATTTCCTTAACCTAAAACTTTTAAAAACAGTATATTACTCATTGTGCCAATCTCACATCGAATACGGAATTCTAGCCTGGGGTAATGCATATTCCAATGCCCTTGATCCCATCATGAAAGCACAAAAACTAATCATAAAAATAATTCTTAAAATGCCGCTTACTACCAGCACTGATACTATCTTCAATTCCTTCAACGTTATGGACATAAAACAGCTCTACTCAAGATCCATATTACTTAATTTACACAAAAACAACAAAACACCATACAAAGCTACACAAACAATACACAATACCCCAGCCAAAAACAACGAACTTCTCCAAACTCCTTTTTTCAAAACCACCTTCGGGCAAAGACACTCTAAATACATAGCTTGCAAACTATACAATACACTACCAACTACGATCAGACAAAGTGACTCCTTTACAAAATTCAAACAAGATATTAAAAAATGGATTATAAGTATTGGACGCCACACTATCACAAATATCTGTAAAATAAATCACACATAGACAGAAATAACTATTCACATACAACCTAACCCATATAAAATAAATGAAAATAATGGAATCCTGTCAAATTTAACCTATAAATAGATTAGGCAGAATTTATTTCATTACTCCATCTCCAACATTTATAAAATAACTCTCTTTAAAAGATTTACCACCCTTCCAATCACCCTTCTGTTTTAATTCTATTCATAATATGTATTTTACCTGAAATATCCTTGTAACTACTATATCCATTTATATACCTGTCCTGTACGCCTGTCTCGACACAGGTATACCCTAGTGAGACAGGCATACAAATAAAACCATTGTAAATATATTTTATTATAGATAAATAAATAAAAAAATTAAAAATTAAAAATCGGTATACGCTGGCAGCACTGATGCTATTTTTTATGAATTGACTTAACAAAATGTCAAACGAAAAAAAATATATGTAAGAATATTATACTGGCAATGTTGAATCGAAAACGATATTTTATTTTTATTTTTAACATAACGAGTTAAACCTCAAATTGAAATATTGAATTAATGTGATAATATTAGCGAAACTCAATCAAAAATCTGAAACAGAAAAAGATACGGTCACATCTGGGACTCGAACCCAGGTCTTATGGCTAGCCGGGTTTTAAGCTTTAAAACATTTTTTTCATTTAAGATGATTAAGCTTTAAGCCCAGAATTTAAGCACTAAAATAAACCCGACTTTAAGAATCCAAAATTTATATTTAAATGTATCTGAATATTTGAATCTGAAAATGATATGTTTAAGTTTTGTAAGCTTAAATTAAAAGAAGGATTTTCACTGACTTGGTATTTCTATATAAAAAAAATAAGTGAGGGGCCGATCAAGTATTACGTAACGCACTTGGGGGGTGAGGCGGGGTCTTGTGAAACGTTAAGGTGCGTTACTAGGGGTGGGGGTCGAACAACGCGTTACGTAACATGTTTTTATTTTTTTTAAATAAAAAAAAACTACGGAATTAAAATCTTCCAAGTTGGCAACCCTTTTCTTTTATGTTTTAAGGGGAATTTCTCGACTGTATTGTGCGTCATTTTTATTTTATTTTCGTTTTCAGTATTTGTTAGTGTTTTAAACATGAAATACATGCATAAAAACAAATTGCTGTAGTCAGTGTTGTTAAAGTGAGTTTGTACTATAATATCCTCAAAAGGGGAGATTTACATCATAAGTTGGTACTGGCCTGACTGACTTTTCAGCGCAGCGCAACCAAAAAATGCCAACGGAATTTGGAAAACAGCAACAGAAAATATTAAAAATAATGCAAAATTTATGGAATATAATATATGAATGTTAAACGAATTTTTTTTGTTAGAACAACGCTTTTTAGATATTACAAACAGGTAAGTTTACTTCTAAAATATAATAAAAATATATAAAGATAAATTTCGTAGTACATGTACAGTTTCAGAACATGAAAAAGGTTTTTCTCCACTTTGAATCGCGCTGTGGATTTTTAAACTACCCTTTCGAGAACTTGAATAACTGCATTCGGGACAAGAAAATGGTTTTGCCTTCTGTGGGTAAACACGTGATTTTTTGGTGGCTCTTTGTAGAACATGAATAGTTGCAGTAGAAACATGTAAGAGGTTTTATATCACTGTGAGCCAGCAAATGATTTCTAAGAAGTTCCTTTGTAATACATGAATAATTGCAATCGGGACATGAAAAAGGTTTATGTCCTGTGTGGGTAAACATGTGAATTTTTCGATACCATTTTGAAGCGCCTGAATAGTAGCAGTCGGGACAAGAAAAAGAAGAATAATTTCAGTCAGGACTTGAAATGCGTTTTTCTCCACTGTAGGTAAACATGTGATTTTTAGATTTCTCTTCGTAGTACATGAATAGTTGCGGTCGGAAGATAAAAAAGGTTTTTTCCATTATGAGTCAGCAAGTGACTTCTTAGCCCTTGTGAGGACGACTAAAATAGTTGCAATCAAGACATGAAAAAGGTTTTTCTCTTCCGTGAATCACACTGTGGATTTTTAAATCTTCCCTTTGAGAACTTGTACACCTGCATTCGGAACATAAAAAAAAATTTTACTCCACTATGAGTCAGCTTGTGAATCATAGTGGAGCAAAGTGTTGTTCCACAGGGAAACCTTAGGAAAATTACTTTCCTCAGGGCCTCCTCAGTGGAGCTAATGAAAAAAAGTATGTATTGTAAAACCATGTAGGTATGTTATAGATAAGACAGTGTTAAATTGTGGAGATCCGGAAGGAAAACAAGGCCGATAAAAATAATATAATTTTCAATTTTTTTAATAAATAAATTTAACAATAGGTATGTATTGCGAGTTAGAAATCTCTTGTTTAATATATTACCGCAAACGTGATTAAATCAAGGAAAAAGGTATTTTAGCGACATTTCAGTACGTTGCGTTACTTAATTGTGACTTTCAGGTAAAAATTGTCACTTGGGTGTTACGTAACGTAGGGGGGGTGGGGGGGTCACAGAGAAAAACGTTACGGCGCGTTACATGGGGGAGGGGGGGTCAAAATCGTCGAAAATTGCGTTACGTAATACTTGAACGCCCTCTGATGTGGTTGATAGTCCAGACTTGATTCTTCGGATTCTTAAAGTCGGGTTTATTTCAGTGCATAAATTCTGGGATTAACTACTATATGTATTCCTCTTTTCCCAGAATACTAATGAATGGAAATAATTACAGAAATCCAGTGGACTAAACAAATACAAAATGTTGTTACGAAAGCAGTTCATTTATGTGCAATAAACTCTCTGTAATTATAATAAGTATTATATATATTTAGGTTTTAAGATTTTCACGGCCAAAAGCATTTTCATTATAAGTTTTTGGGGTTCTTCTAGAAGAAGGAGGTAGCGTAACATGGCGTAACACCCCAAAAACTAATAATGAAAAGTATTATATAATTTATATAAACTAAATACACTAAATAAAAACTTGATCACTTAAACACCTAAATATACAAAACACACTATATATTTTTTTATGTAGAAGCTCCGGATAGGTCGTTAATAAAAAAGTAAAATTATATTTGTAAAAACCATTATGGTCTAGTATTAAGAGCGTCTAACCAGCCAGCGGACGAAAATCCACATTTCGTCGAAAGTTGTCCTTACGATCGTGCAGGGCGGTTACAATGAGAAAGATTAATTATTCTCCGTACCAGCTTTTTTAAATTATAACTCAATATCGAATTAATTTCAATCCAAATTAGCTTTAATTTATACCTGCATCCAAAAATGCTGAAAGGCGTGATGATAAAACTATTAAAATAATGTACTTTTTTTAGTTATTTTTTGATTAAAAGTATTTATTATTTTTCAATAATGTCTTAATTTAAAGAATGTTAAAAAAATCTGAAATACATTAGTTTGTAAGTGCGCAAATAAATACACAAATGGACCAATTTTCGTCAAGAAACACATGTACGTACATATTTTTTAATGATTTTATTGAAACTAAAATTAAAATTCTAAAACATACGTTTGCTAGATAATGTATTGATTTATTTTACTGCATGATTATATTATTTGAAATGGGTGTGGTATAATACAAAAACTTTTTTGAAAATTTAACAAATCTGCCAACGACCTATGGAATAACCTTATTAAACTAAAAATTGATAAAAATTCTCAAAATTTATTACATACGAATGCTAGATCAAAAAACAATCTTTCGAAATCCATTTATAGTTTTTGTGAAAAAGAGTCAATACGTCTAAAATCTGATTTGAAAGTGACATATTTCTGGTTTTCTCTGGTAATGCCCTCTTAAAACAAATAATTTAAACTCAACATTCTAGTTCAACTGTGTCGTAATTTACAAAATAATGTAAATTTCTTTGGGAGACTTTGGGAAATATTTAAGACGCATTACGGTTTGCATATAAAAATTGCATATTTCTAAACTTATTCTTTCTTCGTCCAAACGGTTAGAGTTATAGTACGATGTGTCGAAAATAATGTCGTAGTTAATATTTGACTATGCAACTGTAAGTGAATTCTGAGCAGGAGAATAGCTTCTCTTCAATCTGGGTTCTGGTATGAATCCTTTCTTAATATGCACCTTTAAGTGGATTCCGACCATGATAACGGTTGCTCTCCAGTGTGGTTTCCAGTATCTTTACGAAAATTATTTATTTGTATGCACTTTAATGTGCATTACGAGCACGAGAAAGGTTTCTCCACAGCGTGGGTTCTAGTATGTTTAACTAAATTACTTTTTTGTGTGCACCTGTAAGTGCATTTTGAGCACGATAATGGTTTTTCTCCAGTATGGATTCTAGTATGTTTAACTAAATTACCTTTTTGTGTGCACCTGTAAGTGCATTTCGAGCATGAGAATGGTTTCTCTCCAGTGTGGATTCTAATATGATTAACTAAATCCTTTTTTTGTATGCACTTGTAAGTACATGTAGAGCATGAGAATGGTTTCTCTCCAGTGTGGGTTTTAATATGATTGACTAATTTACTTTTTTGAATGCACCTGTAAGTGCATTCCGAGCACGAAAATGGCTTTTCTCCAGTGTGGGTAAAAGCATGTTTAACTAAATCCGTTTTTAGTATGCATCTGTAAGTGCATTTCGTGCATGAGAATGGTTTCTCTCCAGTGTAAGTTTTACAATGATAAACTAAACCATATTTCCGTGTGCACCTGAATGTACATTCTAAGCACGAGAATGGTTTCTCTCCAGTGTGGGTTCTCATATGATTAACTAAATCAATTTTCTGTATGCACCTGTATGTACACTTCGAGCACGAAAATGGTTTCTCTCCAGTATGGGTTCTAGTATGAACAACTAATTGACTACTACGAACGCACCTATAAGTGCACATAGAGCACAAGAATGATTTCTCTCTGGTGTGGGTTCTATTATGACGAACCATATCACTTTTCCCCCTACACATGTAGGTACAAGCAGGACAGGAAAACAATTTATTTCCTGCGACTAATTGTTTTACTTCTAGGTCTCTAGTGCCAATAGTAGATGATTTCGACAAACCGAATTCTGAAAACAAAATTAAAATTATTAATGGTATTGAAGGTACTTGACAGATAAGCAACACATAAAAAGTATTGTATTTCCTGTGAATCTTTATTAGTTTTAATTCAGAGAATTGATAAAAAGTTTAAGAAACTAAAATAAGGGAACATGTCACAATTCTGTTTACGAAATAATAACTAATCGTAGTTTAATAATAATAACATTCAAATATAAACACACATTTATATTAGCGCGCCTTAGAAAATATTACGTAAAAAATTAATTTAGTTAACAAAATAAAATCACAGTGTAAATCACCCTTATTGACAACGTTTCCATTTTATATTTAATCCTCCCGCAAAATTACCCCTCCCACTACCCCCTTCTTATAAAATCTAATCACATCTGCACTTGGATGTGCAGGGCCGTAGCTAGAGTTGAATTTAAGATATGGCAGCGGTAATTACAGGTAGGGCGCAAGTAAAATGATCTGATCTTAGTCGGTCAGGGGAGGGGGGGGGGGTGCGCTCCGGGCGGCACTTTTAAGGGGCGGCAAAATTTCACAATAAATAATAATAATATCTTGTTAAAATTTTAATCATTTCTTTCAAATTTTTGTTGCATATATGATTCATCAGACCGATTGAAATGGGCACGGAATTTTTTATTACTTATTCTGTGACAAGCCTGGGGAAACCCCTTTCTTCAAATTAATGTATAATAATGTCACCTTGATAATTGCAGCGACTGACAACACCGTCCGGGTCAAATTTTGTTTTGCGCTTGGATTTTTTATGTCTAATATTCGGTGAGAATGATTGAGAGAGGTCCGTGGGCGATGCGCGACAATTCTAAGAAAGTTTCATGGATCGTCAAATCCAATGGATCATCAAACCATCCATGTGTTTCATGATCCGAATGATCTGTCAAAATTCCCGTAGCGGATTAATCTGCTGACACTGAGTTAAAATTTTTATTTCAAACCATTTCACAAAATTCGTAATTCGTAGGAAAACCATACTACGCATTATATGAGAGTATTACTAATTAAATCTGTAGACACGCAAGCAGATTCACCCTTAATTTAAAACCAGTTTTGTGATCAGAATGTAAATTTCCAGTTTTGGATTCATCTGCTGACATATTTTGAAGGAAAACGTTCTCTTATTCAAAGTAAATTGGAGGTTATCCACCACATACCCGCCCGGTGTAATTAAGAGAAGGTTACTATTTAACAAGGACTCTTATTTTTTTATAGAACGACCCTCCAATTACAATTAACTAAAACTAGACCCCTATTGTCCCTGCATACGTTGTTAGCGAGCAATATGCAAGTGCTTGATCTAATGACAAACCGTTTAGTATGGAGAAGGCCCGAAGATATCGATCTAGGGATTGGTTTATTTATGACTCAACCGTTGAATAACATCCCCAAACTGTTTGGGATTTCCCCTTAAGCAGTGATTGCCATACGCGCACAGCCTCTCACCACTTACTTCAATTCCATCTATGGTCAAAATAATGAATTGATATAATGATTCTTTGGTTAATTCGAAGCTGTTTAGTTAGATGTCGCTACGCTACCCTAATAGGAAGTATTTTTTTTCAATCATGTCAAACAATGAACACACTGTTTTCTAGTATAGTATCATAGTCGATGGTATTTCTTAAGGTAGGGCACAGGTATTTTAAGGTAGGGCATTGCCCCCTAATGCCCCCCCCCCTAGCTACGGCCCTGCGGATGTGTCGAAACCTGTAGGAGAAAAATAAAAATTTGAGTAACAAATTTACTAGGAAAGTTAACTCTTTAAAACAAAATGTCTAGATATTGTTACATATGTAATTCAATATGTTCAGTGTGGCGGTGTGTGTTCCACAAACACGATATAATGGCGACCGTTTCAACAAGGATGCATAGCAGGGTTGACAATGCAGACCTTTTTAAAAATACTCACAATAGATGTTCAAATTACGATGAATAGATGTTCATGAGCTCCTTTACTTCCAAAATAAATTTATTTTCGTATTTTGTTGTTATTTTCAGAATCTCTTTTTCACGTTAAAAAATAGAAATATGTTCTGTAAGGTTCTCCCCACAATCGGTTTAAATTCTTAGAAATTCCCTGCAATTTGGGGAATTACCCACGTTTTGACAACGCTGATGCAGAACTTCGTGGATACCATACAGCAGATATAATTTAGTATTTTAAGGTTACTATAGTAAACTCAATATAGAATCGCAAGTTGGCAGTAGTGGTTGCAATTGCGAAAACATAAAAAATCCACAACACATCTATTTCACAAATTTTCCCGGTATTAAGTAAAATATTCGTAGTTTCCAAAATGGGAAGCCAATAATTGGGTTCCACCGTTAAACCTGCGAATTTAATCTGACAACGAAGGCCGAATCCACCGTGGGCGTTGTCCGTTGAAATTAACCCATAATTTTGATAATTAAGACAAGAATTGTTTTTCCAGGAAAGAAATTACAATCAATTAAAAAATCCACGAATTTTAGGTTTATATAGATAATCTTAACCACTTGTTTCCTGTTATTTGTTCATTCATTTAACTTCTGAAACCTATCTAAAATAATATAATGGACATGTAATAAACTTAACCACTTGTTTCCGGTTATTTGTCCATTCATTTAACTTCTGAAACCTATCTAAAATAACATAATGAACATGTAATAATCTTAACCACTTGTTTCCGGTTATTTGTCCATTCATTTAACTTCTGAAACCTATCTAAAATAACATAATGAACATGTAATAATCTTAACCACTTGTTTCCGGTTGTTTGTCCATTCATTTAACTTCTGAAACCTATCTAAAATAATATAATGAACATGTAATTTTTTTTTTTTTTTTTTACAGTTAATACCGCACAAGAATCTCAACTGCTCCCGTCTGGAGCCAGTGAGACTATGGCATCCCCAATTGGGGTATGTTGTGAGGCTGAAGGTAGTGTGGGAGGGGAAGGAGGTGGGGAAGAGGAAGGTTGGGAAGTACCTGGCTATTCAGATCTGGTCACTAAACACGGCTAAAGCCATTTTCAAGCAACGTTTCAATTCTGAATGGTGGTCTTACACCAGGGTAATAATCTTAACCACTTGTTTCCGGTTATTTGTTTATTCATTTAACTTCTGAAACCTATCTAAAATAATATAATTAACATGTAATAATCACGATAGTTCTTTATTACGTTCTCTCTTTTTTATGAAAGCTTCGCCAAAGGGAAGATTTAAAATTAATGCTTTAAAAAATGTATCGGTGGAAACACACTTAAAACTTCCTAAACAGATGAGCGAAAAGTTTCTTCACCGAATGTCCAAATATTGAACAAGCTTATTAAAAAAAAACTTAGCTGTAGTCGAATTATGGGGAGTGCGAGACAGCCAAATTCACTTCATGAAGAAAGATTGATGGAAGATGTGGTAAAAGAAGACACCATATACCCATGGCATCGAAAACAACGTGACTGGAATAAGTGCAGTTCCGCTGAGTTGCTTCGAGCTGCAGTCTGCAGGATAAACCAACCTCAGACGGGAGAGGACACCAGAAGAATAAGTTACTAACTTACCTCGGCTTTGGTCGACCCTTTCAGGATGAATGAAACATTCCTTTTTAATGTCAGGATAGTCAATATCTATTTCAGAGTACGCCCCACAATCTTGCGCATGTTCCTCTGCCACTAGAGTCCCCGGTTCACACTTGATGGCAGAAGCATCTTGTGTCTCCTGTTTGACAGTCTCATACTGCAATACTGCATCACCACGAGATGTTGGTCGCTTTTCTTCGGGGCTTGTTTCCAGTTCGGACTTTATGAAACCGATATCTGAGGTAATAAAATCCATTTTAGGTAAACTTCGGTATATTTCTAATGTTATTGAAATATACGATAACAATGTCCATTTTCAATGATAATTTTATTGTGCATTCAAACGTGTTTCTTTCCATTTTTGTATTTAACGTATATTCTTTATATTGGGGATTTAATTACTTATGAGAAGATTAAGAAGATATTATATTAAATTATTGTGTTCCTACAATGCCTACAGTTAGACTTTTAGTCTACAAAGAGTGGTTACAATAATTCACATAAGGTGGTTTCATATTGCACACAACGTTTGACGGAATTGATCCTTTAATTCTCCTTCAAAAGTGTATCTTTTGTAACAAATTTCCACCCATACTATTGCACTTTGTATCACAAAAAGTTGATGCATTATAATGATATTATTTTAAAAACTTTAGATTGTCTCAAGATATCTAGAAAACTCCACAAGGTTCTAAGGTCGTATTTTCGAATGTGGCACCTAGCGTGAAAACAACCAACTGATTTCAGTATATGAATAAGATGATAAATATAGTTGTAGTATTAAAAACAAATATATAGGTACAAAAAAATTTTGTTAAATTCAAATACAACGATTAAAATCAAATAAATAATAATATAAACCCAAAATAGTAAGTAAAAAAAAGTATAACCTAGAAAAGCAGGTGCGTGGGTATAAGCTTATAATATTAATTATGTGCGTAAGAAACCAATATAACAGAATAAATAAGAAAATAATTTACTCGTAAGGTATTAGAATATTTATCATTTATTTATTAAGTACAAGATTATAAATTTAAATACATAATTTATGAAATTTTTTGACTGCCCAACTAGGATGATTCCCGTTTTAGGACATTATAGCAGGGATTTAAAAATAATTACGTATCCTTCATAAGAGTAGTTGTTTTTTTGTATTTTTGTGTATATTCTTACTATTTTTTGGTTTCTGATGAAGTAACCCAATAATTGGTTTACCATAACGTACAAAATTCAACATCATTTACCTAAAACTATGTTTAGTAATCAGGAAGGTTCGTTGTAATGTTTTCCCTTTTCTTCTGTACGGTATCGAAATCAGGAAACTTTGCCAATCTCCAAATGATCAAATAATAGCTACAAAAAAGGAATTTTTTAATCGAGTTATGGCGGATGTCAGTTGCAGGATAATCCGATTCATTTTCTGAAGGTAGATTGATGAAAGATGTGGTAAATAAACCGTGACATCAAAACCAACGTGACTGATCGTGTATAGTTCCGCTGAGCTGTTCCGAGCTACAGTCTGCAGGGTAAATTAACTATGGACGGGAGAGGGCAGTATAGAAGGAAGAATAAGTTAATAGCTTACCTCGGCTTTGGTCGATCGTTTCCAGATTAATGAAACATTCCCTTTTAATGTCAGCAGAGTCAGCAAAATATATTTCAGGGTACGCGCCACATTCTTGCGCAGGTCCCTCTGCCGATACAATCCCCGGTTCACACTTTATCACAGAAGCGACTTCTCTCTCCTGTTTGACAATCCCGTTCGGCAATATTGCTTCACAAAATGATGTTGGATTCACTTCTTCGGGGCTTGTTTCCGGTTCGGACTTTATGAAACTGATATCTGAGGTGATAAGATCCATTTCAGGTAAACTGCTTTATGATTCTGGTGTTTGTAAGATATTCTGGAAACGAATTTAATAATTTTTAATAAATAACTCAGCAATCACACTGCTGTAGACGTCAAAACGAAATACTTACAAGACATTACTTTGCATAGAAAGGAAATCATTGCCAATAATGAAAAATATTAAATCTTTAATATTTCTATTTTTGTCGAGCATTCTTAATTGGTTGCAGTACCTACTTAACGAAAGGTTGCCATACCGATGTAGCCTATTTTATCGATATGCCACAAAGGGGCCGTTCAAGTATTACGTAACGCACTTGGGGGGGGAGGGGGGGTCTGGTGAAACGTTACGGCGCGTTACGGAGGGGGGGGGGGGGGGGTTCGAAGGACGCGTTACGTAACATGTTTTTCTTTATTAAAATAAAAAACTAAGGAATTGAAATCTTCCAAGTTGGCAAGCCTTTAAGTTTATGTTGAACGGGGAATTCCTCGACTGTATTGTGCGTCATTTTCATTTTGCTTTCGTTGTCAGTATTCGTTAGTGTTTTAAACACGAGATACGCATAAACACAATTTGCTGTAGTCAGTGTTGTTAGCAATTATAATGTCCTCCACACCGGGAGATTTAAATCATCAGCTGTTATTGGCCTGTAAAGGCTCTCATGCTGACTTGCCAGTGCAGCGCAACCAAAAAATGCCAACCAAATTTGGAAGAAAGCAAAAGAAAAATAAAAATTTATGCAACATATGAATGATGTTATACGAGAGTTTTTAGTAAGAACAACACTTTTTAGTTATTACACACAAGTTAGTCTACTGCTAAAATTTAATAATATTACCTAAAGTTAGGTTTCGTAGTAAATGCATAGTGACACTCAGAACATGAAAAAGGTTTTCTTCACTTTGAATCGTTCTGTGGATTTTTTAATCTCCCTTTCGAGAACTTGATAAACCACGCTGGAACGAAAAAAAAAGTTTTGTCTGCTGAAGGTAAACATGTGATTTTTCATGCCTCTTTGTAGAACACTAATAGTTGCAGTAGAAACATGTAAGTGGTTTTGAAGCATTGTGAGTCAGCAAATGATTTCTAAGAAGTTCCTTTGCACTACATGAATAATTGCAGTCGGGACACGAAAAAGGTTTTGGTCCAGTGTGGGTAAACATGTGAATTTTTAGATACCGTTTTGTAGTGCCTGAATAGTCGCACTCGGGACAAGTAAAAGGTTTTTCATCACTGTGAATTAGCAAGTGCCGTTTTAGTTTTTTTTTCGAGAAGAAGAATAGTTGCAGTCAGGGCATGAAATGGGTTTTTCACCACTGTGAGTAAACATGTGATTTTTTTTTATTTCTCTGAATAGTTACAGTCAGAACATGAAAAATCCTTTTCTCCACAATGAGTAGAGTCAGCAAGAAGAACACAAATAGTTGCAGTCAGGACATGTAAAAGGTTTTCTCTTCTGTAAATCGCTCGGTGGATTTATAAATTGTCC
Organism: Limnephilus marmoratus; assembly: GCA_917880885.1. Taxonomy (NCBI): domain Eukaryota; kingdom Metazoa; phylum Arthropoda; class Insecta; order Trichoptera; family Limnephilidae; genus Limnephilus; species Limnephilus marmoratus. The sequence continues at coordinate 47,947,327 of OU862907.1, read as the reverse complement.
TATTGAGAACTTGTATAACTGCATTCTGGACAGGAAAATGGTTTTTGTCCACTGTGCGTTAACATGTGATTTTTAGTGACTCTTTGTAGAACATGAATAGTGCAGTAGAAACATGTAAAAGGTTTTGTATCACTTTGAGTAAGCAAATGATTTCTAAGAAGTTCCTTTGCACTACATGAATAATTGCAGTCGGGACATGAAAAAGGTTTTTGTCCAGTGTGGTTCAACACGTGAACTTTTGGATACAGTTGTGTAGCGCATGAATATTCGCAATCGGGCAAGAAAAAGGTTTTTCGTCACTGTGAGTTAGCAAGTGCCGTTTTCGTTATTTTTTTTCTAGAAGTAGAATAGTTGCAGTCAGGACATGAAATGGATTTTTCTCCACTGTGGGTAAACATGGGTAATTTTTAGATTTCTCTTCGTAGTACATGAATAGTTGCAGTCGGAACATGAAAACGGTTTTTCTACACCGTGAGTCAGCAAGTGACTTCTTAGATATCTCTTTAGAGGACACGAGTAGTTGCATTCAGGACATGAAAATGGTTTTTTTCTTCTGTGAATCATACAGTTGATTTTTAAATCTTCCCTTTGAGAACTTGCATAACTGCATTCGGGACGTGGAAAAGGTTTAACTCCACTATGAGTCAGCTTGTGAATCATAGTGGAGTAAAGTGTTGCTCCACAGGGAAAACTTAGGGAAATTACTTTCCTCAGGGCCTCCTCACTTAAGCTAATGTAAAAGAAAGTATGTGTTGTAAGACCATGTAGGTTTATTCTAGGTCAGACAGTGTTAAATTCTGGAGATCTGGAAGGAATACAGGGCCGATAAAAATAATAATATTCTCAATTTTTTTCAAAATGACAATATGAATATATAAAATGTATATAATGTATCGCGAGTTAGAAATCTCTTGTTTTATTTATTACCGCAAACGAGATAAAATCAAGAAAAAGGGTATTTAAGTGACATTTCAGTACGTTGCGCAACTTAATTGTGACTTTCGGGTAAAAATTGTTACTTGGGTGTTACGTAACGCTTAGGGGGGGGAGGGGGGGGGGGTTGAACAGGAAAACGTTACGGCGCGTTACATGGGGGGGAGGGGGGGTCAAAAATCTTCAAAAATTGCGTTACGTAATACTTGAACGCTCCCAAAGCCCCTCTCATTGATTCTACATAAATTGCTGCTTCTGACTGACGCTATTACTGCTGTTAAATTCTGAGTAATTAATTCGATTGACCGTTGATTATTTTGATGATTAAAACATTTTGATTATATAACTGTCTCAATTGCGCCCATCGTTTTAGCATTAGAAAGGTAGTGATGGGCGTAATCGAGATATTTAAATAATTTTTGAAAACGGTTGAAGACAATTTAACCATAATTGCTCACGGTTAGTTGTGTTTATTAAATTGTGTAATGAATTGAAGGAATCCGGATTGTGCTAATTCATTAGGGCGATACTGAGAGTCACCACACTAGTGGTAGTATATGCTAGTATACTGTACCTCAAGTATATTATATACTTACTAATAAAAAACTTTCTTCCTAAAATAGTGCTCAGGTATATAATTTTACATATGTACATGTTGTTTTTATTTTATTTTTTCATAAATACGCTCATGGTAGCATCAATTAAACATATATCAAAATATCAATTGTGTTAGTACTCCCTCCCAAAACATGAGAAATTCTCAATTAGAGAGGTATTATTACCACCATTAAAAAATATTTGCATTACATGTACATAATTGAAAAAATTATTGTACTTATACCTAACTTTGTAAAATTGTAAAAATGGAATAAATAAATAAATAAATAAAAAAATAAAAAACATATTAAATTAATTTGATTTAAAATATCATACATATTTTTTGTGAACTTATTATTGCACACTCCATTCAATTCACGATTCTAACTCACGACCTCCAGATTCGTATGTATATAGCAGTTCCCAACCCCTGGTCCAGCGGACCGGTACCGATCCGTTGATCACATGGTACCGGGCCGCCCAAGAATCTGCTCAAAAATCAAAATTACGTAAAAAAAATCGAACATACAAAATAATTGTTAAAAAAATACGTGGAACCTCTCATGACGAGCACCTCGCATAACGAGCAAAGCAGTTGTGAAAAAAAACGTTTCTTTAACGAACGACTTTTCGCATAACTAGCGACATTTCGCAAAACGCAAGGAGAAGTCCCTTCTTCACGTCACTCACCTGTGAGCCGAGACTTCCGCGCCAGTTCATCAGTCTCTGGTTAGCACTCGTTCGCTAGCACATTAGTGTCGCATGTGATGATGTGATCATACATTTTTCCAAATTTTTTCAGACATTATTTGTAATTTTTTTCATTACAATTTGTAAAATTTCGGAACATAAAAGAGGTTTTTCTCCACAGTGAGTCAGCTTGTGGATTTTAAATTGTCACTTTCGAGAACACGAATAGTTGCAGTCGGAGCATGAAAAAGATTTTTCTCCACTGTGAAATAGCTTGTGGACTTTTAAATGTTCCTTTTGAGAACATGACATATTGTAAAAAATTGAAGGTCTTCACTCAGGAGATTTCTTTTGGGCAGACTGGTTTTTTATAAATGAAGCACTTTTTTGTTTTAACTTTAAGTTCTTGAATTTTTATTGTTATGATTTGATATTTATAAACTTATAACTGACGACAAAAACTTTCCCCACCCAACGGACAAGGGTTCAGTAGTATTTTAAATTCTTAGTGCAAGTTTTCGTAAAGAAGTGCTTCATTTATAAAAAACCAGTCTGCCCAAAAGAAATCTCCTGAGTGAAGACCTTCAATTTTTTACATTTGATCCTTCGAGCGGATTGATCCCACGAGCGGATACCTGGAATCCAGATCAAAAAATCAATGAAAGCCAGACATGAACCAGCAATAAACCAGGAGAATTCTGATGAAGCGGATCCACAACAAGGGCAAGTGACCATCCCATTTTTTATCCATTTCTAATAGAAAAAACAAATTCGGTTAGACCACTTCGGTATTTTATTGTTGTATAAAAATTAGCAACGGACTAATCGTTCAATTGATATTGGCAAGATTTTTTGTGGCTGGCTATGATTATAGTGTCGCAAAAAAAAACATAAAGATCGGAATTTTGTCTTTTCATTGTTTTGTCTTGAGTTTTGATTTTGATGTTTTCGATACTGTCGATAAAGCAGGCGACGGGTACGAAGTACCGTCGTTGTTTATTTGCAACTGAAACTAACTAGGTTTTTTGTGGCTAAGTCATATGATTAATGATTCCGCAAAAAACAGAAGGATAATTATTATAATACATGAAATGTATTAATTGATTATTCAAACAATCTGAAAGCGATCGTTGAGTGTTGTTTTTGACTTCCGAAGTATTGTTCGAGTCGGTAATGCAGACGGTAGACACGAAGTGATTCCGTTGTTTGTAAAAGGTCAAGTTACGACGCGAGCTTTCACCAGAAATTAATAATAGAAGATTTTTTAGTTTTTGTTAAAACAAAAGAAACAATCAAGTAAAAGACAGTGCAAGTTTTTTGTGTTTTTGTGTTTAGCGTGGTTAGAAGTGAACCACGCCAGAGCAATCAGTGAGTATTGATTGTCTGTTATTTATCCCTGTTATTTAAAATCATGGATTTGAAATATTTAATTGCCCAGTGCGGCATATGTAAGGGAAAATTGTCTAGATTTAACAATTACTTGGATGGGAAAGAGTTGTTACATTCGGAAATCGAAATACGTATGAAAAGGATCGAGCCTATACTAGATATCTTTAGAAAATTCCAAGATAAAATAGAGATATTATTGCCGGATGAATTAAAAAATGGAACCGAACGAGAAATGTTTGAAAACTTGTATTAAGTATAGTGTATTGACAAAGGCCAAGGATAAATTCAACGAAACCGGTAAAATCATCAATTCTATCAAACTTTCAATCTTTGAACCACCTCGGTTCAAAGAAGATTATTAGCATAATTGTATTTGTTGTAATAAAAATCATAAAACTGATAATTGTCAAAAGTTTTTAAATTTAGCAATAGAGGATAGATTGACAACAATACATCGTTTGAATGCTTGTCTGAAATGTTTGTCGGTAGGGCATAAATTTCAACATTGTAAAAGTAAATTCAATTGTCACAAGTGTGGAGCGAATTCACACAACACTTTATTACATTTACAAAATGAAGAAATGCAAAGTCATCAGGGAAGTGATACTTCTTCAAGAGGACTTATTATTAAAAATTGTGCATTAAAATCATCCAGCAGAAAAGCTGATATCCCTATTACCGGAATTCATAATAAAATACAGCATATTAAAAACATTGTGGATTTGGAAATATCTTCCAATTATTCACCATATTCAAAGAGGATTGAATGCCTAGTATTGTCGGAGGTGACCAGTAATCTACCGCAAATCTCATTTCAGGAAAAAGGCACCGGCATCCCCCAAGGATTGCAATTGGCAGATCCAAACATTAATGAAACCGGCCCGATAGACATGCTGATCGGGGCTGACACTTTCAGGGAGACTCTGCACTCTGACCGGATGAAGATTCAAGATTCCGGACCCATCTTCACTTCAGAAAAGAGGCCAGTAGAAATTTGTAATCTTTCACTCAACTTAAAACGTAAGCAAATTGAAAATTTGTTGAAATTAGAGGAGCTAAATCCTATTGAACTTAGGAATCACGAGGAGCAAGCGTGTGAAGAAAGCTTCACAGCTGCTCATAAAAGAAATGGCAGAGGCCGTTTCATTGTAAGTTTAATACAACGCCCCTGTGCGAAACAGCTAGGCGAAAGTCTCCCTATGGCGGAGAAGAGATTGTATAATTTGGAGAAAAAATTAGCCTCAAACCCAGAATTAATGAAAGATTACAAGAATTTTATGCAGGAGTGCAAAGACTTAGGTCATATGACGCAATGTGAACCATTATCACAAAATCAAATACCCTATTATCTGCCTCACCATGCGGTGATCAAAGAGTCTAGTACAACTACTAAGACCAGAGTCGTATTCGATGGATCGGCTAAATCCTCAACTGGAATTTCCTTAAATGATGCCCTCATGATTGGGCCGATATTGCAAAAGGATTTATGTGCACATCTGTTGAATTTCAGAAAACATCAGTACGCGTTAACAGCCGACAAAGAAAAAATGTACCGGCAGATATTAGTGCAGCCAGAGGATAGGGACTTACAACGTATCCTTTGGAGAGACGCACCCAGCGAGGAGATTCAACATTATCGATTGAATACAGTCTACGGTCTGGGATCATCATTCTTAGCCCCAAGATGTTTGGAGCGGCTAGGAAATGAAAATCAAGGCACAAATCCCAAGGTCAGTCACATTCTTAAAGAAATTTTTTACATGGATGACTTGATGGCGGGTGGCAGTGGTGAAGAAGATTGCTTACTTAGTAGAAGCAAACAACGGATGTTATCCTACATAGCATCCATTTTTAAATCCCCGGGTCTGATAGGACCTGTAACGGTAGTAGCGAAGCTACTAATGCAACGTCTGTGGCAGAACAAAACTCAGTGGGTTGAAGATATATCTCCTGACATTTGGAAAGTTTGGAGAGCTTATATGGAAGAATTGCCGCAGATAAATAATGTGAAGGTACCTAGGAGAGTCATTTGTCAAAAGCATGTGATATCAGAAGATAATACTGCGGATGTACTATCCAGAGATATTAGGACTTCTCAATTATTGACATCCACCATTTGGTGGCACGGACCCGATTGGCTAACTCTTGCACCATCCAGTTGGCCATGCGGAGAATCTACGTACATAGATCCACCTGAGGTGAAAACAAAAACTGTAGTGTTGGCAACAGTAGCGCAAGATTGGGATATTTGTAGGAACTACATCTCTCTACTAAATCCTTATGTACATAATGATTTACTTTGCGTAGGCGGCAGGCTTTCCGAAGGAAAATTGCTGTCAATAAATCAACGACATCCAATCTTGCTGCCACCACATCATAATTTAACCGAATTAATTATGAAAAACTACATTTACATTTATTTATTTATTTATCAGTTACACTTGCATGCAGGTACTCATACCGTATTGGCAATAATCAGATTGAAGTTCTGGCCAATAATGGGAAAATTTTGTGAAAATGATAATAAGGAAATGTATAATGTGTTATAGATCTAATACACGATGCAGCAAATAATGGCAGACCTTCCAGCCGAAAGGAGCTTATATATTTTTGTTATTGGTGTTTTTCTTATGTATGTTTATTTGTATGTGTGGTGTCAAAAGCCATACACTTAGAACTTGAACTGTCTTTGAATACAGAAAGTTTTTTAAATGCCTTGAAGCGTTTTATCGAGCGTAGTGGAAGGCCGAGTAAATTATTTTCAGATAATGCTACTACCTACTATCGGAAAATCATTATCAAGGCTATCAATTCAATGTGGGTACATTCCGACAAGGGCGCTGCACTTTGGAGGCCTTTGAGAAGTCAGAATGAAATCTGTTTAAATATCAGTTGAAACGGCTAGCAAGTAACTCCTTATTGATATATGAGGAATTTAATACCGTTTTGTGTCAGATGAATTTTGTTTAAATTCTAGTCCTTTTACCCCATTGTCAAATGATCCAAATAACCTAATTTCCTTCAGTCCTGGTCACTTTCTTGTTGGTGGAAGCTTTGCAGTAATTCCGGAACAAGATCTACAAAATATTTCAGTCAACGGACTGAATAAATATTAAAAAAAAAAAAAATTCTTTGCTAATACGATGTTTTTTTTTATCGAGGTACCTGGTTCAGCTCCAAGGCAGAACGAAGTGGACCAGCGGACCTCATACGCAACTCAAACCAGGCGATACGGTGGTCTTGAAGGAAGACAACCTACCACCATGTGTGTGGAAACTCGGACGTGTGATTGCAGTCCATCCAGGAGCTGACGGGAGAGTACGTGTGGCAATTCTCAAAACATCGCATGGAACTACTCAGAGGGCGATCTCAAAGCTGTGTCTATTGCCAATAGACGATAACGAGGAGCTGAAGATGTCAACATCCCCACCCAACGAACCAGGCGCTGTGTAAGCACAATAAAAATTCAAGAACTTAAAGTTAAAACAAAAAAGTGCTTCATTTATAAAAAACCAGTCTGCCCAAAAGAAATCTCCTGAGTGAAGACCTTCAATTTTTTACACATATATATTTCAATATTTGAACATTTCAATATACAAACTGTATATTGATAACATTGAAAATATTCAACATAAATTCATAAAATATCTTACTTAAATTCAACAATAACTTTGAACACTCATTTCAAACTTTGCAACAAAGACGAGCAATAGCTGATTTAACATTTATACATAGAATTTTAAATAATAACATTGACTGTACCGAACTTTTTTCCCTAATTAATTTTAACATATCCTTAAGACGTACACGTCATACAGGATTATTCCACGTGCATAATTATAAAACAAATGCAGCAACTAATACACTCTAGGAAATACTCCTGCCGAGGCAGATTAACAACAGGATTGAATTAAATAGATTCATGTATTGCAAATTCAAAACACAGTACATAGGTCATTACAGTACAATTCAATACAAGAGATGCATACTACACAAACCTAGCTAACGTGTTTATACCTCATGATCTCTGAAAACGAAACTCTCTGAGTGATGGCTTTTCGCGGGAGTTTACAGTCTATCGTTAAAGGACACAATCAAAAGAGGAAACAATTGTACAGCTTACATGATGTTCGGGGATCTTCGTCTTCCGGCTTCAGCAGGGGCACCTTCCAAGTTAGAACAAACCGAAATTACACAGGCATGGCGAAAACCAGCTCTAAACCCGTAGGCTATTCAATTAACATCGCAGGTGCATTTGCGTTCAATTTGGTCGGCAAAAGCCGGCCGCGAACTGTGATTCGACCCGACGGGTCGTAACGTGCGCCCGGGGCGGCTTGCAATTCTCAACTGTGGGCGGACGCGGTGGTGCGCGGGAGTGCAGAGGGGAGAGGAAGTAGGAAGCAGGGAAACAGGGGGGAGCGGGGTGTTGTTGAAACTGCCGCGGAGATTTTAGGGACTCGAATTCTCTGTCGTTTAGGGCGTACCATAACAATATAATGTACTGTTTGTTTCTTCAATAAATAAATAAAAGTGAATAGTTGCAGTCGGAATACAAAAAAGGTTTTTCTCCACAGTGAGTCTGCATGTGTATTTTAAATTGTCACTTTTGAAAACACGAATAATTGCAGTCGGAGCATAAAAAAGGTTTTTCTACACTGTGATACTTTTAAATGTTCCTTTCGAAAACATGAATAGTTGTAGTTTTTAACCAATAAAAAGTAACGTTAAAAATGCATGGGAAGAACCGGGAATTTCGTGCGCAAGCCTTGACAGGCAAAAGTTTAAAGACATTTTTTTTCTTATTATTCGAAGGGTTAAACCAGTTTTCAAAATGTAAAATTCCAATTGTAGATTCATCTACTGACACAATTCGAAGGAAAAAAATATCTAATTGGAAGTTAAAAAATTCAAGTTGCAGACTCTGTGCCTGCTGCCAGAATCAAAAACCCTTTCATGTTCTGAGTGTACTTTTAATTCGCCGCGTACAGACTTAATTTAATCCAATTTTGTATTGAGAATGTAAATTTCCTGTTATGGATTCATCTGCTGATACAATTTGTGGGAAAACATTATCTTATTTGAAGTGCAGTTATAATATTCTAGTTACAGACTATGTATGTGCCACCAGAATAAAAAAAAAACATTTTCATGTTCTGAGTGTAGTTTTAATTCACCAGGTACAGATTTAATTAAAACCAGCTTTGTGTTCAGAATGTAAAAATCCAGTTGGATTCATCTGCAGACTCATTTCGAAGGAAAACTTCTCTTTTTCGATGTGCAGTTATAAAATTCTAGTTGCAGACTGTTTATTTAATGCCAGACTAAAAGAAAGAAACATTTTCATGTTCTGAGTGTAGTTTAAATTCACCGCATACAAACTGGTTTTGTGCTCAGAATATGAAGATAAATTAAATAACGAGTTGATAAATTAATAAAAAAATCATCTTGTACCGAGTAAAGCTTTACATTTGAGTTGCATACCAAATGCTGCACAATTCTGAGAAACTATATTGTATAACTATTATTTGGGAACGCAGAATCAATCGTAAACTAAAGCCTGCCTTGCTTTCTAAACACGGTGTAAAAATTCGAGATGCGAAATCCTTTTACATGGATACCATTCTCGATTTCTCATGGATACCTTTTCGAAAAAATCGGCTCGTTTATAAATAGGTCGAAATAAAAAATACCCCCCCCCCCCCCGCCAGTGCTTGATGTGCCCAAACAAGGGGCGGCAAAATTTTCTCCGCCCCAGGCGGCCGACACCCACGCTACGCCACAGTGTACTTTGCGAATTGGGGATAGAGAACAAATTATTAAAATGAGAATGTGTAAAGAGCTGATAAACAAGCAATAAATATTTCTAACCATCCACACAAATTCGTGGCTGTGTACTTAAGAGTAACGCCTAGACCCTAATTCTTTGTCAGTCTGGTGTGATCGCGGAGAACACCCAAATATACCCTTTGCCTTTGTATTTTATTGCATTAAAATATATTGTGTTCAAGAAGAAGAAAGTGTGTTTTCCTGCCTTCCATCTTGGTGTTCTAGTACCACGATAGTCAGAAACATTGAGCATTTATAATCCTTTATTTGTCGTTGTAATTTATGGAAGAAAATTAAATTTAGTAAGGTTGATATACTCTGAAAATTCTTACTGCTTGATATTTACTCATATTTAGATAAAGTTTGTTATATTTTTACCAATCTTATAATTTATTTAGATATATTTGTAATAATAATTATGTTTTATTCCAGGATGTGGGGAGGTTTATGCAATCCCATATATTTATACATATTTTTTTTACACAACAGATTTTAAGTAAAAAATCAAGAACATAGAATAGGGAAAAAAACATAAAATGTTAATAAATATAAAAAAATTAAAATCTTTCTACCGTCAGTTTTTACAACACTCAACTGTATGTACACATGTACCTCCCAGCTCCATCACAATAACATAACTATCTCAAATTAATCAACGTGGATATATTTAATATAAAAACATACAAATAATAGTAAAACGGTAACAACATGGAAAGTCGGCGGTAACAGAAATTTGAAGAAGGTCACACAACTTGGATTTTAACAACACAAAATAATAAAATCATTACCTTGAAAGTCGGCAGAAATGGCCACTTCAATAAAAGTGCATCTTAAAATTAAGGGACATGACACAAACACAATTTGCAAATGTATAAGAGAAGCTCCGAAAGGATCGTAAATGCCGACAGTGAAAACTTCTCGCCATTAATATTTAGAGGATCCTTTGTCGGTGCTATTTGAAATGCCCAATAATCAAGGGCTTCGGGGTAATAACACTTTAAAAATAAAACACTTTAAAAACAAAACACTTTAAAAATAATAAAATGTGGTTTCAAATTCGCAAAGAGAATGTGTATATAAAATATCAGGCCATAAGACATAATATTTAATCTCGTGGTTCGCATTTTATTTATGAAAACCATGGGAAAATAATATTTAGTTCTTAATCATATTTAAAAAACAATAAATTAAGGGAATAATAATCTAACGACTAATTGGTTTTCTTATTAATTAATTATTTCCAATCGGTTATGTCGCATTCTGGAATGAAACTTGGAATAGAGACTTCAAGAACATTTCAACATTCTTTATTTCGAAGACACAATTTTGTAATTTTTTTAATGAAATAAAGTTACATAAGAAATATGTTTTTCATTAATAAAAACATTTTAATAGCTCCGTTTTTGTGAAAAACGACATCGAGGGCGCCGTACCAAATTGAGAATTCTTTAGGAACACATAATTCGCGGGAGTAAAACATTACAGAAAATACATTATTTACTTGACTAGGTAGTTACTTACTTATGTAGGAACTTCTTTAAAAACCTATAAAATTTAATTGTATAAAATTTAAAAAAAAAACACAAGGATGGCGGTATTTGTTTTGCCAAAATCGCTGGGTACCTATTTGGACAGGAAATATTTTTTCATTACAATTTTAATAAATTTTAAATGACAGTGGTGCAGTCTCAAGGGTTCCATATTATTATTTTTATTAGAAAAAAAAAATTTGGTACAATACATACAATAGTTGGTGTCGCGAAACTGCGACTCCACTGATAATTGGCTGTAAATGCTGCAAAGCAAAGTCTATGCAGCCCTCGAAGGACCAGTCCCGAAACTACGTGAAATCGCTAAGTTATACGGGACGATTAGATAGCATACACTCGCAAAACCTGATGGATAGTCAGTCGATAGTTCAGATCTGGGCTTTTGGAAAATTAGATAAGCCCAGACTGGAATAAGGAAAATAGGACTCGCCGTTGCAGATAGGGCCTCGCTGTTCTCCAGTTTTGGTGTACACTTTTCACTGTTTAATTTTAAAAATCGCAATATTCTTACAGTAAGAGGTTACGATACATGCGCCCTGTCTGAGATGTTATTTTGTTCTGAGCAGCAAATCACACTGTCACCTCTCCAAAGTTGAGTATTTCTTGCAACAATTTTTATGGTGACATTTGGGAAGGAAAGATTAGGTAGGTGGGATAAATTCAGGATTTTGACATATCTACCCACCAAGTCTGCGAATGCAATAACCAATCAATCCCATATAAAAATGCGCAAACAATAGTTACATAAATATAATGAAATTATATAAAAAAAACTTAATACAATTATTAAATACAAATAAACATATTTTTTTTAATTTTCTCCCATAATAAGCAAATGCTTGTGTGTACGGGAGGAAGTATTATTTGTTAGGTTATTTTGATTTTTTTTTGTTTTATGAAATTTAGTTTATATAAAGAATAAGAATATTATACATATACTACATCGAATTAAAAATACAAATTTGGCAAGATAATAACATCAACAAGGGTAAAAGAAAAAATAATAATAATGATACACTAACAAAAGAGAAAATTTAAAAAAGTTAACATTTTTTTTTAATCTATGTCATTAGGAATTGGCTCCATCTCTTGTAAATGGGACCCTGCCAGAATTGGAATGCTGCCATCACAAAAGTGTTTGCGCTCAAGGGTAGGCGCGTTCTGTAGTTGGTGATCCGTTTTTGGATTAATGCTCGGAATCCGGGAACGCGCCATTCTTCAAACATCTCGGTGGCACTGCATTACCAGGACAACCCAAGAAGCATTCGATATTCGATATATATGTTGTACATAACCGGTATATCACCGGTGGACCATTCGATATATATGTTGTACTGTACTGTATCATAACCGAGAGATTTTCCAGCTTTCATTCGTCTGACAGCTGTTTTAACCGTATCGTCCGTAACGATTATGTTTTAAGATGGGTTCTTTTCTTTCCGGTGTTTTCGAAAAGTAGGTTATGAAAACATTAGTGATCTTTTCTGCGTCCGGTTCTCCTTCAATATGGGTCGATAAACATGTTTTATATTTTAAGACGTTTTTGGTTTTTTGCCAAAATTTCATAAAATCTCTTTCCTTAAATGAACCTGACATTTTATCCAGTTTTACTTGTTTATCTGTTTTACATTTTCTTTTACTTTAAATGTTTATGCTTTATTCACATTACGATATTGAAAGATATTACTTATCATTAATACGTATACAGAGTACCCACTCGGATATTGTGAACAAATCATTTTATTACGTCAATTATTGCTGCTATGGTTTCTTTCCAGAGTGGCTTCTAGTATGTTTATCAAATATCATTTTTTAGTACGCACCCGTAAATGCATTTCGAGCACGAGAATGGATTTTTCTCCAGTGTGGATTCTAGTATGATTAACTAAATCCCTGTTTTGTAAGCACTTATAAACACATTCTGAGCATGAAAACGGTTTCTCTCCAGTGTGGGTTCTAGTATGTTCAACTAAAGTCTTTTTTTCTATGCACCTGTAAGTACATTCCGAGCACGAGAATGGTTTCTCTCCAGTGTGGGTTCTAGTATGTTTAACTAAATCCTTTTTTAGTATGCACCTGTAAGTGCATTTTGAGCACGAGAATGGTTTTTCTCCAGTGTGGATTCTAGTATGATTAACTAAATCCCTCTTTTGTATGCACTTGTAAGTGCATTCCGAGCATGAGAATGGTTTCTCTCCAGTGTGGATTCTAGTATGATTAACTAAAGACTTTTTTTCAATGCACCTGTAGGTACATTCCGAACACGAGAATGGTTTCTCTCCAGTGTGGGTTCTAGTATGTTTAACTAAATCTTTTTTTAGTATGCACCTGTAAGTGCATTTCGAGCACGAGAATGGTTTTTCTCCAGTGTGGATTTTAGTATGACTAACTAAACTACTTTTTGATATGCACCTGTAAGTGCATTGCGAGCATGAGAACGGTTTCTCTACAGTGTGGGTTCTAGAGTGGCTAACCAAAACCCTTTTTTGGATGCACCTGAAAGTGCATTCCGGGCACGAGAATGCATTCTCTCCAGTATGGATTCTACTATGATTAACTAAATCCCTTTTTTGTATGCACTTGTAAGTACATTCCGAGCATGAAAACGGTTTCTCACCAGTGTGGGTTCTAGTATGATTAACTAAAGACGTTTTAACTATGCACCTGTAAGTACATTCCGAGCACGAGAATGGTTTCTCTCCAGTGTGGGTTCTAGTGTGATTAACTAAAGACGTTTTAACTATGCACCTGTAAGTACATTCCGAGCACGAGAATGGTTTCTCTCCAGTGTGGGTTCTAGTATGTTTAACTAAATCCTTTTCTAAAATGCACCTGTAAGTGCATTTCGAACACGAGAATGGTTTTTCTCCAGTGTGGATTCTAGTATGACTAACTAAATCGCTTTTTTGTTTGCACTTGAAAGTGCATTCCGAGCACGAAAACGGTTTATCTCCAGTGTGGGTTCTAGTATGACTAACCAAACTATTTTTTGATGTGCACCTGTAGGTGCACTCCGGGCACGAGAATGGTTTTTCTCCAGTGTGAATTCTAGTATGGTTATCTAAATCCCTTTTTTGAATGGACTTGTAAGTGCATTTCGAGCACGAGAACGGTTTCTCTCCAGTGTGGGTTCTAGTATGATTTACTAAATTCTTTTTTTCTATGCACCTGTAAGTACATTTAGAGCACGAGAATGGTTTTTCTCCAGTATGGGTTCTAGTATGTTTAACCAAATCCTTTTTTAGTATGCACCTGTAAGGGCATTTCACGCACGAGAATGGTTTTTCTCCAGTATGAATTCTAATATGATTAACTAAATTCTTTTTGTTTATGCACTTATACATGCATTCTGAGCATGAGAACGATTTCTCTCCAGAGTGGGTTCTAATATGACAAAGCATATCACTTTTTCCCCCACACCTGTGAGTACAAGTGGGGCAGGAAAATAATTTATTTCCTATGACTGACTGTTTTGCTTCTAGGCCTCTAGTGCCAATAGTAGATGATTTCGACGAACCGAATTCTGAAAAAAAAACTTAATTACTAACGGCATTGAAGATACTTGACAGATAAGCAATACATCAAAAGTGTTGAATTTCCAGTGAAGGTTAGAAATTTTTAAAGTTTTAATACACAGACGTGATGAACAAATTTTGTATTGTTATCACCAAAATATCGAATTTTAGAGTGTTATCGACTTCACCCCATGTGTGGGGTGATTTCGTTACCCTCGAGTTAAGTTTGAAAATATTCATTTTTTAAAGAAATTAAATTTAAACCTTTTTTAATTTTAATTATAATATTTATTTAAAAAAAAAATAACAAACGTTCCCGGGTCATGAATAACCGGACGATAGTTTAATATCTCCTCCACGGCACATATTACTTTTTTCCTGATGGACCTGAACGCGGTACCCACTCGGCCACTGACCGAACATTATATTGTTATAATTATGAACACAAGACGGTTGTCACACGCAAAGATAAAAGATCATTTGGCTTAGCATATTTCGGCATAACGCCAGCCGTACATTTCCAATGGGACTATATAGCGAGTGACATGTTGAAATAGGCCAAGCCAAATGATCTTTTATAGCTAAGTGTGATACAAGTCTAATGTAATGGCATCACAAAGGAGAAGATATACATTTTTAAGTATTCCATTTATGGATTAAATGATTCATTTGTGGATAACAAGGATTTGTTTATTTATGTTGAGTACAAAAACAAAGAAGTGAATATACATATTTACCTACTCAAAGGCTAGTGTCTTGCACATATCAAAACAAATGCGTGCGGAACAAGAACTTCAGTACTGTAATATATCATAAGATCATTGGAGGTTATCCACCACTTACCCGCCCTGGAATAAGTAACAAATGGTACTCCTACAAGGACCTCTTGCAAGGACTCTAATTGTTTTGAAAGAACGAAGCTACATTTAGTTTAGAACGAATCTGGACCTCCAGTGTTCTTTCATACGTTGTTAGTAAGCAGTATGCAAGTGCTTAGCGGGAAATACAAGATACAATAAGTGTTAGTATGACAAAGTATAGACAAGACAATGGGACAGGTTGGGGGGAGTCCACGAGATAGCAAACGCTGGGTATTCACGAGATAGCAATACGCATTCAGCGTATCCTGCAAGCATCTGTATTGAAGGAAAACACAGCACATAAATTTATTTCGACATAAATGATAAGGGTATGACGCTAGAAAATGGGTGGGATTCCTCTCCAATCGATTGGCAGTCCCACAAGAATGTGCATGGCGTTTGGTCTAGCGGTAAACCAGACTCAGCTTCCGCGCCTCTTAGCCGGTACTTCGGTGGTGCCTCGAAGAAAAGTAAATAGGAGTTTGATATTACAGTTTGATAATGCCTTCAGAAGGCGAAACAGCTGTCACGCGTAATAATAATAACTAGGGCTCGGATAAATATGTATTAAAAATTT
Organism: Limnephilus marmoratus; assembly: GCA_917880885.1. NCBI lineage: Eukaryota > Metazoa > Arthropoda > Insecta > Trichoptera > Limnephilidae > Limnephilus > Limnephilus marmoratus. The sequence continues at coordinate 47,931,390 of OU862907.1, read as the reverse complement.
CAAAATATGTACATATAATATAGACTAAAAAATGTAAAATATGGAAAAAATATGGAGTATAAAATAAGAATAAATTTCATATTAAACATTGTTTATTGTGAAAAATTACTATGCAGTAACAGTTACATTAAAACAATTATAAAAAGATAGCGAAATGTTCAGGTAGTTCAAATAAAAAAATGAAGTTTTATTCACAATTTGGTAGGCGGGTATGGGTACCGCCGCCCTGGGAACCATTTATTGGATGACCAACACCTCTGCCACAGGTCACCCCAGTGGTTCGCTATGTTTGGTGACTTAGCAGTGGTGCCCGGGTTCTTGGGGTAATGTTTGTCTAGGCCTTGATGGCGGGTGCGTCGGCCCACCTTCTGCGTGGCGGGCCGGATCGGGAGATGCTGGTTGAGGGAGACCCTTTACAACCGGTTACCGCTGTCCGGGTCGCTCGGTAGTACAGGGGCCCGACCCTCAGGCTCACGACTGAGGGTGGGCTGCCCCATCAACGAGTGTAAAAACCCCGCCGCTGCTGTTGTGCCGGTTCGTGACCGGAGGGGACCCAGCAGTAGCGTTTGGGGCGCATTGGGCGACCTCTCCAGCCGGACTCTCCCTGCCCATCGCCTTGCACCGCAGTGGGTGGGTTGGATACATACGTCCGTCACTCCTGGAAACTCTGAATCCCAGCATCCTACCCACCCCTTTACCTTTTCCCTCCCTGACCTTCCTTCCCCTCATATCACACTTAAATAACCCTACAAATAAAATCATGAATATACAACCATCAACAAATAACGTCATTACAGCGGCGAGGAGTAGGCGTCCCCGGTGCGGGCCAAAACTGTTGGTGAATTACACCAACATTCGCGGCCTGCACACCAATTTAAATTCTGTCCACCACCACCTTTTTTCCCAACGCCCAAACCTACTTTTCCTGTCTGAAACCCAGATAGCTGAGCCTGTAGACACCTCCTATCTGAACTGCCCGGGCTTCACCCTCGCAGGCAAGTTCAGACCTAAAGGAGGTGTCTGTCTCTATAGTCGAGCTGACGTCAACTGTGTGCGACTGTTGAATCTGGAAAACTCCAGATTCGACGTAATGTGGGTACGCGTCAATCTTGCCAGTACGGTAAGATTCTACGCGTGTTTATACCGCTCACCGAACCTTAGCGAATCAGACACGTCCGAGCTCTTCAAACACTTAAGCGATACTATTGATGACCTCTTGCCCCGCCACCCTACGGCAGAGTTTGTGGTCCTGGGGGACTTCAATGTTCATAACGAACCTTGGTTGAAGTTCTCAGGATCAACAGACTCGGCTGGACGCCAAGCGGAATCCTTTGCCCTTTGCTACGGATTGGAACAAATGGTTCAGGAGCCTACAATGGTTCCTGATGTCCAGACTCACCGTTCCAATCTGTTAGATCTATTTTTAACTACTGTGCCACACGGTTACAGGATTGAAGTCACAGCGCCTTTAGGATCGTCCGACCACTGCCTGGTGACGACATCAATCCCTGTAAACTTCAGACCACCAAACGAGAGGCTGAAGAGAAAAGTGTGGCACTATAGGTCAGCAGATTGGTTCGGTCTGCGGGCACATTTTAATGCTTTTCCGTGGTCAGCTGTCTGTTTTCGGACTTCGGATCCCTCAAGATGTGCCCAGGAAATTGGTGAAGTCATCACATCCGCGATGGATGGCTTCATCCATTCTACTGTTAAGGAAACTGGTGTGGGCTCAAAGCCGTGGTTCAGTCGACAATGCGCTGAAGCAGTGCGACGAAAAAACGCGGCTTACCGAGCCTACAACACATCTAGAACATCCGAAGACAGAACAGCTTACAACAAAATGGCAAAGGAAACCAAGAGAATCATAAATAGGTCGAAATTGGAGCACGACCTGCAGATCAGCAGAAAGCTGGCTGCATGCCCGCATGGCAGCAGGCAATTCTGGTCGCTTGCGAGCTCAATAGGTCGCAATTTCTGCAAATCCAGTTTGCCACCTCTCACCAGACCTGACGGCTCACTAGCAAACACCGCCACCGAAAAGGCAAACTTATTAGGTAAAATGTTTGCGGATAACTCAACCCTCGATGACCAAGGTGCTGTCCCGACGTCGGTTCCTCACTGCGGTTTTCGTATGAAAAAGCTGAGGATTCGGCATCGGGAAGTACTCCATGTTTTACGAGGGCTTGATGTTAATAAAGCTAGTGGGCCTGACGGAATACCTGCCCTGGTACTGCAGAGGTGCGCTGCAGAAATAGCTCCAATTTTGACGAAGCTCTTTAAATTGTCCCTGAAGACTGGCTCTGTGCCCTCTGGTTGGAAAAAAGCGGTTATCCATCCTATTCCAAAGAAGGGTGACCGCTCCAACCCGGCCAACTACCGCCCCATAGCGATCACATCAGTTCTGTCTAAGGTGATGGAACGTGTGATCAACGACAAACTGCTCACATACCTCGAGAAGAACAAAATTATTAACGACCGTCAATACGGATTCCGGCGGAACCGCTCGTGCGGTGATCTTCTCGCGTATGTGACGCATGTTTGGGGGCGATGCCTGGAACGTTTCGGTGAGACCCAAACGGTTGCACTGGACATCTCCAAGGCCTTTGACCGGGTTTGGCACCGAGGACTTGTCAACAAACTGCATTCTTACGGACTTCCCGCATCCTTGTGTATGTGGATTGCCGACTTCTTGAGGGAGAGGTCGATTCAGACGGTAGTCGATGGTTTCACTTCTTCCTCACACTCGATAAATGCTGGCGTCCCGCAGGGATCGGTTCTGTCTCCGACTTTGTTTTTGTTGCACATCAACGACCTTTTGTCATGTGCACCAATTCACTGTTACGCGGATGACAGTACAGTTCATGATAGCTTTTTGTTTGACAAGCCCCCAAAGGGCTCACAAACTCCAACAGCTCGTAGGGCTTTGAAGCAAAGAATGGACGGTTACCTCGAGAGTGTTTTCTCTTGGGGTAAAAATAATCTCGTTGAATTTAATGTTTCAAAGACCCAATCTTGTCTGATTACGTCTAAAAGGGATCGAAATGAAAATCTAGTCTCTTTCAACGGAAGCAATCTTCCGAACAGGCCCTCCATTGATATGCTTGGTGTAACCCTAAGTGACCAGCTCAGGTATGGGGGCTCCATCGAAGCCAGAGTAAAGTTAGCCTCCCAAAAACTGGGCGTACTGTACAGGGCCCGCAGATACTTTAATAGTACACAACTGCTAACCTTGTACAAATCACAAGTACGCCCCACGGTTGAATTTGGCAGCCATCTCTGGTCTGGAGCTCCAAAATACCTGAAAAATACCCTCGACTCTGTGCAGAAACGGGCGGTCCGTTTGATAGATTCTCCCATCTTAACAGACGGATTGCAATCTTTAGAGCACAGGTGTCGGGTGGGAATGCTATCCTTGTTCTACCGGTATTACAATGGAAGATGCTCTGAAGAACTAGCATCATTGATCCCTTCGGCACCGGTGCATAGTCGGGAAACACGCCAAACGCGTGCCCAACATTTGTACACGGTTGACATTTGTCACATGAGAACGGGTCGTTTCTTCGACTCGTTCTTATGTTCAACAGCTCGGCTGTGGAATGATTTGCCGGCCTCTGTGTTTCCTCCTTCCTACAACATGGGTCTCTTCAAGACCAATGTTCATTCCTTCCTCTCCTCAAAAAGACTCTCCACACAGCATCCCAGATGACATAGGCCCTGAGGGAAATTATTTTCCTCAGGGCCTCCTGTGTGGAGTTAATGTAAAAAAAAAAAAAAAAAAATCTTCCTCTAAATCTGTCTTATTAAATTGATTGCAGTACACAATCACATGCTTTTTGAAATTATCGAAATTAAAACTTTGTCGATTTGGTCTAAATATAGCCTTATATGAAAGATGAAAGATGAAGATCTTTCCACGTCACATGATGTAATGGGAGCGTACTTAAAGATGCCCAGTTCCGAAATTGTGTAAGGCACGTCTGTAGTACCCTCAAAGCTTCCGCTCAGAACTTTATTAATTGTTTTTAGGGTGTCAAATCCTTTATTTTTGTCTAAAATATACTTTTTTGGTTGGGGAAATATTCGATATATTTTTCCAATTTGAAACGCAAAATTTTTTTATCCTTGGGCATTTTTAAATTAAATTGATAGGTACCTAGACAGTAGTAGTAGGTGACTTGAGTACGTAAAAATAAAAAGACGAGCAAGCAACACAGCAGGAACGTCGCTCGTCGTTGGTGATCGCCGCCGCGCGGAGAGGAAAAATCAAATTACGACGAATAATACGCGAGAGAAATGAAACACGCGCGGCCGTGTGGTGGCGAGAATGCAAACACGTAAAATTATATCAATTTTTGTGAACTAACTCATGTTTTATGATATAAAAAACGAAAATATGGATGATTGTGATATTTTTGTAAAATATGGACTTAACCATGAAATATGGAAAAATATGGAAAATAAAAATTAGTTTTTCACAATCTGTATATGATAATCTAGGTAGAGAATACATATGAGACCGAAAATGGTGAAAATTAAAAATATGTATTTACATATTAATTCGGGCCCTAATAATAACACAGCAGAACTTGTTTAAAAATAAACTTTTTTTTTAATTAATTTAATAATAATATTATTAGATTTTTTAAATATTTATATTGAGGGATCAGTAGGATTTATGATTTTTTTAAATATTTATATTGAGGGATCAGTAGGATTTATAGGTTCAATTAGAAATGCCACAGAGCCGAACCCTCTGATATGAAAATATCTGGAGTCGGTGAATTATATTCCCATTTGGTCTCTAGTAGGTTGACATGTTGTTCTTGTATTGTTTTGTATTTATAATACTTATATAATGCAATTGCATAGCGTGAGTTGACTAGATGATCATTTGTGTGAAAGGTGTGAAAGGGTTTAGTTTTTCCTGTAGGGAAAATTTAACCCGGACATTTAAATCTGGTGCGTAAATATAATAAAAAATTAAAATTAAAATGGAGTTCTACAAATTAATCTTGATAACAATAAATAAGTAAATAGGAGATTGGGGGGAAATGCCCGACGGCCCTAAGGAATTCAGCAGCGATTTGCCGGAGGCGGGACGAAGAGCCGAAGTCATCCGACCAAACCTCAAGCCTGCACATGTTGCTGCGGGTGACGCAAACGGTTTCAGAGGGTACCGTACCGTCGTGACGAGGTATAGCGCATCCCCAGATGGGGATCATAATATCATCTAACATTGTTTCCCATTGTCTATACTATATTTGGGTCACATGGTATCGGTTACGATGTTTGTCGAAGAAAGCTGATAGAAAATTCATTATTTTGCGAGAGTTCTTCAGACAAAAACTAGCTACCGAGTAAGAACGAAGTGTGGTCTCTTAAACCATATTTTTGTATTACCGAAATAGCATTAAACAGTCACTGTGATCTAAAAGAACTATAAGTCGTTTAATCAGAACAGAATAGTACTGAGATTCTGGCCAGTATTTATAATAAATACTCTAAGTCTGTAAAGTGAGTAAAGGATTACCGAGAGACTTTACAAGTGCCTAGTGCATTGTTCAGGCGGACGGTGTGTATTCTATAAGCGCGACAGAATGGCAACTATTTAAACAAGGATGCATGGCAGGGTTGGCAATACATATGTTCTAAAACACTCACAACAGATGTTCAAATTTCCCATTTAGCTCCAAGATATAAAGAAATACCAATTACACTTTTGAATTACAAATAAATGAAACAATATATCTTTGTTAGAACCACTTATATATTTCATTAACGCCGACCGATTTCGGAACGACCGTTCCTTCCTCAGGGCAAACATCGGTCGTTCCGAAACCAGTCGGCGTTAAAAAAATATATATGTGGTTCTAACAATGATATATTGTTTCATTTATTTAAATACAAATTAAATTAGAATTATTTTTTTATAATTTGGTTATGGGTATGGACAACGCTGAAGGAGAACTTCGCGGATACCATACTTAAGCAGATATAATTTAGTAGTTGGTTCCTATTGTAAAATCATTGATTTGCTATATTTTAAAATAATAAAAAACCGGAAGCTGGCAGTAGGTGCAATTGCAAAAACATAAAAATGTCGATACCAGATGGACTTTACCTACGAATAGAAAAGTGGAAAGACCCAGCTTGAGGTGGGAAGACAAGTGTGGTGTTCTGTTATTTGAGACACACTAGCAGATTCTCCAACACACTTGGATGGAGATCACTTCTTGGAATAAATAGAATCTGGTTCGTTATCTGCGTTTATTTATACTTCGTCAACCTAACTCGGAGCTAGCTAAAATGGTTCTGGCGAGTGATAATTCAAACACACCCTCTCAGCTTCCCCGATCCCCTGCCGGAGAACTTAAGCATTACGCTGCCTGCCATCTAGCGGATTATACCGATAGCTGATGTCACCGCCATCTGTCTCTACAAGGCGGAAGCTTTTACGATACACCACAACAAGTAAAGAGGGGAGGGAGCACAGCTTCTCCGTGTAACAAACTAAAAGTCGGGCGCTGAGGACAGACGGAGTTGGTGGCGAATGTTGCGGGAATTCAAGGCTGGATATGTGCTGTAGCACCATCGGAGAGAGAGATATAGACTTCACCTAATTTTTCTGGTATAATCAAATATGGTGTCCAGATTGAGAAACCAATATTTTAACCTGTTAATTCAACCTGACAACATTTCCAAATAAAAAAAATAAAAACAATCTAATTTGAGTAGGTACATGTAGATCTATTTCCGGTAATTTTTTGTCTATAATAATTTGTCTATAAATATTACTTCTGAAACCTCTAACTAAAATATGTAGTAATCAGGACGGTTCGTTCGTTATACGCATTTCCTTGTCTTCTGTACGCATGAAACTCTAGCAAAGCTAATTAAAACTTCTTGGACAGATGGGCGAGGACCGAAGAGTTTATTTTTCGTATGGCCAAATATTGAAGAAGCTAACAAAAAAAAAACAATTTCAATTCAGTCAAATTTACTTTCTGAAGATAGGTTGATGGAGGAAGACTTGGTAAATGATGACACCGTACCCCGTTGCATTGAAATCACTGTGCCTGGTAAAAGTGCAGTTCCGCTAAGCTGCTACGAGCTGCAGTCTGCAGGGTAAACCAACCTCAGACGGGAGAGAGCACCGGAAGAATAAGTTAATTGCTTACTTCGGCTTTGGTCGATCCTTTCCAGATGCACCGAACATTCATTTTTAATGTCAGGATAGTCAATATCAATTTCTGAGTAAGCGCCATATTCTTGCGCATGTTCCTCTGCCGCTGGAGTCCCCGGTTCACACTTGATGAAAGAAGCATCTTGTGTCCCCTGATTGACAATCTCATACTGCAATACTGCATCACCACGGGATGTTGGTCGCTCTTCTTCGGGGCTTGTCTCCAGTTCGGACTTTATGAAACCGATATCAGATGTGGTAAGATCCATTTCAGGTAAACTGCTGTATGATTCTAATGGTTGTGAGATATTCTGAAAAGAAAGTTATTTTTATAAGCACTTATATTATAACGCAACTACACTGCCGTCAAGTCAAACTGAAGAAATATATATAATTATAAATAAGTATACCTATCGCAATTTGAAAGCAATAAGTCTAATGCAATCTATATTACGGTTGTCTATTTGTCTGCGTTCAATGGCTGACTAGTAGTTACAAAGTTCAAATACACAAAATAATATTTATTTGCCAAAGTTCGCGTTTTATATATTGTGATGACGGATCATTTGAATCAAGAATATTAGGTTACAGCAGTCGAAATTGCGAAGTCGTTAGATAAAATAATAGATTGTTAACACTTCATATTATTGACGTCTCGTTACGTTACTACCATAAATATACAAACCACCCACGTTACTACTAACTTTTGGAGAAGAAGACAGATTGAATGAGTTGACGGTATTTATAAGGTTTGACATTTATTACCATAGAAGTCTGAGAAACTTGTCTGGGCCTAGTGATGGGCACATTCGAGACATTTCAATAATCGAAATATTTTAATCGAAACACCAGACGAATCGAATCAATCGCTGGGATTTCGGCGGGCGAAATAGCCGCTTTACGTTTTACGGGTAGGGAAATGATTTTACTTCGGGGTCTCCTATGTGGAGCTTATGTAAAAAAGAAGCACGGCTGCTGTAATTATGACCCTCCGCAACTTCACATTTTCAAAATTAATGCTAAAAAGATTTTTTATTTTTATTTATTTATGTACATATACCTACATGTAATATATTTATGAATAATTACATTTACAGATTGCAATCGGATTAAACCCAAACCATTTAATACTTACATCCAACATTGATCAAAAACTGTGTACCTAAACATATTTAATATGTAGGTATATAATATCGTCGCATTAATTCGTAGAATGCGTAACCACCAAATGTCAAATTTTACAGGAGGCACAAAAACCTCGTTGTGAAAAAAAATGAAAGACGGGTCATTCTTTTTATTTATGTTCCGAACATATAATATATTTCGAAATTTATTTTCAATCATTTAACTTTTGTCAGTTAAGGCTTTCTATTTCAAATCGGAGTTAGGAAGCTTACATAAAAACCAAGAATGGAGATACGTATTTTACAAAGATACCTACGTACTTTTCTGCGAACAGTTTTATGAACAACTAGCTGAAGACTTGGGAGATACGAATTGTAATTCATAAATTAAAACACAACAATACAGAAGAGCGATATTAATTTTATGAATTACTCAGTAACATCCTAATTGACTTTTATACTTAGTCTTAGTATGTAAGAATAACAGGATAAATATAATAGTACTTAGTACACAAAGCATAACAGCACAATACTAATACTACAAATAATTTTGTAATTAAATAATAAGACCTGAAATGGTAAATAAAATAAAGTACCTATGTGGAGTTAAGGAGTTTCGAAGTATTCGCGAGTAAAAATGGCAGCATTGTGTTACGCCGTTTCCTAATTTGTGTTTATCTAAAAAGTTTTTTTTTTTTTAATTTACGAGTTTTACTAGTCGATGCGGGACTAATTTTAACACCAGATGGCATTATTTTTTTTTTATTATTTTTTTTTTTTTTTACATTTAAACCCGCTAAACTACTTATGTAGTTTGTCAGCAGGTACATAATGACAACATTGGTACATTTTCAAACATTGTTTACATATAATTTTATAATTTTGATGCTAAATATGATATAATAAAAAATTAGTATGTTATGATATAATAAAAAAGTACAAATAGATTTAGTATGAACAAATGAAATATAATCACAAGTAAATTAAAAGTTTCATATACCTACAGTAGGTATTACAAAAATTGTAATGAAATTACCAATTCCTTCAATGTGAGTTTCAATAAAGAATACAAGGACTTCGGTAGGGCATCAATATAAATCATCCCTATCTAATAGCCATTTCCTTAGTTTATATTTGACTTTACCATTAAAAACGTTATTATTTTTGATTGTCATTGGTAGTTTATTGAATATTTTGGGTACAATATAGTTTAGGGTCCTTTCACCGTATTTATTGGTACATTTCGGAACCACCAATCCTTCATTTTGAGTGAATCTTGTATTAGGTATGTTTATGGTAAACTCTTTCCCTGTACAAGGAATCGGACAATATAACATGTTGACTTATAATATTATAAAACAATAATCCTCTGACAGGTAAAACATTTAGAGACTTGTATATTAATTTAGTGTCACTTCTGTGTTTAACGCACGATAAAACAGCACGATAATAGTTTACATTGATTTCTAATTTATTGATTTCCATGTACACGGCACAACATGTGTAATTAAAATAACTGAAATAACATTTTAAAATGAACAAGTGTGCAGTTCACACGTGGTAGAATTGAAACCTTTTAGAAAACTAAAGTAGACAAGAGTGGGGAGGCTACGGAGCACCGCTCAAAAAGGAGACCGATTATTCTATCATTCTCTCGCAGGAGTTAACTTTTGGTGGTTTTCTTTAAACACCAGACACGTTAAATAAATATTCGATGAACTTAATTATTTTATTTAAATAATAAACAGTACAGTACTACAGTTTCAATTTGGAGAATCTAGCAACAAGGGACGTGTAGTCCCTTTAATGATAAGTTGAAGATAAGCGCTCGTTAGCAGTTGGTGATCTCTTTTATAGGGGCTGAGGGCCGGGGTCCATTGCAGCTGATAACTCGTACGTTGTTAGATTAGGTGCAGCACTGGATGCGTGGCTCGTTCAGTGTTATCTTCGGGTAGGTCGGCTTCCTGATTAGGTGACACTCCTCCCCTTAAATTCGAACTCCTCTTCTTATTGATGAGGGGTTTGATGATTTTCCATATGCAGCCACTGGGCAGTGATATGTGTAGGTAACATTCCTTCAAGTGGATTTGCGATAGGAATGGTAAGTTCATGCATTTGCATTTTTGTAAGTTCTTGAATTGGGATTTGTGGAAGTTTTAAAACTTGGAGTTTTTCCTTGGAGTAAGTAACTGTAATATCTTCTTGGTTTACAGTTTATCCAATCGCGGGGGTTTTTCCTTGGTGCAGTCATCTAAGGTTATGATCTCCTTGTTGCATATACTCATGGTGTCGGTCATCTCTTGGCATCTGTCGGCTAAAAATACATCTTTTCCACTCTTCAAAATTCGTCTTGGGAGGGATACGGGTATATGGTAGATAGAAGGATACTGGTATAAGGTAGGTATCGAAAGATTTGGAAATAATCATAAAAAACTTTTCTACTAAAGTCAGCCTTATTAAGTGCAATTTTCTCTCTGATCGAACTAATTTTACTTGTAGTAAACGCGGGGGCAAATTTAAAATTTTCTGATGGCACTTATCGCCTATTTATGTTTATTATTATGATAAGACAATTTGGTACAAAAGGTACTACGATGATAAGCCCATTTGGTTATCGGAAACATTTTTGAGTGTTGAATAATAGTATTGTATCATACAAGAGGTCAGAGATAATCTATGATTAATAAAATTTATTTTATCTTTTAACTCCCTTAAGATGATAGACTTCGCTTTTCGGCCCATACAAAAAGGACACCCAGGAAAAAACACTTTTCTACATCGAAAATTACACGAAATTAATATATTTTTTTATATTGCCTTCTAGAAAGTAAAAGCTACGTCGGTATGTTTTTACATTTTCGATGCGTTTCGTATTAACGTAAACATTCACTGTCAAACATGCACAATTTATCGGAAAATATTATTTAAGGAAAAAGTGCTGTTTATTCAATTCTTATAAAGAATTACAAAATTATAAAAACATACCGACATAGCTTCTTCTTTTGAGAACATATTACCGTTTTCAAATTACAATTTCGTGAAAGTTTCGGTATAGAAAAGTGTTTTCTCCCTAAACCCTTCTCCGAGCGATTTCTGTAGGTAAATCAGATAGTTTACTGCAGTTGTCTCGTTCGCACGTTTTAGATGTCGAGGCAAGGAGTGCATGGTCGGGGGGGAGGGAGTCATCGTTTTAGATAATAGTGATGTTAAGACTACATAGTTTATACAACAATAGTGATGGGGTTGATATTTTTTATTCATGAGTTCAGTTTAGTTTCATAATAATGTATTTTAGAGATTACGGTCTAACACATTTTTTACAAAACGTAATATAATATTTTTTTCATATTACTATTGCATGATATTACTCAAACTTATTCCTGTGAACACATAAAGTTACTTGCGATCCATATAAATAGTGCTAAATACAAAGAATAATGTGAAATATTTTCGGACTTTCGTGAAATCGAAACAATCTTCCTCTGATATACCTAATAACATGTTCCGTGGAAACTTTTCTTTAAGTGATGGGCAACAAAAATTTGTAATCTTTTTAATGTTTATTTTCAATTTGTTTTTGTTCTTTCTCAAACTAAATACATTCTCACAAAAATAATGTCAATACTAATAATAATATGAGTTCAATAAATTTAAATTCGATTTAACATTAATACATCTTCAGTAAGTATTAAAATATCTGCAAAATGACAACACAAAAAGGTGCTGGTTGTGATAAATTAAATTCAACTTTTTTTTTTATTGTGCTGAACAACTTATTATCTCGGTGATATTGCTATTCACACATTCTCTCAAAGAAAACGTAATTTCACACTATTTGGAAAAAAGCTTTTGTAATGTCTTTTTTTTTAAAGGAGGATAAACGATCAAATACGCGATGTCTGCTTTCAATTTGATTAGATCTTTAATTTCCAGAAATTCTAAAACTGATTAAAAAGTGTGTAAAATCTGGTTAAACGTGCACCTTTCGACAACCAGCGTAAAATTGCCAAAAATCCGAAAATAAAACCTTAAAGCTTCAAAATATTTTTTTTAAATACTCAATATGATCATTTTTCACCGAAAAGCCTGTCAAAAAACACCGAAAATTTTTAATTTTTTTCTTCCTACATTATCTGCCTACATTGATAGGTAAAGCCAAGCCAACATTTTTGTTCTTTACTATAAAAACCAGATAAATTTTCGTGGACCCCCACTTACTACTTGTGGACCCCCATTTTTTTATCACGCCAACGTAGACCCCCGTCGAGTCTTTCTTGGACCACTGGGGGTCCACCTGGACCACTTCGGGAATCACCGAAATGACTAAAATATTCAATATTCGTAAATTATTTATATCGCAGACTATGAAATATGTATTTAAAAACAAAAATGGTTTCGAAAAAATGAAAACAGAATTAGCAAAAGTACTAATAATATTTTTACCCCACAAACCAATACCATGTCAATGCAAGCACATAGCAGTTTTATTGGTCCTCGAACATGTAATCTTCTACCAAAACACATTCAAATATCACTTTACATTAAAAAATTAAAATTGTGGCTGAATGATGCAGATGTTGAGACACTTTTAATATGAATTCTTTGTAAACCTTAATGTTACATTTTTTAATACAAATCTACGGTAACTTCAAGACTAACTTTATTTACTTTTTAAAACTATAACAATCAACACCAAAAAAATGTTTCACTGTTTTTACTACATTTTTTCACAAATACCTTTATTTCTAAACATTGACTTTAGAATTAACATTTTTTTCTTGTACTTACTGATGTAATATTGCATTTTTGTTTATATTACCCACACGTGCAGTGCCTTTTAGTGGTTTCCCATTTCCTACTTTTGTCTATTATATATTTACTTATTGCTAAATATTACTTGTACCTTCCCATTCTAAATATTGCTAAATATTACTTGTACCTTCCCATTGTAAATTCCCATTTGTAAAAAAACTTTGGGTCAACAAAACTACAAATACTTGGGAACAAATTTCTTTAATAAATTACCAGAAAATATAAGATCCCTTAAGGACAGTTTCAAAAATTTCAAAACACAATTAAAAAAATATACTGAAAACCTTAACTAAAAAAAAATAAATGATAAAATAAAAATTTAAAAATATATACACATATGTTTCTCTTATTCTTTATATAAACTAAATTTAAAAAAAAATCAAAATAATCTAACAAATAATACTTCCTCCCGTACACACAAGCATCTCCTTATTATGGGAGAATATTTAAAAAAAAATATGTATATTGTATTTAATAATTGTAATAATTGTTTTTATATATTTTCATTATATTTATTTATCTATTGTATGTACTGTACCAAAAAAAATAAAAAATTTCAATTTCAAAAAAAAAAAAAACCTTATGTTTACATCTTACTGTATTTATAAAATATGTAAAATTACTTTTGAAATGTAGATATGTAGATATAATGGAAAAAAAAAAGATTATTGGAGTCGATACCCTCTCAATATATTGATTGAGAAATCACTAAGTCCGGCGAAATCAAAATGCTACGAAGAACAAATAATTATGCGGATTGCTTAGGTAGATAGGTACATGCAGGGCTTCAAGCGCTTCCAAGATCCGAATAGGAAAGATGCTAGACCCACAATATATCAGCTGTAAATCATAGCTGTGCGGGTGAGGTGTAGGGGCGGTGGATAAAGGGGGATGGGGGTTTCCGGCCGGCAGTGTGTCACAAGTGTGCGTTCTCTTGTTTTGAATATCGTAAGTGTGTGTGAGGTTGTATCGAGCGGGACAGAGAAGATTTAACGAAATACCTAAACGTTCCGCGTTTGTTTCAAAATCTAGCCTCTTAAGTCGTTATCGTCTAAATTACAGCCTTTAACGAGTTCTCACTTCGTTCACTTAGATTACACAATCAATATTTATCTGTCGCTGCATACGACTTCTGTTTATACGGGCTAGACTTTTATTTTTTATTTTATTTCGACCTTTGTAGATCATTTCTTGTAAAGTTTTACGATCCCTAATGTGTTGGGCAACGTAATCTTGAGTGATAGTGGTTTCTAAGGGTTCAAAAACCGGGTATCTGTTATGTTTAGTTTGTTGAAATATTATGCATGTTTTGAGATATTCCATAATTTTGTGGCGCATTTGTAAAAAATAATATTTTCTTTTTATTTTTGTCAAAAGAGTTTTTAATCCGCTGTGTCGTTGATTTTCTACGTGAGTTAAATGTATTATATTATCGTCTTCTTCTTTACTAACAGGTTCAATTTTTATATTGGTATAACGAATTAATTTCAAGGAACTCTTATCGATGTTCTTCCTATAGCTTTCGTACTTAAAATTGTCTTCGATTATTACGGCGTATTTATTCTTATCACAACCTTGTTCTATAAATTGGACGAACGTATTGCTTGCATCATCTGGGGGTATGTACCAGACATGGTCCATTCCGTTTTCTTTATTTCGTAGTTTTCGTGATGTGGTCGCCGCGGTTTCGATAAATATTCTATTCATTCTAGGTGTGGGGTGTTCATGCCTAATTGGAAGACCAGATTCATTGTCGTCGATATTGCTATGCAAAGTATTAACTATAGTACTTCGCATCTGCAACCTACATAATTAGTACAATCCTTTTTTTGGGTAATGGGTAAATCATATTTTTTAAGTTGTAAATCTATTTCGTCGCGTTTATTATGGGGGAGGCGATAAGTCTGGCGATAAGTCTGGCGATAGACCGGCGCTTCTGTTAGAGGCGTTATCTTACGTTCGTCTCGGGGCGCACAATTTAACTTTGTTGATAATAAATTCCGATTTTTATTTAAAATATTATTTAAGTCGTCAGCTTCTTCCGTATGAAAGAGCTTTATAATTTTATTTGGCGTACGCATCGTTTTATTTTTAAATTCTAGAGTTGCTCCCATTAAACTTGACAAATCTATACCTATTAAAACATTATAATTATTAGAAAAATTGAAAACGTGAAAGTGCATTTCATTATCGTTTTCACCAAAAACTTTCTTCCAGAAAGGGGTTATAACGGTTCCTTCATGGCCAGCCCTTTGGTGCGCTGTTTGTACCGTAAAAGATTCCTTTAAATATTTACAGTCAAAAAATAGTTTATTATACAAATCGCGAGTCATGAATGATTTCGTACTACCGGTGTCTATTAATATTTTAATTCCTATGGGTGCTTTAACAAACGGCAAACTATCATTTATATTGTGTAAATGGATTATGGGGGTGCAGTTTCTGCTTCTACCTCGTGAAAATCCTCGGGATATTCCGTGTGGAATAACTCCTGAGCCATGCGACTATTTCCTAAATTATTGATGGGTCCTCCATCTTGGCGACGATGAGGTGCAGTGCGCATGCTGACATCCTCATGTCTATAATTATTATTATGGGCGCGGTTCAAAATTATTATTTTTATTACTAAAGCGGGGTTCATAATAGGGCTGACGCGGCGACAGTCCTGGATTTGTCAATAGGCCTTATAGGCCGCGGTCTAGGGGCGGCAGAGTTCAGGGGGCGGCGCTCGCTCGCTTTGGTAAGCCGTTAATTTTGTGTACGATTATACCTAGCAAACAACAAAAAAGTCACTGTGGATAGATAGAGTTTTCTATCTATTAACCTTTAGACGCCCAGTGGTCCCATACAGGCCGCGGATTTGTGTCGTTCAAGGCCCAACGGTCCAATACGGGACCGGTAATTATGTTGCGAATATTTCACAAAAAAATGCTTTGGCAGTGGGCTACCTTTATTGCACGAGCGTTTAAGGGGAGAAATAGGTGTAGGACTTCGTATTTTTAGTGATTTTCATGATTTTTTTTAACACATAAGGAATATATATTTTTTTATTTAGAGTACAATCTAAAATTTGGAGATGTCAACTGCCGCGGATTGTAAGTCGCCATCCGGCTGGAAAATTTGTGTAACTCCTGGAGGTCACAATTTTCATCCGAGATCAATTTTTCAAAGAAAATTAGTTTTTTTATTAGTGTTTCTTCTATTTGAACCTCACTTCTTACAAAAAAATCGAAAATTAATATTTTTTCGTTAAATGTGAAAATTTATTACTTATGATTTTTACCATCCTTTTAAAGGTTTTTTTGCCACAAGAAAATAGTTAAAATAAAAATATTGTTTAGGATTGAGGTTCAAATAGAGCGCATTTATATAAAGAAACTATGTCCTTAGTGATAACGATGATCAATAACTGTATGAGCTAGAGTTTACACAAATTCGAAAAAAGTAGTTTCGAGAAAAATGCGTTTGAAAAAAAGAGTGGCAGTAAAATAGTGGTAGTTCGACCGAGGGACACTCACTCAAACGCATATAACTTTTAAATGGCGTGAAATTTTGATTTGAAATTTTCAGAAAACATTTTTGAATAGTTCTACCATCGACTTATAAAAAAAATGAATAAGCCTCTACGCCTATTTCCCCCCTTAAATGAACCTTTAGACGCCAAATGGACCGCGGATTGCGTCGATTATGGTGCGAATATTTCACAAAAAATATCTGGGCAGTGGGTTACCTTTATTTGGCTACTAATCGTATTTTGGAAATACTAAGCTCAGATTCAGAGCTCCTCTGTTGATGTACTGACGGCATCTGATTTTTATGGATCTCTTCTCGAGTATATTTTACCAGAGCAAGAAAACTTTGATTATTTCGAAGAAAGTGAAATTGAAATGAGCACACTTTAGCAATATCACGGCGACATTCAGAGTAAGATGACCCAAAGAGAAAAAAAAAATAGACGAAACATCAAATGAGGATATTGAAACAACTTCCTGACAGATCTGAATTAGAGGTAAGGCATATGCGAAGGCATAAGGCATAATATGAGGGCATAATACTTCAAAGAAAAAATCATTTTTTTTAAATGGGTGAACTTTCAACACAAAGAGTCTGAGAAAAGGCTCAGTCTCTTGTGCAATGATTTAGAAGACGATTTAGTTCGAGAATTTATTTATTTATTTATAAGTATGTGTTACATAATTAATACATTTACTTGAGAAGATACATTAGATCACCATACTAGGCAGCTGCCTGTTTATGGGTACACTTTTAAGGTCACATTTCCTCTAATAAGACGGCAGAGAAATCTGAATTTAGATCATTACTAAATCTTTTTAAGGAAAGTTTTTGAGGAAACCATCTCTGTGCAACGGTTACTTAAACTTGAATATAGCCTTCGGCGTCGCGCTTTGCACTCCGGCCACAAATTGTTCTGGAGTTTTTCCTGTTTAAAGCGAATGAAGAAATACCAAGGTCAAATAAAAAGGTCTTCATTATCGCAATAAAAACGCTCTTCTGATCTTCTATGCATAGAAGCAACTATGAAGCTATTATAAATGATTTTGTCAAATAAAAAATCCCGTAAAAAATTCTAATTCTTGTTTCATGTTACACTTTTATTTTACAAATAATTAATTCCATATTTCATTTTTGAATACCTACTTAACCTATGCTTGAATATTTATTTTAAAAATAATTGTGCGTCACCTAATAAAAGCCTTCAAGTGAGTGCTGATAGGTGGCAACTTCTAAGGAGGAAGGGGCGGCGCAAATGAAGTGACCTAAGTATACCAATGAAAAGTGTAAATACGGCCCTGCGCGGCGAATACGAATTATTGTTTCTATGTGTGAGGTTTTTATTAAAGTTATTATTATTTTTATCGAGTTCGCCATACGCGACTAAAGTTCGAATTTCGTTACATAAAATATCGAAATCTTTATTCAAATTTGCGCATTTGATGTGCGTTGGTAACATATTAAGTAATGTATTACGTGCCGTATTTTGATATGCGGCAAAGATCACCGGTGCATTAGTTGCACCGACTGACTCCGTTATCTTTATTTTTATCGTAAACAATATCTTCTTGACCTCATGTGTAACGGTCGAGAAATTTCGGTTTCCTTTTTGAAAATTGATAAGTTCCGTTTGCCATAACGAAATTGTCTTACTATCGCCACATTCTTTTTTTAGGATTTCAAATATATTTTCTACGGTAAGATCATGGTCGTGCATTAAAATTACTTGAAGGGCTTTACCTTTCAATTTGGAAACAATTTTTTCTAAATTATCCGACGTATTACCATTTCTTGGTAAAAAGCCTTTAGCCGACTTAATAAAAAAATATAGCTCATCTTGAGACCCATGGTACTCAAAGATGGAGTCCGAGCATGACGCGGAAATACACTGACTTGGTAGTGACATTTTTAAATTAATTTGTTTAATTTAATATAATTTAACAGTGCAAAAAAAATCGTATTATCTAATACTACAAGTATAACTTACTCTTGGATGAGAAAGAAAAAATACACTCTGTCCTTGTGGATAAGGAAGGGTAAGGATCTATCGGGCTATGGGATAGACGAAAATGGACCGCGGATTGCGTCGATTATGGTGCGAATATTTCACAAAAAATATCTGGGCAGTGGGTTACCTTTATTTGGCTACTAATCGTATTTTGGAAATACTAAGCTCAGATTCAGAGCTCCTCTGTTGATGTACTGACGGCATCTGATTTTTATGGATCTCTTCTCGAGTATATTTTACCAGAGCAAGAAAACTTTGATTATTTCGAAGAAAGTGAAATTGAAATGAGCACACTTTAGCAATATCACGGCGACATTCAGAGTAAGATGACCAAAAGAGAAAAAAAAAATAGACGAAACATCAAATGAGGATATTGAAACAACTTCCTGACAGATCTGAATTAGAGGTAAGGCATATGCGAAGGCATAAGGCATAATATGAGGGCATAATACTTCAAAGAAAAAATCATTTTTTTTAAATGGGTGAACTTTCAACACAAAGAGTCTGAGAAAAGGCTCAGTCTCTTGTGCAATGATTTAGAAGACGATTTAGTTCGAGAATTTATTTATTTATTTATAAGTATGTGTTACATAATTAATACATTTACTTGAGAAGATACATTAGATCACCATACTAGGCAGCTGCCTGTTTATGGGTACACTTTTAAGGTCACATTTCCTCTAATAAGACGGCAGAGAAATCTGAATTTAGATCATTACTAAATCTTTTTAAGGAAAGTTTTTGAGGAAACCATCTCTGTGCAACGGTTACTTAAACTTGAATATAGCCTTCCGCGTCGCGCTTTGCACTCCGGCCACAAATTGTTCTGGAGTTTTTCCTGTTTAAAGCGAATGAAGAAATACCAAGGTCAAATAAAAAGGTCTTCATTATCGCAATAAAAACGCTCTTCTGATCTTCTATGCATAGAAGCAACTATGAAGCTATTATAAATGATTTTGTCAAATAAAAAATCCCGTAAAAAATTCTAATTCTTGTTTCATGTTACACTTTTATTTTACAAATAATTAATTCCATATTTCATTTTTGAATACCTACTTAACCTATGCTTGAATATTTATTTTAAAAATAATTGTGCGTCACCTAATAAAAGCCTTCAAGTGAGTGCTGATAGGTGGCAACTTCTAAGGAGGAAGGGGCGGCGCAAATGAAGTGACCTAAGTATACCAATGAAAAGTGTAAATACGGCCCTGCGCGGCGAATACGAATTATTGTTTCTATGTGTGAGGTTTTTATTAAAGTTATTATTATTTTTATCGAGTTCGCCATACGCGACTAAAGTTCGAATTTCGTTACATAAAATATCGAAATCTTTATTCAAATTTGCGCATTTGATGTGCGTTGGTAACATATTAAGTAATGTATTACGTGCCGTATTTTGATATGCGGCAAAGATCACCGGTGCATTAGTTGCACCGACTGACTCCGTTATCTTTATTTTTATCGTAAACAATATCTTCTTGACCTCATGTGTAACGGTCGAGAAATTTCGGTTTCCTTTTTGAAAATTGATAAGTTCCGTTTGCCATAACGAAATTGTCTTACTATCGCCACATTCTTTTTTTAGGATTTCAAATATATTTTCTACGGTAAGATCATGGTCGTGCATTAAAATTACTTGAAGGGCTTTACCTTTCAATTTGGAAACAATTTTTTCTAAATTATCCGACGTATTACCATTTCTTGGTAAAAAGCCTTTAGCCGACTTAATAAAAAAATATAGCTCATCTTGAGACCCATGGTACTCAAAGATGGAGTCCGAGCATGACGCGGAAATACACTGACTTGGTAGTGACATTTTTAAATTAATTTGTTTAATTTAATATAATTTAACAGTGCAAAAAAAATCGTATTATCTAATACTACAAGTATAACTTACTCTTGGATGAGAAAGAAAAAATACACTCTGTCCTTGTGGATAAGGAAGGGTAAGGATCTATCGGGCTATGGGATAGACGAAAATTTGAAAAAGTGTACTCACATGTAATTTATCAGCGTTTTCTTCATGGTATCTTGATGATGTTAACGATTTGTGGGTTCGAGACTTCAACAGGATGAAATGATATCGTCCAGAACTTCTTAGCCAGATCCAGGTATCGGGAACGCTTGGGACAGTTCTAGAAGCCCCACGTTGGGCGCCAGTAAACTTTTGATGATTTTCTTTAAACACCAGACACGTTAAATAAATATTCGATGAACTTAATTATTTTATTTAAATAATAAACAGTACAGTACAACAGTTTCAATTTGGAGAATCTAGCAACAAGGGACGTGTAGTCCCTTTAATGATAAGTTGAAGATAAGCTCTCGTTAGCAGTTGGTGATCTCTTTTATAGGGGCTGACGGCCGGGGTCCATTGCAGCTGATAACTCGTACGTTGCTAGATTAGGTGCAGCACTGGATGCGTGGCTCGTTCAGTGTTATCTTCGGGTAGGTCGGCTTCCTGATTAGGTGACACAGGCTAAATCCAAAAGATGTACCTATGTGTTTGTCTCTTTCTAGTGTCGTTTTTTCGTTTCATCGATTTTCAAATCACAACGGTGCTAAAAAAGTTTTCATTTCGATAACACAGCAATATACAAAAATTTAAATCATAATTGTTGTAAAAAGTAATTTAAAAAATCCAAGTTAAAATAAAGATTGCTAGGTAAAAGTAAAAATAATCATGAATCATTTTATTAATATATAAGTTTTAGTTTTCATCACCGTAGGTTTCAAAAATAGATACAAAAAGGGTTCCACTGTTTAAATTTGAGTGCATCCTGGGCTCAAGAATGTTTCCTAGCAAGGGTGTTTATTTAATAAAATGAAATCGCAATTGAGATTCGTTTATGCAACTGTAAGTGCATTCGGACCAGAAGATTTCTCGCCAATGTGGAGTTCTGGCATGAAAAATTAAAGATATTTTTTGTGCATATGTGCATTTCGGGCAGGAGAATGGTTTCTCTCCAGTTGTATTCTACAGTGTGTATTCCAGTATGTTCAATAAAATTATTTTTTTCTATGCACCTGTAAGTTCATTTCGAGCATGAGAATGGTTTCTCTCCAGTGTGGGTTTTCATATGATTCAGTAAATCTCTCTTCTGTATGCACCTGAACGTACATTCCAAGCACGAGAATGGTTTTTCTCCGGTATGGGTTTTAATATGATTAGCTAAATTATATTTTTGAGTGCACCTGTAAGTGCATTCCGAGCACGAGAATGGTTTTTCTCCAGTATGGGTTTTAATATGATTAACTAAATTATATTTTTGAATGCACCTGTAAGTGCATTCCGAGCACGAAAATGGTTTCTCTCCGGTGTGGGTTTTCATATGATTCACTAAATCTTTTTTCTGTATGCACCTGAACGTACATTCCATGCACGAGAATGGTTTATCTCCAGTATGGGTTTTAATATGATTAGCTAAATTATGTTTATAATTGGACCTGAAAGTGCATTTCGAGCAAGATAATGGTTTCTCTCCAGTGTGGGTTTTAATATGATTAACTAAACTGATTTTTTGAATGCACTTGTAAGTGCATACGGAGCATGATAACGGTTTCTCTCCAGTGTGGGTTCTCATATGTTTAACTAAATCATTTTTCTGTATGCACCTGTACGTACATTCCGAGCATGAAAATGGTTTCTCTCCAGTGTGGGTTCTAGTATGAACAACTAATTGAGAACTACGAACGCACCTATAAGTGCACATAGAGCACGAGAATGGTTTCTCTCCGGTGTGGGTTCTAATATGATGAACCATATCTATTTTTTTTCTACACCTGTAGGTACAAGTAGGACAGGAAAACGGTTTATTTCCTGTGACTGATTGTGTTGCTTCTAGGTCTCTAGTGCCAATACTAGATGATTTGGACGAACCGAATTCTGAAAAACAAATTTAAAATTATTAATGGTATTGATGGTACTTGACAGATAAGCAACACACCAAAGGCATTGAATTTTCTGTGAAGGGTGGAAACATTATCAGTTTTTACACAGAGACTTGATGAAAAAGTAGAAAGTTAGAATAGCTATACGTAGTTAGAATTAGAAAGGTAGAATAAGGGAACATGAAGTCTGCTTACAAAATAATACCTATTCCGAGTTCGCTTCATTCCTGTAATTTGTTCATTCATTTTACTTCTGAAACATGTTATTAAAATAGGGAATAAAATGTGTATAAATCTTCTATACGGCATAAAAGTCAGAAAACTTTGACAAGCATTGACAGGGAAGACTTAAAATTGATGCTTTAATAATTGTATCGGCACACACATACCGAAAACTTCCAGTACAGAAAGATGGGCGAGGAGGTGGAGTTTCTCCACCGAATGGCCAAGTATGGAACAAGCTATCAAAAAAATTTAATTTTTGTCTAACAAAAGGGGAGTGTCAATTGCAAGATAGTCAAATTCACTTTCTTACGGTAGATCGACGGAGGATGTGGTAAAAGAAGACACCATACACCCATGACATCGAAGACACCATACTGGAATAAGTGCAGTTCCGCTGAGCTGCTCCGAGCTGAAGTCTAAACAAATCGCTGATGGGAGAAGGCACCGTAAGAATAAGTTAATAGCTTTATACCTTGGTTTTGGTCAATCATTTCCAGATGAACGGAACATTCCTTTTTAATGTCAGGATAGTCAATTTCAATTTCAAAGTACACCCCACAATCTTGCGCATGTTCCTCTGCCACTAGAGTCCCCGGTTCACACTTGATGGCAGAAGCATCTTGTGTCTCCTGTTTGACAATCCCGTACTGCAATACTGCATCACCACGGGATGTTGGTCGCTCTTCTTCGGGGCTTGTCTCCAGTTCGGACTTTATGAAACCGATATCTGAGGTGATAAGATCCATTTCAGGTAATTTGCTGTATGATTCTAATGGTTGTGAGATATTCTGAAAAAAAAGTTATTTTATAACGCACTTACATTATAACGCAACTACACCACCGTGAACGTCAAACTGAAGTAATGGGCATTAATATTAATATACCTATCGCAATTTGAAAGCATTAAGTGTAATGTAATCTATATTAAGGTTGTCTATTTCCCTCATTCAATGACTGTTTAGTAGTTACAAAGTTCAAATACTTACACAAAATAATATTTATTTGCCAAAGTTCGTGTTTTATATTGTGATGACGGATTATTTGAATCAAGAAAATTAGGTTACAGCAGTCGGAATTGCGAACTCGTTAGATAAAACAATAGAATGTTAACACTTCACATTATTGACGTCTCGTTACGTTACTACTAGTAACTTTTGGAGAAGACAGATCGAATGAGTTGACGGTATGGTTTGACATTTATTACCATAGAAGACTGAGAAACATGTCTGGCGTAGTGACGGGCACATTCGAAACATTTAATTGAATGTGATAAAACGGATGCTTCTAACTACAGACCTATTTGCATACAATCAGCGATACCTAAATTGTTTGAATCCGTAGTTCTATCAAAATTTATGTTACAGGCTCGTAAAATCATTTCCCCCTACCCGATTTATATCCGGAAGATCTACACTTACAAATTTAATTATATACGAAAAATATATTTCCGACAATCTAAACTCAAAATTGCAAACGGATGCAGTTTACACAGATTTCAGCAAAGCATTCGACAAAGTTTCCCAAAAAATCTTATTAAACAAACTAAAAGTATATGGGATAAAAGGAAATCTACTAAAATGGTTTGAGACCTATTTAACATCTAGAAAACTATACGTTAAACTATCTAACCATATGTCAAATGAAATTGAAGCTTCAAGTGGGGTGCCCCAAGGTTCTCATCTAGGTCCTATTCTTTTTTTGCTATTTATCAATGACGTTGTTTCAATATTTGAAGGTATCCATTTCCTATTGTTTGCTGATGACTTGAAAATATACACTATTATAAGAAATTTAATGGACTGTCTTGTATTGCAAAACAACTTGGATCGATTATATAATTGGTGTAACATAAATGATTTATTTTTAAACATTAACAAATGTCAATCTATAAGTTTTTCTCGAAATAAAAATCCAATACTCTTTCAATATCACATTAACAATGTGAATCTTTCTACAGTAACATAAATAAAGGATCTGGGTGTCGTTTTTAATAACAAGATGACATTCGTCCCCCACATTGATGCAATCACGAATAAAGCACTCAAATGTCTCGGTTTTGTGTTAAGATCGTCCAAAGATCTAATGCATACTAATACACTCAAAACTCTATACATAACACTAGTCAGAAGCATTTTTGAGTATAATTCCTCTCTCTGGTCGCCAATATACAATGTACATTCACACAAAATTGAAAGAGTACAACATAAATTTTTAAGGTATATAAATTACAAATTAAAAATTCCAATACAAAATTTAAATTATAATTATATAATGCAATTGCTTAAATTACCCGAATTGTCACAGCGAAGAAAAATCTGTGATGTTTTATGGTTATTTAAAATTATCAACGGATATTTGGATAGCCCTGAACTTGTGAACATGATAAATTATCAAGTACATAACAATTACAATACCAGACTCCATGCTCCATTTAACGTAGTTGCTTCTCGCACTAATTTTGTGTTTAACTCTTATTATCTTAATTATCTTCAGAGATTGCATCGGGTGGGGAATGAAACTTGCTCTGTCGATATATTTTTTTTATAAAAACATCGCTTCCTTCAAAAAGCGTATATGTATGCTGATGCAAAAATCCTTAAATGATACAGATTGTTAAAAGTATTAAATTTAATACCCATTGCTCTGTAACTACTTTCATTGTACCTACTTACTTCTTTATACATATATGTAATTACTGTGAACCTTTTATTTTAT
Organism: Limnephilus marmoratus; assembly: GCA_917880885.1. NCBI lineage: Eukaryota > Metazoa > Arthropoda > Insecta > Trichoptera > Limnephilidae > Limnephilus > Limnephilus marmoratus. The sequence continues at coordinate 47,905,919 of OU862907.1, read as the reverse complement.
TTTTTCCTGATAATAACAAACTAACGTAAAAATCCTTAAATGTATCACATAGTTAACAGTAACAAACTTAATACTCACTGTTCTGTAACTACATTCATGATAACTACATTCATTGTACCTACTTACTTATTTATATATGCAATTACTGTGTACCTTTTATTTATTTATTTCTTTTTTATAATAATAACAAACATACGTACATTTATGATATCAAAAAAAAAAATTAAAAAAATAAATAAACGTAAGTACTAAGAAGAGATATCTAAAAAAATCAAACGTTTTCCCATAGTCGATTAAAACCTATTTCGTGTCCCGACTGCAACTATTTATGTTCTACAAAATAACAACTAAAATGTCACATATTTATCCACAGAGGAGAAAAATCTTTTTCATGTCCCGATTGCTACTATTCATGTTAGGTACCGCAAGGGACATCTAAAAAATTACGTGTTAACCCACAGTGGACAAAAACCTTTTTCGTGTCCCGACTGCAACTATTCATGTTCTCAAAGGTGACGTCTAAGAACGCACTCGCTGATTGCAACTATTCATGTGCTACTAAGGTATATCTAAAAAGTCAAATAATTACCTACAGTGGAGAAAAAATTTTGTCAGTAAATTTTTAAAGTACATTTACGTTTTTAAGGAATTTGGTCAATTTGAACCCTGAAGAAGTTCAAAATAGTGCTAGTTTGTATATTAGTAACGTTTTATTCTGGTGATTTGGAGAACTGCTTTGTTGATAAATGTATCCATCTGCGTTCTTATAAACAATGATGGCTCAAGATGGAGAACTGTCCCGAACAACCAAAGCGATTTTATAGGTTCTAAGAAATAAAAGAAACTCGAAACAATTTACACAAAAATTGACATAGCCTTCAGAATGTGCGTATCGTCGGCAGTTAGCAATTGCAGTGGTGAGCGGAGTTTTTTTCCTGTCTAAGGGGAGAGTAAAATTATCTTCGCTTTTCCATGAAACATAAGAGATTAAATTCGTTAACAATACAAAACATTGAATCAAACTTTTTGCTGACTTTAAACTACGACGACGTTATTGACAACTTCGCGAAACCAAAATACAGACGCAAAAATTTTTAATTTCTTTAAATAATTGTCCTTGAATTTGATTTGTAGATACCAATTTTTAAATAAATAATTGATAAATTTATTTTTTTATGTTTCAAATATTAGGTTGTAAATTGTTTTATTAATTATCCCTAGTAATACTATTGCTGCGAAAGGGTGTATGTGTGTGTATGTATGTGTACACGTATATGTTACTTCTTTATACAAAAAAATACTTTACCGATTGTGATGAAACTTAGTATGTAAAAAAAAAGTCGCTATATAGGGGCGCCGATTATGTGCTTGCCTAGGGCGCTCTCGACGTTTAATCCGCCTCTGTATATAGATTTATTATAATAATTATATTAAGTACTGAAAAGTCTTTATTCTAACTGCATTATACCTATCCACAGCCATGACACTCCCATCGAACCGTACTGTGGGATAAAATAAGGTTTTATTGTATTTTGTCCGGCTTCGCAGAGGTCTGCATATTAGATTTGTCAAAGAATTTATGTATAAAAATGCAAAAATCAGTCATTTTAAATACATTACATTACACTACAATTTTTTTTTAAATATTTATATTGAGGGATCAGTAGGATTTATAGGTTCAATTAGGAGTTCCACAGAGCCGAACCCTCTGATATGAAAATATCTGGAGTCGGTGAATTATTTTCCCATTTGGTCTCTGGTAGGTTGACATATTGTTGTTGTTGACATTGGAAGTGTGTGAAAGGGTTTAGTTTTTCCTGTGGGGGAAATTTAACCCGGACATTTAAATCTGGTGCGTTAGGCTTACAATTAACACCTATCCTTTTGTATTGATAAAATAAATGTGTAACTCGTAACACCAGTAGCTCCATTAATTCGTTCCCTCCTTTTTATGTAATCAATTTATCGGATCGAAAGATATTTTTTTCTTAATGTCCCACACAAAACATAACCGACGTTTACAGGAAGTAAATGATGAGGCGCATCACGAACGATAAAATTATTTATATTAAACATGTAGATGGTTTAAAAAAAATTACATAAAATATCGGGTAATTACCCTTACATATTTCTACACAATCTACACATCATACAAAATGGATAATACTACCACTACATTCAACAAAACAAACTTATCAATATACCATCAAAATATTAGATCTATAAACAAAAACTTTGACCAATTCCTCATCGAACTCGACCTTACTGAAATCAAATATGACATAATTATCCTGACAGAATGTTGGCTAGCACATTACTATACTCCTAAAAACATCCCCAATTATACCCACCATCAAACCTCAAATCACTACAGACAAAACGATGGCATAGTAGCATATACATTAAACAACACTCTTAACTCATTTAATGTAAATATTAATGATAATAATACAAATGTGAATTGTCAAAATGAGTATCTTGATTGTTTATCTAGCTCTGGACACATGTCATATATTAACTCACCTACAAGAGTAACCTTAAGTCACTCGGCATGTTTAGACCACACATTTGTCAAGTCGCACAAGGCGGTTAATATCATTTCTTCAATTCTTGAAACAAATATCACAGATCATTACCCGACCTTTTATGGACATCATTTCAAAAATACTCCTCTAAACCGAAATTCTGAAAATCTAGAAAAAGTAGACATTGATTATGAAACTCTAAACTCTTTACTTCGGTCAGAAAACTGGGAAAATGTGATTTCAATAGAAAATCCACATCTCGCACTAGAGAATTTCTATAAAACTCTGAGAGATCATACTCTAAAAAGTGAAAGTAAAATAGTTGTCACTAACAATAAATTTAAAAAAATTAAGCCTTGGATAACAGTTGGATTAATTATATCAATTAAACAAAGAGATAAAATATATAGAGAAATGTTTAAATATCAAGTAGATTGCCAAAAGAATAATCTCAGAACAATGCCTTATCTGAAAACAAAATATCTAATGTATCGTAACTTACTCAATAGGCTGATACGAAACTGCAAAAAGAAATACTATAGTATACAAATTGAAAATGCTAAAAATAATACTAAAAAAACTTGGAATATTAATATAAATGAAATTGCCAACAAGAAAAGTACGTCTTCAAATATTGTAAATGAGGTTATAATAAATAATGAAATAATAACTAACAAATCGACCATTGCAGAAAGCTTTAATAACTATTTTACAAATGTAGTAGACGTAGTACTTGAATCATCCGGCATTAATGTTAATGATGCGTATATGGAGACATCTCCTCAATTAGATTCAAATAACGATTCAATTAACTCTGTAGAATATTTTTCTCCTGTTACATTTAATGAAATTGAAAAATATATTGATTACCTAAAACCATCCAACTCTAAGGGAAATGATGGATTATCTTGTGACACGTTAAAAAAAATAAAACAACATGTCCTAACTCCATTGCAACATATTTTTAATTTATGCCTCAAAAATTGTCATTTTCCAGAGCAATTTAAAATCTCCACTATAATACCTATTCATAAATCTGGAGATACGAATAAATTAGACAATTATAGACCAATATCTCTTGTTTCAAACCTCTCGAAAATATTCGAAAAATGCATCAAGTTTAGAGTCATAGAACACTTAGAAAAATATAAAATTCTATCGAAAAACCAATACGGCTTTCGTAAAGACCTAAGCACCGAGGATGCGATATATGAATTGAAAAAAAGACATACTCATCTATCGAAAAAAAAAAGAAATGTCTTGCCATATTCCTAGATTTAAGAAAAGCTTTCGACACCGTAAATCATAACTTACTCATTACAAAAATAAGTCAACTAGGCTTCAAAAAAGACACACTAAAACTACTCTCTAACTATCTTAAAGACAGAACACAAAAAACAAAAATTGGGAATAATTATAGTTCAGAGTCAAAGATAAAAAATGGAGTTCCACAGGGAACTTTGCTTGGCCCGATTTTATTCTTAATTTATATTAATGAATTATGTAACTTTGTAATCCCTGGTAAAATTATTTCTTACGCAGACGACACGGCAATAATAGTGGATGGTAATCATTGGAAAGAAACTTTTTCGAAAGCAACTGATTGTATTTCACTGGTTTCAACATGGCTAAAACACAACAAACTCGTTTTAAACTATAGCAAAACATTTTATTTATCGTTTTATAAAACCATTAAAAATAAACCTAAAGACAACCTTAAAATTAGAATCCATAATACTAGTTGCAATCAAGAAATGTGCTTCATGTGCAACGAACTTACAAATGTCGAAAATATAAAATATTTAGGAGTATCAATAGATATAAATCTTAATTGAAAATCACATATTAATCAAATCACTTCTAAATTAAGATATCTGATCTACATATTTTATAGACTTAAGGAAGTACTAAACATTGAAAAATTGAAAATGATCTACTTTTCCCTGGTGCAATCTTCAATCATTTATGGCATTATAGGATGGGGTGGTGCACTTGAAACATTTATTAAGCCTCTACAAATAATTCAAAAACACATAATTCAAGTCATATATAACAAAAATAAAACATTCTCGACCAACTTATTATACAAAGAAACTAAAATATTTAATAAACGTAAATTATTTATATTACAAACTTTGAAATATGTATTTAAAAACAAAAATAATTTCGAAATAAATGAAAACAGAATGAGCAAAAGAACAAATAATATATTTTACACTCCACAAACCAATACCAAATTATTGCAGACACATAGCAGTTTCATTGGTCCTCGAACATTTAACCTTCTACCACTACAAACTCAAATGTTAAATAAAATGATAAAATATTTAAAAGAGGTAAAATTATGGTTGAATAATGTAGATATCGAAACGATTTTTCTATAAATTTATCCATCCTTCTACAACTCACTTTCTGTAACATTCTAAACTGTAGTACAATATGTTTTCTGTTTATTTTGTTTATAATAACTTTAAAAAAAATATTGAAATTAGTATGTTTTTCTCCATATTTTTATTTTATTTTTATAATAGCTGAAACAAAACCTTTTTCATTTATTCTACCTATGTAATACTAACTTTTTATACTAACTTTATATTTTATATGTTTTTTAAATCTTTTTTATACTTTGGTACTTAGAAATATAGTATTTTGTTTTAATATTACCCACACTCAGGCAGTGCCTTAGTGGGTTTTCATTTCTTATTCATATTATTTGTTAATATATTTTATGTTATTATATACTATTTGCTATTATACATTATATCTATTTACAAAGAAATGGAAAAAATAATGTAAAAAAAAAAAAAAAAAAAATGTCAAAGAACTTACACTTTTACTTACTTACTTTTGATATTACTAAATCAAACTGTCTTCAAATAACGTACAATGTCTACACATGTATCATCGCACTTTACCGCTCTCCTTCTAAACCTAACATCTCCTCATTTTTGCGCGACATAAACTGCTATCTCACGGATCTACACAAAACAAAGAACTTAATTCTAATGGGGGATCTTAACATTAACATTTTAAAAAACAACGAACATCCCCAGTGCCAAGACTATCTAAACACACTGATGTTCCACGGAATGGAAAGCACAATCAATTCAGCAACACGATGTACGCCAAACTCCTCCTCCTGCATCGATCATATTATGGTTAACAACACACCTCCGAAATCCACATGTCATCAGTTACAGACCACTACACCACCTCTTTCACAATGAGTTCCAAACACAACGTACAAAGCAAACCTTCAACTAAAATAACGAAGAAAACAATTAAGTATGAAAATCTTAACAAAACGATTAACTCCAAATCGTGGGACACACTCTATAACAAAACTAACATAGAGGAGGCCTGGAACTACTTCTCTACCTACCAACAAGACATCCTTGTCCAAAACACCAAAATCACCACAAACACCATTCCTAAAGCGATCAAACCTCTCAAACCTTGGATAAACCATACTATAATCAACTGCATTCGGAAACGCAATTCCATACACAAAAAATGTGCCACAAACCCATATGATATCACACTCCATAATTTCTACAAAAGATACCGTAATATCTGCACACAAGTCATTAGGAAAGCCAAAAATCTATAGTACAACAAAAAAAATTTCCGAATGCAACAATGACCCTAAAAAAATATGGAAAGTCCTCAAGGAAGCTACCAATTCAAATAAAGCCACCGACACCTTAAACTCTCTCAATATCAAAGATATCACTGTAGACTTTACATCGAACCCCAACACAATTGTCAATTACATAAACCAGTACTTTACAAACATAGGTCCGGAACTAGCAAAAAAATCCAAATAAATAACGATACGCTTGATCCAAGTGACCACGCGACCAATGATGATTTCCCAACCCGCTTTGTTCTTAAAACGATTACAGAGAAAGAAGTTTCCAAAGTAATAAAATCGCTCAAAAACTCTTCATCAACCGGCATTGATGAAATATCTAACAATGTTTTTAAAAAAATTGCCCCTGGTATACTTCAACCATTAACGCATCTACTTAATATAAGCATCCGCCAAGGGCTATTTCCCATCATTCTAAAACAAGGTCTCATTATCCCTATTTTTAAAACTGGCTCCAAACTTGATATTAGTAATTATCGTCCTATTACGTTGCTAAATTCCCTCTCAAAAGTATTCGAAAAGATCGTCAATAATAGTCTCATGGAATATCTGGAAACCAATAACTTAATATCGCCGCGGCAATTTGGATTCAGAAAACATAAAGGCACCAATGATGCTATAGCCACGGTCACTGACCATATTTCTGGCCACCTGGATAAGGGCTTGAAATGTCTATCGGTATTCCTCGACCTATGTAAAGCATTTGATACAATCTCACACAGCAAATTAAAACGCAAAATGTTTAATATAGGTATTAGGAACAAAGAATTAGGCCTCCTCTCCAGCTTCTTATCTGACAGATCCCAATGCGTTAAACTCAGTACCACAAAGAGCCAGAATTTGCCCATTAGTTACGGGGTCCCTCAAGGCAGTGTTATAGGTCCAACGCTCTTCCTAATATATATTAACGAATTATGCAACCTAGATATCGATGCCACTATTGTCAGTTTCGCCGATGACACTGTCCTACTCTTCCAAGCAAAAGATTGGCTTACCGCATATTCCAAGGCGGAGGAAGGAATTCAACAGGTAAAATATTGGCTTGACTCGAACATATTAACTCTAAATGTACAGAAAACCAAATACTTACTGTCTAGTCTCACCAATATCCCAAAGTCAAACCTAGCCCCGCTATTAAAAATACACAAATGTAAAAATTCATCTCTAAACCGGAACTGTGACCGCCCATGCCTAGAGCAAGTAAACATTATCAAATATTTAGGAGTAACCTTCGATACACACCTGAATTGGAAGCAACATATACATAATACTACAAACAAAATCCGAAAAACTATATACTTTTTCAAACAAACACGCAATTTCCTTAACCTAAAACTTTTAAAAACAGTATAGGTATTACTCATTGTGCCAATCTCACATCGAATACGGAATTCTAGCCTGGGGTAATGCATATTCCAATGCCCTTGATCCCATCATGAAAGCACAAAAACTAATCATAAAAATAATTCTTAAAATGCCGCTTACTACCAGCGCTGATACTATCTTCAATTCCTTCAACGCTATGGACATAAAACAGCTCTACTCAAGATCCAAATTACTTAATTTACACAAAAACAACAAAACACCATACAAAGCTACACAAACAATACACAATACCCGAGCCAAAAACAACGAACTTCTCCAAACTCCTTTTTTCAAAACCACCTTCGGGCAAAGACACTCTAAATACATAGCTTGCAAACTATACAATACACTACCAACTACGATCAGACAAAGTGACTCCTTTACAAAATTCAAACAAGATATTAAAAAATGGATTATAAGTATTGGACGCCACACTATCACAAATATCTGTAAAATAAATCACACATTGACAGAAATAACTATTCACATACAACCTCACCCATATAAAATAAATGAAAATAATGGAATCCTGTCAAATTTAACCTATAAATAGATTAGGCAGAATTTATTTCATTACTCCATCTCCAACATTTATAAAATAACTCTCTTTAAAAGATTTACCACCCTTCCAATCACCTTCTGTTTTAATTCTATTCATAATATGTATTTTACCTGAAATATCCTTGTAACTACTATATTCATTTATATACCTGTCCTGTACGCCTGTCTCGACACAGGTATACCCTAGTGAGACAGGCATACAAATAAAACCATTGTAAATATATTTTATTATAGATAAATAAATAAAAAAATTAAAAATTAAAAATCGGTATACGCTGGCAGCACTGATGCTATTTTTTTATGAATTGACTTAACAAAATGTCAAACGAAAAAAAATATATGTAAGAATATTATACTGGCAATGTTGAATCGAAAACGATATTTTATTTTTATTTTTAACATAACGAGTTAAACCTCAAATTGAAATATTGAATTAATGTGATAATATTAGCGAAACTCAATGAAAAATCTGAAACAGAAAAAGATACGGTCACATCTGGGACTCGAACCCAGGTCTTATGGCTAGCCGGGTTTTAAGCTTTAAAACATTTTTTTCATTTAAGATGTTTAAGCTTTAAGCCCAGAATTTAAGCACTAAAATAAACCCGACTTTAAGAATCCGAAAATTTATATTTAATTGTATCTGAATATTTGAATCTGAAAATGATATGTTTAAGTTTTGTAAGCTTAAATTATTAGAAAGAAGGATTTTCACTGACTTGGTATTTCTATATAAAAAAATAAGTGAGGTGCCTTTCAAGTATTACGTAACGCACTTGGGGGGGGAGGCGGGGTCTTGTGAAACGTTAAGGTGCGTTACTAGGGGTGGGGGGTCGAACAACGAGTTACGTAACATGTTTTTATTTATTTTTAAATAAAAAAAACTACGGAATTAAAATCTTCCAAGTTGGCAACCCTTTTCTTTTATGTTTTAAGGGGAATTTCTCGACTGCATTGTGCGTCATTTTTATTTTATTTTCGTTTTCAGTATTCGTTAGTGTTTTAAACATGAAATACATGCATAAAAACAAATTGCTGTAGTCAGTGTTGTTAAAGTGAGTTTGTACTATAATATCCTCAAAAGGGGAGATTTACATCATAAGTTGGTACTGGCCTGACTGACTTTTCAGCGCAGCGCAACCAAAAAATGCCAACGGAATTTGGAAAACAGCAACGGAAAATATTAAAAATAATGCAAAATTTATGGAATATAATATATGAATGTTAAACGTTTTTTTTTGGTAGAACAAAGCTTTTTAGATATTACAAACAGGTAAGTTTACTTCTAAAATATAATAAAAATATATAAAGATAATTTTCGTAGTACATGTACAGTTTCAGAACATGAAAAAGGTTTTTCTCCACTTTGAATCGCGCTGTGGATTTTTAAACTACCCTTTCGAGAACTTGAATAACTGCATTCGGGACAAGAAAATGGTTTTGCCTTCTGTGGGTAAACACGTGATTTTTTGGTGGCTCTTTGTAGAACATGAATAGTTGCAGTAGAAACATGTAAGAGGTTTTATATCACTGTGAGCCAGCAAATGATTTCTAAGAAGTTCCTTTGTAATACATGAATAATTGCAATCGGGACATGAAAAAGGTTTATGTCCAGTGTGGGTAAACATGTGAATTTTTCGATACCATTTTGAAGCGCCTGAATAGTAGCAGTCGGGACAAGAAAAAGAAGAATAATTTCAGTCAGGGCTTGAAATGCGTTTTTCTCCACTGTAGGTAAGAAAAAGGTTTATGTCCAGTGTGGGTAAACATGTGAATTTTTCGATACCATTTTGAAGCGCCTGAATAGTAGCAGTCGGGACAAGAAAAAGAAGAATAATTTCAGTCAGGACTTGAAATGCGTTTTTCTCCACTGTAGGTAAACATGTGATTTTTAGATTTCTCTTCGTAGTTCATGAATAGTTGCGGTCGGAAGATAAAAAAGATTTTTTCCCATATGAGTCAGCAAGTGACTTCTTAGCCCTTTTGAGGACGACTAAAATAGTTGCAATCAAGACATGAAAAAGGTTTTTCTCTTCTGTGAATCACACTGTGGATTTTTAAATCTTCCCTTTGAGAACTTGTACACCTGCATTCGGAACATAAAAAAAAATTTTACTCCACTATGAGTCAGCTTGTGAATCATAGTGGAGCAAAGTGTTGTTCCACAGGGAAACCTTAGGAAAATTACTTTCCTCAGGGCCTCCTCAGTGGAGCTAATGAAAAAAAGTATGTATTGTAAAACCATGTAGGTATGTTATAGATAAGACAGTGTTAAATTGTGGAGATCCGGAAGGAAAACAAGGCCGATAAAAATAATATAATTTTCAATTTTTTTAATAAATAAATTTAACAATAGGTATGTATTGCGAGTTAGAAATCTCTTGTTTAATATATTACCGCAAACGTGATTAAATCAAGGAAAAAGGTATTTTAGCGACATTTCAGTACGTTGCGTTACTTAATTGTGACTTTCAGGTAAAAATTGTCACTTGGGTGTTACGTAACATTTAGGGGGGGTGGGGGGTAATAATCTGGTAATGTAAAACAAATAATTTAAACTCAACATTCTAGTTCAACTGTGTCGTATTTTACAAAATAATGTAAATTTCTTTGGGAGACTTTGGGAAATATTTAAGACGCATTACGGTTTGCTTATAAAAATTGCATATTTCTAAACTTATTCTTTCTTCATCCAAACGGTTAGAGTTATAGTACGATGTGTCGAAAATAACGTCGTAGTTAATATTTGTCTATGCAACTGTAAGTGAATTCTGAGCAGGAGAATAGTTTCTCTTCAATCTGGGTTCTGGTATGAATCCTTTCTTAATATGCACCTTTAAGTGGATTCCGACCATGATAACGGTTGCTCTCCAGTGTGGTTTCCAGTATCTTTACCAAAATTATTTTTTTGTATGCACTTTAATGTGCATTACGAGCACGAGAAAGGTTTCTCCACAGCGTGGGTTCTAGTATGTTTAACTAAATTACTTTTTTGTGTGCACCTGTAAGTGCATTTCGAGCATGAGAATGGTTTCTCTCCAGTGTGGATTCTAATATGATTAACTAAATCCTTTTTTTGTAGGCACTTGTAAGTACATGTAGAGCATGAGAACGGTTTCTCTCCAGTGTGGATCCTAGTATGTTTAACTAAATTACTTTTTTGTACGCACTTAAATGTGCATTTCGAGCACGAAAATGATTTCTCTCCAGTGTGGGTTTTAATATGATTAACTAAACCATTTTTCTGTATGCACCTGAATGTACATTTCGAGCACGAGAATGGTTTCTCTCCAGTGTGGGTTCTGATATGACGAACCATATCACTTTTCCCCCTACACATGTAGGTACAAGTAGGACAGGAAAACAATTTATTTCCTGCGACTAATTGTTTTACTTCTAGGTCTCTAGTGCCAATAGTAGATGATTTCGACAAACCGAATTCTGAAAACAAAATTAAAATTATTAATGGTATTGAAGGTACTTGACAGATAAGCAACACATAAAAAGTATTGTATTTCCTGTGAATCTTTATTAGTTTTAATTCAGAGAATTGATAAAAAGTTTAAGAAACTAAAATAAGGGAACATGTCACAATTCTGTTTACGAAATAATAACTATTCCTAGTTTAATAATAATAACATTCAAATATAAACACACATTAAAAATATTACGTAAAAAAATAATTTAGTTAACAAAATAAAATCACGGTGTAAATCACCCTTATTGACAACGTTTCCATTTTATATTTAATCCTCCCTCAAAATTACCCCTCCCACTATCCCCTTCTTATAAAATCTAATCACATCTGCACTTGTATAAATAATAGGTTAGTTTTTAGTTTGCTAATTAATGACACGGATGTGTCGAAACCTGTAAGAGAAAAATAAAAATTTGAGTAACAAATTTACTAGGAAAGTTAACTCTTTAAAACAAAATGTCTAGATATTGTTACATATGTAATACAATATGTTCAGTGTGGCGGTGTGTGTTCCACAAACACGATAGAATGGCGACCGTTTCAACAAGGATGCATAGCAGGGTTGACAATGCAGACCTTTTTAAAAATACTCACAATAGATGTTCAAATTACGATGAGTAGATGTTCATGCGCTCCTCTACTTCCAAAATAAATTTATTTTCGTATTTTGTTGTTATTTTCAGAATCTCTTTTTCACGTTAAAAATAGAAATATGTTTGAAAGTTTACGGCACAAGAAAACGAAATTACATTAAATTCTCATTGTAAATATTATTTTTCAATTTAGTTGAATAATATGGATAATCGGGAAATGCTGTTTTAATCAGTATTAGTTGCCATACGTCAGTTCTCATATATATATATATTGTAAAATCCCTGCATTTTCCCTAATTTAAGGTTCTCCCCACAATCGGTTTAAATTCTTAGAAATTCCCTGCAATTTGGGGAATTACCCACGTTTTGACAACGCTGATGCAGAACTTCGTGGATACCATACAGCAGATATAATTTAGTATTTTAAGGTTACTATAGTAAACTCAATATAGAATCGCAAGTTGGCAATAGTGGTTGGGTTGCAATTACGAAAACATAAAAAATCGACTACACATCTATTTCACAAATTTTCCCGGTATTAAGTAAAATACTCGCAGTTTCCAAAATGGGAAGCCAATAATTGGGTTCCACTGTTAAAAACCTGCGAGGTCAATCTGACAACGAAGGCCGAATCCACCGTGGGCGTTGTCCGTTGAAATTAACCCATAATTTTGATAATTAAGACAAGAATTGTTTTTCCAGGACAGAAATTACAATCAATTAAAAAATCCACGAATTTTAGGTTTATATAGAAAATACACAGATTTAGGAAATGAGATTAAAAGAATTTGGCATTATCAGACTATAAAAATATTACCATTTGTTATTTCGGCTACTGGCATTATACCTAGGTCTCATTCAAAATTTAGGCATATTAGATTTGTCAAAGAATTTATATATAAAAATGCAAAAATTAGTCATTTTAAATACATGTAGGATTACAAAAGATTTTTTAAATATTTATATTGAGGGATCAGTAGGATTTATAGGTTCACTTAGGAATTCCACAGAGCCGAACCCTCTGATATGAAAATATCTGGAGTCGGTAAATTATTTTCTCATTTGGTCTCTGGTAGGTTGACATGTTGTTCTTGTATTGTTTTGTATTTATAATACTTATATAGTGCAATTGCATAGCGTGGATTGACTAGATTTCACTAGATGATCATTTGGGGAAGTGTGTGAAAGGGTTTAGTTTTTCCTGTGGGGAAAATTCAACCCAGACATTTAAATCTGGTGCCTAAATAAAAAAACTTAACCACTTGTTTCCGGTTATTTGTCCACTCATTTAACTTCTGAAACCTATCTAAAATAATATAATGAACATGTAATAATTTTAACCACTTGTTTCCGGTTATTTGTTCATTTATTTAACTTCTGAAACCTATCTAAAATAATATAATGAACATGTAATAATCTTAACCACTTGTTTCCGGTTATTTGTTCATTCATTTAACTTTTGAAACCTATCTAAAATAATATAATGAACATGTAATAATCTTAACCACTTGTTTCCGGTTATTTGTCCATTCATTTAACTTCTGAAACCTATCTAAAATAATATAATGAACATGTAATAATCACAATGGTTCTTTATTACGTTTTCTCTTTTTGGGTGAAGTGCAGATCCCGCCAATGTGGGGGATTTTAATAAAAATGCACTTTCTAGGTGAGAAAAGTGTGGAAAAGTTGAATAAAAAAGAAATTAAGGTGCGCTCGCCAAAATTGAGGGAGATACAGCCGTTTAAAGAATGTATGAAATGACACTTCGTGAACTCATACTACGCCATTTTGTTACTATAATGGTGGTATCTGAGACTTGCTATTTAACGAAGGTTGATACGATTGTAGCCAACTTCGTGTGATAAGGCGCGTATGAAAAACAGAATTAATAATGGTCACAAACCATGTTACACAAACCTGGCGTAGCCGCTAAACTACTTGAAAACTGGGATGTTTTTCTTGCGTTGACGCGAGTAGGCGTTATAAAGGGGCACAAACCATGTTACACAAACCATGTTTAGCGTAGTCTTAGGTTAGGTTACTTTAATTTGGAAGGTGATAAACAGTTTAAAACGTCGTTGAAAAAAAGTCCGCTATACAAATTTCATAATTACGCGTTCATCTATCACATGAAGTTGGCTACAATCGTATCAACCTTCGTTAATAGCAAGTCTGAGATACCAAAATTATAGTAACAAAATGGCGTAGTATGAGTTCACGAAGTGTCATTTCATACATTCTTTAAATGGCTGTATCTCTCTCAATTTTGCCGAGCGCGCCTTAATTAATTTTTAATTCAACTTTTCCACACTTTTCTCATATAGAAAGTGCATTTTTATTAAAATCCCCCACATTGGCGGGATCTGCATTCCTCCCCATATTTAAAACTTCCTAGAAAGATGAGCGAAAAGTTTCTTCACCGAATGTCCAAATATTGAACAAGCTTATTAAAAAAAACTCAGCTGTTGTCGAATTATGGGGAGTGTCAGTTGCAAGACAGCCAAATTCATTTCATGAAGATAGATTGATGGAAGATGTGGTAAAAGAAGACACCATATACCCATGGCATCGAAAACAACGTGACTGGAATAAGTGCAGTTCCACTGAGCTGCTTCGAACTGCAGTCTGCAGGATAAACCAACCTCAGACGGGAGAGGGCACCAGAAGAATAAGTTAATAACTTACCTCGGCTTTGGTCGATCCTTTCAGGATGAATGAAACATTCCTTTTTAATGTCAGGATAGTCAATATCTATTTCAGAGAACGCCCCACAATCTTGCGCACGTTCCTCTGCCACTGGAGTCCCCGGTTCACACTTGATGGCAGAAGCATCTTGTGTCTCCTGTTTGACAATCTCATACTGCAATACTGCATCACCACGAGATGTTGGTCGCTCTTCTTCGGGGCTTGTTTCCGGTTCGGACTTTATGAAACCGATATCTGAGGTAATAAAATCCATTTCAGGTAAACTGCGGTATATGTCTAATGTTATTGAGATATACAATAACAAGATCCATTTTCAATGATAATTTTATTGTGCATTCCACGTGTTTGTTTCCATTTTTTTTATTTTACGCATATTCTTTATATTAGGGATTTAATTACTAATGAGAAGATTAAGAAGATATTACAAAGATATTATAAATAATGGTTACAATAATTCATATAAGGTGGTTTCATAGTGCACACAACCTCTGACGAAATTGATCCTTTAATTCTCCTTCAAATGTGTATCTTTTGTAACAAATTTCCACCCATACTATTGCACTTTGTAACACAAAAAGTTGATGCATTATTATGATATTATTTCAAAAACTTTAGATTGTCTCAATATATCTAGAAAACTCCACAAGGTTCTAAGGTCGTATTTTCGAATGCGGCACCTAGCGTGAAAACAACCAACTGATTGCAGTGTTAGAATAAGATGATAAATATAGTTGTAGTATTAAGAACACATATATAGGTACAAAAAAATTTTGTTCAATTCAGTTAAATTCAAATACAACGATTAAAATCAAAAAAATAATAATACAAACCCAAAATAGTAAGTAAAAAAAAGTATAACCTAGAAAAGCAGGTGTGTGGGTATAAGTTTATAATATTAATTATGTGCGTAAGAAACCAATATAACAGAATAAATAAGAAAATAATTTACTAGTAAGGTATTAGAATATTTATCATTTATTTATTTAGTACAAGATTAAAAATTTAAATACATAATTTATGAAATTTTTTGACTGCCCAACTAGGATGATTCCCGTTTTAGGACATTATAGCAGGTATTTAAAAATAATTTTGTATCCTTCATAAGAGCAGTTTTTTTTTTGTATTTTTGTGTATATTCTTACTATTTTGCATATTAACACAGTTATAACTGGATACGCGAATGAGAACATCTGTAATAAATAGTATAAATATATCGCTTGTGCTCAATCTGATCGCGAATTTCTTCATTTGGGTTTCTGATGAAGTAACCCAATAATTGGTTTACCATAACGTACAAAATTCAACATCATTTACCAAAAACTATGTTTGGTAATCAGGAAGGTTCGTTGTTATGTTTTCCCTTTTCTTCTGTACGGTATCGAAATCAGGAAACTTTGCCAATCTCCAAATTAATGATCAAATAATAGCTACAAAAAAGGAGTTTTTTAGTCGAGTTATGGCGGATGTCAGTTGCAGGATAATCCGATTCATTTTCAAAGGTAGATTGATGAAAGATGTGGTAAATAAAGACACCGTACCGTGACATCAAAATCAACGTGACTGATCGTGTATAGTTCCGCTGAGCTGTTCTGAGCTACAGTCTGCAGGATAAATTAACTATGGACGGGAGAGGGCAGAATAGAAGGAAGAAAAAGTTAATAGCTTACCTCGGCTTTGGTCGATCGTTTCCAGATGAATGAAACATTCCCTTTTAATGTCAGCAGAGTCAGTAAAATATATTTCAGGGTACGCGCCACATTCTTGCGCAGGTCCCTCTGCCGATACAATCCCCGGTTCACACTTTATCACAGAAGCGACTTCTCTCTCCTGTTTGACAATCCCGTTCGGCAATATTGCTTCACAAAATGATGTTGGATTCACTTCTTCGGGGCTTGTTTCTGGTTCGGACTTTATGAAACCGATATCTGAGGTGATAAGATCCATTTCAGGTAAACCGCTTTATGATTCTGATGTTTGTAAGATATTCTGGAAACCAATTTAATAATTTTTAATAAATAACTCAGCAATCACACTGCCGTAGACGTCAAAACGAAATACTTACAAGACATTAGTTTTGCATAGAAAGGAAATCATTGCCAGTAATGAAAAATATTAAATATTTAATATTTCTATTTTTGTCGAGCATTCTTAATTTGTTGCAGTACCTACTTAACGAAAGGTTGCCATACCGATGTAGCCTATTTTATCGATATGCCACAAAGCCCCTCTCACTGATTCTACATAAATTGCTGCTTCTGACCGACGCTATTAATCCTGTTAAATTCTGAGTGATTAATTCGATTAACCGTTGATTATTTTGATGATTAAAACATTTTGATTATATAACTGTCTCAATTGCGCCCATCGTTTTAGCATTAGAAAGGTAGTGATGGGCGTAATCGAGATATTTAAATAATTTTTGAAAACGGTCGAAGACAATTTAACCATAATTGCTCACGATTAGTTGTGTTTATTAAATTGTGTAATGAATTGAAGGAATCCGGATTGTGGTAATTCATCAGGGCGATACTGAGAGTCACCACACTAGTGGTAGTATATGCTAGTATACTGTACCTCAAGTATATTATATACTTACTAATAAAAAACTTTCTTCCTAAAATAGTGCTCAGGTATATAATTTTACATACATGTTGTTTTTATTTTATTTTTTCATAAATACGCTCATGGTAGCATCAATTAAACATATATCAAAATATCAATTGTGTTAGTACTCCCTCCCTAAACACGAGAAATTCTCAATTAGACAGGTATTATTACCACCATTAAAAAATATTTGCATTACATGTACATAATTAAAAAAAATAATTGTACTTATACCTAACTTTGTAAAATTGTAAAAATGAAATAAATAAAAAATAAAAAACATATTAAATTAATTTGATTTAAAATATCATACATATTTTTGTGAACTTATTATTGCACAGTCCATTCAATTCACGATTCTAACTCACGACCTCCAGATTCGTATATAGCAGTTCCCAACCCGGCGGACGGGTACAGATCCGTGGATCACATGGTACCGGGCCGCCCAAGACCCTGCTCAAAAATCAAAATTACGTAAAAAAAATCGAACATACAAAATAATTGTTGTTAAAAAAATACGTGGAACCTCTCATGAAGAGCACCTCGCATATCGAGCAAAGCAGTAGTGAAAAAAACGTTCCTTTAACGAACGACTTTTCGCATAACTAGCGACATTTCGCATAACGCAAGGAGAAGTCCCTTCTTCACGTCACTCACCTGTGAGCCGAGACTTCCGCGCCAGTTCATCAGTCTCTGGTTAGCACTCGTTCGCTAGCACATTAGTGTCGCATGTGATGATGTGATCATACATTTTTCCAAATTTTTTCAGATATTATTTGTAATTTTTTTCATTACTATTTGTAAAATTTCGGAACATACCTAAAAGAGGTTTTTCTCCACATTGAGTCAGCATGTGGATTTTAAATTGTCACTTTCGAAAACACGAATAGTTGCAGTCGGAGCATGAAAAAGATTTTTCTCCACTGTGAAATAGCTTGTGGACTTTTAAATGTTCCTTTTGAGAACATGACATATACATTTCAATTTTTGAACATTTCAATATACAAACTATATATTGATAACATTGAAAATATTCAACACAAATTCATAAAATATCTTACCCTTAAATTCAACAATAACTTTGAACGCTCATTTCAAACTTTGCAACAAAGACGAGCAATAGCTGATTTAACATTTATACATAGAATTTTAAATAATAACATTGACTGTACCGAACTTTTTTCCCTAATTAATTTTAACATACCCTTAAGACGTACACTAGGGTGGAGCACGGATGTATGAAAAATATTTTTTTTTAAGATTCAGAGTTCTAAGAGGGGGGGATATGTGCCTTATGTTAAAGTAAAAATACGTGGGATTTTTCATTTCATTTGATTAAGATCTTCAGTCTCCGCAGTGACTTCAAAAATTGAAAATTAGGGTAAAAAAGTTTAAAGTTTATAAGGCGATACATTGTGATCAACTTATTGGTAAGTAGGTGTTAAATGATAAAAAGTATATAATTACGATATTTATTAAGGCATCGCTGTAAAAAAAAATTAAATTTGAAACAAACTCAAAAAATTATACAAGAATTATTTAGGTTTAAAATCCTTTTTAGTTTCAAATTTAGGCATTTGATTTCGCGATTCCAGATTGGCATTTATTGCACCTAATCGCGACTTTCTTATCCACTGAGAAATGGAAACCTCCGTTGTATTCTTTGAAGCTCTTTCAACAGCTTGGGTATGGCAGGGAAGCCTTATAAATAATAGTTCGTTTTCATCACCAGATTTCACGACATTCTGAATTTCCTAGTCCAATAAGTTTTTCAAAATCGGTGGTTCGGTTAAGTTTTCCTACCAATTTATTAAATCACTATATTTATGTAGAAGCATTAAAATCTATCAATGGCACTTGAAACAGTCTACGTGTTGGAGGTTGAGTAGTACTCCGTGCCTTTAGTAGGGCTGCCAGCTCTCTAACATGTTTTTTTATCATCTGTTATCATCGCAAGAAGAATCCCTTCAGGATGCGCAAAGTAGCCGTTTCTTTGGATAACAGGATCTATATTTTTTTTTTAAATTTCTGGCAGGTAACTGGAGGCCTTAATAATATTGAACAGATAACACGTGCCATCTTTGCATGGTGGTTTACTTTTAATTGAGAACCAAAACGGTGCGTAAACTTTGACCACAAAAGTAGCCAGGGTTTTCAAATTTTCAGATGGTTCTTCAGTAGATACATACAAACGTAGTCTTCGGTGATCCAACGGGCATGTGATAGTTTTTCTGGAGATTTATTGCCTAGGTCTTCTGGAAATTCATCTGGAACTACCGCCGAGACAATTTTATACAAGTACTGTTGGTCTGGACTCAGTTCTTTGGCCATTTCTGGTAGCATTTGACCTTCGATGCGTTAAAAAATTTTAACAGGTAGCTTTTTACAGGTTTCCAGTGATTTTTCCAGTGGACCAATATAAGATTTAGGTCCCAAAGTACACCTATCGAGATGAAAAAACAGATATCTCAAAGGCAGTTCGTTAATGTTGAGCAAAAAATTATCTGAAGTGAAACTGAAGTGGTTTTTGTAGCCTTTTCTCAAGCAGTCTTATAATTCCAGCATACTTTCCAGTATTAACATTCATACCATCACAATCAATTGTCATAATTCTATCTTGGGAAACTTCTTTATGTAACAGAAACCCTGTTATCACGGTATCTATTCCTTTTGCTGTACCAACATCAGGTACCACGTATCCCATGTAAATGGATCCCGGCTCTTGAATCAGTGAGATAGGTTCCTTTTTAGAGTCTTTTGCAACTTCTTTGTAGCAGTTACGTCGATTTCGCTGATTACCATTACCCGAGACGTTTTTTGATCGGTCAAAAAAGTTTGCTCTTGTTTGGGAACCTTTTTATCCTTAGGATATATATATTGAGCGAATGCTTTGTACTTGCATACTGAAATATCAAAAAGTGTCTTACTGCTTTTCTGAAAACTATTTAACTTGTCCAGGGAGAGCCTCTTGATAGACTTGAGTAGATTTTTGCACTTTAAGTGATATGCTTTCAACATTTGAACAATCCTTGTTCGCGTCAATGTAGGAATAGATACAGTGTGCCATATATTTTCAATTTCGACATTACTATATCTGTTATCTCACCAAAAATTGGTTCTTTTGCAGTTTCTGATTGCAATTTCAGTTGATGTCTCGTCCACTCATAATAGTATTTCACTGCATCTTCGTAAGTAGGTAGAAAGTTCTCTTTCATCTCACAAACATCACCAAATAGAGGACATTTGAATACACTCCGAGTTCTTTCAATAGTTGGCATGAAAGATTATCGAACGTAATTTTAACGACAAACGAGCGTGCGACTGATCCGAGCCTCGAACAAATAGAGCAAGCAAGCTAAGTATCACCTCCCGCGCTTCCTCTCTCCCCTCTATTTAAATTATAAAACACAAATTCGAACTTTTTTTATTTTGTGTCGAATCTATATTATACCAAGAAATTTTTTTTTGATAAAAATTAGTATGTTTATTCAAAAATATCGTACATAAACATGACTTCCAATTAGAGTGTAAAACCGACTATTTTCGTAAATTCAATGCCGTTGCGGAGGCAGTTACCTTAAAAAAAATTCAATAATATTTTACATGGCTTAAATTAAACCTAAAAGGCACCAAATTTTGACTCTTACATTACCGTCAAGTGAAAAAAAAGAATTCACTCCTACCTAACGTACACGTCATACAGGATTATTCCACGTGCATAATTATAAAACAAATGCAGCAACTAATTCGCCAATTAACCGTGCTCTTCATATGTTCAATAATGTTTGTCTAAATTCTAACATCGGCATTTTCTTCGATTCACTTCCCAAACTTAAAAAGAGCATCATGTCATTTTTAATAACTGTAAAAAAACTTCACCACTGTAAATAATGTACTGTTTGTTTCTTCAATAAATAAATAAAAATGAATAGTTGCAGTCGGAATATAAAAAAGGTTTTTCTCCACTGTGATACTTTAAAAGTTCCTTTCGAAAACATGAATAGTTGTAGTTTTTAACCAATAAAAAGTAACATTAAAAATGTATGGGAAGAACCGGGAATTTTGTGCGCAAGCCTTGACAGGCAAAAGTTTAAAGACATTTTTTTCTTATTATTCGAAGTTTTAAACCAGTTTTCAAAATGTAAAATTCCAATTGTAGATTCATCTAATGACACAATTCGAAGGAAAAAATTATCTAATTGGAAGTGCAGTTAAAAAATTCAAGTTGCAGACTCTGTGCCTGCTGCCAGAATCAAAAACCTTTTCATGTTCTGAGTGTACTTTTAATTCGCCGCGTACAGAATTAATTTAATCCAATTTTGTATTGAGAATGTAATTTCCAGTTATGGATTCATCTGCTGTCAGTAGTCAGAAAGTTGATATTTACTCATATTTAGATAAAGTTTGTTATATTTTTACCAATCTTGTAATTTATTTAGATATATTTGAAATAATAATTATGTTTTATTCCAGGATGTGGGGAGGTTTGTGCAATCCCACCCGTCCCATATATTTATTTATACATATATTTTTTAAGATTTTAAGTAAAAAATCAAGAACATAGAATAGGGAAAAAAACATAAAATGTTAATAATATAAAAAAATTAAAATCTTTCTACCGTCAGTTTTTACAACACTCAACTGTATGTACACATGTACCTCCCAGCTCCAGCACAATAACATAACTATCTCAAATTAATCAACGTGGATATATTTAATATAAAAACATACAAATAATAGTAAAACGGTAACAACATGGAAAGTCGGCGGTAACAGAAATTTGAAGAAGGTCGCACAACTTGGATTTTAACAACACAAAATAATAAAATCATTACCTTGAAAGTCGACAGAAATGGCCACTTCAATAAAAGTCCATCTTAAAATTAAGGGACATGACAGAAACACAATTTGCAAATTTGTATAAGAGAAGCTCCGGAAGGATCGTAAATGCCGACAGTGAAAACTTCTCGCTGGGTGCTGCCATTAATATTTAGAGGATCCTTTGTTGGTGCTATTTGAAATGCCCAATCACCAAGGGCCTCGGGGTAATAACACTTTAAAAATAAAACACTTTAAAAACAAAGCACTTTAAAAATAATAAAAATGTGGTTTCAAATTCGCAAAGAGAATGTGTATATAAAATATCAGGCCATAAGACATAATATTTAATCTCGTGGTTCGCATTTTATTTATGAAAACCATGGGAAAATAATATTTAGTTCTTAATCATATTTTCAAAAACAATAAATTAAGGGAATAATAATCTAACGACTAATTGGTTTTCTTATTAATTAATTATTTCCAATCGGTAATGTCGCATTCTGGAATGAAACTTGGAATAGAGACTTCAAGAACATTTCAACATTCTTTATTTCGAAGACACAATTTTGTAATTTTTTTAATGAAATAAAGTTACATGACATCGTTCGTCCATTTCATACGCTGCCTAGGAATACCTGCTTTTGTTTTTTGGGGTCTCAGATTATCAATGTTCATCTCTATAGATGACATAATAAACCCATTTTCATTTCCGTTGGTTGAAAATGACATTGTGTCACCTTTCAAAACAACTTGGAAATGATTTATTAATTATTATTAATTCCTACATTCCAGTAACCAAGCAACTGTCGTCGTTACCTAGTGTCAACAAATAGTTTTCAATATCTCCAAATTAAATATTTTAATGTAAACTACCCTTCAATACTACAAATCTATAATATATATTATATTGTAGAATAATGTTATCAAAATAAAATATATAATTAAATTTACCTACAAAATATATTTCAACGTAATCTCAAAATATAGTTGTTTACCTTGGTTACTGAAGTCCTCACAAAAGGAAAAATTTATTTTGTATTTATTTACCTAAATATCCTACGGTCCACTGGCAGTTTATTTATTACGTTATCTAATATACTTATTTTCAAATATTTATATGTTTTGGGATCAAAGCTAATTCTTTTCTATCTGATACAATAAAAAAATCAGAGAGCTAAAATACAAGCAAACGTCAAGGCTTGCGTTGCTAAGCAAAATTCATTAATAAAAACATTTTAATTGCTCCGTTTTTGTGAAAAACGACATCGAGGGCGCCGTACCAAATTGAGAATTCTTTAGGAACACATAATTCGCGGGAGTAAAACATTACAGAAAATACATTATTTACTTGACTAGGTAGTTACTTACTTATGTAGGAACTTCTTTAAAAACCTATAAAATTTAATTGTATAAAATTAAAAAAAAAACACAAGGATGGCGGTATTTGTTTTGCCAAAATCGCTGGGTACCTATTTGGACAGGAAATATTTTTTCATTACAATTTTAATAAAGGGGTGTTCAGACATCTAATATAACCGCTAGCAGGTATCTGTTGAACTGCGAGCGCTTATGTTTCGTGGCGTTCACACGGCGCAGATAAAATATTTCTTCCTATGGTAGGAGAGGGGGTCAGTTGAATTAGCGAGCAGCCACGGAGCGCGCATTTTTTGTACTGAATCTATGGAGTTGACATCTGTCAACCACCGTTCTTGGCAGCTCCGTAATTAAAATGACCCCCTCTCCCGTTTTCGTCGGAGTGGGGGGCGCTTAACTGTTGGCATATCGCCTCAGGAGCGGTTACGGCGTAAGATGTGCATTGTCTATGGTTGATGTGCGCATAAAGCGCTCAGGTGTGAACGATCTGAAGGGATTGTATGGAGAGCGATATGTGGCGTGCTATGATCTTTTATATTTATAAGGGGTGTTCAGACTTCTAATATAACCGCTAGCAGGTATCTGTTGAACCGCGAGCGTTATGTTTCGTGGCGTTCACACGGCGCAGATAAAATATTTCTTCCTATGGTAGGAGAGGGGGTCAGTTGAATTAGCGAGCGGCCACGGAGCGCGCATTTTTTGTACTGAATCTATGGAGTTGACATCTGTCACCCACCGTTCTTGGCAGCTCCGTAATTAAAATGACCCCCTCTCCTGTTTTCGTCGGAGTGGGGGGCGCTTAACTGTTGGCATATCGCCTCAGGAGCGGTTACGGCGTAAGATGTGCATTGTCTATGGTTGATGTGCGCATAAAGCGCTCAAGTGTGTACGGTCTGAAGGGATTGTATGGAGAGCGATATGTGGCGTGCTATGATCTTTTATATTTATCTGCTCAATGTGAACGAGCTCATATGCTCAATGTGAACGAGCTCTAAATTTTAAATGACAGTGGTGCAGTCTCAAGGGTTCCATATTATTATTTTTTATTAGAAAAAAAAAAAAATTTGGTACAATACATACAATAGTTGGTGTCGCGAAACTGCGACTCCACTGATAATTGGCGGTAAATGCTGCAAAGCAAAGTCTATGCAGCCCTCGAAGGACCAGTCCCGAAACTACGTGAAATCGCTAAGTTATACGGGACGATTAGATAGCATACACTCGCAAAACCTGATGGATAGTCAGTCGATAGTTCAGATCTGGGCTTTTGGAAAATTAGATAAGCCCAGACTGGAATAAGGAAAATAGGACTCGCCGTTGCAGATGGGGCCTCGCTGTTCTCCAGTTTTGGTGTACACTTTTCACTGTTTAATTTTAAAAATCGCAATATTCTTACAGTAAGAGGTTACGATACATGCGCCCTGTCTGAGATGTTATTTTGTTCTGAGCAGCAAATCACACTGTCACCTCTCCAAAGTTGAGTATTTCTTGCAACAATTTTTATGGTGACATTTGGGAAGGAAAGATTAGGTAGGTGGGATAAATTCAGGATTTTGACATATCTACCCACCAAGTCTGCGAATGCAATAACCAATCAATCCCATATAAAAATGCGCAAACAATAGTTACATAAATATAATGAAATTATATAAAAAAAACTTAATACAATTATTAAATACAAATATACATATTTTTTTTAATTTTCTCCCATAATAAGCAAATGCTTGTGTGTACGGGAGGAAGTATTATTTGTTAGGTTATTTTGATTTTTTTTTGTTTTATGAAATTTAGTTTATATAAAGAATAAGAATATTATACATATACTATATCGAATTAAAAATACAAATTTGGCAAGATAATAACATCAACAAGGGTAAAAGAAAAAATAATAATAATGATACACTAACAAAAGAAGAAAATTTAAAAAAGTTAACATTTTTTTTAATCTATGTCATTAGGAATTGGCTCCATCTCTTGTAAATGGGACCCTGCCAGAATTGGAATGCTGCCATCACAAAAGTGTTTGCGCTCAAGGGTAGGCGCGTTCTGTAGTTGGTGATCCGTTTTTGGATTAATGCTCGGAATCCGGGAACGCGCCATTCTTCAAACATCTCGGTGGCACTGCATTACCAGGACAACCCTAGAAGCATTCGATATTCGATATATATGTTGTACATAACCGGTATATCACCGGTGGACCATTCGATATATATGTTGTACTGTACTGTATCATAACCGAGAGATTTTCCAGCTTTCATTCGTCTGACAGCTGTTTTAACCGTATCGTCCGTAACGATTATGTTTTAAGATGGGTTCTTTTCTTTCCGGTGTTTTCGAAAAGTAGGTTATGAAAACATTAGTGATCTTTTCTGCGTCCGGTTCTCCTTCAATATGGGTCGATAAACATGTTTTATATTTTAAGACGTTTTTGGTTTTTTGCCAAAATTTCATAAAATCTCTTTCCTTAAATGAACCTGACATTTTATCCAGTTTTACTTGTTTATATGTTTTACATTTTCTTTTACTTTAAATGTTTATGCTTTATTCACATTAAGATATTGAAAGATATTACTTATCATTAATACGTATACAGAGTACCCACTCGGATATTGTGAACAAATCATTTTATTACGTCAATTATTGCTGCTATGGTTTCTTTCCAGAGTGGCTTCTAGTATGTTTATCAAATATCATTTTTAGTACGCACCCGTAAATGCATTTTGAGCACGAGAATGGATTTTTCTCCAGTGTGGATTCTAGTCTCTCTCTGGTT
Organism: Limnephilus marmoratus; assembly: GCA_917880885.1. Classification (NCBI taxonomy): domain Eukaryota; kingdom Metazoa; phylum Arthropoda; class Insecta; order Trichoptera; family Limnephilidae; genus Limnephilus; species Limnephilus marmoratus. The sequence continues at coordinate 47,879,464 of OU862907.1, read as the reverse complement.
TCAATCCTGGGATTGGTTTGCAGCAATTTTCTTTAGTTTCCTCTTCCATTCTTCCCTGTCTTGTGCGGCTCTTTTGAGGTCTGCATATGATAAGCAGCGCACGTCCACCAGCAGGTCCTCCAGGTACTCTCGGCGTGGGCGTCCCCTAGAGTTTGTCCCCTCGGTCATACCCTCCATTATGGAATGCAAGAGGCCTTCTTGTCGTATTACATGGCCGATCCATCTTGCACGCCTTTCGGACAAGGTCCTGAGCAGGTGCCTTCCTCCTTCGATTCTTTGGAGAACCTCCTCATTTGTAATGTGGTCTCTCCAGGAAATTCCTAATAGTTTTCTATAGGACCACATCTCAAAAGCCTCTAGTCTCCGTTTATCTCTTTTGGATAGGCACCATGTTTCGCAGCCGTACATCAAGATACTCCATACATAGGTCTTGATGAGGAGTATTCTCAGCTTTAGGTCTATATTATTTGATTCAATTATTTTCGACCTTTTATTGAAAGCAAGCCTAGCCTGGTGTATACGGCTGACGACATCGCTCTTGGACCGACCGTCCCATGTTATTTTGCTCCTGAGATAGACAAACTCCTTGGCGTTCTTTAGTGGAACTCCTGACATCTCTATTCGCATCTGATGTTGCGTTCGGCCTACAGTCAGCAGCTTTGTTTTGTCTTTATTTATCTTCATGTTATAGTTATTTTGGAGAATGCTTTGCATGGTTGTTAAGGCCTCTTGCAGTTCTTCTTCGCTTTCAGCAACCAATACAATATCGTCAGCAAACCTTATCATATCCACCTTTTGCCCGTGTATCTTTACACCTTTTCTGTGACTCATTCTCTCTCTCAAGTCGTCAATCGCACTTTGTATATAAGCGTTAAAAAGAACAGGTGACAGAGAGCATCCCTGTCTCACCCCTTGTCTTATACTGGCTTCTTTTGTATCATTGTCACATCTAATTATAGCGGCCTCATTCTTGTATAGCGCCTGGATTATTCGTCTATCTCTATATTTGATATCAATTCTCTTCAGAATCTCGAAGAGTCTTTTCCATTCTACTTTATCGAAAGCCTTTTCCAGGTCTATGAATGCGATGAATGTGTTTTGGTTTCTTTTTATTCTTTTTTCAAGTAGTATTCGTAGCGACAATATTGCTTCTCTGGTTCCTACACCTCTTCTAAAGCCATACTGATCTCCGGAAAGGATGTTCTCTACTTTTGGTTCGATTCTTTTTAGAATGATATTAGTCAATATTTTTGAGGCATGAGATATTAGGCTAAGAGTTCTGTGTTGTTCACATTTCGTCGTGCCTGCTTTCTTTGGTAATGTAACAATTAGGCATTTCTCGAAATCCTCTGGTATCTTTCTAGTCTTATACATTGTCTGTATCATTTTAAACAGGGCATCTATATTTCCTTTTCCTGCTGGTTTAATTAGTTCAGCCGGAACGTCATCGATTTCGGGTGCTTTCCCGTTTTTGAGGTTTTTCAGTGCGAGATCAAACTCTTCTCTAGTGATGGGATCTCCCAAATCATCTGCGTCTACCTCATTTTCTCTTTCTATCAATGTTTCGTTATCACTATTTCCCTTCCCATTGTACAGCATTTCGAGGTATCTTTTCCATCTCTCTCCTATTTGGTCATTTTCGAAAAGTATTTTGCCGTCTTCTCCTTCTATTGCATTACCCTTTCCAACTCTCATCCCAAAGAAGTCTTTCACCGCAGCGTGAGCTCTTTCTATATTTCCTCTCTTGAGGTCGTCGTTTATCTCATCGCATTTATTCTGGTAGAATGTTTCTTTGGCTATTCTTGACTCTCTATTTATTTTGTTTCTCGGCACTTTATATTTCTCTTGTGATTCAGTTCTTTTATCATTTTTGAGCTCTCTTCTATCTTTTATCATATTTAGGATCTCATCGGTTATCCATTCCTTCCTTGCTTGGGGTTTTTCCTTGCCTATAGTTTCCTCTGCCGTAGTTATGATCTTCTTCTTTATCACTTTCCAGATCGCATTCACGTTCTCCTCTTCCATTAGGTTGCATTCTTGCGTTTTTTCCCTAAAACTGTCGCTGATCTCTTTTATCTTTAATATTTTTGTATCCCATTTGAAATTTTTTCTCTTTTTTATTTTTTTCAGTTTTAGAATACTTTTGGCCATTACCATATTATGGTCACTATTCTAGTATGATTAACTAAATCCCTGTTTTGTAAGCACTTATAAACACATTCTGAGCATGAAAACGGTTTCTCTTCAGTGTGGGTTCTAGTATGTTCAACTAAAGTCTTTTTTTCTACGCACCTGTAAGTACATTCCGAGCACGAGAATGGTTTCTCTCCAGTGTGGGTTCTAGTATGTTTAACTAAATCCTTTTTTAGTATACACCTGTAAGTGCATTTTGAGCACGAGAATGGTTTTTCTCCAGTGTGGATTCTAGTATGATTAACTAAATCCCTCTTTTGTATGCACTTGTAAGTGCATTCCGAGCATGAGAATGGTTTCTCTCCAGTGTGGATTCTAGTATGATTAACTAAAGACTTTTTTTCAATGCACCTGTAGGTACATTCCGAACACGAGAATGGTTTCTCTCCAGTGTGGGTTCTAGTATGTTTAACTAAATCTTTTTTTAGTATGCACCTGTAAGTGCATTTCGAGCACGAGAATGGTTTTTCTCCAGTGTGGATTTTAGTATGACTAACTAAACTACTTTTTGATATGCACCTGTAAGTGCATTGCGAGCATGAGAACGGTTTCTCTACAGTGTGGGTTCTAGAGTAGCTAACCAAAACCCTTTTTTGTATGCACCTGAAAGTGCATTCCGGGCACGAGAATGAATTCTCTCCAGTATGGATTCTACTATGATTAACTAAATCCCTTTTTGTATGCACTTGTAAGTACATTCCGAGCATGAAAACGGTTTCTCACCAGTGTGGGTTCTAGTATGATTAACTAAAGACGTTTTAACTATGCACCTGTAAGTACATTCCGAGCACGAGAATGGTTTCTCTCCAGTGTGGGTTCTAGTGTGATTAACTAAAGACGTTTTAACTATGCACCTGTAAGTACATTCCGAGCACGAGAATGGTTTCTCTCCAGTGTGGGTTCTAGTATGTTTAACTAAATCCTTTTCTAAAATGCACCTGTAAGTGCATTTCGAACACGAGAATGGTTTTTCTCCAGTGTGGATTCTAGTATGACTAACTAAATCGCTTTTTTGTTTGCACTTGAAAGTGCATTCCAAGCATGAAAACGGTTTATCTCCAGTGTGGGTTCTAGTATGACTAACCAAACTATTTTTTGATGTGCACCTGTAGGTGCACTCCGGGCACGAGAATGGTTTTTCTCCAGTGTGAATTCTAGTATGGTTATCTAAATCCCTTTTTTGAATGGACTTGTAAGTGCATTTCGAGCTCGAGAACAGTTTCTCTCCAGTGTGGGTTCTAGTATGATTTACTAAATTCTTTTTTTCTATGCACCTGTAAGTACATTTAGAGCACGAGAATGGTTTTTCTCCAGTATGGGTTCTAGTATGCTTAACCAAATCCTTTTTTAGTATGCACCTGTAAGGGCATTTCACGCACGAGAATGGTTTTTCTCCAGTGTGCATTCTAATATGATTAACTAAATTCTTTTTGTTTATGCACTTATACATGCATTCTGAGCATGAGAACGATTTCTCTCCAGCGTGGGTTCTAATATGACAAAGCATATCACTTTTTCCCCCACACCTGTGGGTACAAGTGGGGCAGGAAAATAATTTATTTCCTGTGACTGACTGTTGTGCTTCTAGGCCTCTAGTGCCAATAGTAGATGATTTCGACGAACCGAATTCTGAAAAAAAAACTTAATTACTAATGGCATTGAGGATACTTGACAGACATCAAAAGTGTTGAATTTCCAGTGAAGGTTAGAAATTTTTAAAGTTTTAATACACAGACGTGATGAACAAATTTGGTATTGTTATCACCAAAATATCGAATTTTAGAGTGTTATCGACTTCACCCCATGTGTGGGATGATTTCGTTACCCTCGAGTTAGGTTTGAAAATATTCATTTTTTTAAAGAAATTAAATTTAAACATTTTTTTAATTTTAATTATAATATTTATTTAAAATAAAAATAACAAACGTTCCCGGGTCATGAATAACCTGGCGATAGTTTAATATCTCCTCCACGGCACATATTACTTTTTTCCTGATGGACCAGAACGCGGTGCCCACTCGGCCACTGACCGAACATTATATTGTTATAATTATGAACACAAGACGGTTGTCACACGCAAAGATAAAAGATCATTTGGCTTAGCGTATTTCGGCATATCGCCAGCCGTACATTTCCAATGGGACTATATAGCGAGTGACATGTTGAAATAGGCCAAGCCAAATGATCTTTTATAGCTAAGTGTGATACAAGTCTAATATAATGGCATCACAAAGGAGATAATATACATTTTTAAGTATTTGTACGTCAATGTGTAACACCTGCAACTTACTTCCACTACTTCTCATAATGGAGGCGTCTACTAATATCTACAAGAATTCCAAAAACTGACAAAATCGAACTAATATCTATGAGAACCAAAGTGTTGACGAATATCTACAGAACTGCCAGAGGTTGGATTTGCAATTACGTATAGCATATTGGAATAACGTAATATTGCGTATGCATTTTAAAAAACTTAATTTATGTAAGTACGTACGTAAAAATCCCTAATATCGGACTATTGGACACATTTAGCAGATTAGTCCAACCTACGCTCTGTAGATATTAGTTCAACCTACGCTCTGTAGATATTAGTCAACACTCTAAAGTTCGTAGATATTAGTTCAACATATGAGCTGAAGATATTCGTCCGACATACAGGCTGTAGATATTAGTATCTGGAGTCCTCAATAATTTCTGTTATTCTCATTTTAAAAATGGGAACCTACTCGAAATCTAGCCTCTCTTAACTATCAAGATAACAGCGGCGGAAAAATAATTCATTTGTGGATTACAAGGCTTTGTTTATTTATTTTTAGTACTAAAACAAAGTAGTGAATATACATATTTACCTACTCAAAGGCTAGTGTCTTGCACATATCAAAACAAATGCGTGCGGAACAAGAACTTCAGTACTGTAATATATCATAAGATCATTGGAGGTTATCCACCACTTACCCGCCCTGGTATAAGTAACAAATGGTACTCCTTCAAGGACCTCTTGCAAGGACTCTAATTGTTTTGAAAGAACGAAGCTACATTTAGTATAGAACGAATCTGGACCTCCAGTGTTCTTGCATACGTTGTTATAAGCAGTATGCAAGTGCTTAGCGGGAAATACAAGATACAATAGTGTTAAGTGGGTGATCGACGTACGAGCCTATACCGCGGTTTTAAAAACCGTCGGTTTTACTCGCGGCTCGTTGGTGCTGATAGACTAGCGAGTAAAACAATCGTATCGTAGTCAAATTGAGGTTAACATGTGTCTTGTTCGGAGTCTGAAGCTTTGTGTTATCTTGGTATTATAGCATTTAACGAATTAAAAATTATTATTAAATAAAAAAATAAAAATTAAATAAATTTTAATAAATAAAAGAAATTAAGAATTTTTATTAATTTTTTTATTTTTTATTAATTATTTCCCTTGTTTTCGTATTCGCTTGATTTAATTTGCCATAAACAGGGACACTCTCGGAAGCCATTTATGAATTCTACGATGAAATCTTGACTGTGAATTCGCAGATTCATTATTACGTGACGTCCGTCTTCTAGCAAAAAATCAAGCAAACATGATGAGCCACGAGCCAGGCTCGTCAACTCATAAAACCGCGGTTTTGTAATGATACACCGGCGAGCTTTACCGACGAGCCATAAGACCGCGTTTTTACTCGCCCGTCGATCAGGGCCTTTAGAATGACAAAGTATAGACAAGACAATGGGACAGGTTGGGGGGAGTCCACGAGATAGCAAACGCTGGGTGATTGCATTCAGCGTACCTATCCCACAAGCATCTGTATTGAAGGAAAAACAGTACATACATTTATTTCGACATAAATGATAAGGGTATGACGCTAGAAAATGGGTAGGATTCCTCTCCAATCGATTGGCAGTCCCACAAGAATGTGCATGACGTTTGGTCTAGCCGTAAACCAGACTCAGCTTCCGCGCCTCTTAGCCGGTTCTTCGGTGGTGCCTCGAATAAAAGTAAATAGGAGTTTGATATTACAGTTTGATAGTGCCTTCAGAAGGCGAAACAGCTGTCACGCGTAATAATAATAACACAGCAGAACTTGTTTAAAAATAAACTGTTTTTTTTATTAATTTAATAATAATATTATTGATTAAGTATATAATAAAAAAATTAAAATTAAAATGGAGTTCTACAAATTAAACTTGATAACAATAAATAAGTAAATAGGAGATTGGGGGGAAATGCCCGACGGCCCTAAGGAATTCAGCAGCGATTTGCCGGAGGCGGGACGAAGAGCCGAAGTCATCCGACCAAACCTCAAGCCTGCACATGTTGCTGCGGGTGACACAAACGATTTCAGAGGGTACAGTGCCGTCGTGACGAGTTCTAGCGCATCCCCAGATGGGGATCATAATATCATCTAACATTGTTTCCCGTTGTCTATACTATATTTGGGTCACATGGTATCGGTTACAATGTTTGTCGAAGAAAGCTGATAACACTAGAAAAGTCATTATTTTGCGAGAGCTCTTCAGACAAAAACTAGCTACCGAGTAAGAACGAAGTGTGGTCTCTTAAACCATATGTTTGTATTACCGAAATAGCATTAAACAGTCACTGTGATCTAAAAGAACTATAAGTCGTTTAATCAGAACAGAATAGTACTGAGATTCTGGCCAGTATTTATAATAAATACTAAGTCTGTAAAGTGAGTAAAGGATTACAGAGAGGCTTAACAAGTGCCTAGTGCATTGTTCAGGCGGACGGTGTGTATTCTATAACAGTAGATAACTGTGACAGAATGGCAACTATTTCAACAAGGATGCATGGCAGGGTTGGCAATACATACCTATGCTCTAAAACACTCACAACAGATGTTCAAATTTCCCATTTAGCTCCAAAATATAAAGAAATACCAATTATACTTTTGAACGTAGCCATAACTTTGTGGTTATCCATTACAAATAAATGAAACAATATATCTTTCTTAGAACCACTTATATATTTTATTAACGCCGACCGATTTCGGAACGACCGTTCCTTCCTCAGGGCAAACATCGGTCGTTCCGAAACCAGTCGGCGTTAATAAAATATATATGTGGTTCTAACAATGATATATTGTTTCATTTATTTAAATACCAATTAAATTAGAATTATTTTTTTATAATTTGGTTATGGGTATGGACAACGCTGAAGGAGAACTTCGCGGATACCATACCTACAGCAGATATAATTTAGTAGTTGGTTTCTATTGTAAAATCATTGATTTGCTTTATTTTTAAATAATAAAAAACCGGAAGCTGGCAGTAGGTGCAATTGCAAAAACATAAAAATGTCGATACCAGATGGACTTTACCTACGAATAGAAAAGTGGAAAGACCCAGCTTGAGGTGGGAAGACAAGTAAAGAGGGGAGGGAGCACAGCTTCTCCATATAACAAACTAAAAGTCAGGCGCTGAGGACAGACGGAGTTGGTGGCGAATGTTGCAGGAAGTCAAGGCTGGATATGGGCTGTAGCACCATCGGAGAGAGATAATATATAGACTTCGCCTAATTTTTCTGGTATAATCAAATATGGTGTCCAGATTGAAAAACCAATATTTTAACCTGTGAATTCAACCTGACAACATTGCCAAATAAAAACAAAAAAACAATCTAATTTGAGTACATGTAGATAGTCTATTTCCTGTAATTTGTCTATAAATATTACTTCTGAAACCTCTAACTAAAATATGTAGTAATCAGGATGGTTCGATCGTTATACGTATTTCCTTGTCTTCTGTACGCATGAAACTCTAGCAAAGCATTGACAGTGAAAATTTAAAATTAATGCTTCAAAAATTGTATCGGAACACACACAATTAAAACTTCTTGGACAGATGGGCGAGGACCGAAGAGTTTCTTTGTCGTATGGCCAAATATTGAACAAGCTAACAAAACAAAAAAACAATTTCAATTCAGTCAAATTTACTTTCTGAAGATAGATTGATAGAGGAAGACTTGGTAAATGATGACACCGTACCCCGTTGCATTGAAATCACTGTGCCTGATAAAAGTGCAGTTCCGCTAAGCTGCTACGAGCTGCAGTCTGCAGGGTAAACCAACCTCAGACGGGAGAGAGCACCGGAAGAATAAGTTAATTGCTTACTTCGGCTTTGGTCGATCCTTTTCAGATGCACTGAACATTCCTTTTTAATATCAGGATAGTCAATATCAATTTCTGAGTAAGCGCCATATTCTTGCGCATGTTCCTCTGCAGCTGGAGTCCCCGGTTCACACTTGATGAAAGAAGCATCTTGTGTCCCCTGATTGACAATCTCATACTAGTCCAGTCAGCCTGTGTCGTAGAACACCAGTTGAAGGAACTAAATAGTATAAAGCTAATTTTTTCCCCATCGACTACTACCATTTAGACAAGTGTTTAGCAAAAAGTCCCCACCCCTACCCCTCTTGCTTCCCCCCCTGTGCCCCCCCAAACATGAAAAGTGTAAGGGTTTCGTAAATCGCTTCTATCTCGATTACTAAACAACATATCCGATTGAAATTTATATTATTTAAATTATTCTCTTTGCTGTAATATTGTCTACAATTAATGTCCTGTTAACTTTCGTCGTAACTTTTACCGTTTGTTTGTAATTCGTATGATAAGGTAAAAATTTGTATATTTTTTGGCAAGTAATTTTACTTTTTGTCATATAACTTTTTACGCCGACATTTTATGAAAAAATATTTCCCACAAAAGTTGTAGCCCCTATTATTACCTTTAAAATGATATATTTTAATGTGTACTTTATGTACTAGTAAACGCCAGATATCAACCGTGAATGCTTGCTGCGCACAATCCCTGCGTCGCTCCGCGACACTGATGTCGGAACTTGTTCCCTCACATCCCGACTTATCCTAGCCTGTCCTGTGCCCTTTGTAGTACTAGTGGAAATCGTGAACGTGAAATAATAGTTATTCACTTTGCTGCTAGGCCCTGCGGGCGGCTTTTAGTTCGGCTTCGCCCGGTTTGAGTGTTTGTGACCATTTTGTAAATCCAACAGGAACTGGCTCCTAAAATAGCCAGTTCCTCGGATCTAGTGTAATCCTGTGACTCCAAAAACACCTGTGTCGAGTGATGTCCGAGTTCCACGTGTCAAGACATGCGACTTTGAGGTAAATTCAATGTCCCAGTTTTAATGTATACTAAAAAGGAGAAAAGTGGCTTAAAGTCCTTAACAATAGAAAACATTTCTGAAAATATGCCCACTCAATGCTTAGTCTCAGCTCGTAACATGCTTTGGTTATGTAGTTTTGCTTTTGTGCCAGTTTCACTACCTGTACCTGGATGGTCTGGATACATGCGAAACTGTTACGATGATAGACAAAACTTTGAACCATCTTATGTACAGGCTTTGCCTTTTATAAGCATAGATCCAGGAAATCCGACTGCTATTTACTCTGCCCTTAGTTTCGCTTCTAAAGAAAGCAAGTTAGCTGGCCAGCCGTGTATTGTGACATTTGACCAACCACTTTTCCTGAAAGCAGTAGACATTGTTGCAAGTTCTTCTATAGAAAGTGAAATATCTGGAGTAATCGTCAGACTAGGCGGATTCCATCTTCTAATGAGTTTCCTTGGTTGCTTAGGAAAGTTTATGGAATGTAATGGAATCGAAGAAATGTGTACCTCTGTTTATGGAAAATCAACGATTCCTCACCTTATGTCAGAACATGCTTACGCAAGGTCTTATAGAGCTCACTTGATGACTCAGGCAGCTTTGATATTACTGCTATTCGAGGAATGTTCATCTCTTAAAGAAATGATTACAAACGACTTTAAGGATATTAATAACCAAACAATAAACAAACAAACAACTGTTGAAGACGCCATGAGAGATTGTAAAATAAATGAAATAATGAAAAGACTAGAAGAAGTGTATGAAGATTTGGTTAAAACTAGTAGAACTTCAAAACCGTGGCTACAAGAGTTTAAATTGGTGAATTTGGTTCTAGACTTTATTCTGGCAGAGAGAATCGGCGATTGGAATTTGCACATTAATACAGTCAAGCAAATGATAACGTATTTCCATGCTGCTGGACATTTGCTCTACGCCAAATCCGCACAAATATACTTACAACAAATGTTGAGTGTACAAACGAAAATGTCGAATGAAGACTTCGAAAGGTTCGTCAATAAAGGTTTCTTTACAGTTCGGCGTACAGATGGATCTGGACGGACATGACCATAGAGCAGACATTAATGCGATCATCAAAATCCATAGGTGGGCTTACTCATGGACGAGGATTAAGCGAGAGGACGCTAACCAAATTCATTGCTTGTGCTCCTGGATCCCTACAAATTTGTGAGGCTTTCGAGAAGTTCTCTGGCTGCTTGACTCAGTTTAATGAACCGCACACTGAACTAAGATGCAGTAGAAGAGAAAGGGACTTGCAAGATATTAGTAAATTTCTCGGATGGCTGCGTATTCATAATCCTTTCCGACAGAGCAAAGATTTAATGTCTTTATCCTCTGGTCTAGTAGTGATAAGTTCGGGTGTAAACTGCGATGAAGCGTATGATGTAGGAATGAACTGCTTGAAAGACATCGAAGGAAATAATTTTGCAGATGTTAAATTGAAAAGCAAAAATAAAGTTAAAACTATAGGCTCCATAGTAAGTGGCATAATGTGAGATCTGAAGAAGTGCCAATTAATCCTGATCAGCTGTTTAATAGGGTTATTTGTATGTCTCAAGGAACAAATAATCTCAAACAATACTTCAACTATGAACTCAGCCTTTGTCTTTATTTGAAAACAATAAAATGATAAGAAAGGGAACTAAATCAAGTCTTATGAAAATATTTGAAAAATTGACAGTTAGCAACGAAGTTTTTGAGAATTTGCCCCCAAAAATATATGTAGTAGATGGAGGGTATCTTTTGTGTTATTTGGCCTGACAAAGTAACATATAGCAGCATCATAGAGAAGTATGTTGACACTGTAATGAAACGGTATGGGAAAGATTGTCATGTTTTGTTCGATGGGTATCCTGACTATCCCACCACAAATGGGGTCGAACATATGCGGAGAAGTAAAAAAACGTCTCTAGAAATGAAATTCAACGTTAATATGGAGTGCTCTCCATATTAACGTTGAATCCAAAAAACAAAAGCCAGCTTATTGAACAGCTCTCTCAAAAGCTTAATGAAGCAAACATTCCAACCATTGTGGCGGAGGAAGATGCAGATACTGAAGTGGTCGGAAGAGCAATAGATGTTTCCCAGATTCAAAGTGGGAGGCCTGTAGTTGTTGTCGGACAGGATACTGATCTTTTTGTTCTATTGTTAGGGCTACCACAGTGTCAAAATGTGCGACTACTCTTTCACAAACCCTCTGGCACACCATCAACGTATGACATCATCAAGATTCGTGAAGAGATTGGTGATAAGAAGGATGTGATATTATTTTTGCATGCTATCACACGATGTGATACCACGTCTTATTTATTTGGCAAAAGCAAAATTAACGCGTACAAATTGCTAAGTTCATCAAATGATCTCCGCACAAAAGTTTTACAGTTTTATGAAAAACAGGCAGACAAAAATATTCTCAAAGAGGTAGGAGAGGCTTTTGTCTTGAAACTATATGGATGCACAAGGTCTGCATGTCTGAATGACAGTAGATATTCAATGTACCTTAAAGCTGTTGCAATAATGTCATTAAAATCCAAATTTAATATGGCATCCCTCCCTCCAACATCTGGTGCTGCTTCAAAAATGGATCAGAGATAAGGAAATCACCGCTACGGACTGGAGATGGATTTTAACTGGCAACATGCTGTACCCAGTGCACTCAAAAAAACCACCGGCAGCTGAATAAGTTATAAACTTAGTTTCCTGCAACTGCAAAAAGGCTTGCAAAAATAATTGTAGCTGCTTTAAAGCATCACTTGATTGCACAGAAATGTGCTGGAGCTGTGAGGGATCATGCAGCAATTTAACTTTGGTTGAAGTCGAGGAAAATGAAGAACTTCTCATGGAAGTTTAAGATATCATAAAATTAAGATACCGCAATTATTTTGTTCTAAAATAACATCTTTAAAAATATTACATGCATTTTCAAAACAAAAACTATTTAAAATACCTATTTTCGCTGAATACTTATTATTATTTGAAACAAATTTAAAAAGTAAGGAATTTAGGTTTCACCGAGACTCGATTAGTTTTATTTATAGAAAATGCAATAGTGTACCTTAAAGATAAAAAACACTCTCACTATACAACAATATTTTCATTGCAACGCCGCGCCGGCCGGCCCCACCTCGACCGAACCCTTTCGCTGGATCTCCAACAAAGTAAGTACTATTTTATATCATTTTAAAGGTAATAATAGGGGCTACAACTTATGTGGGAAATATTTTTTCATAAAATGTCGGAGTAAAAAGTTATATGACAAAAAAATAAAATTACTTACCAAAAAATATACAAATTTTTACCTTATCATGCGAATTACAAACAAACGGTAAAAGTTACGACGAAAGTTAACAGGACATTAATTGTAGACAATATTACAGCAAAGAGAATAATTTAAATAATATAAATTTCAATCCGATATGTTGTTTAGTAATCGAGATAGAAGCGATTTACGAAACCCTTACACTTTTCATGTTTGGGGGGCACAGGGGGGGAAGCAAGAGGGGTAGGGGCGGGGACTTTTTGCTAAACACTTGTCTAAATGGAAGTAGTCGATGGGGAAAAAATTAGCTTTATATTATTTAGTTCCATCTAAAAACACAGGCTGACTGGGCTATACTGCAATACTGCATCACCACGGGATGTTGGTCGCTCTTCTTCGGGGCTTGTCTCCAGTTCGGACTTTATGAAACCGATATCAGAGGTGGTAAGATCCATTTCAGGTAAACTGCTGTATGATTCTAATGGTTGTGAGATATTCTGAAGAGAAAGTTATTTTTATAAGCACTTATATTTTAACGCGACTACACTGCCGTGAAAGTCAAACTGAAGAAATAGATATAATTATACATATACCTATCGCAATTTGAAAGCAATAAGTCTAATGTAATATTAAGGTTGTCTATTTGTCTGCGTTCAATGTTACAAAGTTCAAATACACAAAATAATATTTATTTGCCAAAGTTCGCCTTTTATATTGTGATGACGTATCATTTGAATCAAGAATATTAGGTTACAGCAGTCGGAATTGCGAAGTCGTTAGATAAAATAATAGATTGTTAACACTTCATATTATTGACGTCTCGTTACATTACTACTAGTAATTTTTGGAGAAGAAGACAGATTGAATGAGTTGACGGTATTTATAAGGTTTGACATTTACTACCATAGAAGTCTGATAAACTTGTCTGGGCCTAGTGATGGGCACATTCGAGACATTTCAATAATCGAAATATTTTAATCGAAACACCAGACGAATCGAATCAATCGCTGGGATTTCGGCGGGCGAAATAGCTGCTTTACGTTTTACGGGTAGGGAAATGATTTTACTTCGGGGTGTTCTATGTGGAGCTTATGTAAAAAAGAATCACGGCTGCTGTAATGACCCTCCGCAAGCTTCACATTTTCAAAATTAATGCTAAAAAGATTTTTTTATTTTAATTAATTTATGTACATATACATGTAATACATTCATGAATAATTACATTTACAGATTGCAATCGGATTAAACCTAAACCATTTAATACTTACATCCAACATTGATCAAAAACTGTATACCTAAACATATTTAATATAATATGTATATAGGTAATATCGTCGCATTAATTTGTAGAATGCGTAACCACCAAATGTCAAATTTTACAGTAGGCACAAAAACCTTGTATTGGAAAAAAATGAAAGACGGGTTATTCTTTTTATTTATGTTCCGAACATATAATATATTTCGAAATTTAACTTTTGTAAGTTAAGGCTTTCTATTTCAAATCGGAGTTAGGAAGTTTACATAAAAACCAAGAATGGAGATACGTGTTTTACAAAGATACCTACGTACTTTTCTGCGAACAGTTTTATGAACAACTAGCTAAAGACTTGGGAGATACGAATTTTAAATTCATACATTAAAACACAACAATACAGAACTGCGATATTAATTTTTTGAATTACTCAGTAACATCGTAATTGACTTTTATATTTATGTAAGAATAACAGGATAAATATAATAGTATTTAGTAACAAAGCATAACAGCACAATACTGATACTACAAATAATTTTGTAGTTAAATAATAAGACCTGAAATGGTAAATAAAATAAAGTATGAGGAGTTAAGGAGTTTCGAAGTATTCGCTAGTAAAAATGGCAGCATTGTGTTACGCAGTTTCCTAATTTGTGTTTATCTAAAAAAAAAAAAAATTAATTTACGAGTATTAAAACGTATTTTCGAAAAATTTGGAGTTACGCAGTCTACGAATTAATGCGACGATATATAACTTTTACGAGTGTGTAATTACTCGAATATAAAGGGAAAAAGAATTAAAATTTAAAAAAAATTATATTAAAAAATATAACACATACATATATAAATCAAATACATTAAAAAAATTTAAATTAAAATGGAAATAAAAATAAAAATAAAGTAATATAATGGTCGATTAGGCATTGTTAATTAATTGTTAATGTGATTTTAGGTAGCTAAATTGTTTAAGATACTTATTGCATTTATAATGCTATTTAATTATATGTATGTACCATGCAGGGGCGTAGCTACCACCGTATCAGCCGTATCAATGATACGGGGCCCCGAGCTACAGAGGCGAGAGGTGAGAAATCTTTACCTTTCATTTGGGCCCCTCAACTAATTTTGATACAGGGCCCCTCCAAGGCACGCTACGCCACTGGTACCATGTTCATGGATGGAGCACTAAGCGGAGTGTTGGTGAATGGCCAATGGTGGATGGCCAATGGTGGATGGCGTGAGGGCCAAAACAGCAGTCTTGTGCTTGAGGAACTGGAAGGAGACAGTAGGAGACAAGTTGTTTGGAAGTGGCAAACACTCTCATAGTAGCGCCGATAAATGTGAACTGAATAATCTTGTTATTGTAATCGATACGGCGATAATCCAGTCATTCGATCATCTTTATTTGATATAACCCAACTCACTGCTTAAAAGGAGATCTGAGCGTATAGTATTATAAACAAATGATTTAAACCCGACGTTCAAGATGAACCGCAAAACATCGCATATCGCGCTAACATTCTTCTCAAATCAATAACACAACTCTTCTTAAAGAATAAAAGACATAGTTCATATTTAAGACCTTTATAAATAATCATGAAAAAAGCACGATAATAGTTTACATTGGTTTCTCATTTATTGATTTCCATGTACACGGCACAACACGTGCAATTAAAATAATTGAAAAAAACATTTAAAAATGTTCAAGTGTGCAGTTCACACATGATAGAAGTGAAACCTTTTAGAAAAACTTAAGTAGACAAGAGTGGGGAGGCTACGGAGCACCGCACAAAAAGGAGACCGATTATTCTCTCATTCTTTCGCAGGCTAAATCCTATAGATGTACCTATGTGTTTGTCTCTTTCTAGTGTCGCTTTTTCGTTTCATCTAGTTTCAAATCACAACGGTGCTAAAAAAGTTTTCACTTCGATAACACCGCTATATAAAAAAAATAAACATCATAAATGTTGTAAAAAGTATTTTAAAAAATGCAATTTTTTTTTATTGGTTTTCAAGGTACAATCCCGTTAACTCTTGACAGGCCAAGATGCCAAACAGAACGTCCGTAACCGTGGGGGTCGGCTGATGACCCCATTTTTTTTTTCTAAACTTTTAAACCAAAGAAAACACTTTTTCTTTTTTTGATATTTTTTTTTTGTTATTTATGTTTTTGCAGGGAATATTACCTACCTATATTTGACAAAATATTTTTTCCTGCGATCAACGATTTTTTCACATTTTTTTTATGGCATATTATGTATTAATCCTTTGCGCAGGAATACCTAAAATACTAAAAATATATTTCATGTATTTAAGTAGATATAAGAAGGATAGTTATTTTGGGGTCTACCTTCGGCCCTAGTTGGCTGCGGAAGGGTTAAACCGCAATAAAGCAGTTTGTCAACAGGATGTTAATGTTCAGTTACAATTTAAATAAACGTACATAATATTATTACTATAACTATACAGATTCTCACAATTAACACATATGAATTAATATAAACTATCTCTATTTAGCAGCCATTGTTTCAGCATATATCTGAATCTATTTGTAGAATCGCAATTTTTTATATTAATTGGTATTATGTTAAATATTTTTGGCACATTATATTCCAGGGTTCGCCGTCCGTAGTTATTATTATATTTTGGAACAATCATTCCTTCATTCTTCGTGAACCTTGTATTATAATCATGTTCTACTTTAAAATAAAGATTGCTAGGTAAGAAGTAAAAATAATCATGAATAATTTTATTAATATATAAGTTTTAGTTTTCATCACCGTAGGTTTCAAAAATACATACAAAAGGGTTCCACTGTTTAAATTTGAGTGCATTCTGGGCTCGAGAATGTTTCCTAGCAAGGGTGTTTATTTAATAAAATGAAATCGCAATTGAGATTCGTTTATGCAACTGCAAGTGCATTCGGACCTGAAGATTTCTCGCCAATGTGGGGTTCTGGCATGAAAAATTAAAGATATTTTTTGTGCATATGTGCATTTCGGGCAGGAAAATGGTTTCTCTCCAGTTGTATTCTACAGTGTGTATTCCAGTATGTTCAATAAAATTATTTTTTTCTATGCACCTGTAAGTTCATTTCGAGCATGAGAATGGTTTCTCTCCAGTGTGGGTTTTCATATGATTCAGTAAATCTCTTTTCTGTATGCACCTGAACGTACATTCCAAGCACGAGAATGGTTTATCTCCAGTATGGGTTTTAATATGATTAACTAAATTACATTTTTGAATGCACCTGTAAGTGCATTCCGAGCACGAAAATGGTTTCTCTCCAGTGTGGGTTTTCATATGATTTACTAAATCTTTTTTCTGTATGCACCTGAACGTACATTCCAAGCACGAGAATGGTTTATCTCCAGTATGGGTTTTAATATGATTAGCTAAATTATGTTTATAATTGGACCTGAAAGTGCATTTCGAGCAAGATAATGATTTCTCTCCAGTGTGGGTTTTAATATGACCGACTAATTTACTTTTTTGAATGCACCTGTAAGTGCATTCCGAGCACGAAAATGGCTTTTCTCCAGTGTGGGTAAAAGCATGTTTAACTAAATCATTTTTTAGTATGCACCTGTAAGTGCATTTCGTGCATGAGAATGGTTTCTCTCCAGTGTGGGTTTTAATATGATTAACTAAACCATTTTTCCGTATGCACCTGAATGTACATTCTAAGCACGAGAATGGTTTCTCTCCAGTGTGGGTTTTCATATGATTCACTAAATCTTTTTTCTGTATGCACCTGAACGTACATTCCAAGCACGAGAATGGTTTATCTCCAGTATGGGTTTTAATATGATTAGCTAAATTATGTTTATAATTGGACCTGAAAGTGCATTTCGAGCAAGATAATGGTTTCTCTCCAGTGTGGGTTTTTATATGATTAACTAAACTGATTTTCTGAATGCACTTGTAAGTGCATTCGGAGCATGATAACGGTTTCTCTCCAGTGTGGGTTCTCATATGATTAACTAAATCATTTTTCTGTATGCACCTGTACGTACATTCCAAGCATGAAAATGGTTTCTCTCCAGTGTGGGTTCTATTATGAACAACTAATTGAGAACTACGAACGCACCTATAAGTGCACATAGAGCACGAGAATGGTTTCTCTCCGGTGTGGGTTCTAATATGATGAACCATATCTATTTTTCTCCTACACCTGTAGGTACAAGCAGGACAGGAAAACAGTTTATTTCCTGTGACTGATTGTGTTGCTTCTAGGTCTCTAGTGCCAATACTAGATGATTTGGACGAACCGAATTCTGAAAAACAAATTAAAAATTATTAATGGTATTGATGGTACTTGACAGATAAGCAACACATCAAAGGTATTGAATTTTCTGTGAAGGGTGGAAAAATTATCAGTTTTTACACAGAGACTTGATGAAAAAGTAGAAAGTTAGAATAGCTATACGTAGTTAGAATTAGAAAGGTAGAATAAGGGAACATGAAGTCTGCTTACAAAATAATACCTATTCCGAGTTCGCTTCATTCCAGTAATTTATTCATTCATTTTACTTCTGAAACATGGTATTAAAATAAGGAATAAAATGTGCAGAAATCTTCTATACGGCATGAAAATCAGAAAACTTTGACAAGCATTAACAGGGAAGACTTAAAATTGATGCTTTAATAATTGTATCGGCACACACATACCTAAAACTTCCAGTACAGAAAGATGGGCGAGGAGGTGGAGTTTCTCCACTGAATGGCCAAGTATGGAACAAGCTACCAAAAAAACTTAGTTTATGTCGAACAAAGGGGGGTGTCAGTTGAAAGATAGTTAAATTCACTTTCTTAAGGTAGATTGATGAAAGATATGGTAAAAGAAGACACCATACACCCATGGCATCGAAGACACCATACTGGAATAAGTGCAGTTCCGCTGAGCTGCTCCGAGCTGAAATCTAAAAAAATCTCTATGGGAGAAAGCACCGGAAGAATAAGTTAATAGCTTACCTTGGTTTTGGTCAATCATTTCCAGATGAACGGAACATTCCTTTTTAATATCAGGATAGTCAATTTCAATTTCAGAGTACACCCCACAATCTTGCGCATGTTCCTCTGCCACTAGAGTCCCCGGTTCACACTTGATGACAAAAGCATCTTGTGTCTCCCGTTTAACAATCCCGTACTGCAATACTGCATCACCACGGGATGTTGGTCGCTCTTCTTCGGGGCTTGTCTCCAGTTCGGACTTTATGAAACCGATATCTGAGGTGATAAGATCCATTTCAGGTAAACTGCTGTATGATTCTAATGGTTGTGATATATTCTGAAAAAAAAGTTATTTTTATAACACACTTATATTATAACGCAACTTCACTGCCGTGAACTTCAAACTGAAGTAATGGGCATTATTATTAATATACCTATCGCAATTTGAAAGCATTAAGTGTAATGTAATCTATATTAAGATTAAGGTTGTCTATTTCCCTCATTCAATGACTGTTTAGTAGTTACAAAGTTCAAATACTTACACAAAATAATATTTATTTGCCAAAGTTCGTGTTTTATATTGTGATGACGGATTATTTGAATCAAGAAAATTAGGTTACAGCATTCGGAATTGCGAACTCGTTAGATAAAATAATAGAATGTTAACACTTCATATTATTGACGTCTCAATACGATACTACTAGTAACTTTCGGAGAAGAAGACAGATTGAATGAGTTGACGGTATAAGGTTTGACATTTATTACCATAGAAGACTGAGAAACATGTCTGGCTATAGTGATGGGCACATTCGAAACATTTAGATTATCGAAACATCAGACGAATAGAATCAATCGCTGGAATTTCAGCGGGAGCAATAGCTACTTTACGTCTTACGTGTGGAGCTTATATTAAGAAGGATCAAGACTGCTCTAATGACCCTCCGCAAACTTAATATTTTTTTAATTTATGCTAAAATGATTTTTTTTTTAAATAATTTATACACATATTCATGTAAGTAATATATTCATGATTAACTAGATTTACAGGTTACAATCGGATTAAACCCAAACCATTCAATACTTACATCCAAAATTAATGAGAAACTGTATAAACATAAATTTAATTTATAAGCTTTACAAGAGTGTAATTCTTTAAATCGACCACCATAACACAAATGGTGGTCGATTTAAAAAATATAGCATGGTGGTTGAAAAATCCACAAATAATGTACTTAACCATAATATGCAATCAAAAAGGGAAATTAAAAAAAAAAATCTCGAATGAAAAGGGAAAAAAAATAAAAATCCTAACACAACCAGGGTTGGGCAAAATACATGCTTTGCTGTAATTAAAATACAAATTACAAAATACTTTATCGCATGTGTTTAAAATACGAAATACAAAATACTTTCAAGTCGTGTATTTGAAATACAAAATACAGTATTTTAATTATTTTTTAATTTCAAATACAAATTACAAAATACAAAATACATTTAGTTTTGGTAGAACCTTTGGTTGCAAAAAAATGTCGTAAGTGCCCATATCTAAGGGTGCGTTTCCATAAAAGCAAAGCTGAGCAGAGTGAAACAGAGACGTGCTAAAATTGACTAATTAAATCATATTGCTCAGAAGACACATCTCGTCTCCGCTCCACTTGTAAAATTTTGTGGTATAGGACTTATTAGGTGTTAGATTATAATAATTATTATTATAATAACACTAGCTGGTTGCCGGCATGCGTTGCAATGCCATATCCAAAGAAATAAATTGTTTCTCCCTGCATGTCCTCTCTCTTCCCCTACCGCATCCCCTTTTCCTCTCTTGCATTCCCCTTCCACCTTCCCTGCCTATCCTCTCTTGCTTCCCCATCCCGCCAACCCCCCTCCAGCGTTTTATATATTTAGTCCCAGTACATTTAGTTTTCAAACAACTCGCGTGCAAGCTATAACAATTTTTTATTCAAATTTTCATTTTTCACATTTTACAAATATTCATTTTTCTATATTACAAGAACAATCAATCAAATCTGGTATCTAACATAGGTACCTATTTAAAATATCCATAATTTAAAAAATCCATAGACAATTCGTTTGTTACAAAAAAAAAACAGCTGCCTGCTAAATTCAATTTCATCAAATGCGCGAACTGTCAAACGTGCGAAGTTAAAATAGTTGTTAAGTTTTCTGAAATTATCCAATTTTCTACGTTAATTTCATAATTTTTCTTTCCGTAAGAACGTTTTATAAAGTATTAGAAAACTTTAAAAAAATTATTGAAATATGTAAAGTCATTCTGAAGTTATGGCGTGACTAAGGGAAACGAGGATTCATTTTTTTATATTTAAATGGATGACATTTGTATAGCGCAGTTTTATATTATTTCACTTCAAGTGCGCTCTACAGTAATTAACTTGAAAATAATCTAGTAATCAGTCAAATTATTCCTATAGTGCTTGATCGAATACTATGATGTACAAAATGATGTATGATGTACAAAAATGTACAATACAAAGTAATGACAAGTATAATATAATATGATACAAAATGTACAATAACAGTGCTATTATAGCACAGGACAATAATCATAACTAGCATGACGTAAAAAAAGTACAGTACATAATAAAGCAATGATAAGGGGGCATACATTAATTACGTGAGCAGTTTTTCTTCCAAACTAGACCCCCCCGCCCCTTGGTGAGATAAATTTGGGCCACTTCGTTTATTCTTTTCAAGTAATGTGAGATTTTGCTGGACCCCCCACCCCCTTTTGAGCATACATAATTAATGTATGCCCCCGAAGAGAACTACAAATAATCATTAGTAAGAGTGCTATAGCAAAGGACAATAGTACAGGGTTCTAGCGTTTTGAGTCTATGTATTATCTATGTGTGTTTATTTTTCATTATCATTATTAAGATCGCTACATGTATTTGAAAATGTATTTTGAAGCCATAGTATTTGAAATACAAATTACAAAATACCTCAGCAGCAGGTAATTGAAATACCAATTACAAAATACATTTCTAGGAAGTAATTGAAATATAAATACAAATACGTATTTCAATTACAAGTATTTCAAATACTGGCCAGCCCTGAACACAACGATAAATCAAATACATAAAAAATAATTTAAACGAAATTCAAAAATTAAAGAAACAATAAAATTGTTGATTTAGTGTTGTTAATAAATTGTTAATGTGATTTAAGGTTGCTAAATTGTTTAACATATTGTATTTATAATGCCATTATCTGTATGTATTCCATGGATGGGGCACTTAGCAGAGTGTTGGTGGATGGTATGAGAGCCAAAACAGCAGTATTGTGCTTGAGGAACTGGCGTTAGACAGCAGGTTACAAATTGTTTGGAAGTAGCTAACACTCTCATAGTAGCACCGATAAATTGAACTGAATGATCTAGTTCTTGTAATCGATACCGCGAAAATCGAGTTTTTCGATCTTTACCCAAACCGGATTTACCCGAACTCACTGCATAAAAAGAGATATGAGCTTACAGTATTATAAACAAATGATTTGATCATGAGGTTCGAGATAAACCGCAAAACATTGCATATCTCGCTACCATCTTGTCAAGTCAATAACAAAACTCTTCTTAGAACTAATCTCCTACTTACAAGCTACTTGCAGTAGCTTAGTGGGTATAAATTCCCATTGTTTGTAACTTTTATACAATAATAAGATTAAAAAACGTGGTTCACATTTAAGTATTATCATCATAATAATCATGAAAACAGCACAATAATAGTTTACATTAGTTTCTCATTTATTGATATCCATGTACAAGACACAACACGTTTAATTAACACTATTGAATTAACATTTAAAAAAAATTACAAGTGTGCAGTTCACACGTGGTAAAGGTATAACCTTTTAGAAAACTTAAGTAGACAAGAGTGGGGAGGCTTTAGAGAACCGCACAAAAGGGAGACCGATTATTCTATCTCATTCTCTCGCAGGCGAAATCCTAAAGATGTGCCTATGTATTTGTCTCATTCTAGTATCGCTTCTTCGTTTAGTCGAGTTTCAAATCACAACGGTACTAAAGAAGTTTTCACTTCGATAACACAGCAACATCATAAATTTTAAATAAAAAGTATCTTAAAAAATGCAAGTTCAAATGTAAAGATTGAGAGGTACGAAGTAAAACTAATCGTGAATCTTTGTAAATAAATAAGTTTTAGTTTTCATCACCGTAGGTTTCAAAATGTGATACAAAAAGAGTTTCGCTGTTCAAATTTGAGTGCATCCTGGGCATGAGAATGTTTCCTAGCAATGGTGTTTTTTAATAAAATAAAGTAGCAATCGATATTTACTTATGCAACTGTAAGTGCATTCTGAGCAGGAGATTTCTCGCCAATGTGGGGTTCTGGCATGAAAAATTAAAGTTTTTTTTGTGTATTTCGGTCAGGGGAATGGTTTCTCTCCAGTTGCATTCTACAGTGTGTATTCCAGTATGTTCAATAAAATTATTTTTTTCTGTGAAGGTAGAATCTGTAAGTGCATTCCGAGCACGATAATGGTTTCTCTCTAGTGTGGCTTCTAGTACGCCTAAAAAAATCCATGTTTAGCATGCACCTATAAATTCATTTCGAACATGAGAATGGTTTCTCTCTAGTGTGGGTTTTCATATGATTCACTAAATCTCTTTTCTGTATGCACCTGAACGTACATTCCAAGCACGAGAATGGTTTTTCTCCAGTATGGGTTTTAATATGATTAACTAAATTATATTTTTGAATGCACCTGTAAGTGCATTCTGAGCACGAAAATGGTTTCTCTCCAGTGTGGGTTTTCATATGATTCACTAAATCTTTTTTCTGTATGCAACTAAACGTACATTCTAAGCATGAGAATGGTTTATCTCCAGTATGGGTTTTAATGTGATTAACTAAATTATGTTTTCGAATGCACCTGTAAGTGCATTCCGAGCACGAAAATGGTTTCTCTCCGGTGTGGGTAAAAGCATGGTTAACTAAATTCCTTTTTTGTATGCACCTGTAAGTGCATTCGGAGCATGATAACGGTTTCTCTCCAGTTTGGGTTCTCATATGATTAACTAAATCGTTTTTCTGTATGCACCTGTACGTACATTCCGAGCATGAAAATGGTTTCTCTCCAGTATGGGTTCTAGTATGAACAACTAATTTAGAACTACGAACGCACTTATAAGTGCACATAGAGCACAATAATGGTTTCTCTCCGGTGTGGGTTCTAATATGATAAACCATATCTCTTTTTCTCCTACACCTGTAGGTACAAGTAGGACAGGAAAACGGTTTATTTCCTGTGACTGATTGTGTTGCTTCTAGGTCAATAGTAGATGATTTGGACGAACCGAATTCTGAAAAACAAATTTAAAATTATTAATGGTATTGAGGGTACATGACAGATAAGCAATAAGTCAAAAGTATTGTATTTTCTGTGAAGGGTGGAAACATAATCAGTTTTTTCACAGAGACTTGATGAAAAAGTAGAAAGTTAGAATAGCTATACGTAGTTAGAATTAGAAAGGTAGAATAAGGGAACATGAAGTCTGCTTACAAAATAATACCTATTCCGAGTTCGCTTCATTCCTGTAATTTGTTCATTCATTTTACTTCTGAAACATGTTATTAAAATAGGGAATAAAATGTGTATAAATCTTCTATACGGCATAAAAGTCAGAAAACTTTGACAAGCATTGACAGGGAAGACTTAAAATTGATGCTTTAAAAATTGTATCAGCACACACATACCGAAAACTTCCAGTACAGAAAGATGGGCGAGGAGGTGGAGTTTCTCCATCGAATGGCCAAGTATGGAACAAGCTATCAAAAAAATTTAATATTTGTCTAACAAAAGGGGAGTGTCAATTGCAAGATCGTCAAATTCACTTTCTTAAGGTAGATCGACGGAGGATGTGGTAAAAGAAGACACTATACACCCATGACATCGAAGACACCATACTGGATTAAGTGCAGTTCCGCTGAGCTGCTCCCAGCTGAAGTCTAAACAAATCGCTGATGGGAGAAGGCACCGTAAGAATAAGTTAATAGCTTACCTTGGTTTTGGTCAATCATTTCCAGATGAACGGAACATTCCTTTTTAAAGTCAGGATAGTCAATTTCAATTTCAGAGTCACACCACAATCTTGCGCATGTTCCTCTGCCACTAGAGTCCCCGGTTCACACTTGATGGCAGAAGCATCTTGTGTCTCCTGTTTGACAATCCCGTACTGCAATACTGCATCACCACGGGATGTTGGTCGCTCTTCTTCGGGGCTTGTCTCCAGTTCGGACTTTATAAAACCGATATCCGAGGTGATAAGATCCATTTCAGGTAAACTGCTGTATGATTCTAATGGTTGTGAGATGTTCTGAAAAAAAAGTTATTTTTATAACGCACTTTTATTATAACGCAACTACACTGCCGTGAACGTCAAACTGAAGTAATGGGCATTATTATTAATATACCTATCGCAATTTGAAAGCATTAAGTGTAATGTAATCTATATTAAGGTTGTCTATTTCCCTCATTCAATGACTGTTTAGTAGTTACAAAGTTCAAATACTTACACAAAATAATATTTATTTGCCAAAGTTCGTGTTTTATATTGTGATAACGGATTATTTGAATCAAGAAAATTAGGTTACAGCATTCGGAATTGCGAACTGGTTAGATAAAATAATAAAATGTCAACACTTCATATTATTGACGTCTCAGTCTCATTACGATACTACTAGTAACTTTCGGAGAAGAAGACAGATTGAATGAGTTGACGGTATAAGGTTTGACATTTATTACCATAGAAGACTGAGAAACATGTCTGGCGTAGTGATGGGCACATTCGAAACATTTAATTGAATCAAATCAATCGCTGGGATTTCGGCGGGAGCAATAGCTGCTTTGTCTTACGGGTAGAGAAATAATTTTACTTCGGGGCCTCCTGTGTGGACCTTATGTAGAAAAGGATCAAGGCTGCTGTAATGACCCTCTGCAAACTTGATATTTTTTCAATTTATGCTAAAATGTTTTTTTATAATTTATACACGTATTCATGAAACATATTCATGATTAAAAAGATTTACAGGTTACAATCGGATTTAACCCAAACCATTTAATACTTACATCCAAAATTGATCAGAACAGTAGCGTAGCGAGGGGGGGGGGCGGACCGCCCCGGGTGCCACCCGAGAAGGGGGTGACACTCGAGCGTGGAGAAAAGTGGAGAAAAATCAGGACATGAAAAGGGTTTTTCTCTTCTGTGAATCGTACTGCGGATTTTTAAACCTTCCCTTTGAAAACTTGTATTACTGCAGTCGGGACATGAAAAAGGTTTTTGTCCAGTATCGGTAAGCAAGTGAATTTTTAGATACCGTTTTGTAGCGCATGAATAGTTACAGTCGGGACAAGAAAAAGGTTTTTCATCACTGTGAGTTAGCAAGTGCCGTTTTAGTTATTTTTCGAGAATAAGAATAGTTGCAGTTAGAACATGAAATAGGTTTTTGTCAATTGTCGGTAAACGTGTGATTTTTAGATTTCTTTTCATAGTACATGAAAATGTTGCATTTTTTTTTTTACATGAGCTTCACACAGGAGGCCCTGAGTAAAATAATTTCCCCCAGGGCCTATGTTATCTTTGGGGATGCTGTGTGTAGGATTTTTTTTAGGAAAGAAAGGAGAGGAGAGTTCTGGGAAGGAAGAGGGTTTAAGGGGTGGGTAGGAATCTGGGGTTCAGTGTGTCCGGGTCATCCGCCTCCAAGACCTAGACAAACCTCACCCCATGAACCCGGGCACCCCTGCTAAATCACCAAACGTAGCGAACCACTTGGGGTGACCTATGGCAGAGGTGTTGGTTATCCAATAAAGGTTCCCAGGGCGACGGTACCCATTCCCGCCTCCCAAATTGAAACATGAAAAAGGTTTTTCTCCACACTGAGTCAGCAACTGACTTTTTATATATCCCTTTTGAGAACACGAATAGTTACAATCAGGACATGTAAAAGGTTTTTCTCTTCTGTGAATCATACTGTGGACATTTAAATCTTCGTTTTGAGGACTTGTATAACGCATTCAGATCATGAAAAAGGTTTTACTCCACTCTGAGTAAGCTTATGAATCATAGTGGAGTAAAGTGTTGCTCCATGTGGAAACCTTTGTAAAATTACTTTCTTCAGGGCCTCCTCAGTGTAGCTAATGCAAAACAAAATATGTGTTGTAAAACCATGTAGGTGTTTTAAAGGTAAGACAGTATTAAATTGTGGAGATCCGGAAGGAATGAAAGGCCGATAAAAATAATAATATTTTCCCAATTTGTTTATGAATTACAATTTAAAACAATAAAATAAACAATATACGCTTGGCAACAATTATTATAAGCAATAATTATCAGCTTGAAATACTCATCTACATTGAAAAAATCTTCCGAGAAAAGATACTTGCCGCCAACGGGACTTGAACCCGTGTCCTCCTGATTACCGGTCAGCTGCTCTTGACCACTGAGCTATTGCGGCTTATCTAATACCCGCCAAATAATTCAATATATACTAGTGTTTCATTCAACAATTACTGTTTATTACATTTTTTCCACCTGAAAATTGGAATAGTGGATGAGTGTTTCAAGCTGATAATTATTGCTTATAATAATTGTTACCCTTTGTGCTATGTATAAAAATCTTGTCTTAAAAACGTTAGTTTTATAAAAAAATTGAAAAATAATAACTAATATACGCATGGACCTATTGCGAGTTTGAAATCTCTAGTTTTATTTTTACCGCAAACGCGATTAAAACAAGAGAAAGATATTTAAGCGACTTTCAAGTACTTTGCGCAATTTAATTGAGACTTTTAAGTAAAGATAGTCACTTGGGTGTTACGTAACGTTTAGGGGGAGGGAGGTGCAGAAAAATATTATGGCGCGTTGCATGGGGGGAGAGAGGGTAATTTTTTTCAAAAACTGCGTTACGTTATGCTTGAACGCCCCCTTTACTATTTCACGATTTAAATTTTATCGTTACACTCTGAACACAAAACTGGTTTAAACCTAAGTTTTGGTTATTATGTTTTCATGCCAGTAAATGATTTTCTTCAGATTTTTGCAGCATATTAGAATTGAAGACTCCACACGGAACTCTGTTATTTGTAGCTATATGGCTCGGTCGGTCAGCATTCCCCAAAAGTTCTGTTATTTTATTTTCTTTCCTGGCTCTTATTATTGATTTATTGGGGATTCCCGTGAATTATTCCTCGCTTTTCCCCTGTGTCATTCTCATTTCTTTCGTACATTGTGATTGACGGGAACTCGCGAAGGAAATTATCACCTACCGATTGTTGAAAAAGCTGTTATTCTGTTAGTGTTTTAAAAAGTGTTTTAATTTTGATGATAACAATTTTTTTTGCATATTTGACTAGCTAGAAATGTTTTTTTTATATTTTAGGAAGTCCAAATTTGTGTTTTGAATTTCTCAAAAAAAAATTATTGGGGGGGGGGGGTGACACCGCGTTTTCCGCCCCGGGTGCCACCCATGCTAGCTACGCCACGGGATCAGAAACTGTATTAACATAAATATAATTTATAACCTTTTCAAGAGTGTAATTCTTTAAATCGACCACCATAATACGGGCATCGGCCTAGCATGGTGGTTAAAAAATCCACAAATAATGTAACCATAATATGCAATCAAAAAAAGGAATTGGAAAATAAAATTAAAAAAAAGAAAAGGGAATAAAAATAAAAATCATAACACAAGGATAAATCAAATACATAAAAAAAAATTTAAAATGAAAATAAAAATTAAAGAAACAATAAAATTGATGACTTAGTGTTGTTAATTAATTGTTAATTTGATTTTAGGTAGCTAAATATTTTAAGATATTGTATTTATAATGCCATTATCTGTATGTATTCCATGGATGGGGCACTTAGCAGAGTGTTGGTGGATGGTATGAGAGCCAAAACAGTAGTCTTGTGCTTGAGGAATAGGAGGGAGACAGGAGGTGATAAGTTGTTTGGAAGTGGCCAACACTCTCATAGTAGCGCCGATAAATGTGAACTGAATGACATAGTTCTTGTAATCGATACCGCGAAAATCGAGTTTTTCGATCGTTACCCAAATCCGGATCTCAACTCACCACATAAAAGTACAGTATTATAAACAAATGATTTGAACATGAGGTTCGAGATGAACAGCAAAACATTGCATATCTCGCTACCAATCTTCTCAAGTCAATAACAAAACTCTTCTTAGAATAAAAAACAAAGTTCACATAAAAGTAATATCATCATAATAATCATAAAAACAGCACAATAATAGTTTACATTAGTTTCTCATTTATTGATATCGATGTACAAGACACAACACGTTAAATTAACATTTAAAAAAATTACAAGTGTGCAGTTCACGTGATAAAGGTGTAACCTTTTAGAAAACTTAAGTAGACAAGAGTGGGGAGGCTTTAGAGCACCGCACAAAAGGGAGACCGATTATTCTATCTCATTTTCTCGCAGGTGAAATACTAAAGATGTACCTATGTGTTTGTCTCTTTCTAGTATCGCTTCTTCGTATAATCAGTACGAAAGAAGTTTTCACTTCGATAACACAGCAACATCATAAATGTTAAATAATAAATATCTTAAAAAATGCAAGTTCAAATGTAAAGATTGAGAGGTACGAAGTAAAACTAATCACGAATCTTTGTAAATAAATAAGTTTTAGTTTTCATCACAGTAGGTTTCAAAATGTGATACAAAAAGACTTTCGCTGTTCAAATTTGAGTGCATCCTGGGCATGAGAATGTTTCCTAGCAAGGGTTTTTTTTTTATAAAATGAAGTCGCAATTGATATTTACTTATGCAACTGTAAGTGCATTCTGAGCAGGAGATTTCTCGCCAATATGGGGTTCTGGCATGAAAAATTAAATAATTTTTTTGTGCATTTCGGTCAGGAGAATGGTTTCTCTCCAGTTGTAATCTACAGTGTGTATTCCAGTATGTTCAATAAAATTATTTTTTTCTATGCACCTGTAAGTGCATTCCGAGCACGAGAATGGTTTCTCTCTAGTGTGGCTTCTAGTACGCCTAAAAAAATACATGTTTAACATGCACCTATAAATTCATTTCGAACATGAGAATGGTTTTTCTCCAGTGTGGGTTTTCATATGATTCACTAAATCTCTTTTCCGTATGCACCTGAACGTACATTCCAAGCACGAGAATGGTTTATCTCCAGTATGGGTTTTAATATGATTAGCTAAATTATGTTTATAATTGGACCTGAAAGTGCATTCCGAGCACGAAAATGGCTTTTCTCCAGTGTGGGTAAAAGCATGATTGACTAAATCCCTTTTTAGTATGCACCTGTAAGTGCATTTTGTGCATGAGAATGGTTTCTCTCCAGTGTGGGTTTTAATATGATCGACTAATTTACTTTTTTGAATACACCTGTAAGTGCATTCCGAGCACGAAAATGGTTTTTCTCCAGTGTGAGTAAAAGCATGTTTAACTAAATCCTTTTTAATTATGCACCTGTAAGTGCATTTCGTGCATGAGAATGGTTTCTCTCCAGTGTGGGTTTTAATATGATTAACTAAACCATTTTTCCGTGTGCACCTGAATGTACATTCCAAGCACGAGAATGGTTTCTCTCCAGTGTGGGTTCTCATATGATAAACTAAATCATTTTTATTTATGCACCTGTAGGTACATTTCGAGCACAAAAATGGTTTCTCTCCAGTATGGGTTCTAGTATGAGCAACTAACTGACAACTACGAACGCACCTATAAGTGCACATAGAGCACAAGAATGGTTTCTCTCCGGTGTGGGTTCTAATATGATGAACCATATCTAATTTTCTCCTACACCTGTAGGTACAAGTAGGACAGGAAAACGGTTTATTTCCTGTGACTGATTGTGTTGCTTCTAGGTCTCTAGTGCCAATAGTAGACGATTTGGACGAACCGAATTCTGAAAAACAAATTTAAAATTATTAATGGATATTGAGGGTACTTGACAGATAAGCAACACATCAAAGGTATTGAATTTTCTGTGAAGGGTGGAAACGTTATCAGTTTTTATACAGAGACTTGTTGAAAAAGTAGAAAGTTAGAATAGCTTTATGTAGATAGAATTAGAAAGGTAGCATAAGGGAACATGAACTCTGCTTACAAAATAATACCTATTCCGTATAGTTAGTTTGCTTATCATTTAATGTAGACAGTCCATTGCTTCAACAAATAAAAAACCATGTTTAAACATTAAAAAATAAATACATATTTAAATTTGTGCTAAACCTTAGAAATATTTTTTTTAATTTAATTTGGTTAACAAAATAATAGCGCCCTGTAAATCACCCTTATTTACAATGTTAAAATTTTATGTTTAGTCCTCCCACCATTCTCCTCCTCCCCCTAAATCTCCCCTGCTACTACCCCCTCTTATAAAATCCAATCAAATCTGCAGTTGTATAAATAATAAGTTAGTTTAAAGTTTGCTAATGAATAACACGCAAGTGACGAAACCGGTGGCAGAAAAATTGAAATTTAAGTAAAAAAAAAAGGAAAGTAAAACTCTTAACTCTCCCGCAGTCATCTGGGCCAAAGGTAGACCCAAAGATCACTATCCTTTTTATATCTGCTTAAATACATGAAATATGTTTTTAGTATTGTTCGGGCAAATCTATACCTACACTCATGTATTCCTCCCGTCTTACCTACCTATCCTGATAAATCCATCTTGCCATTGTCACCGGTTCAAGATTGATTCCTAACCGCGAAATCAGTGCAATTTCTACACCGCGCGGTACTGGCAGCCAAATACTTTATAGTCGAAATCCGGATCCGCGCAAGATACGTGTTTTCAAGTGCATGAGTGTGGGACTCCGGGACATCACCAGCAAGGTAGGGTCATCTTGTTTTCGGTGGACATCCCATTTTTTCCCCTTCATCCCTTTCATTCCAACAGTGGTAGGTAGAGATGTCGAACTCCGCGGAAGAAAATAACAATTTCCAATAGCTATCGAAACATTGGTCCTTCGGCGGATGTAGAATTTACCTTGATTCTTTACAGATTAGTTAATTTACATGATTAGAAATTGTACTCAAACTAGAAATTGTTTCATTACAAGACTATTATCAATAGTAGGTAGTTTCGGTAGGTACGGCTTATCAGTTCAGCTGGTAGGTAGATAATATTGGGTGCAAATAGAATACTTTATTTGTTACAAGTAGATACCTACTATTATAATTGTTAATTTACGTATTTAATACATTTCAAAATGGATAAAGTTGCAACCAAAATTGGTTCGTTAAAATTAAAACGCCAGAGGTTGTTCGGTCGTATACAGGCGGCTTATGATCTTGTAAAAGATTTGGATAAAAAGGCGAAGTTATGTCAATTCAGAGCCCGAATGGATAAATTAGAGTCCACATATGAGGAATTTCAAAGTATTCGATGTGAGCTGTCAGATCTGGTTTCGCTTCCCGAGTTTGAGTCGGAAAATGATATATTGGAGGTTTCGCGTGTATTTGAGGAATTGTTCTTCGAAGTTACATCGGCACGTGATGCTTGCGAAGCGAGTCAGAATAATCGTCATGACGTATCAGGCGAAGAAGTACAACGCTCTGGTCCCGGTCGTAGTTTTTTAGCTCCAGAGATAAAAATTCCTTCGTTTAGTGGACATATTAAAGATTGGCCCCCCTTTTTTAATATATTCAGAAGTATTGTGCTTGAGAACAGTTCTCCGAGTAAAATTGAAAAATGTCATTACCTACTTAGCTGTTTAAAAGACACGGCCTTATCTCTGGTGAGAACTATTCCTCTGATAAAAGAGAATTATGATTTGGCCTGGGAAACGTTATTAAATCATTATTCCGAGTTCCGAACATTATTTATACATTACGTTAACTCTATTTTAAATTGTAACTTCTCTAATAATGTAGAAATTTTGAATGTTTTCCGGGAAAATCTTTCTGGACTTCACGAATTACATAGGGAAAACTTATTTGGAGAATTTTTATGTCATTTAGTTTTGCAAAAAATAGATTCAAATACACGGCGGGCATTTGAAACTAGAGTGGAAAAGGATGAAATTCCCGAAGAAGAAATGTTAATCAAATTATTTGCAACTCAAAACCGTATATGTTATCGGATATTAAAGATAAAAGAGTAAAAAGGGTGCTATTTGTATCCAACGACAATAGTAATAAAATTAGTTGCCGAAAATGTGGAGACTCGCATCGTATTACAAAGTGCCACGAGTTTCTGTCGTTGAATATGGTCAGTAGAAGAGACTTCGTTGAAAGGGAACGGTTATGTTTCAACTGTTTAAATTCGCACCTTATAAAAAATTGCCATTCAAAGTTTCGATGCAAAAGGTGCAACCGAACGCACAATACTCTGCTACATACTGATGAAAGGTCTCCTTCGCCAAACAACCGTGATACTGAAAGTGATAACCCAGTAATATGCAACGTAGAGTTTGGATTGAGTAAGCGATCTATATTGCCTACCGCGCTGGCAGAATTCCTTGATAATTCAGGACGTAAACATAGTGCGAGGATGTTAATCGATACGGGAAGCGAAATTTCGTTCATTTCGGAAAGATTATTTAATATATCGGGCTTGAAATCGAAAACATGGAACGGTAATATACGAGGAATCAATAACGCAACAGTAAGTAATGTGCAAGGTTTAGTTAATTGTAAAATATGTTCCTTGCAAAACAGCTCTTGGGTTTCAGGGCAGGCAGTAATGATCTCCAATATTACGTCAAAACTCCCGTATATATACTTTCAAGATACGTCTGAAGAATTTAAAGGTCTAAATCTTGCAGATCCAGAATTTATAAATCCGGGAGAGATAGATTTCCTATTGGGGTCTGACTTGATTGCAAAAATATGGAGGCAAGGTTATATTTCAAACCGTGATTTAATGGCTGTTAATACAATATTCGGATACATAGTTATGGGATCATGTATACAAGGTTATAATTCCGTACAACCCGTTATGACGTCAGCGTTGACTGCAGTTGAAAATAGTGACTTAAACCACGCGGTAAGTCGTTTCTGGGAAATTGAAGAGGTTTCTAATGAAATTATTCAGAATAAGGACGATAATGAATGCGAAACCATATTTCAATCAACAGTCAACCGGGAAGGGTGCGGCAGGTATATCGTGGCACTACCTTTCAAGAGCAGAGATCATGTGGATATCGGATGCACATATGATATCGCCCTTAAGAGATTTTATAATCTTGAAAAACGCTTGTCATTAAATCCAACATTGGCGGAACGTTACGGTAAATATATGGAGGATTTCTTAAATCAAGGCTTCATGACAAGAGTTTCCCCATCGACTGAGATACCGAATACTTATTACATTCCACATCATGCGGTTGTTCAGAAAATAGGAAATGATATTAAAATTCGGATGGTCTTTGACGCCTCATGTAAATCAAACAAACAAATTTCATTAAATGATTGTTTATATTCGGGTCCTAAATTACAAAATGAAATAGGTCATATCTTATTAAAATTTCATTTATATCCTATAGTATTTACTACGGATATTTAGAAGATGTTTCTTCAAATTGGAATCAGAGAAGAGGATACTTGCTTTCAAAGGATTTTTTGGCGTTTTTCTCCCTTAGAGTAGGGCAATATACACTTGGCATGGTCACTTTCGGGGTGACTTCTTCGCCGTACCTGGCTATAAGGACATTACATCAGCTAGTGAAAGATGAAGGTGCACAGTTTCCAAAGGCCTCTAAGGCACTGTTGTCGGATACATACGTTGATGACATAGTTACTGGCGAATGGGAGGAGTCAGACAGCGCTTCTCAGCTTCAAATTGAGCTGAAAGAACTCCTTGCCAAAGGAGGTTTTCAATTGAGAAAATGGATGAGTAATTCGTTTCCGTTGTTAAATAACATCCCAATTGAACATCGGATCCACGCAAGTGGTCAAGTTGCGTTTGATGATAGTACATCTTGCTCAATCAAAATATTAGGTTTAATTTGGAATCCTGATAAAGATACATTTTAGTACTCGGTAGAAGAAAAAGAAAAGGTTTTTACAAAACGTGCAATACTGAGCTGTGTTGCACATATTTTCGATCCCATTGGTCTAATAACACCTGTTGTTTTTAAGGTGAAATGCCTTCTACAGGAACTATGGAAATTAAAGTTAGGTTGGGATGACTCTCTCCCGGAAAATATTGTTAATTTATGGGAAAATTTCTTGGATGAATTACCTAGGTTATGTTATTTACAAATGCCGAGACTTTGCAGTACAATAAAAAACTCAAATTGTACTTTAGTAGGATTTTCAGATGCGAGCGAATTAGGTTACGCGGCTTGCATATATTTGGTTACGAACGAAGCACAGCCTCAAGTCACATTACTTACGAGTAAATCTAAAGTTGCACCGCTGAAAATATTATCAATACCACGTCTCGAGCTTATGGGAGCTTACCTACTTTCAAAGCTGGTAAAAATGACGAAGTCATCGATAGAAACTCTCGTGAAAATTACAGAAATAATATTGTTTTCCGATTCCACCATAGTTTTATCATGGATTAAGACACCACCTCATACTTTGAAAACTTTTGTCGCGAACCGCGTTATCAAAATTATTGATGAAATCGAGGACGCAAAGTGGTACCACGTTGCGTCAAAAGAAAATCCAGCCGATTTTGCTTCTCGCGGTTTATGTCCATCGCAAATAATAGATAACCAATTGTGGTTTCAAGGGCCTCCTTGGTTGGCTCAGCCAAGTCAGAAGTGGCCATTGTCTTTACCGGAAAAATTAAAGGTTGAAGAGCTACCGGAAGTAAAATCCCACGTCTCAACAGTTCACAGGCCGATTGATTACTATGAGGGCCTACAATTTTTCCGATTTTCTTCTTGGAACCGTCTTCGGAATGTGGTCGCTTGGTCGCTTAGGTTTATTTACAATACGCAGCAACGGACCAAGGATGCTCGTAGATATGGAATTCTGACCGGCGCAGAAATAAATAGCGCGGTCACCCTAATAGTAAAATGCGATCAGCAGTTTCATTTTCCCGAGGAATTCAGAATGCTGCAAAATGATGCGGTCAACTCAGTGGCATTTCAAAAATTAAATGTGTTTATTGACCACGAAAACATACTTCGAGTTGGCGGGCGGCTCCGCAACTCTCATTTTAAATATAATACTAAGTTCCCAATAATCTTGGCAAAAAACAGTAAGATTGCGGAACTGTTAATATCTTATTACCATAAGGCCTATCTACACGCTGGTTCACGAACTCTGCAATTCCTGATTCAGCAAAATTATTGGATTGTATCGGCACGTAATAAAATCAAGAAAATGGTGTCCAAATGTGTGAGATGCGCGAGATTGCGAGCGTCCCCGCAAAATCCCCTCATGGCCAGTCTGCCAGAAGCACGTGTTATGCCCAAACGTGTATTCAGTCGTGTGGGGGTGGATTTGGCCGGCCCATACGTTCTAAAGAAAGGAAAACGCAGAGATGCTAAGACATACAAGGCTTACTTTGCGATTTTTGTTTGCATGGCAAACAAAAATCGTCGTCGTACATCTCGAGGTCCTTTCGGATCTCTCGTCTGAAGCCTTTATCGCTACCCTCGATAGGTTTGTTTCACGACGGGGTATTTGTCAGGCCATTTATTCGGATTGCGGTACGAACTTTGTTGGGGCGAAACGCCATTTGATTGGAACACAATTTTTTTTTAAATAAGTCATGCGTACATGTTCAGAAAAGGAAATAGTGTGGAAGGAACTTTAACCCTCCCTCCAGTCCTCACTTCGGAGGACTATGGGGAGGGAACATTCGAGTCGTAAAAAATCATTTAAAACAAGTAATAGGGGACACTTCATTGACGTTTGAGGAATTTACAACTATATTACATAAAATAGAAGCTATACTAAATTCTCGTCCTCTCTGCCCTTTAACCTCAGACCCTGAGGACATTCAGGCCCTTACTCCAGGTCACTTTTTAATTGGAGAACCGTTAATTTCGATTCCAGAATATAACTATTCGGAGGTTAAAATAAATCGTTTCAATCGGTGGGAACATTTAAAGAAAATGACACAACATTTTGGCAGCGCTGGAATACAGAATATTTACAAGCGTTACAAAATCGAGTCAAATGGTATAAGGCTACCCGTAACCTTCAAGTAAATGACCTAGTGGTCATCAAAGATACTAGGAGTCCTCCATTGAAATGGCCGCTCGGCAGGATAAGGGAGGTGAAACCGGGCTCTGACGGGGTCGTAAGATTAGCCTCAGTACAAACCAGCGATGGTGTATATCTACGGCCTGTGGCAAAGCTTTGCCTTTTACCTGTAGAATAAGAGAGTAACGTTTTTTCTTTTTTATATGAATACTACCTGGTTCCCGGCATGCGTTGCTATGTCATTTAAAAAAGAAATTGTTTCTACCTTCGTGTCCTTTCCCATTTGTCCCGTTCCCCTTCCGCCTCCGCTTGCTCTACCGCGTCCCCTTCCCCTCTCGCGTTCCCACTCCGCCTCCTCAACCTTCCCTCACTCCACTCCACTCCCCCTTTCCCGTGAACCCCCCTCCCGAGTTCCCCCTCTCCCCTC
Organism: Limnephilus marmoratus; assembly: GCA_917880885.1. Classification (NCBI taxonomy): domain Eukaryota; kingdom Metazoa; phylum Arthropoda; class Insecta; order Trichoptera; family Limnephilidae; genus Limnephilus; species Limnephilus marmoratus. The sequence goes on along the minus strand of OU862907.1, from coordinate 47,842,062 downwards.
CCCGATCCTGCATTTCGTACATTCAGTTTTCAAACAGCTCGCCTGCCACCTATTGCAATTTTTTTATACAAATTTCATGATGCCAGAGCTCGCCAGTAGTTTTATACAAACCTTGTCCTGACAATAACGAACACAAAAATAAAAGAATTATCCAATTTGGTGCAGTCGTTCGGAAGTTATGCGCGTACATACATTTCGGGGAATCATTTTTATTTATAAAGAAGATTGGTATAGGTTCATATATATATATATTTTTTTTTTGTTTTTTATGCCTTCAATGGTTTCGCATTGATTGCGATTCAGCTATCTGTAGTTTTAGTTAGGTTTTTCGAGTTATTATTTTTTCTTTACATTCTGCACGTAGAGTCTTTAGTTTCACGTGAAAATAACAACTTCCAATAGCTATCGAAACAAGTATTTTAGGTATTCCTGCCCAAAGGATTAATATATAATGTGCCGTTTAAAAAAAAAATTAAAAAAATCATTGATCGCAGGAAAAAATATTTTGTCAAATATAGGTTATATTCCCAGCACAATAAATGGACAAATAACAAAACAAAAAAAGTGATTTCTATGGTTTAAAATTTAATGTCCAAATAAATAATAAATTACACGGGATCATCAGCCGACCCCCATGGTTACGGATGTCATGTTTGGCATCTCGGCCCGTCAAGAGTTAAAATGTCAAGAAATACATAAAAAAAATCATCGTTAAAAAAAGCAGAATAAATTAAGACCATTTTTTAAATTTTAATTATTATATTATCACAATCATAAACAAAAAATAATGGCCTAAGCCTAACGGAATAGAAGATAATAATAATACTTGGATGATTTATATAGCGCCGTTTTTGTGAAAAATCACCTCAAGGGCGCTGTAAGATAAACATATTTTAGTATTTCTACGCCAATGTGTAACACCTGCTTACTTCGCTACTTACCAAGAATTAATGTTATTCTCATTTTAAAAATCGGAACCTGCTCGAAACTTAGTCTCTTGTATCTATCAACACAACTGCGGAGGGGGGAGGAGAGAATTTGGATTGGTTTGTGGATTATAGGGATAGGTTTATTTATTCTCTGCGAATTGTTCAGCCGAACGGGGTGTTCCACAGGCACGACAGAATGGCGACCGTTTTAACAAGGTTGCAGAGCGGTGTTGACTATGCAGACGTTAAAAAAAAAAACCACAATAGATGTTCGAATTCCCTTCACTTTTCTTTGACTCCAAAACGCATTTATTATCGAATTATTTCGCAATTTCTTTTTCGTTCAAGTTTAAAAATAGTAATAATTCCGTAAGCAATAGGTTAAATTAACCAAAATTTCCCGGTATTATGTGCAATGATTGGAGAAGACAATAATTGGATTCCAGCGTTAAACCTGTGAAGCGGTTTCTACCGTACAGTGTCTAGTGAATTACCCCAAACAATTATGGGGTAATTTCACTCATCTCATTAATAAAATATAAGAAGATTTTTCAGTTAAAAAATTACGAGCAAATAAAAATGTAGATAATCTTAAACACTTGTTTCGTGTAATTTGTTTATTCATTTTACTTCTGAAACCTCATATAAAAATAAGGAATAAAATGTGTAATAATCAAAGAAAATGTGTAGAAATATTTTGTACGGCATTAAAATCAGAAAACTTTGCCAAGAATTGAGAGGGAAGACTTAAAATTAATGCTGTAACGATTATATCGGCACACACATACCTAAAACTTCCAGTACTTACAGAAAGATGGACGAGAAAGTGGAGTTTCTCCACCGAATGGCCAAGTATGGAACAAGCTATCAAAAAAACTTAATTTTTGTCGAACAAAAGAGGAGCGTCAGTTGCAAGATACTCAAATTCACTTTCTTAAGGTAGATCGACGGAGGATGTGGTAAAAGAAGATACCATACAACCATGGCATCAAAGACACCATACTGGAATAAGTGCAGTTCCGCTGAGCTGCTCCGAGCTGAAGTCTAAACAAATCTCTGATGGGAGAAGGCACCGGAAGAATAAGTTAATAGCTTACCTTGGTTTTGGTCAATCATTTCCAGATGAACGGAACATTCCTTTTTAATATCAGGATAGTCAATATCAATTTCAGAATACGCCCCACAATCTTGCGCATGTTCCTCTGCCACTAGAGTCACCGGTTCACACTTGATGGCAGAAGCATCATGTGTCTCCTGATTGACAATCTCATACTGCAATACTGCATCACCACGGGATGTTGGTCGCTCTTCTTCGGGGCTTGTCTCCAGTTCGGATTTTATGAAACCGATATCTGAGGTGATAAGATCCATTTCAGGTAAACTGCTGTATGATTCTAATGGTTGTGAGATATTCTGAAAAAAAAGTTATTTTTATAACGCACTTATATTATAACGCAACTACACTACCGTGAACTTCAAACTGAAGTAATGGGCATTATTATTAATATACCTATCGCAATTTGAAAGCATTAAGTGTAATGTAATCTAAGGTTGTCTATTTCCCTCATTCAATGACTGTTTAGTAGTTACAAAGTTCAAATACTTACACAAAATAATATTTATTTGCCAAAGTTCGTGTTTTATATTGTGATGACGGATTATTTGAATCAAGAAAATTAGGTTACAGCAGTCGGAATTGCGAACTCGTTAGATAAAATAATAGAATGTTAACACTACATATTATTGACGTCTCATTACTAGTAACTTTCGGAGAAGAAGACAGATTGAATGAGTTGACGGTATAAGGTTTGACATTTATTACCATAGAAGACTGAGAAACATGTCTGGCCGTAGTGATGGGCACATTCGAAACATTTAGATTATCGAAACATCAGACGAATAGAATCAATCGCTGGAATTTCAGCGGGAGCAATAGTTGCTTTACGTCTTACGGGTAGAGAAATAATTTTACGTCTGGGCCTCCTGTGTGGAGCTTATATTAAGAAGGATCGAGACTGCTCTAACGACCCTCCGCAAACTTAATATTTTTTAATTTATGCTAAAATGATGTTTAAAATACGAAATACAAAATACTTTCAAGTCGTGTATTTGAAATACAAAATACAGTATTTTAACTATTTGTTAATTTCAAATACAAATTACAAAATACATTTGGTTTTGGTAGAACCTTTGGTTGCAAAAAAATGTCGTATGTGCCCATATCTAAGGGTGCGTTTCCATAAAAGCAAAGCTGAGCAGAGTGAAACAGAGACGTGCTAAAATGATTAATCATATTGCTCAGAAGACACAACTCGTCTCCGCTCCACTTGTAAAATTTTGTGGTATAGGACTTATTAGGTGTTAGATTATAATAATTATTATTATTATAACACTAGCTGGTTCCCGGCATGCGTTGCAATGCCATATTCAAAGAAATAAATTGTTTCTCCCTGCATGTCCTTTCCCGTGCGCCCCCGTTCCCCTACCGCATCCCCTTTTCCTCTCTTGCATTCCCCTTCCACCTTCCCTGCCTACCCTCTCCTGCTTCCCCATCCCGCCAACCCCCCTCCAGCGTTCTATATATTTAGTCCCAGTACATTCAGTTTTCAAACAACTCGCGTGCAAGCTATTACAATTTTTTTATTCAAATTTTAATTTTTCACATATTACAAATATTCATTTTTCTATATTATAAGAACAATCAATCAAATCTGGTATCTAACATAGGTACCTATTTAAAATATCCATAATTTAAAAAATCCATAGACAATTCTTTTGTTACAAAAAAAAACAGCTGCCTGCTAAATTCAATTTCATCAAATGCGCGAACTGTCAAACGTGCGAAGTTAAAATAGTTGTTAAGTTTTCTGAAATTATTACTAATTTTCTACGTTATTTTCATAATTTTTCTTACCGTAAGAACGTTCTATAAAGTATTAGAAAACTTTAAAAAAATTATTGAAATATGTAAAAAGTCATTCTGAATTTATGGCGTGACTAAGGGAAACAAGGATTCATTTTTTATATTTAAATGGATGACAATTGTATAGCGCAGTTTTATATTATTTCGCTTCAAGTGCGCTCTACAGTAATTAACTTAAAAATAATCTGGTAATCAGTCAAATTATTCCTTTAGTGCTTGACCAGATCTAATACTATGATGTACAAAATGATGTATGATGTACAAAAAACAATACAAAGCAATGACAAGTATAATATAATATGATATAAAATGTACAATAACAGTGCTATTATAGCACAGGACAATAATAATAACTAGCATGACGTAAAAAAAAGTACAGTACATAATAAAGCAATGATAAGGGGACATACATTAATTACGTGAGCAGTTTTTCTTCCAAACTAGACACCCCCGCCCCTTGGTGAGATAAATTTGGGCCTATTCGTTTATTCTTTTCAAGTAATGTGAGATTTTGCTGGACCCCCCCACCGCCTTTTGAGCATACATAATTAATGTTTGCAACCGAAGAGAACTACAAATAATCATTAGTAAGAGTGCTATAGCAAAGGACAATAGTACAGGATTCTAGCGTTTTTAGTCTATACCTATGTATTATCTATGTGTGATAATTATTCATTATCATTATTAAGGTCGCTAAATGCATTTGAAAATGTATTTTGAAGCCATAAGTATTTGAAATACAAATTACAAAACACCTCAGCAGCAGGTAGGTAATTGAAATACCAATTACAAAATATATTTCTAGGAAGTAATTGAAATACAAATACAAAATACGTATTTGTATTTCAAAATCCGTACTTCAATTACAAGTATTTCAAATACTGCCCAGCCCTGAATACAACGATAAATCAAATACCTACATAAAACGTAATTAAAATGAAAAAAAATATAAAGAAACAATAAAATTGTTGATTTAGTGTTATTAATTAATTGTTAATGTGATTTTAGGTAACTAAATTGTTTAAGATATTGTATTTATAATGCCATCATCTGTATGTATTACATGGATGGGGCACTTAGCAGAGTGTTGGTGGATGGTATGAGAGCCAAAACCGCAGTCTTGTGCTTGAGGAACTGGAGTTAGACAGCAGGTTACAAGTTGTTTGGAAGTAGCTAACACTCTCATAGTAGGTGATAAATTGAACTGAATGATCTAGTTCTTGTAATCGATACCGCGAAAATCGAGTTTTTCGATCTTTACCCAAACTGGATTTACCCCAACTCACTGCATAAAAAGAGATATGAGCTCACAGTATTATAAACAAATTATTTGATCATGAAGTTCGAGATAAACCGCAAAACATTGCATATCTCGCTACCATCTTCTCAAGTCAATAACAAAACTCTTCTTAGAACTAATCTCCTACTTACAAGCTACTTGCAGTAGCTTAGCGGGTATAAATTCCCATTGTTTGTAACTTTTATACAATAATAAGATTAAAAAACATGGTTCACATTTAAGTATTATCATCATAATAATCTTGAAAACAGCACAATAATAGTTTACACTAGTTTCTCATTTATTGATTTCCATGTACAAGACACAACACGTTTAATTAACTCTATTGAATTAACATTAAAAAAATTACAAGTGTGCAGTTCACACGTGGTAAAGGTGTAACCTTTTAGAAAACTTAAGTAGACAAGAGTGGGGAGGCTTTAGAGAACCGCACAAAAGGGAGACCGATTATTCTATCTCATTCTCTCGCAGGCGAAATCCTAAAGATGTGCCTATGTATTTGTCTCATTCTAGTATCGCTTCTTCGTTTAGTCGAGTTTCAATTCACAACGGTACTAAAGAAGTTTTCACTTCGATAACACGGCAACATCATAAATTTTAAATAAAAAGTATATTAAAAAATGCGAGTTCAAATGTAAAGATTGAGAGGTACGAAGTAAAATAAATAAGTTTTAGTTTTCATCACCGTAGGTTTCAAAATGTGATACAAAAAGAGTTTCGCTGTTCAAATTTGAGTGCATCCTGGGCATGAGAATGTTTCCTAGCAATGGTGTTTTTTTAATAAAATAAAGTCGCAATTGATATTTACTTATGCAACTGTAAGTGCATTCTGAGCAGGAGATTTCTCGCCAATGTGGGGTTCTGGCATGAAAAATTAAAGTTTTTTTGTGCATTTCGGTCAGAAGAATGGTTTCTCTCCAGTTGTATTCTACAGTGTGTATTCCAGTATGTTCAATAAAATTATTTTTTTCTGTGAAGGTAGAATCTGTAAGTGCATTCCGAGCACGATAATGGTTTCTCTCTATTGTGGCTTATAGTACGCCTAAAAAAATCCATGTTTAGCATGCACTTATAAATTCATTTCGAACATGAGAATGGTTTCTCTCTAGTGTGGGTTTTCATATGATTCACTAAATCTCTTTTCTGTATGCACCTGAACGTACATTCCAAGCACGAGAATGGTTTTTCTCCAGTATGGGTTTTAATATGATTAACCAAATTATATTTTTGAATGCACCTGTAAGTGCATTCTGAGCACGAAAATGGTTTCTCTCCAGTGTGGGTTTTCATATGATTCACTAAATTTTTTTTCTGTTTGCACCTAAACGTACATTCTAAGCATGAGAATGGTTTATCTCCAGTATGGGTTTTAATGTGATTAACTAAATTATGTTTTCGAATGCACCTGTAAGTGCATTCCGAGCACGAAAATGGTTTCTCTCCGGTGTGGGTAAAAGCATGTTTAACTAAATTCCTTTTTTGTATGCACCTGTAAGTGCATTTCGAGCATGAGAATGGTTTCTCTCCAGTGTGGGTTTTAATATGATCGACTAAATTATTTTTTTGAATGCACCTGTAAGTGCATTCCGAGCACGAAAATGGTTTCTCTCCAGTGTGGGTAAAAGCATGGTTAACTAAATTCTTTTTTAATATGCACCTGTAAGTGCATTCGGAGCATGATAACGGTTTCTCTCCAGTGTGGGTTCTCATATGATTAACTAAATCGTTTTTCTGTATGAACCTGTACGTACATTCCGAGCATGAAAATGGTTTCTCTCCAGTATGGGTTCTAGTATGAACAACTAATTGAGAACTACGAACGCACTTATAAGTGCACATAGAGCACAATAATGGTTTCTCTCCGGTGTGGGTTCTAATATGATAAACCATATCTCTTTTTCTCCTACACCTGTAGGTACAAGTAGGACAGGAAAACGGTTTATTTCCTGTGACTGATTGTGTTGCTTCTAGGTCAATAGTAGATGATTTGGACGAACCGAATTCTGAAAAACAAATTTAAAATTATTAATGGTATTGAGGGTACATGACAGATAAGCAATAAGTCAAAAGTATTGTATTTTCTGTGAAGGGTGGAAACATTATCAGTTTTTTCACAGAGACTTGATGAAAAAGTAGAAAGTTAGAATAGCTATACGTAGTTAGAATAAGAAAGGTAGAATAAGGGAACATGAAGTCTGCTTACAAAATAATACCTATTCCGAGTTCGCTTCATTCCTGTAATTTGTTCATTCATTTTACTTCTGAAACATGTTATTAAAATAAGGAATAAAATGTGTAGAAATCTTCTATACGCCATAAAAATCAGAAAACTTTGGCAAGCATTGACAGGAAAGACTTAAAATTGTTGCTTTAATAATTGTATCGGCACACACATACCTAAAACTTCCAGTACAGAAAGATGGACGAGGTGGTGGAGTTTCTCCACCGAATGGCCAAGTATGGAACAAGCTACCAAAAAAACTTAATTTTTGTCGAACAAAGGGGGGGTGTCAGTTGAAAGATAGTTAAATTCACTTGCTTAAGGTAGATTGATAGAAGATATGGTAAAAGAAGACAACATACACCCATTGCATCGAAGACACCATACTGGAATAAGTGCAGTTCCGCTGAGCTGCTCCGAGCTGAAGTCTAAACAAATCTCTGATGGGAGAAGGCACCGTAAGAATAAGTTAATAGATTACCTTGGTTTTGGTCAATCATTTCCATATGAACGGAACATTCCTTTTTAATATCAGGATAGTCTATTTCAATTTCAGAGTACACCCCATAATCTTGCGCATGTTCCTCTGCCACTAGAGTCCCCGGTTCACACTTGATGGCAGAAGCATCTTGTGTCTCCTGTTTGACAATCCCGTACTGCGATATTGCATCACCACGGGATGTTGGTCGCTCGTCTTCGGGGCTTGTCTCCGGTTCGGACTTTATGAAACCGATATCTGAAGTGTAAATATCCATTTCAGGTAAACTGTTGTATGATTCTAATGGTTATAATATATTCTGAAAAAAAATAATAACGCAGATATATTATAACGTAACTACACTGCCGTGACTGTCAAACTGAACAAATGTACGTTGAAATTCCGCGTAGGTTTTTAATGCGTATAATTATTTCTAAAGCAAGAATTATAATGCAATCTACAATGAGATTCTCTAATTGCCTGCGTACAATGGCTTTCTAGTAGTTCAAACACACAAAATAATATGTTTGTACCCAAAGTCCTCTTTGCAGATTGTTATGACGGATTATTTGGATGAAGAATATTATATAGGTACGAGTATTTGGAATTGCGAACGCTCTTTAGATAAGTTACACTTTATATTTTTGACGTCTCGTTACTACCAGAAACATTCGGAGAGGAAGACAAATTGAATAAGTTGACGGTATTTGTAAATAAACCAATAAACCAATCATGTAATATCTGACATTTAATAAAACCATAGAAGACTACAAAACATGTCTGGTGTAAGCAGGGTTGCCGAGACTTACGTTCTAAAATACCCCAATAAATGTTCGAAATCCCCAAATTGGGGAGAACGAAATAACCACCCCCCCCAATTTCCTCAAAAGTTCCGTTATAATAACCTCTCTGAATTAGATATAATAAATCAATGAACTAAGGCACGGTACCTGAAATGTGGAAAAGAGCCTATGTAACACCAATCCACAAAAACGGCGAAAAAATATGTAAAAAACTATTGTCCGATTTCAAAACTAACAATATTCAGTAAGTTAATGGAAAAATGGCTTACCAATATCTAAGCCCACTACTCAACCACATCGTAACAACCAAACGTGGTATTACAAAAGGCAGAAATGTGGAAAGTAATCTCGTTCTTCTTACTGAATTCATTGTCGATCACATGGACAACCGCACTCAAGTAGATATCATATATAATATATACAGACAAATTGATAAAATTAATCAAAAATTATTACTGAGAAAACTTCGGTCATTAGGTAAACGCGATAATTTATTTCGTTGGGTTACATCTTATATTATACTGAACAAACAAGGGCGGATTTAAGGGTAAACGGTATTTTTCTGTAGGTACTTTAGAGATTCCATCACAGTATAGTTTGGCAAATATGTGTAGAAATTAAATAAATTGGAACTAAACGTTTTCATTACTATGGCAGCACCGAATTACTCGCTTTGCTATTACGTTTACTATGGCTGTCATGTTATCGCATATTACGGTTGATTTATTGTCTTAAATCTGAGTAAAAGATCGCTGATTTGATAATATTTTTATTCGTTGTTTGCCTGAATTTAATTAAAATGAATAAACCATTACATAGTGATGCAAGAGGGGTTATATTCTGCGTTTTCAACGCTGCCTAGCCGAGTATCACGCGAAGAAGCTTCTGTCTATGTTTACAAACGAACTGCAGAAATGACTGGTACGTAGGTAGTATAGTTTGTTTAATAAATTTCATTAGTATTACAAGATTTATGCCAATTTTCCAGCGATTATAACCATTACAATCTGGTTTGAGGTTATGTTTGAAAATTCGAATTTGACACTATCATTTGACAGTTCATGTGAAGCCACAAGAAAGAGGGAATAACTCAATTTAAAAAAAATAATAATACTTCTTCAAATTTAGCAAATTCACTTTGTGGCACCATTTTATTAATCAAATAATTTAAAACACTTTGTTTTTACCACAATAAACTTTATTTAAAAGTCAACATGTTTCAAGAACGATGTTCTCTTCATCAGGACATATAATGTACTAAAACAAATGATCGAACATAGAAGACAAAAAAAACAAGGTGTTTTTAATTATTTCATTAAAATAAAAATAGGTATTTGCAACTTCTTTAAATTCATGGAACATGGAATAGTAACTTTTTTCTTTATTTTCTCTTTCTTTCTTAATAAATATTTTCTACTGTGTTTTTTTTTAAATGCCTTCTATAATAATAATTTTTGTAATGTTTTTCACACACAGTTAAATCTCAATCAACGGCGAATCGTCAAGGAAGGGGAAAAGGCAGATGGAAAAATTGAAAATATTATCTTTATAACATTGTAATGTTGCATGATAAAAGTATAATGCACTTAATTTTCTGACCTTAAATTTCTGACGAATATGAGAAGGGTTTTTTTTAAATGTTTTTATTATTATTTTTTGTGATATGTAAATTGTTTGTGTTTGATTTGTATATTATGTATCGCCCGATCCTATAATGCCTTATAACGAATATTATTTTTAGATTTAAATGTCCGGGTTAAATTTTCCCCCCCAAAAAAAAAAAAAAAGGAAGTAAAAACTAAACCCTTTCATACACTTCCCCAAATGATCATCTAGCGAATCCACGCTATGCAATTGCACTATATAAGTATTATAAATACAAAACAATACAAGAACAACATGTCAACCTACTAGAGACCAAATGGGAATATAATTCACCGACTCCAGATATTTTCATATCAGAGGGTTCGGCTCTGTGGCATTTCTAATTGAACCTATAAATCCTACCGATCCCTCAATATAAATATTTAAAAAATCTTTTGTAATCCTACATGTATTTAAAATTACTGCTTTTTGCATTTTTATATACAAATTCTTTGACAAATCTAATATGCTTAAATTTTGAATCAGATTCCTAGGTATTATGCCAGTGGCCGAAATAACAAATGGTAATATTTTTATAGTCCGAGAATGCCAAATTCTTTTAATCTCATTTCCTAAATCTGTGTATTTTCTTATTTTTTCAGAAACAGTTTTTTGAATATTACAGGAATTTGGAATAGCTACATCAATGATATAAGTTATTTTTTTAATTTTGTCATGTAAAACTATATCAGGTCTATTATGACTAATTGTTCTGTCTGTTAGTATAGTTTTATCATAATATATTTTATAAAATTCATTTTCTAAAAATGAATTTGGTTCATATTCATAATATGGTACTATATTACGGCAGTCAATCAAGTTATGTTTAATTACCAAACTTTGGTGAATTATTTTTAAAACCTGATTGTGCCTAAATGTATACTCGGACGGCGCTAATATAGAACATCCCGATATAATATGTTCTATAGTTTCGGGAAAAGCCAAACATTTTCTACATAAATCATCAATTTGATTTATATCTTTGATTATATTCTTTCTATAATTTTTAGTATTAATGACTCTATCTTGAATGGTTTAGTATTAATGACTCTATCTTGAATGGATAATTAAGAATTATTATTAATCATTTTTACGCACCAGATTTAAATGTCCGGGTTAAATTTTCCCCCCAAAAAAAAAAAAAAAAAAAAAAAAAAAAGAAGGAAAAACTAAACCCTTTCATACACTTCCCCAAATGATCATCTAGTGAATCCACGTTATGCAATTGCACTATATAAGTATTATAAATACAAAACAATACAAGAACAACATGTCAACCTACTAGAGACCAAATGGGAATATAATTCACCGACTCCAGATATTTTCATATCAGAGGGTTCGGCTCTGTGGCATTTCTAATTGAACCTATAAATCCTACTGATCCCTCAATATAAATATTTAAAAAATCTTTTGTAATCCTACATGTATTTAAAATTACTGCTTTTTGCATTTTTATATACAAATTCTTTGACAAATCTTATATTATTATATTATCTTATTACAATTATTAATAACAATATTAATATTATTATTACCTTATAACGAAATAAACGCCCACTTAAAATTTGTTTGTTTTATTTTACTTAATTACAATTTTACTTCTATTATTTACTTCTATTAAATTATAGTTTTTTGTGTAAATTTTTTGAAAATGCAAATAAGTTATGAAATATGCAATTCGACCAAAGTGTTTTTTTAAACATATATTCATTGTCTTATGAGCCATCTTGGTGTTGTCATTTAATCCCTAAAAAACGATCGCAGCGCCATCATTTATTTTCTACAAAACTGTACATACTTACGAAGCAAAAACTGTCTTTATTAAACATTTAATTTTTCTATTCTTTTGACACCTTCATAAACCTTCCTATACATACTGAACTTGCAGAAGTAAACTTGAAGTATGATACTTCAAGATACGTTTTAAGATTTTCACGGCCAAAAGTATTTTCGTTATTTGTTTTTGGGGTGTTATACCTAAGGCGGCCAACTTTATAAAATATCAATGCGGGACAGTAGGTGTCAACGGGGGGGGGGTGGTTGAATTTTTTTTTTTAATTTCAACTCTGTCTATCAATTATTTCACATATAATTGATAGACAGAGTATTCAAATAAATCTTATTCATGAATTCTACCACAAATTTATAACTGCTATCTCGGAAATCGAGAATTATGTCCATTAATAGGATGAATATGCAACTTATTATTTAATTGGTTGTTATATTCTGAACCCAAAACTAATTAAAATTAAATCTGTATGCGGCGAATTAAAACCACAATCAGAACATGAAAATGGTTTCTCTTTAATTCTGGCAATACATTCATAATAATCAACTAGAATTTTATACCTGCACTTAGAATAAGTCTAGCTTCCTGCATTTAAATGTAGAGTCGTTGTTTAAAAAAAATCGGGTCATTGTGAGAGCCCTGAAGGAGTAACTACCTGTTACTTATACTAAGGCGGGTATGTGGTGGATAACCTCCAATGCACTAAGAATAAGATAATGTTTTCCTTCGAAATGCATCAGCAGATGAATCCACAGCAGAAATTTTTCATTCTGAATACAAAGGTGGTTTAAATTAAATCTGTATGCGGTGAATTAAAACTACAATCAGAACATTTATTATAATGTTGTGGAATTAAAATGGTTTCTCTTTGATTCTGGCAGCACTTATATAGTCTGAAACTAGAATTTTATAACTGCACTTCGAATAAGAGAATAATTTCCTTCGAAATATGTCAGCAGACGAAATTTTACATTCTGAACATGCAACTTAAATGTAAAGCTTCAGTCGGTATAGGATGAATCTGCAACTTGTTATTTAATGTATCGTTATATTCTGAACTCAAGGGTGTTTTAAATTAATTCTGTATGCGGCGAATTAAAACTACACTCAGAACAACAAAATAGTTTCTCTTTGATTCTGGCGGCACTATAGTCTGCAACTAGAATTTTATAAATGCACTTCGAAAAAGAAAATATTTTCCTTACTGGAAACTGGTGGGGTCCCTTCTAATGCACTTCGAATAAGAGAATATTTTCCTTCGAAATATATCAGAAGACAAATCCAACTAGAATTTTAACATTCTGAACACAAAACTGGTTTAAATTAAATCTGTATGCGGCGAATTAAAACTACATTCACAATGAATGTTAACACTTTTGCCAAAAAGGAAATTCTTTTTGCAATTCTTCACTGAACTCACAACACCGCTTTTTCGCGGTCGGCATGGTCAAGGAATTATTTGATTTGAATTGAGTGATAAATGTTGGTTATAAATATTACGTGTCACAGCGTGCACTAATTCGTAAACAAAACAACTCAATTAATACTACTACACTGGCGCTCTTGGACTCTTGCTTGTTTAACGTAAATAAACCAATCCCTAGATCGATATCTTCGGGCCTTTTCCAAGGACAAATTATGTCTTGAACTTAACTAAATGGCTTAAATAGACTAAAGATAGAAAAAGTTTATTTGACTACCATAGACAGTATTTAAAAAAATTTAGAAATGCGGGACATGCGGGACGCTTTAGACGATTTGCGGGACTATTTTTGTAAATATTGCAATGCGGGACTACAACTGCAAATGCGGGACGGTCCCGCAGAATGCGGGACGGTTGGCCGCCTTAGTTATACCGACGTTTCGGACATCGTTGCAGTGTCCATCATCAGGGCAGATCCGGTAGATGGTAGATCTGCCGGATCTGCCCTGATGATGGACAAAAACAAATAACGAAAATGATGCTTAAGTTTATTTCTATTTGTAATTGTTGATTTTTTAGCCCGTCCGCCCCTTGTGCCCCCCCCCCCCCCCCCCACCCCGGGAAAAAAATCCTGGATCCGCCCTTGTGGACAGATTACAGGCAGTAGCAATATAGGGCTTCGAATCAGATGTGAATGAAATTTCCTCTGGGAACCAACGGGGTGTTCTCATCTCGGACCAATGTTTTTCATTTTACATATATATTAATGATATGATCAATGTTGTAAAATACTCTGAAATATAATTATTTGCTGATGATAAGCCAATAAAAAGTCTAAACGATTGTGTCAATTTGCAACACGATTTAACCAATGTTGCAACCTATTGCCAATAAAATCAACTTTTTCTAAACGTTTCAATTTCATTTTATTATTCTTTAAATTAATAACAACAACATTGCAACAGTCTCAGATATTCGTGATCTTGGAATAACCCTTGATAGTAGACTACAATATAACCTTCATATATAACCTTCATATAACCTTCATATTAGCAGCTTTATTTGTGATTTGTTGTATACAAATAAAGCTGCTAAATAATAAATTATATATTAAATGAAAAACACACTTTGTAAAACACCACTTTTTATTTTAATTAATATTTTACAGCCAACCAGGTTTCGCTTAGCTCAAGCTTCATCAGGGCTTATTATATCAACGAAAGATGGAGACAAAATTATTACAGGATGGGTAAGTAGGGAGGGGGGGGGGGAGGGAACTGTTTTAGAATTAATTAACAAAAATTTTAACAAAACAAAAAAACGACTTCAAAAAATGCACTAAAAAGTAAAAAAATAATTTCGTATTCTTCTACAACTTTATAATCAACTTACTTTTTCTAATCATCAATATGTCACTGACATACGGTGTCATACCGACTCCAAAAATAACAATCGTACCTACATATTGATGATTAGAAAAAGTAAGTTGATTATAAAGTTGTAGAAGAATACGAAATTATTTTTTTACTTTTTAGTGCATTTTTATAAGTCGTTTTTTTGTTTTGTTAAAATTTTTGTTTATTTTTTTTTATTTTTAGTGAATCTGAAGTACACTAACTTGTCTTAATATGGGTAAACCTACTAAACGTGCTGCTCATATGAGACAGACATAATTTGACCATAACGACGTTAGGGTCAAATTAAGAGATTCGGCCGAGTTTCGTTAATTTGTCATGGATCCGATAATCAGAACCTAACCAAACTCTCATCAAATTACCCTTGAAGCTTGAAGTACATCCTTTCCAATAAAAAAAAAGAATCATCGAAATTGGTTAGCGTGATATTGAGTTATTCGTCCATTTGTCGCGCACATACGCTTAAAGAAGTAAAGTTATTTATTATCAGTACTCTACGCTATTGGAATTGGTGATTAATATTAATATTATTAGGTATTAGATTGTCATAAATTAACTGAGAACTTTCAAATAAGCCATTATGGCGGAGTAACTCTAGACCTTGACTCACATTCCAAAGATCACGGGATTGAATCGCACCGTGCGCAAATCAATTTAATTTGACTAATTTGTGTTATTTTACAATTAATTCGTATAAAAATGATACATAGTACGTTTGCGGCACGTTCCGGAACGAAAGATACTCTCTGTATTGTCCCGGTGTGAGACAACCGTTCATAAATGAAAAGTTGCTTAAAACGGCTCTAGCCGTGTTTGGTGACCAGATCTGCAGCCAGGTACTTCCCTTTCTTCCTCCTCCCTATCTCCTTCCCCTTCCCAAAGAAAAAGAAATTGTATATAAATATTTGGACATATATCAATGTCCCAAGCACAGTTGACAGCCGAACCGATATTGACAGGGAATAAATTAATAGGAAATCAAAAAATGTGGGTGTTAAGGGACGTACGTGACTTACTTTAACCAGGGATTCCTGACATTATTTGGAGTTAAAAAATGAAAATGAAATGTTGGTCTCAGGTGACATTTCTGATTTTTTTTCTAATAAAACATATATTTGGTAGGTGTTCGACAGTTGGAGGCGGAGTTAGGGGTTGGTTGGTTATTCGGCTGAGTGACGAAATGCATAAGAATTTATTTTGGTTTAATTTTGAAGAAAAAAATGATATGTTTATGCTTGAATTGTTAGGCAGGAGGATTTTCACTGAATTGGTATTTCTGTCGAAGATTCTTTCTATATAAGGTAGTTGATAGCCGAGGATTACTTGCATTTTCAGATTCTATTACGTAATACTAAAAGTTGGGATTTATTTTAGTGCTTAAATTCTGGGACTAACTACCAAATGTATTCCTCTTTGCCCAGAATACTAGTGAAGGGAAATAATTATACCATTTCAATGGACATCTTCTATTTGTTACTAAATAAATAACAATTATTGTTATTAAAGCATGTCAGTTATGTACAATAAATTCTGTATACTAACAATAATACTTTATAATTTATACATTTTAAATAACAAAATTAAACAAAAAAAACTCCGTATCACTTAAATCACTAAATACACAATGAACCATACAATGAATATCATTAAATTAATTAATTTTTCGAAGAAAACTTCTTCTGACAGGTTTTCACTTTGTTATGGCAGTATTTATTATTAAAAATGAAAGATTCCGAATAAAAAATTAGATTCCACAGTAAAATAAAAAAGGATTAAAAAAGTTAAAAGGTAAAAATTTATAGATTAGAAATAAAAATAATCCTGAATCTTTAAGCATAAATGGTTTAAATTTTCATCATCGTAGTTTCCAAAATGTGATACAAAAAAGGCTTCCCCTATTCAAATGTAAGTGCGTCCTGGAAACAAGAATGATTCCAAGCCAGGGTGTTTTTTTTAATAAAATGACATCGCAATCGATATTTATTTATGCAACTGTAAATTTGTACTGTAATAATTTTGAGCGTGAGAATGGTTTCTCTCCAGCGTAAAATCTAGTATGATTAACTAAATTCTTTTTATCTAAGCACTTTTAAGTGCATTCCGAACATGGTGGGTTTTTGACGGTTTCTTTCCAGTGTGGGTTCTAGTGTGTTTAATTAAAGCACTTTTCTGTATGCACCTATATGTACATTTCGTGCACGAGAATGGTTTCTCTCCAGTGTGGATTCTAGTATGATCAATTAAATTTTTCTTTTCTATGCACCTGTAAGTACATTCCGAGCACGAGAATGGTTTCTCTCCAGTGTGGGTTCTAGTATGTTTAACTAAATCCTTCTTTCGTATGCACCTGTAAGTGCATTTCGAGCATGAGAATGGTTTCTCTCCAGTGTGGATTCTAGTGTGATTAACTAAATCCTTTTTATCTGAGCACTTGTACTTGCATTCCGAGCATGACAGGTTTTTTGACAGTTTCACTCCAGTGTGGGTTCTAGTATGTCTAACTAAAGCACTTTTCCGTATACACCTATATCTACATTCCGAGCACGATAATGGTTTCTCTCCAGTGTGGGTTCTAGTGTGATTAACTAAATTACTTCTTCGTACGCACCTAAAGGTGCACATAGAGCACGAGAATGTTTTCTCTCCGGTGTGGGTTCTGATATGACAAACCAAATCGCTTTTCCCCCTACACCTGTAGGTACAAGAAGGACAGAAAAACAATTTAATTCCTGTGACTGATTGTTTTGCTTCTGCGTCGCGAGTGCCAATAGAAGATGATTTCGACGAACCGAATTCTGAAAAACAAAATTAAAATTATTTATGGTACGGTGGTACTTGACAGATAAGCAACACATCAGTATTATCTACCTATTGTATTTCCCGTGAAAGTTGGAAACATTATCAGTGTTAATACAGACTTGATGAAAAAGTTTGTACAAATTTTGTATCACGGTGATGTGTTATCAATGTTATCACTGAAATATTGAATGTTAGTCACTCGGACCTATAAGCTTGTTTACATCATAATTTAACGTTGCCAGACATACCTATAGGTAGAAAACCCGTAGAACGCGGGTTACCGAGTCGGCGCATGGGAGGCTGACTGGCGCAGGGGCGCCGCCAAGAATGTTTGTATGTAAAGGTACGAAACCGCACACAGTGAAGCTAGATTCAGATGTCCACAACTTGGTACAAACTGTCCACCTGCGGGCTCGGAAGCTAAGCGCCGGTAATCTGAAATACGAAACCCTCGCTCTACGTCAGGGGTGCCCAAACCGTCGATCGCGAGTGCTTTTTGAGTCGATCTCGAGAAAATTTACCGATGTAAATAGATCTTTTCACAGTTTTTGTTTCAGATTATCCTCAATTAGGCCTCAATAAAACCGCACATTTTTCATGACTTTTGGTTTATAATTTATTTGGATCTTATATTGTCAATGGTCGCGCCTTTTTTATTGTTCCCTCTATCATGTACAAGTGCCCATCGAAAAAAAGCGTCTAATTATTGCAGATTCATGGTGAAATATTGTCGGAAATTTCCCCCTTTAAAGAACGAAGTTTTCGATCTAGTTTCTAGTGTGTGGTTTGGTTTATTTATTAGTCAACCAGTCCGAGTTGTAAATAAAAAGCGATATGAAGATTATTAATAAATAATACAAAATGCGATGCGACAAAAGTAAAACGTATCATTTTAATAACGATTGGGAGGAAGAATTACCCCGGGCGGCACTTTTAAGGGGCGGCAAAATTTTACAATAAATAATAATAATATCTTGTAAAACTTTTAACCCGTTTCTATTCATATTATTGTCGCACTTACATTTTGGTCCGATTGAAATGAGCACGGAATTTTCCTTTACTTATTCTGTGGCGTAACCGATCACCGCCAACACGCGAACATTGTTTTCCATGACTAAGTTTCCTCGTCGTGTTCTCGAATGCAAGTACGAAAGAAGTTTACTAAAATCATCAAAATTATACTGTTGGTTTAATACCTATTATAATCTGTGCACAGATTTCAGACACATATTTATGTGAAATGTGAATCTTATGTGGACGTCATCATCCAGTCTGCTACATCAACCATTCAGTTTTACGCTTCCTTTTTTCCCACCTTCTAAGAAAGTTCCTTAAATTCACCATTTTTTACATACATTTTAATGTGCTGCCAGAATCAAGGAAAAACCATTTTTATGTTCTAAGTGTAGTTTTAGTTCACCGTACACAGATTTAATTTAAACCAATTTTGAATTCAGAATGTAAAATTCCCGTTGCGGATTCACCTGCTGACACATTTCTAAGGAAAACATTATCTTATTCGAAGTGCAATTATAAAATTATAGTTGCAGACTATTTATGTACTGCCAGAATTAAAGAAAAACCATTTTCATGTTTATTTTCCTATTATAGTTCCTAGTTTTATATCCATTTTCCATTTACCCCCCCCCCCCCCCCCTCCCCCCGACACTTGAAAATTCGAGGTTGAAGTACCTAAATGTACACATACTTGCTGCCTGTCATAGTCGATCCATCGAAGTCGAATAATATTGAGGTCGATCGCCAGCAGTTCAAGTTTGGGCACCCCTGCTCTACGTGATTCTACCCTATGACGTAGGAGGCGTTTCTGACTTATTAAAGAAGTGACTTCACCCCGTTTGTTGGGTGATTTCGTTACCCTTGAGTTCAGTTCGAATATGCTCTTTTAAAAAAAAAAAGAATATTCACTTTAGTATTTTCACAATCATAAACATAATTACAATTTAAAAAAATAGCGACTTTACATATTTCAATACGTCTACGCCTGTGTACTGCTACTTCTGAAGAATTTCTGTTAGGTATTCTCATTTTAAATACTGGAACCTAGTCTCTTATATATACCGGCACCGGAAGAATAAGTTAATGGCTTACCTCGGCTTTGGTCAATCTTTTCCAGATGAACGGAACATTCCTTTTTAATGTCAGGATAGTCAATATCTATTTCAGAGTACGCCCCACAATCTTGCGCATGTTCCTCTGCCACTAGAGTCCCCGGTTCACACTTGATGGCAGAAGCATCTTGTGTCCCCTGATTGACAATCTCATACTGCAATACTGCATCACCACGGGAAGGTGGTCGCTCTTCTTCGCTTGTCTCCGGTTCGGACTTTATGAAACCGATATCTGAGGTGATAAGATCCATTTCAGGCAAACTGCTGTATGATTCTAATGGTTGTGATATATTCTGGAAAAAGGGTTATTTTTATAACGCAACTAAACTTACTAAACTAAGCCGTGAACGTCAAACTGGATTAATACACGTTGAAATTGTGCGCAGGTAGGTAGTTAGTGTGTATAATTATCGCAATTTGAAAGCAATAAATATAATATAGAATTAGAATGAGGTTCTCTAATTCCCTACGTACAATGGCGGTCTAGTAGTTAAAAAGTTCAAATGCACATAATAATACCTCTGTGTCAAAGTCTTCGTTTTAGATTGTGATGACGGATTATTTGAATCGAATATTAGATTACAGCATTAGGAACTCGTTAGATAAAATACTAGATTGTTAACATTTTATATTGTTGACGTCACGTTACTACTAGTAAATTTCGGAGATGAAGACACATTGAAATTGACGGTATTTAGAAATTTTGACATTTATTAAAATCATAGAAGACCACAAAACATACCTGGCGGGTAGTGATGGGCATATTCGAGACATTTTGATAATAGAAATATTTTTATCGAAACATCAAACGAATTTATGATTGGTCGAATTAATCACTTGGAGTTCGGCGGGAGCAATAACTGCGAAAAATGGCATCATTCTGTCACTGTGGGAGAGGGGGAGGGGTCAAAGGCTAAATAATATAATGTTACATCGGTAGGTATGTTAATTAAGTTAATTAAAACAACATTATTATTTATGTATTGAACCGCTTACTGGTTAATACGGAATATTTTTTATTCTGACAGTTAAATTTAGTGAGAAGTGAATATTTAAGTCGGGGAAGTAAAAAATATGCAAATTAAATTTCACTTTTTTGTTAAAATTAATTCGCTTACGTGGATAAGCCATTTTTATATTTATTGTTTTTATCTAAAGGGCTAGCGAGACTATCAAGCGGCATAGACAATAGTGTGGGCCGAATTTTTTTTCTTTCGAATTCCTTATGGCGCTAGTAATAAAAAGTTGTCTAGGTACCTAAAACATAAAAAAAAATTAGTTTAAAAAAAAACAAAAAATATCCTAAGGCTCCGGGGTTCCTTTGAAGTTTGAGAAAGTATCGAAATATTTCCATTTTTTCAGCCCCTGCACAAAATATTCTGAAATAGTTTAAAGATATTCATTTATGAGATCTTGTTAAATAAAATCCCTTACTTCGATGTATATAACTACCATCTATTATTTTTATAGTAATATGGCACTAAAACACAGGGGCGGCCCTAGCTAAATTATTAGGTGGTGCGAAATCTCATGGTGGCGCCCCCCCCCCCCCCCCCCCCCCCTCCTAACAAAAAATAGAGCTCTTTCTATGCAGTTATGCAACTTTAATTGATGTACCTAGTAGGACAGATGAGAAATAATATCAGAAAAAAACAAAAATTTTAACAAAACAAAAAACGACTTAAAAAAATGCACTAAAAAGTAAAAAAAAATATTTCGTATTCTTCTACAACTTAATAATCAACTTACTTTTTCTACTCATCAATATGTAGGTACGATTGTTATTTTTGAAGTCGGTGTAGCCAACGTAGGTTTGTAACTACATACATAGTTATAGGTGAGATGTGCTTGTGTCGTACGCGCGACTTGACAAGGCGAGAGGCGACAGCGGGGCCACGGCGGGAGGGGAGCTGTCAAGTGAACACGCCGGGCCGGGTACCTTGACTGACACCGACTCCAAAAATAACAATCGTACCTACATATTGATGAGTAGAAAAAGTTAGTTGATTATTAAGTTGTAGAAGAATACGAAATTATTTTTTTACTTTTTAGTGCATTTTTTAGGTCGTTTTTTTTGTTTTGTTAAAATTTTTGTTTATTTTTTGATTTCTAGTTAATCTGAAGTACACTAACTAATTTGTCTGAATATGGGTAGACCTACTAAACGTGCTGCTCATATGAGACAGATATTACTTGACCATAACGATGTTACGGTAGGTGACTAAAAGATCCGGTTAGCCTATAAAAGATTCGGCCGAGTATCGTTAATTTGCTCCTAAGAATTGAAGAGTTCCGTTACTTTGTCATGGATCCCATAATCAGAACCTAACCAAACTCTCATCAAACTACCCTTGAAGTACATCCTTTCTAATAAAAAAAGAATCATCAAAATCGGTTGGGGTGATATTGATGGGACTACACGGGAAGCATCAGCTTTCAAATAAAAAAAGAATCATCAATATCGGTTTACCCAGTCGAAAGTTCTGGGGTAACAAACATTATAAAAAATATATAGTCGAATTGAGAACCTTCTCCTTTTTGAAGTCGTTTAAAAAATATATGTTTGATTACATTTATTTAATTAAATCTGCGAAATCAATAAAAACACTAGAACACAACTTTTCTTGCTTTTGCCTTTGCGATTTTTTTTTATTAAATCAGAATAATTTAACCCTTGGGCAATATCATTCACAATTGATAAAATTGCTAGATCTGAGAGCCTTTCTTGACACATAGCCGAACGTAAGTACGTTTTAATTTATTAAAGCTTCGTTCTCTTTTGGCGACAGTTACAGGGATGGTCAGCAAAATCCGAAGCTCTGTCTACACATTTGGGAATATATCCTGCCAATCATTTTTTTTATAAGTTGAAGAACTTGTATTGGCTCTGCTGAGTCAAGATATTTTAGTAATGGATTTAGGCTCGAAAATTCTTCAACCAATTCGCAACTTTATACATCACATTTTCCCCATCGGTTAAAATGATTTACAAATCTGCACAGGCTTTTTCTAATGAAGACTTATCAGGAATTATGTTGATGTTATACAGAAAAGACCATGTATCATTGAATTTAGATAATTGTCCAAACCGAGTGACCAATGCATTTCAATTGTATTTATCATAGCATAGGGTAAAAGACGTTAATTTTAAGCAGTTCTTCGGGATTTGTTGGTGTCTCATCTGCAGCATCATATTCAAATAATCGCTTCTTTCTTCGGGATCGGACTTACGAGGGCATTACCAGAGAAAACCGGAAATATGTCATTTTCAAAAAAGTTTTTAGACGTATTGACTCTTTTCCACAAAAAATTATAAATGGATTTCGAAAGATTGTTCTTTTATCTAGCATTCGTATGTAATAAATTTTGAGAAATTTTTTTAATTTTTAGTATAATAAGGTTATTCCATAGGTCGTTGGCAGATTTGTTCAATTTTCAAAAAAGTTTTTGTATTATACCACACCCATTTCAAATAATAAAATCATGCAGTAAAATAAATCAATACATTATCTAGCAAACGTGTGTTTTAGAATTTTAATTTTAGTTTCAATAAAATCATTAAAAAATATGTACGTACATGTGTTTCTTGGCGAAAATTGGTCCGTTTGTGTATTTATTTGCGCACTTACAAACTAATATATTTCAGATTTTTTTAACATTCTTATTAAATTTAGACATTATTGAAAAATGATAAATACTTATAATCAAAAAATAACTACAAAAAGTACATTATTTTAATAGTTTTATCATCACGCCTTTCAGCATTTTTGAAGGAAGGTATAAATTAAAGCTAATTTGAATTGAAATAAATTCGATATTGAGCTATAATTTAAAAAAGCTGGTACGGAGAATAATTAATCTTTCTCATTGTAACCGCCCTGCACGATCGTAAGAACAACTTTTGACGAAATGTAAATATTCGTCCGCTGGCTGGTTAAACGCTCTTAAGCGTAGAATCTATCCCAGCCTGGGAAGCTATTTCCTTAGCTGTTATTTGAGCAGGCGAATAAGTCCGGTAATGCTTCACAAATTTCGAGCACTTTTTCAGCAATTGTGATGCGTTTGCATCCATGTTTATTTTGATTGTCCCCATTGCGCTGAAAATTCTTTCAGCGACAGCATTATTGTTTTTTTTCTTAATTATTTGCGATTCGGCTGATTTCCATAACTTGACTCTGAAGTAGCCTAATAGGCGACCAGTCGCCTTTTAGATTTTTTCGTCGCCGAGTCTCGTCCTGAGTAGCCTAAATGGCGAAAAATCCAAAAAAATGCCAAATCGTGGTCGGGTGTTTTCGGCGCCCCCTTACGACGGCGCCCTGTGCGGTCGCACCGCTCGCACCGCCCTAGGGCCGCCCCTGCTAAAACACCTCCGCCCGCAGTCCCCAAACACGCCCGCGCTTGAGCGGCGCGCCGTATTGCCCGTTCCTTGGTCGACCAAGGACCCCCCATTTCGTGATATTGTTGTGTAGGTAACTAAAAATATTTTGAAAATAAGGAAAGAAGATTATTTGCCAACCACTTTGAAAGAAAGAATTACAAACATTATTAAGACATATCAACATACTTGTTGAAGTCAGAAAAATGTGGAAGAAATACAGTTTCCTTCCAAAGAAGAGTCTCTCCATTTAAAATCACAAGCTCCCTACTGTTTGATATTAGGTATTGTAAATGTAAAGTCAATAAATGCAATTTATTATTGCATATATTTAATATGAAAGTTTCCCTTAAAGAAAAAAACCAAAGAGGTGAGAGAAAAATGTTTATCGGCAGTGTTGGTATACCGACTACGAAAAAATTCGAAAAGCCCATGAAAAGAAAATGAAAACATCTTACCAAATCAACTGAACAGGTGTGAGAAAAAAAAGCTTTAAAATTTGTAGACATTTTGTATCATTGTCCATCATTGCGTCATTATCTTCCACGTTAACATCAAAATCATCTTCTCCTGATGCAAAATCAAGTCGGCTACTTAAGACTAATAACACTGCCTTCCGACAACAAGCAACTCTCCGTCTTTTACAGTTCTCTCCAAGATCTGTAAAGGTTCAGCATATTGGATTGAGCTGGGGCAGCAATCTCTGCTGCCATCTTAAATGATTTCAACATAATCACGCAGGATAATAATAATAAAGTAATAGACAAAAATACACAGCGTCGCGGACGTCTGCGTGCCAGATCTGTAGGTACTCATAAAAGCTAAGTGCATAAACTAAGTGGATTATTTTTTGATGGTCGAAAGAACAAAACCTTAGCTAACATAAAAAGATACAAATACTATAAAAGCACAGTACTTGAAGAACACGTATCGATTATCGTGGAATCAGAATCTCATTTCTTGAAGCATTTTACGCCTAGGCCAGGCACTGCTGTAAACATAGTCAAACCAATAATGGAATATTTTGCTCGTCAAAACATTTCACTCTACCATTTAAAAGCAATTGCGTGTGATGGCACAAATTTTAATACGGTAACAACAACAACTGGTGCTGCGATTCGAACGATGAAGAAACATTTGAATGGACTGGTACAGTTGCTGATCTTCTTTTTTCATTGCAACGAGCTGCTTTTCAGCAGAGTTGTTTTTCCGGTCCCGTAGGTTCGACTTTTCATAATTGTTATAATTTACCGGTACAATCTTTTTTCAAATTGATGTTGAGTATTCAACATCAAAATTTAAGCACCAATCAAAAAAACTTGCTTGATATTTTCAAAACAGTTTTCAGCAGACGTTGTCCTCCTGAAATTGCCAATAGAACCCAGGAGTGATTACTACAGTGAGTCGAATCTAACGATTATATATTGGAAGCGCAACGCCATCAGAAAATTTTGGTTATGTTAGCCACGTTTTTCATGAGGGCATACTTTCCTATGTGGTTTGATATAAAACTGCATGGGTCGTGCAAAAAGGTGCAAGGCGTGTTTTTAGCATGATTAAATATTCGCGCTATCTTCCGGATGAATTAAAAGCAATAACTAATCCGGCGATGCAGCGAAACGCTTACTTAACTCATCCTGAAAATTTACTCTTGTCAATGATAACCGATGAATCACCTACCATCTAAGAACTTGGAAAAAGGCATTTATTGAAAGCCAGAAAGTTATCCGGACTGAAAAGTGAACATTTAAAGTACCCACATTGAATTTTGATGCACAATCCTACTTTGATGTAATATTTTGGCAAGATACGCCAATCACGTTTCCTCCCATTTTGGAAGATGTAACGGAAGAAGAATTAGAAGAACTAAACCTAACTTCAGAAGTCAGCTCCATTTTCATCAACTTTGACACTGTCTTACACAATCTGTAGAATCTGTAGAACAATCTGTAGAACGTTGGGAATAGGTTGTGACTGAAATATCGTCGAAAGTGTGTGGCAAGAAAAACAGGGAAGGCTTTATAACTACAACAATAAACTCCAGGAAAAATATGCCAAAAATTGTAAAAAACGTGGTTTTCAACGGGAATAATTGATCACATTTGATTTTTCATGATTAATGTAATAATTATGATTGTAATTTTTAATGTTGTGACTGCTTTAATAGTAATTAAATTGATATCGAGAATTTTGTAATTGTAACTCTTTCATTTCCTTACTACTTGGGAATAATTCACAAAAATATATTTTTTAATCATTTTTCGAACGCTTCGGGGAACCTCGAAACGATAATATAATTTTTTTTTTATTTTTTATTAACACCAAAGACATAAGACAACTTTTTATCACTAGCGCTCAAGGAAATAAGACAAAAAAAATTCGCCATACAGTTGCGGCCCACATTAATAGACAATCAATCGTAGGAAAAATATTATTGCCACAAAAAACAATAATTTATTCACGCTGTGAAGTGTATGCAGTGGCGTAGCGTGGGGGGCGGGAGGGGCGGCCCGCCCCGGGCGGCACTTTTAAGGTGGGCGGCAAATTTTCACAATAAATAATAACATTATCTAAATTAAATTTAAACCATTTCAAATAATTATTTGAACATGTTATACGATCCTTTTGTTTACGAATCCAACTCTTTTTTTTAATTCATTAAAAACATCAATAACTATATTGTTTTAAGCTACACATTTCGCAATTCGAAAGAAAAATCGTACGCATATTATGAGAGTAATACTAATTAAAGCTGATAACTCGCAAACAGATTCACTCTTAATTAAAATCAGAATTGTGTTCAGAATGTATTAACGACTGAATTTCAGTTGTGTGTTCATCTGCTGATACATTTCGAAAGAGACCATTATTTTATTCGAAGTGCAGTTATAAAGTTCTAGTTGTAGATTATGTATGTGCTGCCAGAATCAAAGAGAAATCATTTTCATTTTCTGAGTGTAGTTTTAATTCGGCAAATACAAATTTAATTTGACCCGTCTAATTACAGGAGACCCAAATTATCCCACACATTTAATTTTAAAATAAAATTGTGAAATTATGTCCCACACATGTAATTTTAAATAAACTTGTGATTGCGATAATAAGTTAAGATACAGTTTATAACATTTTTTTAAAGAAATGGAATATGTACCTATTTAAAATTTTAAGTTTATTCTATTTTAGGTACTTTAATTCGAATGTTCGCAGGCGTGTATTTTTGAGCCAATTCACATTTCCAATATGAAAATTTTAATGTTTAGAAACAATAATGTTCTAATAAGCGCGTCGAAATAATTACTTTATCTAGATTTTAGAACAGTTTTTTTAATAAAAAGGAACATTGCGTGGGAAGAACCGGAAATTTTGTGCGGAAACATTGACAGGCAAAAGTTTATAGATATTTTTTTCTTATTATTCGAAGGGTTAAACCAGTTTTCAGGATATAAAATTCCATTTGAGAATTCATCTGCTGACACAATTCAAAGGAAAACCTTATCTTATTCAAAGTTCAGTTATTAAGTTCTAGTTGCGGACTCTGTACGTGCTGCCAGAATCAAAGAAAAACCATATTCGTGTTCTGAGTGTACTTTTAATTCGCCGCATACAGACTTAATTCAAACCAACTTTGTGTTGAGAATGTAAATTTCCAGTTGTGGATTCATCTGTTGACACATTTCGAAGGAAAACATCCTCTTATTCGAAGTTCAGTTATGATATTCTATTTGCAGACTTATGTGCTGCCAGAATCAAAGAAAAACCATTTTCATGTTCCGAGTGTAGTTTTAATTCACCGCATACAAACTGGTTTTGTGTTCAGAATACAACGATAAATTAAATAACGAGCTGCAGATTCATCCTGCATCGAGTGAAGCTTTAAATTTGAGAAGATTGTTGCGTGTGTAACTATTGTTTGGGGACTCTAACGCAGTATCAATCAATCAACTTTGGAGTAGAATTTATATACATGATTTTCATTGAAAGAATACTCGTCAAATGTGATTATTAAAAAAATTCGGCTCCTGTATAAATAGGTCGTAATAAAAAAATAGGATTTCAATGTACAATCCCCCCCCCCCCCCCCCCCCCCCACCACTTGAAGTACCCAAATAAGGGGGCGGCGAAATTTTCCTCCGCCCCGATGTTCTGAGTGTAGGTTTAATTCACCACAAACAGATTTAATTAAAACCAGTTTTGTGTTCAGAATGTAAGTGCCGCTAGAATCAATGAAAAACCATTTTTATGTTCTGAGTGTAGTTTTGATAAACCGCATATTTATTTTAATTTAAACCAGTTTTGTGTTATCAACATATCAATAAGTTGCCAATTCATTGTGTACCAAGTGAAGCTTTGCATTTGAGTTGCATTCCATACGTATGCGTGATGAAGATGCGATATTCTATTTCAAGCATACCATTTTCGATTTCTGAGAGCAGTTATATATAAATTTGTAGTAGAATTTATAAGCATGATTTTATTAGAAGAGTACTCGGCACATAGGATTATAAAAATCGGCATTAAAAAAATAGGATATCTACCCCCCCCCCCCCCGGTCAGCGCTTGAAAATCTGTCGAAAAAGTACCTGTAGAAGTTAGGGGGGGGGGCGGCAAAATTTTCCTCCGTCCCAGGCGGCCGAAGCCCACGCTACGCCACTGAGTGTATGCATTATTTACAAGTTTGTACCTGTATATTTATAACAGTAGAACATGGAAAGAAATGTATTAGAATAATTACACATACCCGCTAGAGTCTAGCGGGTATGTTTTTGGTATTTTATCAAGCATTACAAAAAAAATAATGATATTATCGTACTAGTGATAAAGGAGATATCGTAAAAAAGGTAGATTTTGGAGATCTTTTCCTGGCAAAGAAATAGGATTCCCCGGTTTCGTCACAGAATAAGTGATGAAAAATCCCATGTTCATTTCAATCCGTCTGATTCCTCCCGATTAAGGGGTGTTCAGACATCTAATATAACTGCTAGCAGGTATCTGTTGAACCGCGAGTGCTTATGTTTCGTGCCGTTCACACGGCGCAGATAAAATATTTCTTCCTATGGTAGGAGAGGGGGTCAGTTGAATTAGCGAGCGGCGCATTTTTTGTACTGAATCTATGAACTTGACATCTGTCACCCACCGGTCTTGGCAGCTCCGTAATTAAAATTACCCCCTCTCCTGTTTTCGTCGGAGTGGGGGGCGCTTAACTGTTGGCATATCGCCTCAGGAGCGGTTACGGCGTAAGATGTGCATTGTCTATGGTTGATTTGCGCATAAAGCGCTTAGGTGTGAGCGGTCTGAAGGGATTGTATGGAGAGCGATATGTGGCGTGCTATGATCTTTTATATTTATATGCTCAATGTGAACGAGCTCTTACATTTTTCATTTCAAAACAGATAGTTGCCATTATCACAGAAATAATATCTTACGAATTTCCATACTACCTATTATATGTTCGAAAAATGGCCACACATTAAACATAACCATAGATCACTATCATGAAAGCGTCTGTCACTGTCATTTGCAAGATTCAGATGTTCGGTCGTTATTTAATCGAAATTTGTTTAACTTTTTGCAATTTGAGCAAAGGTTAGCTGTCACAACCCTTTCTCTATCCAAATTAATTAAACATATTTTACCATATTTATTCGCGCGTCTGTAAAGTTCTCGTGTATTATTTCCTCAAAACTGGATGTCAAATCATCAAACATACTCGCAATTTTAAACTCCTTACAATAAGTAATACAAGTTCGAAATGAATAATCAACACACATTTAAGTATTTGATTAATATTTTAAATACGAAATTAAATAATCATCAAACATTTCCAAATAACAGAGTTGCGTAAAACCATAGATGTATATAATATAACGTAAAACAATGAGAGATGACATATGTCAAACAATAATGTCCGAAATCTTAAACCATAGATAAACCAATACTTTATAAAATAAAACACATTCTTTCTTACATATCGGATTCTTAATAAACAAACTGTATGAAGAAAAATTAACCATCTTCTAAAACCCCTATAATGCCATCTTCCATCATAATTGCTTTTAAAGAATAGTCCAACCAAACAGTCCATAAACCTTCCACGGTCTTGCCATGGATCTACTAAGCCCAGAGTGTTTCCATCAAGACGGAACCAGGGTCACAGGAAGGCGGAGGAGGTGAAATGCCTTATACGGATATGGATTTTGACCTCCCAGATGTAAAGAAGGAATGTCTACAGTATGCGGAGAATATTCAAAAAGCCAGTAAGTTGCATTATTACATTTTCAGGAACATTGTCCGTTTTGAATTTTTGCTCAAGCATGACTTAATATGTTTGTAAATTATGTCCTCTGTTGAGGTACTTTATCTTTTTTTTTTTTTCAATTATTTCTGGCTTTCACCCTTCAAGGGTGTTCTAGGCCATCATTTATAATTACAGAGAAAGGAAAGGTGAATTTATATATTAATTTTATTTAAATGTGCAAATTTCAGAATTTTATGGAAGATTGGAGTAGAGTTCAGACTTAGAAGAGATGAGATGTTGAATGGAGGAGAGGCAATTTTTGATAACGCTTGATAGAAGAGAGGATATTTATTTAGAGAGGGACAATCAAAAAATATGTGATCTAAAGTTCCCACATCTAGACCACAGAACGTACAATCTGGGGAGTCAAGCACATGAATTTTATAAAGGTGAGAAGGAACGGAACAATGTCCGATTCTCATACGAATAAGTAAGGAGATTTCTTTTTTGGAAAAATGGGGGAATTTTTGAAACCACGGTTTTGATGGGATAGTCCTTTGTATTGAGGCGTAGCGGGCACCCTTGGATTGACTAGCAATGTTCCAATACTCTGTCCAATCATTGCGGGATCTATCTTTGATGATGGAAAAAATATCAGACAGGGGAATATGGTTTACGAGGGTAACGGTAGGGTTAGACGCTCCTTGTTTTGCCAAGGAATCAGCAATATCGTTACCCACTATGCCAACATGTCCAGGAATCCAAATCAGAGTGACAGTTTTTCCAGAGCTTTGAATGGAGGTTATCAATACTCGAATAAGACATACAAAGTGATCATCAGGATGAAGAAGAGGACTTGTTTTAAGTTTTTGGAGGGAACTGAGAGAGTCAGAGAGAACAAGAGAATGTTCAAAATTATTTTTTATTATGTATTTGAGAGATTCAATAATCGCAATGCACTCTGCAGAAAATATTGAAAATTGGTTTGAAATTGAATAAAATATTCTTTCATTAGAATTATTGTGGTAAACGTTAATACCAATACCACAATTAGGAGAGTCCGGAGATTTGGAACCATCAGTAAATAAAAGAGAAGAGTTGGGCCATTTAGAAGAAATAATGTCATTGAACATATTATTGACAGTACGGGCTGGGAGATTGGAATGACTTTTAAGGATGCCGATCCCTTCTAAAATCGTTGGGGATAGGGTGACGTGACTATATTTTAATTTGTACAAAGGAAGAAGATCATTTTTGATAATTTGAAGCTCTGAGAGAGAGCGAAAATTTTTACAGATGGCAGGGAGAGGTTTAGTTCGAGCTCTGATTGTAGATGAATGTGTTGAGTCGTTGAACAACGAGACTCTGGGAATAATCTGATGACTTTTAGAATTTAAACATTTAAGAACAAATTTGTCAGCAAATAATTGACGCCTTAAATAAAGAGGAGGATCAGAACATTCTACTTGAAGGGAATTGATGGGCGACGATTGCATCGCGCCAGTTATTCGCAATGACTTAGATTGAATTTTGTCTAATTTACTGAGTGCATTTTTGGATGCAGTACTAAAAAGTGGGCAGGCATAGTCGAGATGACTTCGAATAAGTGCATTGTAGAGCAACTTAATGCAGATAGGATGAGCACCCCACCAAACGCCAGTCAATGATCTGATAATATTTAAATTTTTTTCACATTTAGTAACTATATTATTAATGTGGGAAGACCATTTAAGTTTCCTATCAAATGTTACTCCCAAAAATTTTACTTCGGAAGCATTGGGGATTGGAGAGTTTTTAAATAAAATTTGAACAGGGGGGTTATTATGACGATTTGAGAAGGTAACACACTGACTCTTTTGTACTGAAAGTTCAAGACCATTTAAAGTAAGCCATGTGCAAAGGGCATCCATGGCTTCATTAAGATATTTGACGGCGGAAGGAATGATTTTGGATGATAAGAAGAAAGCTATGTCATCTGCGAACTCAACAACTTTTACTTGAGGGGGAATGGTGACATGCATATCGTGTGTGTATATATTATACAGTAAGGGGGATAATACATCGCCTTGGGGTAAACCCTTCCAAATTGACCTACTCTGAGGAGTAACATCTGGTAGCTCAATGAAAATTTTCCTATCGAGAAAAAGATTAATAATAGATTGGACAAACATGAGGGGTAAGCCAAGGCCTAAAAGTTTTTTTTTAAGAATTGGGATGGAAGCATTGTCAAAGGCGCCTTCTATGTCTATAAAGACTGCAAGACATACTTCTTTGTTAGAAATGGATAAATTAATATCAGTGCTGATGATGGCGAGGTTATCTTGTGTAGATTTCTTTTTCCTAAATCCAAATTGGGATGGAGAGAGAAGATGATTACTCTCGACAAAAAATTCTAACCGGTTTTTAATTAATTTTTCATAAATTTTACTAAGGGTGGATGAAAGAGCAATTGGCCTATAGTTGGATCCAGAATTGGGTGATTTGTTTAATTTTAGAATTGGGATGATTATTTGAGAACTCCAGTCATCAGGTATTATGCCAGTCTGGAAGATTTTATTTAAGATGCTTAAAAAGTGATTTAGAACATTATCATTACTATTTTTGATAATGCTATAAGGTATACCATCTCTGCCTGGAGATGAGTCCTTGACTGTTGATAAACAATTTTTTAATTCAATTAAAGTGAATGGAGAGTCAAGCCAATGATCAGACATAGGAGTGTTGTGGATTGGAGTTATTTCATCTAAGTTAGGTACAGAAGGGGGGGCAATTTTGTCCAAGAACTCGTCTATCCATTTAGAATGAGAAGCTCGAGGAGATGTTGGACTGAAGGAGGATCGAAATCTTCGAATCATAGACCAAACTTCCGAAATTGGAGTGTTCGGAGATACTGAACTGCAGAAGTTGTACCACCCGGATTTTTTTTTTGACCTCAATACCCTTTTGGCATTGGCTTCGGCATTTTTGTATATGAGATAGTTCTCCATAGTCATATTGTGACGATAGGAAAGAGATTTAGCTTTCCGAATTCTCACTACTTTGGAACATTCCTCATCCCACCAGGGAGATGGAGGGAGTTTTTTGAGAGATTTGGTTTTAGGGGGAGGATTTGATTTATTGATTGCAGTTACGAGCATTGATTTGAAGTTATCGTAGTCATCTTTGACAGATAATGTATCGGTATAGGATAAATTTTGTATAAACTTATCCATATGTGAGTTAAATTCGTCCCATTTGGTGTGTTTTGTTTTAATCTTTGTCGAAATATGGGCCTTGTCTGAATGGAAAGAAGTTTGATAAGAGATGGTGATCGGGAAATGATCACTGGAGCAGGGGTCGGGGGACACCACCCACGAGGAGAGAGGTGCCAGATTAATAGAGCATATGGAGAGATCCACTGCACTGGGGTTTGTGTTGGGGCGAGAGATTCTAGTAGGAGATCCGTCATTCAAAAGAAAAAGGTTGGATTCATCTAGGAAATCCATCACACTTCGACCGTCTCGATCACAGAAAGCAGAACCCCAGACGGGGGAATGGGCATTAAAATCACCCAATAAATAGAAAGGAGGGCTTAGTTGACGGACAATTTGCAACCACGCTTGTTTATTGAAGTGCGATGTTGGGGGAAGATAGATAGAAACAAAGGAAGTGTCCTTTATTTTAGCTGCAACCATTTGAAAGTCAGCATTGGGGGGTTTGATATTATTTATTGGGAAAAACGGAAGGGATTTTTTAATAAAAAGGGCAGCACCACCGCCCGTACCTTCCGGGCGATCATCGCGGAGACAGGAGTACCCTCCCACATTAAAGTGGGTGGATGGAGTAAACCATGTCTCCGAGACAGCAGCCACAGAAACAAGGTTTGAATTTAATAGGTTAAGAAGGTTTGATTTGTTAGAAATAGCACTGCGGCTATTCTACTGAAGAATTCTGACATCTTGAAGAGCCATTTTGAATAAA
Source organism: Limnephilus marmoratus (assembly GCA_917880885.1). Taxonomy (NCBI): domain Eukaryota; kingdom Metazoa; phylum Arthropoda; class Insecta; order Trichoptera; family Limnephilidae; genus Limnephilus; species Limnephilus marmoratus. The sequence goes on along the minus strand of OU862907.1, from coordinate 47,807,639 downwards.
TGATTTTAATGTGGAAATAATAGAAGCAGCGTTGGACGGTAGATTAGTTTGAGAAGAAATTAGGTCAATTAGAAGCATAATAAGAGTTTGAATAAATGAAGAATTATCTTGGGAGAGTTGTTCAGAAAGCTTTTGATAGTTTGTTGAAGATGAATTATAATTGTTTGCGCACCCATTTGTGGCGTGTGAAAGAGGAGAACCATTGGGATTTAAGAGAAGTGAGTTGTGTTGTTGCTGATCGTATCCACGAGCCTGTTTAGAGATAGGGTTTTTGTATGTGAATTTTGTTGAACGGGAAGATGTTGAGGAGGTGGCGAGAGGGTTGGATGAAGAGTTACTGGCTAAAACCTCGGAAAATGATTTTTTGATAGGCGGGAATAATTTAGAAGCCTGCAGAAAAGACAAGTTCTCAGAGGCCATAGAAATTTTTATATTTTTTTGGCGAGATTGTTCGGGGCAAGAAGAGTTAATGGCGGAATGAGCGCCTAAGCAGTTAAAACATTTAGGTGAAGAGAGAGAAGAACATTGGTCAGCCGAGTGGTTTTCTCCACATTTGAAACATCTGGGAGGGGATCTGCATGCAGCTTTGGTATGACCAAAACGGCAGCAGTTGAAACATTGAGTGGTGGGATAAGTGTACATTTCAACTGGTAAGGAGTTGAAAAATAAATAAATATGGGAGGGAAGAGATTGTCCTTCGAATGTGATGACGACAGATTGGGAGGGCTTCCAGGAAACGATGCCCTCAGAGGTGTCCTTATAATTTAGCCTCCTGGCTTTTATGGGATTGCCGATATGTTGGGGGGTTGAAAGTGAGGATAGGATTTCTGGAATGGACAGATCGGTCGAGATACCCCTGACCAGGCCCATTCGAGTGACATTGAAAGTTGGGATGTACGCCTTGAATTTAGAATTAGATGAAATAAATATATTTTTGATAAAGTTGTTGGCGGCTGAACCTGACAGGAATTCAACAGAGATTCGGAAGCGACCCTCGGCTTTAACACCTCCAGGTTTAATCGAAAGGTTCTTGTTATTTGAAAGAAATTTACCAAATTCAAGAGGATGGATGGTTTTACCTTGTTCAGTTTTTTGCGCATATACGATGTAGGGGCCACGGGAATGAGTAGAGTAAAAGATTGTTGGAGGAGGTTGAGGAAGAGCTGGAGGGGACTGAGAAGACAAAGGCGAATCATGTTTTTTTGGGGAAAGGGGACTAAATTTTCTTTTTTTTAATTGAGGTTAGGATGACAGATTCATTGTCTGAAATGTTTGAATGTTCCGAAAAGTCTATTTTATCTGAAATGTCTCCATCTGGAGGGTCAGGAGGGGGATCTGGGGGCTTTGTAAGGGGTACAGGAGGGAAATCCTCCTCCATTGTTCAAAAAATTACAGCTTATATAAAAAGAGACAGAAGTAAAAAAATTATATAAATATCTGAAAATGAGCAGCAAGAAGTGACTCCTGGAAGATCAGGGGGGAGAAGATTCCAACACACTAAACTTTTTACAGCCAAAACACAATAAAAAGATTGGTTTAAGAATATTTTTTGAAAGAGCAAAACAAAAGAACTGATGACAGCCAAATGTTATTGTTGCGAGATACTTTATCTTAAAATGTATAAATATTTACGGAAACTACCAAACTCCAGCATACTTTCAATTTATGTGAAATGGAAATAAATAACATTCGTTTAAACAAATATATAATAATAATAATTGTATTTATATAGCGCAGTTTTGTGTCATTTCACTTCAAGTGCGCTTATCTATACCTAATAAATTTAAAAATGATCCTACAGTGCTCCTTATTATATTGAGAAAGTAATATGAAATAAAGAATATACAGTATTTACAAAACAATGACAAGAGAACAAAATTAACAAAGACAGTGCTGTTATAGCATACACAGGAAAATAATAATAATAGACAATACCGGTGCAACTGTAACTGCAACAGGACAAAACAATAAACTTTAAAACTAAAATATTATATACTAAAAGAAGGCATTTTGCGTTCAGAAATGAGAAATATTCTGACATTAAACATAAAAATACAATTAAGAGGAAAGCGAAACCAAACAATTACGGGAAACTTGAGAATATGGCTTATTAAGTATATTGAAACGATGTTAGGATTCATGAATGGTATGATTTTTGAAATAATTTGGTTTTTAAAGCCCGTTTAAATTCAGCCAAATTCATATTATGATATTGATAACACAATTTTCTTTGCTATACAAAACTTAGTGTTTTTTCTTCTTTTTCTTCCTTGTTGAAGAATCGTTCCTGAAGTGGACATCTGGGGTCCATCATATTTCCTAAATTAACCTCAAAGATTGTTATACATTTGAAAAAGATTAACTTTGTGAGCGCCATAATTTACAATAAAAACACATAAATTTGTTGTAGACCACTTTTATTTTATAAACACTTTACCGGTTTCAGAAGCACCCTTCCTTCGTCCGGAGAATATTATAACTAACCTATGATACAGAATATTGACAGATATACAATTTTTAGATGTTTGAGTGGGAGGTAAACTAAGGGGTGGGGGTAATTGCTGTATTTCCGGGAAGAACAGAGCGGTTTATTGGAAAAATCTTTAGAATGGGACTAAAAGATAAATTAATTTGGTTATTCAAAATACTAGCGTTATTATTTAGGATTTTCTGATTTCAAGGGCTTCTAAGTTAACTATTTTTTGCTTTTATTATTAGAGTGAAGAATATTAACCCTTGTGTCCTTATTAAAAGTGTGATGCGTGGAAATTAGGTGATTAGCAAACTCTGAAAAAATTTCTTATTTAAGCATCTTAAATGTTCTGTGATTCTAATATTTAATCTTAATGTAATCTTAATTCTAATATGCTATATATGATATGAAAATATCTGGAGTCGGTGAATTATTTTCCCATTTGGTCTCTGGTAGGTTGACATGTTGTTCTTGTATTGTTTTGTATTTATAATTCTTATATAGTGCAATTGCATAGCTTGGATTGACCAGATGATCATTTGGGAAGTGTGTGAAAGGGTTTAGTTTTTGCTGTGGGGAAAATTAAACCCGGACATTTAAATCTGGTTCATAAAATCTTTTGTTTTGTTTGGTTTTTCTAGGTAGCTTTAAATTGGAGACTGTTAGCTTCAAGGTAGAACCTGGACCCCGAGATGAAGATGGAGAGAGAATTCCTTATTTGGAAATTGACATAGAGCTGCCGGATGTTAAAAAGGAATGCCTGAAACGCTTTCAAAGTTTTACCCAGGCCAAAGGTAAATAACGATTACTGCTTTCTTACATTTTTTTTTAATTCACAGTACGTACACTTATATTCATGTTATTTTTCAGACTCATTGGCGGATCTGCCTCACAGTGGAGAAAAAACTTTTTCGTGTTCCGATTGCAGTTATTCATGTTCTGATAGGGAAAATTTGAGGAAACGCATGCTCACTCACAGTGGAGAAAAACGTTTTTCGTGCTCCGACTGCAGTTATTCAAGCTCTCATAAGAGTCATATGACGAGACATAAGCTTACTCACAGTGGAGAAAAACCTTTTTCGTGTTCCGATTGCAGTTATGTATGTTCTGATAGGAGAAGTTTGACGAGACACATGCTCACTCACAGTGGAGAAAAACCTTTTTCGTGCTCCGACTGCAGTTATTCAAGCTCTCATAAGAGTCATATGACGAGACATAAGCTTACTCACAGTGGAGAAAAACCTTTTTCGTGCTCCGACTGCAGTTATTCATGCTCTCTGAATAGTAGTTTGAGGAGACACATGCTTACCCATGGTGGAGAAAAGCCTTTTGCATGTTCCGATTGCAGTTATTTATGTTCATATAAGAGTAGTTTGACGAGACACATGCTTACTCACAGTGGAAAAAAACCTTTTTCGTGTTCAGATTGCAGTTATTCATGTTCTTATAGGGGAAATTTGAAGATACACATGAGGAAGCACAGTGGAGAAGAGCCTTTTGCATGTTCCGATTGCAGTTATTTATGTTCTGATAAGAGTAGTTTGACGAAACACATGCTTACTCACAGTGGAGAAAAACCTTTTTCGTGTTGAGATTGCAGTTATTCATATTATAGGGGAAATTTGAAGAAACACATGAGGAAGCACAGTGGAGAAAAGCCTTTTTCGTGTTCCAACTGCAGCTATTCATTTTCTTGGAAGGGAAATTTAAGGACAAACACGCTGACTCAGAGTAGAGAAAAACCTTTTTCCTGTTCCAATTGCAGTTATTCATGTTCTCAAAAGAGTGGTTTAACGAGGCAAATGCTTACTCACAGTGGAGAAAAACCTTTTTCGTGTTCCGATTGAAGTTTTTCATGCTCTCAGAATAATAGTTTAAGGAGACACATGCTTACCCATGGTGGAGGAAAGCCTTTTACATGTTCCAATTGCAGTTATTCATGTTCTCATAAGAGTGTTTTGACGAGACATATGCTCAATCACTGTGGAAAAAACCCTTTTTCTTGTTCCGACTGCAATTATGTATGTTCTCAGAAAAGTAGTTTAGCGAGACACATGTTGATTCACAGTAGAGATAAACCTATTTCTGTGAATGTTTAACTGCACATAAGCCTACATTAATAAGACACATTCGGATCCATTTTTAGAACATGCTTGCTCGAAACTGGTGAGGTGGAAAGGGGAGGTGCTTAGAAGTTCAAAGACAAAAAATTACAATGGAAATATGCTTAAGATAGGGTTATTCACAAAATTAATTTGATTATTAATAAATTTCAATTTCTATTGACATTTTTCCTAATTACTAATATTTCTAAAAGATCCAAGTGAAAACCACTAATGTTTGTGTGTAAAATTTTAAAACCAGTATTTATATCAAATGAATGATTAAATTCATTTAGATGGTTAGCAAATTCCGAAAAATTATTGCTATTTAGACATCTTCAATGTTCCTCAAGCCTCGGTTCAAAATTTCTGCAAGTTTTACCTATGTAAAAATGGTTGCAATTATTACAATTTAATTGTTAAACTCCAGATTTTTACATTTTTTGGTCTTTGTCCTTGTTATTTAAAATATAATTTTTGAATTTATTATTATTTATTATTAAAATCTGGCTGTATTGTATTAGGATTTTTTTTCATGATTAAATTGGACGTTTGATGATTTACAATATTTTTCTCCATGGTTTTTTTTTTTATATTATCACTTAGCATTGAGTAAATGCAGGACGAATGAAATTTTTTCTTAATTTTTTTTTTTCAATATGAGAATAAAAATTTTCAAACAAAAAGACGGTTTGGCAATGGGTTAAGTACAAGTCCCTTAGTAGCTGACATATTTTTAAACCAAGTAGAAAACAAATTCTTTAATAGTTCTGCTTTATTACTTACAACTGGTCAGAAACTTAAGCAGATCTATGCATTAAACATACAATAGCAGTAAAGTACAATAAGCGTGTTTATACGTCGTTTTACGTAAATCGTTCTAACTCCGTTATTGTTTTAGTTACATCCCTAAAACAAAAAGTAAATATAATGAATAACTGATCACTTTGTATAAACCACTTTTTTATAAAACAATATATATTATAGATATTGTTTTATAAAAAAGTGGTTTATACAAAGTGATCAGTTATTCATTATATGAAAAATGATGCCACAAAGTATTGCAAAGTTTGAAGAAGCAAAAAGTAAATGGTTGATAAAGGATCAAGCTGTTTTTGTTTTGTTTTTGTAACTTTATTTAGATGTAAGCAAATTTTCATACATCTAGTATTAACCCTCGACCCGTCGCGTGGGGTCTTTAAAAGCCCAGGTTTTACAAAAATGCTAATTATGTACATTTTAATTGTTCCAATCGATTCCTTACTTTAGGTAGCTTCCTAAAAGGGACTATACTTGACGCTAGCGCCACCGTGCCACCGTCATTTAGTCTGAGCGTGTGTGCTGTGAGATACAGACGTGTGTTTCGGCGTGAGGCTCTGAGGGACCCCGCGCGACGACTGACGTAAGTAAAATTGCACTCGTGATTGGTTTTTATTTCTTGTTGTAGTTTATTTTACAATTCTGTTTTTTTTTTAGATTGCTTTTTATAACGTAAATATGGACTCGAGACAAAATCAACAAATTTTGAGATGGTTAGAAGAGGAAATTGTTGAAGAAGTTGGTGGTGAAGACGATGAAGATGAGAATGTGGATTACCCTGACGAAATAAGTGAGCTCGACACAGAGTCCAAGCAAGAATGTGATGATGATTTTCCCCAAGACGAGCTTCAACCATCAAACAGTGACAAGGATGATATTGCATTAGCGAATTTATCGTCACGTAATTTTTATATCATGAAAAAAAGGCAGAGGGACGGCAAAATACGACTGTTTGCAAAAGGAAAAAGATTCCCTACCCACAGGTTGTTAGAACACGACAACATAATATAGTCATGGAACAACCAGGTCCATGGTCACAATATGCAGCGTAAAATTTTCTTGAAAACATTGGCATTTGCACTATGTGCACCTCAATTGCAATCTCGAGCAACTATTTTGTCTTTTCCACGTGAATTGAAACAGTGCATAAGACGGTTTGCGCCTCCCCTCCAAGATCAGCCACCTGATGATAATAATGAGCTCGTACCAATGAGAAAGCGCTGTATTCACTGTCCGAGACAAACAGACAGAAAATTTAAATCTATTTGTCATTTTTGTAAGGGCAACATTTGTCCGATTCATACCAAAACTATATGCACTGACTGCGTTCTAAGAGAAAACTAAGACTACTTAGATAAGGAAAAGTTTATATGTTTTTTCATTGTATTTTGTTGATTTCTGTTTTGATTTAATAATAAATCTATTTTGAACTAAAATAGTAATAAGTTTGATAGAAATTGTTAAGATTTGTTTTAAATGTTTACTATTAAAATAAGCATGATTCAAAACTATAAAAAAATGTTCCCTATTAATTTTTTGGCTTTCATATTAAAAACAAACATCAATTTTTTAATTATTTGTTTTTATTTCAATGCAGCCCCTATCACCTGACTATAATCAGTCTAAATAAAATATAAAATATTTGCTATAACAACAATTTTATCATATTTATTTTTGGGGTCCTTAGCGACTCCTCGCGTTAGAAAAAAGGCGCGACGGGGGGAGGGTTAAAAAACATATGAAATACATAATAAAATAAATAGAATAAAGAGTCATAAAATTATAACGGAAAGAATACAGTTTAAAAAGGAAATACAGTTACTCCAGTTAGTAATACAAACAATAGGGTTTAAGACATACAGTTAATACAAATAAATACAATTCACAATTTTTTCTTAATGTATGTAGCACGTGTTTTGCGAAAAGTTCCAAGACTTGAGGCTTCCTTTATGGAATTTGGTAGGTTATTATAAAGTTTTTGACCTTTATAAAACACGCTGTTCTGTGTACACGTAAGTTTAGTTTTGGGAAGCCTGAAGTCTCGGCAACTCCTCGTAGGATAATTGTGAATATTTTCATGGTACATAATATTAGTTTGCAGATATTTAGGGAGCATGTTATTTTTAAGCTTGTACATCATTGTTAACGTATTATATATTATATGTTGTTTAGTTGTAATCATATTTAAGTTTTGTAACATAGTTTTAACTCTAGTAAAGATATTATAACTATAGTAAAATAATGATTTGTTAATTATTTCATTAATAAAATGGTGCCACAAAGTGAATTTGCAAAATTTGAAGAAATAATAATATTTGACTGATTTATAAAGCGCCGTTTTCGCGAAAAATCACCTTGGAGCGCTGTACATATAAGCATTTCATAAAATAAAATTATTACGATACGATTTCAACGCAGATTTAAAATTATAACTAGGGATTTACATCAGAAACGTAAATGTAGCTAGTGACTTTACGACTAAGACATATATATATTTGTAACCATGACAAAATTATATTTAGGAATTCAAATAGGTAATTACAATTCAAATTAAATAGTTTCAGTTATGCCAGATAACATTACCAAGTAATAAACAAAACTCTGCATCTAGACATTATCTTCAAAAATAACATGTATTTTTTTAAGGGCTTAAAAACTTCAAATATGGTTTAAGGGAGACATGTAAGAAATCGGTAGAAATGCGGGTAGCGGCGCCTTAAATTCTGAAACTAACTACGTTATGCTTTCCTCTTCAGCAAAGCAGTTCACCTACTACAATATTCTATATGTAGGCAGGGGCAGGGCCGTAGCTAGGGGGGCATTATGATGCAATGTCCTACCTTAAAATACCTGTGCCCTACCTTAAGAAATACCACCGAATATGATAATATACTAGTAAACTGTTGTTCATAGTTTGATATGATTGAAAAAAATACCACCTATTAGTGTAGCGTAGCGACACCTAACTAAATAGCTTTTAATTAACAAATGAGGCATATCATACTAATAATTCATTCTGCCCATAGATGGCATCGGAGTAAGTGGTGGGAGGCTTGTCGCGTAATGCAATCACTGCTTACGGGAAATTCCCAAACAGTTTGGAGATGCTTTTAAATGGTTGAGTCATAAATAAACTAATCCCTAGATCGATATCTTCGGGCCTTCTCCATATTAAACGGTTTGTCATCAGCGTCAGCAGATCAAGCACTTGCATACTGCTCGCTAACAACGTATGCGGGGACAATGGGGGTATAGTTTTGGTTAATTATAAATGTAGTCGTTCTACAAAAAAAATTAGAGTCCTTGTGAGCAGTAGCGTAGCGAGGGGGGGGCGGACCGCCCCGGGTGCCACCCGAGGAGGGGGTGACACTCGAACGTGGAGAAAAAACTAACGAAAGTGCAAAATTGCCGTAAAAAATATTTTACACGTTAACACTGACTGTTATTTAGCTCTACGGCTTGGTTGGTCGGGGTTCCCGAAAAATGTTTTTTTTGTTCCTAGCTCAGTCGGGGATTTCCCTGAAATATTCCTTGTGTCATTCAAATTTCGTTCGTATATTGTGATTAACGTAGACTCGTGAAGTGAATTGTTATCTATGGACTGCCGTGAATTAGTGAAGAAGTTATTATTGTGTTAGCGTGTTTATTAATGCTGAAAGACCAGTTTGAAAAACAAGGTAGGTAGGTGTGAATTTTTAGATACTGTTTTGTAGCGTGTGAATAGTTGCAGTCGGGACTAGAAAAAGATTTTTCATCACTGTGAGTTAGCAAGTGCCGTTTTAGTTATTTTTTTCGAGAATAAGAATAGTTGCAGTCAGGACATGGAATAGGTTTTTTTTCCACGTCGATAAACGTGTGATTTTTAGATTTCTCTTCATAGTACATGAATAGTTGCAGTTGAAACATGCAAAAGGTTTTTCTTCACACTGAGTCAGCAACTGACTTCATATATATCCCTTTTGAGAACACAAATAGTTACAATCAGGTTTGAAAAAGATAATGAAAAAGGTTTTTCTCTTCTGTGAAACGTACTGCGGATTTTTAAATCTTTCCTTTGAAAACTGCAGTCGGGACATGAAAAAGGTTTTTGTCCAGTATGGATAAGCATGTGAATTTTTAGATACCGTTTTGTAGCGCATGAATAAGGACAAGAAAAAGGGTTTTCATCACTGTGAGTTAGCAAGTGCCGTTTAAGTTATTTTTTCGAGAATAAGAATAGTTGCAGTCAGGACATGAAATAGGTTTTTTTTCCACTGTCGGTAAACGTGTGATTTTTAGATTTCTCTTCAAAGTACATGAATAGTTGCAGTTGGAACATGAAAAAGGTTTTTCTTCACACTGAGTCAGCAACTGACTTCTTATGTATCCCTTTGAGAAGACGAATAGTTACAATCAGGACATGAAAAAGGTTTTTCTCTTCTGTGAATCATACTGTGGACATTTAAATCTTCGTTTTGAGGACTTGTATAACTGCATTCAGATCATGAAAAAGGTTTTACTCCACTCTGAGTAAGCTTATGAATCATAGTGGAATAAATTGTTGCTCCATATGGAAACCTTTGTAAAATTACTTTCTTCAGGGCCTCCATGTAGGTGTATTAAAGCATTAAAGGTAAGACAGTATTAAATTGTGGAGATCCGGAAGGAATGAAAGGCCGATAAAAATAATAATATTTATATTTTCCCAATTTGTTTATGAATTACCATTTAAAACAATAAAATAAACAATATATGCATGGACCTATTGTGAGTTTGAAATCTCTTGTTTTATTTTTACCGCAAACGTGATTAAAACAAGAAAAAGGTATTTAAGCGATTTTCCAGTACTTTGCTTAATTTAATTGAGACTTTTAGGTAAAAATAGTCACTTGGGTGTTACGTAACGTTTAGGGGGAGTGAGGTGCATAAAAATGTTACGGCGCGTTGCATGGGGGGAGAAAGGGTCAAAAATTTTCAATAATTGCGTTACGTTATACTTGAACGCCCCCTTTACTATTTCACGATTGAAATTTTATCGTTACACTCTGAACACAAAACTGGTTTTAACCTTAGTATTGGTTATTATGTTTTCATGACAGCAAATGATTTTCTTCAGATTTTTGCAGCATTTTAGAATTGAAAACTCCACACGGAACTCTGTTATTTGTAGCTATATGGCTCGGTCAGTCAGCATCCCCCAAAAGTTCTGTTATTTTATTTTCGATCCTAGCTCTTACTATTGATTTATTGGGGATTCCCGTGAAATATTCCTCGCTTTTTCCCTGTGTCATTCTCATTTCTTTCGTACATTGTGATTGACGGGAACTCGCGAAGGAAATTATCACCTTTCGATTGTTGAAAAAGCTGTTATTCTGTTAGTGTTTTTAAAAGTGTTTTAATTTTGAGGATAACATTTTTTTTACATATTTGACTAGCTAGAAATGTTTTTTATATTTTAGGAAGTCAAAATTTGTGTTTTGAATTTCCTAAAAAAAAAAATTATGAGGGGGGGGTGACACCGCGTTTTCCGCCCCGGGTGCCGCCACCCATGCTAGCTACGCCACTGCTTGTGAGAGCCCTGAAGTAGTAACCATCTGTTACTTACACCGGGGCAGGTATGTGGTGTATAACCTCCAATGCACTTCGAGTAAGAGAATATTTTCCTTCGAAATGTATCAGCAGGTGAATCCAAAACTGGAATTTTACATTTTGAACCCAAAACTGGTTTTATTTAAATCTGTAGGCGATGAATTAAAACTACTCTCATATGAAAAAAGTTTTTTCTTTATTCTGGCAGCACTATAGTGTGCAACTAGAATTTTATAACTGCACTTCAAATAAGAGAATGTTTTCCTTCAAAACTTATGAGCAGATGAATCCACAACTGGAAATTTACATTCTGATCACACGACTGGTTTTAAATTGCGTGTCCTCAGCTTTATTAGTATTACCCTCATATTTTTTTCCTACGAATTACGAATATTGAAGAATGGTTTGAAACAAACATTTTAACTCAATTCGAAACATTAGAACGGTTGTCTTAGAAATGCATCAGAAGATTAATCCGCTACTGGAATTTTTACAGATCATTCGGAACATGAAACTGGTTTTAACCTAAGAGTTAATCTGCACGCGAGTCCTCCGCTTTAGCTCAGGTACTACACCCAGAACAAAAAAATGATTTTTTTCTTACTTTTTTTACTTGGAACACAAGGGTGGTTTGATGATCCATTGGAACACATGGTGATCCATCAAACTTTCTTAGAATTGTCGCGCATCGCCCACGGACCTCTCTCAATCATTCTCACTGAATATTAGTCAAAAACAATCCAAACGCAAAACAAAATTCGACCCAGACGGTGTTGCCAGTCGCTGCAGTGATCAAGTTGACATTATTATACATGCATTTGTTTGTCACAGAATAAGTAATGAAAATTCCGCGCCCATTTCAATCAGTCTGAATCGTAGGTGCAACAAAAATATGAAATGAAATGGTTAAAATTTTAAAGATAATATTAATATTTATTGTGAAATTTCGCCGCCCTTTAAAAGTGCCGCACGGACCTCCCCCCCCCAGATCAGATCAAGTAACATCAAGTAACATTTTTACGTGCGCCCTACCTATAATAACTGCTGCCCTATCTTAAATTCAACTTTGTGTACGGCCCTGTATATAGGGTTTACTTTCAATAAGTACTGTTTTTAAATTTATACCCAGGGTTCAAACCAATTATGGATTTAAAAATTACCATAAAAAATTAGATTACGATCAAAAAGTTATCTTATTTGTTCAACAGATGTCTCTCTAATAGATTTTTTTTTTTTTTTTAAATGAAAAGAACATGGTTTAATGAATTTCTACGCCAATGAAGAGTACTAGCTCTTGAGCTTGGCATATGAGTTATTTTACACTATTTCATTTTTATAACATACATTCTACTTACAGTATACAATAAATATAAACTATATATAAATATAATATATAAACTACTTTTATTTCATTTTTATAATATACATTTTACTTACAGTATACAATAAATATAAACTATGTTGTTATGTTAATTTTGATTTGACATGAATTGAAGTTATAACATTTTGATTGGTGATGTTATGGTTGTTGTTTTTTTTTAAAGATTAATTTGACTTTTTTCTTGAATGATACGAAATCTGTAATTTTTTTTAATTTCTTCGGGAAGACTATTAAAATGTTTTATGCCTTTGTAAATATAATTATTGTGCATTTGTTGTGTTGAAAACAGAGGGATTTGGATGTTAAATTTATGCCTTAATTATGAGTTGAGTTTAAATTTTTAGTTACATTTTCTTTGAATATTTGTAGTATTGAGTCTTTTTTATAGAGGTCTTTAATTTTTGGTACTTGAAAAATTTTGAACAATGATGCTGAAGGGAATGTTGTTTGTTTTTTTAATATTACTTTAATAATTAGTTTTTGTACCACTTTTACAGATCTTACAATTTTTTCATATGCACCTCCCCATCCAATGATTCCATATTGAATTAGTGATTGGACTAGTGCGTAATAGACTTTTTTTAGGTTGTTTAATTTGAGAATATTTCTTAATCTAATGAATATATAGATACATTTCCTAATACGCTTAACAAGTTCACATGTGTGTCTGTTCCATTTCATATGTTGGTCTACAATTACACCCAGGTACTTTATTTCGGTTACATGGTTTAATATGGTACATGAATTATTACAGACATCTTTGTTACATTTTTTGTTGTGTACAATTATATTAATGTTGGGATAAGTTTTGGCTTTATTTATTGAGAAAGGAATATAAACTGTTTTTTTTGCATTGATTGTAAGAAGGTTTGTATCGAACCAGGTTTTTAGGATTTGGATGTCATTATTTGCATTTTAATTTACAATTTTCCAGTCACTACCCTTAATTATGATAATCGTGTCGTCCGCGTAAGATATAACGGTTCCACTGAGGTTTTGTTTAAAAATATCGTTTACGTACATAATAAAAAGTAATGGTCCCAAAACAGTACCTTGCGGTATCCCAAAATCACTTGTGAGTGGTAGACTTGATGTGTGATTGATTTTTACAGTTTGTGTTCTTTTGTGAAGATAACCTTTTAGCCAATTTAGTGCTCTGTCGTTAAAACCCACAACCTTTAATTTTTGTATTAATTTGACATGTGATATACTGTCGAAAGCTTTTTGGAGATCTACAAAAATACCAACACATTTTAATGATTTGTCTAAAGCGTCTTGTATAGTACTAGATAATTTAGCAATGGCGTCTTTTGTGCTTTTGTTTTCCATGAATCCAAACTGGTTTTCGTGAATTATGTTAGGGAGTGTTCAAGTATTACGTAACGCAATTTTTGAAGATTTTTGACCCCCCCTCCCCCCCATGTAACGCGTCGTAACGTTTTCCTGAATCAACCCCCCCCCCCCCTCCCTAAGCGTTTAACACCCAAGTAACAATTTTTACCCGAAAGTCACAATTAAGTTGCGCAACGTACTGAAATGTCGCTTAAATACCCTTTTTCTTGATTTTATCTCGTTTGCGGTAATAAATAAAACAAAAGATTTCTAACTCTCGATACATTTTATATATTCATATTGTCATTTTGAAAAAAATTGAGAATATTATTATTTTTATCGGCCTTGTATTCCTTCCAGATCTCCACAATTTAACACTGTCTGACCTAAAATAAACCTACATGGTGTTACAACACATACTTTCTTTTACATTAGCTTTAGTGAGGAGGCCCTGAGGAAAGTAATTTTTCCCTGTGGAGCAACAAAGTTTTCCCTGTGGAGCAACACTTTACTCCACTATGATTCACAAGCTGACTCATAGTGGAGTTAAACCTTTTCCACGTCCGGAATGCAGTTATGCAAGTTCTTAAAGGGAAGATTTAAAAATCAACAGTATGATTCACAGAAGAAAAAAACCATTTTCATGTCCTGACTGCAACTATTCGTGTCCTCTAAACTCTACAGAGATATCTAAGAAGTAACTTGCTGACTCACGGTGTAGAAAAACCGTTTTTATGTTCCGACTGCAACTATTCATGTACTACGAAGAGAAATCTAAAAATTACCCATGTTTACCCACAATGAAGAAAAATCCATCTCATGTCCTGACTGCAACTATTCTACTTCTCGAAAAAAATAACGAAAACGGCACCTGCTAACTCACAGTGACGAAAAACCTTTTTCTTGTCCCGATTGCAAATATTCATGCGCTACACAACGGTATCCAAAAGTTCACGTGTTGATCCACACTGGACAAAAACCATTTTCATGTCCCGACTGCAATTATTCCTGTAGTGGAACTTCTTAGAAATCATTTGCTTACTCAAAGTGATACAAAACCTTTTACATGTTTCTACTGCACTATTCATATCTACAAAGAGTCACCAAAAACCACATGTTAACGCACAGTGGACAAAAACCATTTTCCTATCCAGAATGCAGTTATACAAGTTCTCAAAAGGACAATTTATAAATCCACCGTGCGATTTACAGAAGAGAAAACCTTTTACATGTCGTAACTGCAACTATTTGTGTTCTTAAAAGGGATATCCAAGAATTCTTTTGCTGACTCTACTCATTGTGGAGAAAAGCATTTTTCATGTTCCAACTGAAACTATTCAGAGAAATAAAAAAATCACATGTTTACTCACAGTGGTGAAAAACCCATTTCATGCCCTGACTGCAACTATTCTTCTTCTCGAAAAAAAAACTAAAACGGCACTTGCTAATTCACAGTGATGAAAAACCTAGCGCTACAAAACGGTATCTAAAAATTCACATGTTTACTCACACTGGACCAAAACCTTTTTCGTGTCCCGACTGCAATTATTCATGTTGTACAAAGGAACTTCTTAGAAATCATTTGCTGACTCACAGTGCTACAAAACCACTTACATGTTTCTTCAGCAACTATTCGTGTTCTACAAAGAGGCATGAAAAATCACATGTTTACCTTCAGCAGACAAAACTATTTTTTTGTCCCAGCGTGGTTTTTCAAGTTTTCGAAAGGGAGATTAAAAATCCACAGAACGATTCAAAGTGAAGAAAACCTTTTTCATGTTCTGAGTGTAACTATGCATGTACTACGAAACCTAGCTTTAGGTAATATTATTAAATTTTAGCAGTAAACTAACCTGTGTGTAATAACTAAAAAGCGTTGTTCTTACTAAAAACTCTCGTATAACATCATTCATATGTTGGATAAATTTTTATTTTTTCTTTTGCTATCTTCCAAATTTGGTTGGCATTTTTTGGTTGCGCTGCGCTGGCAAGTCAGCATGAGAGCCTTTATAGGCCAATAACAGCTGATGATATAAATCTCCCGGTTTGGAGGACATTATAATTGCTAAAAACTCACATTAACAACACTCACTACAGCAAATTGTCTTTATGCGTATTTCGTGTTTAAAACACTAACGAATACTGACAACGAAAATAAAATGAAAATGAAAATGAAATGCACAATATAGTCGAGGAATTCCCCGTACAACATAACTAAAAGGCTTGCCAACTTGCCAACTTGGAAGATTTCAATTCCTTAGTTTTTTTATTTAAATAGAGAAAAACATGTTACGTAACGCGTCCTTCGAACCCCCCCCCCCCCCTCCCGTAACGCGCCGTAACGTTTCACCAGACCCCCCCTCCCCCCTCAAGTGCGTTACGTAATACTTGAACGGCCCCTTATTGATCTTAATGAAATGAGTTATTCTTTTTTTGGCAATTTTTTCAAATATTTTTGCAATGTTAGATAGTAAAGAAATAGGACGGTAATTGGTTGGTTCTTCCGGATTGCCGGTCTTAAATATTGGTATAATTACGGATTGTTTGTACATGGACGGAAATATTCCGGTTTGAAATCTTGTATTGATTATATGAGTTAATGGTTTTGATACTTGTGATTTTATACTTTTCAGTGTTTGTATTGTGATCCCATCAAAACCTGGGGCAGAACCACCTTTCATACTTGTAATGATTTGTTCGATTTCTTTTTTTGTTGTTGGTTGAAATAGTTCAAATGTATACTCATTATTTACTGTAGTGTTTGGGTGATTTGGGGTCAGGTCTTGCTGGATTTTGCTAGCGAGGTTTTTTCCTACATTAGCAAAGAAGTTGTTAAATACATTTGCGGCTTCTAAGGGTTTATCTTTACAGCAAATTTTTGAATCATTGTGTCTTATTGTGTTGATTGTTTTATTTTTGAATTGTTTTTTTTCTATAATTTCCTTTATGATGGACCAAGTCTTTTTACTGTCATTTTCAGCTAATTCAAGTTTTTGTTTGTAGTAGTCATCCTTTATGTTTTTATAAGATATGTAAGTTTTTTTTTATAAGCTTTGAAATGTTTTTGTAATGTTATGTTTTCCGGTTGTTTTGTATATTGTCTATAGAGTGTTTCTTTGTGTCTAATTGAGATGATTAATCCTTGGGTTATCCATGGTTTGATTGGCTTAAATTTTGAGGATGGTTTTTGAGATGTGATATTCCTACAAGCATTTATGTGCACACTCAGTTTTTTATCAAATATTTTGCAGCATTCTTCTACATCGTTACATTGATATATTTCCAGCCATTCTTTTTCGTTACTTAGTATTTTGGTGAGAGAATTTATGTTAATACTATGTTTGTATTTATCAGTATTATTAACCGGAGTTGTGGTTGGTAATGAGAGGTTTTGATGTTTGTAGTCGTATTTAAATATACATGCATAATGATCCGTTACAGTTGTTTTTATTACAGCAGATGATATATTTTGTATATCTTTGGTATTGGTGAATATATGATCGATACAAGATGGTCGTTGTCCAAAAATGTTTCTAGTATATGAATTTATACATGAAATGTAATTTAATTCTGCTACCATATTTAGATATCTTTATCGTTAGAGTAGTGATCATTAGCAATATTCACGTTAATATCTCCAAAGCTACTACCTTCGGCTACTTTAGGGTTAAAGATTTTGCGGTATTTGATGTTTTGGATGCGCGCCGACAGAGAGAAATTATTAGCACAGCGCCTACTTACATTATTTATTTTTTTTATTTTTATTTATTAATTTTCAACGCCCTGATGGGCTTTTACATGACAAGTTTATAATACAGAGACAGTTTATAAAAAAAAAATGATAAACTATAAAAATATAACTAGTAAACATCATATGAAAGGTAGGTATACAGATAAATTTAAGGAAAGATAGTGCATTACAATAAAAGAGAAAGTTTCTAAGTTATAAATGGCATAGAAATAAACTTGTAGGTATGTTAGTAATTACAAAATTTACAGGTGACTAATTAAATGTGATGAAAAATACATGACAAAATGCAAGATACATAGAAAGAAAACGGTAATAGGTTTTTATATTGTAGATTTATAGAAATACACAAATATATGCAATAGATCCTATGTGATGCTCCTTAGATATCAAAATATTCTACATAAAAATATTGTTCAGATATTTCTTGAACAAAGGTAAACTTGTATTGAATACATCGATATTTGAGGTAAATTTGTTCCCTAGTGTGTGCAATCGTGAAATTGGTGCATGTGTGTGGTAGTTGGTTACAGAATTATTGTTGCAGAATAATATGTTTTGCCTTGTTTCTCGAGTAGGTACTTTAAAATCAATGAGATGCAGAAGTGCGCAACAATCTAATTCGGAGTGAATAATTTTAAACAAAAAAGTTAGATCGTTTATTTTTCTTCTGTTTTCTAGGGAATGCAATTTAAGTATGTTTAGTAAAGATGTGTAGTTAATGTGTTGAATAGGTATGTGTAACTTGAAGTTAATAAATCTTAAAAATTTGTGCTGCACTCTTTCGATATTTCTTATATGAATTTGATAATATGGGGACCAAACTATGGAATTATATTCCAACAAGCTGCGTACGAGTGACAAATATACGATTTTTATAACTTCCAGCGAATCGAAGTCTTTAATTGTTCTGATTATAAATCCTAGTGTTTTCATGCCTTTATTAGTTATTTGTTGTATGTGATTTATAAAGTTTAATTGCGTATCAAACACAACTCCAAGATCCCTAATTTCTTTGACTTTTTCTAAGATTTTATTATCTATTGTGTATTTGAAAGATAGTGGAGTCTTTGTTCGACAAAATGTTAGTGTCTTACATTTATCGATATTGAGGAATAAGTTGTTTGCGACACACCAATTTTGTAATTTGACGATGTTTGACTGTAGGATTAGGCAGTCACCTATATTGGCTATTTCTTTGTATAATTTGATATCATCGGCAAAAAGCAGAACTTCTACATCGTCGAAACAACTTATGATATCATTTATGAATATTAAGAAAAGGATGGGGCCGAGATGACTCCCTTGCGGTAGACCACTAGTTGCATATATTAATTTAGATTTATAATGTTTAATTTTAACAAATAAGATTCTGTTAGACAAATAACTTGAGAACCAATCCAACAACTTGCCTCTCAGTCCCAAGGCATACAGTTTCCTAAGTAATAATTTATGTGATACTTTGTCGAATGCTTTTGAAAAATCTGTGTAGATACTGTCAACTTGTTTTTTTTTTGTAAAAGATTCTGTAATATAGTTATGGTAAAGTAACAGGTTAGTAGCAGTTGACCTACCAGAAACGAATCCGTGTTGGTTTTTATCAATTACTTTTAATACTGATGGATAAATTAAATCGAGAACAAGGGATTCAAAGATTTTCGGGAGTGCTGATTGTATGCATATAGGACGGTAGTTTTTAATATCTGTGTCGTCACCTTTTTTGAGAATCGGTGTAATATAACCAGATTTCCAACGGGTTGGAAAATGTCCAGAAGAAAGTAGGTGGTTAAATAATGTGGTGAGTGGACCTGATATTGCAGATGCGCATTGTTTGAAAAATATTGGTGGGATGTTATCTGGGCCTGCAGATTTGTTAGGGTCAAGTGAAATTATTTTATTTAAGCATGATTCCTGTGTTATGAGGCAATTATGTAGATGTATTGTGTTTTGATATGTGTATGATGGTACGTTGTTATCTGATATTTCGCCTTCGTATACACTTTGGAAATGATCTGCAAACAAATTAACAATATCGAAGGTGCTATTGGCTATTTTGCCATCATAATGCATTGTGGGAGGGTAGTCTGTACTTTCATTGTTTAATTTTTTAACGAAATTCCAAAGATTCTTTGTTCCTAGCGCAGTTTTCTCAACGGAGGTGATGTGTGCTTTATAGCACAGTTTCGATAGTGTTTTACATTTCTTTCTTGTTTCTGAGAAGTTTAAGTAGTCGTTGATTTGGTGGGTTAGTTTAAAAATTTTGTGTAGCTGTTTTTTTTGTTTCAGTAAGAGTATAAGGTCCGTGGAGAACCAAGTTGGATATGTTCTGTATTTTGGTGTATACGAGGGGACATGAGATTTTATATTTTCAGAAAATGTTTCATAGAGTTTTTCTAGTATTTGTTCGATATCACTGTTAGTGGTCAAGAAAGTCCAATCTGTATTAGTGAGTTGGTAGTTAATAGAATCGTAATCAGCGTTTTTGAAGTTGAGTGTTGTTTGTTTCAGTGGTGGATTGTTTGTGTACATATTTACTATAATGTGTAGGGGGGGGTGATAATTATCCACCGGAACGAGCTGATCATCTGACATTTCAACACACAGTTTAGAGCAGTTTGAAAGGGCAAGGTCTAAAAGACGATTTATGTCGCAATGTTCCTTTTCCAATCCAAAAACACAACATCATTATATTCAAAATTATCACCATTAACCATCAAGCACAGTTGGTCAGTTGGGCCCGTATTATGATTGATAGTTGCACTCTTCGAATCATATCTGGGTTAATTTTACAAAGCTCCACAAAAAAAGTCCATTGGTGTCAGATACGGTGACCTCGCTGGCCATTCCATAGGTCAGCAGGTCCTGTCCACCAGCCCTCGAACTCTTCGTCGAGATATCTGTGGTTCAACCATCTTGCTGGAACCACAGATTTTAATGGTTATTCTATCAGGGGTGGATCACCAGGTTTGGTACTCCACTCCGACCAGGGTAGACAGTTCAAGTCGAGGCTGTTCAGGCAATTGAACTGCCTGGCAGGTACGACTCAAATTCACATCATCGCGTACCATCATGCAGCAAACGGCATGATAGAGAGGCTACACCGCAAGCTCAAGGCAGCAATCAAATGCTACCAAACGGACCGCTGTACGGAAGTACTTCCCACTGTGTGATGGGAATCAGAGCTGCACGGAGTGATGACCTCGCCACCACTCCGCCTACCTGGAGAATTCCTCACTTCACGACCATCGACCCTCGAAAATACCGGTTACTTCCTTAAGGAACTACGGCAACACTTCAATGATCTCAGACCAGTTGAAGGTACCCGCAATGGCAGTGGCGTAGCGTGGGGTGGATACGCGCCATAAAATATATTTAAATACATTTGGGCATTAGTCTAATTTAAATTATTAATTTATGCTATGGGACCATGGGGGCGCCATCTATGGGGGTTGTATTATATTGAATTTACCTATGTGATATTGAAATTCAGTATATTCATGCATTTTTTTACCTCTGTGGAGCAAGCAATTAAAAATTCAGTATATTCATGCATTTTCTTATCTCTGTGGAGCAAGCAATTACTTCCGTCGTGAGTGTTGGTGAAAGCCAAGAAATGTCAGGCATATTCAAATAATTCACCCAGAATTGAATTATTGTTGTACCTAAGATTTTTGGCACGTATTATTAATTTGCAAATTTATATTCATTGTATGAGCTTTCTTCCTGTGATAAACATCTATTGAGATTGTGCAAATACCGCCTAGGCAAAATCAATAAACGAAGGAAACTAGTGTCGTTTGTCTGTACATCATGTGGAGAGCTGTATTCTCTGAGTGAGTATTTTGTTTTGTTTTCACTGAGGATTTTGGAATTGCTGTATAATCTGTTTTGTGTCACAAAGGGAGTTCAACTTTCATTAATTTACATAGGGTAGTAATCCCTTGTGTCTGGGGCTATTTACACGCCCCTACATATTTAATGGTCCTTCGAGCCGGATGCAAACTGTAACTCCTCATAGGTGAGAAGCTGAGTTCCAATCACACGGTACAAGTGTGTCTTCATGCTCTTTATAGTCGACTCCCACATACCCCCAAAATAAGCGCGCGTGGTGGAATCATTTTCCACTCTATACGACGCTTAGCGAGTTCGCGCTTTAATGAGGGCTCATACTCAGATTCAACCAAAAACTTGTAGAGGTCATCTAATTTTGCCTTTGCACCCACAAAATTAGTACCATTATCTGAATACAAGCATGTTACCGGGCCACGTCGAGAAATAAAACGGCTGAAAGCAGCCAGGAAAGCATTTGAAGTTAAGTCAGAGACCAACTCAATATGAATTGCCTTGGTCACAAGGCATACGAATAGACAGATATATGCCTTTTGAGAATGTTGTCCTCTCCGACGAGTCAGCGTAATACGGAGGGGACCTGCGTAATCTACGCCGGTATGTACGAAGGCCTTTGCTTCTGCAACACGATATAACGGTAAATATGCCATCTTCGGTGTAGGATGCGATGGATTTAAGCGGAAGCAACAATTGCATTTCCGCACCATCGCCCTAATAACAGTCCTAGCATCTAATATCCAATAGCGTTGACGTAAGATAGAAGCTGTCATCAACTGGTTCCCACGAAAGGCCCAACACCTTAGAGGTAGAGGTAAATGAATAAAGTTGTGGATATGTTTGTGGGTCCCATTTCGAAAACAAATGCAAAAATTCCAACGGTTCGTTAAGAAAAAATGCTCTGCCGACTCTCAATCTTCCTGGAATTGGAAAATATCGGATTTTACCCAGTGAAAACCTAAACTTACGTAGGATCCGTGGTTGCAACCAAAATACAGGTGCGAATCTCTCCTTGTTCAGTGTTTCTAATGTACTGTGTAAATTTTCATTAACTTCACCTCGGAATTGAATCTATTTTCGTTTTAGACCGTTTTCTACCAGCAGTGTCCATCACAAATGGTGCCGTCAAAGACCACAATTATACTTTCAAAGGTATAAATGTCTTCTCTATATCGGAAAGCGGCAATCGGCAATTCATCCTAAAAATACTAGTTTGTGGTGAATATCTTTCAACACCTTTAAAATGTGTTTGTGTTATCTTATATTTCTTGTGCGAATGTATGTTTATATAAATTGATACACAAATAAAAAATACTATTGACATTTCAAACATTTTATTTTTAAAATATATTTTTTAGGCTAATAATTTGGGAAGGTGTGTGTACTGTTAATGGTAGTACATTTTTTATAAACTTTCCTCTATCCTTGTCGAAGGTGTGAGACGAAAAGAGTTTGAAATTGACATTATTTATGGTTAAATATTGTCGACACCGGTTCAATACAAAAAGCCCGAAGATATCGATCTAGGTATTAGTTCATTTATGGTTTAGTTATAATATTCTCCTGACGAAGGAAGGGTGCTTCTGAAACCAGTAGTGTTTATAAAATAAAAGTGGCCTACAACAAATTTATATGTGTTTTCATTTGAAAATAATTATTTTAAGAAATTTTTCAAATTCCTTGCGACTACAAAAATTATTTATTAAATTTGTTGAGATATAAATTATTTTAAAATTAAACTAAACTCTCCATACAGATTCTTTTCATAATTACGCCATATAACTAAATTATATTCTACGGACTTACGAAATATATACCGTAACCATGAAAATATTGAATATAACTTGTGTAGTAATGTACTGTGTATATCTTAAAAATCAAAAAATAAATCACGAATAGAGGCGCTCGGATCATCAAAAAGGTTTTTCTCAACCATGAGTCGGCAGGTGGCTTATCAGATTGCCCTTTTGAGAACATGAATAGTTGCACTCGGAACAAGAAAAGGTTGTTTTCCACTGTGAGTCAGCATATGGCTAGTCAGATGGCTCTTTCGAGAACATGAATAGTTGCACTCAAAGCAAGAAAAAGGTTTTTCTCCACTGTGAGTCCGCATGTGGCTACTCAGATTACCCTTTTGAGAAAATGAATAGTTGCACTCGGAACAAGAAAAGGGTTTTTTTCCACTGTGAGTCCGCATGTGGCTAGTCAGATTACCCTTTTGAGAACATGAATAGTTGCACTCGGAACAAGAAAAGAGTTTCTTTCCACTGTGAGTCAGCATGTGGTTCGTCAAACTGCGTTTGTGAGAACATGTATAGTTGCACTCGGAACACGAAAAAGGATTTTCTCTGCTATGAGTAAGCATGTGGCACGTCAGATTGCTCTTTCGAGAACATGAATAGTTGCATTCGAAGCAAGAAAAAGGTTTTTCTCCACTGTGATTCCGCATGTGGCTACTCAGATTACCCTTTTGAGAAAATGAATAGTTGCACTCGGAACAAGAAAAGGGTTTTTTTCCACTGTGAGTCCGCATGTGGCTAGTCAGATTACCCTTTTGAGAACATGAATAGTTGCACTCGGAACAAGAAAAGGGTTTCTTTCCACTGTGAGTCAGCATGTGGTTCGTCAAACTGCGTTTGTGAGAACATGAATAGGTGCACTCGGAACACGAAAAAGGTTTTTCTCTACTATGAGTCAGCATGTGGCAGGTCAGATTGCTCTTTTGAGAACATGTATAGTTGCACTCGGAACACAAAAAAGGTTTTTCTCTGCTATGAGTAAGCATGTGGCACGTCAGATTGCTCTTTCGAGAACATGAAAAGTTGCACTCGAAGCAAGAAAAAGGTTTTTTTCCACTGTGAGTCCGCATGTGGCAGGTCAGATTGCTCTTTTGAGAACTTGTATAGTTGCACTTGGAACACGAAAAAGGTTTTTCTCTACTATGAGTCAGCATGTGGCAGGTCAGATTGCTCTTTTGAGAACATGTATAGTTGCACTCGGAACAAGAAAAAGGTTTTTCTCCACTGTGAGTCCGCATGTGTTTAGTCAGATTACCCTTTTGAGAACATGAATAGTTGCACTCGGAACAAGAAAAAGGTTGTTTTCCACTGTGAGTCAGCATATGGATACTCAGATGGCTTTTTCGAGAACATGAATAGTTGCACTCGAAGCAAGAAAAAGGTTTTTCTCCAATGTGAGTCCGCATGTGGCTAGTCAGATTACCCTTTTGAGAACATGAATAGTTACAATCGGAACAAGAAAAGGGTTTCTTTCCACTGTGAGTCAGCATGTGTTTCGTCAAACTGCATTTGTGAGAACATGAATAGTTGCACTCGGAACACGAAAAAGGTTTTTCTCTACTATGAGTCAGCATGTGGCTGGTTAGATTGCCCTTTTGAGAACATGAATATTTGCACTCGGAGCAAGAAAAGGGTTTTTCTCCACTGTGAGTAAACATGTGATTCTTTAAAACTCCCTTTTGAGAACATGAATAGTTGCACTCGGAACACGAGAAAGGTTTTTCTCCTATGGCAGTCCGCATGTGTCTTGTCACATCTCCCTTATAAGGACATGAGTGGTTACAGTCGGAACACGAAAAAGATTTCTTTCCAGTGTGTATGCGTATACGCCTTTCCAACTTTCCATGAGGGCAGTAGTAGTTACAACAGGGGCAAGAGAATTGTTTTTCCACGGGATGCATCTTCAGATCTGTTAATAAGCCTGAAAAAGATTACGGATTAGGAAAGCTTAATAAGTGTAAGTAAGCACAGTAAAAACTTACATAATAATAGGCCAGCACCACAATTTAATTTATTTTTTTAAACAGGTTTTACCTGCCGTCTGTGTAATTTTTTCAAAGCGTTTTAAGCATTCCTTTTTAACATCCGGCAGGTCTATGTCCATTTCCATACAAGGAATGCTGCCCTCATCTTCTTCTCGAGGTCCTGGTTCCTCCTTGATGATAACAGTCTCCACATTAAACCCACCTGGAGAAAAAAAAATAACAATATCCATCACAGTTCTTAAAAAAAATTCTCATTTTCTTAATATTAGCATCCGTCGAGGCCTATTTTGCACTAGTCAAAACAAGGTCTCCTACCCCTTTTTTTAAAACAGGCTTCAAACTTGATATCAATAAAGATCGCCCTATTTTGTTGCCTCAGTCCCTTTCCAAAGCACTTGAAAAGATCTTTAATAACAGCAGTGGCGTAGCGTGGGTTTTGGCCGGCCGGGGCGGAGAAAAATTTTGCACCCCCCCCCCCTTCCCCTAACTTCTTCAGGTACTTCTTTCGCAGATTGTCAAGCGCGGACCGGGGGGGGTAGAAATCCTAGTTTTTTAATGCCGATTTTTATAAACCCATGTGCCGAGTACTCGCTGCTCTCAGAAATCGAGAATGGTATGCCTGTAATAGAATGTGGCATCTTCATCACGCATACGTGTGGAATGCAACTCAAACACAAATTTAAATTAAACTTAATATGCGGTGTACCAAAACTACACTTTGATTCTAGCGGCACTTATATTCTGAACACAAAACTGGTTTTAATTAAATCTGTATGCGGTGAATTGAAACTACACTCAAAACATGAAAAGCGTTTTTATTATTCTGCCCGCACTTACATTCTGAACACAAAACTGTTGTTAGGAGGAAATTTTCGCCGCCTCCTTATTTGGGTACTTCGAGCGGCGGGGGGTTGTATTCGGAAATCCTATTTTTTTTATTATGACCTATTTATATTCGAGCCAGATTTTTTAATAATCACATTAAACGAGAATTCTTTCAATGAAAATCATGTTCATAAATTCTTTTACTAAGTTGATTGATTGATACTGCGTTAGAGTCCCCAAATAAATAATAGTTACACACGCAACAATTTCTCAGAATTTAACAGCATTAAGTAACTCAAATGTAAAACTTCACTCGATGCACGATGAATCTGCAACTCGTTATTTAATTTATCGTTGTATTCTGAACACAAAACCTGTTTGTATGCGTTGAATTAAAACTACACTCAGAACATGAAAATGGTTTTTCTTTGATTCTGGCATTAAATAAATAGTCTGCAACCAGAATTGCACATCGAATAACAGAATGTTTTCGAAATGTGTCAGCAGATGAATCCAAATGGAATTTTCATTCTGCACTGGTTTAAATTAAATCTGTACCTGGCGAATTAAAACTACACTCAGAACATGAAAATGGTTTTTCTTTGATTCTGGCAACACATACATAGTCTGCAAATAGAATATGATAACTGAACTTCAAATAAGAGATTGTTTTCCTTTGAAATGTATCAACAAATGAATCCACAACTGGAAATTTACATACTCAACACAAAATTGGTTTGAATTAAGTCCGTATGCGGTGAATTAAAAGTACATTAAGAGCATGATAATGGTTTTTCTTTTATTCTGGCAGCACATACAGCATACAGAGTCTGTAAAAAGCAATTTATAACTGAACTTCGAATAGGATAATGTTTTCCTTTGAATAGTGTCAGCAGATGAATCCTCAAATGGAATTTTACATGATGAAAACTGGTTTAACCCTTCGAATTATAAGAAAACTTATCTTTAAACTTTTGCCTGTCAAGGTTTGCGCACAAAATTTCCGGTTCTTCCCTTGCATTTTAAACGTTCCTTTTTATTATTTTTTTTATCCTTTTGCAAAAAAAAACCAAATTGTTTTAAAATCTAGATATAGTAATTTTTCCGACGTGATTATTAGAACATTATTATTTGTAAATATTAAATTTTGTATTGAAAATGTGGATTGGCTCAAAAATACACGCCTGCAAATATTCGAATTAAAGTACCTAAAATAGAATAAACTTAAAATTTTAAATACGGATTCCATTTCTTAAAAAAAATGTAATAAAACTGGAACTTGACTATCGCAATCACAAATTTATTTTAAAATTAAATTTGTGGGACAATTTGCGTCTCCTGTGATTAGACGGGTTAAATAAAATCTGTATTTGGCGAATTAAAACTACACCCAGAATATGAAAATGGTTTCTCTTTGATTCTGGCAGCACATAATAGTCTGCAACTAGAATTTTATAACTGCACTTCGAATACATAAAATAATAGTCTCTTTCTAAATGTATCAGCAGATGAATACACAACTAAAATTCATTCGTTAATACATTCTGAACACAACTCTGGTTTAAATTAAGAATGAATCTGTTTGCGAGTTATCAGCTTTAATTAGTATTACTCTCACAATAAGCGTACGGGTTTCCTACGAATTGCGAAATTTGCAGCTTAAAAAAATGTATTTATTGATATTTTTAGTATATAATAAAAAAAAATTGGATTCGTAAACGAAAGTATCGTTGAACATTTTCAAATAATGATTTGAAATGGTTAAAATTTTTCCAAGATAATGTAATTATTTATTGTGAAAATTTGCCGCCCCCCTTAAAAGTGCCGCCCGGGGCGGGACGCCCCCCCCCCCCCGCACTACGCCACTGAATACCTGGATGCCTTATGGATACCTGGAAACCAACAAACTGCTATCGCCCTATTAATTGGGCTCAGGAAACATAAATCTACCCACAATGCCACGGTCACGCATACTAGCGTGTGTCAATTATTTCAACTTTTGAATTCAGAAACGCCCGGGGTCTCAAAAGTTGCGTCTTGCAAAGAAAATGAGAACTGTATTTAAATTATTTTTTTAAAAAATGGTTATTAGCCCGCTAAAATGCATTGAAAATCAGAAAACAAACCTAAAACCATTTTTTTTTTAATTTTTAATAATTTTTTTTTCAGTAATCTAACCTTTTGACGTTTGTTTATTATTAAAAATGCGTATAACTGACAAAAATGAAAAAAAAAGTTCAACTTTATGAATACAAGTAAATCAACAAGAATTCTGATTTTAGCCAGAAAAAGTGTTATTTTCCTCTTTTATTTTTTTTAACCAACACATCACATATTTTTAATTTTTTTTTGTTCTTTGTTCTGCAGTTATGTGATGAAAAATAAGTTTGGTACAAAATATAAAATATCAACCCTTTGTTTTATTTTTTTTCCAAATCACGAAATCTATTTTTTTCGAAACTTCCGGCCATTTTAGTGGGCTAATGGTGAAAAATAATTTCATTTTTTTAACGTTTTCGAATAGCTACAGATCATACGCAACTTTTGAGACCCCGGGCGTTTAAATATAAGGCCATTTGTTTTCTCTCTATGGAGAGCGACACACGCATACGCCACTTCTCTGGCCACCTAGAAAAGGGCACGACTTACTCTGCAAAGCGTTAGGTACAATCTTGCTATCAAAAATGATTTTTTGCAAAATGTTTAATATGGGTATTAGGCATACCTAAGGAACTTGACCTTTCCTCCAGGTTCTTATCTGGCCGATCCCAATATGTCAAACTCCGAACAACAAAGAGTCTCATAATTGAATTAAAGAATTAGCTTGCAAATATAGGACGTCGCACCATTGCAAACATTTGTAAAACAAATCATACTTACGAATGAATAGCAATTTACGGTCAACCAAACTTAAATAAAATAATGTGATCCTGACAAATCTAGCTTCCATCACTATTATTCCCAACCAAATTGGGAATATTTATTTTACTTCATCTTTTCTTTCTAAATTTGTCATATTACTCTCTTTATAGGATTAACCTACACTTCAATTTTTTTTATTTTTTTTTATTAGTATATATAGCAAAATTTGTACATAATGTATTTATAAATTATATTATATTAAGGTATTATAAAGTACATTTTTTTTTTTTCACAGTCCTCCTCACTAGGGTTTTCTGTTCTGAGGCGGCCTGTAGTTTTTCCACATTTGTATTTAGTATCCAGTTGTCTTTACACGGTCTTCAGTATGTTTGATAGTTCATTTTCACTTTGTTCTCTCAACCATATTTTTACTTTTGTTTTAAATTTATTTATTTCTGCTATTTTTTTGTTTGAGTTGGTAGAGCATTGTATAGTTTTGTCGCATTGAATTTCATATTTCTTTGTCCAAAAGATGTTTTCAAACTGGCTGTAGCTAGAATATTTTGGTTTATTGCCCTGGTTGTGTATCTGTGTTGGACAGTGGAGTATTCTGATATGTTTTTTTTTATATTTTAAATAAAATATTTTTTGCATAAAGTTTTTGTATGTTGTAGACTTGAATGCTTTGAAACAATTCTTCTGTCGGAGTTCTAACCGTATAATTCCGTAATTCCTTTTTATATTTATGTGAAGACTATTCAACTACCGATATAACCAGCTAAGCAAAGTTATCTTGGCTGGTCAAACTTCAAATATATTATCACAATTAACTTGTAAGCATGTATTTTTTTTTAATGGTACGATGATTAAAGCTTACGTTAAATATAAAATTGGATTAATATTTGTGCTTTTATTATATTAGGTACTTTATAAAAACACAATATTAAGTGTAACGGTCGATTGTTCCATAATCGCTCGCTGACATTCTGTGGAACAAAAGTCCAAATGATACGTCATACACACCTGCCAATCGCTTATCCCCACTCAGCTCTGCATTTGTTGATTGCCTGCACTTTTCGGGTATCTGTCAATATAACGGAATCTCAAACTCAATGGTTTTCTAGACCTCGTCCTCTGTAACGATTCTATTAAGGTATCAGCCTATAACAACTCACTAATCGTCGAAGATATTCACCATTCCTCCATAACGATAGATGTAGCATTCTCAGAACCCGTTGCACTGTGGGAGGAAATACGAAAGGTCCACGTCTTCAAACGTGGTAATTATGAACTTATAAATTCTTGTTTTAATAAAGTAAGCTGGCATGAGCTTCTCTCTATCGGTGACATATATTCAACTTTATAAAATTTTTACTCACAAATAAACCAACTTGTAGATGCTCACATTCCGCTAAAACCAAGTAAGAACTCAAAATACCCGCCATGGTATAACTCAGCTCTTATAAAGTTAACGAAGGAAAAATACAAGTATTTTAAAAAGTTCAAAATTTACAAAAATCAGTCTAACTTCTCCATTGTCTCTCTTTCTAAGATCACGCCATAAAAAAACTACAACGAGAGTGTCGCAATCAAAACCTAATTAATGTTGAACACGAAATATCCTCCGATCCAAAAAAAATTGTGGAATTATTTTAAATCAAACTCCAAATCACAAGGTGTGCCAAACACTGTATTCCTTAGGGATGAAAAAGCTGAGAATGGATCCGATATTGGTAACTTATTCTCCAAATATTTAAGTTCTGTTTACACCTACGATGTTCAAACTTCTCAAAATATGCCAGTCAACTACAATATTCACAACTCTTCCACAATTCACAGTATTGAAGTTGACGAACGTCTAGTGCAGACATATCTGGAAAATTTGAATCTAAAAAAAAACGCAGGTCCAGATCAAATCCCTCCCTTTTTCATCCTGAAGTGCGCAAGCAGTCTCTCTAAGCCGTTATCTATTATATTCAATCGCTCTTTAAAAGAGGATTTGGTACTTAATACTTGGAAAACTGCTTTCATAACGCCCATTTTCAAAACCGGGGAAAAATCTGACATTGAAAACTATCGTCCAATTTCAAAATTGTGTGTCTTCAGCAAGGTGTTTAAAAAAATAATATACGATCAGATGTTTCCCGCTTTGAAATCCTCACTCAATGTTAACCAACATGGGTGGAAAATCAACAACAACTAATCTAATAGCATTCACGGAATTCTTGCAAGATAATATGGATCAACGTGTACAAGTAGACGCAATATATACGGATTATAGCAAATCTTTTGACCTAGTGAATCACGACATATTATCACGCAAGCTTATGCAAATCGGCGTCCACGGTGACCTTCTTAGATGGCTGTCATTATATGTATCAAACCGTAGTCAAGTCGTAGTTGTGGTTGGCTTTAAATCGGACTGGGTAATCGTCCCATCAGGTTTGCCTCAAGGATCTATTGGAACCGTTACTTTTTGATATTTACATTAATGATATAGGCCAATGTTTCAAATTCTCCAAAACATACTTTACACAGATGATATGAAGGTTTTTTATCCTATCAGATGTACTGCTGGCTGTCAAAAAATGCAGGAGTATCTAAACCGTCTTAATGTTAACTGTACACAACATACTCTTAAAATTAATGTTAAAAAGTGTTTTGTCGTGAATTTCACACGAAATAAAAATATCATTACCAATGAATATAATCTGAACGGCTCAATATTAATTAACAAAACTGAAGTCAAAGATTTATGAGTGACATTGGACTCTAAGCTTATTTATGATATTCATAGAGTTTTCTATAAAACGTACGCAACAAAAATATTTACAGAAGCATTGCTATAATCAATACATAATTTCAGTTGAATCTAATATTCTTATAAATAATAAACAACTTTGGAACTATGCTAAAAGCAAATGTAAAACAAATGGCATCCCACAAATCATGCACCTTAAGGACGAGTCAGGCACCGGCGCTCAGCAAGTGTGCCAACTATTCTCTAAACATTTTCAGTCCACCTACGTAAACGATAATGACACGAATGATCCCAGTATATTCGATGATTTTACCTATGTTAATAATCATAACCCGATTGGGAACGTAAAAATAAACTATTTAATAATCAATAGATACCTGAAGAATTTAGACATTAGTAAGGGTGCTGGCAGTGATGGTATCTCGCCATACTTTGTCTCAAAATGCGCCAAAAATCTTTCGTAGCTCCTACTAACATATTTAGAATGTTACTAGGAGCAGGAAAATTTCCTACAAAGTTCAAAGAAGCAACTATAATCCCTATTCATAAAACTGGTTCAAAAAGCAACATTGAAAACTATCGCCCAATCTCAATGCTAACGGTATTTAGTAAACTCTTTGAGAAAATTATCTACGGTCAAATTTATACAACAATTGTTTGCAACATACAAAACCAACAACATAGATTTCTACAAAAAAGGTCGGTACTTACAAATTTGGTAAATTTTACGGAATATTTAACGAGCAATATGGACAATAGAAACCAAGTAGATGTAATCTACACGGATTACTCTAAGGCCTTCGATAAGGTAAACCATTTTATTCTAATTAAAAAACTAAAACAATTAGGCATCCACGGTGACCTACTTCGGTGCCTTACTTCGGAGTAGACTTCAATGTGTATCAGTTGAGGGAACTAAGTCCAGCTTCTTTTCCGTGCCCTCCGGTGTACCTCAAGGTTCTCATTTAGGGCCATAATTATTTAATGTGTATATATATGATATTCACAAATGTTTTCTACATGCCAAATACCTAGCTTATGCAGACGATATAAAAATATACCTAGTTATCAAATCAATCGAAGATTGCATTAAACTTCAGGAGGACCTCAATCGACTTTTTATCTACTGTGAATCAAACAAACTGGTAATAAATACCTCAAAATGTAATAAATTATCATTTACACGTAATAAAAATAAAATTCCTTTTGATTATAGATTAAATGGGACACTTATCAAAGAAGTAGAATCTATCAGGGACCTTGGGGTACTACTGGATGTTAAATTAAATTTTATACAACACACTGATGAAATCATCAACAAGGCCAACAAAATGCTAGGATTTATAATTCGAATAACGAAACCTTATCGCAACCTTAAGACTCTATATTCCCTTTACACAGCGTTCATCCGTCCCCACTTAGAACACTGCACACCGATCTGGACTCCTTTCTACCAAGCTCACATTGATAGAATCGAAAAAATCCAAAAAAAAATTTTAACCACATAAATTATAAACAAAAATTACACTTCTTAAATTACAACGAATCTATTAATTAACACAATTTCAACTCCCTTTATACACGACGTTTAATTTTTGACCAAACTTTATTATTTAAAATTGTTAATAATGGCCTGGACTCGCCTGAGCTAACCAACTTAATAAATTTTCATATTCCGACAAGATCAACTCGGCAATCCCATTTGTTTCATTTGCCTACAAGTAGAACTAACATTAGAAAAAAAACAACATATATATGCGCAACCCCGTAAATGTGCGCAATATAACACAAAATTTCAAAATATAGACATTTTTAGCCATACATTACAGAAATATCGATTAGAAGTAACACGTACGATCGAAAATTAATACGAGAGTGTGAAAAGTATCCGGAGCATCCTCTATCCTCCTCTTTTATTCCCCTTCCTCTCCTCCTCACCTCAAATTAATTTTAATATGTAATAAAACTCTATCTCCAATCAACTTTAACGTAGGAGACTTTTTGGCTTGACTCGATTTAACAATGTATATATTTATCTTTATGTTTTATGTATAAGCTGTTTGTCCCTTACTAATAAATAAATAAATAAATATAGACTCAGTCCAAAAGCCTCGAAAATATTAGGATTCATTCTTAGGACATGTAAAAAATTCAATAATTTTAGAACAATGAAAATCCTATATTTTGCTTATGTCCTCAGCTTACTAGAATACGCGTCACAAGTTTGGAACCCGCAATACAAATCATATGTGGAAAATCAGGAACGTGTTCAAAATCCTTTTCTACGATACTTAGATTTCCGCAGCTACCGCACACACCTAAATCACCAAGATTCAGCCGCGTACTTCAATATACCATCATTAGAAGTTCGAAGAAGCTCGGCCGATGTACTTTTTCTTCAAAAAATTGCCAGATCCGTTGTAGATTGCCCAGAACTCTTAGAACGAATACCGGTACGAGTTCCTAATAGACGAACCAGATCAGACACGATTCTTAGCCTCCCTCGGTGCAACACAAATTCTAAGCAGAACTCTTTCATCCATCGTGCATCCAACAGTTTCAACACACACTATACACAATTTGACATTTTTAACTCTGCACCACACTCCTTAAAATCACACAGACACTCTCTCGATACTCTTCAATAACAATATCTATAGATACCCTCTAATACAACCACCATTCTATGAACTTCCTTTTTTTCCTTTTTGTCCTCTTTTAATTTTTGTCACGCATATTTTTACTATTATACCTCAACTTAACCAATCCTTCCCCCTCCATCCCCCCATCCTTCCCCCTCCCTATTCCTACCTAAATAATTGAAATGTAATTTTTCATTAGTAAATATCTCTGGAATAACTACACTTGCATACAGTACCTATGTGGAAACCTGTAAATGGTTCAATTATTGTGACTCAATTACTATATGCTGTGTTATTGATGTAAACTCTTGGTATCCCAAATAAATAAATAAAATGAAATAAAAATAATTGTTGTTTCTAACACTAATAGATGACATCCAATATTGTGTTAGAAACAGCAAATGTCTACTATTTGCTGTTGACCTTAAAATTATGATGGAAATAAGCTGCTAACAAGATTGTTTTAAAATGCAAACTGATCTGGATGCACTATCTGAATGGTCGTTGGCAAACAAATTAGAATTTAACACAAAAAAATGTGTCACAATATCCTTCACTCGTTGTAAAAACATTATAGTTTACGATTATAAAATTAAGGGCGAAACGTTATCACGTGTAAAATCCGTGAAGGATCACGGTGTCGTCTTTGATCCCGAAATGACATTCTCTTGCCATATATCGCAGCTCATTCAGTCTTGCTACAAACTTCTTAGGTTCATCATCGGGACTTGTAAGCAGTTTGATAACCAAGAAGCTATACTAGCGTTATTCAATCACATACTGAGAAGCAAGCTGGAGTACGCGAGCGATGTTTGGGCACCGTACCACCAGAAGAACATTGATGTGTTAGAGTTAGAGCAAATCTAGAAGAAAATCGTCAGGTATGTTTATATGCGGAAGTACGGAACCTATCCAAGGTTCATGCACCATATTGACTTACTCGAGGAAACTGATTCTGCGAGTCTAGAAACTAGGCAGAAAGCAAGTCTTGCTATTCTGCCTTTCAAAATTTGGAACAATTTCATGGCTAGCCCATTTCTCTTGGGATGCTATGAATTATATGTACTAGACCACTATAGCCAAAGTCGACATCATGACTTATTTAAAGTACCGAACGGCAGAACAGACGTCTTGGCAAAGCATAGCATGACGAGGGGAGTGGTGCAATTAAATGAATGCAAACTATTTGGATGTAAGTGACTGTTCTATACGCCTTAAAAATATTATTGAAGAGTCACTTGCCTAAATGCTGATACGGTAACTAAATTACACTGTAATTGGAATTACTCTGTTGTACAAAAATAATAAAAATAAAAATAAAATAATAAACTCAATAATCCGCAATAAACCACAGTAAAAACTAATCCTTCGGTGCACCTTAGTAACTATTGCCAATCATAATCGTTGGTGTTAAACTGAGCATTATAATAACTTTAAAACTTACAAAATTAACATTGTTAGGAGTAACATTATTTACAACACCCGTGCACTACATTAATGTGTGTATTGAATGTGCTGCATATTCGCATGTGATTGTGTCAGTAATTCCCGCTTAAGAGGGTTGTCACAAGCTAATTCATGTTCACAATTAAAAAAATAAACTTTTATTTTTCTAATTGTGGACAAGAATCAGTTAATGAATAACAACGACAGTGCTGTGTTATCTTTATATTATGCGACTGAATCAATTAGTGCCCTTCACAAAGCCACAACTGATCCTGCGCTCAAAATAACCAGAGATCAGATGACGGAAATACTATCTCTCCTATCCGCCGTCTCTGGAAACATGACAGATGTAGGAGTGAAAGTGGGGATTCTTGTTGGAAAAATAGAATCTTTGGAACGGATAATTGACAAACCTCAACCTCCAGCTAATAATAACTCTTCGATTAATGATTTGCTCGCGGAGGCCGAGAACAGAAAAAAAGAGATCGAAGAACATTATTCTATTCAACGTTCCTGAAAGCTTATCAGAATCTAAAACAACCGCTATAACAATGGACAACGACAAAGTCACCTCAGCGATAGGCGTTGTTAGTGGTGAGATTATTCCAAATAAGGAAAAGATGTATAGACTGGGAAAAAATTCCAACAAAATTAGACTAATTAATGTCGAATTCAAGGATTCTATTTTGGCACGTGAGGTCTTGACAAATAAAGCTTAACTGAAAAACGGTATAAGACCAGAAGCTACCAAACACTGTTGCAGAGGACTCAACTTTTAGCCTTTCGCCAATAACTTGACACGAGGAAGAATAATGGTGAAACCAATATCACGATCAAATACGTAAACTCCGTACCTAAAATTATTGATTGCACGCCAAAAAACTAAGACAACAAAAAATAAAATGCTACTACCAAAATGTGAGAGGGGTCCGCACTAAACTACAATATTACTGACTTCGGCGGCAACTATCAGCAGTGATATTTTCATTTTAACCGAAACATGGCTCGATTCAGGAATTAATTCTGCCGAATTAGGTTTCCCTGGTTTCAACATTTCCCGTGTGGACAGGAAATCTAAAACAAGAGGCAAATCAAGAGGGGGTAGTGTGGCCATTGCTATCTCAGCTCCTCATTTATAGTGGTAAATTAATGATGGGATGTTCATACTTACCTCCAAATTCTGACATGCAAAGCTATAGCGATCACCGCGTCGAAGTTAAATCAATCTGTACTAAAAACCCTAACACTAAATTACTTCTAGTCGGTGATTACAACCTGCCACATTATGATTGGAGTAATATGAATTTTGATAATTATTGTTCTAATGGATAGTAAAGACACGAACTTTCAAAAAAGGAGAACGAAAAAAATTCCAACTATCTCAAACAGATGTACACGGAAACTCAATACTTAAAATGGTTCTCAAAAGATCTGATAGACTTAGTTAACTTAAAAAAATATATCTCATAAGAGATTCAAACAAAGTTGCCTGGCTATCGATTATACTGTATTTCAAAAATTGAGGAGAGACTGCAATAAGCTTTCTGCAGAATGTTATAAAAATTACATAAGCGATGTCGAAGGCTCTATCATGAACTACTCAAATTTCTTTTGGAAATATGTCAAATCTCAAAAAGAAAACGATACTTATATACCTACGTATATGTAATTCGATTCTAAACTATCTCAAAATCTTCATGAAACTGTCACATCTGTTTGCGGGTTTTTTTAGCGGTGTATATGTTAATGAAAATGTAGAAATCAATATTGCATGCTCTGATTTGGTTGAGACTCTTGAAATATCTGACTGTACTGTAACCATAGGCGATATTATATCCAAGCTGAAGAGTCTCGATTCCCGCAAATCCGCAGGACCTGACAAAGTTCCATCCAGATTCTTAGTTAATTGTATGCATACATTGTCGTATCCCATACATAAGTTATTTACAAAGTCACTCTCATCAGATGTGTTCCCGGACCTTTGAAAGATTAAGTCTTTTAACGCCCATTTAAAAAAATCAAAAAAGTAATAAGAGCGACGTAAAAACTATAGGCCAATATGCACTATGTCTACATAACCAAAACGTTTTGAAAGCCTTCTTCTTCTTTATGTGCCGTATCAGGTCTCCCCGACGTTGGCGATCACTCTTGAAAATGTCTCTCTATCTTACGCTGCCCGGAATAGCTCCTCCACACTTCTAATGCTGGTCCACTCTCATATATTACACAGCCAAGACATTTGTCTCCTACCAGGCCCTCGGCGACCCTCTATCTAGTATTGAAAGCCTAGTACTAGACAAGTTGATATCCCGAATTAATCACACCATCTCACCGCTTCAACATGGATTTATTAAAGGATGATCAACCCTTTCCAATTTAATATGTAAACGAATGATATTGTTAATGCCCTGATTGCATCATCAAACTGATTCCATGTATACTTTCTTCTGTAAGGCATTTGGTAAAGTAAACCACAGAATCTTTTTACGACAACAGAAATAGTTGGGAATGTTAGGGAGTACTTTGGAATGGTTTAAGAGTTATCTATTGGGAAGGTACTTAGTGGTCAAGGTTGATTCGTTTACTTCTTATACATTTGCTGCCTCGAGCGGAGTACCACAGGGATATCTCACTTGGGCCCGATATTATTTTGATTATTCATAAATGATATAGTTAAAAAAAAATTGTAATTTATTTAATTTACGGACAATAGTCCATTAAAAACATAACAATAACACGAATAAAAAAAAACAGAGGTGACAGTAAAGAGAGAGCACATATAAATTAATAGCAATGACAATATAACATGTAAAAAGTACATATATAAGCCACTACAAGTCAAAGCATGAAGAAGCATTTAAATATTGCGTATCGACTGCCGAAAGTCATTGAGTTTTACACCAAAAAAAATCAATGCTTTGACTTGCGTTGACAAGTCTCGACATTCTGGATAAGAGAGAATGGTATCCATAATTAGTAGAATTCTGGATGAGAAATAGCAATTCATTATTTCGGGGTCTACGGGAAGGGATGTTGAACTGGATGAGTTGTAATAATGCAGGTGTATCAGTAATACTGTTTATAATTTTAAATATGCAAATTAGATCAGAGTCTTTTCTACGTTTTTCTAATGAAGAAATGTTTAAAATGTGTTCGATTTCATCATATGAGTACTCGCCTCTTTCAAGACCCAACCTCCAAGCAATTCCTCTAAGGAAACGATGCTGTACGGATTCGATGTGACAAATGTGGACAGCATAGAAAGGAGACCAAATGACACTAGCATATTCAAGGTGAGGGCGAACCAGCGAACAGTAAAGAGTTTTAAGTGTACTAAATGTTTGAAGTCAGAGGTAATTCTATGAATGAAGCCGAGTACTTTAAGTGGTTTATTTACGATATTATTAATGTGATCACAGAAAGAAAGTTTGCAGTCTAGAGTGACCCCAAGGTCCTTGATAGACGTGACAGTAGATAGACAAACACTATTTAGTTTATAATCAAACTGAATAGGTTTTTTTTGGTTCTATAAAAGGACAAAATTTTGCATTTATCAACTTAAGTTCCATGCAGTTAATTTTGCAGCAATCGTTAAATGAATCAATATCAAGTTGAAACAGTAAACAGTCAAGGTGGGATTTAATAATCTTAAGAATTTTATTATCATCAGCAAATAGCCAGAAATGTGTGTGAGAAAAAACTTTAGTGATATCATAATAAAAAGTTTAAAAAGAAGCGGGGCCAAGCAGCGGGGGCTCCTGCGGGAACGCCGGAAGTTACATCAATATTAAAGGATTCAAAGTTATTTATTTTAACCCTTTGTTTTCTATCAGTCAAGTAAGAGTGAAAGAATGATAACAAAGGGTTTCTAATACCTATAGCATAAAGTTTGGCCATGAGGATACGGTGATTAACTTTGTCGAAGGCTTTGGAGAAGTCAGTGTAGAGTACATCAACCTGAGTGTTATCTTTCACAATGTGTGAAGGTTTTTATAATGGTACTTGTAAAGGAAAGTAAATTTGTTGTTCTAGATTTAATGTAATGTAATTTAATGTTAAAGTCCTGTTATTTGCTGATGATCTGAAACATACAGAACAATCAGAAACGATGACGATCGCGCCATTCTGCAGTTGAACCTGAACAAACTATATATTGGTAAATCACAGACTTTTTGATCTCGGTGTTATATTCCACGAGAGTCTACGATTAAATTTTAGTGGTATGGTTTAACCATACCTTACGTGTTCAATAATAATACACTATTTAATTATTTACCACTTGTTTGTTTATTTTATTTAACAAATAATTGCAACGTTAACAATGGTGAGTTTAATACGTCGAAACGTAACGTAATGAATGAAATCGACACGGCGAGTTGTTATGCACTGAATTTTACTATGAACGTTTGCAGATTGATTAATTACTGTTCTCGCTTAAATAGTCGCTCAGTCAGTCGACCGCTCAGGTAGCAGGTAAAACACTGGTAGGTAAGTAAAACGTGCCACATGGTGGTTCGCGAAGGCTCGGAGCTGTACAGTGAATTACGGGTACTAGCACTAGCTGTTTCCAGTAAGTGGCAATACCGTTAATACTTTGGTCTGGCGAGAGGTGCTGCGTAGGTAGGTACGCCGGCACCGGTAGACAGCTCTCGTGTATTCTTTTAGCTGAATTTAGTCTCACGCTCACGATCAGCGCGTAGTTCATCAGCGCTGAGGCTCAGCGTGGCTCTTTTCAGTATCGTACTGACCGCCATACTGTACAGACGAAGACCAAAATCCTCAGGCGTACCTCATCGATAACTCGACCTGTATCCACTTCGCAATTCGCCATGACTGTACACGCTGACGACGTTCGCTCCGCTGGACACTAGAACGCTCACTGAAAGCAGAGGCGCTCGTGCAATCGTCAGCGCCGACAACTACGCGGCGCCCACGCGCGACGCGTACGGCCGCGTAGCCATCAGCGCTGAACACCTTGCGCGCTGATAGCTACGCGTCATTCAAAAACGCTTCCTAGAAGTTCATATATCTCGACCATCAGCGCCGACGGTGCGCGTGCGGTCAGCGTGAGACTAAATTCAGCCTTTGAGTAGGTATGTAGGTACTCAGTAAGCAGGTAGCGTAGGCGATCGCAACAAAATAACAAGCTATGCAATGAGAGTATTAGGTTTTATTTTGAGAATGGGTGCAAGTTTTAAAAGTATGTCAACATTAAAAAATCTGTATTGCTCATTAATACGAAGCAGATTAGAGAACAATTCCACCGTATAGTCACCATACTACAAAGTCCATTCTCAATCATTGGAAAAGGTACAAAACAAATTATCAATTTTAAAATGAAAATTCCAATCGAACTCATAATAACTTACGCTTAAATAGACTGCTTAAATTATCAGATAGAGGAGTGTTAATTGATTTATTTTTAGACAAAATTATCAAATCTTTAGTCGACAGCCCTAATTTGTTGGAACTAATTTGATATTGGCCCTGACGAAAACTATTTTCCACAGGGCCTCCTGTGTGGAATTAATGTAAAAAATGTATTTTAAGCTAAATTGTATTAGTTTTTTGTAAGTACAACTCATACTATTTCATTTATTTTAATCTCTGTTATGATGTTTTATACCCTGCGATGATGATTGCATTCTTATTTATTCTCTTTTATTGGTTTAGTAACACACATTATTAATATTGTGACTAGAAATTTCCTTCTATTCATGTAAAAGCCTATTAGGGCGTTAATAAATACAAATACATAAATAAAATTAAATTAACATATTTGTAAAAAGCACTAACTTTGTGACTCGCAATAATTTACAATAAAAAACACATAAATTTGTTAAAGACCATTTTTATTTTAAAACACTACCGGTTTCAGAAGCACCCTTCCTTCGTCAGGAGATTAGTTATAATATTCTCCTGACGAAGGAAGGGTGCTTCTGAAACCGGTAGTGTTTTAAAATAAAAGTGGTCTTAAACAAATGTATGTGTTTTTTTATTGTAAATTACATTAATCTTTAAAAAAAAAATTTTTTTAAATATATTAAAAATTTGATTAAAAAATTAAATTAAAATTGAATGAAAAATATGTTGAAGTGAAGTTAGCCTTAGTATTTACAAATGTATCTTTATTCACATTTATGTACCTCCCACGTCTGTCTGGACATGGGTATATAAGAATATATCCCGCAAATAGGAGTAACATAAAACGTGTCACAAAGTAAGTATTATCTTGATTGATTTTTGTGTAAATACGCCGTGTCTCCTACTTCTTCAGAAAACGTTTTGGACAGCATTAATTGTCCAAAACGTTCGGTGCCTATCCGAGAGAGATAAACGGAGACTGGAGGCTTTTGAGATGTGGTCCTATAGAAGACAATTAGGAATTTCTTGGAGACCACATTACAAATGAGGAGGTTCTCCAAAGAATCGAAGGAGGAAAGCACCTGCTCAAGACCTTGTCCGAAAGGCGTGCAAGTTGGATCGGCCGTGTATAACGACAAGAAGGCCTATTGCATGCCATAATGGAAGTTATGACCGAGGGGACAAACTATAGGGGACGCCCACGCCAAGAGTACCTGGAGGACCTGCTGGTGGACGTGAAGGAAATTGCTGCAAACCAATCCCAGAATTGAAACCAGAGAGAGAGAATAGTCCATCCTCAGGACAGATGTGTATATGTGGTGAAGTGCTTGTTTAGATATGTAGAAGTGACACCGTGTTGCGCGTGCTAATCCTAAGATCTAGCTAATCGTTTTGATCCTCCGAAGATTTTAGATAATCCTTTTTAAATTCAAACACTCTTGAACATCTCCAGTTTAAAGTTTTGTTGTTAAAAAGTGTTATCTAGCTTCAAATAGTATACATGAAAATATGAGGAATGGGGAACCTTCTGCGAGCACTATAAGTTAAAAGAATGCCGTAGTTTGGCAGTTTCCTGTACGATACATTTTAGTAAATACCAAAGAAGCTTGTAGATGTTATGAACAAGCACATTTCGTATCTGCACAACATTTTGAAACGAATATGGATTTCAAATATCTGAATTGAACATTTTACATTTATCACACATGCAATGCAACTTACTGTCTATCCGAGTACTCTCCACATACTGCAAACATTCCTTCTTTACATCTGGGAGGTCAAAGTCTATATCCAAATACGGCACTTCATCCCCGTCTTCTTCATGGGACCCTGGTTCTGTCTTGATGGAAACAGTCTCTTTTAGTATATCCATGGCACTGCTGTGGAAACGTTTGGTAAGTGGTGCAAGCCCAAATAAATATATCTGAAAAAGAACATTATTATAACGGAACTCCAATTTGTACGATCTTTGAATATTTCGTTTCGTTTGG
Organism: Limnephilus marmoratus; assembly: GCA_917880885.1. NCBI lineage: Eukaryota > Metazoa > Arthropoda > Insecta > Trichoptera > Limnephilidae > Limnephilus > Limnephilus marmoratus. The sequence goes on along the minus strand of OU862907.1, from coordinate 47,764,695 downwards.
AATTACCTGTCAAAACGAAAAAGTCGTGTGCGCAATACATATTAGAAAACAGGGATATAATATTATTATTAAACTTGAAGGCATTTAAAAACGGTTGTCAGTTCGGTCATGTTTTTTTTCTTGTTTGACGTATTTGCATTTGGCGCGGGCATTAACTTAAACACCATCTTCGAAATACTAACCTCAAAATAGGTAGACGTCAAATTGACAGTTGAAATGTACCTACTGAAATAAAACGCCAAATTGATTCCCTAACTTAGGTATATTAGACACAGTGCAGTTATGCATTCTGTAGCCCGAATTAAAGAATAGTGACCGCTAAGTTCGATTTGTAATAATGGCCGCTACCAAAATGAATAACGTGATTAATAGTTGGGAAGAAAATGTCAGCATTAGAACTTACCAATCTATCACGAGCACGGGATGTCGGGATGATTAATTTAACCGTGTTGGAAACAGGGTAGAGTATATTTTGTAGAATCAGAGATGGGAAAGAAGATGAAATGACTGGCAGTGTAGAAAGAGTGTTTCAACAATATTTATATGAATAGCCACAGATAAATCAATCCCTAAATCGATATCGTTGTGCTTTTTGTATGTACTCGACTTAACCATGGATATACCAATTCGACGGATCTATGACATCACAACCATAGACATAGACATAAGAAATCAAAGGAAATCTGACATAGGACATGGGAAACCGAATACCAGTTATGCTATTTCCAGACTGATTCCAACTTCCATCTCCGAGCTTAGTTTGGAGTTGGAAGGTTGGTCGATCGTGTGGTAGCTGCGGCCAACCCTCCAACCCCGAATTCCGAACTCCAAAATGGCGGACATCAAACAGCTGTAGCTACGCTGTAACTTATCAGTTGCCTACAATTATTACGTACATATAGTTAAATACTTATACACACGACACGTTTTCAAACAATTATTATACCACTCTCCGTAATAATATTGTCATCTTAATGCTACGTCCAAACTGAAGCCAACCTTCCAACTCCGAACTTAGTTCGGAGTTGGAAGGTTGGCCGATCGTGTGGTCGCTGCGGCCAACCCTCCAACCCCGAATTCCGTACTCCAAAATGGCGGACATGAAACAGCTGTAGCTACGCTGTATCTTTTTCAGTTGCCTACAATTATTACGTACGTATAATCATATACTTATATACACGACATGTTTTCAAACAATTGTTATACAACTCTCCGTAATAATATAGTCATTTTAATAGTACGCGGCACGGTGTGGACAGGCTGGTTCGTGTGAGTTGGCCGTCGGGATCGCCTCGAAGGCGATCCCGGGCCAACGCGGACTCCAACCTTCTAACTCGAACTTCCAACGCACGAACACCCCTCCACACGATCGTCCAAACGTTTGAAGTTGGAACGTTGGCCGCAACGGCGTTGGCTTACCATAATAGTGATCGCCTGCCGTTCGCAGACGATCAAGACGCTGGTTCGTGTGACTTGGCCGTCGGGATCGCCTCCAACTCGAACTCCAACCTTCCAATTCGAACTACCAACGCACGAACACCCCTCCACACGATCGTCCAAACATTTGGACGACCATAAGCAATATAGTTGCACTCAGCACATTCCCAATCTACATTAGCCCAACATTATTGTAAAAATTAAAAGTAAAATGTCGAAACGTTTCCTCACGACAACAAGGGTCCATCTGTAAAGGCGCTGTCCTGAAAAATGACCAAGCGTCGTTCTTTACCGCTGATTTTCTTAGGAGGGGGTTTTGTCAGACGGAAACCTGTTATCCTGATATGAAAAATCAAGCTATCGCGTCGTAAAAAAGCGAACTAACTAAAAAATTGGAATTTCTTGATACAATAAAAGGAACAGATATTTCCATAGAAGAATGGCAATGTGTGATCATATATTTTTTATGAGCAATGTGGACTCTAATGGCAAATGCATCTACAAGGATTAGTTTTTTTTTATGTATAAATGAAAAGAAGGTTTTCGAAATAAAATAAAAATATTTAAAATCAAAAAGACATCCTGAATCTAACGCTGACAAACTATAAAAAATAAAAAACTTGCTAATGTAAATAAATTGATGGTGAAACCGTAATAAGTAGTAGTGTAGCTGAAGCGTGGCTCGCAGAAAACTCCTCGCTAGGATTTAGAAGAGAGTCTCACATCGTGAGAACGAAACGCCTGCAGAACATTGGCTACCAGTCAAAAGGGACATCCAGAAGCAGGACAGGTTAAAATAATAAAAATTACTTATTTTTTTAATGTGAATTCTTCATGAGTCTCATCTGCCCCATTGAGCGGCCCAAAAGCCAGTAAGACTATGGCATCCCTAATTGGGGTTAGTCGTGAGATTCAAGGTGATGGCGAAAGGAAGGAGATGGGGATGAGGAAGGTGAGAAAGTCCCTGGCTATTCAGATCTGGTCGACAAACACGGTTTAAACTATTTCAAGCAACGTTTCAATTCTGAATGCTTACACCCGGGCAATACTGAGACTTTTTTACAGTGTGGAACGTGCCGCAAGTATTTTTTTTTTTTTTACAGTGAATACCGCACAAGAACCTCAACTGCTCCCGTCTGGAGCCAGTGAGACTATGGCATCCCCAATTGGGGTATGTTGTGAGGTTGAAGGTAGTGGGGAGGGGAAGGAGGTGGGGAAGAGGAAGGTTGGGAAGTACCTGGCTATTCAGATCTGGTCACTTTTTTTTTTTTTTTTTACAGTGAATACCGCACAAGAATCTCAACTGCTCCCGTCTGGAGCCAGTGAGACTATGGCATCCCCAATTGGGGTATGTTGTGAGGCTGAAGGTAGTGGGGAGGGGAAGGAGGTGGGGAAGAGGAAGGTTGGGAAGTACCTGGCTATTCAGATCTGGTCACTAAACACGGCTAAAGGCCATTTTCAAGCAACGTTTCAATTCTGAATGGTGGTCTCACACCAGGGCGATACTAATAGTATCTTCCACTCTGGAACATGCCGCAAATATACTTTATATTATTTTAAATGAATTAATTGTGAAATAACACAAATTAATCAAATAAAATTTTATTTGCGCACGCCGGGTTCGAACCCGCGACCTCCGGAATGTGAGTCAAGAGTCTTAGCCACTGGACTACGGAGGTCGTCAAAAACACGGCTAAAGCCATTTTCAAGCAACGTTTCAATTCTGAATGGTGGTCTTACACCAGGGCGATACTGATAGTATCTTCCACTCTGGAACATGCCGCAAATATACTATATATTATTTTAAATGAGTTAATTGTGAAATAACACAAATTAATCAAATAAAATTTATTTAGTATAAATTATATGAACCCGCAAACTTCTCATTGGTGATTGAGAACCTTATTCCTCGACCCAGGAGGCCTCAAGAGGGATAGAATCAAGGAACTAAGATAACCCACGAAAAAGAAAGAAGAGAAAGGGGTGAATTGACATTATTATAGTTGACCTGGCATTTAAGAAATCGGGTAAAGTTCGGTTTAGGGGCGGCGTTCCTAGATAATAAAACTAGTTATTTTTATACTAACTATGGGCCGGAAAATCCGAATCTGAAAGAATTAGGCGTCGGCAAGCAATATTAACTGAATTACACGACTTTAAAATTTTCTATAAGCACAAAGGAAAACAAGCCATTTTGAATGCATTGACACTACAAGTCATAGAAAAACAAGAAAGATGTTACACCACATAAAATTAAGTGTTGCCATTAAGCAATAATATCAATAACGTAAAACTTTCCGACACGATACTTCCTCACATGATAATTCATCACATAACACATTAACCTGATGAATTATGACTATCTCAACGGCCGCATTCTTAGACCAAAAGTATGAAAATTCGTAGTCTTAAAAATGCGTTTTTCGATGACTTGTAGTGTCAATGCATTCAAAATGGCTTGTTTTCCTTTGTGTTTATAGAAAATTTAAAGTCGTGTAATTCAGTTAATATTGCTTGCCGACGCCTAATTCTTTCAGATTCGGATTTTCCGGCCCATAATTAGTATAAAAAAAAAAATTATCTAGGACTATCGCCCCTAAACCGAATTTTTCCAAGAAATCTTTGTCCCATACAAGATAACAAAACTCCCAGGACACTCAAAAGGTATTAACAAAACATCTTTTGCTTCCAACCCTATGAAACACTTATAAGCAAATAGATAAGTGGAAGCCCCCGTGCCTGGGCTGGTCACTTAGAGTTACACCAAGTTATCAATGGAAGGCATGTTGGGAAGATTGCTTGTGTTAAAGGAGACTAGATTGTCATTTCGATTGTGCATAAAGCAAGGAGTGTTTGCCATGAGAGATAGGTGTGGCGAGCTAATGGCGGGCTAAGGACTCTCTGCCTAAATCTGCGAGGAAACGGCGTGACGGGCAGTTAGGTTAGTAAGTTAAGGGTAACTAACAGTAGCCGTAGGTAAAAGTATAAATAAACAACGTTAAACATTATAATAAAAAGAGACACCTTCTAAAAAATTGGTTACTTCTCTTGAATGTGACGGATAAAATGTTTTATTGAAAATATCAACAGATTTTTAAATGTCACTAAAACAAAATTATCACAGAGCGTTTTAAAGTATTTTCTATTTCGGAACGTAAAATTTAGCGTTTTAGTTCACTTGTTTTCACAAATAACCTATTAAGCACTTGTTTTAGTGTAAATTGACGACAATAAACAAATTTACGGCGAAAGAACGGAACATGGAACGAGAAGGAGAAATGTCACATTGACGTTCATTCAGTGCTGCCATGTTCCTAAAATGAAAAAACCATTTTTCAGTGTTATAAAACTATGTTTTACCATGTTTTGAAGGATTAACCTTTGCGTCCCTAAAAGAAAAAATCACACATTATCGGAAGGGGGGTCACTAGGGTCTCCCTTTGGTTTGTTAAAGTTAAAGGGTGTAATGGCATATTGTTTTGTAATTTCTTTAGGTAATAATTAGAGGGAAATATATTCATCATAATATCAGTAGTCATTATCAAAATCGTTTGATAAATAAGGCAAAATTAATATTAATATATAAAGTCATAATTAATCGTTTGATAAATAAAGTCATAATTCATTAATTCAGAGCAAAACGCGTATTTTTTCCATAGAAAACAGAGAGGGCGGGCCGATAGCCACCGTAACTTTTTGTTTCCGAATCTCGGCTGCGATTGGCGATAACGCGTCCATGTCCAGATTGTTGCCCTGGCTAGTTTGTTGCACAGGGTGGTCTGTAAATGATGGATATATTTTTTAACTTTTTTTAATACTAAACTAGGTACGGACGTTAAATATTTTGAAACTTATATAGATATTTTATATGGGTGTTAAATATTATGATCTCCTTATTTATATTATTTTTATCTAGCATCAAACCGTAGTGTTTACTTTATCATAAATGATGCGTTTGTTTGATTATGTACATATTTAATTTATAATGTTTCACTGATCTAGTACAATGTATATTTTTAATGGAAAACTGTTTTGTCCTGCGTCAAATCAATGCAGTCTAGCAACTTTTCCCTCTGTCGATGATCGAAATAAAACGATTTTTTTAATTCAAACTTGATTTACTTAGGTAATTTTTTTTTCTCATCTCACAGATGAGCTAATTCTACGAATTGCAACTTCAAATATGACAGCTAACATACAAGAAATAGCCTCCCAAATGCAACCTCAGACATCACCCTGAAATTAGTATAAAATCAGTTACCTATTTCGTTACTTTGAAGTTTTCATTAAATTTCTGGATGATTTACTGTGGTTATTTTTCTTGCTATAAAGCCCAAGTATATAAACATAATGTAAGCATTACGTGTACGAAATAAATTCCGTATGTTTTAACAGTTTTTAATAACATTTTTATTTTTTCTATGGGATAAGACCAACTATACGTAGGAATATTGGGCTTCTAGGGTTAATCCACCATACGAAAGAAGAAGAAGGGTTAATATCACAAGTGTGGCCCGCCTTTAGTTTATTTTGCCAACTTGCGGCCCTTTCCTGCCAAAAGGTTGACGACCCCTGGTCCTGGCATAGAGTATTAAAAACTAATAATTTATACTCAACATTCAAGATGAACCGTGACACATTTTTTGTCTTTGAGAAATATTTAAGACGCACTATGGTTTGCATAAAATAATTGTCCGTCTCACAATTTAAAATGATTTTATTTTTAATTTTTTTCATATTTCATAATATTTTATTGGTTACAGAATTTGTTACATTGGTTTTTCGACAACCAGAGTAGGTTAATGAGCGTTATGTGGTAATCATAGTAAAATTAGATCAGAGCTACTTTTATGTTTCCAGAGTTATATTATACTGATTTAGTAAAAAAAAAAACAATAAAGCTGGCCTCCGTACACCCAGTGTCTGGTGAATGATGGTACTTGATGCGCCTGATTTCTGCATGAGCCCGGTCCCTTGGCGACATACAGAGTTGGGGCCGGCTATAGAGGTGGGCACCTGGTACTCGTTCAGGCTGAACATCGGTGGGAGGCAGCGGATCGGAAAATAATTTCAATGGTAGAATGAACAAGTAATCAACTATAATTTCATATTATTTAAAGCAAACGTCGAACTAAATATGGTACATGACAGGTTTACAGAAAAATGGAGGGGGATTTTGTTCCGCCTCATGCATGGTATAAATGTGGCAGCAAAATGTACGGCTTTCATTTTGGCAACCTCGTCCGCAAAAGCGGTCCATTAAAATTTGTTTGTTAAGATGAATTCTACAGAGCTGTATGTACGTATATGTGTATGGTATTCTGTACCAATGTGTAATTATTAGGGCTATAACTAGATTTTTAATTTTATGAATTAAGCAATTTTCATAAATTTCGGTTCTTGGTGCGTATAATAATGTAGGCAATTAATTTGTTTTTAGCTAAGCTAAGTGACATTTTAATAACAATTGTTATTTTCCCCGGGATCCTCGCAAGATGAGTTAATGAAATTTGATTATTATCTCATCTTACGAAGTCCCTGGATTTTTAAAGGGAGAAAAAATGTTCATTTGTCATATAAAAATATTTCAAAGTGTTTTTATATGAAATATAAAATAATTGCCCTAAAACGAACAATTTAGGAGGTAGAGACGAAGGCTCATTTTTCTTGGATGCCGTGCAGGACGCTTGATTGAAAAATGTTTATTTTATTATCCTACAAAGATCTTAGAGATTCAAAATTGGAAATTCGTAAAATTACAAAAAAGTATCATTTAAAGGTAAATCAGAGCACAGAGCTGGCGGCACGGTACTCTAGAATTGCAAGACCGAAAATTTCACATGAATTTTTCCGAATGGTCTTAAAAATGCAAGAGGATGCGCACCAACGATGAACTTTGAAGAAAAAGTATTCGGGGGTGTGAACATGTCGGTTACAGTGCGTTTGCGGCACGTTACAAAATGGAAGATCTCAGAATCGCCCTGGTGTAAGACCACAATTCAGAATAAAAACGCTTCTTGAAATGGCTTAAACCATGATTGGTGACCTGATTCGAAGAGCCAGGTACTTTCTTACCTTCCCCACCTTCGTCCCCTATCCAAAAAATAAAATTATATGTAAATATTTGGGTATCGTGAAACGAAATCGATAAACGCTGGCAACTTTGAAGATTATTTCTATGAATTGACACTACGAAATGTCAAACGCTATGCAATTATGTAAAAATATTAGTTTATATTGAAAATGTTAAGTTGAAAATAATATTTTTATAGTTAAATTATTATACAGAAGGATTTTCAATTTATCTAGTTTCAACGCGGTTACGATCAGTAGAAACCGGTATTCAATACGTCTGTGATGCAGCGTAACTAGTAAGATCTTCTTTAATTATAATAATAATAAGTATTCAATAACTCATAAAATATCGTTTTATGTGTAACATGTACCTTGCAGTTAGCAATTTCTGTAAGCATAAAAGCTTTTTTGAAACATTAACCCAGACGGTCAGAAAAGGGGTGTATATTGTAGGTCTACTAAATATTAAAAAAAAAATCTCGAATTGCTACTCGTCATAACTTCTAATGTTCCAATGAGGCATACCAGGCACAATTAACTTTTTCATAAATATGCCCTAATGCCCATAAATCCTAATGCAGGTTATAACTCAATAATACTTATTAGAAATTTATAAAAATTTCTTGCGACTTTATTTTTCATCTCGATACACATCTTTTATAATTACACGATATAACTAAATGATATACTACGGACTTACGAAATAGATACTGTAACCATGAAATAATTGAAACATTAACTTGTGTAAAAATGAACTGTGTATGTCTTAATAATCAAATAAAAAAAATCTCTCATTTAAGATCACTAATAGAGGCGCTCGGATCATCACAAAGGTTTTTTCTCAACCATGAGTCAGCAGGTGGCTTATCAGATTGTCCTTTCGAGAACATACATAGTTGCACTCAGAACATGAAAAGGGTTTTTCTCCACTGTGAGTCAGAATGTGCCTAGTCAGGTTGCTTTTTCGAGAACATGAGTAGATGCACTCGGAACAAGAAAATGGTTTTTCTCTGGTGTGAGTAAGCATGTGGCACGCTAGATTGCTCTTTCGAGAATATGAATAGTTGCACTCGGAGCAAGAAAAGGGGTTTTTTCCACTGTGAGTAAACATGTGATTCTTTAAAGCACCCTTTCGTGAACATGAGTAGTTGCACTCGGAACAAGAAAAAGGTTGTTTTCCACTGTGTGTCAACACATGGCTGGTCAGATTGCTCTTTCGAGAACATGAATAGTTGTACTCGAAGCAAGAAAATGGTTTTTCTCCACTGTTATTCCGCATGTGGCTAGTCAGATTACCCTTTTGAGAACATGAATAGTTGCACTCGGAACAAGAGAAGGTTTTTTTTCCACTGTGAGTCAGCATGTGTTTCGTCAAATTGCATTTAGCAGAACATGAATAATTGCACTCGGAGCAAGAAAAGGGTTTTTCTCCACTATGAGTCAGAATGTGCCTAGTCAGGTTGCTCTTTCGAGAACATGAGTAGATGCACTCGGAACAAGAAAAAGGTTTTTCTCCACTGTGAGTCAGCATGTGGCACATCATATTGTTCTTTTGAGAACATGAATAGTTGCACTCGGAACAAGAAAAAGGTTTTTCTCCACTGTGAGTCAGCATGTGGTTTGTCAAACTGCATTTGTGAGAACATGAATAGTTGCACTCGGAACACGAAAAAGGTTTTTCTCCACTGTGAGTCCGCATATGGCTAGTCAGATTACCCTTTTAAGAACATGAATAGTTGCACTCGGAACAAGAAAAGGGTTTTTTTCCACTGTGAGTCAGCATGTGTTTCGTCAAAGTGCATTTGTCAGAACATGAATAGTTGCACTCGGAACACGAAAAAGGTTTTTCTCTACTATGAGTCAGCATGTGGCACATCAGATTGTTCTTTTGAGAACATGAATAGTTGCACTCGGAACACGAAAAAGGTTTTTCTCTACTGTGAGTCCGCATGTGGCTAGTCAGATTACCTTTTTGAGAACATGAATAGTTGCACTGGGAGCAAGAAAAGGGTTTTTCTCCACTGTGAGTCCGCATGTGGCTAGTTAGATTGCCCTTTTGAGAACTTGAATAGTTGCACTCGGAACACGAGAAAGGTTTTTCTCCTGTGGTAGTCCGCATGTGCCTTGTCAAATCTCCCTTATAAGGACATGAGTGGTTACAGTCGGGACACGAAAAATATTTCTTTTCAGTGTGTGTGCGCATACGCCTTTCGAACTTTGATCCATGGTGGCAGGAGTAGTTACAACGGGGACAAGAGAACTTTTTTTCCACTGGATGCATCTTCAGATCTGTTAATAAGCCTGAACAAGATAACGGATTAAGAAAGCTAAATAAGTGTAAGTAAGCACAGTTAATTCACAAAAACGTAAATTATAATAGGCCAGCACAATATGCTATTTAATTATTTTTTTTAAACAGGTTTTACCTGCCATCTGTGTAATTTTTTCAAAGCGTTCTAAGCATTCCTTTTTAACATCCGGCAGGTCTATGTCCATTTCCATACAAGGAATGCTGCCCTCATCTTCTTCTCGAGGTCCTGGTTCCTCCTTGATGATAACAGTCTCCACATTAATTAAACCAACCTGGAGAAAAAATAACAATACTCATCACTGTTCTTAAAAAAAAATCTCCCCAGTATGATCCGCTATTGACTCATTTTCTTAATATTAGCATCCGTCGAGGCCTATTTCGCACTTTTCAAAACAGGGTCTCTTACCCCTATTTTTAAAACAGGCTTCAAATTTGATTACAATAACGATCGCCCTATTTTGTTGCTTCAGTCCCTTTCCAAAGTAATAATAATAATAATAATAAAAAAACAAAAATAAACTTTATTAAACAAAATTTGCAAGATAAATTTTATTTTTCTTGCAAATTTTGTTTATTTATTTATTAAACAATAAAAAAAATTAAAATATTAAAAAAAATTAAAATTAAAAATAATAAATAAAATTTATTTATCTTGCAAATTTTGTTTAAAATTATTAAAATTATTATACAAAATTTGCAAGATAAATAAAATTTGCAAGATAAAATTTGCAAGATTTATAACAATAACCAAAAAACGTACATATTCAGTGTTATGTTTACAATGGTTTATATAAGTGCAAAAGGTTAACAACAGAAAATAATCTAAACATGATATAAATTTAGGATTTTCGTAATCCGCCTCACTAGGCTAGCCTGTGTTGAGGCACTAATTTTTAAGTCAATTTATATTACTTATGTATACACACACTACACTTATATTAAAATATAATCATACAATATGGTTGCATTGGTTGCATTAACAATAAATTTGAATAATAACAATCAGTACATTGGTTTAATTTTGAATTTGGATGAGCGCGCCGGTAAAGGCCCTATCATTAATTTTTATCTAAATTTTTACGTTATTTTAAAAAAAAAATTGTGAATCACATTTTTTTATTCAATATGAAAGAATGTTATAAAGTCTTGTTGCAAGGTATCTGAAGTTTCAAATCCGCAGGACCTGAAAAATTTCCATCCAGATTCTTAGTTAATTGTAAGCATACATTGTCGTATTCCATACATAAGTTATTTACAAACTATCACTATCAGCAGGTGCGTTCCCGGACCTTTGAAAGTTAAGTCTTTTGACGCCCATTTTCAAAAAAGGTAAAGGTAAAGAGCGACGTAAAAACTATAGGCCAATATGCACCATGCCTACATAATCCAAACTTTTTGAAAGCCTGGTACTAGACAAGTTGATATCCCGAATTAATCACACCGCTTCAACGTGGATTTATTAAAGGATGATAAACCCTTTCCAATTTAATATGTAAACGAATAATATTGTTAATGCCCTGATTACATCACATCAAACTGATTCCATATATACTGACTTCAGTAAGGCATTTGGTAAAGTAAACTACAGAATCTTTTGAACGAACGAAAACTGAAATTGTTGGGAATATTAGGGAGTATTTTGGAATGGTTTATTTTTGGGAAGGTACTAAGCGGTCAATGTTGATTCGTTTACTTCTTATATATTTGCTGCCTCGAGCGGAGTACCACAGGGATCTCACTTAGGCCCGATATTATTTTGCAATTTCATAAATGATATAGTTAATATTTTTAGTAATGTTAAAGTCCTGTTATTTGCTGATGATCTGAAGATATACAGAACACTCAAAAACGATGACGATCGCGCCATTATGCAGTTGAACCTGAACAAACTATGTGCGTGGTGTTCTGTCAATGATTTACAACTAAATATTGGTAAATGCCAGATTACTAGTTTTTACGGAGGTAAAAATCCCCTTAAGTTTTCTTATAATTTTTTATTCTTTTTTTAATTTAGCTCAACACAGGAGGCCCTGAGGAAAATAATATCCCTCAGGGACTATGTCATCGGGGATGCTGTGTGGAGGATCTTTTTAAGCAAGGGAAGGGTAGAAATTTCTGGGAAGGAAAAAGGTATGAGGGGTGGGTAGGAATCTGGGGGGTGAGTGTATTCAGGAGTGAAGTACATATCAATCTATCCCTCTAGCAGTGCAAGGCGATGGGTCGAGAGTCCTGCTGGAAAGGTCAAAAGTCCTCTCAACAAGTCTCTCTTGATCCAGCTCGCCAAGCAGCAGGAGGGCAGGTGCATCCACCACAAGGACCTGAACCTTTGAAAGTTAAGTCTATGATATGAGTGGTGTTAATCTTTTTCGTGCATCACAGATTCGTGATATTAGTGTTATATTCCACGAGAGTCTACAGTTCAACGTTCACATCGATTAAATAACAATCACAGCGATGCAATGAGAATTTTAGGTTTAATTTTGAGAATGAGTGCTTATTTTAAAAGTATGCCAACATTAAAAACTCTGTCTTACTCATTAGAACAAATCGGATTAGAGTACAATTCCACCGTATGGTCACCGTACTACAAAGTCCATTCTCAATCATTGGAAAAGAAACAAAACAAATCATCAATTTTAAAATGAAAATTCCAATCGAACTTATAATAACTTATGCGCAGAAACCAGAGTGCTTAAATTATCAGATAGAAGAAAGTTAATTGATTTATTTTTAGACAAAGTTATCAAATTTTTAGCCGACAGCCCTAATTTGTTGGAACTAATTTGCATTAATATACCTGCCATACAAACTCGAAGAAAGGTTTATTTTCAAATGTAACAATAACCTCAACACTAATATAACTCTATTTATTCACTAATTTCAAAAATTCATAGACGGCGAATAAACATTGCGAATTTAAAGATATATTTGGTGTTGACAGTTTTACAATTTTCAAGATGCAACTAATCTAGATTTTATCTCATTTATTATTTTTGTTCGTTTCATAAAACCTTCTCTCATCGAAAACCTTTACCAGTAATTAATATCCTTATTTTATTTTATTTTTCTGTTTTATTATCCTACAATAATATTCACATACAATTGTTTGTTTATACCTACTAACTAGCTCTTACACATTGCACTTTATTTTATTTCAGGTCTTATTATTGATTATACATGTATATGTATTTTAAGCTAAATTGTATTAGTTTTTTGTAAGTACAACTCATACTATTTCATTTATTTTAATCTCTTTGATATGTTTTATACCCTGCGATGATGATTGCATTCTTATTTATTCTGTTTCATTGGTTTAGTAACACATATTATTAATATTGTGACTATAAATTTCCTTCTATTCATGTAAAAGCCTATTAGGGCGTAAATAAATATAAATAAATAAATTTATTACAATGACATATTTTTATTACAAACTGTTCATGTTTTAAAGTGCCTGCCTTCAACACAAGTTTTTCTAGTGAGAAGTATAGAATTTAAAAAAAAAATTACATTTAAAGAAAAATAAATTTTTAAAAGAAAAATTAAAATTTTATTAAAAAATTAAATTAATATTGAATAAAAAATATGTTGAAGTGAATTTAACCTTAGGATTTAGAAATGTATCTTTATACGCATTTATGTACCTCCCACGTTTGTCTGGACATAGGTATATATTGTTTTTTTTTTTAAAGAAAGACAAACATTCCCGGGTTACGAATAACCCAACAATGTTTGAAAATCTCCTACTACCACCACAGAAAGCCGAAAATGTTGCTTGTGTTGTGATGGAGGACTTAGCCAGCCGAGGAATCGAACATGCGACGCCCGGGTGGGACCCAAGCGCTATGCCCACTCAACCACTGACCAGTCTAATATTAGAATATATCCCGCAAATAGGAGTAACTTAAAACGTGTCCTAAAGTAAGTATTATCTTGATTGATTTTTGTATAAATATGCCGTGTCTCCTCCTTCTTCAGAAAACGTTTTGGACAGCATTAATTGCCCAAAACGTTCGGTGCCTATCAGAAAGAGATAAACGGAGACTGGAGGCTTTTGAGATGTGGTCCTATAGAAGACTATTAGGAATTTCCTGGAGAGACCACATTACAAATGAGGAGGTTCTCCAAAGAATCGAAGGAGGAAGGCACCTGCTCAGGACCTTGTCCGAAAGGCGTGCAAGATGGATCAGCCATGTAATACGACAAGAAAGCCTGTTGCATGCCATAATGAAGGGTATGACCGAGGGGACAAACTATAGGGGACGCCCACGCCGAGAATACCTGGAGGACCTGCTGGTGGACGTAAGCTGCTCATCATATGCAGACTTCAAAAGAGCCGCCCAAGACAGGGAAGAGTGGAAGAGACGAATAAAGGAAACTGCTGCAAACCAATCCCAGGATTGAAACCTGAGAGAGAGAATTGTCCATCCTCAGGACAGATGTGTATATTGTGGTGAAGTGCTTGTTTAGATATGTAGAAGTAACACCGTGTTGCGCGTGCTAATCCTAAGATCTAGCTAATAGTTTTAATCCTCCAAAGAGTTTAGATAATCCTTTTTAAATTCAAACACTCTTGAACATCTCCAGTTTAGAGTTTTGTTGATAAAAAAGGGTAATCTTGCTTCCAATAGTATACATGAAAATATGAGGAATGGGGAACCTTCTGCAAGCACTATAAGTTAAAAGAATGCCGTGGTTTGGCCGTTTCATGTACGATACATTTTGGTAAATACCAAAGAAACTTGTAGATGTTATGAACAACCACATTTCCTATCTGCACAACATTTTGAAACGAATATGGATTTCAAATATCTGAATTGAATATTTTACATTTTTCACACATGCAATGCAACTTACTGTCTATCCGAGTACTATCCACATACTGCAAAAATTCCTTCTTTACATCTGGGAGGTCAAAGTCTATATCCGAAAACGGCATTTCATCCCTGTCTTCTTCATGGGACCCTGGTTCCGTCTTGATGGAAACAGTCTCTTTTAGGATATCCATGGCACTGCTGTGGAAACGTTTGGTAAGTGGTGCAAGCCCAAGTAAATATATCTGAAAAAGAACATTATTATAACGGAACTCTAATTTGTACGATCTTTGAATATTTCGTTTCGTTTGGAATTAGCTGTCAAAACGAAAAAGTCGTATGCGCAACACATATTAGAACACAGGGATATAATATTATTATTAAACTTGAAGGCATTTAAAAACGGTTGTCAGTTCGGTCAGGTTTTTTTCCTGTTTGACGTATTTGCATTTGGCGCGGGCATTAACTTAAACACCATCTTCGAAATACTAACCTCAAAATGGGTAGACATCAAATTGGCAGTTGAAATGTACCTAATGAAATAAAACGCCAAATTGATTCCCTAACCTAGGTATATTAGGCACAGTGCAGTTATGCATTCTGTAGCCCGAAACAGTGACCGCTAAGTTCGATTTGTAATAATGGCTGCTACCAAAATGAATACCGTGATTAATAGTTGCGAAGAAAATGTCAGCATTAGAACTTACCAATCTATCACGAGCACGGGATGTCGGGATGATTAATTTAACCGTGTTGGAAACAGGGTAAAGGATATTATGTAGAATCAGAGATGGGAAAGAAGATGAAATGACTGGTCGTGTAGAAAGAGTGCTTCAACAATATTTATATAAATAGCCACAGATAAATCAATCCCTAAATCGAAATCGTCGTGCTTTTTGTATGTACTCGACTTAACCATGGATAAACCAATTCGACGGATCTATGACATCACAACCATACACAGGAAATCAAAGGAAATCTGACATAGGACATAGGAAACCGAATGCCAGTTATGCTACGTCCAGACTGAAGCCAACCTTCCATCTTCGAACTTAGTTCGGAGTTTCGGAGTTGGAAGGTTGGTCGATCGTGTGGTAGCTGCGGCCAACCCTCCAGCCGTACATATAGTTAGGGAACGTACCCATACTACGTGACCCCCCCCGGTGACCAAAATCCTAAGCAAACCGCCGCTCATTTGTACCAAGCGTGACATTTTGAAGACCCTCCCCCCCCCGAAGAGGTCACGTAGTATGGGTACGTTCCCTTATATACTTACATACACGACACGTTTTCAAACAATTGTTATAACACTCTCCGTAATAATATTGTCATTTTAATAGTACGCAGCACGCGCGTCTTGATCGCTTGCCGTTCGCAGACGATCAAGACGCTGGTTCGTGTGAGTTACGGTACTTTAACCTTCCTACTCGAACTACCAACGCACGAACACCCCTCCACACGATCGTCCAAACATTTGGACGACCATAAGCAATATAGTTGCACTCAGCATATTCCCATTCTACATTAGCCCAACATTATTGTAAAAATTAAAAGTAAAATGTCGAAACGTTTCCTCACGACAACGACTCCAGATACTAATATCTACAGCCTGTATGTCGGACGAATATCTACAGCTCATATGTTGAACTAATATCTACGAACTTCAGAGTGTTGACTAATATCTGCAGAGCGTAGGTTGAACTAATATCTACAGAGCGTAGGTTGGACTAATCAGCAAAATGTGTACAATAGTCCGATTTTAGGGATTTTTACGTACATACTTACATAAATTAAGTTTTTTAAACTGCATACGCAATATTACGTTATTCCAATATGCTATACATAATTGCAAATCCAACCTCTGCCAGTGCTGTAGATATTCGTCAACACTTTGGTTCGCATAGATATCTGTCAACAGTTTGAACTGTAGATATTCGTCAACACTTTGGTTCTCATAGATATTAGTTCGATTTTTTTCAGTTTTTGGAATTCCTGTAGATATTAGTAGACGCCTCCGATGGAACCATGTTGTCGTGGAGGCGTCTACTAATATCTACAGGAATTCCAAAAACTGAAAAAATCGAACTAATATCTATGAGAACCAAAGTGTTGACGAATATCTACAGCTCAAACCGTTGACTAATATCTATGAGAACTAAAGTGTTGATGAATTAGCACAAAAGGAAACAATTATTATAAGCAATAATTATCAGCCTGAAACACTCATCCACATTGAAAAATCTTCAGAGAAAACATACATGACGCCAACGGGACCGGTCACGTTGGCGTACGGTCCCGTTGGCGTCATGTATCTTTTCTCGGAAGATTTTTCAATGTGGATGAGTGTTTCAGGCTGATAATTATTGCTTATAATAATTGTTACCTTTTGTGCTATGCATAAAAATCTTGTCTTAAAACGTAGTTTAACAATTAAAAATAATAATTAACACTCAAAAGGTATTAACAAAACACCTTTTGCTTCCAACCCTAGGAAACACTTTAAGCAAATAGATTAGTGGAAGCCCCCGTGCCTGGGCTGATCACTTAGAGTTACACCAAGTTATCAATGGAAGGCATATTGGGAAGATTGCTTGTGTTAAAAAGGAGACTAGATTGTTATTTTGATTGTGCATAAAGCAAGGAGTGGGTGCCAAGATAGATAGGTGTGGCGGGCTAATGAGTCTCTGCCTAAATCTGCGAGGAAACGGCGTGACGGGCGGTAAGGTTAGTTAGTTAAGGGTAACTAACAGTAGCCGTAGGTAAAAGTAAAAAAGAAAAAACAAAGTTAAACATTTTAACAAAAAGGGTCACCTTTAAAAAAATTGGGTACTTCTCTTGAATATGACGGACAAAATGTTTTATTGAAAATATCAACAGATTTTAAATGTCACTAAAACAAAATTATCACAGAGCGTTTTAGAGTATTTTCTATTTCGGAACGTAAAATTTAACGTTTTCACAAATAACCTATAAAACACTTGTTTTAATGTAAATTGACGACAATAAACAAATTTACGGCGAAAGAACGAAACATGGAACGAGAAGGTGAAATGCATAAATAAACCAATGCCGTGAAATGTCACATTGACGTTTATTCAGTGCTGCCATGTTCCAAAAATGAAAAACCATTTTTCAGTGTTAAAAAACTATGTTTTACCATGTTTTGAAGGATTAAGTTACGTTCAGACATCTAATATAACCGCGAGCAGGTATCTGTTCAACCGCGAGCGCTTATGTTTTGTGCCGTTCACACGGCGCAGATAAAATATTTCTTCCTATGGTAGGAGAGGGGGTCAGTTGAATTAGCGAGCGGCCACGGAGTGCGCATTTTTTGTACTGAATCTATGAACTCGACAGCTGTCACCCACAGGTCTTGGCAGCTCCGTAATTAAAATGACCCCCTCTCCTGTTTTCGTCGGAGTGGGGGGCGCTTAACTGTTGGCATATCGCCTCATGCCTCATCCGCACGTTTGGCAAACCTCAACAAACCTTCACAAACGCAAACGTGCGGATAGGGTGTTTGGCTTGGTTTGCGTAAGTTTGCAAGCGTTTGTTGCCGATTTGCCGAGTGTCGGTTTTTCGTCACAAATCAAAGGGAATTTGCCGCAAGCGTTTGCAACGCATCCACACGTTTGTGAGCACTCAGTCTCGTCTGTGCAGTGGTGGCTAACGGACGTGAGTTGCGGTTAGTATATTCATGCGTGAGTTGTACTTCAAAATGAGTGACTGGTCAAATGAGGACGTTTACGATGCCGGGAATTCTATCAGGGAGAGCCATGCATTTGGGACCCAAGCCATAGAGAGCATAAGGATAATAAGAAGGTTACCGATGCATGGAGTCGCGTTAGTAACTTTTGGAAGAAACTAGTAAAGGAGCTGAAAGCCAAGAAGGAAATTTTTATATTCAGAAAACATCCAAAAAAGAAAGAAGAACGTATTCGTTTCTTCCACTTATTTTCTTGTATTTATAATAAAAATAACTTAAGGCGATCCTATATAGTCCAAGCAAAAATCGAAGAATTTACGCCCTTTTGTGGGAGGAGTTTAAAAATACTCGAGAAAAAAGCCTTTGGAAAGGTTGGAAAAGGTATTTGAGATTTTTTTTACAGGTTGATTTCGTAAAGGCCTGTAAAAACATTAACTAATTTTTTTCGCATTTTTTAATTGTATTAAAACAGAATTTTAAAATTGATTTCACGGAACAAAGCGACGCGGAGCCTAACGTTTAGGGGCGAACAGATAAAAAAAAACGGGCGTGACTAGTTATGTAGCCCTTCGGTGGACGGCATAGAGTTCACTTTGAAAATCCAAATTCGTCTACTGCCGGCCGTATTGTAAAATAACAACGCGAAAATGCATATTTTATTTTATTTTGTGAACTTCGGGCGTAAATATCAATTTTTTTAGCGATTATTATAAAAGAAACTGAATTTGCTACATTAAACAATAAAACCATATTCGAAAAGGGGTTTATAAATAGGAGAATTTGGACATTTTACCGACTTTAAATTTTATTTTTTTATAGGCTTATTAAAAGACTTAAAAAAACTGTGACAATATTTTTTAGGGCCAAGATATGTTCTACACGCAGTATTTAATAGAAGCTTCTATAATACTTTTAAGCGATCCAATTTTCAAAACAAAAACATACAATTTTGTATGATTTTGCATTATTTACAATAGCTTCATCTTAAGCCAAATGTTATGGCCGATGCAACAACCTCGACGTCCGTCATGCTTGCCTCTTCAGAACAAACTAATGCACTCGCAAGCGTGTGGATGGCCACGTTTGAATTCCGAAATCAAGCCAAACGTTTGTAGAGATTTGGAGTTTGCGGCAAGTGGCAAACGTGCGGATGAGGCATCAGGAGCGGTTACGGCGTAAGATGTGCATTATCTATGATGGTTGATGTGCGCATAAAGCGCTCAGGTGTGAACGGTCTGAAGGGATTGTATGGAGAGCGATATGTGGCGTGCTATGATCTTTTATATTTATATGCTCAATGTGAACGAGCTCTTAACCTTTGCGTCCCTAAAAGAAAAAAATCACGCATGATCCGAAGCGGGGTCACTCGGGTCTCCCTTTGGTTTGTTAAAAGGGTGTAATGACATATTTTTTTGTAATTTCTAATAATTAGAGGGAAATATATTTATCATATTTCAGTAGTCATTATCAAAACCGTTTGAAAAATAAAGTCGTAATTAATATTAATATATATACTCATAATTAATCGTTTGATAAATAAAGTCATAATTCATGAAGTTAGATCAAAACGCGGATTTTTTCCATAGAAAACAGAGAGGGCGGGCCGATAGCCACCATAACTTTTTGTTTCCGAATCTTGACTGCCGATTGGCGATAACGCGTCCATGTCCAGTTTGTTGCCCTGGGTAGTTTGTTGCACAGGGTGGTATATAAATTATGGATATATTTTTTAACTATTTTTAATACTAAACTAGGTACGGACGTTAAATATTTTGAAACTTATCTAGACGACTTAAAACTTAAACTTATCGACGACCTCCGTAGTCCAGTGGGTAAGACTCTTGACTCACGATCCGGAGGTCGCGGGTTCGAACCCGGCATGCGCAAATAAATTTTATTTGATTAATTTGTGTTATTCACAATTAATTCATTTAAAATAATATATAGTATATTTGCGACATGTTCCAGAGTGGAAGATACTATCAGTATCGCCCTGGTGTAAGACCACCATTCAGAATTGAAACGTTGCTTGAAAATGGCTTTAGCCGTGTTTAGTGACCAGATCTGAATAGCCAGGTACTTCCCAACCTTCCTCTTCCCCACCTCCTTCCCCTCCCCACTACCTTCAGCCTCACAACATACCCCAATTGGAGATGCCATAGTCTCCTGTATCAAATCAATCCAGTCTAGCAACTCGTCCCTCTGTCGATGATCGAAATAAAACGATTTTTTTTAATTTAAAATTGATATACTTAGGTAAATTTTTTTTTTTTTTTTTTTTTTTTTTTTTTTTTTTTTTTTTTTTTTTTTTTTTTTTTTTTTTTTTTTTTTAGAAATTTAATTAAAATTAAATTCGATAATGTCATTATCGAGTTCTGCAAGTTTTTTGGTTAGTGTTTTAGTTACAGCTGTTTCGACTTGTAAGGTCATTTTCAAACTGTGGTGAAGCCACGTACGGACGAATTATTTATAAGATTTTAAATGTCAATTTTTAAAGGTGTCTAAGTTGATTTATTACCGGTTAAACCAATTTGTAGAGACACTAATTGAGAGAGTGCTAATGTGGGAATCGGAGTATTTCCCTTTGGTTTGCCTTGCACTAAGTGTTAGGGTTTTCTTAATTGAATTAGAATAACGTTATTGCTATGACTCATTTAAGTGCATTATATTTCTTAGGTTTGGTAAACATACTAAGTAGTGGGGAATAAATAATTTTCCTTACTTTATTAATTAGCGTTATGTCGGGGTCATTCGTTCGTTTATTGATTTCTAATTGTTAAAGCAAATTTAATCTAAGACCCTTTCGTTCAATATGTAATGGTTTTGGCTGGTTATTTTTAAGTGGAACGTGATTATTCACTAAAAGATGTTCGGCGAATTTTGAAGAGGTGTTTTTATTTTTATAACAATTTATATGTTCTTTGAATCTAGTTGAGAATGCCCTACCTGTTTGTCCGATGTACGTAGCGTTACAGTCGGCGTGGTCACATTTTAATTCATATATGCCACCGTTATTGAGTTTAGGATTTCTACTTTTTGAGTTTTTAAGGCTTGTTCCCAAATTATTATTGGTTCTAAAAGCTATATTTAAACCACATTTTTTAATTTCTTTTGCAATTTTTAAAGATATTGGGCCGAGGAATTCGAGACATGCAAATTTTTCTATTTTTTTTGTTATGTACCGGATATATTAAATTAATTTTATTTTTGTATTTCTTGTTTTTTATTATTTTCTCAATGTTTTTTGCCTCATAGCCGTTATTAATCGCGATTATTTTAATAGTTTCCTTTTCTTTTACGTATGCTTTATTATCTAAAGGAATGTTAACCCGCCCAGATCCACGATGCGATTTTAGTTTACAACGCTCTTTCAAACATCAATAACTCCTCAAATGCTTCAATCATTAAATCAACATTTTAGGTATTCCTAAAAAATATATTTTTGCATCCGTAAAAAATATTTTAAAAATTGTGACGATTCTGTATAAAATAAAAAAAAATGTTTTCCTAAAAGTCGACACATTTCTATGTCAGATGAGACAACAAATTTTAAATTTCTACGGGAATAACAGAGAAGACAAAACATTAATTCATTCCAACCTCATTAACCTACGTCCAATATTACGATCTCCTTTTAGTGATGTATGATAAAAAGAGATGTAAAATAAAACGTTAAAACCTTTTGCCTATCTGTAGAGACTATTTTACTTCTCAAAGTTGACATCATAATACGTTTGTCGTCGCTTTCTAGTGCATTTATTTGAAATGTCTGGAAACAGAGATGACAATATTAAATATCTTGCTGCAAAAAAATTTGGGTTGCTTGACATTCCGTTTTCATAAAAAAAAGAGCCACAAAAAAAATAATGAACCACATCGGAAGGTTCGGCCGACCGACCACCTGATCCTCAAACCAGAGTCATTTTTTAATCCCTTTCTGCGTATTTCCTTAAATTAACGACAAAATGTTACGATTGTAGACAATCAGATGACGGGGGACGTTTTTTGTTTAGTTTTATGGGTTTTGGGTTATTTGCAGGGTCATGCCTCATTAGTTAAGAAGTAATAAATGTTTGTTTAATTTCATTTTATTTTTATCAATTAATCTCTTCGTGGAAGACGTGATTAAGACAATGATAATGCAGTACTTTTTTTACAATAACTCCACACAGGAGGCCCTGAGTAAAATAATTCCCCTCATGGCCTATGTTATCCTTGGGGATGATCTGTGGAGGGTCTTTTTAGGAAAGGAAGGTTAGGAAGTTCTGAGAAGGAAAAGGATATAAGGGGTGGGTAGGAATCTGGGTGTCATTGTGTCCAGGAGGACGTATGAATCCATCTCTTCCACTGCGGTATAAGGCGATGTTCCGAGAGAGTACAGCTGGAGAAGTCAAAGAGACTCCCTCAACCATACTCTCCTGATCCGGCCTGCCATGCAGTAGGTAGGCAGATGCATCCACCGCCAAAATCAGGACAAATCTCTACCTACGAACCCGGGCACCCCTACTAAGTCACAAAACGTAGCTTACTACTAGGGGTGACCTTTGGCAGAGGTGTTGGTTATCCAAAAAAATGGTTACCCGCCTCCCAAATTGAAAAGCAAGGCATTGAACTGGCAAAGGAAGGATAATTGTTGACATGCTGTATAAATGAGATTCCTGATATATATATGTGTTGTAAAACCATATAGTTACATTAAAGGCAGAGCCATGTTAATTTGTGGAGATCTAGAAGAGATACAAGCAGTGGCGGCGTAGGGTAGATTGGCACCCGGGGCGGTTTTTTATTGAACACCCTACATAAAATAAAACACCAAATACTAAACATGCTTACGAGACTTCATTTTACTAAAATATTCGATCACAATATCAAGATTGTTTTCCCTTCTCTTTCAATTGATAATTATAGAAAAATTGGTTATCCGCGCTTGGCTCATTGTGGACCTTAAATAAGATTTTATTAAGGAGACAGAAAAAGATATTGTCACCTCTGGGACTCGAACGCGGGACCTTCTGTTTACATGGAAACAGCTCTACCAACTGAGCTAAGGTGTCTATATCCAATTCGGTCACATTTAACTGTATCATTCTTCGACTAAGAACTACCAACTTTATCTTCATTTTCTTAACGCACATATTATTGGCCGCTACCTTTATATATATTGCAAGATTCAAACCCAAACTAAATGCTATCTACAAGGGCGGATCGAAGATTCTTTTCTGGGGGGGGGACACAAGGGGCGGACGGGCAAAAAATCAACAATTACTGTTAGGATTTTTTTCTGGGGGGGGGCACAAGGGGCGGAAAGGCAAAAAATCAACGATTACTGTTAGAAAAATGAACTTGCGTATCATATTTCAAGTTTATTTCTACAAGTTCAAGTATGTATAGGAAGGTTTATGAAAGTGTCAAAACAATCGAAAAATTAAATGTTTAAAAAATACAGTTTTAGCTTCTAAGTATATACTGTGACGGAATCTCCACAGTACAGAAAAATACCCTCTGGGGGGGGGGCCCTTTCCCCCCCCCCCCCCCCCCCCTCTCCTATATCCGCCCTTGGCTATCTAGATAGTGTCTGGATAAATTATTAATTAGCTCAGTTAGTAGAGCTGTTGCCATGTAAACAGAAGGTCCTGGGTTCAAGTCCCAGAGGTGCCAATAACTTTTTCTGATTTTTCTGTCTCCAGATTTCCGATTGAGCTTCGCTAATTTCTTCTTTCAACGCCTGCTTTGCCGGTATTGGGATTACGCATCTCTTAGAGTGTTGATACAAGCTTCTCAAAATGATTCTTCAGTTTAAAAAGGGAATTAGAAATTCTATTCGAAAAAATATATATAGTTGCGACGCATTTCAAAATATGATAGTGTAAGTAGCTAGATACAAGAGTACGTAGTTATTTATTGAAATGTCTTTACAGCAGGAGATTTTGTGCGCATTCTTTGTCTGTACGAGTGGGTTGTCGTTGTCACCCCTTGGTGCTTGGCACCCGGGGTGGACCGTCCCCTCCGCCCCCCCCCGTACGCCACCACTGGATACAAGGCCGATAAAAATTATAATAATTTCCACCTTTTTCTAGCACCGTCTAGTGATAAAGTCACGTCAAGTGTAGGTACTTGATGGATGGGATTAAAATGTACGCTTATTTAATTATGGCATTCAAAAAGGAAGATATGACGCAAAGTGAATAGCCAAGGAAGTCATGGCATGGTCAAGTGAATCAAATACTTTCGGTCGGACCATGCCAAGATACAGAATAATAGAAATATACAGATAAATCATTTTTAATGGTTTTGGTGGTATATCCTCTCTGCTGCAGAAGGTAGTTTCGGCATTGAAGACAATACTTCATCCAAAATACGATTGTAAACATTACTGCACCACCATAAAACTCTTTTGTGAGGGTCGGGTGCAATATTTAGAATCTTACCTACCTATTTTATTACCAAAACTACCCCTATAAAATAATTATTTTAAAAAGGGACTTTCTTTCCATTGAAACAGTAGCAAAGTGACGTCTTTACAAATGATTATTACATGGAAGGAAGTAGCAATAAATATAAATGGTTAGGTTTCAATAAATTGAAGGTACAATTTGCAATGAATGTTAGGATTTTTAGAATATATTTTTTTTGGAATTATTTATTATTTTTACTATTTTAGAACGCTCACTGTCTTTGTTTAACTTGCTATTTCGATCATCTTCTAAAATGCATATTTTTCATAATAACGGCATGCCGCCACCTCTAAAACCATTTATTGGACAACTAACACTTCTGCCATAAGTGACCTTAAGTAGTTTGTTACGTTTGGTGACTTAGGAGGGGTGCCCAGGTTCATGGGGTAGGTTTGGTTCCGGATCTTGGCGGCGGGTACGTCTGCCTACCAACTGGCTCTGCGTGACTGGCCGGGTCGGGAGAGACTGGTTGAGGGAGACCTTTTGACCTCTCCAGCAGGAAGACCTTTCCCCAAAGATGACATAGGCCCTAAAGCGAATTATTTTCCTCAGGGCCGCATGTGTGGAGCTAATGTAAAAAAAATCTGTATATCTGCACTACAGTATCCACAGCTTAAGTTCTTATAGTTTCGTATAGTACTAGATGACGTGTGGTCGCCATTTTACGATTTATTGTAGATTTACTATAGACGAATGCATTACATAATACATATGTAGGTAAATATAATAACAAAATCTTTGTTTTGCTTTTTTGTAGAAATCTTTTACATCTACATTTTAACCTATATTTTGTTATGATAAACATATCGGATTAATGTTAAAATAACATTTTACCTAAATGGTTTTGGTCGTTATGTTCCTGTGAAATAAATGTTTTTAATTTGCTATGTAAACTATTTCCACTCATAAAAGTCAATTTTATCCTAAAAGTTATCACTAAAAATCGATATAAAAAATAAATTTCGCAAAAATGTTAAAACATACGAGTATTAAAAAAATACTAGTGGGAGTTCACACTGGTAGAAGCGAAACCTTCAGAAAATTAAAGTAGACAAGAGTCGGAAGGCTACGAAGCACCGCATAAAGAGGAGACCGATTATTCTAACCCATTCTCTAAAAATGCTATAGATGCATGTGTTTGTCTCTTTTTAGTGTCGCTTTTGCGTTTCATCCAGTTTCAAATCACAACGGTGCTAAAGAAGTTTTTCATTTCAAAATAATAATAAAATTATTCTTTTCGTGGTTTGCTTATTGTTTCTTTTTAGTGTCGCTTTTGCGTTTCATCCAGTTTCAAATCACAACGGTGCTAAAGAAGTTTTCACTTCAAATTAATTATAACATTATTTTTTCTTGGTTTGCTTATTGTTCTTTTTAGTGTCGCTTTTTCGTTTCATCCCGTTTCAAATCACAACGGTGCTAAAGAAGTTTTCACTTCAAAGTAATTATATCATTATTTTTTTCGTGGTTTGCTTATTGTTTTTTTTAGTGTCGCTTTTTCGTTTCATCCAGTTTCAAATCACTACGGTGCTAAAGAAGTTTTTCACTTTAAAATAATTATAATTTTTTTTTCGTGGTTTGCTTGCGCGTAAAACTGTAACAAAAATTTAAAATTCGAGTGTTCTTTAAGTGTTGTATTTTTATTGTAATCTATATCTCTATGCAACTAGTGTTAAAACCATTTTATCTGGTATTAACTTAGATCAGCAAACATAAAAAGCTCTTAACGATAAAGTATTTATGAAATGATAGTATTTAAAAAATGATAGTAGGTCGGTGTCAGCCCTTACTAGTACCTAGCTCATTCCACATGTGGCTTTCTGAAACAAGGGTACTATTCTGAAGGCTAACGTGACCCTAGGCTGTCGCTGTCACAGCCGGCCCGCCTTGTTGGGCGTTTCAAATAATATTTGATTATTTATTATGAATGATTATTTTTTTAATATTTCAGTTTTAGGGCACACAATCAATATTTTTTTCTTACAATAAATTAATATAAGTCAAATTAAAAATATTCACCACAATATTTTTACAAAAAACCTGAAATAATTTCCAAATCCCATAGAGTAACGCTGTGTTACAAGACGGTTTGTCGAGGGTATTTTTAGCATGGTATGGGAAAGGTTAATGAGTCGATGTACCATTGAATGGTAAGCTGATAATTTGTGGGACCAAGGATGAGTTGAATTTGCATTTATCGTAGTGTCTGTAAACGTTGGTTTTCTAAATATTTCGAAGGTATGTTTATTATTACTTCTACCAATTGTCAGATCTAAAAATTTTTTTTTTTTTTTTTTACTTTCGATCTCATGTTCAACTGTGAAGCAGATTTTATTATTAATGGTGTTGGCCCAGTTAGTAAAGATATCTAACTGTCGGTTGGTGCCGTTCCAACAAATAAAGATGTCGTCTACATATCTGACATAATATATTATGTGTTTTGCTAAGGGAGATTTAAGCATTATATTTTCAATATAATCCATAAATATCTCTGCGAGAAGTGGACTTAATGGTGACCCCATGGGGAGACCATCATTTTGTTCATAGAATGTATCATTAAAAAGGAAATAATTTGTTTTTACGCAAATTTTTATGAGCTGGAATAACTCTTTTCTTATTACCGGGTTGATGTTACATTTTTCCAAGATATTTTCGATTATTTTAAGGCATTCTTCAATGGGAATATTGCTAAATAAAAATTTTACGTCTAAAGAAAGGAATTGACAGTTATGCGGAAGATCAAAATTTTTAATTTTATTAACAAGTTCTATCGAGTTTTTTACGCTGTATCGTGGTGAAAAATTAGTATATTTTTTGAAGATGAAGTTAAGTCTTTTCGCTAAGTTTGTTGTAGGAGCATTAATAAAGGATACAACGGGTCTTACGGGAATATTAACTTTGTGAATTTTAGGTTGGCCATACAAAGCTGGGGCTCTTGGGTTCATAACCCTGACATTTTTCTTGGACCATTCGGTGGGAAATATGGCGTTACAACTGTTTATAAGGATGTTGACCTTATTGACAATTTTATTGGTTGGGTCTTTAGTTAGAATTTTAAAATCTTCTGGTAACAAGAAGTCTTCCACCTTACTGATATAATCTATTCTATCAAGAATTACTATAGAATTACCTTTATCGGCTTTGGTTATAGTTAGATTATTATCTTTAATTTTATTTTTAATTTCATTTAATGTTTGGTTTTCTTTACTGATAAAATATTTATTTTTATTTTTTATCGATTTTAACGTTTTTTCTAAAATAACTGCCGTAACGTGTTTTGTTAAGTTATTATTTTCCACTTTGCGCAGAGACATTTCTGTATCAATAGCTAATGATTCTATTTGTTTGCATGATAATTCGCTAGGGATTTTATATTTAAAGCCTTTATCTAACAAATTATTCTCTTCCGTTTCAAATGTTGTGGTCGATAGATTTACAGTTTTCTTATAAAATTGAATATTTTCATTGGTAGGAATCTCGGTTATTTTCGTAGTTTTATTTTTGGTATCAATTAATCTTTTGAGTTTATTTTGTTGCGTTTTAAATTTTTCAAATATAATTACGTTAATATATTCACGGGTATCAAAATCAAGGGCATCAAATTCCCATGCATGAAGTTTAAAAGTTAATTCTGAGTGGATAACCTTTATGTAGTGAAGTAATGTGTCCCGTTTCCGACAGCACTCCTTTGTTTCTTCCTTCAGCCATATCCTCTGTGCTCTCACCACAGTGGCCATGGCTGCCGTAGATGTACTTTTGGTGGAGATCTGCACGTACTTTGGAATCACATTACACTTCAAACACTTTTGGTTAAACCACAGATTTTGAACTATTTTCCGATGTTTGAGTTTAAGTCGTCTGTATAAAATCACAAGGGTAGCTATATCAGCCACCTTTAATTTATTAATTGTTTTTGTGTTTAATTCGTAGAACTCCATTTTAATTTTTAGAAATTTAATTAAAATTAAATTCGATAATGTTATTATCGAGTTCTGCAAGTTTTTTGGTTAGTGTTTTAGTTACAGCTGTTTCGACTTGTAAGGTCATTTTCAAACTGTGGTGAAGAAAATTTTTTTAGATCTGACAATTGGTAGAAGTAATAATAAACATACCTTCGAAATATTTAGAAAACCAACGTTTACAGACACTACGATAAATGCAAATTCAACTCATCCTTGGTCCCACAAATTATCAGCTTACCATTCAATGGTACATCGACTCATTAACATTCCTTTAGATAATAAAGCATACGTAAAAGAAAAGGAAACTATTAAAATAATCGCGATTAATAACGGCTATGAGGCAAAAAACATTGAGAAAATAATAAAAAAACAAGAAATACAAAAATAAAATTAATTTAATATATCCGGTACATAACAAAAAAAATAGAAAAATTTGCATGTCTCGAATTCCTCGGCCCAATATCTTAAAAAATTGCAAAAGAAATTAAAAAATGTGGTTTAAATATAGCTTTTAGAACCAATAATAATTTGGGAACAAGCCTTAAAAACTCAAAAAGTAGAAATCCTAAACTCAACAACGGTGGCATATATGAATTAAAATGTGACCACGCCGACTGTAACGCTACGTACATCGGACAAACAGGTAGGGCATTCTCAACTAGATTCAAAGAACATATAAATTGTTATAAAAATAAAAACACCTCTTCAAAATTCGCCGAACATCTCTTAGTGAATAATCACGTTCCACTTAAAAATAACCAGCCAAAACCATTACATATTGAACGAAAGGGTCTTAGATTAAATTTGCTTGAACAATTAGAAATCAATAAACGAACGAATGACCCCAACATAACGCTAATTAATAAAGTAAGGAAAATTATTTATTCCCCACTACTTAGTATGTTTACCAAACCTAAGAAATATAATGCACTTAAATGAGTCATAGCAATAACGTCATTCTAATTCAATTAAGAAAACCCTAACACTTAGTGCAAGGCAAACCAAAGGGAAATACTCCGATTCCCACATTAGCACTCTCTCAATTAGTGTCTCTACAAATTGGTTTAACCGGTAATAAATCAACTTAGACACCTTTAAAAATTGACATTTAAAATCTTATAAATAAGTCGTCCGTACGTGGCTTCACCACAGTTTGAAAATGACCTTACAAGTCGAAACAGCTGTAACTAAAACACTAACCAAAAAACTTGCAGAACTCGATAATAACATTATCGAATTTAATTTTAATTAAATTTCTAAAAATTAAAATGGAGTTCTACGAATTAAACACAAAAACAATTAATAAATTTTTTTCTCGTTTCACAGATGAGCATTTGAGAGCAATTCTACGAATTGCAACTTCAAATATGACAGCCAACATACAAGAAATAACCTCGCAAATGCAACCTCAGACATCACACTGAAATTTGTATAAAATCAGTTACCTATTTAGTTACTTCGTAGTTTTCATTAAATTTCTGAATGATTTACTGTGGTTATTTTTCTTGCTATAAAGCCCAAGTATATAAACATAATGTAAGCATTACGTGTACGAAGTAAATTCCGTATGTTTTGACAATTTTTAATAGCATTTTTATTTTTTCTATGGGATATGACCAATTATACATAGGTATATTGGACTTCTAGGGTTAATATCACAAGTGTGGCCCGCCTTTAGTTTATTTTGCCAACTTACGGCCCTTTCCTGCCAAAAGGTTGACAACCCCTGGTACCTCGCATAGAGTATTAAAAATTAATAATTTATACTCAATATTCAAGATGAACCGTGACACATTTTTTGTCTACAATGACACAAATTGTCAACAATGAGGATCCAGCAGAAATCAGAAGGAGAATCACAGCAGCCAACAAAACATACTTTTCTTTGCTGCCAGTGTTTAAGTCAAGTAGTGTCCACAGAAAAAACAAAATAACCATATATAAGACCATTGTTAGAACTGTATTGGCATATGGATGTGAGGCGCTGACACTGACGGTAAAGATGGCTGAAATGCTGGATACTTTTGAAAGAAAAGTGCTGAGAAGAATTTGTGGGCCCGTGAAAGAGGGTGAACAGTGGCACATCCGGCACAATACAGAATTGTATGATATATATAAGGCACTTAGCATCTCAACACATATGAGACTCCTCATGCTGAGATGGGCTGGGCATGTAGGTACAGAGAATACCGGATACACGCGTCCCAAAAAGAATTTTGACAGGACACCCAGGTGAAAAGAGAAAAGTGGGAAGACCCAGACTGAGGTGGGAAGACGAAGTAAGAGGGGATGCACAGCTTCTCCAGGTACCAAATTGGAAGTCAGCCGCTGAGGACAGGAGGAGTTGGAGGCGACTGTTGCAGGAGGCCAAAGCTCGATATGGGCTGTAGCGCCATCGAAGAAGAAGGGCATATTTATGAAAAAGCTAATTGTGCCTGGTATGCCTCATTGGAACATTAGAAGTTATGACGGGTAGCAATTCGTGATTTTTTTAATATTTAGCAGGCCTACAATATTCACCCCTTTTCTGACCGGCTGGGTTAAAGTTTCAAAAAAGCTTTTATGCTTACAGAAATTGCTAACTGCAAGGTACATGTTACACATAAAACGATATTTTATCAGTTATTGAATACTTATTATTATTATAATTAAAAAAGATCTTACAAGTTACGCTGCATCACAGACGTATTGAATACCAGTTTCTACTGATCGTGACCGCGTTGAAACTAGATAAATTGAAAATCCTTCTGTATAATAATTTCACTAAAAAAATATTATTTTCAACTCAACATTTTCAATATAAACTAATATTTTTACATAATTGCACGGCGTTTGACATTTCGTAGTGTCATTTCATAGTAATAATCTTCAAAGTTGCCAGCGTTTACCGATTTCTTATTTATTCCCTGTCAATATCGGTTTCTAATTTATTCCCCGTCAATATCGGTTCGGCTGTCAACGGAGACATGCTTGGGAAACTGATATAATATGATTGGAAGTTTTATTGTTATTTTTTATTTCAGTTTGTAAGATGCCCAGCACGATACCCAAATATTTACATACAATTTTATTTTTTGGATAGGGGACGAAGATGGGGATGGTAAGAAAGTATCTGGCTATTCAAATCAGGTCGCCAAACATGGTTTAAGCCATTTCAAGAAGCGTTTTTATTCTGAATTGTGGTCTTACACCATGGCGATACTGAGAGTATCTTCCATTCTGTAACGTGCCGCAAACGTAGGTACTGTAACCGACGTGTTCACACCCCCGAATACTTTTTCTTCAGAGTTCATCGTTGGTGAGCATCCTCTTGTATTTTTGAGACCATTCGGAGAAATTCATGTGAAATTTTCGGTCTTGCAATTCTAGAGTACCGTGCCGCCAGCTCTGGGCTCCGATGTACCTTCAAATGATACTTTTTTGTAATGGTTTTTATGATAATTTCTATTTGGAAGTTATCATATCTTATTCAAATCTAATTTGAATCTAATGTTTTCTTCTAATAATTGTTCATTTTACGAATTTCCAATTTTGTAACTCTAATATCTTTGTAGGATAATAAAATAAACATTTTTCAATCAAGCGTCCTGCACGGCATCCAAGAAAAATGAACCTTCGTCTCTACATCCTAAATTGTTCGTTTTAGGGCAATTATTTTATATTTCATATAAAAACACTTTAAAATATATTTTTAGATGAAATATGAACATTTTTTCTCCCTTTAAAAATCCAGGGACTTCGTAAGATGAGAAAAAAAACAGATTTCATTAACTCATCTTGCGAGGATCCCGGGAAAAATAACAATTGTTATTAAAATGTCACTAAGCTTAGCTAAAAGCAAATTAATTGCCAAAATTATTATTCGCACCAAGAACCGAAATTTATGTGAAAATTGCTTAATTCATAAAATTAAAAATCTAGTTATAGCCCTAATCTAACGACATTAAGATGGTAATTGGGGACTTTAACGCCAAGATAGGACAGGATCCTCTGCTCCAACACATTACAGGAATGAACAGTCTACACAAGGACCCTAATAATAATGGAACCCGAGTGATTGATTTCGCAGAATCAAGAAACCTAATTGTGGTGTCGACTCAATTTCCAAGAAAAGACATACACAAACGGACCTGGACATCGCCAGATGGTAGACACCATAACCAAATTGATCATGTCCTGATAGAAAGAAGGGGGGCAACGAGCATCACAAACGTAAGGTCGTATAGGGGTGCCAACTGTGATTCAGACCACTACATGGTGGTGGCCACTTATACGAGCCAAATCGCAAACAATAGGACACGGAAACCACCAACTATTCCAAAAATCAATACGGAGGCTCTAAAAACACCAGAAGGCATAGAGCAGTATCACAACGCCCTTGTAAATAGCCTACCAGGTCAGATCACTGAGCAGAACTCCCAAGAATCACTCGAAAAAGACTGGAATGATATAAAAGAAGCAATTGTAAGAGCAGTGGAATCAAGTGTCGGAAACATGCCCAGACAGCCCAGGAACCCTTGGTTTGATGAAGAGTGTGAAAGAAAGATAGTTGAAAAGAATACACTCAGAAAGAAGTACTTGGAAAGGCCAACAAGAAACAAAAGACAGGCGTACGAACAAGAGAGAAAAGATACAAATAAGCTGATAAGGGGAAAGAAAGAAAATTCTTGAATGATATACTGCTGAAAATGGAACAGGACTTTATCAATAATAATACCAGAGAAGCATATGGGGAGTAAACTTCTTCAAGAAGGGTTTAAAACGAATACAACACTATGCAAAGACGTTGATGGTTCAATTATATCCGATAAGGAACGAATTAAAACCGTGTGGAAAAATTACTTCTATAAACTTCTCAACCCTAATAGCGACCCGAGAAGCCACCCTACTAACATCCCCACTAAATCAAGTAATGAAGAATCAGCGAATCCACCAACAATGCCAGAAATAAATGCTGCACTAAAGAAACTTAAAAACAACAAATCACCTGGGAAAGACAATCTGCCGGCAGATTTGTTCAAATATGGAAATGAGCACCTGAGAAATCTGCTACATAAGTTAATAACAAAAATATGGACCTTGGAAAAAATCCCAGAGAAATGGCAAATAAGCATAATATGTCCATAATTAAACATAACTTGATTGACTGCCGTAATATAGTACCGTATTATGAATATGAACCAAAATCATTTTTAGAAAATGAATTTTATAAAATATATTATGATAAAACTGTTCTAACAGACAGAACAATTAGTCATAATAGACCTGATAATAATAATAATAATAATAATAATTGGATAATTTATAAAGCGCCGTTTTTGTGAAAAATCACCTCAAGGGCGCTGATATAGTTTTACATGACAAAATTAAAAAAAAATAACTTATATCATTGATGTAGCTATTCCAAATTCTTGTAATATTCAAAAAACTGTTTCTGAGAAAATAAGAAAATACACAGATTTAGGAAATGAGATTAAAAAAATTTGGCATTCTCGGACTATAAAAATATTACCATTTGTTATTTCGGCTACTGGCATTATACCTAGGTCTCTCATTCAAAATTTAGGCATATTAAATTTGTCAAAGAATTTATATACAAAAATGCAAAAATCAGTCATTTTAAAAACATGTAGGATTACAAAGGATTTTTTAAATATTTATATTGAGGGATCAGTAGGATGTATAGGTTCAATTAGGAATTCCACAGAGCCGAACCCTCTGATATGAAAATATCTGGAGTCGGTGAATTATTTTCCCATTTGCTCTCTGGTAGGTTGACATGTTGTTCTTGTATTTTTTGTATTTATAATACTTATATAGTGCAATTGCATAGAGTGAATTGACCAAATGATCATTTGGGAAGTGTGTGAAAGGGTTTAGTTTTTCCTGTGCGGAAAATTAAACCCGGACATTTAAATCTGGTGCGTAAAATTACATAGCAGAACTTGTTTTAAAATAAACTGTTTTTATTAATTTAATAATAATATTATTGATATTAATATTTTATCCCTCAATATAAATATTTTTTTAAATATTTATATTGAGGGATCAGTAGGATTTATAGGTTCAATTAGAAATGCCACAGAGCCGAACCCTCTGATATGAAAATATCTGGAGTCGGTGAATTATATTCCCATTTGGTCTCTAGTAGGTTGACATGTTGTTCTTGTATTGTTTTGTATTTATAATACTTATATAGTGCAATTGCATAACGTGGATTCACTAGATGATCATTTGGGGAAGTGTATGAAAGGGTTTAGTTTTTCCTTCTTCTTTTTTTTTTTTTTTTTTTTTTTTTTTTTTTTTTTGGGGGGAAAATTTAACCCGGACATTTAAATCTGGTATATAATAAAAAAAAAATTAAATTAAAATGGAGTTCTAATTCATAGACGGCGAATAAACATTACGAATTTATAGATATATTTGGTGATAACAGTTTTACAATTTTCAAGATGCAACTAATCTAGATTTTATCTCATTTATTATTTTTGTTTATTCATAAAACCTTCTCTCATCTAAAACCTTACCAGTAATTTATATCCTTATTTTATTTTATTTTCCTGTGTTATTTAGTTCTGTTTTATTATCCTACAATAATATTCACATACAATTGTTTGTTTGTACCTACTAACTACCTCTTACACATAGCACTTTATTTTATTTTAGGTCTTATTATTGATTATATATGTATTTTAAGCTAAATTGTATTAGTTTTTTGTTAGTACAACTCATACTATTTCATTTATTTTAATCTCTGTTATATGTTTTATACCCTGCGATGATGATTGCATTCTTATTTATTCTGTTTCATTGGTTTAGTAACACATATTAGTAATATTGTGACTAGAAATTTCCTTCTATTCATGTAAAAGCCTATTAAGGCGTAAATAAATATAAATAAATTAATTAATTACAATGACAAATATTTTTATTACAAACTGTTCATGTTTTTAAGTGCCTGCCTTCAACACAAGTTTTTCTAGTGAGTAGTATATAATTTAAAAAAAAATAACATTTAAAGAAAAATTAATTTAAAAAAAATACATATAAATTTTATTAAAAAATTAAAATAAAATTGAATTAAAAATATGTTGAATTGTATTTAACCTTAGTATTTACAAATGTATCTTTATACGCATTTATGTACCTCCCACGTCTGTCTGGACATAGGTATATTAGGATATATCCCGCAAATAGGAGTAACATAAAACGTGTCACAAAGTAAGTATTATTTTGATTGATTTTTTGTATAAATATGCCGTGTCTCCTACTTCTTCAGAAAACGTTTTCGGTGCCTATCCGAAAGAGATAAACGGAGACTGGAGGCTTTTGAGATGTGGTCCTATAGAAGACTATTAGAAATCTCCTGGAGAGACCACATTACAAATGAGGAGGTTCTCCAAAGAATCGAAGGAGGAAGGCACCTGCTCAGGACCTTGTTCGAAAGGCGTGCAAGATGGATCAGCCATGTAATACGACAAGAAAGCCTGTTGCATGCCATAATGGAGGGTATGACCGAGGGGACAAACTATAGGGGACGCCCACGCCGAGAATACCCGGAGGACCTGCTGGTGGACGTAAGCTGCTCATCATATGCAGACTTCAAAAGAGCCGCCCAAGACAGGGAAGAGTGAAAGAGACGAATAAAGGAAACTGCTGCAAACCAATCCCAGGATTGAAACCTGAGAGAGAGAATTGTCCATCCTCAGGACAGATGTGTATATTGTGGTGAAGTGCTTGTTTAGATATGTAGAAGTAACACCGTGTTGCGCGTGCTAATCCTAAGATCTAGCTAATAGTTTTAATCCTCCAAAGAGTTTAGATAATCCTTTTTAAATTCAAACACTCTTGAACATCTCCAGTTTAGAGTTTTGTTGATAAAAAAGGGTAATCTTGCTTCCAATAGTATACATGAAAATATGAGGAATGGGGATATGGGGAACCTTCTGCAAGCACTATAAGTTAAAAGAATGCCGTAGTTTGGCCGTTTCCTGTACGATACATTTTGGTAAATACCAAAGAAACTTGTAGATGTTATGAACAAGCACATTTCCTATCTGCACAACATTTTGACACGAATGTGGATTTCAAATATCTGAATTGAACATTTAACATTTTTCACACATACAATGCAACTTACTGTCTATCCGAGTACTTTCCACATACTGCAAACATTCCTTCTTTACATCTGGGAGGTCAAAGTCTATATCCGAATACGGCATTTCATCCCCGTCTTCTTCATGGGACCCTGGTTCCGTCTTGGTGGAAACAGTCTCTTTTAGTATATCCATGGCACTGCTGTGGAAACGTTTGTTAAGTGGTGTAAGCCCAAATAAAAATATCTGAAAAAGAACATTATTATAACGGAACTCCAATTTGTACGATCTTTGAATATTTAAACGTTTCGTTTGGAATTAGCTGTCAAAACGAAAAAGTCGTGTACGCAACACATATTAGAAAACGGGGAAATAATATTATTATTAAACTTGAAGGCATTTAAAAACGGTTATCAGTTCGGTCATGTTTTTTTCTTGTTTGACGTATTTGCATTTGGCGCGGGTAGGGTTACCAGGGCTTGAATTCGAAAAGCCGGTTGCAAGCAGTAAAAAATCCTGATTTCTGTAAAAAAGTCCGGTCTTTGGCTGAAAATAAAACTCCGTAGATTGTAATTAGGTTTTATTAACTTGAGTTATATTTTTTGCACATTATATTTTTATCCACTGGCAACAGCTTTCAAAAAGTTTGTTTTTGTAGAAATTTCACTGTGAAATTCGGCATATGTCATATGTTTGAAGTTGTATTGTGTGAGTAATATTTCTCAACTAACAACCTGTTGAACCTGAAAAAATTCGTTCCACATTTGCATTGTGTGGCGTAATCCAAAAAAAATACTGACAAATCTTCAGTAATTGGATAAAATCATTGCACGCATTTAAGAAAATTACCCATTGCTTTTCAGCTAGCTCGTCATAAAAATCGCTTTGTGTTAAGAAAATTTTTAGTAGGCAAAATTCTTCAAATAGTTTAACATCGTCAATGATGATTCCTTTGTTTCTCAAAAATACAATATAATCTGTGATATTGTCAAATTGTAGCTCCTGATTTTGCATTAATACATCAAAGCATTTGAATGAGTCCAAAGGTTTTATCAAAATATTTATGTAGGCTATGCATTCTGGTACATCAGTTTTATTTCAGTATTTTTCTTATTGCGTTCACCTTCGTTAATTTTATATTTTTCAAAGAGATCGCGTACTTTTAAAGGAACACAGTTAGTTTTCAGGTGGAAAAATGTAATAAACAGTAATTGTTGAATGAAACACTAGTATACATTGAATTATTTAACGGGCATTACATAAGCTGCCATAGCTCAGTGGTCAGAGCACCTGACCGGCAATCAGAAGGATACGGGTTCAAGACCCGTTGGCGGCATGTATCTTTTAGAACGTCTTAGAAATCATTTGCTTACTCCAAGTGACATAAAACCTTTTACTGTTTCCACTGTGACCTATCATGTTCTACCAAGAGGCGCCAAAAATCACATGTTTACGCACAGCAGACACCATTTTCCTTTCCGGAATGAAGTTAAACAAGTTCTCAAAAGGACAATTTAAAAATCCACCGTATGATTCACAAAAGAGAAAAACCTTTTTCATGTCCTGACTGCAACTATGCGTGTTCTGAAAAGGGATATTTAAGAAGTCACTTGCTGACTCAACTCATAGTGGAGAAAAACCTTTTTCATGTTCCGACTGCAACTATTCAAGTACTACGAAGAGAAATCTAAAAATCATATGTTTACCCACGGTGGAGAAAAACCCATTTCATGTCCTGACTGCAACTATTCTTCTTCTCGAAAAAAAAAACTTAAACGGCACATGCTATGGCACACTGATGAAAAACCTTTTTCATGTCCCGACTGCAATTATTTATGCTGTACAAATGAACTTCTTAGAAATCATTTGCTGACTTACAGTGATATAAAACCTCTTACATGTTTCTACTGCGACTATTCATGTTCTAAAAAGAGGCATCAAAAATCACATGCTTACCTACATACAGCAGACAAAACCATTTTCTTGTCCCGAATGCAGTTATTCAAGTTCTCGAAAGGAGATTTAAAAATGCACAGCGCGATTCACAGTTGAGAAAAACCTTTTTCATGTTCTGAGTGTGACTAGGCATATACCTACTACGAAAAATATCTATATGTAATATTATTATATTTAAGCAGTAAACTAACCTGTGTGTAATATCTAATTGTTCTGACTAAAAACTCTCACATAACATCATTCATATGTTATGTTCCATATATATTTTCAGGACATTATAGTACCTTCAAACTCACTTTAACAACACTGACTACAGAAATTAGTGTTTATGTGTATTTCGTGTTTAGAACACTAACGACTACTTACAACGAAAATAAAATAAAAAATGACGCACAACAAAAAAATGACGATCAATTCCCCGTACAACATAAACGAAAAGGGTTGCCAACTTGGAAGATTTTAATTCCCTAGTTTTTTTATTTAAATAAAGAAAAACATGTTATGTAACGCGTTGTTCGAACCCCACCCCAAGTGCGTTACGTAATACTTGAACGGTCCCTTATGAAGAATATGAGCTGGACAACCAACACCCACAATTTATTTATCCAAGTTTTGATTCAGATGCTCCCGTATGCACGCAGCACACATCATCGCTTGTATTTGTGTATGCTCTTTGGTTTCATTTATTTGATTGAGCGCGACACGGCGCACGGGACGCTCAGGCTCAGCGACTGTGATTTTTGCGTGGCTTGACAAAAAATCCGGTCTTGGATGAAATCCGGGCGGAGTCCGGTCTAAACCCTATCCGGTCAGATGGTAACCCTAGGCGCGGGCATTAACTTAAACGCCATCTTCGAAATACTAACCTCAAAATAGGTAGACGACAAATTGACAGTTGAAATGTACCTACTGAAATAAAACGCCAAATTGATTCCCTAAATTAGGTATATTAGACACAGTGCAGTTATGCATTCTGTAGCCTGAATTAAAGAATAGTGACCGCTAAGTTCGATTTGTAATAATGGCCGCTACCAAAATGAATAACGTGATTAATAGTTGGGAAGAAAATGTCAGCATTAGAACTTACCAATCTATCACGAGCACGGGATGTCGGGATGATTAATTTAACCGTGTTGGAAACAGGGTAAAGGATATTATGTGGAATCAGAGATGGGAAAGAAGATGAAATGACTGGCAGTGTAGAAAGAATATTTCAACAATATTTATATAAATAGCCATAGATAAATCAATCCCTAAATCGATATCGTCGTGCTTTTTGTATGTACTCGACTTAACCATGAATATACCAATTCGACGGATCTATGACATCACAACCATAGACATAGGAAATCAAAGGAAATCTGACATAGGACATGGGAAACCGAATGCCAGTTATGCTACGTCCAGACTGATTCCAACTTCCATCTCCGAGCTTAGTTTGGAGTGGAAGGTTGGTCGATCGTGTGGTAGCTGCGGCCAACCCT
Source organism: Limnephilus marmoratus (assembly GCA_917880885.1). Lineage (NCBI taxonomy): Eukaryota > Metazoa > Arthropoda > Insecta > Trichoptera > Limnephilidae > Limnephilus > Limnephilus marmoratus. The sequence goes on along the minus strand of OU862907.1, from coordinate 47,724,402 downwards.
CCAACCCCGAATTCCGAACTCCAAAATGGCGGACATCAAACAGCTGTAGCTACGCTGTAACTTATCAGTTGCCTACAATTATTACGTACATATAGTTAAATACTTATATACACGACACGTTTTCAAACAATTATTATACCACTCTCCGTAATAATATTGTCATCTTAATAGTGATCGCCTGCCGTTCGCAGACGATCAAGACGCTGCACAGTGCATTGTCCCTTTTACAAAAATACGAAAATCGACATTCGAATTCATGAACTTTGTTTTTCTTATTGTAAACATGATGAGTCAAAACTTCCAGGACATTAGTCATTTTATCTTGGAAGACAGTCATTGGCTAATTACACGCCCTCAACTTAGAGATTACCGCCGGCCATTCGCGTATCACATTATTATTACTATGCAAGACGTGTCTTGCATATTAATAATCTCTAATTACGTCACTTATGCAAGACGTGTCTTTTACCCAAAAATATTGAGTTTTTACCATCAAACTATAATAAAATCTACTGGCACAGGTATGTACTTTAAAATTAATTTTAAATTATGTCAATATTTTCATTGGTTGGTCTGCATGATGTCCTGAAAGTGGTTCCCTAAATTTCACGTCTGATAAACGCATTACTTAACTTTGAAGGCGTTTTAAAAAATATCTCCAAATATCTCCTCGTAGTTTTTGCATTTTATTGTAGGTCTATTAATAAATTTTTATTTCCCAAAAAATTGGCTGCGTCTGTTTGCGACTAAGGATTTTATGATTTTTTTTTCAGATGGAGTTTATTCTATCAAAAACGTCGAACTCGCAGAATTGTGCTTCGAAAAACACAATAGACATGGTTGTTTTTCATAAATTATGTTCACTTTTTAATTTTATTGACATCGTTGATGAATATCGGGACCAGGTTATGTCTTTTAGCAGACTTTTTTTGTTTAAAATTTAATGAAAAACTGGAGAAAGTTAATCTCAATCGCCAGAAATTTTTAACTATGCAAAGAGACGTGGCTAAACCAAGAAATACAGTTCCCATAGGGTGTGACAGCTCTACGAGACATAACCAATCAGCCTGAACCAAGTAGTACTCGCAAAGAAGCTTCGGTCAGGACGAAGAAGAGGCGCGTATAGGAGCTCGTATCTGGAAGAACATCGATGCAGTTTGGCTGGGACGTCCACCTAATATTGAGAACTTTCGATTCGATTTGTGTACCCTGCACTGTAGGATTCGATTTTTTAAAGTTTATTTTAGGTTGTAAGATGCGCTAGATGCGAGACATAAGGAGTTTAGAAAAAATCGACTAACTAATACCCGAGAGAGTAAGGAGACTGTGTTGGAGCAACAACACAGACCTCATTAGAATATTTCTTTTGGCTTCTGAACCTTTTTTATCATCCAAAAGTAATATTACCACAAATAAAGACATGAGAATGGACGGAGAGTTTCAGAAATACATTAAGCAAGAAGAAAAACCTTCTGCCATATTCAGCCTAAAACTTGATCTAGATTTAGAACTTAGTACCAACCAAGAATCTTCGGATTCGGATTACTTTTTGATTAAAAACTAACTAACTAACCATCATGCCGTTTCCTTGCAGGGGTAGGCAGAGAGGATGGACCGCCAAACTATTCGGTCTTGGCACACACTCTTTGCTAGATTATTAGTTTTTTTATTAGATCAGTAAAATAAAGTAAGGACGAATGCTGTTTGGTTTGGAGTGAGTTTCATATGAATTAGAATGTAACTTTGTAAATAATGCTTACCTACTAACGATGTTGTTAAAAAAAAATAATTTGGTTCTTTGTACTGCAGTTATGTAATGAAAAATAGTTTGGTACAAAATATAAAATACGAACCCTTTGTTGTATTTTTTTTTCCAAATCACGAAATCAATTTTTTTTCGAAGATCCGGCCATTTTAGCGGGCTAATAGTGAACAATAATTTCATTTTTTTTACGTTTTCGAATAGCTACAGATCATACGAAACTTTTGAGACCCCGGGCGTTTAAATATAAGGCCATTTGTTTTCTCTCTATGGAGAGCGACACACGCTATTGCTTGTGTTAAAGGAGACTAGATTGACGGGCAGTTAGGTTAGTATAAGGCGGCCAACTTTATAAAATATCAATGCGGGACAGTAGGTGTCAACGGGGAGGGGGAGGGGGGGGGGGTTGAAATCTTTTTTTCATAATTTTATTATTTCACATAATTGATAGACAGAGTATTCAAATAAATCTTATTCATGAATTCTACCACAAATTTATAACTACTATTTCGGAAATCGAGAATGATGTCCATGTAATAGGATGAATGTGCAACTTATTATTTAATTGGTTGTTATATTCTGAACCCAAAACTAATTTAAATTAAATCTGTACGCGGCGAATTAAAACTACACTCAGAACATGAAAATGGTTTCTCTTTAATTCTATTAATCTATAACTAGAATTTTATACCTGCACTAAGAATAAGTCTAGTTTCCTGCATTTAAATGTAGAGTCGTTCTATAAAAAAATCGGGTCATTGTGAGAGCCATGAAGGAGTAACTACCTGTTACTTATACTAAGGCGGGTATGTGGTGGATAACCTCCAATGCACTTAGAATAAGATAATGTTTTCCTTCGAAATGCATCAGCAGATGAATCCACAGCAGAAATTTTAAATTCTGAATACAAAGGTGGTTTAAATTAAATCTGTATGCGGTGAATTAAAGCTACAATCAGAACATTAAAATGGTTTCTCTTTGATTCTGGCAGCACTTACATAGTCTGAAACTAGAATTTTATAACTGCACTTCGAATAAGAGAATAATTTCCTTCGAAATATGTCAGCAGACGAATCCAACTGGAATTTTACATTCTGAACACATAACTGGTTTACATTAAATATGTATGTAGCGAAATAAAACTACACTAAGAACATGAAAATAGTTTCTCTTTGATTCTGGCAGCACATACATAGTCTGAACCTAGAATTTTATTACTGCACTTTAAATAAGACAATATTTTTCTTCGAAATATGTCAGCAGACGAAATTTTACATTCTGAACTTGCAACTTAAATTAAACTTGTTATTTAACGTATCGTTATATTCTGAACTCAAGGGTGTTTTTTTAATTAATTCTGTATGCGGCGAATTAAAACTACACTCAGAACATCAAAATGGTCTCTCTTTGATTCTGGCGGCACTTACATAGTCTGCAACTAGAATTTTATAAATGCACTTCGAAAAAGAAAATATTTTCCTTACTGGAAACTGGTGGGGTCCCTTCTAATGCACTTCGAATAATATGTCAGAAGACGAACCAACCAGAATGTTAATATTCTGAACATAAAACTGGTTTTAATTAAATCTGTATGCGGCGAATTAAAACTACATTCAGAATGAATGTTAACACTTTTGCCAAAAAGGAAATTCTGTTTGCAATTCTTCACTGAACTCACAACACCGCTTTTTCGTGGTCGGCATGGTCAAGGAATTATTTGATTTGAATTGAGTGATAAATATTGGTTATAAATATTACATGTCACGGCATTCACTAATTCGTAAACAAAACAACTCAATCACTACTACTACACTGGCGCTCTTGGACTCTTGCTTGTTGCGTAAATAATCCCTACCATTCCCTAGATCGATATCTTCTTCCTTTTCCAGGGACAAATTTTGTCTTGAACTTAACCAAATGGCTTAAATAGACTAAAGATAGAAAAAGTTTATTTGACTACCATAGACAGTATTTAAAAAAAATACAGAAATGCGGGACATGCGGGACGCTTTAGACGATTTGCGGGACTATTTTTGTAAATATTGCAATGCGGGACTACAACTGCAAATGCGGGACGGTCCCGCAGAATGCGGGACGGTTGGCCGCCTTAGGTTAGTAAGTTAAGGGTGACTAACAGTAGCCGTAGGTAAATGTATAAATAAACAACGTTAAACATTATAACATAAAGAGTCACCTTCTAAAAGATTGGGTGCTTCTCTTGAATGTGACGGATAAAATGTTTTATAGAAAATATCAACAGATTTTTAAATGTCACTAAAACAAAATTATCATAGAGCGTTTTGGAGTATTTTCTATTTCGGAACGTAAAATTTAACGTTTTAGTTCACTTGTTTTCACAAATAACCTATAAAGCACTTGTGTTGGTGTAAATTGACGACAATAAATAAATTTACGGCGAAAGAACGGAACATGGAACGAGAAGGAGAAATGTCACATTGACGTTCATTCAGTGCTGCCATGTTCCAAAAATGAAAAACCGTTTTACAGTGTTAATAAAACGATGTTTTACCATGTTTTGAAGGATTATTAAAATAGATCAAGGAATGCACGTTATTTTAAGATATTTTTTTTTAATAAATAAACATAATTTTTGATTACATATTATAGCTGACCATATTTTAAACAAAATTTAAAAGACAGCATGTTGGTACTTCATCTACGTAAGTACATGCGAAAGAATGAGCAACTTAAGTGGCTTCTTCTAAGATGAGCCACAAAATGTGGTATGACATAAATATATATATATATATATATTCTAGCTGACCCGGCGAACTTCGTACCCCCACAGAATCGATAACTGTTGTGTTAATTTATTAGCTGAATTAAATTCAGTTTTTTTTATTAAGTTCAAAATTACACAATGAAGCAATTATCGATCCGCAACTGTCCGTGTTTTGTATCAGAGATGACCTTGTGTACAAATTTATATTTTTGTGATTTTCTTACTTTTCCTTAGTGGCCATCCATAAATTACGTCACACGAATTTCATGATTTTTTTACCCCCCGTCCCCCGTCCCTGTCACACATCGTCACATTTATGAGACCCCTCCCCCCTGGTGTGACATCTAAAAATAATCAAAAGAGTAGTTCATTTTTTCTTAAATGTGACGTCACAGAGCTGATGACCACCCCATATCCCTAGTCACACTTCCTACTCCCCTCCCCCCCCCCCCCCCCCCCCTTAATGTGTGACGTAATTTATGGATGGCCCCTTTACGGGAATTGCGTTTCATTTTCTTTATACGTGTGAGGGAAATTTATTATAACTGTTGTATTTTTCCTTTGGAAGGGTGAAGACACACGTTAACCGTTTGTCTCATTTTCGACTGTTGACATTTAGTGTGTAAGAAAGAGACGCAGCATTTTATGTTAAAGAACATTGGAGGGGACCCCACCACTTTCCCAACGGCGTTATAAGGAAACATATGGTTTCCTCCTTCACCGCACACGTCAAGACTCTATTTTTTTTTTGAACGAAGCTACATTTATTTGAACGACTCTAGACCCTCCAATGTCCATGCATACGGGGTTAGTAAGCAGTATGCAAGTACTTACATTAACATTATACAAAAGATAAATAAAAGTAGCAGCCCGTGGAATGATTCTTCTGAAATCTATAGAGAAAAATATATACAGTATAAGGTTATCTCTCTCTCTCTCAGGTTATGTGGGTCCTAGCGATCCGTAATGTAGGAAGGTTCTGCTTTTTTTTTTTTCCAAAATAAAAAAAGAACAAGAATGTTTGGGAATAAACGAAAACAGGTTTCTACTTGTGAGGTTAAATTGGTTTCAGCAATAAAAGAGTTCATTTCCAAAACAGCCAAAGCCCAGTATAATTTTATAAAGAACATAACAATGTTGCCCTTTTGAGGGGCCGGGTTTCACATCCCCAAAAACATAACAGATTCTGAAACATAACAGATTCATAACAGATTTGACAGGAATATAATTAAGCAGAAAGAAATATCGTACCTGCGGACCATGGATCTTTATCTAATTCTACACTGACACGAACTCCCAATTCACTTGAATATAGCGCGTCGATGAACCGCGGGCCACATTCTCTCGCAATCTCCAGGATGGGAACCAGGAAAGACCCCCAGGAAGGCCAGAGAATGAGGACTCCCCGCCAGGGAGCAGCATCCAAGATCAGCACCAGCGCTCCGGTTGAGCCCACCGGATGAAACACGATTTCCGTCAGCACACCTCATCAGGAAATGAACGCCGAGTGACCATCCGTCACAAATATGAGCAGCAATAACCGTACCAGGTCATAAGGACTCTCCCTCGCAAAGCTTTTCAATATGCCAGTCGCGATTATGTAGGTAATTTACAATACCGTTATTTCGCGGATAAATATCGGTCCCAATGGCGGCGACCAATCACATTAGAAACAGCGTTCCGATCACATCAGAAAGAAGCGTTTGCAAAATGTACATCGCCCGGCTCGCGATTAAAATCGTTTAAAACAATTTGTAACGAAGAGATTATCCCATTTTTTAAATCCAAAACTATCACTAAAGTGACAAGTCGAATCAACACCGGCTTCCCGTACGGTGCGAATTCAAAAAGTAAAAACCAGAGAGAAAAAAAAAGTGTTGCCAATCCATTCCGTGCTGTTCAAATTATCAGGTTAGTGGTCAGGTAAATAATTATATCACAAATTGATAATTATTTACGTGACAATTCCCCCCTTCTCACGAAAATGTTTGGCCCCAAACATGAAATCCACGGTTCCGATGTAAAAAAAAAATAAACAAATAAAAAAATAAAGGTACACTAACTAACTAACTAACTAGAAGATAGGTCCATCAGGTATCTAGAAATTTTACAACAAGTAACCATTAGCAATCATAAACAATAAATCATATAAATCTAGATAGATTGAAAGAACAATGAGAATAGGATGGTACGAGAATAAGGAGTCTACAACACCTTCAGCAACGATGGAGCTGGGTGCTGGCATTACTGGCTGAAGTCCAGACCTGTTATTCTCATGACATCCTAACATCGGGAACATCTTAAAAATAAAGAACACAATCAATGAAAAGAAAAAAAAAATTATGCACAAAGCATCACTTTTCCTTCAGCAGGAAATTTTGCCATTAAAAAAGAGGCTTCACTTTAGGGTGGTCAACCATCCCTCACTTCACTGAATTTAGGCTATTTATTAATAGCGAAAAGGTAACTATTCTATCTACCTAGGTCCAACAGGTCTAATAGGTTAACATAGAATTTTATTCAACAAAATACAGAACAGACATTAAACCTAGAATGAGGAATATCTTTCACAGATATTTAACTTAGTTTAATTAAGTTTAAAAAAAAGATTTATAACAATGTAGAACCATAAGTATATGAGTAGTACTTGTGTATTAATGAATTAGTTAGACCAAGATTGCAAAACTTGTCTACTAAAAGTGGTTACAATAGGGTTTACATAATAAGAAATACCTATGTTTCAAAAATAAAAATAATTAGATCAGGTTTTACAATACCAAAAATATACCTGTCTACAAGTGGTAACATTGAGTATCAGTAGGAACACCAAGACAAGCGAAACAGAATCTAGAATGTTTAGCTGAATGCATAGGGATTACAATTTAACAAAAAAAACCTAGCTAATAGTAGTGAACCACTATGAAAAAATATATAGAGTACAAGCCATTTTAATAACTAAAACAGTGTACATAGTTTGCACAAGAAAAAGACTGAGATCACACCGTAGACGGAGATCCTTCAAAATATTACTTCAAAAGTAAGCAAAAGGCAAAATTTCTTGAACAGACAATATGTATTGGTGATCGAATATATTGTGATAATCGACACTATCTAAATTGGTGATCAATCAAAACATTTGAATGACACTAGGTACAAAATTGTGTAGAGAAACACTGGTGTTTCAGCAGTAAGACTAATATAAATATTTTACTTATGACTATAAGCTATACAAAAATACGCTCTCCTGTGCTAGAGGTAGAGTATTATATATTCCATGCTGGAATTACTTAATAGGAAAGTATGCCGAAGCAGTACTACCTTTGTTAGAAAGACATAATAATGTTGTTAATAAACTATGACTTAATATTATTCACTTTAAGGAAAGCTAAACCAAACTTAATTGTAACAAATACTAGCTAAATATAATCTATTTATTATATAATAAAATCTATTTATGAAAATATACACATTTTGTATACCAGAAAGTTGCTCAAATCTCTGCTACACAAAGAACTACACTTAAGAATATATTTTGTTCTCTAGTTCCTTGGAGGATCTTTGGTTATAAGGCATGTCGGAGGGACGACAAAATGGAAAGAAAGCTCCACTGAACTAGAGAAAAAATGGATTTAGATTTAAAAGTAGGGAACATTACAAAATATCCGTTAACTGACGGAGTAGAGATGCGATACCAATGTGTGTGCGTGTGTGCATTGCAGTGATAATACTGACAGAAATAATATAGACAGGGTGTCTACTAAAAAAACGAGAAATACTCATATCCAATCTAATTATATATATCACTTGAAAAAAAAAATAAGTCATGTGAAGGAGAGAGAAAAAAAAAAAAATAATGACTTAAGGTTTGGGCGCCACTGATCATCAGATCAGATTCTAGTTGAACGAGGGTAAATAACCGTTTATCATCAATAAACTAGAATATTGCGTTTACTCCGACCACATGCTTTGGAGGTACCAAACTCCAAGACACATAACCTGAACAAACACATAAAGAAACAAATGAAATGGAGTGGAAGGTTGGTAGTCTTACACACCACGACATTGGCTTCCTATAATGTACTTAAAGTAATAATTAGTCTAAACGAACGATATCCTTGACGTGAAAATTTCCTACTATTTTTCCTTTCATATCTGCCAAAGTATAAATTAAATCAGAGACTTTACCCTTTATGACATTGCGAACAAATCTAGGTGCCAATTTATGAGAGAAATAATCTGGTCCACTGGATTGAACAAAATTTTTCCTCCAAATGACGTCTCCAACATCATAAATAACCGACTTACGACGCAAGTTGTAGTGTTGGGCATTCTTTTTAAAAGCTTGTAGTAATGCATTAGAAACTTGCTCATAAATTGGAGCTAACTCTTCCAATTTTTTAGCAAATTCACTTCTAGATTGTTTTAGGGTAGTGTCTGCGACACCAGAAGAAATATTTATTTCATGAAATTTTCCGTCAATGATTTGTTCTCTTCCGTGCATGAGGAAAAAAGGCGTGAAACCTGTTGCGAAATTAACCGTATTATTCAAGGCTGACTGAATCTGAGGCAGAAATCTGGACCAATTACGATGGTCAGACTCGGTCAAGATAGACAAGGCAGTCCCGATAGTTTGGTTATACCGCTCAACTACATTGTTTTGCGGGGTGTAATAAGCGTTATAAAAAGGCATGGGAACATTATAATCTGATAACAATTGTTTAAATTCTTTTGAGACAAATTGTTTCCCGTTATCACATATAAAAGTTTGCGGAACACCGTGTACCAAGAAAATATATTGTTCTACATTTTTAACAATGCTTTTAGCAGTAGCATTTCTGAGCGGAAAAATCCAAGTATATTTCGAAAAAACGTCAACAACCGATAAAATGTACATAAATCCCGCGTAACTACGTGGAAGAGGACCAACAAGGTCGATAGACAACATTTGCATCGGTCTGTTGACTAATTTTGGATTCGTAGAAATGCCAGCTGGCGCAGATGTATTTATTTTATGTGCCTTGCACGTTTTACATTTATTAACAAACTTTTTGACATCATTATACATACCCGGCCAAAAATAACGGAGTTGAACTTTCTTATATGTTCTGAATACACCTGGGTGGCAAGAGCTAATAGACTCGTGTTCTTTACTTAAAATAGCGTTACGGTCCTTAAAAGGAACTACCAGCTTCCAAGCTGTATCCTCTTGTAGAGCGAAACGGGACTTAGAGTGACGAAATAAACAATTATCCTTAATTTGAAAATTATTAAAACGTTGAGGATTATTTTTACAATTAGTAAATAAGTTATTGTACCAATTATCCGTGCTAGTAGGAAGGTTGTCAATGGCTCCAATAGTTAAATCGTCTTTACGCGAAAGAGCGTCGGGTACAGTATTAAATTTACCCTTCCTGTGGACTACGTCAAAAGAAAATTGAGAAAGGCGGGTAGACCAACGTGCAAGTCTGCCTGTCGGATTTGATAAAGACACTAGCCATTGCAAACTGGAGTGGTCAGTTACTACTGTGAAGTGAACTCCCTCTATGTAGGGCCTGAAGTGATTCACCGAATCTAACACCGCTAAGAGTTCGCGCTCCGTCACGCCGTAGTTTCGCTCGTGAATGTTCAAACACCTAGAAAAAAAAGAAACCGGGTGTTCTTCTCCTTCAAAGACCTGTGTGAGCACTCCGCCTATCCCAACGTTGCTCGCGTCACAGTGTATGGTAAAAGGAAGTGAAAAATCAGGACAATTGATAACTGGCGCAGAAGTTAATGCCTTTTTTAATTTTTTAAAAGAGTCTTCAGCCTCTGAAGACCAAGAGAAATTACTCACCCCCTTTCTTGAGCCAGTGAGTCTTGTTAAAGGGGCCGCTATTGTGGAAAAATTCTTGATGAAACGTCTATAATAGCCACAAAGTCCAATAAACGCTTTTAACTGTTTAGAATTCTTAGGAGTGGGGTAAGTTCGAATAGACTCTAGCTTGACTGGATCTGTGCGAAGACCCTTTGCATCAACAATATAACCCAGATACTTCAACTCGTCCTTACAAAACTCACATTTTTTGAGATTAATTGTTAAACCTGCTTCTTTAATACGTGTGAAAACTTTATTTAACAATTCTAAATGTGACTCAAAATCTTCTGAAATAATAATTAAATCATCCAGGTAGCAGAAAACGTTTTCATCGAACTCTGGACCAAAAAGAGCATCAACAAGACGCTGTAATTCACTAGGTGCATTTTTCAGACCAAATGGCATCCTAACAAATTCAAAAAGTCCATGACCTGGTACAACAAAAGCCGTTTTAGAACAAGAGTCCTTATGTAAAGGTATCTGCCAAAAACTTTTCGATAAATCAATAGAGGTTATAAAGCGTGCACCACGTAGCTTGTCTAAAATGCGCGAAATATACGGCAAGGGGTACGAATCCCTTGTCGTGACGCTGTTAAGTTTCCTAGAGTCCAAGCAGAACCTTGCAGAACCATCCTTCTTAGGCACGATCAAAACCGGATTCGACCAAGCCGAACGCGAACGGCGAACAACACCTAAATCTAACATTTCCTTAAGTTGTGATTCAAGTTGTTGCTGACGAGTTTGAGACAAAGGGTAATACCGTTGCTTAATGGGATCTCCTGTTGTATTAATTTTATGCTGCACTAAATGAGTACGACCCAGTCCACATTTTTCAAACGAAATTGACTTAAATTTATCAATTACATTATTTAGCCTATGATTGTCTTGAGGGGACAGTAGGGAAGCTGATGTGATCTTGCGAATTTCACTTAAAGTATTCTCAACATCACGTCCACTGTTGGCCTTTGAAAACAATTGAGGAGCGATGTCAAATTGTTTCCAAAAGTCGACTCCCAAAACAATCACGGGAGAAAGAGACGGAATTACAAAAAAAATTATATATTTCTTAATACTATTAAAAGTAACTAGTACCCGCATAGTACCAATTACATCTTGATGTTTACCATCCGCGGTGGTAACGTAAGAATCAAGCTTATCTAACTTAAAACCTAAACTTAAGAAAAACCTATACAGTGAACCACCAAAACAACTCACACTAGCTCCGCTATCCAAAAGAGCTGAAAAAACTAAATTGTTAATTGCAATATTAACATGAGGTCTAATATCTTGACCGCTGGTCATCATCGGCATGAATGCGTCCATGTCATGGTCGATGGGACTGGTACTCGAGTTTGAAACTATCGGTGGTCTCCTAGCATCCTCGCTAGCAGAATGTGGGGGACCCCCGTCTAGTTTTTTGAATTATGTCGTTCAGGATTAGCTTGTCGCTTGGTATGATTCTTCTGAGAATCAAACTTCCATTTTCTACAAAACGGCTTGGAATGACCTTTTATATTACAATAAGCGCAAAGTAATTTATTTCTATAAAATTGTGCAGAAGGTGAAGAAGAAGAAGAAGAGGAAGAAGGTGCAGCATTATTATTCAACGGAACGGATGACGGTTTATTCTTGTCTTTGACCGAATTTGCTTCATCGTCGGAAATAGCTAAACTTTTTTCAAATCGCTTACAAACACTAATTAAGGAATTTAAATTTTTATCCTCAAAATAAGCAATAACAAGAGCATATTTCGGCAATAGGCTATTGCACACTAAATCCACAATTTGTTCTTCCGGAAGTTGAACGTTTAATCTTAAATTAGCTAATTGCACGTCTTCAACATAATCAACTACGCTTTGATTATACTTCTGTTTCATAGAGAAGAGAGCTTTTAAAGCTTCGGTTTGGTTAGCGATTGGATCAAAACGAGATAAAATTAGTTTTTTCAGTTCTAGCCAAGTTAAATTATCTTTATAAATGGTACGATACCATAGCAATGCTCTTCCCTCCAAAAGGTCAGCAAACGAAGTGACAACAAGCGGCAACTCAATATGACGACACCTAGATAACTCCTCCACACGTTGTATAAAGTCACGGATGTCTGAAGATCCGTTAAACTTAACACCCCAGCTATGTACGGAAGGATTTGTAGTTATATTCTGATAATAATTATTAGTTATGATGGTATTTGTATTAGGACTTTCATCACTGCTTGTTTCTTGTTGAGAAGAAGTACCACTAGATTGTTTAAGGTTCCTGTTGTAAATTCGCGCTTGCTCTCTCATGGCGGACAAAGTGGGTTCTGGAGTAATATTAACGTCAGAAAGCATCTGAATCATTTCCTCTTTTGAGGCCCCGTTGATGTTAGACAACGACATTTTGTCAAATGGAATTTATTTATGTAAAAAAAACGAAGAAAAAATTCCAAATGATTCCATATAAAATAGTTAATATTTATGAAATAAACCGAATAACACTATATTAAGTCCGGAAAATTGTTTATAAAGTTATTACGATAACACAATCGAAGTATAATAATGACATCCGACACATGTCAACAAAAATCGCTCTCAGCTGATCTGTAATAACAACTGACATAACCATAGACAAACTTGCCAGCCTACAAAAATGTCCCGAAAATATTATCCGAAAAAAAAGAACGAAGCTGTTCTAGAAGGTATATTTATGTTTACGTTACACAAAATTTGAGAGCGAACGAAGCTCAACCGGAAACCAATACAAATTAAAGCAAAGCAAAAAAATGACATAATAATATGCACAAAATTTCAAACTACCGCGAAATATTTCATATAATCCATTATAACATTTATAACGCATCTACACACACACACTGGTACCATTATAACAGTATGAAGATATTAATGAATAATACATATCCAACCTTGAAAATTCGGAAAAAGAAGCAGAAACTTAAAACATAACAGACCGTTAGAATATACGGGCACCAAAAGCAGAATATTCAACTTAAAACGTTGGGAGCGCCAAATATAAGGTTATCTCTCTCTCTCTCAGGTTATGTGGGTCCTAGCGATCCGTAATGTAGGAAGGTTCTGCTTTTTTTTTTTTCCAAAATAAAAAAAGAACAAGAATGTTTGGGAATAAACGAAAACAGGTTTCTACTTGTGAGGTTAAATTGGTTTCAGCAATAAAAGAGTTCATTTCCAAAACAGCCAAAGCCCAGTATAATTTTATAAAGAACATAACAATGTTGCCCTTTTGAGGGGCCGGGTTTCACATCCCCAAAAACATAACAGATTCTGAAACATAACAGATTCATAACAGATTTGACAGGAATATAATTAAGCAGAAAGAAATATCGTACCTGCGGACCATGGATCTTTATCTAATTCTACACTGACACGAACTCCCAATTCACTTGAATATAGCGCGTCGATGAACCGCGGGCCACATTCTCTCGCAATCTCCAGGATGGGAACCAGGAAAGACCCCCAGGAAGGCCAGAGAATGAGGACTCCCCGCCAGGGAGCAGCATCCAAGATCAGCACCAGCGCTCCGGTTGAGCCCACCGGATGAAACACGATTTCCGTCAGCACACCTCATCAGGAAATGAACGCCGAGTGACCATCCGTCACAAATATGAGCAGCAATAACCGTACCAGGTCATAAGGACTCTCCCTCGCAAAGCTTTTCAATATGCCAGTCGCGATTATGTAGGTAATTTACAATACCGTTATTTCGCGGATAAATATCGGTCCCAATGGCGGCGACCAATCACATTAGAAACAGCGTTCCGATCACATCAGAAAGAAGCGTTTGCAAAATGTACATCGCCCGGCTCGCGATTAAAATCGTTTAAAACAATTTGTAACGAAGAGATTATCCCATTTTTTAAATCCAAAACTATCACTAAAGTGACAAGTCGAATCAACACCGGCTTCCCGTACGGTGCGAATTCAAAAAGTAAAAACCAGAGAGAAAAAAAAAGTGTTGCCAATCCATTCCGTGCTGTTCAAATTATCAGGTTAGTGGTCAGGTAAATAATTATATCACAAATTGATAATTATTTACGTGACAACAGATAAAGGTGTTAGTAAATAAAGAAAAATAAGAGCTGCGCCCGGTTGAGGAGACCTAGTTAAGATATATAACGAAAAAGTAACAGTAATAATATAATGCAAGTATTTGCAAAAATAACTGAGAGAAGAAAAGGCATAAAAATAAAATATCTATACAGAGAAGGTATTCCACAAACCACCAGGCAGTCCCAATGACAATGTGTATGGCTATCGGCCCAACCGCAGACGAAACCCGGAGACCGCGCCCTAATGTTAAAGAACAAAAGCGAAGCAATCAGCGCATTGACATTTGACGTTTTTGAATTTTTGGAATTCACGTAAACTTCAACTAACGCAGCATTGTTACAGCTCTTTCAAAATATGAAAATTCGTTCCATACAAAATGTATAAGGAAATGAATTTTCTTCATAACTTTCTTTTTCGTGATTTTTTAATAGTTATTCGGTTTTCCGGGGCGGAGACAAATCCAACAAATCAAAGATCATCAAAATCGGTCCAGCCGTTCTCGAGTTATAAATAGTGTAACTAACCCGACTTTGTTTTATATATTAAGATATATATATATATATATATATTTATTAACGCCCTTTTTAGGGACTTTTACATATGAACAGTAAAATGTATGTAATATTTATTGTAGATAATTTATTTAGTTGTTTAAATTATATAGAATTTATCTTATATTCAGTATTACAATTATACACAAATCATATAGTTATACAGTTGGTACGTATTAAAATTATACAGTATTTTTTAATTTTTTTTACATTAGCTCCACACAGGAGGCACCTAGGAAAATAATTTCCTGTCATCTTTGAGGATGCTGTGTGGAGGGTTTTTAATGGAAAGGAAGGAGAAGAAGATATGCGAAAGAAAAAGGTATGGGGGTAGGTAGGAATCTGGAGGTCAGTGTGGCCAGGAGTGACAGACGCAGGGCCGGATTAACCATGTCGGCCCGGGGCCCCTACGCAATGCACGTCACGGGGCCACTTTACCAATGGCGGACTATCGGGAAGGGGGAGTGGGGTTGAAGGCCTCCTTGTTCCCTTGATCAAATCCTTAACAAGGCTTTAAGGGGGAGGTAAGGTTTTTTAAAACATATCAGTATATTAAGTATTGTGTCAAAATTTCAAGTAAATCGGAGCAAAACTAACGAAGGTACAGCGTTTCAAGCGGCCGGCCCTCATGCTCGATTCATCTATATTTCGAGTATAAAATTTTTCAAATCGATACGTTTTAAGATTTTCACGGCCAAAATTGTACCGGTGAAAGTTAGTGGAGCTGGCGACACGGTATCGCTTCGAAGTAAATAAGTGCCGACTTCACCACTAACAATTACACATTTACCGGATCTGGCCTGATGATGGGAACTACAACGATGTCCGAAACGTTGGCTAAAGAAGGAGGTAGCGCAACACGGCATAACACCCCAAAAACAAATAACGAATGTTTTATATCGGTTTTCTCGCAAACAACATTTCTGAAGTTCGTGAACATCATAACTCAAAATTTTGACTCAACCGATGCTTTTGAAATTTTGTACACAATTTCCACACACTTATAACTCAACAGGTAGTCAGAGGGAGTTTTTTTTACCATTTTCATCATCATCATCTGTGGCTCTACAACCCAGGTCGGGTCTTGGCCTCCAGCAGAGCCTGCCTCGGTCGGTGTTGTGCTGCGTTGCGCCAGTTTCGGATGCCGATTGTGCTTGCATCCTTCACCACTCCATCCAGCCATCGAAGCTTTGGTCTTCCAACTCTTCTCCGACCCCCAGGTGCACCATCCATTTTATAATAACAAATTCACCGAAATTTTTTTAGCAAAAATCGCGTTTTTCACATCAAAATGCTGGCAAAAATTAAAAACAAAACGAAAAAAACTCGCTCTGACTACCTAGGAAAACATATTACCTTTTAAAAGCGTTTCGATTTTTTTTTGTTTCAAATGAATCGGTGACGAGTTATGGAGTAAGTGTATGAAATAAAAAAAAAAACCAACATTATTCATATTTCAAAATAAAATCATGATAATGTGCCTTTATTTCGCCTTTAAAAACTTACCCCCCCCCCCCCCCCCCCTTAAGGCACCAGGACACTGTAAAAATTGCTTTTGTGTTTTTTTTTATTTATTTCATTTTCTAAAAGATGAATTTGTTAAAAATGCTTTCACTAAATATTATAAATAAATTCGAAAAATTGACGAAGATACAGCATTTTATGTGAAACCATTTGAAACAGTTTGTATGTTGAATTATCCTTCAGCAAAACTTTAAATGCGTTTTTCTCGAAACTTTTTTAACACGTTTTTCAACCTGGTTGACAATATTTTCGTTATTTGTTTTTGGGGTGTTATGCCGTGTTGCGCTACCTCCTTCTTTAGCCAACGTTTCGGACATCGTTGCACTGTCCATCATCAGGGCGGATCCGGTAGATGTTGACAATATATTAACAAAACATATACTATACATTCAATTTGCATGCACCAAGTCTTAATCTATTTGAAAATCTACTTTCTATGGCATAGGGGAATTTTGATATCTAAAAAAAGAAAAAAAAGGCGGACCAGCGAATTTTATTTCCGATTTTTTATGGAAAATTTTCATAATTCATTAAAAAATAGACCTTCATAAAAGTTCCCGAAGTGGTGCCATAGTGACTGGATTTTCTAACTGTTAGACTTAGTGCATGCAAATCGGATATATAGTTTTTCTAATGTGTTGTCAACCAGGTTGAAAAACGTCGTTTCGAGAAAAACGCTTTCAAAGTTTTGCTGAGGATAATTCAACATACAAACTATTTAAAACGGTTTCACATAAAATGCTTATCTCCATCAATTTTACCAATTTCCTCAAAAGGTGAGAGCATTATTAACAAATGCATCTTTCAGAAAATGAATTAAAAATAACATTTTTTTGCAGTGTTCTTAAAGCCTTTTTTAGGATTTGATCAAGGGAACATGGAGGCGTTTGGAGGCCTCCCAGAGTCAGAGGCCCGTGTGAACTGAATAAAAAAACTTGTAAAATTACATCAACTTCACTAAGGGGAGGGGGGGTTCATTCAACTTTGCCGCCCCGGGCTTCTGACGGGCTTAGTCCGCCACTGCACTTTACCCTTTTCTAACTTCCAAAAATTTTTTTTTCTACCACATCGTTTTATTCATAATTAATCTGTTCTTTTACTACATAACGAAAGGTACGCCATCACCCCATTCAAAAAAAAAATACAATACAATAAAATACCTACAATAACCCTTTATTGCACATAAAAGGACACATACACAGAAACAAAAATATATATTATTAAAAAAAAACATTACAATGAGTCGTCTTGTCACTAAAGTGTCTTCCAGACAACCTTTCCCAAAGAATTTTAGCAAGTAGATAGGTAGTGCATACTGAAGCTTGTACATCATTTATATTTTAAACATATACCTAATTAAAAATAAAACAAAACAAATGCCAATATAAACCACACACGGCCACTTCAATCACTGCAGATACTAAGTAATGTTGCAACAAATAGAAGAAAAGAAAAGTAAAATACAACTATGTTTATATATTGGTTTTAATTATAGACTTTTTATATATTATTTGTGCATGATGTAAACATTAGTTATTTATTGGGTTATAACCTAATTATTATAATTTTTGGTTTTCTTTAATACGTGTACCTAATGTTATTAACCTGTAAATGTTCCTGATAAAAAAATTAAAACATCTTGAAAGCTGACTTTTTCTGAAACTTCGTTGCTCACTAATTAAAGGTAGTCATTTTTCCTCTGGACGCGGGGCCCCTAGCCGATGCTGGGCCCCTAGGCAGTTGCCTACTCTGCCTTAGGGATAATCCGGTACTGGACGGACGTATGAATCTATTCCTCACACTGCGGTGCAAGGCGAAAGGTCGGGAGAATTCCGAATTTTGGAGAAATATGGAGACAAAAGTTTATAACCGCACAAATTCTGCTTGTATGTTACTGTGAAACTGCCGTGAGACGTACTTATTGTGATGACCGTGGCCGGTTATCAACATTACCATCTGGACTCCGTTGTATGAATCCAGATCTTCTTGGGATGGTGATCTCAGTACAGGGTGATTGACAATAATAAGTCGTAGGTAGACTAGTGACGTTTATTCCGAGATTGTGTACAGGTGCGCTTCGTAGGAAGCGTAAATGCAAAGAGGACGGTAGACAGCAATCACACCCTTTTATACGTTACTCATGCTGTCTCACTCATACATGCATGTCTCTTTTATACCGCAAGACATACGTTCACCACATCCCTCCACACTTAAATTCGAAGACAGTTACACAACATGAAACTGATAATTATTTACAATACATACAATATTCCAATATTTACAATGTAAGTAATTCATGTTGAGTCGAGAGCCGAGTGCTGTCTTCATTGACTCATCTGTGTGTTCGTGGACGTAATCGGTCCTTCCAATTTCCCGACGTAGACGCCACTGGATCACTGGAGCTGGAAGGAGAAGGAGAAAGACCCATTAGACTGTCATCCGGCACAAAGCTGGAGACATCGTAATCGTCATACGACAGTCTCTTCGTCTCAGACGCGATATAAGGATTGCTGTGTTTCTTTTCCCATGATACACATAATTTAGACAACTGATCAAAATGCCTTTTCCAATACATAATTTTACCATTTAAATTTACCTCGATTATATAAAGTTTTTTTCCTAATTGTTTATACACTTTCCCTGGTACCTATTTATCATTGTTTTGGTCTCTGAAATCTCTAACCATTACCTTTTGATTTATCGAAAAACCCACCGATTCTTTATTATTTCTCTTATAATAATATTTTTGATTTTCCTGACATTTTAAATTTTGTTTCTTTCTTAATTATATTATCCTTATCTCTCCCCCCTCTCGGTACAAAACTGTTTAAGTTTGACCTTAGTTTCCTTCCAAACATTACAACTGCAGGTTCTAAGCCAGTTGTACAGTGTGGTGCATTTCTGTAATCAATTAAAAAATTTCCTAATTTTTCCTCATAACCTGACTGAAACTTATTTCTTATCATCATTTTTTTTTTAAATTTTTACACGTTCGAACCGCGTTTTCTGCTAGACCGTTTGATTTTGGATGATTTACCGGAGTAGTTAAATGTTTGATGTTATTCATCTCACAAAACTCTTTGAAGTCCGCTGACATGAAAGCGGCTCCATTATCTGAAACTATTGTCTGTACACTCCCGAAATAACTAAATAAACCCTTTAATATTTTAATAGTGTTATACGATTTGGAGAATTTACCTCTACACAGTCTAACCATTTTGAGGTTGAGTCAATAATCACAAGAAAATATTTATTTGCAATTGGGCCCGCATAATCAATATGCACCCTACTCCATATTTCTTCAGTTATAGGCCACGGAGTCAATTCGCTCTTTGGTTGAGAAGGTTGAACCTCTGAACAAATTTCGCATCCTCTCGCTAAAAGTTCAATATTTCCATCTATCCCTGGCCACCAAAATATACCTCTGGCTAAACCTTTATCTTTGCTATACCTATATGAGATCTAAGTAACAAGTTTAAAATTTTTTCTCTTAAAATTACTGGAATTATTAGCCTATGATTCCAGAAAAAACAATCAT
Organism: Limnephilus marmoratus; assembly: GCA_917880885.1. NCBI lineage: Eukaryota > Metazoa > Arthropoda > Insecta > Trichoptera > Limnephilidae > Limnephilus > Limnephilus marmoratus. Next base: position 47,704,366 of record OU862907.1, on the reverse strand, counting down.
CAATTATGGATAACTCATTCCGTTTAATCCAGTAAATCCATTTTGAATCCTCCTTGTTAATTTTATTTGGCCACCCTGTTCTGAGATAATGTTTAATTTCCAATAAAATTTTATCTGTACTTGATTCCGCTTTAATTTCCTCGACATCTATAGGTAAATCTCTGTTATTTTTGAATAAACTTAGAATTTGAGTATCAAAGTCATTCTCTACGTGAACTGGTTCCTCATTCCCAATTAATTCTAATTGCACTTTACTTTTATTAAAACTACCCACTTTCTCCGAAAAAACCTCCTGGAATTTTCGAATTTTTTTATTCACTTTACTTCTACCACTCTCAAATACACTATGAGAAAAAATTTCACTACCCTCCTGGGATGAAATTGATTGTAAATCACTTCTATCATTCTCAAATACCATCAGAAAAAATTTCACTACCCTCCTGGGCTGAAATTGATTGTAACCCCGTAAATCCAATATTAAATTTTTTAATGAAATCACGCCCTAGAACAGTAGTTGTTCCACTTTTTACTACGCAAAATTCTAACATTTCCCTATAACCGTTAAAATCAACTGTTAATAAGATACAACCCAATAAATTCAACTTACAGTTAGCGTAACCCGTTAGGGTTAAATCCTTTGATTTTAAATCCAAATGTTTGAAATGTTTAACATAATCTTTGTCTGTTAAAATCGAGACTGCAGCTCCTGTGTCTAATAACCCGTTTAGTTCCACATTATTCACTAAAACTTTGCACAATATTGGTTCACAATATACTGAGTTTATCCGAAACATTTTTTTATGTTCCTGCGTATTGACGAACACTGAAGAAATGTTATTATTATTTAAACCGCGACATATCTTTCCAATATGCCCTTTTACTCTGCATCTATAACAAAACACGTCTTTCAATTTACAATTTACTGAATCGTGATAACTCCCACAATGTTTACATTTTGTTCGGTCCGCTGACCTCGCTCTGAACGATGTAACATTCTTGTCCGAAGTTCTAGAAAAATGTTTACCCGCCGAATTTTGTTTTTGTGACAAATTGTTCGATCTATTTTTAAATTTATTTACTATATCAACACTTTCCGTTTTAATTTGCTTATTCATTACCTCGAACGAATCCATAGCAATAGCACATTCTATAACCTTTTTTAATGAAAAGTTTTCAGCCTCTACAAATAATTTCTCCTTAATACGCCCCACTCGAAGACCGGTGACAAAAACATCTTTTAAATTATCTTCAAGTCTGTCCTCGAATTTGCAAAATCTAACGAGATTCCTTAACCGTGCTATATAATCATTAACCGATTCTGAACTTTTTTGTTTCGTAGCAAAAAAAAATTCGCGCTCTTTGAACACATTTCGTTTTATACCTACATGATTCTCTAGTAATAACAATAAATTTTCGACCGTAATATCTGTAATTTTTTTAGGAAAACACAAATCAATCAATAAATCTATTGTCTCTGTGTGTAAATGAGATATTAAAACCGCTCTCTTTTTCTCTACCGAATTTAGTTTGTCATCATTGACGAGGATGAACTGTTCGTATTGCAACACGAACGTCTCCAGTTTGTCCCTCAAATGACAAAACCTGGGCAGTTCTCCCCCTTCCATCTTCACACAGATACAATCAATAAAAGCAGAAAATTTTACAAACAGCACTCAACTCACGACTCTGTTGACTTGATGCTGCTGCTCCGATCTCGCCCTTCCGCGGACCGTCTCCTGGCTCCTGAACCCTGGTCGTCCTTCTAATGCGTCCTCCGTGAGGTCTGCACCTGTCCAGCTCTTCTCTTGAAGATCCGGACTTCCGTATTCCCGCCTTACGAGAATACTCCTCCAGGTTCTCGGCACTGAATAACCCTATCCAGCGCCTTGATGTTCCTCGGATGCCGATTCTGCTGCTCTTGCTCTTCCTTGCTCCGCAATGCTGTGGAGTCGTGATCTGGCCTGATTCTGCCCGATCACCTGTTGACCACTGTAGCCTCAATCTCGGGATGTTTGCTGCGTAAATTCTGCGCCAAATGTGATTTTGGCTGCTGCTAGTTCCTTTATCGGCTGCGCCAAAAGTGATGACCGTGGCCGGTTATCAACATTACCATCTGGACTCCGTTGTATGGATCCAGATCTTCTTGGGATGGTGATCTCAGTACAGGGTGATTGACAATAATAAGTCGTAGGTAGACTAGTGACGTTTATTCCGAGATTGTGTACAGGTGCGCTTCGTAGGAAGCGTAAATGCAAAGAGGACGGTAGACAGCAATCACACCCTTTTATACGTTACTCATGCTGTCTCACTCATACATGCATGTCTCTTTTATACCGCAAGACATACGTTCACCACACTTATTGGAGTCAACATATGAATATTTTCGATTCCTCGAAACTCAATCAGTTTCCTCCGATCCAGCTTGCCACGCTGTGGTTGGGCAAACGTATCCGCCACCAAGACCTAGATAAACCTCATCCCATGAACCCGGGCACCCCTGCTAAGTCACCAAACGTAGCGAACCACTTGGGGGTGACCAGTGGCAGGGGTGTTGGTTGTTCAATAAATGGGTCCCGGGGCGGTGGTACCCATACCCGCCTCCCAAATTGAAAGTGAAAATATCCACTGAATTGGTAAAATTATTTCCCTTCACTAGTATTCTGGACAAAGAGGAATACATATTTTAGTTAGTCTCAGAATTTAAGCACTGAAATAAATTCCGGCTTTTAGTATTACGTAGTGAATCCGAATATTTATCAATGTTTAGTGTTATGGTTTTAACCACAAAGAGGAATACATATTTTAGTTAGTCTCAGAATTTAAGCACTGAAATAAATTCCGGCTTTTAGTATTACGTAGTGAATCCGAATATTTATCAATGTTTAGTGTTATGGTTTTAACCACATCTTATAACAATTAGCGTGTTCAATTATAATAAACACTTCTTGATTGATTACCAATTCATTTTAATGTATGTATAATTATGTCACCTTCATTACTGTAGCGACTGCCAGCACCGTCTAGTGAATTGCAAGAATTCCCCTATTTTGTTTTGCGCTTAGTGACTAATGTTCAGTGAGAATGATTGAGAGAGGTCCGTGGGTGAAAAACGAACATGCCATCCTGAAAGTGCGGTCGCGGGAGGGAGGGGGGGCTGAAGACATAATTGTACATTCATTCTATTGAATGTATAATTATTTTAAGAAAATTTCATGGATCATTATGTGTTTCGATGGATCAGCAAACTATCCATTTGCTCCAAGTACAAAAATACGAGGGAAATCATGTTCTTCGTGTTCTGGGTGTAGTATCAATTTAAACTGGGGACTCGCGTGCAGTTTGACTTAATTTAATCTGCTGACGCATTTCGAAAATAAACTGTTCTAATATTTTGAGTGAAGTTAACATTTTTGTTTCAAACCATTCTTCAAAATTCGTAATTCGTGGGAAAATCATACGCATATTATGAGAGTAATACTAATTTAAACTGGGGACTAGCGTGCAGATTCACGCTTAATTTAAAACTAATTTTGTGTTCAGAATGTAAAATTTCAGTTATGTATTCATCTGCTGACACATTTAGAACGAAAACATTCTCTTAATCGAAGTGCAGTTATAAAATTCTAATTGCAGACTATTTATGTACTGCCAGACTCAAAGAAAAACCATTTAGATGTTCTGAGTGTATTATCGTATTGCACAGATGCTATTCTCGATTCCGGGAGCAGTTATAAATTTGTAGTAGAATTTATAAACATGATTTTTATTAGGGTTATTATTTTCCTCCTCCCCTGGCGGCTGACACCCACCCTACGCCACTGCCATGGCGGGTACCTTCAACCGGTCTGAGATCATTGAAGTGTTGCCGTAGTTCCTTAAAAAAAATTACTGGTGTTTTCGAGGGTCGATGGTCATGCAATAAGGAATTCTTCTGGTAGGCGGAGTGGTGGCGAGGTCGTCTCTCCATACAGCCCTGATTCCCATCAACACAGTGGGAAGCACTTCCGTCCAGCGGTCCGTCTGGCGGCATTTGATTGCTGCCCTTGCGATGTAGCCTCTCTACCATGCCGTTTGCTGCATGATGGTACGCGATGATGTGAATTTGAGTCGTACCTGCCAGGCAGTTCAATTGCCAGAACAGCCTCGACTCGAACTGTCTACCATGGTAAGTGTGGAGTACCAAACCTGGTGATCCACCCCTGATAGAATAACCATTAAAATCTGTGGTTCCAGCAAGATGGTTGAACCACAGATATCTCGACGAAGAGTTCGAGGGCTGGTGGATAGGACCTGCTGACCTATGGCATGGCCAGCGGGGTCACCGTATCTGACACCATGGCCTTTTTCTTGTGGAGCTTTGTAAAATTACGTAGTTAAGTAATTTTTGACATGATTAGTGTGAATTGTATTTATAAAAATAAATATTTTGTTTACAGATGAAGCCAGAAGATAGTCAGATAAAGAATTGGTTAATGGAAGATGATTCTGCTAGTGAAATGGAAGATAATTTAGAAGTTGAAGACTATGATTCCGACGACAGTAAATGTGGAAGAAAATGTCATTAAAAAAGGACAATGAAGCATGTGCAACTTTTGCCCAGCAAAAAAAGACGCATGAGTGTGTACTTCTGTGTGAAATGCAACAAACCATATTGTCTGGAACATCGATTGCCTAATTGTGTCACTTGTGATAAGAAATAAATAGACAAACTTCAAAGTTACGTGACATAAACACTGTAATGCTAAATGCTACTTTTTTATAATGATCTCAACAGAATTGTATTTTAATAAAAATGTTTAGTTTTTAAGATTTTTGCAAGATTTTTTTTCATACTCTTAATGAATCTTTGTTTTACCAAAAAAGTTAGGTATGTGTTAAGTTTAAACCACTATTTAAGACTGTGTTGATTTAGAAAACACATTTTTTGTTATTGCATTTAAAAAGACAGAGGTTGCTCTCTTATGTAAAAAACTTATTTTTATATTTTAATAAAGACACTTAAAAAACTACTTGTTTTTTTAAATGTAGCCTTCCAAGCGATGGTTAGTATAAACATAAGATTAGTATTCTAGGGTTAATAAACCAAAGGGAGACCCGAGTGACCCCCCTTCTGATCATGTGTGATTTTTTCTTTTAGGGACGCAAAGTTAATCCTTCAAAACATGGTAAAACACAGTTTTATTAACACTGTAAAAAGGTTTTTCATTTTTGGAACATGGCAACACTGAATGAACCAATGAACGTCAATGTGACATTTCTCCTTCTCGTTCCATGTTCCGTTCTTTCGCCGTAAATTTGTTTATTGTCGTCAATTTACACCAAAACAAGTGCTTTATAGGTTATTTGTGAAAACAAGTGAACTAAAACGTTTAATTTTACGTTCCGAAATAGAAAATACTCTAAAAGGCTCTGTGATAATTTTGTTTTAGTGACATTTAAAAATCTGTTGATATTTTCAATAAAACATTTTATCCGTCACATTCAAGAGAAGTACCCAATTTTTTTGAAGGTGTCTCTTTTTGTTATAATGTTTAACGTTGTTTATTTATACTTTTACCTACGGCTACTGTTAGTTACCCTTAACTTACTAACCTAACCTAACTGCCCGTCACGCCGTTTCCTCGCAGATTTAGGCAGAGACTCATTAGCCCGCCATTAGCTCGCCACACCTATCTCTCATGGCAAACACTCCTTGCTTTATGCACAATCGAAATGACAATCTAGTCTCCTTTAACACAAGCAATCTTCCCAACATGCCTTCCATTGATAACTTGGTGTAACTCTAAGTGACCAGCCCAGGCACGGGGGCTTCCACTTATCTATTTGCTTATAAGTGTTTCATAGGGTTGGAAGCAAAATATGTTTTGTTAATACCTTTTGAGTGTCCTGGGATTTTGTTATCTTGTATGGGACAAAGATTTCTTGGAAAAAATTCGGTTAAGGGGCGATGGTCCTAGATAATTTTTTTTTTATACTAATTATGGGCCGGAAAATCCGAATCTGAAAGAATTAGGCGTCGGCAAGCAATATTAACTGAATTACACGACTTTAAATTTTCTATAAACACAAAGGAAAACAAGCCATTTTGAATGCATTGACACTACAAGTCATCGAAAAACAAGAAAGATGTTACACCACATAAAATTAAGTGTTGCCATTAAGCAATAATATCAATAACGTAAAACTTTCCGACACGATACTTCCTCACATGATAATTCATCACATAACACATTAACCTGATGAATTATGACTATCTCAACGGCCGCATTCTTAGACCAAAAGTATGAAAATTCGTAGTCTTAAAAATGCGTAACCTAACCTAACCTAACGCTAGGTTTGTGTAACATGTTTTGTGCCCCTTTATACCGCCTGCTCGCGTCAAGGCAAGAAAACATCCCAGTTTTCAAGTAATTTAGCGGCTACGCTAGGTTTATGTAACATGGTTTGTGATACAAAAGTGAGTAAAATTTATAAAAAATAATTACTTAAATTAGTTATTGATATTATTGCATAATGGCAACACTTAATTTTATGTGGTGTAACATCTTTCTTGTTTTTCTATGACTTGTAGTGTCAATGCATTCAAAATGGCTTGTTTTCCTTTGTGTTTATAGAAAATTTTAAAGTCGTGTAATTCAGTTAATATTGCTTGCCGACGCCTAATTCTTTCAGATTCGGATTTTCCGGCCCATAGTTAGTATAAAAATAACTAGTTTTATTATCTAGGAACGCCGCCCCTAAACCGAACTTTACCCGATTTCTTAAATGCCAGGTCAACTATAATAATGTCAATTCACCCCTTTCTCTTCTTTCTTTTTCGTGGGTTATCTTAGTTCCTTGATTCTATCCCTCTTGAGGCCTCCTGGGTCGAGGAATAAGGTTCTCAATCACCAATGAGAAGTTTGCGGGTTCAAATAATTTATATTTGCGGCACGTTCCACACTGTAAAAAAGTCTCAGTATTGCCCGGGTGTAAGCATTCAGAATTGAAACGTTGCTTGAAATAGTTTAAACCGTGTTTGTCGACCAGATCTGAATAGCCAGGGACTTTCTCACCTTCCTCATCCCCATCTCCTTCCTTTTGCCATCACCTTGAATCTCACGACAAATCCCAATGCCATAGTCTTACTGGCTTTTGGGCCGCTCAATGGGGCAGATGAGACTCATGAAGAATTCACATTAAAAAAGAAGTTATTTTTATTATTTTAACCTGTCCTGCTTCTGGTAGCTAGGTTTGACTGGTAGCCAATGTTCTGCAGGCGTTTCGTTCTCACGATGTTGAGACTCTCTTCTAAATCCTAGCGAGGAGTTTTCTGCGAGCCACGCTTCAGCTACGCTACTACTTATTACGGTATCACCAATTTATTTACATTAGCAAGTATTTTATGCCAGTCAGCGTTAGATTCAGGATGTCTTTTTTATTTTAAATATTTTAATTTTATTTCGAAAACCTTCTTTTCGTTTTAACATAAAAAAAACTAATCCTTGTAGATGCATTTGCCATTAGAGTCCACATTGCTCATAAAAATATATGATCACACATTGCCATTCTTCTATGGAAATATTTGTTCCTTTTATTGTATCAAGAAATTCCAATTTTTTAGTTAGTTCGCTTTTTTACGACGCGATAGCTTGATTTTTCATACCAGGATAACAGGTTTCCGTCTGACAAAACCTCCTCCTAAGAAAATCAGCGGTAAAGAACGACGCTTGGTTATTTTTCAGGACAGCGCCTTTTCAGAAGGACCCTTGTTGTCGTGAGGAAACGTTTCGACATTTTACTTTTAATTTTTACAATAATGTTGGGCTAATGTAGAATGGGAATATGCTGAGTGCAACTATATTGCTTATGGTCGTCCAAATGTTTGGACGATCGTGTGGAGGGGTGTTCGTGCGTTGGTAGTTCGAGTTGGAAGGTTGGAGTTCGAGTTGGAGGCGATCCCGATGGCCAACTCACGAACCAGCGTCTTGATCGTCTGCGAACGGCAGGCGATCACTATTAAGATGACAATATTATTACGGAGAGTCGTATAACAATTGTTTGAAAACGTGTCGTGTATATAAGTATTTAACTATATGTACGTAATAATTGTAGGCAACTGATAAGATACAGCGTAGCTACAGCTGTTTGATGTCCACCATTTTGGAGTTCGGAATTCGGGGTTGGAGGGTTGGCCGCAGCTACCACACGATCGACCAACCTTCTGCTACGTCCAGACTGAAGCCAACCTTCCAACTCCGAACTTAGTTCGGATTTGGAAGGTTGGCCGATCATGTGTTCGCTGCGGCCAACCCTCCAACCCCGAATTCCGTACTCCAAAATGGCGGACATGAAACAGCTGTAGCTACGCTGTATCTTTTTCAGTTGCCTACAATTATTACGTACGTATAATCATATACTTATACACGCGACATGTTTTCAAACAATTGTTTTACCACTCTCCGTAATAATATAGTCATTTTAATAGTACGCGGCACTGTGTGGACAGCTGCGGCAGGCTGGTTCGTGTGAGCTGGGATCCCGGGCCAACGCGAACTCCAACCTTCCAACTCGAACTTCCAACGCACGAACACCCCTCCACACGATCGTCCAAACGTTTGAAGTTGGAACGTTGGCCGCAGTGTCGGCTTACCATTCCATTTCCAAACTAAGCTCGGAGATGGAAGTTGGAATCAGTCTGGACGTAGCATAACTGGCATTCGGTTTCCCATGTCCTATGTCAGATTTCCTATGTCTAAGGTTGTCATGTCATCGATCCGTCAAATTGGTTTATCCATGGTTAAGTCGAGTACATACAAAAGCACGACGATATCGATTTAGTGATTGATTTATCTATGGCTATTTATATAAAATATTGTTGAAACATTCTTTCTACCCTGCCAGTCATGTCATTTCATCTTCTTTCCCATCTCTGATTCTACATAATATCCTTTACCCTGTTTCTAACACGGTTAAATTAATCATCCCGACATCCCGTGCTCGTGATAGATTGGTAAGTTCTAATGCTGACATTTTCTTCCCAACTATTAATCACGGTATTCATTTTGGTAGCGGCCATTATTACAAATCGAACTTAGCGGTCACTATTCTTTAATTCAGGCTACAGAATGCATAATTGCACTGTGTCTAATATACCTAATTTAGGGAATCAATTTGGCGTTTTATTTCAGTAGGTACATTTCAACTGTCAATTTGACGTCTACCTATTTTGAGGTTAGTATTTCGAAGATCGTGTTTAAGTTAATGCCCGCGCCAAACGCAAATATGTCAAACAGGAAAAAAACATGACCGAACTGACAACCGTTTTTAAATGCCTTCAAGTTTAATAATAATATTATATCCCTGTTTTCTAATATGTATTGCGCACACGACTTTTTCGTTTTGACAGCTAATACCAAACGAAACGAAATATTCAAAGATCGTACAAATTGGAGTTTGACAAAGCCGGGACCAGCTTCTAGCGGGCTTGTGTATGTTATCTTTACTTTAAAAAACAGCCTACGTTTTTGAATGGTTTGTTTGGCAAAGCAGGGTTTGTCTAGCGTAATTGTGTATGTTATCTTTATACAACTTCTGCAAAGTGTTTTTTCGTGAAAAAGTGCATATTTACCGCTGTAATTTACAACATGGAGGTCATTAAATTAAATTAAAGAAATTAGCGATAATATACATTTTTTTCAATTTCCGCTCACGGAATTAATTACATCTTATTATTACCTATCTACTGGGGTAAAAATTTATTTTTTTTAGTGTAAAATGAGCTGGTCCCGGTTTTGTAAAAAAATAATTAATGTTCTTTTTCAGATATATTTATTTGGGCTTACACCACTTACCAAACGTTTCCACAGCAGTGACATGGATCTACTAAAAGAGACTGTCTCCATCAAGACGGAACCAGGGTCCCATGAAGAAGACGGGGATGAAATGCCGTATACGGATATAGACTTTGACCTCCCAGATGTAAAGAAGGAATGCTTGCAATATGTGGAGAGTACTCGGATAGACAGTAAGTTGCATTGCATGTGTGAAAAATGTAAAATGTTCAATTCAGATATTTGAAATCCATATTGCAGATAGGAAATGTGCTTGTTCATAACATATACAAATTTCTTTAGTTATTACCAAAATGTATCGTACAGGAAACGGCCAACCTACGGCATTATTTTAACTTATAGTGCTTGGAGAAGGTTCCCCATTCCTTATATTTCACGTATACTATTAGAAGCTAGATAACACTTTTTTTAATCCTTAGAGTACCTGTAATTACAGACTCGAACTTTATCTTTAATATTAAGAATGTATTTGACGTTCGGCAGATATACACAAAAACAATCCTCAATCATCTGTACACAAATATACATAAATACTATGAAAAAAGATTTAATACTTGCTGTACATGAAACAATAACAGAGACATACTACAAATTCCCATAACGCATAATACTTTTGGTCAACTAAACTTCAGATACCTTGCAACAAGACTTTATAACATTCTTCCATATCGATTAAAAAAATGTGATTCACAAAAAAATTTCAAAAATAACATACAAATTTGGATAAAAACTAATGATAGGGCCATAACCGGCGCGCTCACCCAAATTCAAAATTAAACCAATGTACTAATTGTTATTATTCAAATTTATTGTTAATGCAACCAATGCAACCATATTGTATGATTATTTTTAATGTAAGTGAAGTGTAGTGTGTGTGTACATAAGTAATATAAATTGACTTAAAAATTAGTGCCTCAACACAGGCTAGCCTAGTGAGGCGGATTTGGAAAATCCTAAATTTATATCATGTTTACATTATTTTCTGTTGTTAACCTTTTGCACTTATATAAACCATTGTAAACATAACACTGATTATGTACGTATTTTAGTTGTTGTTATAAATCTTGCAAATTTTGTTTAATAAAGTTTATTTTTGTTTTACCCACCAGATTTAAATGTCCGGGTTAAATTTTCCCCCCCAAAAAAAAAAGAAAAGAAGGATAAACTAAACCCTTTAATACACTTCCCCAAATGATCATCTAGTGAATCCACGCTATGCAATTGCACTATATAAGTATTATAAATACAAAACAATACAAGAACAACATGTCAACCTACTAGAGACCAAATGGGAATATAATTCACCGACTCCAGATATTTTCATATCAGAGGGTTCGGCTCTGTGGCATTTCTAATTGAAGCTATAAATCCTACTGATCCCTCAATATAAATATTTAAAAAATCTTTTGTAATCCTACATGTATTTAAAATTACTGATTTTTGTATTTTTATATACAAATTCTTTGACAAATCTAATATGCTTAAATTTTGAATCAGATTCCTAGGTATTATGCCGGTGGCCGAAATAACAAATGGTAATATTTTTATAGTCCGAGAATGCCAAATTCTTTTAATCTCATTTCTTAAATCTGTGTTTCATTATTATATATAAAAATATAATAATAAAACTATTTTTTATTATTTTTATTATTATTATTATTAGGCAACGAAATAGGGCGATCTTTATTGATATCAAGTTTGGAGCCTGTTTTAAAAATAAGGGTAAGAGAACTTGTTTTGAAAAGTGCGAAATAGGCCTCGACGGATGCTAATATTAAGAAAATGAGTTAATAGCGGATCATACTGGGGAGATTTTTTTTTAAGAACAGTGATGAGTATTGTTATTTTTTTCTCCAGGTGGGTTTAATGTGGAGACTGTTATCATCAAGGAGGAACCAGGACCTCGAGAAGAAGATGCGGGCAGCATTCCTTGTATGGAAATGGACATAGACCTGCCGGATGTTAAAAAGGAATGCTCAAAACGCTTTGAAAAAATTACACAGACGACAGGTAAAACCTATTAAAAAAAATTAAATAGCTTACTTACACTAGCTTTCTTAATCCGTCATCTTTTTCAGGCTTATTAACAGATCTGAAGATGCATCCCGTGGAAAAACAATTCTCTTGTCCCCGTTGTAACTACTCCTGCCACCATGGATCAAAGTTCGAAAGGCATATGCGCACACACACTGAAAAGAAATCTTTTTCGTGTCCCGACTGTAACCACTCATGTCCTTGTAAGGGAGATGGGACAAGATACATGTGGACTAACAGAGGAGAAAAACCTTTCTCGTGTTCCGAGTGCAACTATTCAAGTTCTCACAAATGCAGTCTGACGAACCACATGCTGACTCACAGTGAAAAAAAAACCTTTTCTTGTTCGGAGTGCAACTATTCATGTTCTCAAAAGAGCAGTCTGACTAGCCATATGCTGACTCACAGTGGAAAAAAACCCTTTTCTTGTTCCGAGTGCAACTACTCATGTTCTCGAAAGGGAGTTTTGAAGAATCACATGTTTACTCACAGTGGAGAAAAACCTTTTTCATGTTTTGAGTGCAACTATTCTAGCTTTATAAAGCGCAACCTGACTAGACACATGCGTACTCACAGTGGAGAAAAACCTTTTTCTTGCTCCGAGTGCAACTATTCATGTTCTCGAAAGAGCAATCTGACGCGCCACATGCGGACTCACAGTGGAGAAAAACCTTTTTCTTGCTCCGAGTGCAACTATTCATTTTCTCAAAAGCGCAATATGACTAGCCACATGCGGACTCACAGTGAAGAAAAACCTTTTTCTTGCTCCGAGTGCAACTATTCATGTTCTCAAAAGAGTAATCTGACTAGCCACATGCGGACTCACAGTGAAGAAAAACCTTTTTCTTGCTTCGAGTGCAACTATTCTAGCTTTATAAAGCGCAACCTGACTAGACACATGCGTACTCACAGTGGAGAAAAACCTTTTTCTTGCTCCGAGTGCAACTATTCATGTTCTCGAAAGAGCAATATGACTAGCCACATGCGGACTCACAGTGGAGAAAAACCTTTTTCTTGCTCCGAGTGCAACTATTCATGTTCTCAAAAGGGTAATCTGACTAGCCACATGCGGACTCACAGTGGAGAAAAACCTTTTTCTTGCTTCGAGTGCAACTACTCATGTTCTCGAAAGGGAGTTTTTAAGAATCACATGTTTACTCACAGTGGAAAAAAACTGTTTTCATGTTCTGAGTGCAACTATTCAAGTTCTCACAAGGGCAATCTAATAAGCCACTTCATGGTTCATGACTCATGATTGAGAAAATACCTTTTTGATGATCCGAGCGCCTCTATTCGTGATCTTAAATGAGAGATTTTTTTTTTGATTTTTAATATATACACAGAACATTTCAACACAACTTATATTCAATTATTTCATGGTTACAGTATCTATTTCGTAAGTCCGTAGAATACCATTTAGTTATATGGTGTAATTATGAAAAGAATGTGTATGGAGAGTTAGGTGTAAGTAATTTAAAAATAATTTATATCTTGTCAACAAATTTAATAAATAATTTTGTGTAGTCGCAAGGAATTTAAAAAAATTCTAATAATTATTATTGAATTACGTGCTTCATTAGGGTTTATGGGCATTAGGGCATCTTTATGAGAAAGCGAATTGCGCCTGGTATGCCTCATTGGAACATTAAAAAGTAATGACAGGTAGCAAGATTTTTTTTATTATTTAATAGATTAGGGTGAGTTGGGGTAAATCCGGATTTGGGGGAAGATCGAAAAACTCGATTTTCGCGGTACCCTGGCAACCTATAAAATGCCCCTATACCTCTAGAGGAGCGCTATTTCATTACGCATAGAACCCCCTTAGGTCGGCTCTAAGAAGCTAAAGCGTTAGGTTGTGAGTCGCGTTTTTTGAACAGGTTAAATTTTGCGGAAAATTGTGAGATAATCGATCTTACCCCCATCATACTTATCTACGGATCCAGGTAGGCTATTGAATTGATTTCAAATCCATTGTGTATTATTTTTAGATAAAAAATAGTTTAGGAAGGTTCCAGTGTCTAATCTGCTTCGGTTTCGGCTGTAGCTTTCTTTTCGATCTTACCCCTTGACATATTTCCCGGGGAAAGATCGGAATATGACCCTTCCGACCTTACCCCTTTTGCGGTTTCCATACAAATAGCCACGTATTCTCAAACTAAGAGGTTCGTGAGGGCGCATTTGTGGTGGTGGTGGTGGTGCTAGTGTAGGAACGAGCTAAAGTCACAGCGCTGTACCGGGCGGACGCCGCTATTCCCGTAGATCATTCATATTAGAACGTTTATATAAATGATATAATAGTTTAAAAAAATTTAAAATGTGTAGCTTTTCATTTTTTCAAGGTTGTTATGCCGCGGAACTACTGCAGAAAGACTGCTTTTATTTACTAATGAAGACATAAATAAAGAAGATCACAAAGTGTGGAATATCAGTTTCTACTCTACAATTAAAGGGAAAATAGCTTCAAAGAGTGATACTCTTGGAAGACCAAATTATTTATGTTGTTCTGATAAAAAAAAATATGCACAAGCTACATGTATGCTTTATAAGTATAAACACCACACAAATACTGTATTTATATATATATATATATATATATATATAAATACAGTAGAACCCCATTAATTCCACTGGACATTAAAAATAAAATTTGAAATCAACAAATTCCCGTGTAATTCGAAATTTCATGAAGAAAAAAATCGCCGAAAATCGAGTAATACTATGACTTATTCCCTTGTAAATCGAATTTTTAAGCGCTGCGATCGGCCCCACATTCGAAGTAAATTCATAAAGACACGATATTTTCCGAGTAAATCAAATTTTGCGACCGGAAAACGTTGCGGCGGTCCTTTTAAACTTATAAAATTGAGAAATATTACCGCTTAAAACGAATTTTCCCAGCCTATTTCCAACGCAGCCAGCCCTATGAATTCAGATACTCGAAGTAAATTCGTAAAAATATGATATATTTCGCGTAAATAGAAATTTCGCGACCAAATCCCGTCGCGGCCGGCCCTCTAAATTCATATACCACCTATTCACAAAAATACCGTAAGTAGGTAAGTTCCGGAATAAACGAAATTTGGCGGCCGAAACCCGTCGCAGGCAACCATTCAGATACCCATTCAAAATAATTACCTAAGAAAACCGCATAACTTCCGCGTAAATAATATTTTTGCGTCTTATTATCGCCGCGGCCGGCTCTTCAAATTTAGATATTTGAAGTAAATTCGTGAAAATACCATATATTTTGCGTAAATCGATATTTTGCGAACGAATCCCATCGCAGCCGGCCCTCTAAATTGAGATAGATACCTACCTATTGGAAATAAATTCATCAAATTCGATATATTTCCGCGTAAATCGAAATTTCGCGGCCGATTTCTATCGCAGCCGGTCACTCTAATTCAAATATTCGAAGTAAATTCGTAAAAAATACCGTTAATTTCCGCGTAAATCAAATTTTGGCGGCTAATTACCGCCACGGCGCAAGCCCTTCAATATTCGAATATTCAAAGTAAATTTATAAAAATACTATAAATTTCTTTTATAGTCGAAATTTCGCAGCCAATTTCCACCGTAACCGTCCCATTAAATTAATATTTCGAAGAAAATTCGTAAAAATACGACATTCCAATGTTAACCAATTCAGATTTAGAAGATAATAATACGAATTAGGACGATGGTAACCGTGTAAATCGACATTTTACGGCGTTTTACCACCACTGTCTGTCAAATTCAGATTAACGAAATTATATATACCTAGGTATATTTTTTGTTGGAGTGATTTATAATTTTCCACTAAGTGGGCATTTAAAAAATATGTTTTTTCAGATCTTGTTTCCAAAACATTTTGAGAACACTTTGCCGATCTTACCCCGCAAGGGGGAAGACCGGTATACCAAAATTATAAATGGCCTATTTTTGTTGTATAGGTAAACAATTAAAATGTTACACATGCTAATTTGGCAACAAAAGGTAAGATGAAGTGTCGTTATTAGCAAATCTTACGTCTAATATGCTTAATTGCAATTTTAGAATGAATGCCGGTCTTGCCCCAAAAAATCCGGATATTACCCCACGTCGAAAAATAATTTACAGGAAGTTTTGATTGGCAGTTTTTGGGTGTTTTACTGTGGATAACTCGATTAATAAAAATTTACTCACATAGTTAAGAGCTAAATGTAACATAATAAAATTAAAAACTTTGCGGGAATACCACGAATTCTTCATTAAAAAATTCCAAAGTGGACCAATGATCAAAAAAATTCATCTCATCAAAAAAGCACACGGAATTACCCCAACTCACATATGGAATGAACAGACCTACAATATTCTGCTAGTGAAAAGGAAGATAATTTAGAAGTTAAAGACTATGATTCCGACGACAGCGTTGCCTGCCGATCGTACCTTAATGTAAATGTGGAAGAAAATGTCATTAAAAAAGGACAATGAAGCATGTGCAACTTTTGCCCAGCAAAAAAAGACGCATGAGTGTGTACTTCTGTGTGAAATGCAACAAACCATATTGTCTGGAACATCGATTGCCTAATTGTTTCACTTGTGATAAGAAATAAATAGACAAACTTCAAAGTTACGTGACATAAAAACTGTAATGCTAAATGCTACTTTTTTATAAGGATCTCAACAGACTGATATTGTATTTTAATAAAAATGTTAAGTTTTTAAGATTTTTTTTTCATACTCTTAATGAATCTTTGTTTTGCCAAAAAAGTTAGGTATGTGTTAAGTTTAAACCACTATTTAAGACTGTGTTGATTTAAAAAAAAAACACATTTTTTGTTATTGTATTTAAAAAGGCAGAGGTTGCTCTCTTATGTAGAAAACTTGTTTTTCATATTTAACTAATTGTTTTTTTTTTAAAGTAGCCTTCCAAGCGATGATTAGTATTGAGCAGTATAAACATAAGATAAGTATTCTAGGGTTAATAAACCAAAGGGAGACACGAGTGACCCCCCTTCTGATCATGTGTGATTTTTTCTTTTAGGGACGCAAAGGTTAAGAACACACTTACCGCATCACGCTACGTTGCCAAGTTTAATGCTACATATACATACCAATATAGTTCATATGAAGGTAGGTTGACAGAACAGGTCGGATGTTGCTTATTCACACATTTATTATTTCAAGCGGCCGTTTTTGATTATTGGCGCGTTTTTTTTAAATTTGAGTATGATTTGCTAATTAATATTGTTATTTATTTGGTGTTTACGGTTGTTTTTTTTTTGTGTTAAGGTTTATTTTATTATTATCACAAATAAAATTAGGTATTTAAATACATATTGGTGTAGTTTCTTTTATTTGCTACATAATTATTTTATCTTAGTTTTATTAGTGTTTTCGAAAAATTATGAATAAACTTATTAGAAATATATTACAAAATTTACTTTGTTCATTGATTCGTACGCTTCTTTAAGTTGTAGGTTGGTTTGCAAATTATAATTTTTAATATGTTTATTAATTTCATGTTTACATACAGTTTTATTAAAATGTGTGTAAAATGTAATTTTTATATAATGTTTTATATTATCATGTTATACCTACTTATCTTATCTTATCTTACCCTATAATTATTTTTACACGTGTAAGCATTGTCTCCAGTTGTATGACACATAGGTAGGTACCTACCTTCCACCAATTTTATACACGTATTCTAATTTTATTATTTTCTATAGTATACATTGTACAACCAACGTCTCTACAATAGGCCGCCCCAAATGGTTTGACTAGGTGTCGCATCTGGGAGAGGGTGGTTGAGGGAGACCTTTTAACCTCTTCAGCCTGGCTCTCTCGACTCATCACCTTGCACCGCAGTAGAAGGGATAGACCCATATGCCCGTTACCGACACACTAATCCCAAGATTAGTGTCGGTGTGTGTGTGTATTAGAGCACAGGCGTCTGGTTTGAAAGCTGTCCTTGTTCTACTGGTATTTCAATGGAAGATGCTCCGAGGAACTAGCGTCATTGATCCCTTTGGCACCGGTCCCTTTAGTCGGGTAACACGTCAAACGTGTGCCCAACATTTGTCACATGAGAACGGGTCATTTCTACGACTCATTTTTGCCTGCCTCTGTGTGTCCTCCCTCCTACAATACGGGTCTCAAACGTACCTTTCAACATTTCAAGGGTGATAAAATAAAAACGATCATTTTGAAAAAAAACTCTTTAATTTGAATTTTTAAAAACAAAAAATATTACTATACATACTAAAAAAAGTGTGTAATCATTTGAAAAATAACATAACACAATAAAAAAATAATTATAGCCTAATAACTTTATATTCACAATCATTATAAAAACAGCATAATATAATAAAAAATTAAATCATAATTAAAACCAAATAACTTTTTATTATACATCGTTCACGAAACATTTAGCGTTGTACATTACAGAAGAATCCTTCGTTTTTTTTTTTATTTAACAAGGGATATCAAATTATACCTTGCACATAAATTTAACAAAAACTAAAATAAATTATAACCCTCCACAACCAATATCATGATGAAAGATAAAGGGGCCTTATTCGCCCGGTACTCTGTATGCCAGTATTACAAAAGATAAAATATATGGAACTGCTATAACGACTGCCAATGATCAAACTATGGAACAAGCCAACAGCTACTTTACGATTGCTTCACGCTTTATATCAGCTGTAGTGGAATCGGAGTCGATACCTTTGGATCGTTCAATCGTTGAAGCCGGTATAGCGGTCTCTTAATCAATACAATTCATTTGAATTCAAGTTAAGCATCCTGGAGGTAGAATTCTCTTTTCCTTTGCAAATCCTTAGGTAAGGGCAATTTCTTGACACGGTGATTATTAATAAATGTATTAATTTGCTTCCATGACCTCATTGACAATATTCCTGTTTGTTTTTTATTTCGTTTATTTTCGTAGCGCCAGGATCAATCCCTTCGATGAAATAATTTGCAAAGTTTTTATAAAGTTCATCTTTTTCTTGATTAAGCCACCTCCTTCTAACTATAATTTTTTTTGCCATATTCTCATCAAGTAAATTACTTGGTAAAGACTCTTGGTCATTTTCTAAGCTATTATCCAACGTAACATGATCCACATTTTCTTTATGTGATTCTTCAGGTTGAGGGACGGAATCTATTTCATTTTGTAAAGTTGTTGTAATGTTCGTTCCATTATCAGACTGTGATCGGCAAGATATTTTTCCCTCAGCTAATTGCAGTAAATTCAAGCCAACTTTACCTTTCTCAAGAGCTAGTTGTGGTATCATGTAATTCCCTTTATGTGTACCTGGTGTATGCCCTAAGAAATGAGACAAAGCGTTTACATAAGCATTATTCTTTCCAGCTACTTGGCTCATGGTTGCAACATGGTGTCGCAGCCCAGTTGAAGTTATATGATCTGAATTCACAAAGGAAAACTTGTGTCTTAGTTCCCTTAAAATTTGCGTGCCACAAAAATAAGGTTCACCTCCTAGTTTTGGGAATAAAAATTTGTTTTCATTTGGAATTCCAACTAAATTTCTGTATGCAAATATAGTGTCTACATTTTTTTTCATCTGATTTCGAAGAAGTATTGGAACTGTTCTCCCCCTTTTTCCTGGGATATGGAAGCAATATAATGTATGTATAGCATTTTGCTCCTCAGAACTCATGATTTCCAATATTTCTTCAGGAATGTCTTGTTTTTCACTTTGGCTGGCTATATAATTTTCTAATGGAGCTCTTGCAACTTCTCCTGCCCTCCTCCTATTAAAAATTATAATATGAGCAATTGTTATTTTACATAGCTCCTCATAGGCGATATAAGACTTTTCACATTCAAATCGTTGAGCTATATTCACTTCTAGTTTCATAACTTCCGTGCATATTTTTTTTTATATCAGTAGTTAAAGGCATGACATCAGTTTTCAGCATTTTTTGAGTTTTCCTTGATTTTTCAGCGTTAGTAGAAATTTCAAATTTCCAAGCGTGACCAAAGATTATTTTAAATTCAGACAACTTGTTTTTTATAACATCTTTGGATGAAGTGGTCAGCACAGGATTCTGTATAGTTTTACGCATCAAAATATCAGCACAATCTTTTATAGCTGTACAAAGTCGTTGAGGGATGCTAGGAATTTTTACAGAACCTGTACTTTCATCGTAACCACTATTTATTTTGACAGCGTCCATAAAAACATTAAAATGTATAGGGTCAAATGCAAGGTCAAATGAGGATATTGCAGGATTTTTTTCTTTGATGACCATGAACAGTCTAGCGAGATCTCTCATCTTGGATGTAATGTGTGTTTTCAAATGATGTTCTTTATGATTGCTTAATAGTAGGGAACCATATGCACAAATTAATGGCTCAGACTTTGCAATTTTTGCAATAGGATCATTTTTGAACACAGGAAATATCTGAGATCTTAAAGATTCAGTGATCTCAGAATTGTCTGGGGATAATAAAATAGCGGATGATTTTAACACTCTGCAGCGTTTTAGTGGATTTCCTTCATGTGATTGTTTTCTATTTGAACATTTTTTCAGGTGTCTATAGAGTAAACTTCTTTTGAATGTGCCACAGCATTCTATACAAACCGCATAATCTTTAGCTGTCGCAGTCGTTCTTGGGCGGCGATTCGGTAGTATTATTCCATCAACTCTATTTATCGCGTCCTGATAATATAGATAATTGCCTCTATTTCTTATTTTCTTCGAAATTAATTCACGTTTTTTTTTCGTTCACGCAGATCGGGATCTAAAATTTTATTATATTCAATCACTTCTGCCTCTAAGGGATGTTGGATAGTGATGTGGCGTACAAAGTTGGTTATCAGCTTGAAGCAGTATGGACAGAAGTTTTTACGGTCATAAACTCTTGGTTTTTTACTAGCTAAATCAGATGTACATTGTTTTGAAGTTGATGACACATAGCAGTCCGTTTTCTCCTGCTTCCCTGGATGATCGCTGGTATATGAATCTAAAATTTAAAAATGCAATAACATTTTATAACATATTTAATAAATTAAATTTGTGTGGAAAATTATACAGAGTGAATTATACAAAGTTACCACACAAACTTAAACCAGCGATTCCTGAGCATATGTGGTGTGTCAGTCATTTTATTATGGGATGACTTCTTTGTTCGGTAAACTTAAACGTTCACGGGGTCGGGAAGTTTTCTTTGAATTTGTGTTTTTTGCGTTTTGTTTTGTTTTTTTTTTTAAATTTTTTTTTAACATTAACTCCGGCCTCCATAGTCCGGCCTATTTGACGACCGCCATAGTCCAGTGGGTAAGACTCTTGACTCACAATCCGGAGGTCGCAGGTTCGAACCCGGCATGCGCAAATTAATTTTATTTGATAAATTTGTGTTATTTCACAATTAATTCATTTAAAATAATATATAGTATATTTGCGGCACGTTCCAGAGTGGAAGATACTATCAGTATCGCCCTGGTGTAAGTAAGAACACCATTCAGAATTAAAACGTTGCTTGAAAATGGCTTTATCCGTGTTTGGTGACCAGATCTGAATCGCCAGGTACTTCCCAACCTTCCTATTCGCCACCTCCTTCCCCTCCCCACTACCTTCAGCCTCACAACATACCCCGATTGGGGATTCCATGGTGTCACTGGCTCCAGACGGGAGCAGTTGAGATTCTTGTGCGGTATTCCCTGTAAAAAAAAAACTCCACACAGGAGGCCCTTAAGAAAACGATTTCCCTCAAGGCCTATGTCATCTAAGATGCTGTGTGGAGGGTCTTTTTGAGGAGAAGAGGGAGTTAACATTGGTCTTGAAGAGACCCATGTTGTAGGAAGGGGAAAACCCAGAGGCCGGCAAATCGTTCCATAGCCGAGCTGTTGAGCACAAGAACGAGTCGAAGAAGCGACCAGTTCTCATGTGACAAATGTCAACCGTGTACATATGTTGGGCACGCGTTTGGCGTGTTTCCCGACTATGCACCGGTGCCGAAGGGATCAATGATGCTAGTTTCTTGGAGCATCTTCCATTGAAATACCGGTAGAACAAGGATAGCATTCCCACCCGACGCCTGTGCCCTAAAGATTGCAATCCGTCTGTTAAAATGGGAGAATTTATCAAACGGATCGCCCGCTTCTGCACAGAATCGAGGTTGTTTTTCAGATATTTTGGAGCTCCAGACCAGAGATGGCTACCAAATTCAACTGTGGGGCGGACTTGCGATTTGTACAAGGCTAGTAGTTGTGTACTATTAAAGTATCTGCGGGCCTTGTACAGTACGCCCAGTTTTTGAGAGGCTAGCTTTACTCTGGCTTCGATGGAGCCCCCATACCTGAGCTGGTCACTTAGAGTTACATCGAGCATATCAATAGAGGGCCTGTTCGGAAGGTTGCTTCCGTTGAAGGAGACGAGATTTTCATTTCGATTGCGAGACGTAATAATACATTAAATACATTTCTCTGTGTGTATGCAATTTGAATAATAATTTTATTATTTTGAAACATTTTTGTTTATTATTTATTAATAAATTATGGGAAAATGAGAAGTTATGGGAGGAGTTTGTAGATTAAAAATAGGTGGTGCCCGCCACCCTACCGATATTTTAGAATGTGCTCTAGAGTACAAAAAGATCAGGAACCCCTGCGCTACAGCATAGCGTTTACATTACCAAGTTGGAAATTTGAAACGAGCGCTTACCATGCGCTTATCACATATATGATCAAGAATCATTGATTAACGTTTGTCAGGTAAATGAGTTAGTCTACCTACCAGAATCAGACGAAATTCTCGAGGGTAACTTGAATAAGTCATCACTGCCGGACGTCACACTTGCTTCTAAAATAAAGCATAATAATGTAATATTCCAAAACTAAGCATCACTACCGTTAATTGCTAAAACATTTCACAATAATAAGTAACGTGATGTTGGTATGTAATGAAAAATACCTAAGATTATTGTATATTATCAGTAATTATTATGTAGCTACCTGAATCTGAAGAGTTTGCAAATAGATCATCCAGTTTTTTCTCCATGTCATTAATTACGGCTCTTTTACCCTCTGAAATTGGCGAACCTTCTTCACTTGTACTAGATATATTTTTATCTATAAAATAACAAAACACATTAAAAATCATAAACATAATAAAACAATAAGCATAATTATTGTACTCATGTGAAAATCAACAAGCATTATTATTAAAATAACAGTGCAAAGCGTTTTCATAGAGACCAAAACTTAAAAATGCAATGCAAACGTAATTTTATTAAAAAACACTTTTATTAAGTCATTGAGAGTAATAATTTATATGTAGCTACCTGAATCTGGAGAGTTTGCAAATAGATCATCCAGTTTTTCTTCCATTTCATTAATTACGGCTCTTTTACCCTCTGAAATTGGCGAACCTTCTTCACTTGTACTAGATATATTTTTATCTATAAAATAACAAAATACATTAAAAATCATAAAGATAATAAAACAATAAGCATAATTATTGTACTCATGTGAAAATCAACAAGCATTATTATTAAAATAACAGTGCAAAGCGTTTTCATAGAGACCATAACTTAAAAATGCAACGCATTATAACGTAATTTTATTAAAAAACACTTTTATTAAGTCATTGAGAGTAATAATTTATATGTAGCTACCTGAATCTGGAGAGTTTGCAAATAGATCATCCAGTTTTTCTTCCATTTCATTAATTACGGCTCTTTTACCCTCTGAAATTCGCAAACCTTCTTCACTTGTACTAGATATATTTTTATCTATAAAATAACAAAACACATTAAAAATCATAAACATAATAAAACAATACGCATAATTATCGTACTTATGTGAAAATCAACAAGAATTATTATTAAAATATCAGTGAAAAGCGTTTTTATAGACACCATAACCTAAAAATGCAACGCATTATAATGTAATTTTACCTAAAAAAACATTCGGTTCGCACTGGTCACGATTATTACGAATAATCTTTAGAAAACCACTTTAGATTCGCCTTAATTACTATATAAGGAAACTTTTTATTACACAATAAATATTATTCGTAATAAGCGTGGCCAGTCCGAACCATTGTATGGTCCGAATTCCGAATCGATAATTACCAAACATTTTTGTTATGTCATTGATTGTAATAATTCATTATGCAACACAATATTTTAGGTTATATGATAAAATCTTATCGTTAATTGAAGAATCCATTGACATCGCAATAATGGTATTAATTCTCTGCCGTGACATTTTATAAAATGCGAAAGAAAAGGATTCATACGCCAAATTCCACACGCGATTGGATGCGCTGGGCGGCCGCGGCGTCATAAATATTAAATAGGTATACCAATCTAGCGCAAATATCAACTTAACATCGAGACAGTGTTGCCAACTTTATTTTGACCAATTCACAAATTGTGGTACCGTAACCCATCAGAATTAAATCAAACCACCGTATTATGCCAGTAAGTTAATACCTAAATATTATTTTTTTACAGTGAATACCGCACAAGAGTCCCAACTGTTCCCGTCTGGAGCCAGTGAGACTATGGCATCCCCAGTATGTTATGAGGCTGAAGGTAATGGATAGGGGAAGGAGGTGGGGAAGATGAAGGTTGGGAAGTACCTGGCTATTCGGATCTGGTCACTAAACACGGCCAAAGCCATTTTCAAGCAATGTTTCAATTCTGAATGGTGGTCTTACAGCAGGGCGATACTGAGAGTATCTTTCACTCTGGAACGTGCCGCAAATATACTTTATATTATTTTAAATGAATTAATTGTGAAATAACACAAATTAATCAAATAAAATTTGAGACCTGCGGATTGTGAGTCAAGGGTCTTACTCCTGGACTATGTAGGCAGTATATTGTAATTTATTTTTAAATTATTGTTTATTTTTGTTCATAATATTTTTTATAAAATACACCCAAACAACAATAAAACACCTTTTTATTATCTACTACAATACAACTAGAGACAATGCTTTTGAAAAATAGTCACGCGTAAAGTAATTACCTAGGTACAGAGCATTTTTTTAAATGAAAAACTTGTTAGATTTCTTAAATATGATAATATTATAATCCATTATAAAAATTACGTTCTACTAAAAAAACATTTAAACAAATTAATATAACTGTATGAAAAAACATATTAAATGAGTACCTAATATATTTCTGAAATTTTTAGAAAACCCTGTATAGATATCATCACTCATCACATTACAACTGACTATGCTTTCGGAACGCAAAAGACAAATACATAATTACGTAGCAAATATTTTATTTATTAAAGAAAAACTACATAAATGTGTAATAAAATACGAAATAATATAAATCTTGTATTAAAAACAAAAACAATTAACACAAAATTAATAACGATATTATAAAAGCAATTCGTAAATCAATCTTCAATTTTAAAATGGCGCGCGAATATTACTCGTATAATAATATTATAATGTCTGTTCTTCTAACTAACAGTCCACAGCGAGCGCTTGACAGTCTGGCTACCTATGTAGATAGAATACAACATAACATACCGGCAAACATATAACATATCGCAAAAGATTCAATCTGACATAGCAATGTCATGCGATAATAGATTTTGAGGAATTTAACCATTGAGTTCAATATCGCAAAGCATTGATAAACGACTTGGAGTTTGAATGATATTGTATGACGAGAACATCCGGCAACGTCGCATGCCGTGATGTTATAGATGCGATAAAAAGTGTACCCAGTTGATGTTCTAAGTATGGATGAATATTTACTGATAAAAAACGCATTCCGGAGCATTAACGGTCCACGTAAAAATGTCATTTATTCACTCAAAAATTTTTTTTACACCGTTCGACTCGTCTCATCGAGTTTGATATGATGGACTTAAAAAAAAAAACGATGAGCCACTAAGTGCCCAAATGAGCCAGTAAGTCGAAATGATCAAGAAGTTCCGGTAATTAAAGGACGCTTTGAGCCACTAAATGCCGTAACATAAACCTATATATATACATATATAGATAAACCATTCTGGGCCTAGTCAGAGAATTAAAAACGAACCGTGACACATTTTTTGACTTTGAGAAATATTTAAGACGCACTATGGTTTGCATAAAATAATTGTCCGTCTCACATTTTAAAATGATTTAAATTTTTTATTTTCTCACAATATTTTATTGGTAACAGAATTTGTTACAGTGGTTTTTCGACTTCCAGAGTCGGCTAATGCCCGTTTTGTGGTAATCGTAGCAAAATTAGATCAGAGCTAATTTTATGTTTCCAGGGTTATATTATACTGATTTAGTAAAAAAATAAATAAAGCTGGCCTCCGTACACCCAGTGTCTGGTGAATGGTGGTACTTGATGCGCCTGATTGTACCTTGGCGATATCCAGAGTTGGGGCCGACTGTAGAGTTGGACACCTGGTACTCGTTCAGGCTGATCATCGGTGGGAGGCAGCGGATCGGAAAATAATTTCAATGGTAGAATGAACAAGTAATCAACTGTTTTTTGTTGATTAAAGTTGGACTGATTTATTTTGAAAATTTCATATTATTTATAGCTAAGGTCGAACTCGATATGGTACGCGGCAGGTTTTCAGAAAAGGGGAGGGGGATTTTGTTCCGCCTCATGCATGATATAAATGTGGCAGCAAAATGTACGGCTTTCATTTTGGCAACCTCGTCCGCAAAAGCGGTCCATTAAAATTAGTTTGTTAAGATGTATTCTACAGAGCTGTATGTACGTATATGTGTATGGTATTCTGTACCAATGTGTAATTATTAGGACTATTACTAGATTTTTAATTTTATGAATAATGAAAATTTTAACATAAATTTCGGTTCTTGGTGCGTATAATAATTTTGGCAATTAATTTGTTTTCAGCTAAGCTAAGTGACATTTTAATTACAATTGTTATTTTTACCGGGATCCTCGCAAGATGAGTTAATGAAATCTGTTTATTTTTCTCATCTAACGAAGTCCCTGGATTTTTAAAAGGAGAAAAAATGTTCATTTTTCATCTAAAAATATTTCAAAGTGTTTTTATATGAAATATAAAATAATTGCCCTAAAACGAACAATTTAGGAGATAGAGACGAAGGCTCATTTTTCTTGGATGCCGTGCAGGACGCTTGATGGAAAAATGATTATTTTATTGTCCTACAAAGATCTTAGAGTTTCAAAATTCGAAATTCGTAAAATGAACAATTATTAGAAGAAAACATTAGATTCAACTTAGATTCGAATAAGATATTATAATTTCCAAATACAAATTACCATAAAAACCATTACAAAAAAGTATCATTTAAAGGTAAATCAGAGCCCGGAGCAGGCGGCACGGTACTCTAGAATTGCAAGACCGAAAATTTCACATGAATTTCTCCGAATGGTCTCAAAAATGCTAGAGGATGAGCACCAACGACGAAATCTAATGAAAAAGTATTCGAGGGTGTGAATACGTCGGTTACAGTACGTTTGCGGCATGTTACAGAATGGAAGATACTCTCAGTATCGCCCTGGTGTAAGACCACAATTCAGAATAAAAACGCTTCTTGAAATGGCTTAAACCATGTTTGGTGACCTGATTTGAAGAGCCAGGTACTTTCTTACCTTCCCCATCTTCGTCCCATATCCAAAAAATAAAATTATATGTAAATATTTGGGTATCGTGCTGGGCATCTTACATACTGAAAAAACGCCGTCACCATCAGTAGAAACCGGTATTCAATACGTCTGTGATGCAGCGTAACTAGTAATCTTCTTTAATTATAATAATAATAAGTATTCAATAACTGATAAAATATCGTTTTATGTGTAACATGTACCTTGCAGTTAGCAATTTCTGTAAGCATAAAAACTTTTTTGAAATTTTAACCCAGCCAGTCAGAAAAGGGGTGTATATTGTTCATTCTATATAATCTGCTAAATATTAAAAAAAAAAATCTCGAATCGCTACCTGTCATAATTTCTAATGTTCCAATGAGGCATACCAGTCACAATTAATTGTTCATAAAGATGCCCTTATAGCCATAAATCCTAATGGAGGTTATAACTCAAAAATACTTATTAGAATTTTTTTTTAAATTCTTGCGACTATATAAAAATTATTTATTAAATTTATTGACGAGATATAAATTATTTTAAAATTACTTACACTCAACTTTTCATTAAACTTTTATTAATTACAATCTGTGAGCATAGATTCAAAATTTTTCTTCTCCATACACATTCTTTTTATAATTACACGATATAACAAAATGATTTTCTACGGACTTATAAAATAGATACTGTAACCATGAAATAATTGAAAATAACATTTAACTTGGGTAGAAATGTACTGTGTATGTCTGAATAATCAAATTAAAAAAATCTCTCATTTAAGATCACGAATAGAGGCGCTCGGATCATCACAAAGGTTTTTTCTCAACCATGAGTCAGCAGGTGGCTTATCAGATTGTCCTTTCGAGAACATGAATAGTTGCACTCAGAACATGAAAAAGGTTTTTCTCCACTGTGAGTCAGCATATGGCTAGTCAGATGGCTCTTTCGAGAACATAAATAGTTGCACTCGAAGCAAGAGAAAGGTTTTTCTCCACTGTGAGTCCGCATGTGGCTAGTCAGATTACCCTTTTGAGAAAATGAATAGTTGCACTCGGAACAAGAAAAGGGTTTTTTTCCACTGTGAGTCAGCATGTGGTTCGTCAAACTGGATTTGTAAAAACATGAATAGTTGCACTCGGAACACGAAAAAGGTTTTTCTCTACTATGAGTCAGCATGTGGCACGTCAGATTGCTCTTTCGAGTACATGAATAGTTGCACTCGGAGCAAGAAAAGGGTTTTATTCCACTGTGAGTAAACATGTGATACTTTAAAACATCCTTTCGAGAACATGAGTAGTTGCACTCGGAACAAGAAAAAGGTTGTTTTCCACTGTGAGTCAGCATGTGGCTAGTCAGATTGCCCTTTCGAGAACATGAATAGTTGCACTTGAAGCAAGAAAAAGGTTTTTCTCCACTGTGAGTCCGCATGTGGCTAGTCAGATTACACTTTTGAGAACATGAATAGTTGCACTCGGAACAAGAAAAGGGTTTTTTTCCACTGTGAGTCAGCATGTGGTTCGTCAAACTGCATTTTTGAGAACATGAATAGTTGCACTCGGAACACGAAAAAGGTTTTCCTCTATTATGAGTCAGCATGTGGCACGTCAGATTGCTCTTTTGAGAACATGAATAGTTGCACTCGGAGCAAGAAAAGGGTTTTTCTCCACTGTGTGTCCGCATGTGGCTAGCTAGATTGCCCTTTTGAGAACATGAATAGTTACACTCGGAACAAGAAAAGGGTTTTTTTCCACTGTGAGTCAACATGTGATTCGTCAAACTGCATTTTTGAGAACATAAATAGTTGCACTCGTTACACGAGAAAAGTTTTTCTCCGCTGTTAGTCCACATGTGTCTTGTCACATCTCCCTTATAAGGACATGAGTGGTTACAGTCGGGACACGAAAACGATTTCTTTCCAGTATGTATGCGCATACGCCTTTCGAACTTTGATCCATGAGGGCAGGAGTAGTTACAACGGGGACAAGAGAATTGTTTTTCCACGGGATGCATCTTCAGATCTGTTAATAAGCCTGAAAAATATTACGGATTAAGAAAGCTAAATAAGTGCAAGTAAGCACAAAAACGTAAATAATAATAGGCCAGCACAATTAGCTATTTATTTTTTTTAAACAGGTTTTACCTGCCGTCTGTGTAATTTTTTTAAAGCGTTTTAAGCATTCCTTTTTAACATCCGGCAGGTCTATGTCCATTTCCATACAAGGAATGCTGCCCTCATCTTCTTCTCGAGGTTCTGGTTCCTCCTTGATGATAACTGTCTCCACAT
The DNA here is from genome assembly GCA_917880885.1 of Limnephilus marmoratus. Lineage (NCBI taxonomy): Eukaryota > Metazoa > Arthropoda > Insecta > Trichoptera > Limnephilidae > Limnephilus > Limnephilus marmoratus. The sequence continues at coordinate 47,674,662 of OU862907.1, read as the reverse complement.
TAAATCCACCTGGAGAAAAAAAACAACAATATTCATCACTGTTCTGAAAAAAAAATTCTCCCCAGTACGATCCGCCTATTAACTCATTTTCTTAATATTAGCATCCGCCGAGGCCTATTTCGACTAGTCAAAACAAGGTCACTTACCCCTATTTTTAAAACAGGCTCCAAACTTGATATCAATAAAGATCACCCTACTTCGTTGCCTTTCCAAAGTAATAATAATAATAATAAAGAGGGATTTTTCAAGGAGACTCATTGAGCCCTCTTTGGTTTTGCTTAGCATTGAATCCCCTTTCTAAAATGTTAATTAAAAGCAAGTTTGGAATAAAAATTAAGGGTAATACAAGAGAGAGTAGTATAGTTTCACATCTATTATATATGGATGATATAAAATTATTTTCAAATTCTGAATCAAATTTAGAGAAAATGATTAAGGTAGTTAAAATTTTTTCAGATGATATTAAAATGACTTTTGGTTTAGATAAATGTAAAACTATCCATATAGAGAAAGGCAAAATTGTAGATGGAGACGAGGGTATATTTAGAAATTTCAAAATTCAAAGTATGAAAGGGGATGAGGTTTATAAATATTTAGGATACCCGCAATCGAATAGATTAGATCACACTAGTATTAAAAATGATATTAGGATTAAATTTCAAACTAGGATCAGAAAAATTTTAAAATGCAATCTATCTGCTAAAAATTTAGTAAAAGCAATAAATACTTGGGCAATACCTCTACTAACGTACTCATTTGGCATAATTAAATGGTCCAATACAGATTTAGATAGTTTAGAACGATTAATTAGAACTACGTTAACAAAATTTAATTGCCATCATCCAAATTCAGCTATAGAACGAATTAATTTACCTAGAAATTTAGGAGGTAGAGGTGTAGTCAAAATAACATCTTTGAAACACAATCAGGTAGAAATGCTTAGAAATTTTTTCCATAGGAAAGCTAATAGCTCAGAAATGCACAAAATAATTTGCAAGGCAGATAGAAATATTACACCTTTAAATTTATATGACGAGAATGCCAACATTCTTATAAATACTAACCAGGAATTATTAGATTCCTGGTCAAATAAAATTATTCACGCAAAACACTTCAATTATCTCAACCAAACGTATGTTGACAAACTTTCGTCAAACAAATGGTTGAGTATTGGAGAGTTGAGCGCAGAAATAGAAGGATTTATGCTTGCCATTCAAGATAGAGTCATTAATACTAAAAATTATAGAAAGCATATAATCAAAGATATAAATCAAATTGATGATTTATGTAGAAAATGTTTGGCTTTTCCCGAAACTATAGAACATATTATATCGGGATGTTCTATATTAGCGCCTTCCGAGTATACATTTAGGCACAGTCAGGTTTTAAAAATAATTCACCAAAGTTTGGTAATTAAACATAACTTGATTGATTGCCGTAATGTAGTACCTTATTATGAATATGAACCAAATTCATTTATAGAAAATGAATTTTATAAAATATATTATGATAAAACTATACTAACAGACAGAACAATTAGTCATAATAGACCTGATATAGTTTTACATGACAAAATTAAAAAAATAACTTATATCATTGATGTAGCTATTCCAAATTCCTGTAATATTCAAAAAACTGTTTCTGAAAAAATTAGAAAATACACAGATTTAGGAAATGAGATTAAAAGAATTTGGCATTCTCGGACTATAAAAATATTACCATTTGTTATTTCGGCCACTGGCATAATACCTAGGAATCTGATTCAAAATTTAAGCATATTAGATTTGTCAAAGAATTTGTATATAAAAATGCAAAAAGCAGTAATTTTAAATACATGTAGGATTACAAAAGATTTTTTAAATATTTATATTGAGGGATCAGTAGGATTTATAGGTTCAATTAGAAATGCCACAGAGCCGAACCCTCTGATATGAAAATATCTGGAGTCGGTGAATTATATTCCCATTTGGTCTCTAGTGGGTTGACATGTTGTTCTTGTATTGTTTTGTATTTATAATACTTATATAGTGCAATTGCATAACGTGGATTCACTAGATGATCATTTGGGGAAGTGTATGAAAGGGTTTAGTTTTTCCTTCTTTTTTTTAATTTTTTTTTTTTTATTTATTTATTTATTTTTTTTTTTTTTTTATTTTTTTTTTTTTTGGGGGGGGAAATTTAACCCGGAAATTTAAATCTGGTGCGTCAATTTAAAAAAAAAAGTAAAAAAAAAAAACAAAAATAAACTTTATTAAACAAAATTTGCAAGATTCATAACAACAACAAAAAAACGTACATATTCAGTGTTATGTTTACAATGGTTTATATAAGTGCAAAAGGTTAACAAAAAAAAACAATGTAAACATGATATAAATTCAGGATTTTCGTAATCCGCCTCACTAGGCTAGCTTGTGTTGATTTTTAAAACAGGCTCCAAACTTGATATCAATAAAGATCGCCCTATTTTGTTGCTTCAGTCCCTTTCCAAATTACTCGAAAAGACCATTAATAACAGTCTTATGGATACTGGAAACCAACAAACTGCTATCGCCCTATTAATTGGGCTCAGGAAACATAAATCTACCAACAATGCCACAGTCACGCATACGCCACTTCTCTGGCCACCTAGAAAAGGGCACGACTTATTTATCAGTATTTCTCGACCTCTGCAAAGCGTTAGGTACAATCTTGCATATCAAAAATGATTTTTGCAAAATGTTTAATATGGGTATTAGGCATACCTAAGGAACTTGACCTTCTCTCCAGCTTCTTAACTGGCCGATCCCAATATGTCAAACTCCGAACAACAAAGAGTCATAATTGAAATAAAGAATTGGCTTGCAAATATAGGACGTCGCACCATTGCAAACATTTGTAAAACAAATCATACTTACGAATGAATATCAATTTACGTTCAACCAAACTTAAATAAAATAATGTGATCCTGACAAATCTAGCGTCCATAATTATTTTTACTCTATTTATTTTACTTCATATTTTCTTTCTAAATTTGTCATATTATTCTCTTTATAGGACTAACCTATACTTCGTATCACATATCTTTTTTTTATATTTATGAGAAGATTATTCTATCAACTACAAATATAACTAGCTAAGCTATCTTGGCTGGTCAAACTTCAAATATATTATCAAAACCAACTTGTAAGCATGTTTTTTTTTTAATGGTACGATGGTTGAATGATACGATAAATATAATATTGGATTAATATTATATTATATAAAAACACAATATTAAGTGTTACTAACAGTCGATTGTTTTAACCCCCCATAAACAACAACAACAATGACAAGTGTCACAGTGGTCACGTATTTTTTTCGCTCCACAAAATTTTACGGTGTGCATTGATTGAACGAGTCTTTGTAGTAATTTTTATTGGCGATTACTTAAACAAAATCTAAATTAACATTGTGTAATTATAACAGCAGTTGCCAACCGGTAAATCTTTACTATTTAACTCAAATTATCAACTGTCACCTGAGTGCAATAGACATATATTTACCCACGCCAAACAACGTCCAGTTATAGACAATTAGACAACTCAGATACTGGGTTGACACCACTATATTACACCAAATAACAAACAAAAATCAAACAATCAAGATGAGTACCACCGATGCCCTTTCATACATAAATAAGCCAAAGGAAGAAATAAGTTTATTACACACTAGCATTACTAATCCAGGGCTGAAGCTTACTAAAGATCAGATGACTAAATTACTTAATAAACTTTCCAACCTCTCCGGCACCATGTTGGATGTTGGTGTCAAAGTTGGAATCCTCGAGGGTCAGCTTAAGTCGTTACGATCATATGGTCTCCTCAAAACTGATAGAATCAAACTCATCGCAAGAATATTCAAATTCATCAAATTTATCAATGTGCGAAGCTGCTAATGAGCTCGAGGAGAGGAAAAAACGATCGAAAAATGTAATTATATTCAATTTTCCCGAAAGCTCAGCCTGTTCCCAAATCGACAAAATCTCTTCTACACTAACAAATCTAAACTCGACCATCACGCAAGCCAACATTACGACCTTTCGTCTGGGGATCAGAAAATCGGACAAACCTAGACCTCTAAAAGTTATGCTTGTCAATCCCGCCCAAGCCATTGACATATTGAGAAAAAAAAACAGCATAACCGAGTACCCTGGTATTAAAATTTATTCTGATCAAACTCCAGCCCAAAGAAATATCTCGCCAATCTACGATTAACCCTAGACCAAAGAACACAAAATGGTGAAACAGGACTCACAATCAAATACAAAAATTATAAACCTACTATTGTAAATACTAATCCAAAAAACTAAAACCTATCATGTGTTACTACCAGAACGTCAGAGGATTAAGGACAAAGCTGAATGAATTTAGGATAAACGCCCCAATTACTTCACACGATATCATTGCTCTTACGGAAACCTGGCTAGAACCTTCAATTTACTCAACGGAGCTTGGTTTACCCTATCATCAAATCTACCGGCTTGACAGAAATATCAAGACCAGTTCCAGATCCAGAGGTGGAGGAGTCCTTTTAGCAGTCTCCAATAAAATGTCTTCAAAAATGTTAAAAACCAAATATTGTGATGTCGAACAAATTTTCATTATGGTAAACGGTAAAAATGAAAATTGCATCATTGGTTGCGTGTACATTTCTCCGTCAGCTAATTTATCTATATATAAAAATCATTCCGAAGATGTCGAACTTTTAAAATCAAAACATAAAAAACATAAATTCTTAATTTTTGGAGATTACAACCTTCCAAATTGTAATTTCAACTGTACCAATCAGTAACATTATGCGAAAGATAAATCATTGATATGTCAATATTTCTGAATCTCACCCAATTTAATAATGTACATAATTCGAGTAATCGCCTCCTAGATCTTGTTTTTTCAAATGAAGAGGATATAATAGTTAGAAAAGCATTAGAGTCTATCCTTCCCATAGATAACCACCATCCTCCACTGTCAGTAATTATTCCAAACAATGCAAAAAAAAGTAATAAACTCACAAGTTCTAGTTTTAATTTCAAAAACGCCAATTCCACTGAAATTAATAATCATCTCAGCAAGGTAGATTGGGCGTTTCTCAAGGAAAACAATATGATCCATAATACAGAATCATTTTATCATAAAATAAATGCCATTATCAGAGACTGTATACCTTTAATTAAATTCAAAGAATCAAAGCATCCAAAATGGTCGAATAAGGAATTAATCCAATTAATAGCTAAAAAAAAAAGTTTTACACATAAAATATAAAGAAGAGAGATCCCTATCAAATTATATCGAGTTCAGTAAAATAAGAAAAGATTGCAAAAATATGTCAAAAAAATTTTACAACAATTAAATAAATAAGGTAGAAATGTCAATTAAAGGAGACACAAAACAATTTTGGAATTACACAAAGTCTTCGAAAAATTATGATATTAGCATACCCTCCAATATGTGCTATGAAAGAACAATAGCCAACGACTCTCAAAACATAGCTTACCTATTTGCCGACTTCTTTAAAAGTGTATATGTCCGTGACTCAATAATAGTCAACGATTACACGCCTAGTTTTTCCTCAGATCATAACTTACATTTAGCCAACGTAATAATTGAATATAAAGATGTACTGACTCAGCTAAAACAACTGGATCAAAGTAAGAGCGGTGGTCCTGATAATATCCCACCTGTTTTCTTAAAGATTTGCGCTACCACTCTTGAATATCCACTACATTTTCTTTTCAACCAGTCATTACAAACAGGACACTTTCCTGAAAAATGGAAATACAGTTTCCTCACCCCGATATTTAAAAAAGGAGACAAAAATGAGGTGAGCAATCACAGACCGATCTGCCTTTTATTAACTATTCCAAAATTGTTTGAGAAACTTATTTTAAATAAAATCATTCACTGTATCAAGCCAGTAATTTCATCTAACCAACATGGTTTCACTTCTGGAAATCTACTTTGTCCAATCTTTTAATTTATCAAAGCTTTATATCCGAATCCATGTCTAAGAAGTTACAAGTTGATTCAGTCTATACTGATTTCAGCAAAGCATTCGACAGACTTAACCATGACCTGCTGTTAAAAAATGGGATTTCATAACCTTAAGAATCTTATTATAGCAAATAGCCAGAAACGAGTGTGAGAAAAAACTTTAGTGATATCATTAATAAAAAGGTTAAAAAGAAGCGGGGCCAAATGGGCTCCTTGGGGAACTCCGGAAGTTACATCAATGTCAAAGGATTCAAAGTTATTTAAGTTAACCCTTTGTTTTCTATCAGTCAAGTAAGAGTGAAAGAATGATAACAAAGGGTTTGTAATGCCTATAGCATGAAGTTTGGCCATGAGGATATGGTGATTAACTTTGTCGAAGGCTTTGGAGAAGTCAGTGCAGAGGACATCAACCTGAGTGTTATCTTCTTTCACAATGGTACTTGTAAAGGAAAGTAAATTTGTTGTTGTAGATTTAATGTAATGTAATTTAAAATAATGTTAAAGACCTGTTATTTGCTAATGATCTGAAGACATACAGAACAATCAGAGATGATGACGATCGCGCCATTCTGCAGTTGAACCTGAACAAACTATGTGCGTGGTGTTCTGTCAATGATTTACAACTAAATATTGGTAAATGCCAGATTATTAGTTTTTACAAAGGTAAAAATCCCCTTAAGTTTTCTTATGATTTGATTGTTTTTCGTGTATCGCAGATTCGTGATCTCGGTGTTATATTCCACAAGAGACTACAGTTCAACGTTTACATCGATTAAATAACAAGCGATGCAATGAGAGTATTAGGTTTTATTTTGAGAATGGGTGCAAATTTTATAAGTACATCAACATTAAAAAATTTATATTGCTCATTAGTGCGAAGCAGATTAGAGTACAATTCCACCATATGGTCACTATACTACAAAGTCTATTCTCAATCATTGGAAAAGGTACAAAACAAATCATCAATTTTAAAATGAAAATTCCAATCGAACTTATAAATTATAATAACTTACGCGCAGAACCCAGACTGCTTAAATTATCAAATAGAAGAATGTTAATTGATTTATTTTTAGACAAAGTTATCAAATCTTTAGCCGACAGCCCTAATTTGTTGGAACTAATTTGCATTATTATACCTGCCATACAAACTCGAAGTAAAGATATTTTCAAATGTAACAATAACCTCAACACTAATATAACTCTATTCATTCACCAATTTAAAAAATTCATAGACTTGCGAATACACATTGCGAATTTATAGATATATTTGGTGTTGACAGTTTTACAATTTTCAAGATGCAACTAATCTAGATTTCATCTCATTTATTATTTTTGTTCTTTTCATAAAACCTCCTCTCATCTAAAACCTTACCAGTAATTTATATCCTTATTTTATTTTATTTTTCTGTTCTATTTAGTTCTGTTTTATTATCCTACAATAATAAACAATTATTTGTTTATACGTACTAACTAGCTCTGACACATTGCACTTCATTTTATTTCAGGTCTTATTATTGATTATACATGTATATGTATTTTAAGTTAAATTGTATTCGTACAACTCATACTATTTCAGGTAATTGTTCGGAACAAACGTCAACGGTTAATACGCACTTTTTTTTTATAAAACTTTTAGATTCTTCTTAATTACCATAAAGACAACTATTTGCATTGGGGGAGGTTGAAAATGTTACATTTTTAATTTTATTTACGAATATTGAAAATTTGCTTTCACACTGTCAAATCACTCTGTTTGCAGTTCGGAACAAACGTCAACGGTTAATACGCACTTTTTTTGATAAAACTTTTAAAATTAAGATAATATACACAAGCCCGCTACACAAACCCTGCGTAGCCAAACAAACCATTCAAAAACGTAAGCTGTTTTTTAAAGTAAAGATAACATACACAATCCCGTTACATGACCGTTGACGTTTGTTCCGAATATTTACCCTATTTCATTTATTTTAATCTTTGTTATGATGTTTTATACCTTGCGATGATGATTGCATTCTTATTTATTCTGTTTTATTGGTTTAGTAACACACACCATTAATATTGTGAGCATAAATTTCCTTCTATTCATGTAAAAGCCCATAAGGACGTAAATAAATAAAATTATAACGACATATATTTTTACTAAAAAATTGCTCATATTTTAAAGTGCCTCCTCTCGACACAAGTTTTTCTAGTGAGAAGTATAGAATTAATAAAACAAAATATTAAAAAATTAATTTAATAAAAAAAATTACAAAATTTGATTAAAAAATTAAATTTAAATTGAATGAAAAATATGTTGAAGTGTGTTTAACCTTAGTATTTAAAAATGTATCTTTATACGCATTTATGTACCTCCCACGTCTGTCTGGACATAGGTAAATTAGGATATATCCCGCAAATAGGAGTAACATAAAACGTGTCACAAAGTAAATATTATCTTGATTGATTTTTGGGTAAATATGCCGTGTCTCCTACTTCTTCAGAAAACGTTTGGACAGCATGAATTGTCCATCCTCAGGACAGATGTGTATATTGTGGTGAAGTGCTTGTTTAGATATGTAAAGTGACACCGTGTTGTGTTGCGCGTGCTAATCCTAAGATCTAGCTAATCGTTTTAATCCTCCGAAGATTTTAGATAATCCTTTTTAAATTCAAACACTCTTGAACGTCTCCAGTTTAGAGTTTTGTTGCTAAAAAAGTGTTATCTAGCTTCTAATAGTATACGTGAAATATGAGGAATGGGGAACCTTCTGCAAGCACTATAAGTTAAAAGAATGCCGTAGTTTGGCCGTTTCGTGTACGATTTTTGGTAAAAACCAAAGAACATTTCCTATCTGCACAACATTTTGAAACGAATATGGATTTCAAATATATGAATTGAACATTTTACTTTATCACACATGCAATGCAACTTACTGTCTATCCGAGTACTCTCCACATACTGCAAACATTCCTTCTTTACATCTGGGAGGTCAAAGTCTATATCCCAATACGGCATTTCATCCCCGTCTTCTTCATGGGACCCTGGTTCCGTCTTGATGGAAACAGTCTCTTTTAGTAGATCCATGTCACTGCTGTGGAAACGTTTGGTAAATGGTGAAAGCCCAAATAAATATATCTGAAAAAGAACATTATTATAACGGAACTCCAATTTGCACGATCTTTGAATATTTCGCTTCGTTTGGAATTAGCTGTCAAAACGAAAAAGTAGTGTGCGCAACACATATTAGAAAACAGGTATATAATATTATCATTAAACTTGAAGGTATTTAAAAACAGTTGTCAGTTCGGTCATGTTTTTTGCTTGTTTGACGTATTTGCATTTGGCGCGGGCATTAACTTACAACTTACACCATCTTCGAAATACTAACCTCAAAATAGGTAGACGTCAAATTGACAGTTGAAATGTACCTGCTGAAATACGACGCCAAATTGATTCCCTAACTTGGGTATATTAGGCACAATGCAGTTATGCATTCTGTAGCCCGAATTAAAGAATAGTGACCGCTAAGTTTGATTTGTAATAATGGCCGCTACCAAAATGAATAACGTGATTAATAGTTGGGAAGAAAATGTCAGCATTAGAATTAGAACTTACCAATCTATCACGAGCACGGGATGTCGGGATGATTAATTTAACCGTGTTCGTGTTGGAAACAGGGTAAAGGATATTATGTAGAATCAGAGATGGGAAAGAAGATGAAATGACTGGTAGTGTAGAAAGAATGTTTCAACAATATTTATATAAATAGCCATAGATCTGTGCTTTTTGTATGTACTCGTCGTACTCGACTTAACCATGAATATACCAATTCGACGGATCTATGACATCACAACCATAGACATAGACATAAGAAATCAAAGGAAATCTGACATAGGACATGGGAAACCGAATGCCAGTTAAACTACGTCCAGACTGATTCCAACTTCCATCTCCGAGCTTAGTTTGGAGTGGAAGGTTGGTCGATAGTGTGGTAGCTGCGGCCAACCCTCCAACCCCGAATTCCGAACTCCAAAATGGCGGACATCAAACAGCTGTAGTTACGCTGTAACTTATCAGTTGCCTACAATTATTACGTACATATAGTTAAATACTTATATACACGACACGTTTTCAAACAATTATTATACCACTCTCCGTAATAATCTCCGTTCGCAGACGATCACGAACACGAACCAGCGTGTGAGTTGGCCGTCGGGATCGCCTCGAAGGCGATCCCGGGCCAACTCGAACTACCAACGCACGAACACCCCTCCACACGATCGTCCAAACGTTTGAACGACCATAAGCAATATAGTTGCACTCAGCATATTCTCATTCTACGTTAGCCAAACATTATTGTAAAAATTAAAAGTAAAATGTCGAAACGTTTCCTCACGACAACATGGTTCCATCTGAGAAGGCGATGTCCTGAAAAATTACCAAGCGTAGTTCTTTACCGCTGATTTTCTTATTAGGAAGTTTTGTCAGACGGAAACCTGTTATTCTGATATGAAAAATCAACCTATCGCATCGTAAAAAACCGAACTAACTAAAAATTGGAATATCTTAATAAAATATTTTCAAAAACGTTTCAATTCTGAATGCTTACACCCGGGCGATACCGAGACGATTTTTTTACAATGTGGAACGTGCCGCAAGTATAAATTATTTGAACCCGCAAACTTCTCATTGGTGGTTGAGAACCTTATTCCTCGACCCAGGAGGCCTCAAGAGGGATAGAATCAAGGAACTAAGATAACCAACGAAAGAGAAAGTGGTGAATTGACATTATTATAGTTGATCTGGCATTTAAGAAATCTTTGTCCCATACAAGATTACAAAACTCCCAGGACACTCAAAAGGTATTAACAAAACCCCTTTTGCTTCCAACTCTAGGAAACGCTCATATGGATATTATCAATCATAGTTCCATGGACCATGGTATGGATAAAAGTTAACTTTTTTCAACCATTTCAGAATCTTTGCACTGGTAACACTCCTGTCAAAGTGTGTACCTTTGCGGGGTTACCAATTTGTGAAAAATTCCCCAAAATACGGGGAATTTTTAAGATATTAAACGTATTGGGTATTTTGTAGAGAGGGTTTCATAACAAATCAACAAAGTGACATTTCAACACCCTTTGAAAAATTATTAAAAGGAATGAAAAATCGCTCGTTACCTTACCGAACGTCACCTATTTAACCTAATGTCTTGCCAGTGATGAAGTGCCAGTTTGTCCGGTCATCTGTGGAAAGAATCTTGATGTGCGAAAATTGCGGGTTGCGGAAATCTACAATGTGAGTACCGACGTAATAAAGAAACATTGAATGCTCTTTTCTGAATGAATGCGAATTTTGCTGATTATCCAGCTAACTAACTAACCATCACGCTGTTTCGTACAGGCAGAGAGGATGGGACGCCAAACAACTCGGTCTTGGCACACACTCCTTGACTCGTTCATATTCATACATCGTATCATACATGCTCTTCTATTATTTTGACTCTTGACATGGCCCGACTAAACTATCTGATTCAGTTGGTCGTACCATGTCTTCCTCGGGCGTCCCCGACTTCTTCTACCATTCACGTTTGCATCATATTTCCCAATTATGTTTCTAAATAAACAATAAACAACGAATCTCAAGTGACCTCCCAGGTAGGTATGGTCCTATATATTTTCTGCCCATACAGAATATAAATAAAACAATAAATATGCATTTTTAAATTAACCTAAATTTCTCTAAATAGCAAATAATAAACATTGTTAATCTCAAGTCATCTCCCAGGTAGATATGGTCCTGTACATGTTCTGCCTGTACAGTATATAAATAAAACAGTAAATGTACTTTTTTACGCAGCATCACGTTCATTGGTCAATGGGCCAATTGTTATAGTTTCGTATCGTGATCGATGACCCGTCGGATGTAATTTTTGCCATATAGGTTGTTATAATGGTTTGTCTAGTTTATAGTTAGAATGAAGATTGTAGAAATATATTACAAGACAAGTTTGTACAGCGCTCTTGCGGTGATTATTCACAAAAATGGCGCCATACAAATCAATCAAATATTTATTTTTATTTATTTTTTACATCTATATATATTACAGTTTTCACCTTATTAATAACATTTTTACATGTGTAATATATTTTGAAAACCTTTTTAGATATGAATTATACATTTCATTATGTCGGATGTATGGTGTATATTATAATTATTATTTGTACTGTATTCTCCTTACACTCCTTAACTTGTTAATTTGCTATCCTGGTTATCCGTTATCCAAATATATGTATTTTTTAAATATTGGCAATAAGGAACTCCAGTGAAAAATATTATGGCTTTAAAAAAATATGTTCATACAGACCAATGAACGCTGATTCTGAATATATAAGTTTTATTTCATAATATTAAACGTAGAGTTCTTTAAAAAATATTGAAAAGTGCATTTTTAAACCTCTCGTCAAAACACACTGTAAAGTTGGTATTACTGAAATGGTTAGTGCTGACGTCACTCGTCACCAGTCATTGTATTGAAACCTTGATTATGTACGTATGACATAAGCCATCAGCAATAACAACATTTCATGTTATTCGTTATTAAATTTCATACTGTTTATAGAGATTAAGTTGTTGTGTTCATTAAAACAATATTCAAGCCTAAATAATTCAGTATCAAAAATAGAGGTATTTCTCTTAGAGTTCTCTATTACAAATGAGAATTACTACAATTTGGTTTTCTTTTGCACATTTTTTCAAACAAATTTCTATTTTTTCAATCCTGAACGAAAGGGAAAATCAGAAAATGACTAGTTCACACGCGGTAGAAGTGAAACTTCGCCCACACAATCTAAACCAATAGGAGCCTTGAAAAGTGAGCTCATAATCAAAGTGGCCAATGACGCTTCGTGGGTACTGTACGTCGATTAGGTTTAATACTATCTCATTATCTCGTACGCTAAATTATATGGACATTATGTGTTTTGTCTCTTTTTAGTATCATTTCAGTTTTACTGAGTTCCAAATCACAACGGTGCTAAAGAAATTTCACTTAAAAAATTATGTGTGCAGTTCACACGCGGTAGGAGTGGAAGACAGGAATGGTCACACTACGATAAATAAATTTAAATAAATAATTAAATCCTATAGATGTGTATATGTTTGTCTGTTTCATCGAGTTTTAAATCACAACGGTGCTAAAGAAGTTTTCACTTCAATAAATTTCATTTTGGAAATAAAGGTACTTATGGGGAATTTGACTATTGTGGGAATTTTAGAACCTCTGCATTGACAACACTGCTACTTCGTTTCCTTGGAGAATAACAGAAAAACTGTGGTCAAAACAAAATTTATCAAAAACGTTTCGCAAACTATACGAGAATGTCGGTGAGTTTTTTTTTATCAGATTTCAATAAGGTTTATAATTATTACGAAGGAACATGTTTTTAGACATGTCGCGTTTGTATTATTCAGAAACACGCATTGTTTTAGGACACTCGTGAAAAACATGACGTATCGATTTTTGAGGTTATCTTCCGACAACATACCGGCTTTTTTATTCAATTTTGCTTTATTACGACGTGGTTTCAATTATAAATCATATTTTCAATGCGTATTGGGGGTTGAATATAGGGCTAAAGTTCGGTGTTTGGGAGAAATTCCTAAAAAATAAAACTAGTTATTTTTATACTAATTTGGGGTCGGGGAATCCGAATCTGAAAGAATTATGCGGCGGCAAGCAATATTAACTGAATTACACGACTTTAAAAATTTTTATACACATACAGGAAAATAGCCATTTTGGAAGTATTCTGATTCCTAGAAAATCAAACTAGTTATTTTTATACTAACTATGGGCCGGGGAATCCGAATCTGAAAGAATTAGGCGGCGGCAAGCAATATTAACTGAATTACAAGACTTTGAAATTTTCTATACACACACACATGAAAATATTCATTTCGGAAACATCTTGACACACGTAGTACAAAAATCATAGAAAAACAAGATAACATAGATGTTTTTACCACACAAAATTAAGTGTTGCCATTAAGCAGTAATATCAAAAACGTAAAATAACATGTTTATATTTTAAGTACTTATTTTTTATAAATTTTACTCACTTTTGTATCACAAACCATGTTACATAAACCCAGCGTAGCCGCTAAACTACTTGAAAACAGGGATGTTTTTTTGCCGTGACGCGAGCAGGCGGTATAAAGGGGCACAAACCATGTTACACAAACCTAGCGTAGCCGCTAAACTACTTGAAAACAGGGATGTTTTTTAAAATTGACGCGAGCAGGCGGTATAAAGGGGCACAAACCATGTTACACAAACCTAGCGTAGCCGCTAAACTACTTGAAAACAGGGATGTTTTTTAAAATTGACGCGAGCAGGCGGTATAAAGGGGCACAAACCATGTTACACAAACCTAGCGTAGCCGCTAAACTACTTGAAAACAGGGATGTTTTTTAAAATTGACGCGAGCAGGTGGTATAAAGGGGCACAAACCATGTTACACAAACCTAGCGTAGCCGCTAAACTACTTGAAAACAGGGATGTTTTTTAAAATTGACGCGAGCAGGCGGTATAAAGGGGCACAAACCATGTTACACAAACCTAGCGTAGCCGCTAAACTACTTGAAAACAGGGATGTTTTTTAAAATTGACGCGAGCAGGCGGTATAAAGGGGCACAAACCATGTTACACAAACCTAGCGTTAGGTTAGGTTAGGGACGCGAGCAGGCGGTATAAAGGGGCACAAACCATGTTACACAAACCTAGCGTTAGGTTAGGTTAGGGACGCGAGCAGGCGGTATAAAGGGGCACAAACCATGTTACACAAACCTAGCGTTAGTTTAGGTTAGGTTAGGGACGCGAGCAGGCGGTATAAAGGGGCACAAACCATGTTACACAAACCTTGCGTTAGGTTAGGTTAGGGACGCGAGCAGGCGGTATATAGGGGCACAAACCATGTTACACAAACGTCGGAAAGTTTTAAGTTATTGATATAGGGATAAATATTTTTGAGAGTTGGTAACACTGCCGGCACATGTTTTTGTACATTTCTTGTTTTTCTATGACTTGTTATGTCAGTTCATTAAAATTGACGTTTTTCCTTAGTGTTTATAGAAAATTTTAAAGTCGTGTAATTCAGTTAATTTATTTTTTATTTATTTATTTATCTATAAAAAGAATGTTTGTATTACATTATTCGATGCCTGTCTCACTAGGGTATACCTGTGTTGAGACAGGCGTAGAGGTACATAAATGAGTATCATACAAAAGAATATTTAATTACAACATAAGAACATTTAAGGTAAGATACATACTGATTTATACAATTCAAACAGAAAGATGATTAAGATTGAGGGTTAATATCATAAAGAGAGCATTATATAGGTGAAGGAAGAGATGAATAAAGTAGTAAATCCTTTCGAATCTATATAGGTAGTTATATTATACATATAGGATTTTACTATTTTAAGTTCTTTAATAAGGGTAAGGACATACGTGAGATGGTAATTCTGTCTATTTGTACTCTATTTTACAGATGTTAGCAGTAGTGTGACGTCCAATACTTATAATCCATTTCTTTATATCTTGTTTGTATTTGGTCATTGATTCAGTTTGTCTAATCGTGGCTGGAAGTGTATTGTGTAGTTTGCAAGCTATGTATTTAAAGTGTTTTTGTCCAAAGGTGGTTTTAGAAAAGGGAGTTTGGAGAAGTTCTTTATTTTTGGCTCGGGTATTGTGTATCATTTGTGTTGGTTTGTATAGGATTTTGTTGTTTTTATGTAAATAAAGTAAGATGGATTTTGCGTAGAGCTGTTTAATGTCCATTACGTTGAAAGTATTGAAGATCGTATCGGTGCTGGTAGTGAGAGGAAGTTTAAGAATTATTTTTATTATTAGTTTTTGTGCTTTAATGATGGGGTCGAGGGCATTAGAATGAGTGTTACCCCAAGCTAAAATTCCGTATTCGATGTGAGATTGGCACAGTGAGTAATACACTGTTTTTAAAAGTTGTAGGTTAAGGAAATTGCACGTTTGTTTGAAAAAGTAAATAGATTTGCGAATTTTGTTTGTAGTGTTAAGTATATGTTGCTTCCAATTTAGGTGTGTATCAAAGGTTAATCCTAAATATTTGATAGTTGCTACTTGTTCTAGGCATGGGCAGTTGCAATTCCGGTTCAGAGATGAGTTATTACATCCGTGTATTTTCAATTTTGGGTGTAGGTTTGGTTTTGTGATATTGGTAAGACTAGACAGTAAGTATTTAGTTTTCTGTATGTTAAGAGTTAATGTGTTCGAGTCAAGCCAATATTAAATTTAACCTTTTGAATTCCTACCTCCGCTTTAGAATATACGGTAGGCCAATCTTTTGCTTGAAATAGTAGTACAGTGTCGTCCGCGAAACTGACAATAGTGGCATCGATATCTAGGTTACACAACTCGTTAATGTATATTAGGAAGACCGTTGGACCTATAACACTGCCTTGTGGGACACCGTAACTAATAGGTAAATTCTGACTCTTTGTAGCTCTGAGTTTAACGCATTGGGATCTGTCAGATAGGAAACTGGAGAGGAGGCTTAATTGATTGTTCCTAATACCTATGTTGAATTTTTTGTATTTCTTGGGCATTAACTATGTAACAATTTCTAGACATTTTGTTTTTTAAAGAGTTTTATTAAATGTACATTTGTTACTTAAATTTAATTTTTCCGCGACCGGTTTCGATACAACCGTATCATTCACGAGCAGAATTAAAACTAACTTAAAAATTAAATGCAAGTACCAAAGATTAATTAGGTGGGAGTAGTGGGAGGGATGATTTTGGGGGGAGGGGGAAAACGGTGGGAGGAGTCAATATTACACGGAAACATGGTTAGTAGAGGAGATTTGCAAGGGGCTATTATTTTATTCACTAAATTAATTTTAGATTTAATTTTTTTGTTTATTTCGAGCGTTTCTAAAGCGCAAAGATTAAAGTAAGAATTTATATTGCAATGTTTAAATTTTGTTTTTTCTTTATTGAAGCTATGGCCTGACTCTATTAAATGATTCGCAAATTCGGAGTAATTATTGTTTCGTAAACAAAGTTCATGTTCCCTGATTCTAGTTTTGAAATTTCTAGTTGTCATACCTACATACTGTGCGTCACAATCGTTACATTCTAAAGTGTATATCCCGTTTTTTTCAAACTTATTAGAAACATCCTTATTATTTATCAAATTTTTAATTTTAGAATTAGTATAGAAAGCTGGAGAAATATGATCTGGTAATAAACGGGATATTTTTAAGGATAAATCGCCTGTAAAAAGGAGTTTTTTTATATATTGGGTAGTTACCAGGTTTGCTCATATTATTACCACTATAAATGTACTTTTTTGTTAAAAAATTTGCTTGTTTCTTATTAACTAAGCGCTCAATTATTTCAGGTTTATATCCATTGTTCGTGGCTATCTGTTTTATAATGTTAATTTCATTATTATAATTATCATTGTTTAAAGGGACATTAATAGCGCGATGTATCATTGAGTTGAAGGAGGCGAGTTTATGTGATAAAGGGTGAAGTGAAGTAGACGGTATAACACAATCAGTGTGTGTAGGTTTTCTGTATATATTAAATACACGCTTATTATTATCTAAATTGATATTTAAGTCTAAGAAATTTAAATTGTTGTTTATCATTATGTTCCAGTGTAAATTTTATATTTTGGTGAAGGTTATTAATAAAAGTGAGAAAGTTATCTAATTGTCTGTTACTACCTAACCAAATTACAAATACGTCATCAACATACCTAAACCATACAAAAACATTAGATAATAGGGAAAGTCCACAATCGAATAATTTGTTTTCAAAGGAGTTCATAAATATCTCAGCGAACAATGGGGAGGCGGGATTCCCCATTGGAAGGCCATTATGTTGTTTGTATAATTTATCATTAAAGGTAAAATAGTTTTGATTAATGCAAATTTCTAAGAGAGTGGACATTTCCTTTACAATGGCTCGATCTAAATGGGAATTATTTAAAATATTTAAAATTAGGTTTTTACATTCATTAGTGGGAATGCTGGGAAACAGATTGACAACGTCAAAAGAAACTAATTTACTGTTGCTAGGAATATCTAAATCTTTGATTTTATCGATTAACTCCAAACTAATTAATTGAGCGATGTGATGTGAATAATTTATTGGATTTGAACAAAGATACAAATTTAGAACATATATTATAATTGGGGCTAGAATAAGCAGGAACAACAGGTCTGAACAATTTGCGTTCTAATTTGATGTGTGATATTGTATCAAACGCTTTACACAGGTCGAGAAATACCGATAGACATTTCGAGCCCTTATCAAGGTGGCCAGAGATGTGGTCAGTGACGGTGGCTATGGCATCGTTTGTACTTTTATGGTTTCTGAAGCCAAATTGCCGGGGCGATAGTAGGTTGTTGGTTTCAAGATATTCCATAAGACTCTTATTCACGATCTTTTCAAATACTTTAGACAGGGAATTGAGTAACGTAATAGGACGATAATTACTAATATCAAGTTTGGAGCCTGTTTTGAAAATAGGGATAATAAGACCTTGTTTTAGAATGGCGGGAAATAATCCTTGGCTAACTAACTAACCATCACGCCGTTTCCCCGCAGGGGTAGGCAGAGAGGACGGACCGCCAAACAACTCGGTCTTGGCACACACTCTTTGCCTCACTCACATTCATACATCGTCTCATACATACTCTTCTACCTTAATCCTTGGCGAATGCTAATATTCAGCAGATGAGTTAATGGTTGTATTATAACCGGGGCAATTTTTTTAACCCTTTAACCGCTAAAAAAATATTCCTAAGCAGTCGCCCCCACGCGGCATATTTTGTTTCTAATATTATTTTCATGACTAAAGTCAGCCGCCGCGCGGTGTGAGCCACTTGATGAAATGACTTAGGTCAGCCGCCGCGGGGAAACGGTTAAGAACACTGTTGGGTATTTCGTCAATGCCGGTGGATGAAGAGTTTTTTAAAGAGTTTATTACCGTAGAAACTTCTTTCTCTGTAACCGTTTTGAGAACAAATCGGGTTGGGAATTCATCATTGGAAGGGTGGACGCTAGGGCCAAGCATATGGTTGCTTGATTGGATTTTTGTTGCTAGTTCTGGACCTATATTTGCAAAATAACTGTTTATATGATTGACAATTGTGTTAATTGATTAATATTGCTTGCCGACGCCTAATTCTTACAGATTCGGATTCCCCGGCCCATAGTTAGTATAAAAATAACTAGTTTGATTTTCTAGGAATTTCGCACCTAAACTGAAATTTTTCCCTCATTAATTTTATACAAAACCGGGACCAGCTCATTTTACACTAAAAAAAAAAATTTACCCCAGTAGATAGGTAATAATTAGATGTAATTAATTCCGCGAGCGGAAATTGAAAATAATATATATTATCGTCAATTTCTTAAATTTAAAAATACGAAAATGTCATTTTTCAATGACCTCCATGTTGTAAATTACAGCGGTAAATATGCACTTTTTCACGAAAATATACTTTGCAGAAGTTGAATAATTGGTAGAATTACGTATTTCGGAAACTTTTTGCATTGGAGGAGGCGGAAAATGATGCATTTTAAATTTCAATTGCGTAAAATCAAAATTCACTTCACGTCTTCGCAAACTGACATGGCGCGGTCGATCTGTCACACAAGCCCGCTAGACAAACCCTGCGTAGCCAGACAAACCATTTAAAAACGTAGGCTGTTTTTTAAAGTTAAGATAATATTCACAAACCCGCTAGACAAACCCTGCTTTGCCAGACAAACCATTTAAAAACGTAGGCTGTTTTTTTTAAATAAAGATAACAACATGGAGGTCATTGAAAAATGACATTTTCGTATTTTTCAATTTAAGAAATAGACGATAATATACATTATTTTCAATTTCCGCTCACGGAATTAATTTCATCTAATTATTACCTATCTACTGGGGTATATATTTATTTTTTTATGTCCAAAATGAGCTGGTCCCGGCTTTGTATAAATTTACCAAAATCTCTACTTAGATAAACAAATTGCTTTCGATTTGTAATTTTCAGCATTTTAGTCAATGACGTTATATAAATAAATAGACTAGCCATAGTCTCATATACTCACAATATAATGCGGAAAGTAAGGAACACTCTTTTGTTTTCAGCGATTTTCAGTATAATTTCTTAATTCAAAAGTTTATTCCTGTGTGATAAAGATAGACAATCGAATAATGCGTGTGTATGAATGACATGAATATATGAGCGGGCGGCGTATTGCTTGTCACTTTTTGATGGAACGTTCGCTGTCTCCTTTTCTTGAGGCCCACTAGAATAAAAGGTCCGGCTGCCTGTCAGAGTTTGATATGTCGAGCTATACAATAAATACTATAGGGCAACGACAGTTTTCAAATGGTGGCGATTGTCATCAATACTTGTTAGAACTACTGATTTATGTGTTGTTTTACCGCAAGCAAACAAATAAACAAGAGTGTTTAGGCTGATTAGTCTACTTTAAAATAGTGAAGTTTACTTAGCAACAGAAATTTGGCTGTTGCGCGTCCAGACCCTTTACTTTAGTAGGATTTGAATTTTCTCTAATGACTTTGAAAACCGCGAGCGGGAAACATGAAAATTAATTGTAATATTTATAATAATCGATAATATTAAGTAATTTGCGTGTACTTACAAATGAAATGTTATTCATTTGCCTTTACTATTATTTGCCGTGTAATTGAAATATTTTCTCATCACACAGGAGGGCATTTTGACACTTTTTAAAATGCAATTTACTTACTGGTAAGTGCTGGTAAGACGCAACCTTACTCGCGTGTAGCAGTTTAGTACTAAGTACTAGATATCGAGTTCGGTACAATTGTCTTGTTCTTGTCTTCCCACTTTGAGATTTCTACCCCTCGTCTAATAGTATGTAACGCCATAGATTTTAGTCAACAACATTGTCATCCGCCTCCAAGACCTAGACAAACCTCACCCCATGAACCCGGGCACCCCTGCTAAATCACCAAACGTAGCGAACCACTTGGGGTGACCTATGGCAGAGGTGTTGGTTATCCAATAAAGGTTCCCGGGGCGGCGGTACCCATTCCCGCCTCAATTACTTAATAACTACAGTAATTTAAATTAAATAAAAAAAAAACATATGAGAAATAGTTATTCTTGTTTTTAATTAGGTAATTAATCCAAAACACACAACGAGCATAGACAAGAGAAAATCACAGAATTTCGACTGCTTGCTTGGATTCTAATTTCCTTAATTGTCTTTTACAAGTGACGGTGGTTAAGTAAATATTTACCAAAGAAACATTCAGATGTGCACTATCCCACCGTCCTCGTAAGGGTCACGTCTGGCCACTGTACTGCCGGGGAGGGTGTGAAGGGTTTGAAGGTACACCTTCCCGTCCCACTTCTCATTGTCTCTCATCGGGACTGCCTGTGGCTTGCCAGAACCTCTAAATGCTGTTCTTGTGTTGTTCGCTGCTGTGGAAACAAGTTTGAATTTGCTTTTACTTTCTAATGTATGTTCCTCTATATAAAAGCTGCCTCTCCGCTAGCTTCAATAACAGGAACAAACTGCCTTGGATGAGAACACTTAAAAGTTTTTGGTATGTATAAATGTATATTGAGGCGTGTAGACAGTCGGGAGCATTAGGAATAATTTAATAATTTGCATAGTTTTAAAAGCAAAATTAGAGTTTTGATGTGAGAACCAAAGAGGGACCCATTTGGTTCTTAAAACCATTACGGAAAGTGGTGGTTGCCCTCGACTGTCACAAAATATTATGACGTTTCTCATATTCTGTTTCAGATCCAAGTACAGGAAGTGCGCAGTATCGCGCGCATCGAGCGCATTGGCGCACACTCACACATCCGCGGGCTGGGCCTCGATGAGGAGCTCCAGCCCCGCGCTGTGTCGCAGGGCATGGTCGGCCAGAAGCCAGCGCGCAAGGCTGCCGGCATCATTCTGCAGATGATAAAAGACGGTAACAGCGCACTTCTCTAGTCCTTTTCTTATTTATTTAAAGTTTTTTTTACCTTAACCCCACACAGGAGGCCCCGAAGAAAATCTAGCCTAATTTCCGCTCCATTTCGTCTGTGCACTAGAGCTCACTATGGGTCTTTTAATAATTGTCCTCGGGGCCTATGTCATCTGAGATGCTGTGTGGAGGATCTTTTTGAGGAGAGGAAGGAATGAACATTGGTCTTGAAGAGACCCATGTTGTAGGAAGGAGGAAACACAGAGGCCGGCAAATCGTTTCACAGCCGAGCTGTTGAATACAAGAACGAGTTGAAGAAGCGACCCGTTCTCATGTCACAAATGTCAACCGTGTACATATGTTGGGCACGCGTTTGGCGTGTTTCCCGACTATGCACCGGTGCCGAAGGGATCAATGGCGCTAGTTCCTCAAAGCATCTTTCATTGAACAAGAATAGCATTCCCAGCCTGTGCTCAAAAGATTGCAGATCCGTTTGTTAAATTAGAAGAATCTATCAGATATCTATCGTCTTTGCACAGAGTCGAGGGTATTTTTCTGGTATTTTGGAGCTCCAGACCAGAGGTGGCTGCCAAATTCACCGTGGGATTTAAACAACTATAAAAGTATTGTCCAAAATTATAGCCCACTTTGTAATAGGACTCCATAAACAGAAGTTAAAGTCAGTGTTGGTCCATTTAGATTTAGTGATAATTTATATGGAAAAAATGTATGTATTTTATTACATTTAAAAAAAAAATGGTTTTCACTTTGGTACAAATCATCACAACGAACATACAATTTGTGCATCTCCATTGCCAAAGTGTAAGTTTCCTACAGATAAAATATTCTTCCACACAAAAGATAAGGATATAAGAAGATTTCCTCATCTTGTATCACATATACAGAGTGTCCGGGGGTAAAGTGGGAGTTCGGTAGGTGATTCTATATGATGGTAGGAGTAAAAAAGATTAATAACTTTTTCCGAAATTTCAACAATTTTTTTCCCATACAAAAAGATGTACCTACTAAAAATTCTTAGTTTGAGGTACGATCTTACTTGCTGAGAGCCTGCCGGACGCCCGACTCGATTGTGATTGGCCCGTATCGTAACAGCGGAAAATAATGAATCTGGCCGCACACGCCGGACTAATTTTATCTTTTTACCTCAAAACTACCCCTAAAAGTTGGAATTTGGAAAAAAGTTATATATCTTTTTTCCTTGTACTATCATGTAGAATCACCTCCCGAAGTTAATGCACTTTACCCCCGGACAACCTGTATATATCTAGGTTTTTTACACTTACATATTGGAATGTAAGTCTAAAGTCATGGTGTTTGAAAGACAGAGTATGAATACAGTGTGTAATATAGTCGTGAATGATGAATACTTGGAGCAGGTGGATGAGTTTGTGTATCTGGGTAGTATGTTTACGAGAGATAGAGAGATAGAGACTGATGAGAGATATTGAAAGAAGGGTAAATGCAGGTAACTCCATTAACCCCTAGAAGACGGGTAGTATTTTGTAAATATCTGAAAACCAAACATAATATTGAAAATTATATTTGAAATAATAGACAGGTTTCTTCAATATCACTTTTTTTGCTTTCGAATTTTCATGGACAGGAACAAAATGCATTAAAAACTTCTAAAACCTAGCTCTACACCCACACATTGCAGTTCATTTGTAGATGTAGTCATGATTTCACTGCACTGCTATTGTAGTGTGTCGTATCCTAGGGGTTAATGGAGGACTGAATACCGTTGGCGCTAATAAAAAACTGTCAAGAGAAGCGAAGCTAGCAGTCCACAATGGAGTGCTGGTACCTACCCTGATGTATGGAACTGGCAGAGGAAGAATGAAAGCAGACTGAATGCTGTTGAAATCAAATCCCTGAGGCGCTTGTGTGGTACAACCATGTATAATCGTGTGAGAAATGTGGAGATCAGCAAAGAATGCAAGGTTGATATATGCATAATGAGTAAGATTAAGAAAGGGACCCTCAGATGGTTTGGGCATATAGAGAGAATGAACGGAGAAAGTAGTGTAAGAAACGGGCCTCGACTCTGCGCATAAACGGGCGGTCCGTTTGACAGATTCTCCCACCTTAACGGACGGAGTGCAATCTTTAAAGCACAGGCGTCGGGTGGGAATGCTATCCTTATTCTACCGGTATTTCAATGGAAGATGCTCCGAGGAACTAGCTTCATTGATCCCTTCGGCACCGGTGGATACTCAGGAAATACGCCAAACGCGCGCCCAACATGTGTACAAGGTTGTCATTTATCACATGAGAACGGGTCGCTTCTTCGACTCGTTCTTGTGTTCAACAGCTCGGCTGTGGAATAGTTTTTCGGCCTCTTTGTTCCCTCCTTCCTACAACATGGGTTTCTTACACTTCCTACACTTCCTACATCTTCAAGACCCATGTTGTAGGAAGTGAGGGAAACTATTTTTCTCAGGGCCTCCTGTAAATGGTAGAAGAAATCGGGGACGCCCGGGGAAGACATGGCACGATCAAGTGAATCAGATACTTGAGTTAAGCCACGTCAAGAGTCAGAATAATAGAAGAGTGTGTATGAGACGACGTTTTAATGTGAATGAGGCAAGGAATGTGTGTCAAGACCAAGTTGTTTAGCGGTCCATCCCCTCTGTCTACTCCTGCAGCGAAACGGCGTGATGGTTAAAAACAAAACACTAAACCTTACTTTAAACATTTCTTTAGAAAAACGTAGAAAGGATTCTGATATAATATGCATTTTCAAAATTATCAACAGTAATTCTGACACACCTGCTTTGTTACAACTCATCCAATTCAACATCCTTTCCCGTAGACTCCGAAATAATGAATTGCTGTTCCTCAATCAACATTCTACTAATTATGGATATCATTCTCCTTTATCCAGAATGTGGAGACTTGTCAACGCAAATCAAAGCATTGAATTTTTTGGTGTAAGCCTAAATGACTTTCGGCTGTCCTTACGCAATGTGATTTTTTAAAGCCTTTTAAATCCATCTTCAAGCTACTTGTAGTTATCTTCTATGTGTACTTTTATATTATACTAGCAGACCCGGCCACACTTTGCTGTGGCCATCGAAACACAACGCCATTACCCAACCTTTATAATATCCACACCACCCGCTTGCTAGCTGCCCGCTGCCTGAATTGAATATTTGAATTTATCGGCTTTTCTCTACTATAATAAGCATGTATTATACATATATAAACTAATTAACTCGCCACTAATTATACAATGCTTGCAATGCAACACTGGATATTTGAAAAGGGAAAATCAAATACCTACTTACTCTAGGACATCTATTTTCCAATTTCTTCCGTAGAACGAATTTCAAAAGTGACCGTAGTACGGCCCGCCAGCCGTTTTAAATTGCACAAAAATATGTTTTCTTTGAATTTCTCGGCTTTTCTCTAATATAATTTACATGTATTATACATATAAACATTCCTCTTCAATCACTCTATCTATTGGTGAAAACCGTATGAAAATCCGTTGCGTAGTTTAAAAGATTAACGCGCACATACATTTTGAGCGACTTCATTTTATTTATTTTTTTATTTCATTATTTTCATATTACATTTGGTTATAATAGTGACGTATTGCCCATCTCACTAGGTGTGAAACGCCTGTGTTGAGATGGCAATTTACAGAGTGGTTATCTATGATTTTGTTTAAGTAATATTTTGAAAAATATGTGGCGGCACATCATAAACTTCGCCATCAAAAGAAGACACGAGAAACATCTCCTTATATTCGCGTGCATCGGCAAATCTACTTGCTACTAGGTACCTACCTACATATGCCGCTCGCGATGTACTTTCTATATCGCCCCCGCCTAGAAAGGTCTCGAGACAGCACCGTACAATATCTGTACGGCGCCGAATATTCTCGTCAGCTGTCGAAGTGGCTCGTATTACCTACCGCGAGGTAGTTACTCTACCGCGGCTATATAAGCAGCCGATCGCTCGCCCGCTGCAGTTCAGTCTCACATTAATCGTCGGTCAACATGTAATAAGTGCTCCTGCATGGTATCGCTACGCTCCAGGGCAGCTTCCTCGAGGTCCATCACCACGTCTCAGCTACAAGGCCCATCGTGTCTTCAGCTCCTGAGATCAGCTCCATCCCGCGACTTATAAGGTTTGACGCACCTTCAGTCCAGGGATCAGCTCACCACTTCATGGCACCCCGAAGCCCCACCGTGCTTCGCTGCCATGGAAACACGCTCCGCCTCGCCAGGACTACCTGCTGGTGGCTCAGCTCACCGAGCCACACACCGTTCATCTCCGCGATTTAAAGCGTCGAGCAACGGCCTGGAAGATAGGTCATCTCCACCGACAAGGTGTCGAGCAACTCGCTGACCTTCACCACTCCATCTTCATCACACCGCACGCCTGCAGCATCTCATCTACGGCACCCTGCATTACATCTTGTTACCGACCACCGACCATCTGCTACGTAGCCCAATAAACGACTGACTCACCACATCGACTGCACGCCTTTCATTTCTCTCTACTGGCCCGCTCCCTCAAATATTATGAAAGTGACAGGTTGATATAAAATCTTTTTTTTCTTTAAATATACAATTCAAGTATGTTACATATATATGGAAGATTACAGTAGCTACATGGTTACATATATATATACACACAGTAGGTATAAAGGTAAGTATGTTATTAAATACTCGTGATGGTAATGTTTATTTGAGGTGATCAATGATTTTACTTTTAAATATTTATACTATGTAATGATGTATTTTGTCAATGCTCTTCATCTATGTATATGTACTCTCCTTTCATTGTCATCTCTCTTTTTTTTTCATATTATTGTTATATTGTTAATGGACTATAAACAAATAAATAAATGGTTAGTTACACTTATTTTGGACCCTTTCAATGAGATTGGTGTTCAATATTCGTGTAAAATATTTGACAG
This sequence comes from Limnephilus marmoratus, assembly GCA_917880885.1. NCBI lineage: Eukaryota > Metazoa > Arthropoda > Insecta > Trichoptera > Limnephilidae > Limnephilus > Limnephilus marmoratus. Next base: position 47,647,692 of record OU862907.1, on the reverse strand, counting down.
CAATGCCTCTCCAGCTTCGACCAAGTATATCTTTTTTTTTTTTTTTTACATTAACTCCACACAGGAGGCCCTGAGGAAAATAATTTCCCTCAGGGCCTATGTCATCTGGGATGCTGTGTGGAGGGTTTTTTTGAGAAGAGGAAGGAATGAACATTGGTCTTGAAGAGACCTATGTTGTAGGAAGGAGGAAACACAGAGGCCGGCAAATCATTCCACAGCCGAGCTGTTGAACACAAGAACGAGTCGAAGAAACGACCCGTTCTCATGTGACAAATGTCAACTGTGTACAAATGTTGGGCACGCGTTTGGCGTGTTTCCCGACTATGCACCGGTGCCGAAGGGATCAATGATGCTAGTTCCTCGGTGCATCTTCCATTGTAATACCGGTAGAACAAGGATAGCATTCCCACCCGACGCCTGTGCTCTAAAGATTGCAATCCGTCTGTTAAGATGGGAGAATCTATCAAACGAACCGCCCGTTTCTGCACAGAGTCAAGGGTATTTTTCAGGTATTTTGGAGCTCCAGACCAGAGGTGGCTGCCAAATTCAACCGTGGGGCGCACTTGCGATTTGTACAGGGTTAGCAGTTGTGTACTATTAAAGTATCTGCGGGCCCTGTACAGTACGCCCAGTTTTTGGGAGGCTAACTTTACTCTGGCTTCGTTGGAGCCTCCATACCTGAGCTGGTCACTTAGGATTACACCAAGCATATCAATGGAGAGCCTGTTCGGAAGATTGCTTCCGTTGAAAGCGACTAGATTTTCATTTCGATCCCTTTTAGACGTAATCAGACAAGATTGGGTCTTTGAAACATTAAATTCAACGAGATTATTTTTACCCCAAGAGAAAACACTCTCGAGGTAACCGTCCATTCTTTGCTTCAAAGCCTTACGAGCTGTTGGAGTTTGTGAGCCCTTTGGGGGCTTGTCAAACAAAAAGCTATCATGAACTGTACTGTCATCCGCGTAACAATGAATTAATGCACATGACAAAAGGTCGTTGATGTGCAACAAAAACAGAGTCGGAGACAGAACCGATCCCTGCAGGACGCCAGCATTTATCGAATGTGAGGAAGAGGTGAAACCATCGACTACCATCTGAATCGACCTCTCCCTCAAGAAGTCGGCAATCCACGTACACAAGGATGCGGGAAGTCCGTAAGAATGCAGTTTGTTGACAAGTCCTCGGTGCCAAACCCGGTCAAAGACCTTGGAGATGTACAGTGCAACCGTTTGGGTCTCACCGAAACGTTCCAGGCATCGCCCCCAAACATGCGTCACATACGCGAGAAGATCACCGCACGAGCGGTTCCGCCGGAATCCGTATTGACGGTCATTAATAATTTTGTTCTTCTCGAGGTATGTGAGCAGTTTGTCGTTGATCACACGTTCCATCACCTTAGACAGAACTGATGTGATCGCTAATATCTAGACAGGGCGTGTAGGTCTTAAAAATAACACCGGAACCAAAAATATCGGTTTACGAAAACATTTATCAAAAAGAAAGTCCTTTATCTCGCAGTCAAAAGATTGCAAGAAGCATTGGTTTGTACCTTTAGTTGGTCTGCGTGGAGCTAATTTGTTTTCCAGCAAGTTCGCGGTAACGGAATTACTAGCTTTGCGAAGATCATTTTTAAAACGCAAATTTCAGGCAGATAGAAATATTTTAGGCATGGGCTATCGCGGACTTTATTATTGACAATTTAATCAGTTATATGAATATCTAAAAAAATATGTACATAACATATGAATTCGAGGCAGCGTATCGAGAAAAGTAACATTTCATAAAAATGTTTAATTTCTTCCTAGTAAAACAACTACGTCACGCAAGAGATGCAACGGAATTCGATGGGTAGTTGTATTATGAAATTTCTCGTAGGTGGTGTCACTTTGGAATTGGAATTGGGTATGGTAGGGCTAATCTATGGTTAATATATCGATGCTCTCCAGACATTCAAGTCACTGGCATAAAAGGCAGAAATACCCTTCTAGCTCAAGGTGTGCTCAGACGAACTGCCCTCCTTTGTCCAGATAAATCATTTTAATTGGATGTCTGTTCTGTTTTCCAGGTAAGATAGCCGGACGCGCCGTGCTTCTAGCCGGACAGCCGGGCACCGGTAAGACCGCAATCGCCATGGCTCTGGCACAAGCCCTCGGACCTGATACTCCATTCACCAGCATGGCAGGTTCGTAAACTTCTCCATCACCTATCCTCAAATCAACATCATCATTAAGTCCATCTCAGGGTGGTATTTTGTTTACTACTTCAGTTCCCATTTTGAAAGGTACCTGGATTTTTTTGAAGTCAAAACTCGATGAAACGAAATAGTGTCACTAAAAAAAGACAAACACATACATCTATAGTATTTAGCCTGCGAAAGAATGAGATAGAATAATCGGTCTCCTCTTTGTGCGGTGCTTCGTAATCTCCCTATTGTCTACTTTTGTTTTCTAAAGGTTACACTTCTACCGCGTGTCAACTGCACACTTGTATTATTTTTTTTTTTTTTAAGTGAAAATTACTTAAGCACCGTTGTGATTTTAAACTCGATGAAACGAAAAAGCGACACTAAAAAGAGAAACACATACTTATATAGGGTTTAGTCTGCGTGAGAATGGGATAGACTAATCTGCCTCCCCTTTTGCGGTGCTTCGTAGCCTCCCCACTCTTGTCTACTTTTGTTTTCTGATGGTTTCACTTCTACCGTGTGTGAACTGCACACATTTTTTTTTTACATTAGCTCCATACAGGAGGCCCTGAAGAAAATAATTTCTTTCATCTTAGGGAAAGCAGTGTAAAGGGTCTTTTTAAGGAAAGGAAGAAGAGGAACTTCTGGGAAAGAAAAAAGGTGTGAAGGGTGGGTAGAAATTTGGGTATCAGTGTGTCCAGGAGTGACGTATGAATCCATCCTTTCAACTGCGGTGCAAGGCGATGCATCGAGAGAGTCCATCTGAAAAGGTCAAAAAGCCTCCCTATACAAGTCTCTGTCGATCTCTCGCATCCGCCGCCAAGATCTATGCAAATGTCACCCCATGAACACGGGCACTAAAGGAACGTACCCATACTACGTGACACGTTTAGGGGGGGGGGGGGGTCTTCAAAATGTCACGCTCCATACAAATGAGCGGCGGGTTGCTTAGGATTTTGGTCACTGGGGGGTGGGGGGTTAAAAATTGCAAAAAGTTGGTCGCGTAGTATGGGTACGTTCCCTAAGTTACCAAACATCGAAAACCTCTTGGGGTGAGACCTATGGCAGAGGTTTTGGTTATCCAATTAATGGTTCCCTGGGCGGCGGTACCCATTTCTGCCTCCCAAATTTAAAATGGATGGTGGATGTGAATTCTGGGTAAATACTTATAATATTGGGCAGTCCGTCTGATGATATTTTTTTCTATTAACTTCTGGTTTGCCGCTTGTCACCCGTTGGCCGCGCGGTGGCCGCGGCACTTTGAAATGCAATTTTGACCCTTATGTATAAAGGAAGTGTATGAAGAACAAGGTCAGAAACGCTTGCTCTATTATTGTCCTTTACCATAGCAAAACCCGCAATGCGTCTAGTCGCTCAGAATAATTTATATTTAATTTGCCGTAGTGCGGGGAAAAAATACGTTTTTCTACAATTTTGACCCTTCTATGTATAAAATTTGTATAAGGACAGTGTCAGAATCGCTTGCGCCAACATTCCCCATGGGATGGGTAAAGATTTCATTCACCTTGTAACCCCAGAATATTTTAAAATAATTTTTGTCTGTGACATAGAAATGTAATTTTTACCGCAAATTTTAGCCGTCACAATTTATGCGTGTTCCTCGACTAAAACATCGTAAAACCTATCAATTTACTTAATTAACACAAGTAATGTTGTTTTGGTACATAGTTTATTGTTCTAAGAATGTGTTTTGGTCAATAAAATATACGATAGGTAAAAATTAACGCACAAAACATTCAATTCATATTGAAGGTTGTGAAATTTCCGTGTTGTTCCTCGGGCCTTCAACAGGTTAAAGTCAAAAACAAACGTTTTTCAATCACACATTATACCGTTCCATCGCTACGGCATATATTTCATCGTGATGGGTTTGAGCGATACTCGCTCTGTTTCGTGTGTTAACATGCTGTTAGAAAGAGACGCAACGCTTATCAAGTGACGGCTAGGCTATAAAAGCGCTACTCTCCTAACTGGTCAGTTGTGACGTGTGATGGAAAAATATTTTTTTTGTTTTTAATAGTACAATAAAATGTCATCTAACAGCAAAATGACATCTACATTTTTTACTCGAAATATGCTCAAGATCTCTTTAACCTTTCAAAGGCCAGGAACGCGCCCGCGCGCGAGATTGGAATTTCAAAAAAGAATATTAATTCAAATAATTTGGATGCGATTTTAAATTTTTTGTATAAAGAAACTGTACCAAGGAAAAAGTCAGAATAGCTTCCTCCATTCTTGTTCTTAAGGTAATTTCCAAAAATTTTTCCAAAAAACCCTGGCCCTTGACAGGTTAAGGTTACAATGTGCTCTCAGGAATTAGGTAGGTACTGTTTTTTTTTTTTTTTTTTTATATGAATACTGCACAAGAGTCCCAACTGCTCCCGTCTGAAGCCAGTGAGACTATGGCATCTCCAATTGGGGTATGTTGTGAGGCTGAAGGTAGTGGGGGGGGAAGGAGATAGGGAAGAGAAAGGCGGGGAAGTACCTGGCTATTCAGATCTGGTCACCAAACACGGCTAATACCATTTCAAGCAAGGTTTCAATTCTGAATGGTGGTCTTGCACCAGGGCGATACTGATAGTATCTTCCACTCTGTAACGTGCCGCAAATATACTAAATATTATTTTAAATGAATAAATTGGGAAATAACACAAATTAATCAAATAAAATTTATTTGCCACGCCGGGATTCGATCCCGCGACCTTAGGTGTGTGAGTCAAAAGCCTTACCGCTGGACTACGCCGGCCGTCAACCCTATACACCCTGTACGGTATGAATGATTGAAGAATTCGAGGGTTCCCGTTAAAGACATGGCATGATCAAGTGAATCAGATCCTTGAGTCAGCGCATGTCAAGAGTCAAAACAATAGAAGAGTGTGTATGAGATTTACACAACCAGCGAAGACAATTTATTTTGAATTCTTCATTTTATGTCGGGCAGCACATATAGAAAAAAGGCATACCCAATGATTAGTGGTGTAATGATGGTTTATTTACTTAAAGGTTCCGAGATCTACTCCCTGGAAATGAGCAAAACAGAAGCCCTGACGCAGGCCATCAGGAAATCTATCGGAGTCCGGATCAAGTGAGTACAATACCAGATCAATCGTTTTTTTTTTTGTAGTAAAACTTCTTTACGCACGCTCGACTTGGAGGGTAAGCTGGTGAATGCGTTACGAAAAGTGGTGATGTGTTATAAAAAGTGGTGATGTGTTACGAAAAGTGTGATGCGAACAGTAATCAATGCGAACGGTGATCGATGGCGAAGCGAATGGTCGGGCCTTTACGCATGCTTGACTTAGGGAATGATGACAATAAGGATGGTCATCCCAAGGTCGTAGGTCACCCCATTCGCTACATTTGGTAACTTAGCAGGAATACCTGGGTTCATGGGGCGAGGTTTGTCTTGTAGTTTTACTTTAGTCGTGTGGTCTAAAGCACACTCATTTTTTTTTAAACAACAGCTCCACACAGGAGGCCCTAAGGAAAATATTTTCACTCAGAGATGCTGTGTGGAGGGTTTTTTTTTTAAGGAGAGGAAGTTCTGGGAAGGAAATAGGTATGAGGAGTGGGTGGGAATTTGGAGGTCAGGGTGTCCAATAGTGACGGACGTATGAATCCATCCCTCCAACTGCGGAGCAAGATGGTGGGTCGAGAGATTTTGGCTGGAGAGGATAAACGACCTCCCTCTACCAGTCTCTCTCGATCCTGCCCACCACGCAGCAGGTGGGCAGACACATCGGCCGCCAAGACCTGGACAAACGCCACCCCGTGAACCCCTGCTAAGTCACCAAACGTAGCAAACCACTTTGGGTGACCTGTGGCAGAGGTGTGGGTTATCTAATAAATATATACAAATTTAATAACCATCCACTTCTGGAATCCTAGAGCCGCCTCCGAGAATATGTGTATTGTGATTACTATTACTATCATTACAAAAGCGGCTATGTGCATGTTACAGGGAGGAGACGGAGATGGTAGAGGGGGAGGTGGTGGAGGTGCAGGTGGAACGACCAGCCACGGGCGCCGGAGCCAAGCTGGGGAAGCTGACGCTGAAGACCACCGATATGGAAACCAACTACGATATGGGCAGCAAGATGATTGACAGCTTCGTCAAGGAAAAGGTACCTAAACAATTCGTTTATTTTTTGGTTATGTGTGTTATTCAAATCACGTAATGCAAAATCAACCCATAAAGTTTTCTTACTATAATAATAATAATTAGCGGTTAACCACTCATTTGCCGCTCGTGCGCCGGCGTATCATGAGACTTTACACGCGATTTTGACCCTTATGTATAAAGAAAGTGTATGAAGAACACGGTCAGAATCGCTTGCTCTATTATCGCTCTTTACCATAGAGAAAACCGCAATTAGATTGGTGACTCCATATAATTTATATTAATGATTTACCGGAGCGCGGGAACGTGCGCAGTTCTTGCGCATGCGCGGGAAAAATTCTTTGGTCTTCAACTTTGACCTTTCTATGTACGAAATTTCTCAAGGACGCTGTCAGAATCGCCGGACATTGGGTGTCATGGCTGCCGCTTTTTGCGAACGCTAATTGGTTACAACCAACCCCATTTACTCGCGGCATTCAACGAGTTAAAAACCCGCGGTGCTGCTAGGGGTCCTGTGGGTGGCGGGCGACATGACAGTAGCTTAGTCGGATTCTTAAATTTCAACCGTACAGTCGTTAAGGTATTAATACTATGAGATAATGTTTTATTCTAGGATGTTGGGAGGTTAGTGCAATCCCACATTTCCCATATTTATATATTCATATTTATTCGAGGATTCTGTTAATTTTAAGAAAATAAACAAGTAGGATGCAAAGTTAAAAAAATACAATCATAAATAATCAATTATGTAGGGCGTGGTCTTGAGTGAGCTCGGGGCCAGCGCTTGGTGCTGGAAGGCTGCGGTCACCACCGTTTTGTCGGAGACCATTAGCCACATCCTGGCTCCAATGACTCGATGTCTATATCGGTGTCAGAATGGATACGCTCATTGTAACACATTTCTGGCTGGCATGACCATTATTGGCAAGTTAGTTCTGCAAGCCGGGAGATGAAACAGTCCACGCTGTCGGAAAAAACCATTGGGAGCATAGAAACTAATGATTTCCATCCACGAAACAGTCAAGGTTCATACCAAGCTTGCCCAAGAGAACGTCGATAGGGTAGAGCCACAAGAAGTAGCCATACTTCCCCATCTTCCTCTTTATGCTATAGGTATTAGAGACCCATTGTTATCATTCTTTCACTCTTACTTGAGTAATAGAAAACAAAGGGTTAAAATAAATAACTTTGAATCCTTTAACATTGATGTAACTTCCGGCGTTCCGCAAGGAGCCCATTTGGCCCCGCTTCTTTTTAACCTTTTTATTAACGATATCATTAAAGTTTTTTCTCACACACGTTTTTGGCTTTTTGCCGATGACAATAAGATTCTTAAGATAATTAAATCCCATCTTGATTGTTTACTTTTTCAACTTGATATTGACTCATTTAATGATTGGTGCAAAATAAACTGCATGGAACTTAATGTTGATAAATGCAAAATTTTGTCCTTTTATAGAACCAAAAAACCTATTCAGTTTGATTATAAACTAAACAATGTTTGTCTCTCTACTGTCACATCTATCAAGGACCTTGGGGTCACTCTGGATTGTAAACTTTCTTTCCGGGATCACATTAATAACATCGTTAACAAATCACTTAAACTACTCGGCTTCATTCATAGAATTACCTCTGACTTTAAACAAATAAATACACTTAAAACTCTTTACTGTTCGCTGGTCCGCCCTCACCTTGAATGTGCTAGTGTCATTTGGTCTCCTTTTATGCTGTCCACATTTGTTACGTCGAATCTGTACAACATCGCTTCCTACGAGGACTTGCTTGGAGGTTAGGACTTGAAAGAGGAGAATACTCGTATGATGAAATTGAACAAACTTTAAACATTTCCTCTTTAGAAAAACGTAGAAAGGATTCTGATCTAATATGCATTTTCAAAATTATCAACAGTATTACTGACACACCTGCTTTGTTACAACTCATCCAGTTCAACATTCCTTCCCGTAGACTCCGAAATAATGAATTGCTGTTCCTCAATCAACATTCTACTAATTATGGATATCATTCTCCTTTATCCAGAATGTCGAGACTTGTCAACGCAAATCAAAGCATTGAATTTTTTGGTGTAAGCCTAAATGACTTTCGGCAGTCGTTACGCAATGTGGTTTTTTAAAGTCTTTTTAAATCCATCTTCAAGCTACTTATAGTTATCTTCTCTATGTACTTTTATATTATATGTATTTAGTCAATGCTCTTCATCTATATGTAATCTCCTTTCATTGTGATCTCTCTTTTTTTCTATTCGTGTTATTGTTATATTGTTAATTGGACTATTTGTCCGTAAATAAATAAATAAATGTAGAGAAATCTCAGAAATTACTTCTGAACCATCTCCAACATGAGGGAATACTTCACTTGGTGTGGGCTCCAAACCACCGACCCACTCTCAAGCCTACTCCTAACCAAAGCATTGTATAGTTCTGTGAGAGCCCGGGTGTCTCTGAAATTTCTCACAGTGCGTAGGACAAAACCCAGCATTCTCAGTGAAGTACTACACGTCATAACAATATGAGCATGAAAAGTTAACCTACTATCAAACACAATACCAAGATTATTCATAGTGTACTTGTACCTGTGTTCAACCTCCGTGCAGATGATTGATGAACTCGCTCGGTAATTTGATTTTAGCCTGAAGTAAGGTGGATGCAAGTCTTGAGGAATTATTTCTCCGGGGATATGTGTATATATTATCTGGTGCTGCTTTCAGATCCAAGCGGGAGACGTGATTACCATAGACAAGGCCACTGGAAAGATTACGCGGCTGGGAAGAAGTTTTACAAGAGCTCGGGACTATGATGCAACTGGTGAGTCTAAATCGCCATCATCATCATCACTATTGGCTCTACAACCCCTGGTGGGTCTTGGCCTCCTCTAGAATCTTCCTCCACTCATCTCGGGTTTGTGTCAGCTCTCTCCAGTTTAGAAGCTCCAAGATGGATATGTCTTTGAGGACGTTGTCGCTCCATCTTAGTCTTGGTCTTCCCAGGCTCCTTCGCCCTATAGGTCTTGAGTTCAGCAGGGACTTTGGTGCTTGATGCTCGGTCATTCTCTCCACATGACTCAACCACCGAAGTCTTCATCACTAAATCAAGTTAATTTGAGTCTAAATCACTAATTTAATATTAAATTAAGGTTTTGTGTTTAAAGATCTATAAATACTCTATCAGCGATCCATAACTCCAAAAACTGATATCTAAAAATTAGTAAAAGTGGTGGATTATAGTCAGGGCTGGGCAAAATACATGCTTTGCTGTAACTAAAATACAAATTTCAAAATACTTTTTCGCATGTATTTAAAATACGAAATACAAAATACAGTATTTTAACCATTTTTCTAAGCTAGTTCCTCGGAGCATCTTCCATTGAAATACCGGTAGAACGCTTGACTCCTGTACTCTAAAGATTGCAATCCGTTTGTTAAGATACGAGAATCTATCAAACAGATCGCCCGTTTCTGCAAAGTCAAGAGTTTTTTCAGGTATTTTGGGAATGTGGATCAGAGATGGCTGCCAAATTCGACTGTGAAATTAAAAGATAACAAAAGAAAAAAAGTTTTATGATCACCTTAGTGTGCACAGAGATGAGGCTTTAAAACTAACCTATAGTGACCACTGACCATGAGTTTGGAGTCCTCAGTTTGGCGAGCAAAGTATCTTAAAATACATTGTACCACAGAAGCACCTCAGAAAGGTCATTAAGAGTGATGATAAAAAAATAAGTTAAGTTTAGGGTTACTGGCTATTTTAATATTATTTTTTCATAGCTTTTAATGACGCCTGAGGTGGTTCTGAGTTGGTTTCATTCTGAGTTGGCATGGAACCCTGAAGTATGTCTTCTTCAATGGCGCTACAGCCCATTTCGAGCCTTGGCCTCCTTCAAAATAAGCCTCCACCGCCCTCTGTCCTCGGCCGTCGTCTTCCAATCTGCAACAGGAGTAATCCTCTTGCATCCTTCCTGACATCATCCTCCCATCTCAGTCTAGGTCTGCCCGCCTTTCGTTTACCTCCCGGGTGTCCTGTCAGAACCTTCTTCGGTACTCGTGTGCTTGGCATTCGGTGCACATGTCCGGCCCATCTTAATCTTTGGAGTCTTAAATGGGTGGAGAGTCTGGGAGCTTGGTAAATATCATAGAGCTCATTATTGTGGCGGATTCTCCATGCCTCTCCCTCTCGCACCGCTCCTAAGATTCTTCGAAGTACCTTTCTTTCGAAGATGTCCAGCCGTTCCGCTGACTTTGCTGTCAGTGTTCCCGCCTCACAGTTTTGTTAGCGGCTGTAATGCGCTTTCTTACTTCTACTGGGTCTTCATTGTCCTGCGTTATGATGGAGCCCAGGTAGGTAAACTCTTCGACCACTTCGAAATTATAATTGTCTTTGAATTTCACTTTGTCTTTTATTCTGCGGTGAGGGGTTCTGGTTTGCATCATGATTTTTGTTTTATTTTCATTGATTTGCAAACCCACCTCTCTTGCCGCAGTCTCCAAAGGGTCAAACACTTCTCTTACAGCCTGTAGGGATCTTCCGACAATGTTAAGGTCATCTGCGTAGCCAACTATTTGATTGCTTCTGTAGCAGATGTTTGAGTCGGTACTGATCATTGTCTTCCTCACGACGTGCTCCAGTACAATATTGAAAAGGGTGGGTGCTAAGCCATCACCTTGTTTCAGCCCCTGGGAAACGTTAAAATCCTCCGTTGTTTCACCTCCTATCCTTACTCGACACCGTGATCCGACCATTGTTGCTTTTACAAGCTTGACTATTTTGGGTGGTATTCCAAAATTGAGGAGTATTTCATTTATTTTCTCCCTATCTATACTGTCATACGCCTGTTTGAAGTCAACAAATAGTTGATATATATCTATATCGAATTCCCAGCATTTTGTCAGGATTTGTTGAGTAGTGAAGAGTTGATCAGTGGTGGATCTCCCCCTCCTGAACCCTGCCTGATATTCTCCTAGTAAGTTTTCTGAGTAATATTCTAGTCTTTCTTTCAAAATCATTGTGAAAATTTTATACGCTGTACAAAGTAACGATATTCCTCTGTGATTTTCACAATCATGAAGTATGTACCTACCTAATATCAAATATAAATATCTACAGACTAGCCCACGAACAAGATGCCATTACTGACAAAAATAGTATGTCAAATTAGCTCTATAAATCCTTTATGTTTCACAGTTCTAAAATTAATTAATTAAATAAATATTCCAAAGATATTTAACGTATCAATCGGCATCCGTTATTCGAGCTAAATTGTCAAAATGGTCGCACGAACAAATTCTCTAAAACGTACTGAATCAATCCACACTAGTACCGTATTAAAATATAACTAGCCGTTGGAAACAATAGTTATATTGTTTCAACGTCCAATGCTGTTGAAAATAATTAGCGCCAACGGTTGAAATATAATACCTACATGGGAACATTATTCAACGCAGTCAACGATTCAACTGCCTAATAAATAAAAAGGGTTAAGAGTTTGCACTTCGTGAACAACATTACTCGATATTTCAAACAGTTTTTTGGTATTGTACATACCTACTGCACGTTTTTTTTTATTTTCCCATCCAATACCGCCGATACTCAGCGCCACGGAACAAGCAAATTTATCAACGACAAGCAAAAAATAACCTATTGATAATTATCAACGCCGGTCGCCTAAACAGCTATGTTTTGTACCTATTGTTTTCAACGGTATTGGCCCGTTAAATCAAAAGGGTCAAGAGATCACACTTCGTGAACGATATTATACCTAATTTGAAATGGTCTTTTGTTAATGACGTACCTACTGCACTTTTTTTTTTATTTTCCCATCCAATACGGCCGATCCGTAGCGCCAAGCAACAAGCGAATTTATCAGTGACAAGCAAAATATATCTTTAACGTCTTTAATATTTCAACAGGGTAATATTTTCAACGCCTAAACCAACGCGCAACGTCTTCCAACAGTTTCAACTTACAATGTTATTATAGGATTATTATTACGTGTGTGGGGAGTGGGGCATAATGATAAGTGATAATAATAATACACCAATGATTCGGGGAACCACCCGTTAAAAACCCTTAATACGATTATGATATATTTTTTGTTAGTATCGTGTCGACCTCCTAATTTATAGTTGCGTCAACGTCGACGTTATTTTCAACAGTTGAAAATCGCCAACGATAACGACGTCGGCGTTGGATGGAATTATCGTCAACGCCCAGTACTAATCCACACGCTTTGTTATGCTATTCTGTGCACTATCCCTACGTGCATTAAAGTCATAGCGCGTTGGATGCTCCCATCGAATGCGAATACTGCTTCAGGCCAAACTTGGCAGGCAGAACTCAACGCGCATACGCAAATATCAAACTTTTTCTAACATCGTGGATGCGGAATGGAGCAGAGAATCCACTGTTGTTGGTATTGGTGCGTTTGCGCAGCATTCGACACAATAGCATAGAGAATGGTGTTGTTATTATGTATTTCGGTCTGGTCCGTTTTGTTTTTTTTTGGCCGCTGAGGTTGGGACGGTGTCGTTAAATTGCAGTATTTATTTATAGAAAAAAATAAGCTCAAAGCTTTTTTAATGATAAATGCTGAATAAATAAATAACAATTATTATTATATTTATTATACGCCTTAAAGTGGCGAATAAAGAAAAAATATTTTTTAAAAAATGTTATAATATTTGGCTGATTTACCTATCTAATCAATTTCACTAATCTAAGCATAACTGTTTGATGTTTCCAGGTGCTTCATGTCGCTTTGTGCACTGCCCCGAGGGTGAGCTGCAGAAGAGGAAGGAAGTGGTGCACACGGTCACGCTTCACGAGGTCGACGTCATCAACTCGCGAACTCACGGCTTTCTAGCTCTCTTCTCTGGTAACTATTCCTTTCTTTCGTTATTTAGCAGATCGGAGGATGGATGAAAGTAGACTGACCCTGTAACCCTAAGTGACCAGCTCAGATATGGGGGCTCCATCGAAGCCAGAGTAAAGTTAGCCTCTCAAAAACTGGGCGTACTGTACAGGGCCCACAGATACTGCAGATAGTACTCAACTGTACAAATCACAAGTGCGCCCCACGGTTGAATTTCGCAGTGATCTCTGGTCTGGAGCTCCAAAATACCTGAAAAATACCATCGACTCTGTGCAAAAATGGGCGGTCCGTTTGATAGATTCTCCCATCTTAACAGACGGATTGCAATCTTTAGAGCACAGGCGTCGGGTGGAAATGCTATCCTTGTTCTACCGGTATTACAATGGAAGATACTCCGAGGAATTAGCGTCATTGATCCCTTCAGCACCGGTGCTTAGTCGGGAAACACGCCAAACGCGTGCCCAACATTTGTACACGGTGGACATTTGTCACATGAGAATGGGTCGCTTCTGCGACTCGTTCTTATGTTCAACATCTCGGCTGTGGAATGACTCTTCAAGACCAATGTTCATTTCTTCCTCTCCTCCAAAAGACCTCCAGACAGCATCCCAGATGACATAGGCCCTGAGGGAAATTATTTTCCTCAAGGCCTCCTGTGTGGAATTAATGTAAAAAAAAAAGACTGAAATGCTGTACAAAAATTGTACTTGCATGCATAAACCATGTAAGACCATGAGGGACCATCCATAATTACGTCACACCTTAAGGGGGGGGGGGGGCTCTGTGACGTCACATGCACAAAATGACTGCGACTGCCACAAAAATATTTTCCCTATCCCATTACGCCCCCTCCATTGTGGTGAATACGACCGTGACGATATTAAATGTTGAGAAAAAACTATAATTTTTACATGTAAAATAGCAAAATATGTGACGTCACGTTAAGGGGGAGGGGGTCTCACAAATGTAACGATGTATGACAGGAACGGGGGGGGTCAAAAAATCATGAAATTCGTGTGACGCAATTTATGGATGGCCCCCGACCAGGCACGCCATTCGAATTATGAATTGTGTCTCTTGTGAAATCACGAAACAGCATAACATACGTTTTACCCAACGTATGTTCACTTTTGAAAGCTAAAAACATAAAAAAAAAATTTGGGTACTTTTTTGGCAAAAATTATAAGGTGGGTTGTCTACGTATTCCAGGCGACACAGGAGAGATAAAGTCGGAGGTCCGAGAGCAGATAAACGGCAAGGTGGCGGAGTGGCGCGAGGAAGGCAAGGCGGAGATCATCCCGGGGGTGCTGTTCATAGACGAGGCGCACATGCTGGACATGGAGTGCTTCTCCTTCCTCAACCGGGCGCTGGAGACTGACATGGCCCCCGTTGTCATCATGGCCACCAATCGGGGCATCACCAAGATCCGCGGCACCAATTACAAAAGCCCCCACGGTAAGTCTATGCAAACATAGTAACATTTTAACTGGAATCTAAATTTAGAGGGTCAGCTGCAAAATTTCGATTTATTCCGAAATATATCGAATATCTATGTTTGAAGAGCCGGCCGGAGCGATAATCAGCCCCAAAAATATAATCTACATGGAAATTATGCAATATTTTTCCCAATTTATTTCGAAATCGGTTTCGAAATTTCAATTACGCGGAAATGTATCACATTTTTATGAGTTTAAAGGGCAAAAATTGAACTTACGTTCGAACCCTCAACGTATGTTGCTTTATACTTGTTCTAGAATATTCCACGATGATTTGGGATGTTCCGCGGTGTTGCCGAACGTTCTAGACCATTTCCGAACATTCCAGTATGTTCCGGGATATTCTAGAATGTTGTGAAATGCTCTGGAATACTCTCAAACGTTCTGGACTGTCCTAGAAACTTCTAGTGAGCGAAACTTTCAGCCCTTATATCTTCAAAAGCACGCCCCTCAGGTAAAAACCGTAACCTTTATCATGGAAAGGGGATAGAGGGCTATCACACCATATAACTCTCTTGATCGTAACGGGACTCGTTTCTGAGTTTTAGCAGAACACACACTTTCATCATTTTATAATACATATGTATTAATTTTTACACGAAACGACTAAATGTGAGCCGATGAAAACGTTTGTTTATAATAAACTAGCAGACCCGGCCACACGTTGCTGTGGCTAACGAAACACAACGCCATTACCCAACCTTTATAAAATCCACACCACCCTGAATTGAATATTTGAATTTATCGGCTTTTCTCTACTATAATAAGCATGGATTATACATATAAACCTTCCTCTTGAATCACCCTATCTATTGGTGAAAACCGCATGAAAATCAGTTGCATAGTCGAAAAGATCTACGCGCACATACATTTTGAGCGACTTCATTTTATACTATGTAATGATTTATTTAGTAAAATGTGTGTGTGTCTTTATTTTTTTTAATTATCAGTAATTTTAGTTAAAAATTAATAATTTTTTTAATATATTCACAGGAATACCCATCGATTTGCTTGACAGAATGATCATAGTTCCCACTTCTCCGTACAGCCAAGCAGAACTCAAGGAAATTCTCAACATAAGGTAAGTCTTCCGAACAGGCCTATGCATTGATATGCTTGGTGTAACTCTAAGTGACCAGCTCAGGTACGGGGGCTCTATCAAAGTCAGAGTTAAGTTAGCCTCTCAGAAGCTGGGCGTACTGTACAGGGCCCGCAGATACTGCAGATAGTACACAACTGCTAACCCTGTACAAAGCGCAAGTGCGACTCCTGTTGAATTTGACAGCCACCTCTGGTCCGGGGTCACAAAATACCAGAAGAAGACCCTTGTCTGTGCAGAAACGGGCGGTCCGTTTGATAGATTTAACTAACAAACGGATTACAATCTTTAGAACACAGGCGTCAGATGGGAATGCTGTCTGTGTTTTACCAGTATTACAATGGAAGATGCTTCGAGGAACCAGCGTCATTGATCCCTTCGGCACGTCTGCATAGTCAGGAAGCACGACAAACACGCTACCAACATTTGTACACAATTTGTCACATGAAAAATGTCGTTTCTATGACTTGTTCTTGAGTTCAACAGCTCGGCTTCAACAGCGTCTGTGTTTCCTCCCTCCTACAAAATGGGTCTCATCAAGATCCGTGTTAACTTCTTCCTCTCCTTAACCTCTAATGGGCCGGAGACGCGCGGGCGCGCGCGTATTATGCGCATGCGCGAGAAAATAATTCGAAAATTTGAATAAAATTTTCGACCAAAAACTTTTTGTCTGCGATTTTGGCCCTTCTATGTACAGAATTTGTATGAAGAATAGGGTCAGAATCGCTTGCGCCAACATTACTCTGTGAGATGCGTATAAATTTCATTCACCTTGCAACCCCAGAATATTTTTAAACGATTTTATCTGTGACATAGAAATGTCACTTTTGCCGCGAATTTTAGCCATCAAAATTTATGCGTGTTCCTCGACTAAAACATTGTAAAACCTATTAATTTACGTAATTAATGCAAGTAATGTTGTTTTGGTACATAGTTTATTGTTGTAGGAACTTGTTTCAGTCAATTAAATATACGATAGCTCAAAATTAATCAACAAAACATTCAATTCAAAATTCAAAGTGGTGCTTTTTTAGTGAATTTTCGTGAAATGGCCTGGCCACTCAGAGGTTAAAATGACCGTCCACACAGCGTCCTCAAAGTACATCCTATGAAAAATTATCTGGTAAAACAGTGCAATTTGGGTGGCGGGTATGGATCCCGCCGCCCCGGGAACCATTTATTGGATAACCAACACCCCTACCATAAGTCACCCCAAGTGGTTCACTTAGTTTGGTGATTAAGCAGTGGAGGTAATCCACCTCTTACCCGCCCTGGTATAAGTAACTGATGGTTACTCCTTCAAGGCTCTCGCAAGATTCTAATTTTTTGATTAAACGAAGCTACATTTATTTATTTTGAACGAATCTAGACCTTCAGTGTCCACGCATACGTTGTTAGTAAGCAGTATGCAAGTGCTTAACAGGAAAAACAAAATGCAAAAATAGGTTAGTAAGACAAAGACAAATTAAACAGGGCAAAAGAAAAACTCATTCATGAGGCTCCATGAGGCGGCATTGCATCTGTAAAAACCCGCAAGCACCTGCATAAAATAGAGAACATAAGTAAATAAATCTCAAATCAATTGGCAAGTACCAACAAAAAATGTGAATGGCTTTCGGTCTGACCATAAACTACACTTAGCTTCCGTGTCCCTTAGCCAACCACTCAGTGAAGCCTCAAAGAATGTTGGGGAATATTTGGGGTAAAATACCCGAAGACTAAAAGAAAATTCAGCGTTGGGTAGTCAGAGGCAGGACAAAGGACAGTCAAGGTCGTCTGATCAAGCCTCAAGCCTGCACATATCATTGGGGGAGGCGCAGATGATTTGAGAAGGATCTGCAAAATTAGTAATGTAACTAAAGATGAAGCAGGGACGAGGTCCAGCACACCCCCGTATGGGGATAGGGAAAAAAAAAAAAAAAAAAATTGAGTTCAGTTCATCCAGTAAAACATTGAAACAGTTAAAGACAAACAAAACATAACAAGGAACATGGCATAAATTAACAGGTAGTATAGTCATTATGAACAAAACAAATCGCAAGGCAATTATATACATTTTTTTAAAACATAGTGAACAAAATAATATAACGCACATGTAAAATATTATACATAAATCATAATATATAGTAAAATAAATGTTAAGAAAATAAAAGAAATAACATATTACATAAATCATAACAAATAAATCCAAGCGGTAAATATAAAGGAATCATGAAGAGTGTCCGTGAATTCAGAAGCAAAATACACCTGGTACCTAAGTTGTTTTACAGCTACTCAGCCATCACAGGCCATCTCTCAACCCAAACTTTTGTGAATTTCCTCAGGCACTCAAAGTTCACCTTATTCGAAACGAGATCTGTATTCCAAGCAGGTCTCGTAATAACTTGTAAACCATCAATCATTTCGTCTCGAGCATCCGTCAAAATCTCACAGTGCCACAAAATGTGCTCGGCTGTTTGGTCGGTATCACCACAAGCACAATTGGGATGGGATGATAGAGCCAGTCTGTGAAGTCTACCTCTAAACTCCCATGCCCAGAAAGCAATTGGGTGATATGGTGGTCCATTAAAATATATGCCCCTTCCATTCTGATTTTAACTGATGGAAAGAAGGAGAAGGTCCATCTTCCCATATTCGATCTATCCCATCTCATCTGCCATTCACTCAGCGTTTTTATTCTCATCATCTTTAGAAGTTCAGGGAGAGGCACTGCTCCACCAGGTATTAATTCAATACCAAGGTGGTTTACAGGTCTTCCTCTTTTCAGGCACTTATTTGTCAAAACTTCCCTAATTTCTAAATCAATTGGCAAAATGCCAGCCAAAATTGGCAAAGCATCCGATGAAACTGTTCTGTAGGCTCCTGAAAGCGCCAGTAAGGGGATTCGCTGACCCCTCTTAAGCGCTGAATGAATAAGTGTATTACCGAGTCGATGTTCCCATACACAGGCACCATATGAGACTTGTGCCACATATACGCATCTGTATAATAGACGGAGCGCAGGGAAACGTAAACCCCATTCAGCAGTTGAGATTCTTCTCAGTTTTAAGAAGAGAGCCTGGGCCTTACTAGAAACGCTTTTAACGTGAGTCAAGAACGAGGATGATCTGTCTAATGTAACGCCTAAATATTTAGTACTCTCTACAAAAGGGATTGCAGTATCTCCCATTTTTATGAAAGGGTTTCTACCTCTACTGAGGGAGCCTTTCACAAGGAGACCCACGGTCTTATGGGGAGCAAAAGTCAGTCTGTTTTCCCTTCCCCAGTTAAGAATCATTTTCAAACCTTCTTCAGCTTTATTTTCAACTTCTTTTCTACTGTCCCCAGAGACCAAATACAATTTGTCGTCTGCATAATCAAACGCAATAGTAGGAGGAGTCATCGAATAAAATATTCCATAAATCCGGTGCAAGGGGAGAACCTTGGGGACAACCCATGTCCACATCTCTTTCAATGATGCAATCACCAAAATAAATTATAATAAAGGTGATTAAGCAGGAGTGCCCGGGTTCATGGGGTGAGGTTTGTCTAGGTTTTGGCGGCCAATACATTTGCCTACCTATTGCATGGAGAGCCGGATCAGGAGTGATTGGTTGAGGGAGACCTATCCTTGATCAATCCAGCCAGACTTTCTCGACACATTAACCCCCAGATTCCTACCCACCCTTCATACCTTTTTCCTTCCCAGAACTTCCTCTCCTTCCTTTCTCTATAAAAAACCTCCACACAGCGTCCCCAAAAATGTCATGCGCCCTGAGAGAAATGTTTTTCCTCAGGGCCTCCTGTGAGAATCTAATGTAAGAAAAAAAATTACAAAAACATTGTTTTGCAAAAAATAAGTTGGTTATTACAAAAATGGTGTCATCTAGCATATGGCATTTTAGCTAACGCACTTGACACATACAGCTATAAAAGCGCGAGCAGATATCTGTTAAACTGCGAGCGCTTATGTGTTGTACTGTCACAATACGCTATCAAATATTTCTTCCTATGTTGGGAGAGGGGGGTCAGATGAATTAGAGAGCTGCCACGAAATGCCATTTCTTTGTACTGAATTTGTCAACTTGACATCTGTCATTCGCCCGTTTAGGCAGCTCCGTAATTAAAATTACCCTCTCTCCTGTTTCCGGAGGAGAAGGGGATTGCATAACTTATCACATATCGCGTCAGGAGCGGTTACGATCTATATTGTCTATGGTTGATCTGCGCATATACCGCTTAGGTGTGAATGGTCTGAAGGGATTGTATGGTTATATGGCGTGCTATGATCTTTTATATTTTATAGCTAGAGTTAATTAATTTTTGCGTTAGATTCCAACGCTCGTGTTTGATAATTTGTTTATTGTACGCAGGTGCGAAGAGGAGGACTGCCAGATGTCGTCTGACGCGCTGACCGTGTTAACGCGTATCGCCACAGAGACCTCCCTGCGCTACGCCATACAGCTCATCACCACAGCATCCCTGGTGGCTCGCAGGCGAAAGGCCACAGAGGTATATCTAATGTTAATAAACATCTATCAATGCCATTTTAACCCATCTGACGAGCGATTCTATAATGGACGGTTACCTCGAGAGTGTTTTCTCTTGGGGTAAAAATAATCTCGTTGAATTTAATGTTTCAAAGACCCAATCATGTCTGATTATGTCTAAACGCGATTGAAATGAAAATCTAGTCTCCTTCAACGGAAGCAATCTTCCGAACAAGCTCTCCATTGATATGGTTATTGTAACTCTAAGTCACCAGCTCAGGTACGAGGGATCCATCGAAGCCAGAGTAAAGTTAGCCTCCCAGAAACTGGACGTACTGTACAGGGCCCGCAGATACTTTAATAGTACACAACTGCTAACCCTGTACAAATCGCAAGTGCGGTTGAATTTGGCAGCCACCTCTGGTCTGGAACTCCAAAATACCTGAAAAATACCCTCGACTCTGCAGAAACGGGCGGTCCGTTTGATGGATTCTCCCATCTTAACAGACAGATTGCAATCTTTAGAGCACAGGCGTCGGGTGGGGATGCTATCTTTGTTCTACCGGTATTTCAATGGAAGATGCTCCGAGGAACTAGCGTCATTGATCCCTTCGGCGCCGATGCACAATCGGGATACATGCCAAACGCGCGCCGTACACAGTTGACATTACACATGAGAACTGGTCGCTTCTTCCACTTATTCTTGAGTTCAATAGCTCGACTTCTGTGTTTCCTCCTTTTTACAACATGGATCTCTTCAAGACCAATGTTCATTCCTTCCTCTCCTCAAAAAGCATCCACACAGAATCTCAGATGACATAGGTCCCGAGAGAAATTATATTCCTCAGGGCCTCCTGTGTGGAGTTAATGTTAAAAAAAAATATTGATTTTTCCGAGATGTCTGACTAATCGACTGGACAGTCAAAAATATTGTTTTTCCACTTACAGGTTTAGTTATTATTGTTATGTACATGATTTGTTGTATTCTAGGTTGCCATGGAAGATGTGAAAAAAGTTTACTCCTTATTTCTGGACGAGCACCGGTCTTCCCAGTTCCTCAAGGAGTATCAGGATGAGTTCATGTTCAACGATATGGGTGAGTTCCTCCCTGATGATGCTAGACAACCTCCAATAATCATATCCAATATCAAATGTTCAAAATATCTTAAAAAAACCGATTGCATTCTTTATAATACAAGCTTCAAGTGGGAGTGCTGTTGTTTTTCTACTGGCATTTTGTGAGGCGGGTAAGGGTACCGCCGCCCCGGGAATCGTTGGATAACCAACACCTCGGCCATAGGTCACCCCTACGTTTGGTGACCTAGCAGGGGTGCCCGGGCTGCGTATTTACAATCCCTACCGCGTTTCAGTCGCTTTAAATTTTCAATATCAAAATTTAAATATTTAGAAATAAAATTATTTATTTCTTATATACACATTGGAAAGATTATTTTATCTAGATTTTAGAACAATTTTTGTTTTTGCAAAGTGATAAAAAATTATCAATATAGAGGAGTATTTACAATATATGGGAATAATATTAAAATTTAAATATTTAGAAATAAAATTATTAATTTCTAATATACAAATCAGAAAGATTATTTTATCTAGATTTTAGAACAATTTTTGTTTTTGCAATGTGATAAAAAATAACCAATATAGAGGTATATTTATAATGTAATTTGTCGTTACCGCGACTGAAACGGTATAGGTTTTGTAAATACGCGCCCGGGTTCATGGTGTCAGGTTTGTCAAGGTCTTGGCGGCCAATGTGCCTACCCACCTGCTGCGTGGCAGGCCGGATTGGGAGAGAATGGTTGAGGGAGTCCCTTTGACTTCTCCAGCCATACTCTCTCGGAACATCGCCTTGCACTGCAAGGGATGGATTCATACGTCCGTCACTCCTGGACACACTGACCCCCAGATTCCTACCCACACCTCATACTTATTTCCTTCTCAAAACTTCCTCTTTCTTCTTTCCTTAAAAAACCCTCCACACAGCAATCCCCTAAGATGACATTGGCCCCGAGGGAAATTATTTTCCTCAGGGCCTCCTGTGTGGAGCTAATATACCATACAATACCCCTCATGGATCTCATTTGTACAGCATTCAGTCTATTCATCCTTCCTCTGCCAGTTCCATGCCTCACTGCCATATAGCAGGATAGGTTCCAGCACTCCATTGTGGACTGCTAGCTTCGCTTCTTTGGACAGCTTAATAGAGTTACCTGCATTTCCCTTCTTTCAATATCTCTAAAAGCCTTACCATTTCTCGTAATCATACTTCCCAAATACACAATCTGATCCACCTGCTCCAAGTATTCATCGTTCACAACTATATAGCACACTGTTTTTTTACTCTTTCTTTCAAACACCATAACTTTAGAATTACTTACATTCATCATTAACTCATTCTTCATAGATACTTGGTTCATCCTTGACATGAGAGACTGTAGATCTTCCATACTGTTAGAAATCAGCATACAACAGGCAACATGCTTTCAGATTACTCAATTTCGCGCCCAATCCCATCTCTTTCAATTCTTGCATACAATTATCCATGTATAGATTGAATAACCACGGTGACATTACGCAGCCTTGCTCGACACCTTTTGTGATGTCAAAAAACCCTGTAAAATCGCCGTTCACTCTAATACATGTAGCGCTTCACTCATACAGAGACGCAATTGCCTGTATGAGATTCTTATTCACTCCATACTTGGACAACACCTTCCATAGCTTTTTCCTGTCGACTCAGTCATATGCTTTTTCTAGATCTAAAGGACTTAATTTCATCCTTAAACAGCTGTTCAAAAATTCGGCGGGAAAAAAATATTTTCAAAATTTATTTTTCATTGTTCTAAAATAGTCTACGAAGTTCAGATTTGCCACATCTATGGTCATAATAGATAGAGCATTTCAATAGCTCCGTTTTAAAATAAACGGCTGGCCAAGGAAATGTTTTAAATAATTACAATAAATGTTTTACGAATGGTAGAAAAATGTGGTCCATTTTTGAACCGAAATCAATCGCAGAAAAATAAAAGTGGTCCATTTTTCGACCGAAATCGCTCCAGTGGATAGAGAATTCAGCACCCATTATCAACAAACGTATTTTCAGATTGCTCATTTTCGCACCCAATCCCTAAATATTGTTGTTTGTTTTTTGTTTCAGATGAAAAGGATAACACCTCAGATATGGATATCGTAGTTTGAATTTCAAGATGTTAATCTAATTATTATTTTAAGATAAAAAATTCTTGTTTGTACGATGAAAAAGACGTAATACAGTACTCTCTCATTAATCTGCAGCTAAATTATCCGACAATTTGACATTATTATTATAACTCTCATGCCGCGCCTTACGCAAAACCGTTTTCGTACGTGGAGTTTGTTACAAATCTGCTTTTGTAATAGAACCGAATTAAAGCAATGCCAAAAGATGGCGCCACTTACGTTAACAGCTAGTGTGAGGAGCGTCGGCTGGCAGGCGTAAGTAGTATTGGATTCGTACTTTCGTTGATCTCTCCGGGTATGGGAGATGGATGGAATGATTTATTATTGTAACTGGCAGTTGTGAATAATAATACCACATGACGTCATTGCCTGTCGCGGTTACTTTGTCCCGGTGACTAGCTGTCACTTGTCACTGGATCCTAAAAACTGGATATTTTTGGAACCATTTCCTATTGGATTTATAAAATGGTCACCCACGCTTAACCTCTCACTGGGCGATTTATGCGAAAATTTTATGCGATTTTAACCCTTATGTATAAAGAAACTGTATGAAGGACAAGGTCAGAATCGCTTGCGCCAACATCATTCTTGATATAGCTAAAGGTTTCATTCACCTGGCAACACCAGAATATTTTTAAATGAATTTATCCGTCGAATCTAAATGTCAGATTTTGCATGAACAAAAACATGAAAAAACACAATTCAAAGGAGTTTTCTAACAAATAAAGACCATTACATTTGAAAACGTAAAATATCGATTTTTTCACCTTTAACAGTTGCCAAAAGTGACCCGCAAAGTCATAAAAAATTAATTTACAAATATTTCAAGTAGCTAGATTGATGAAATCAACGGTTACGTCAAGAATGATATTGGCGCAAGCGATTCTGACCTTGTCTTTCATACAGTTTCTGTATACATAAGGGTTAAAATCGCATTTAAAAAAAAATGCAAACATTTTTTCGTGACAAATGACAGGTTAAGCGTATTTTGTATGTATGTATTACTATAATCCGCCGCCTTCACTAATTGGACACTTTTTTGGTTTTTGGGAGGCCGATTAGTGAGAGAGTACTGTATCTATAAATCACTGAGCAGGTAATACAATAGAAGTGTATTTTGGGCGTGTTGTTATGTCCGAAGTGAGCGAAATTTTCCCTTACTTTTATTAAAATTGATCAAACGTTTTCAAATTTCGAAATGCTTTTTCGAACTGATTGTAAATTTCATCGGCTTTTCTGGGGCCTACGAGTCATAGAGTCTTATGTAAATGGTCGTTTGTCCGAAGTAAGCGCAAATTTACCTTACTTTTTCAATTATTGATTTTTGTGATTTCAATCGTGCAACCGTTCTATTCTGATTTGAAATAAAACCGATATCCCATACACATGACATTTTTGTCACTCCTAGGGGGCCCAGACAGGCTGAAGGCATTGAACATCTGTTTGAGAAATTTTTCTACATTTTGATTAATTCCATCCTCCAACGTGAGGTATAAATGAGCTTACTTGGAGCACGCAGACACGCCCGCAACACACTTCTAGGGTTTTTTTGTTCAGTGGTATAAGTAAAATGATAATCTCATTGATATGAAAATGTACTGTACCAAAGTTGGAGAATTTTCAATGAATAAATTTTAAGTTTGAAATATTGTGTTGTTTTTTTTAATATTGTTAATTAAAATAAAATTCAAAAATTTATATTTCCCAGAAGGGTAGGCAGAGAGACTGGAACGCCACACAGCTCTGTTCTGGCATACAATCTACTTATTATTTTTTTCTGAATTAGTATGTTTTACTTGATCTTGCCATGTAGTTAGGATTTCCTCGACTTCTTTCAGACTTTCAAAATTGGTTATGTAAAGAATTCATACAAGCGATAAGTACCCACTAATACACAGTGTCTGGAAACTTGTAGTACAAGCGGTAAACTGGAGAATTTACATCATACGAGTCATATAATTTCAATACCGGCTATATTCGATTTTTTGACAAAATGATCTGAGTACGACATCTTGTTCACATTTTTGCGAGGAACAAGACTAACCTAAAATTGAGTTTCAAAACCTCCCTCATCACGACCAAAAACCATGTTAAAATTGCGAGTGAGAAACAAAACCCGCTATATCATTGAAGAAGTTACTATCAAAACCTGTTGTTTATTTAAAAATTGTTTATTTTATATATCAATGATATGAGTGAATGCTTTAAAAATTCCAAATTCCAAATTTTTGCTGATGACACTAAAATTTACAAAAAAATCACTAATATTAATGACAGTCTAGAATTGCAAGATGATATTAATAGGCTTGGAATATATTGTGCGAACAACCAACTGTTCCTTAACCTAGAAAAATGTAACACAATATCATTCACTAAAAGCATAAATCCCCTAATATTTCCGTACAAAATCAATGACGTAGAGATAAAAAGATGTTGTGAAGTGAAGGACTTAGGAATAATTATGGACTCCGGAATGTCTTTCCGAACACATATAAATTCCATCTGTGACAGGGCATACAAACTTCTAGGATTCATCATAAGAGTGACCAAACCATTCAGGTCACCACACGTAATCAAAATACTGTATGTCTCTTTTGTTCGCTCAATATTAGAATTCGGATCAGTCATATGGAATCCCCAATACAAAGTTAATATTGAAAGGTTAGAAAGAATTCAAAAAAAGATACTGAAACACCTAGACTTTAAATCCTTTCGAACATCAGAAAGCCTAAAAGACTCATTAACATTCCATAATTTATCAACCTTAGAAGATAGAAGAAATATATCTGACCAGAAATTTCTATTCAAAATTATTAACAACGTTGTTGACAACAACTATCTTCTGGAACACATTAATTTCCACTGTCCAATAAGAAACACAAGGTCAAACCAACTATTCCACATCCCACACTCAAAAACAAATTACACACAACATTCATTTCTCCGAAGGACGTGCACAAAATACAATGATATCTTTTACGACGCTGATATTTTCCATTTGTCCTCAGGCCAATTTATTAAATTCATAATAGAAAAAATCAAAACAAATTGTTAATTATGAACTCTCCACCCCTGCTACATGTTTTCCTTCTTTTTAAAATAATAATAATATTTGGATGATTTACATATCCCACATGTTTTAATTTGTGCATTTTTTTTCATTTCTGTTGTACATATATATATTTTTTCTTTTTTTCTACCACTTTATGTTTTCTTTTATGTTTTAACTCGTTGAATGCCGCGAGTAAATGGGGTTGGTTGTAACCAATTAGCGTTCGCAAAAAGCGGCAGCCATGACACCCAATGTCCGGCGATTCTGACAGCGTCCTTGAGAAATTTCGTACATAGAAAGGTCAAAGTTGAAGACCAAAGAATTTTTCCCGCGCATGCGCAAGAACTGCGCACGTTCCCGCACTCCGGTAAATCATTAATATAAATTATATGGAGTCACCAATCTAATTGCGGTTTTCTCTATGGTAAAGAGCGATAATAGAGCAAGCGATTCTGACCGTGTTCTTCATACACTTTCTTTATACATAAGGGTCAAAATCGCGTGTAAAGTCTCATGATACGCCGGCGCACGAGCGGCAAATGAGTGGTTAATCTATGTTTATAAATATATATTACAAATTTTAGCGGAAACTTCGCTGGTTAATGCAACCATGTAATATGTTACTCTATTATGAAAATATGTATAACTGTTTGTTTCCTTAATAAACTAAAATAAAAAATAAAAATAAAATAAAAAAACCCGCTATATCAGAATTCAACCAATTACGAGCAGTTATTTTACCAAGATGGCGGGTGTAGAAACACACCCCTCAGATCAGTTGAGTTTCAAAAGCCTCTATATCCCATACAAGTCACGAAGTGAGTATCAAAACCCACTATATCCATTTTGTTTATCCAAATTACTTGAATATTTCTAGACATACATTGGAAATGTGAACATTTTTCTAATATATATTACTCCAATTCATTACATAAAAAAATAAAATGTAATTTATTATTTACGCTGGAGATGTGACAGTTTTTTGCGGTTTACTCCAATGACGTTACATACTATATTAGACGCGTGGTAGAAATCTCAAAGTGGGAAGCCAACAACAAGACAATTGTAGAGTACTCGATTTCTAGTACTTTAGTACTAAACTGCCACGCGTCGAGTGAGGTCGTGTCCTACCAGTAAGTAAATTGCATTAAACAGCGCCAAAATTCCCTCCTGTGTGATGAGAAAATGTTTCCATTACACGGTAAACAGTAGTAAAAGCGAAGGAATAACATTTCATTGGTAAATACATGCAAATTACTTATTATTATCGATTATATAAATAATACAATTGCTTTCCGCCCAAAGATTTTATGCGTCATTAGAGAACTCAAGGCCTACTAAAGTACAGGTCTAGATGCGCAACAGCCAAATTACTAAGTCGATGCCGTCACTAAGTAAAATTTACTTTTTATAATAATAATCTAATAATTCTTTAGTTACTTGCTTGCGGTAAAACAACATACAAATCAGCAGAAACAACAAATACAATAACAATCAACGCCATTTGCAAACTATCGTTGTTCATTATAGCTTGAAAATTTGACACCTCAAAATTCGACTGGTGCCCAGGCCTCCTACTTTAGTCGGCCTTGCGACAGTATTCGACGGAACTTTTGAATTTTGAATACGAAAATGCCGCCCGCGTTCTATCTTTTGTTTCATCCATATGCACATATTCTTATAAGCATCTATCTTTATCATACATGAATAACTTTTGAATTAAGAAATTATTGAAAATCGCTGAAAACAGAAGAGTGTTGATTAATTGCCACATTATATCTTGAGTTTGTGAGACTATGGCAAGTCTATTTATTTTATGTAACGTCATTGGTTTACTCCGAATCAGTGAAAGTTGATATAGCGGATATAGAAATTGCACGACTCATATCGAAAACCTAAAAATCGTTTTTTGGCAATCGGAGCAATTTGATTTTTTCAGCAAAGATAAAATTATAATAATTATAGCACCCCCCGCCACACGTCCCTGCGCTCTGACATGCGCGAACCCGTCATTTTAATAGAGTTCATTAATAGACACAGATATGTCGTTCCGTTGGAGCGAAGATGCTACTCTAAAATTCTTTATTTTTGCTGCTATTTCTTTGTGTTCATAGTTTATTAATTTTTTCTCACTAATTTATTCTTTCACCTCTTCTAAAATAAGCATTACAATCAGCTTAATCAGCATATTTACTTTGTTGCGTAGCAGCCCGTCATTTTGCAAAGTGCCGCTCACTAATAATGTACTATATTCGACCGTAAGGCGAATGCTTCTTTTAGGCGAGTCAAGTAGCGAGTTACTCGCTACTCGACTAAACTACTGGCCAAGTACGAACAAGCCATAACTCAAAAATTTCAAAAAGTGAATTAGTTCACTATGGTTTAACCCGACAGCTTGTTTAGGAATAAATACATCCCAAAACACGTAATCGCGTTATACTTTCATAAGACCAAAAACGTCCCGAGCGACCTTACATTTTAAAAGCTGTACAGGGTGTGAAGGGACGTACTTGACTTACTTTAACCAGTGATTCCTGACATTATTTGGAGTAAAAAATGTAAATGAAATTTTGGTCTCCGTTGACATTTTTTTTTCTTATTTTTTCTACAAAAACATAAAAAAATGGCAGTTGTTGAACAGTTGGAGGCGGGGTAAGGGGTTTATCGGACACCCGGCTGAGTGACCAGTGACGACATGCGGAAGAAAATTTTTTTGTTTGATTTTGAAGAAAAAAATTTTGAAAAAAAAAAAAAAAATATGTCAAAAAAGTCACCGGAGACCAAAATTTCATTTACATTTTTTACTCCAAATAATGTCAGGAATCACTGGTTAAAGTAAGTCAAGTACGTCCCTTAACACCCTGTATATCTCTCTTCCTCTTATGCAAACATATATATTTTCTCTTTAACCAGAAAAATAATGAAATAATGCTTCGATATTAGGAAATTACCGACTGATTTCCTTGGCGACAATGCTTTCAAGACTATTTGAAAAAATCTTATTCGCTCTAGTCAAAGAGAAACTATTTACCCTGGACAACCAATTCGGCTTCAAGAGCGCCTCATCAACCGATATGGCCATTTATGGGGTAAAACAAACAATAGCCTACTACAAAAAAAGAAAAACCACCGTTTATGGGTGTTTTCTGGACCTAAGCAAGGCCTTTGATCGGGTTTCACATCAATTATTATGGGAAAAATTCATAAAGCGAGATGTTCCAGCAGCAGTGGTCAATATGCTGTCTATTTGGTACGGACAACAGGAAAATCACATACAATGGGCAGGAGCTTCTTCAAGGCCTTTGTTTCTTAAAAGCGGAGTCAGGCAAGGGGGAAATATGTCTCCAACTCTATTTAATGTGTACATTAACGACCTCTTACAAGAGTTGAACAATACACGAATCGGTTGTCATATCTGCGGACAAGGCAGTAATAACTGTTACGGTAGAAAAAGAGGATGTTGGGTGTCATGTTATGGTACTTGAATTGGGGTATGGTTTAATGTAAGTTATTAAACAGGGTGTTAATATATCAGGGTTGAAGAATTGAATGTAATGCACTGGAAGTGCTGTGTTGTGTTTGTACCTACTATGTGATCATATACACCTCTTATTAAGTGGGTGCATTAAATGTTAATTATTCAGGGTTATATATATGAAGGTACACAGTTATCAGCTTTAATCCCATGGGATTTTTGGACGCCAAATCTCGTAGGTACGAGATATGCTGACTGTGTCGGTAGGCATGAAAAATCTCCCATCAGAGCGTGGGCACTGTTATTTTATTCATTGTTGTGAAGCTTGGAAAATAAGAAATAAAAGAGTGGATGTAAAACAAGATTATTATATTGGAATATTAACATACCTGTGGACCATACTAAGAGCTAGCTAAAACCTATTATTTTTATGCGACGATTCCGGATGCCTAATATTGCACCGTGAGGGGCCCCTTTTCTCCCTCACGTTGCCTCCGCGCCAGGTTTGCAAGCTTCTCCATCCATCTGGGTGATTATTACGTTTGAGATCACCATGGTGTCCTCCATCATGTGGTTGCAGTAATGGAAATGTCCTCCATCAGGTTGTGAAAAGAATCGGCGGGGACTACACGGACGGTCGTGTCCCTTTGTATTAATGAGAATCCATCTCGTCGAATGACGGATGATAAATATAATCGCAGATTACAGTAAAACTGGGTCGGTCAAGCCGCCATTATCGCACCACGGGATTCTACACTGGAATACCCGTAAATAAAAATTCTCCAGTCGCGATAACCTTGTATCGGCTGGGAATAAAAGGAAACTCGTTCACATTTTAAATAAACTTGAAATCAACCCGCCGATTGAATATTTAACGTATTAAATAAATTTAAGTCCACATTTTCGACTGTCGGATTCACGTCCTGCCCTGGAGACGCGAAACCAAAAAGTGAGGGGAAATCGATTATTATCCCCCTATCGACCGAAAGTAAAACCACTCGGAGAAAAAGTGTAATTTATAAGTGGCCAGTAAAATAATTGAATTTATTACTATAGACAAATATTAACAACCCTGGGGCAATTTTGAACATTATTCAATTATTTTCATAACATAACATTAATTACGCGGATGACATGTGCAAATATGCGAAGAGTACGCAAACTCTCATAACTTGTTGTACAATTCTAAAAAGTCAGTCATCGTCGCTTTCAAACACAACAAGGAGCCATTAAATATTCCTCCAATATATCTAGAAGGAAACGAACTGCTTGTGGCCTCACAGGTTAAGTATCTGGGACATATCCTAACCGAAGACATGAAGGATATAGAAGATATGGAACGACAAAGAAGAGCAATTAACATACGGGCGGGAATGCTCTCAAGGCGGTTCTACCACTGTAGCGACGACGTCAGAAAATTACTCTTCAAGACATACTGCACTGCCCTGTACCCGTCTGAACTGTGGACGCAATACCCAGCAGCGCAATGGGACAAACTGAGGGTGTGCTACAACAATGCGTACAGGCAACTTATGCAACTACCGAGGTTCTGCAGCGCCTCCACGATGTTCACCGAAGGGAGGGTGCACTCATTCCCAGCATTACTTCGCCACCGGCTAGCCAGCTTCTGGAGCAGGACACGGAAGTCAAACAACATCATTGTCGTGGCTGCATCCGGGTGGCTCAGTTCCCCACTAAATGAGCGATGGATGCAAATGATGAGGCGACCTCCCTGATAGAAGATAAAAAAAACTAATAATTCTTTTTTTAATTTTAATTTCCGTTTGATTTTTGTTTAATTTTATTTTATTTTGTTTTTAATTTTGTGATTAATTTTTATTATTATTATTTATGTTCGAATTTTATATTCATTTTTTGTTTTCGTTAGGTACCTAAGGGAACGTACCCATACTACGTGACACGTTTAGGGGGGGGAGGGGGGGGGGGTCTTCAAAATGTCACGCTCCATACAAATGAGCGGCGGGTTGCTTAGGATTTTGGTCACCGGGGGGGGGGGGGGTTAAAAATTGCTATGGGTACGTTCCCTAACCTAATACGCTACCATATTTTATTTCTTTTAGATTTTTATTTGCTCTTTAAAATATATTATACTATAATTTATGTAATATGGCAGACTGGGATTGCACTACCCTCCCAGCCCTGCTGGAATAAAAACTTAAATAAAAAAATAAATAAAATTGTCTTTGAAATATGAAAGCTATTGTAACCGACGTGTTGCTCTCCCTCATTTCTTAATTTTTAATTTTATATGTTTTGCTTATGTACAATGCCCCGGTGCAACCAAATAAAGCTTGTGTGCCAAGTTTGCACCGGGAGACATTCTAGACTCTTATAATTTTAATAATTTTAACAATTAATACTTTATTTATGATTATTTACGCCTCCAAAGGCAACCAGGCTGACTAGCCTCCTTTTTAGTTATGGCCCTGAGAAGGGCCGTTTTTTCGGCTCCGAAGGAAGCAGCTACTCCGCTAAGCGGACTGCCTTCCCTCCCTTGCTGTTCTGCCGTTATGGCTCAGCAGGAAGCGGCTGCTCTACCAAGCAGGCTGCTTTACCTCCCGTTTATGGCGGCCCCCACAAGGGCCTTTTTGGGCTCTCAGTCGGCTTTACCGTGCCGCCAGCAACGATCTTTTTCAAAACACATTTTATCAATTTTAAATGTCCTTTTTCTTAATACACAGATGCCCTGGTGACACAAGTAAAAACTTGGTTACCAAGTTGCCACCAGGAGACATCCTAAACTTATTATTTCATCGCCTTCAGGGCTATTTTTCCGGCTACAAAGCCAAAAAACCAGTTTGGGCGTCCCTATTAAGGGCCTTTATATTGGTCAAAAATACACCATATTTTAATATAACTTCGTTTAAACACCCCGTAGGACGCTGAAACTAAGACGTTTCAGTGCAGAGTCCTACGGGGCATCCATAGAGCCATAAATAAACATTGTAACTCTTAAAATGCCAGCGCTATCAGCACTTGAGCAGATTTTCGAGACTTTAGCATCATTTCACTTTTTCTCCATTTTAAAAATCCCAGGACCTCGTAAAGCGACGGAACCAAAAGGTTTCGATAGCCAAGCTTACGGGGGACCTGGGAAAAATATTAACTTCTTTATAACTATTCAAATTCCCCTTTTAAACATAAATACCTACCGACAAAAAGTCAAACTTTCTTAAACTAACTCTAAAATCATCAAACAAAAATTCTACGGATAAACAATATCCGTAGAAACCCATTAGCATTAAGAAAACCATTGTATTAATTATAATTTAAGCTGTATAATTAATTTAAGAAACCAATTTTAATCGACCACTTTCGAGGAAATGGTCGGCAAAACCAGCGGCAACAGAAAACCGCACCTTATATACAAAACGGGATAGGTAAATCCCCCCACTCTAAAAATGTACCACGTGACCGTTTTTTCACCCGAAAACGGGTATAAAAGGCGTGATTTTTTGAAAATAAATTAGTTCTTCCATCAACGTCAACTCGTGTTATTATTTCCTTCTGGGAAAAGTTATTATCATCCGCTGCCTCCCGCCGACCTCTGCCTAGACTTTGCTCCTGGTGCCATCAGTCTCCTCCAGAAAGCCGGCCCTACTTCAGGCAACCGCCACGCACCAGGACTGGGCAGAGGAGTAGGCACATCCAGTGTCCTCAACTCATCAGGCACTGGGTGCACGGGAGGTCAGTATTATTATTATTTCAATCATTTCATCCTGGTCGTGTACTGAAACCGGTACCCTTTTTTTACAGTCTTGTACAGGCTTGATACGTCTGGTACAGCTATCTTGCATAGATATTTTACAATCTCGATTCAAAGTGACGGTTTCAGCATTTACGTGCGAAATCCAGGCTTCTGGATTGTGAGGTGCGAATATATTGAACCAAGCAGACGTGTTAAGACGATCCATTGTTTTCTGCCAAGGACTTTACAGCTCTCAACTTTGGAAAAGGAATTGAGAAAAATAAAAACAGAAAAATGCATACAAAATTATAGTTTGTAATATAAAAACCTCCATCACATTTACAAAATTTGATCACAATTTTAAATTTTCTAACAAATACATCTTTTAATAATACACTCCGTTAGCAAAATTGAATACACAATACAACCTGACGTTGAAAAGTCTGCTATATTCAAAACTAGACTAACAAATACTTTAATTAGCATAGAATCTGCATGTAGATTAGCGATCCTTCTCATTGAAATTACTGTTTTAATGGTAATTATTCTGTGTCTGTTCTACCGGTATTTCAACGGGAGGTGCCTCACTTTTGAAAGCTTACAAAATAATACATATTGTAAACGTAAACTTTGATGTCAGGCTACATTTACGATACAGGTATTTCAATGAGAGGCGCTCCAAGCTAACACGCCATTGATCCTTTCGACACATGTCCAACATGAGAATGGGTGTTTTTTCTCTCTTCAAGACACAGCATCCCCAAAGATGACAAAATGTGATAAAAATCAATCAACAATACAGACGTCGCATAGTGTATTCAAAATTTGCCAATCCGAAATACACTGGAAATCTCAATGGAACATACCATTATATCCTATATCCCTACTTCTTAGGTTAGGAGACTTAGGGCCAGTTGTTTCACAGAATTTGAATAATTCATCAAAATTAAAATTCAAGTTCTGTTATTATTTCATTATCCACTGGAGTGATCACGCAAAATAAATAAATTTAAGGTCATTTTAAAAATTTTTCGCACATGTTAAAAAAAATCATACCTACAAATTTTAACATGGAGACAAAAACTTATTATAGTGCCATATAGCCAATGAATTAACCTGTATTTTACCTTTTATCTCGTATTTGTAGGATTTATAAAAAAATAAAACCGAATCGTAAAGTTTATATCCGCGCAAATCCTGTGTGTTGTTACTTTGAAACTGCCGTGAGGGGTACTTATTCAAGTCAACATAGAATATTTCTATTTCTGCATGTTGTCTGTGGTATACTTGATGATGAAAGGTGCATATCTATAGAAAAATGACTTAAGGCGATCCACTAGTTCACTACTGTGCCGTGGACAGTAGTTCTTCGGTGGACGCCATAGGGGTCACTTTGAATAACCGAATTCGTCGACTAGCGGCCGTATTGTAAAATATCAACGCGAAAATGCATATTTTATTTTATTTTGGCAAGATTGGGTGTAAATATCAACTTTTTTTGCGATTATTATAAAATAAACTGAATTTACCACATTACACAATAAAACCATATCCGAAAAGAGATTTATAAATAGGAGAGTTTGGACTTGGTAAGTGTGTTTTTTAGACCTTATACTTTATTTTTTTATAGGCTTATTAAAAGACTTATAAAAAAATGACCGATATTTTTAAGGGCCAAGGTATGTTCTACACGCAGTATTTAATTGAAGCATCTATAATACTTCTAAGCGATCAAATTTTCAAAACAAAAACATATGATTTTGCATTATTTACTATGACTTCATCTTAAGAGCGTTTAACCAGCCAGCGGACGAAAATCCACATTTCGTCGAAAGTTGTTCTTACGATCTTGCAGGGCGGTTACAATGAGAAAGATTAATTATTCTCCGTACCAGCTATTTTAAATTATAACTCGATATTGAATTTATTTCAATCCAAATTAGCTTTAATTTATACCTTCATCCAAAAAATGCTGAAAGGCGTGATGATAAAACTATTAATGTACTTTTTGTAATTATTTTTTGATTATAAGTATTTATCATTTTTCAATAATGTCTAAATTTAATAAGAATGTTAAAAAAATCTGAAATATATTAATTTGTAAGTGCGCAAATAAATACACAAATGGACCAATTTTCGTCAAGAAACACATGTACGTACATATTTTTTAATGATTTTATTCAAACTAAAATTAAAATTCCAAAACATGCGTTTGCTAGATAATGTATTGATTTATTTTACTGCATGATTATATTATTTGAAATGGGTGTGGTATAATACAAAATCTTTTTTGAAAATTTGAGAAATGTGCCAACGACCTATGGAATAACCTTATTATACTAAAAATTAAAAAAATTTCTCAAAATTTATTACATGCGAATGCTAGATAAAAGAACAATCTTTCGAAATCCATTTATATTTTTTTGTGGAAAAGAGTCAATACGTCTAAAATCTGATTTGAAAATGACATATTTCTGGTTTTCTCTGGTAATGCCATCTTAATTTTAACCGTAAACAGCTGATCAAAAATTCGAATGAAAAATATTTAAAAAATTTATTTTTATCATCATTCTAAAACAGTCTAGAAGTTCGGATTTGCGATATCTATGGTCATAATAGATAAAACATTTCAATAGCTTTGTTTTAAAATAAATGGCTGGCCGGGGAAATGTTTTAAATAATTACGATAAATGTTTTACAAATGATAGGAAAATGCGGTCCAATTTTGGACCGCTATCAATCGCAGAAAAATAAAAGTGGTCCATTTTTCGACCGTAATCGCCCCAGTGGTTATAGGCCAGTTAAGAATAAAATCAGAACTTTAAAATTAATTTTGATGAATTCTTCAAATTCCGTGAAACAACTGGCCCTTGTGGTTTGGAGTGTTTTAAAAAATTTAAATGGAACATTGTCAATCAGTATCATTTTGTATTTTTTACATTTGAAAGGTCCCCGTATAACGCCAAATCTAGGTCTGTTACAGCGTTTGAACAAATTGCGATCAGCCGACAAGCGAAACAACCTGACAGTTGTGCATTTTTGTTGATTACAATTCAAAAGCTGAAATCGACCCAGAAACAGTGTTAAATTTTGACCATTTGATGACATTGTTACATTTGAATTTCTGTAAAACAACTGGCCCTTAGTGACGTTATTAATACAGTCAGTCACATTACTGAATTAAAATACATGGCGCCTGGAAATTAGGCGTACAAGCGAAGAAACTGGTGAAAGTTTGTCACATTTACAGTTGAGAAAAAAGTTTTTTTGGGTTATTGTATGCTGTAGAATCACCAGTTTCCTATTTGTACAACTAGTTCCTAAACACTGTATAAGCAAGGTTTTCAAAATGAAAAAAAAGCATTAATTGAAATGGAAAAATTTCTAAAATCAAAATATTTCACATTTCTGCAAATACATTGCTAAAAGTAATTTAAAAAAATCAAATAAATTGACTTAATTTACAGCTATGTATTTGACGGAGTTTGTTTTATATAACTGACTGCAGTAATTATAATACATATATAAAAATTAAACTTAATAATTAAAATTATAAACATATATGTCAAAAGTAGTTATAGGTGATTTTGCGCGGCAAATATAAATGTGTTTCTCTTTGAAATGTAATATGTTGGCAGTATAAATATTATTTCATATAAGTGTCAACGCCATCTGTCAATTGACAGAAGTTTTCAATATTGACGAGAATCTGACAGAAATTCACAATATTGAGATTAGATTAAATTTAAACATTTTTGACAGATGTTTACAATATTGACAAACATTTGACAGAAACTAACCACGGGATTCTGACAGAAATTCATAATATTGATATAAATTCCCAATAATCTAACAAAAATCAAAAATATTGACATGATTCTTACGGAAACTCATTATATCGACGAGAATCTGACAGAAATGCACAATATTGAGATGTGCTTGAATTTAACATTTTTGACTGAAGTTTACAATATTGACAAACTTCTGACAGTAATTATAAACAAAGGATTCTGACAGAAATTCATAATATTGATATAAATTTCGTAATAATCTAACAAAAATCAACAATTTTGAAATGATTCATACAGAAACTCGTATTGACGAGAATCTGACAGAAATTCACAATATTGGGATGTATTTAAATTTATTTTTTTCAGAAGTTTACAATATTGACAAACATCTTGACAGTAATTAGTTGGAACCATGGAACTGACAGAAATTCATAATATTGACATAAATTTCGCAATAGTCTAAAAAAAAATCAACAGTACTGAAATGGTTCATACAGAAACTCACTTTATCGATGAGAATCTGACAGAAACTCACAATATTGAGATGTGATTAAATTTAAAGATTTTTGATAGAAATTTACAATATTGACAAACATTTTACAGTAATTAACCATGTGATTCTGACAGAAATTCATAATATTGATATAAATTTCGCAATAATCTAACAAAAATTAAGAATATTGGAAATTTTTTTAGAAACTCACTATATTGACAGGAATCTGACAGAAATTAACAATGAAATGATTCTGAAGTTCACAATGCGATATCGTGAATCTTACAGAAAATTACATGAATCTGACAGAAATTCACAACATTGACCATTGACACAAATCTGACAGTTATTCACATCCATCTGACAAGAATTGACATAAAATCAGTATGAATGCGAAATGCATAATAAAACAGAATATTTTTAAATTGCACTTGTAAAGCATTTTCCTATATCAAAATAAAACCCTACAAAATGAAGATAATTAAAAATATATTACATTAGTCTTCAAGAAAGCATTTTGCTTTTTTCTTGCATCAGTGACAAGTTTTAACTGGGTTGTATCATACAATTCCAAATGTTAACATTCTCTTCGTATAGCCAATCAAATGACTTTTTGAAATGCTGATGATAGGTCCATTTCAGCTTTCGAACAAATTACGACCAGCCGACAAGCATAACAACATGATAGTTGTGCTTTTTTATTGATCACAATTTGTTCAAAAGCTGTAACAGACCTAGAATCAGCATTTAACGGAAACTTTTCAATTGTAAAAAAAAATTAAATAGCGCTCATTGGCGATTTTAATTTTATACATTTACTCCACACAGGACGCTGAGGGAAATAATTTAATTTCCCTTTTTAGGGATGCTGTGTGGAGTGATGATTTTATTAATAAAGGAAAGAGAAAGTTCTGGGAAGGAAAAATGTTTTAAGGGGTGGGTAAGAATCAATGGGTCGGGTCAAGTGGTCAAAAAGGTCTTCCTCAACTGGCCTCTCCCGATCCGGCCCGCCATGCAGCAGGTGGGCAAACGCATCCGCTTCCTCACCCCATGAACCCAGGCACCCCTGCTAAGTCACCATCCACAGCTTGCCACTTGGGATGACCTATAGCAGAGGTGTTGGCTACCCAATAAATGGTTCCCGGGGCGGCGGTACCCATACACGCCTCCCAAATTGAGATTTAATGACAATTTCACATTTAAATCTATGTGAAAAATTGTACCTTCCCTATCTAAGGTTAGACAACCTCAAAGT
This sequence comes from Limnephilus marmoratus, assembly GCA_917880885.1. NCBI lineage: Eukaryota > Metazoa > Arthropoda > Insecta > Trichoptera > Limnephilidae > Limnephilus > Limnephilus marmoratus. Next base: position 47,608,405 of record OU862907.1, on the reverse strand, counting down.
TATGTGTACATTAGCTAGACAGCCCCTACTAACAAAAAGCCAGACACCAGCTATAAAAGTTGTACTACAATTATACAGGGTGTTTCAATATGTACCTTATAGACTTTAAACAATGATTCCTGAGCTTAATTCAAGTAAAAAAAAATTATATGCATATTGGTCAATGTTCAAATTATTTTTCAATTAAAAATTTAAATCTTTATTTCTTAGACCTGTCGATCTTTATCATATCAGTTAGACATCAATAGATTAAATAAGCAGTATTAGTTATCATGACTAATTTCTGGGTTATTATGCCGTGTTGCGCTTTCTATTTCTTTAAGAAACATTTCGGACAGCGTTACAGGATCTATCATCTGGCACCGGACAGTGTTACAATGTCAATCATCTGCCATCGGACAGTGTTACAGTGTCCATCATCTGCCATCGGACAGTGTTACAATGTCAATCATCTGCCATCGGACAGTGTTGCAGTGTCCATCTTCTGCCATCGGACAGCATTACAATGTCCATCATCTGCCATCGGACAGTGTTACAGTGTCCATCATCTGCCATCGGACGATATTACAATGTCCATCATCTGCCATCGGACAATGTAACAGTGTCCTGATATCGGGCAGTGTTACAGTGATGATCTGCCATCGGTCATTAGTGTTCATCGCATCTGCCTTGATGATGAACACTGTAACGCTGTGCGAAATAATGGCTAAAGAAGGAGGCGCAACATGGTATGGTAACCCAGAAATTAATCGGGATAAGTATAAAACTTTCGAAATGGCTGGACTTGCATAATACAAATATTTTTTAGAAAAAAACCTTTTGATTCACCTTAGTTACTATAAAATATAACTATTTGCATTTGGGGCGATGAAAAATACTGCATTCAAAATTTCAAATGGGTAAAATGAAAATTTGCTTTCATCTGATATGGCAGTCATTAACCGGTGACAGGCCGGAGACCCGCCGGCGCGCGCGTCATATGCGCATGCGCGAGAAAATAATTAAAATATTTGAATAATATTTCCAACAAAAAAAACTTTTGGTCTGCGATTTTGGCCCTTCTATGTACAGAATTTGAATGAAGAACAGTGTCAGAATCGCTTGCGCCATCATTACTCACGGAGATGCTAAAAGTTTCATTCACCTTGCATCCCTGGAATATTTTTAAAACGATTTCGTCTATGACAATCCACTGTCAGAATTTGCCGCGATTTTAACTGTCGCAATAAATACGTGTTCCGCGAATAAAACATCGTAAAACCTATTAATTTACGTAATAAATGAAAGTAATGTTGTTTTGGTAGATAGTTTATTGTGTTGTGAACATATTTCAGTCAATAAAATATACAATAGCTCACAATTAATCAACAAAACATTCAATTCAAAGTTCACAATGGTGCTTTTTAGCATTTTTTTGTGAATTTTCGCGAATTTCCGCGAAATGGCCTGGCCTTTGACGGGTTAACCTGTTAAAGGCCAGGCCCTTTCACGAAAATTCCCTAACAAAGCACCACTTTGAATTTTGAATTGAATATTTTGTGGATTAAATTTGAGCTATCGTATATTTTATTGACCGAAACACATTCCTAAAACAATAAACTATGTATCTAAACAACATTACTCGCGTTAATTACTTAAATTGATAGGTTTTACTATGTTTTTGTCAAGTAACACGCATCGGATTTTGACAGAAAGAATTGCGGCAAATTTGACATTTCGATGCCACAGATAAAATCATTTAAAAATATTCTGGAGTTGCCAGGTGAATGAAATTTTTGCCTAGGTCCTTGGTAAATGTTGGCGCAAGCGATTCTGACCTTGTCCTTCATACAAATTCTGTACACGGAAGGGTCAAAATCGCAGACAAAACTTTTTTTTTTCGAAATTTTTTCTGCGCGTGGATTCGCGTCTCCGGCCAATAAGAGGTTAAGGTACAGAATTGTTTCTTGTAATATGTAACTAAGTTGAAACAAAACACCATTTCCATCATTTGGGCGTAGCTATTTAGAATAAGCAAAGTACAAACATTTTATCAAAGTAAAAATGTTATAAATTTGTTTGTATCTGAGAAAAAAAAATTGGAATGTTTTCTCAAAAGAAACATTAAAAATTGCATCTGTAACATATTGAGATTGTACTACCATTACCCATTACAATGGTTCATTGACAGTTGATCCCACAACAATTGTACCTCCGACACACTTATACACAATATGCAGTCGGTTTAGGTTTAGTAATATGATATACCACAAAATATAACTAGGTGTCCCTGAACGGGTATGCAGAGAGTATGTACTGCCAAAGTCTGATTTTGAGTCAATTTTAGGTCTGAAATTGGTAAATAATGCACCAACAATTATAATTTCCTAATAAATATCATTTTGGGAGGGCCAACTGTCGAATCACCCATTACAGTACAGAGTCACTCATTACAGTAAAGAGTCACCCATTACAGTACAGAGTCGCCCATTACAGTACAGAGTCACACATTACAGTAGAGTCACCCATTATAGTACAGAGTCACACATTACAGTAGAGTCACTCATTACAGTAAAGAGTCACCCATTATAGTACAGAGTCACCCATTAAAGTAGAGAGTCACCCATTACAATACAGAGTCACCCATTACAGTAGAGAGTCACCCATTACAGTACAAAGTAACTCGATAGATAAACTAACAAGTAGAATGACTTGAATGAGTTAAAATTGAAGTTTATTTTTTTTTATCAATATTTGAAAATATAATAATCAATTTCAACGGTCTGTCTTTTATATTGGAGACTGTTTTTTCTTTCAAATTGGTACAATTCATACTTCCAAAGAAATATTTGTTCTTCCAAAAAAATAATAAAAATTCTATCAAAGAAAGCTCGTTTTGGAATATACATAGTTTAAAGAAGCGAATGTAAAATAAAAATTGATTGCATTGTACTATCTAAAAAATTGATGCCAAGTCATATCAGCGAGCACCAAGCTTGGACATTTTGGTCATGTGGTCGAAGGAAAAGATGTGATGGAATATCTCGGAACGTGTAACAGGACCTGTACCGCAAAACGCGCAATCGTACGTCCCATTCGCAAGTTCCAAAACTCCGTTTCTTTGCAAGAGAATCCCTTCGTCAGTTTTGGGTGTCTCCAGTTGATACGGGACGTTGCTCTTGTTCTGTTCGCCCTGGTAAGACGAATTCTTTTCGTCTTTCTGCTTCTTGACTTGCGCACGCGAGAACGAAGGTGCGGAGTTCGATTCAGAGTTGGCCCTCTGTTTGTTTGGCGTCGGGTTGTTATCGGCGCTCGCAAACGACTTGTGCTTTGGTCCCATCACGTGCTGTCCCACATTGCGCTCACCGTTGATCTTCACCATGCAGTACGAACAGTAGAACTGGGTAGCCGTCGTGTATTTAACACCATCGACGGAATCCTCGTGCCCCGGAAGCTTAACATGCTCGAAAGCCGCGCTGATGTTCGGCAGAACCATTCGGCATTTAAAACACCAGAATTCTGTTCCGTTTCTATGCAAGATAACACGGTTGAATCCCTTGTTGTTATTGTTTTTCTTGACTGGGACGGCTTGCTTGCTACGTACACGCGCAAGATTTTGGACGTGCGGTCCGTTGAAGTGGCGCAGCATCGTCTCATAGTTGGCGTATGAAGCGTTGCACGCAAGGCACTCGAATATCAAAGGAAGTTTGCCATACGATACGGCTATACCATTTTGCACCATCAAGGCTTGTTGGTCAGGATTTAAACCGTTCCTCACGTTCTTCGAAGCTTCTAGATTCTTCTTGTGCAGCGCTCCCGAGTGATGTGCATCCAATGCGTTTTGATTCGGGATGTTGCGCGAATCACAGATCAGGCAAACGTGCTTTCGATCCGGCGTGCGGTAGATATGATCGTATTTACCGTCGGAAGAATTTGAAGCGATCTCCATGTCATCTGAGTCTTGCTGCGGGCTCTTTTTGCGCGCTTTGGTCTCCAGGAGTTTCTCAAGCTGCGAAATATCGATGGCAGGCTGCTCTGTCATATCCAACATCTGGGCGATCTTGACTTCTGCACCTTCGGAAACTAGATTACGATGAGAAGTAATCGTCGGCTGTTTACCTTCCAAGAAGTCCAGTAACAACTTGTCATGCCCCTTAGACTTGATATGCTCTTCGACATTTTGCTGCCTCGGCGGAAGTTCCTTCTTACAAAGTCCGCAGTAAGCATACTTCGACATGGGATCAACGAAGATCTTATTCATTACGATGTGTAAATCGGTCAAGTAGAACAGCTTATTTGGCCCAAACAGATCCGGGTTCTGAATTATCAGTTCTTTCTGCATCCTGGCGTTGTACTGATTCAGGTTTTGCACGTGAGTTTCGCCGTCCATATGATCGGCAAGCACGGCATTATCAGACTCGAGGTTGGTACCACACGGCAAGCAGTTGACGAGATTATCGTCGATAAGGTTCGGCACCAACTTATTCAAGAACATGGCGCGTTTATGCTTGGCTTCGTTAGCTTTGCGCTCTTTCTTGTCGACGACTTTAATCGCAGACTTGATGATTGTCCCGGCGTTGGTTGAGTTATCGTTGCCGTGCGTGTGTTTCAAGAGCTCCTCTTCGAGATTCGAGTCTTGCGCCACAACAATTTCTTCGTTGCAGTCGATGCAGATGTGCACTTGATTGCCTTCTTGCGAAGCGACGATCTTCTGCTCCTTTCCTTGAAGTTTCTTCTCATTCGGATAGACATACTCCACTTTAACACTCGACACCGATTCTTTCACAATTTTTTCTGCCGGTTTCTCACGGATATCTCCCTCTAAGTTAGAACTAATGAACACTTCGATGTCTCCTTTCAATTTCAACAATTCGTCCTTGACTTTCTGCCGAGCGTCCAAAACACGGATGGGATCCAGACTATATTCCGTGTCGCGCATATCTGACCCGGCACGGTCCAAAATCTTCGAAAAATACCCAACCTCCCGCGTGATTTTCGCCGAAGCGATTTCAAACGACGTGCGTGACTTCTTGACGTCATCCTTCTCATACTGCTTGTTTAAATTCTGCGTCATAAACACAGTTTTAGAAGCGTCTTCTTTATTGTCTTTGAGCAACATGCCTTCCCTCCAAACCTTTGGTTTCTCCTCTTCAAACTTGATTGGCCCAACAATCTCAACGATATCATCGGCGGTAAGCGGAGCTTTTTTAGAATCGCCGCCTACATCTTCTTCACTTTGTGGGGCCGCGATATCTTCAATCTTCCTGAAAGCTTGCGTCAGCGAAAGCACGGTGCTAACCAACCCTTCGATGTTTGTACTAGGCTGCGCTTTAGCATCGAAATTCGCCTCCAAGACTTGCGCCGCGGCGTTTTCGATCGAGTCCGGAATAGCCGTACGGGAATAGTCGGGTTGGCAACGCACACTCATGATTGGAGAAGAGATGCAGTCGCTTACACGAACATCGCCGTATGTCTTCAACGTGAGATTCTTAACAAGTGATGGTATGACTTGATAACGCATGTCCGGCGGAACTCGGGACAGAGCTTTGAAGACGTATTCGGCTTCGGACATGCCTGGAGCTAAACTTGTGGAAGCTTCGACAACAGGCAAACAAACTTTTGCTGGCGTACTAATTTGAATATCTTCTTCAATTTTGATAGAATTTTGAGTTGGCGTTTCAGATTGTGCGTTGTTTTGTAAAGATAGATTGGAAAGAGTGGCAGCAATGAAGTCTTCAGCACGTGAAAAGACAACTTTGGATGGGCTACCTCCGTTTCTTGCGTGTTCTTCGAGAATGTTCACATCTGGTGTCCTGGGGACGTCTAAAGGGGCACCTGGAGCCCTGGCGGCCTCGGAGAGTACCCCCTGGGGGCGGGGCAGCTGGGAGGAAGGCGGGGAGAAGGGGGCGATGCCGTCGCCAGTTCTGCTTTCTTCCTCCGGCTTGGCAGCTATGTCCATGAGGAACTTGTTGAAGGAGAAAGACATTGTCGAGTTGCCTTTTCAATCTGGAACAATACAATGTAAAAAATTTTATTAAATTTATAATAGACTAAATGTAAAGCATAGAAAAAATTGAAATCTCAACAATATTTACCCCTCTGGCTAATTTGTTCGCTTTTCTGAACAACTCATTTGATCTCATAAAAATTGTTGTGTCTCCTTTTTACTATCATGGTTAGAAATATGATCCAAACGGTGTTAGAAAGAAATAAACAAAAATTTTAACAAAACAAAAAAACGACTTCGAAAAATGCACTAAAAAGAAAAAAAAAATTTCGTATTCTTCTACAACTTCAAAATCAACTTACTTTTTCTACTCATCAATATGTAGGTACGATTGTTACTTTTGGAGTCGGTGTCAGTCAAGGTAGGTTTGTAACTACATACATAGTTATAGTTGAGATGTGCTTGCACAAGCGACTTGCTGACACCGACTCCGAAAAACATTTTTTTTAGGACTGTTTTTGTCACTAACCTAAGAAAAGAAAGTGCCCCTTTATAACGCCTACTCGCATCAAGGCAAGAAAAACATCCCAGTTTTCAAGTACTTTAGCGGCTACGCTAGGTTTGTGGTTTGTGATTCTGGCGTACAATCTCACAAGACGAAAGCTAATTTTAATTTTACGTAATCGAAATTAAGAATGAAATATTTTCCACTTCCCCCAATGCAAATAGTTGCCTTTTAATGTAATTAAGGTGAATCAACATAACAGTGACAAAATGGCGTAGTATCGGTTCACGAAGTGAAATTTTATTTATACTTTAAACGGCTGTATCTCCCTCAATTTTGCCGAGCGCACCTTAATTTTTTTTTATTCAGCTTCTCCACACTTTTCTCATCTAGAAAGTGCCTTTATATTAAATTTCCAAACATTGGCAGGATCTGCATTTCACCCCTGTGTTATGTTTAATTTAGTTGTGTTTAATTATTTCTAGTTACAGTGAAAATGTAATTTTATTTTTACTGGAATAAAAATGAATAAAAAAAAAAGGTATAATGCACCTCGGAACAACGATCAACTATCGGATACAAACAAAATAGAGAGTGTAAGGCCCTGTTCATGGAGTTACTTACAAACTACGTATTTGTCACAACCAGTGGCGGCCAGCCCTAAGGGGCGGCGGTGCAACGCACTCCCAAAATTTCTGCCAGTCTAAAAATTCCCAAGCACTGAAAAACATACTATATTTTCGACACGCCTCATCACAAATCACAATACACACTTTGGTTATAATGCATACATAATATAGGTGTCTATGTATACCCGCTCGCGTAACAGATACTGAGATAACAGAAGCAGAACGTTTTGTTCCTATATTCAGGCCGGGAGTGCGTTTGCCAAAGCGATCACAGAATCGAGGAGAATCCTTACACAATTCTCCATGAGCTATAATCGTGGGTAGGAATATCTGGTATAATCCTTTGCAAATTTAAATAACCCGTGATCGGCGATCCGGGAATTTCCACCATGTCAAAAGGACTGTTTGTTCAGTAGCATCTTAATTGGGGACGCGGTCATGTCATTTTATTATTGATATTGTGTGTTTAAATTAAGATCTACTCTTTTTTAGTCAATGTTCCGCTCAGCATCGACCATTTCTTATCTCTACAGCATACCAACCAACATAAACAATGAGACCCGTTGTGACAGGTCGCAGGTCAATACGCCATTGTTATTAGTTTTTTAGATGAGTCGGGAAGAGTAAAAAATGAGTTCCATTATTAATGTTCATTTTATAAAAAACAATGCGCCGAACTTTGAAAAACGATTAGAAATTAAAAATAGTGGCCCACCACGGCCCATTTTAAATAGTAAACAAGAGTGCAAGTTAAAAACAAAAGAGACAACGGAGAATCGACCTAACCTACAAATAGGTAAGATTTTTTTCGTAATTAAATTCATTTTAATTAGGGTAGGTATATGTACAAGATTTTTAGCGCACTACCGATATTTGTGAGCACCAGCCGCCACTGGTCACAACCACAAGTACCCTACAGATATACTACTTTTTAATGCTGTTCTCCGTACGCGGCGCTACCCGAAATATACTGAATTTAATCATTTTTCACGTGCAGCCTTGAAGTTAACACAGTGTCGAGTGATGTCATTTGACTTCTTTTCCAACATCAATCCATGCCTTCTCCACTAAATCCTTTCTTACGTATTCTGGTAAAGTAATTCTGGTAAACACGCAATTTTCCACTTCCAGAACAAATCTAATATTACTTCCATGTTCCGACGCCATTTCTGTCAAACGTCAAACCAATAAGTATCAGACACAAATGATGTGATGCGTCGCATGCGATCAGCACTGTTGGTATCGTAATACTGACTGGAAACCGACAGACGACGCGTAGCGCCGTGTACGGGCACCAGCAAAATCGTACGGGGGGTACTTACGATCGGCGCGTATGATACGCTCACGAGGATCGAGTAGCTTGTAAGTAGCGCCATGTACGGAGGCACTAAGTGATGTTAGAACCTTGTAAAATAAAGGAAGCGGGATTTTAGAATTTCTTCACACAAATATTTACGGAAATACAACACACGTTTCTGAAAATTATTTTGGTTAAAAAGAAATGGTTTTGAATTCAGTTAGAACCTTGTGACGTTTTTCGTGACGTTAGTGACGATTTTCCAAAACACTTGCGAAACCGGTTAGTAATTCTAATAAATTATGTTGAAGCACATTATCTTTTGAAGTGTCATTCAAAATGGTTGCAAAAAATCACTAGATAATTACGAGGAAATTCTTAGAAAAATTATAAACCAAACCAGAATTGATAATTTTTTAATGCCAAATGTCTAAAAATACAATAGGAAACCGCAAAATGTATAAATATATATCATGTTATGCACGGAACACGGAAATTATTTTCATGCCAAAAATTCGTAAGCGAAAATTACATTTGACAGATTCGTACAGAAAATTTGACCCAAATAAACTCAAAATGTAATAAATTGTTACCTACATGAAGGAATATTTTACCGCAAATTATTGCGCAATATTTAATCATGTACTGGTATATATTTTTACAACACTTTGTAAAAAAACAATAAAAAATAACATAAGACTTCTTATAATATTTAATAAGATTTAAGAATCACGTGTTTTATAAACTATTTTTTGTTTCTTTGTGTGTATTTATAATTTGGGTTCGTTAAACTGGTATGTCAAAGATAAATACAAAAAAATGTTTCATAAAATAAACAAACCGAATGACTCAACAATTTATTCATACTTGTAATTGTCGAAATGCTGACAGATTCGCCGAAATAAAAGTAATTAGGTACGTGGATAATTTATACAATAAAATTTATGTTGAATATTGCATGAAGGCCGCTTGAAAAGAGTAAAAAATAATTTAAATTACGCATAACCTAAAATTTCTGTTTATTATAAATGACGCTCTTGTCGTGAATTTAGGTTAGAAATGACAACGGAGTTATAAGCGGCAGGATAATAGCTGATATACCTAAATGGTAAATTTGTAAAGGCCAACCGTCGATAATACAAATTGTAATCTGTTGAAATACAAATTGTAAAATATTGTATTTTACATAAAGGCGTGCATCTTTGCGCAACGATTGGTTGCACGATTGCTCTCATCGGAATGGTGTCATAAAAATGTCATTTTAAATCATAAAAAATAAGTACAATTGCATCAGTTTTTTCGCATAAACACAAATTATCACGTACCAAAAATGAGGTTGCAAGTTATAACGGATATCTCTGCGACAGATCGTTTTTAACAAAGGATCTATCGGCGGCATAACACTTTAAAATACTATTTTGAGAAATACAGTAAGAAAAATAACAATTTCATATTTTAAACTTCACTTTTTCGCATAAACACGTATCACAAAATGAGGTTAAAATGGATCTCTCAGCGGTAGACAATACAAAGGGCCGTTAAAAAACTTACCTATGGAAGAAAGAACAACTCGCCAACAAACTGTCAGATAGTTTGTTCTAGAAAATCTAGGCGGGATGCGAAGATATCGGTGATCTAGGGCGGGATTAAGATGTTCCAGGATTATGTGGAGCTCTCGGGCGAAAATATGGATATACTCGTGCCCTGAAAACTCGTAATAATCGCTTCGATAGAACAAAAAATCCCCTATTGTCGGTGGAAATGACTCAAGACGGGCTGCTGCTGGAATTTTGCCTATGAGAATTGAGAATGATGGCGGAAAATATTGCAAATTGCAAGTTGATAGAAAACTTTTACCCGATTTATTTAAAAAATAATAATAGTTCTTACGCAATTTTATGTTGACCCCACACACGCTGCAAAATATTTCAATAATAATAAACAAATTCATAATTTTATAATACTTTTTTTTTCAAACTATATACATTTGTTAGCGCCAATGGTTTTCAATATCTAGGAATATCTAAAGAAGAAATAATGTACCTGAATCGTTTGTGTGGTAAAACCATGAATGATTGTAAAAATATTTGGAGATTTGCAAAGAATACTAGGCTGATTTAAGCGTAACGAGTAAGATTAAAACGCTTTAACGATTTATGGATATAGAGCGGATGAATAAAGAAAGGGGTTGAATTAGAATTTGTGACGCGAATTTTGATGATATATGAAGTTTGGGATTCTGAAGAAGAATGACACGTCGGTCAAGTAAATTAAATACTTGAGTTGGGCCATGTCACCGGAAAAGGACAAGGCGAAGAAGATAAGATGTATTTTATGGTGCGCCATTTTGGTGAAAAATTATGAAAAAAGAAGTATTTTGGTTCTAGAAAATTACGAAAAAATAACTATTGCGAAAAATCACGATAAATTAATTATTTTAGAAAAAAAATCATGATAAATGAAAACCTCTTCAAAAACACTTAGATCAAGGAAAATATGCAGCGGGCATTTTCATTGACCTCAAAAAGGCGTTCGATACGGTTGATCATAAGATTCTGTTAAAAAAGCTTGAACATCTGGGCATAGTGGGCAACAATCTAAAACTTTTATCTAGTTATCTTACGGGTAGGTGCTGTTCGGTTGTTATTGGAAAAGAATCAAGTGATCATAGAAATATAACATGTGGTGTACCACAGGGCTCGATTCTCGGGCCATTATTATTTTTAAAAGGTACACTTCAACTTTATGCTGATGACACAATATTATTCTATCATAATACTAATTTAAACGAAATGGAAAAGGACATGGAAAGAGATTTGGCTCAACTAGCCGAGTGGCTGAGAATTAATAAACTTAGCCTTAATATTAAAAAGACTCACTATGTGCTATTCGGGAATAAGAGAGAACAACGCCTAAACATTTCCCTTGGACTAAACAAACTGGAACAAACAGATGTCGCAAAGTATCTAGGACTTTTAATTGACTCACGGCTTTCATGGAAAAATCATTTTGACCATGTTAAATCAAAGATTGCTCCGGTGACCGGTGTAATGTACAGGTTACGTAGATTGCTTCCCACAGCCATACTGCGATCATTGTACTATGCTATGATTCACTCCCACTTGGCATACCTTTCGGGTATCTGGGGTTTTGCTACCAAAAAATTGATATCGGAGGTGCAAATAATCCAAAATAGAGCCCTACGTAACATTTTTGGCTTGCCTTGGGATACACATGTTAAAGATATTTACCGTCACGCACTTGTATTACCATTTAAGATTGTTCCTAGCTTTGAGATAACAAACACCATCTTAAATATTATTCAGTGCAACACCCACACAAATATAAAACTGAACTATAACAACGACGTTTACCAATATAATACACATCAACACAACAAACTACATATATCAAAAATACACTCAACAAAGTTCGGACTGAAATCATTAGAATACATTGCGTACACTAACTATAACAAATTGCCTGAAGAATTAAGACATTATTAATTTATTAATTATTAATATGCCTCTAACAAATCTCGAAATGATATATTGAAATCCTATTTTTTCAAATGTTATTTGGAAAACGAGTCATAAGTAGGTACAAACTCTGTTCATGGGCGCAGTTTATATCTTTTTTAAATCTTATCATGTATTTTTTTATGTAAACATCTTGTTTTAGGTCTGTGTATTTTTGAGCATGTACCTTTTATTGTATTTTTCCTGATTTGTTTTTTATGCATTTCTATAGTCCATCATGGAGGATACTTTATTTTAACTTTGTGACACCAACAGTACATAAATCAAATGAGTGGTTATAATATTATTCACAAAATCTTATAAGACATGTTTCTGTGAAATATTTGTAAAGTGATTCTTCATATGTTTGTTTCTGTATGTTGCTTTTGTAAAATGTTTTGTAAAATTTTTCTTCATTTATTGTGTCTGCATATTGGGTTGGGTTGGGTTTATCTTTTCAAATGTACCAATTGGCGATCCCTTAATGAGCTTTGATAACTCATGGGAATGCAACTTCGTTGTATGTTTTATTTAAAAAAAAAAAAGATAAATGAACATTTTTAGTCCAAAATCATGGTAAATGAACAATTTTTTTACCATTTAATAATAATAAATCAACTAGTTTTTTGAAAAATTAAGATAAATGAACAATTTTAGCCCAAAATCATGATTTAATGAACTATTTTATTTTTTGAGGAAAATCCTGAAAAATGAACTATGTTATTGAAAAATCATATTAAAATTATCTATTTTTGTTTTTAAAATGAGGAAAATACAACAATTTTTGTCAAAAATTACGATAATTATAATTGTGTTATACCTCCCCCCGTAGTTAAATGGTGATTACTATCATCGGCTATGAAACCGGAGGTCACGATTTCAAATCCTGGCAAAATTTTATTTGGTTAATTTGTGTTATTTCACAATGTAATTGAATTATCTGGATAACCAGGTACTCCCACCCACCTTCCTTGTCCCCATCTCCTTCCCTTCCTCACTACCTTCAGTCTCACAGGCTATGCCATATTCTTACTGACTCTGGTTAGCAGGAGGTAGCAGTTTTGCGGTATTTATATGTATTTTTTTAAAGACAACAGCAATTTCCTTAGTCACAAACCATTTAAAAGCGTTGTCGGCACCAGTGCACCCCTTTTTCGGTAGTAATTTAGATTACGGGGCGAAATTGGTCATTCAAACATTAACAGTATTTTTACATTTTAAATGTGATACCGTGAGTGGACACTCTTATACCCTTGTAATTTTTTCTATGGTTAATTCACTTGACGTTTAGATTGGCGCGAACGAACAACTTTTTTCAACTGCTAATGTTATCGTGCTATTATTTTATTGCAAACAATTTATTTTTATCGTTATCTTATTATTGTGAATGTTGACACTCCTTCCTGTTATTAGAACTGTTATCTTCTGACCGAGTGTGTTTGTTTATGCATTGTATATTTTGTTATCTGTCAACACAATACATGTATTATACAGTTTATTAATTTGTTGATGACTTGATGCACAAAGGAACGGCGCTAAATCCTATACACGTATGTGTTCGTTTCTTTTTAGTGTCGCTTTTTCGATACATCATGTTTTATTAATTTTATACAAAACCGGGACCAGCTCATTTTACACTAAAAAAAATAAATTTTTACCCCAGTAGATAGGTAATAATTAGATGTAATTAATTCCGTGAGCGTAAATTGAAAAAAAATGTACATTATCGTTAATTTCTATTTAAAAATACGAAAATGTCATTTTTCATTGACCTCCATGTTGTAAATTACAGCGGTAAATATGCACTTTTTCACGAAAAAACACTTTGCAGAAGTTCAATAATTGTTATAATTACGTATTTCGGAAACTTTTTGCATTGGGGGAGGCGGAAAATGATGCATTTTAAATTTCAATTGCGTAAAATCAAAATTCACTTCGCGTCTTTGCAAACTGACATGGCGCGGCCGATCTGTCACACAAGCCCGCTATACAAACCCTGCGTAGCCAGACAAACCATTTAAAAACGTAGGTTGTTTTTTAAAATAAAGATAACAACATGGAGGTCATTGAAAAATGACATTTTCGTATTTTTAAATTTAAGAAATTGACGATAATATACATTATTTTCAATTTCCGCTCACGGAATTAATTTCAGCTAATTATTACCTATCTTCTGGGGTATATATTTATATTTTTTTGTCCAAAATGAGCTGGTCCCGGCTTTGTATAAATTTACCCTTCTGACAAATGTCATATTTGATTGTCTATTAGTTAAAAAAGGAACATTCCGTATTATCCGTGCATCAAACTTCGACAACACGAACGTTACGTATTATCCGTGAGGTGGACTAACTGCATATTTACCCAGAATATTTTTTATGCAAACAGTTAGATTTAGCTTTATTATTACGAAAAGTGAGTATTTATGTCGGGGGAGACAAAAAACACATAAAAATTTTGCATTTAACATTTTAATTTTGTTAAAATTAATTCTTCACTTACGTAACTTTTTTCACATGGTAACACCATTTTTATATTTGGGGGCGTTCAAGTATTATAATAATAATCTTTATTCCAGGATGTGGGGAGGATAGTGTAATCCCACACGTCCCATATAGTTATACATATTTATATATTTACACAGTAAAGAAAGAAATAAGAACATAAATAGAAAAAAACAAAAAAAGGGTGAAATCACGGACGTAGGAATATATGGACCTGCCCTAAGTAATTAAAGCGTATTATTTCCCCCTCCCCATAACGGTTCCATGGAACCGCCTGGGCTTACGAGAGCCGCCTCCCTTGAATCTAAAAACGTGACGTCATCATTCTTGTTCTGACCAGCGCCGAAGTCACATAGTACATTTTACGAAATAACAAGGCAAAAATGGTAGCTTGTGCTATGAAAATGTGTAAAAATAGAAGTGAAAAGGAGAATAAACCAAATTGTCGTATTACATTCCATAGGGAAGCATTATTTTACTTTATTTTAAGCTTATTCGAATTATATTATTATATTATCAGTTTTGTAACATATACTATCATGAACGTGTTTACACACAGCCGTAATATGCGTGGGATGGCGTATTTCAGCATATCGCTCGCCATATATTCCGATTGGGAATGTACAGCGAGCGATATGCCGAAATACGCCATCCCACGCATATTACAGTTGTGTGTGTGAACACGTGTTAACGCTCAGAGGGCGTGTTCACACACAGCTGCGACGTAAAACACACAGCCATTTGCAAAAGAATCAGGGGTGTGCCTTCGCCTTTTGCGCTCTGCTAAAATATCTAATCGTATCATTTGGAACGTCTATCTTTTCATGTGTTATTTCTTGCTGGAAATCCGTGGTATTAATAAAGGATAATAAACCAATAATTTTTAAATTTATCACACTTTAAGGGCCTTATTACTAAACGAGTTTTGAATTTTACGCAACTCATAAACGTGGAATAAAGTATGGTTTTTTTTTATTAGGCGTTATTGTATATTTTGCTTTCTTAATTATGTACTCCTTCGTGGTATGTTTAGAAGTAAAATGTAGATACAGTGAGCATGTTTGGAATGAAAAATGTATGTGACATTTTGCTGCCCGATGATATTTTTTATCAATCAAAATTTAAAATAAAATATTTTTCTAACGCACGTCGCCACCGATTATATTATCTTTGGATCACACTGTCACGTCTCAGCGGACCACGTGTTAGGTAAGCGCGTTGTTTCGTATTTACGGTATTGCTGAGTGCTGGAACGAGAATGAGTGCTCACGGCCGTCATCACAGTCAACAGATTAATACCTTCTTACTATGTTGGCTCATCTTTTTAATATATTCAGCTGTTATTATTGTACTGTTTTTAGCATCGATAATATAACTCCTGTACATGTTATGTTGTTTTCTCTTAAGCTGTGCTGTTATTTTTGTACGTTATTTAAACCTCTGTAAGTTGTTTATTGAATGCTGTTCTCACAAATATAATGTTATCCTTAACCCTTTTTGTCTTCACTTCTTCCATTGTCCATAGACAATGTAAGAAATAATTTAATGGAAGTTATATATATTATATAAATATTATTTCTTTAAACAATATTATGCATAGTCTGAGAATACTGTTACTGTGTCGGTGTAGGTATATAATACTGTTTTACTAAGTTTCTGCTGATATATGCTTAAATGTAGCTAAACAAAAAATATTATACCCAAAAAATAAATAAAAAGCACCTTCGTCGTCAAAATATTCCAATTAATACCCCACTCCTGGCTACGCACGATCCGATTTGCAGAACCCAGATAAGTCGGGAGGTTTAGGGGGGAGGGGGGAAGTTGTTGCCTATACACAATGCGTCGATGTGGTGGTGAGAAGTACCTATCTATGTAAATCTGGTCACTAAACACGCCTAAAGCCATTTCAAGCAGTTGGGGCGATACTAAGAGTATCTACAAAAAGGAGCAAATAATAATGTAACTGCTACGTGCTACGTATTATTGTAATTAAATAACGTGTGAAATAATTTAGGTAAAATAATTTTAATTAAAAGAGATAATTATATTATTTTTATTAACTAGCAGACCCGGCCACACGTTGCTGTGGCTAACGAAACACAACGCCATTACCCAACCTTTATAAAATCCTCACCACCCGCTTGCCTGCTGCCCGCTGCCTGAATTGAATATTTGAATTTCTCGGCTTTTCTCTACTATAATAAGCATGTAATATACACATAAACCTTTCTCTTGAATCACTCTATCTATTGGTGAAAACCGCATGAAAATCCGTTGCGTATTTTAAAAGATCAATGCGCACATACATTTTGAGTGACTTCATTTTATACTATGTAATTATATAGCAACAGAGCGGTTGTGATAACCCTAAAATCTGTCGATCATCACGAATGTGGGCGGTTCTCGATTGTGCTCGTAGCTGGTTACAGGGGTAAGTAAATTATGGAACATTTGTAAAAGTGTCTTAACTAAATACGGCAACCAAATAGTTGTCTGTGAAAAGATGCGAACTTTACTTTGCTTATTCAGACTTCGCAAATATGTTAATAACGTAGCGAGCAATTCGCGCTCCCACATAAAAAGGTCTATTCATTAAAAAGCAGATGTTATTTTTAAGAACTAAATGGCGATATTATAATGCGAGATGCCTATATACTGTCAGATTAATTTTTAAACCAATCAGAGTCATCTTCCCCCTCTTCGTACCGCCATAGTTGATTTTTCCCCTTACCTGTAAGTTCTCGTCTATTGAATTTGGATGTCTATGGGTGAAATGCAGATCCGGGCACAGTTTGGAAATTTAATAAAAAGGCACTTTCTAGGTGAGAAAAGTGTGGAGAAGATGAATAAAAAATAAATTAAGGCGCGGTCGGCAAAATTGAGGGAGATACAATCGTTCAAAGTATTTAAAAATTCACTTCGCGAACTGATATTGACAGTTCGTTGTTCGTTCGCCATGTTTTCACTGCTTAGGTATGTTGGATCCCAGACCTAATACAGAACTAATAGTACGCCAGAATCACAAACCATGTTACACAAACCTAGCGTAGCCGCTAAACCACTTGAAAACTGGGATGTTTTTCTTGCCTTGACGTGAGCAGGCGTTATAAAGGGGCACTTTTTTTGTATCGCAAACCATGTTTAGCGTATTAGGTTATAAAAAAAATGGCGGGCAGACGCGGGCGGACTGTCAACATCAGTTTGTAAAGTGAAATTTTAAATACTTTGAACGGTTGTATCTCCTTCAATTTTGCCGAGCGCGCCTTAATTTTTGTTTTATTCAGCTTTTCCACACTTTTCTCATCTAGAAAGTGCCTTTTTATTAAATTTCCAAACTGTGCCCTGATCTGCATTCCTCCCCAAAAAAATATAATAGTAATAAAAATTAATAATAACAAAAATAAATAGTCAATTATTATGCAGGGCGTGATCTGGAGTGCGCTCGGGCCCATCGCTCACTCAGGAGTGGCGCTTGGTGCTGGAAGGCTGCGGTCACCAACGTGTTGTCGAAGGCTCCAGTGACCCGGTGTCTCATCAGGCTGGTGAATCCATGGAGTCCTAATTCTGTGAACATTGTTGAAGTACTGCTATACCTTCTGAATCCAAATATGATTCTGCACGCATCATTATATTGTATCCGGAGACGTTCCATTGAGCTTACTCGGTATTGACACCATGTTTCATACAGGCTAGTGCAGAATGCATTAACCCGTCTGCTTGTTTAGGAATATATACATTCCAAAACATGTAATCGCGTTGTACTTTCGTAAGACCAATAACGTCCCGAACGACCTTACATTTTAAAAGCTATACATCTCTCTTCCTCTCATGTAAACATATGTATTTTTCTTTTAACCAGAAAGAGAACGAAATCAAGCTTCTTATTCTCTTTGAAATATGAAAGCAATCTCGCATAGATATTTTACAATCTTGATCCAAAGTGACGATTTCAGATTTTTTTCAGAATCCGAGGCTTCCGGATTGTGAGGTGCGAATACATTGAACCAAGCAGACGGGTTAAGTAATGTTTTTTTAACATTATTGCTGCATCGGAAGAATCTTCGAGCAATAATATTTGACAAAACACTGATACTTCTCCTGTGTATTACGTAACGCAATTTTTGTAGATTTTTGACCCCCTCCTCCCCCCATGTAACGCGCCGTAACATTTTTCCGCACCTTCCCCCCCTCCCCCGTAAACGTTACGTAACGCCCAAGTGACAACTTTTACCTGAAAGTTGCGCAAAGTACGGGAAAGTCGTTTAAATACCTTTTTTCTTGTTTTAATCGCGTTTGCGGTAATAAATAAAACAAGAGATTTCGAAAACGAAAAGGATTGCCAACTTGAAGATTTTAATTCCCTAGTTTTTTTATCTAAATAAAGAAAAACATGTTACGTAACGCATTGTTCGAACCCCCCCTCCCCCCCCTCCTAACGCACAGTAACGTTTCACAAGACCCCCTCCAAGTGCGTTACGTAATACTTGAACGGCCCCTTTATCATTTTTATTTAACATTTCATAAACAATCAATCAATGCTGCCAATCATAGAAAAACATATTATTGCCATTTAAAGCAATAAAGTCCATGTTCTTACTAGTACTGGGCGTTGACGATAATTCTATCCAACGCCAACGTCGTTATCGTTGGCAATTTTCAACTGTTGAAAATAGCTGTTGAAAATAACGTCGACGTTGACGCAACTATAATAGGAGATCGACACGATACTAACAAAAAAACATACAAAAAATATATCAAAATCGTATTAAGGAATCCCTTTTAACGGGTGGTTCCCCGAATCATTGATGTATTATTAATTATTATTATCTCTATGCCTCACGCCCCACACACGTAATAATAATCCTATAATAACGTTGAAAGTTGAAACTGTTGGAAGACGTTGGTTTCGGTGTTGAAAATATTACCCCGTTGAAGATATATTTTGCTAGTCACTGATAAATTAGCTTGTTGCTTGGCGCTACGGATCGGCCATATTGGACGGGAAAATAAAAAAAATCATGCAGTAGGTACGTACATTACCAAAAGACCATGTCTAATTGGGTATAATATCGTTCACAAAGTGTGATCTCTTAACCCTTTTGATTATATCATTCCAACACCGTTGAAAACAATAGGTACAAAACTTAACTGTTAGGCGACCGGCGTTGATAATTATCAATAGGTTATTTTTTGCTTGTCGTTGATAAATTTGATTGTTCCCTGGCGCTGCGTATCGGCCGTATTGGATGGGAAAATAAAAAAAAACGTGCAGTAGGTACGTTCATTACCAAAAGACCTTGTGTAATTGGGTATAATATCGTTCACGAAGTGTGATCTCTTGACCCTTTTGATTATATCATTCCAACACCGTTGAAAACAATAGGTACAAAACTTAACTGTTAGGCGACCGGCGTTGATAATTATTATCAATAGGTTATTTTTTTGCTTGTCGTTGATAAATTTGATTGTTCCCTGGCACTGCGTATCGGCCGTATTGGATGGGAAAATAAAATAAAAAGTGCAGTAGTTACGTACATTTCCAAAAGACCATTTAAAATATTGAGTAATGTTGTTCACGAAGTACAAACTCTTAACCCTTTTTTATTTATTAGGCAGTTGAATCGTTGACTGCGTTGAATAATATTCGCATGTAGGTATTATACACACAAGCCTTGCTTAATTATGGGGGTACATCAAATATTCTACTATGTAATTAATTACTGTATAAAAATTATTTGTAATTTATGTACCTTCTATCACTAATAAAAAAAAAAAAAAAAAAAAAAAAAAATATTTCAACTGTGTTGAATGAAATGAAAAAAGAATGACACCCAATGTACATCAACAGGAGGGTGGCTAGAGAATTTCAGGTTGTGAATTTTTCAGGGCAATTTCGCCTGTATAATCATGTTTTGGCATTCTATTTGATTCTGCCAGGAAATCCGTAATCCTATGAATAGTAGGTAGAGCTATCGCCCATTCGTACAACGTACAGGCCGGGCCGATGCCGACTCAAGATTAAGGCGAGCGAGGCCGCGCCATGCCGACGAATATGGTTGAGTTAAAGAGCGAGACACAAAATGGGCGTTGCGGGGTTGTCGAAGGGTACAGGGGTACAGGGCGACGCGGGCTATGACGGACGTTAGACGGCGGGAATAACGTGACCCTGTCAATCGGCGATTCGGTGTCATATGCGCGCGTTTGTTTTGTGTTGAACTCACGTATTTGAATTTATTTAAGTGACTTGTAGTGATAATAAAAAATGGATAAATTTATAAAAAGATCAACACAACCGTCAACTTCTAGTTATAGTGAGAGTACTGAAACGAAACCAAAGAAAAAACGCCTGTATGACGACAACTATTTAAAATTCGGATTTACTAATATTTTACTTTAGACCCCCTGCGACCCCCTTGTAGAGGCTTCGCGACCCCCCAGGGGGTCGCAACCCACAGGTTGAAAAACACTGCGTTAGACAAACCCTGCTTGCCAAACAAACCATTCAAAACCTGGGATGTATACCTAAATGATGATGACTTAATTCGAAGTGGATGCTTTTTTGTTTTTATTTTGATGAGAATTTATTTTATAAGATTGGTACTTCTGACAAATGTCATATTTGATTGTCTATTAGTTAAAAAAAGGAACATTCCGTATTATCCATGTATTAAACTTCGACAACACGACATATGACACGAACGTTGCGGATTATCCGTGAGGCCACGTGAGGCGGACTATATGCACATTTACCAAAACATGTTCTTTATAAGCTTTTATAAACAACGGTAATTAAATAAAGTTTAAAAAAGTAAAGTAAGTGTAAAGTCGTGGTGTTTGAAAGAGAGAGTTCAAAAACAGTGTGCAATATAGTTGTGAATGATGAATACTTGGAGCAGGTGAATGAGTTTGTGTATCTGGGTAGTATGTTTACGAGAGATGGGAAGGCTGAGAGAGATATTGAAAGAAAGGTAAATGCAGGTAACTCTATTAATGGAGGACTGAATGCCATTGGCAGTAATAAAAAACTGAAAAGAAGCGAAGCTAGCAGTCCACAATGGAGTGCTGGTACCTACCCTGATGTATGGCAGTGAGGCATGAAACTGGCAGAGGAAGGATGAAAGCAGACTGAATGCTGTTGAAATGAGATCCCTGAGGCGTATGTATAGTAAAACCATGTATGATTGTGTTAGAAATGTGGATATCCGCAAAGAATGTAAGGCTGATGTAAGCGTAATGAGTAAGATTAAGAAAGGGACGCTCAGATGGTTTGGGCACGTAGAGCGAATGAACGAAGAAAGTAGTGTAAAAAGAATATGTGATGCAAATGTGAATGATAGAAGTCGGGGACGCGAGAAAGATATGGCATGATTAAGTCAATCAATTACTTGAGACGGGCCATGTCAAGAGTCAGAATAATAGAAGAGTATGTAAGAGACGATGTATGAATGTGAATGAGGCAAAGAATGTGTGCCAAATCCAAGTTGCTTGGCGGTCCGACCTCTCTGCGTACCCCTGCGCAGAAAAGGCGTGATGGTTGGTTATTTAAGTTAACCACTCAGGTATTTTGCAATTATGCAAGTTTTTTTTGTCTTAAACGAACTGTCAGATTTATAAAAACTTTGTGTTATTTCCGCTTCGCAATTAAAGTTCAATAAATGAAACATTTCTGAACGTAGCCAAATACTAAAAACTGTTTATGAAAGGTTATGCAATAAGCTTTCGTATATGAGTTGTTCCGAAAACCAAAATAGATCTGACGGGTTAAAAATACATACAACTAACTAATTATTGACATCTGTTGAGAGTCATTGAAACTACATATATATTCACACGCACTAGAGATGGGTAAGTTCTGTATTTTTTCGGAGGCCTCTGAGACGTGCTTCCTTTAAAAAGTACTTAAGTTCTTGGAGCAGGTCCCAGGAGCCACTCCCGACTCGCGAATGGCCCGAGCGCGCAAAAGAATTCGAACGCGCAACCTGCTTCCTACTCGCAAATGGGTCGAACCGAGACGCTAGGGTTCTACCCTAGCCGGACCTAGGAGCCGGAGCTCGCAAAAGAACTCGAACGCACGACTTACTCCCGAATGGCTCGAATCGAGACGCTCGGGTTCCTCGGAGCCGGAGCCCACACGCAAATGAACTCGAATGCGCGATCTACTCCGACTCGCACATGTGGTTTGACGAGTGCGAACTGCCACCGTGCCGCGTCGTCGCGCCGCCACCCGACTGTGGCTCGGCCCGCCGATTTCCGACTATAAGTACTGTACCGGGTTCTTTGGGAGTAGTCGATTTGAAAAGGGAGTAGGAGCCGCTTCGCGCGAAGAACTCGAGTTTAAGAGCCCACTCCAGCTGAACTTACACATCGCTAACACGCACTACAAAAAATGAAACAAATTATCTTTTGTAACAACCATTTTTAATAATATATAACAAAATTAACAATATATAAATTTGCACTTAAAAAATATGCCCTGTATCTGATGATATAGTTTATTTATTCATAATAAATGTAGCTAATCTATTCCTTACATACAATTTTAACAATTAATATATTTTTATAACATCTTTTAATAAATATAATAGAGTTAAATCTGTTTGTTATAAGAGAAGGAACCGTGTTTTTTTATCATCACTTTATTTGAAAAATCATACACCTATTTCTAATGACGCTGTATATTATATACTAGCGAGTTTCCTACACGCAATGCTATGCCACTTAATAAAGAAATTTTTTTCCTGCGTGTCCTTTCCCATTCGTCCCATTCCCCTTCCGCCTCCCCTTCCTCTCCTCATGTAAGGTGGAAGCCGTCTTGTAAAAATTTAAATAAGTTAGGTTAGGTTAGGTTTCAATTCTAAATGGTGGTATTTCACCAGGGCGATACTGAGAGTATCGGAAGAATGGAATGTGTATGGAAGATAGAGTTTAGTTTAAATAAGTGAGGTTGGGTTAGCACATCACTAGTGAGTAGTGCCTTGTGGGCAGTTCGCGCAGCCTGCTGGCGGCCTGTTCTGGAGTGAGGTCGCGCTGAGCTTGCGCCAGGAGTTCGTACCCCACGAAGAACTTGCGCACGCTTGCGGAGCGCAGCAGAGGGGGTACGAACACGGCGTGGAGCAGCCAGTGGGGCGCAGGGCCGGACATGGCGCCAGTAGGAGCACCTGGAATAGTAATTCAATTATAACGATAAATATAAATATAATGCCTTCCACATGTCCTCTTTTGTCTTTCGTGTCCATTTTCACCCATTATTGACTTCTTGTAATTATTTTCCTCTCTTCTCCATTTTCTTTCACCCTTGTCTTCTTTTGTCTTTTTTGTAAATTTCCATTCACTCTTGCCCTCTTTTGTTATTCTTGCCTAAATGCATCCAACCTTGCTGTATTTTGCCAGTTTCTTTTCATACCTGTCCTCTTTTGTCATTCTTGTCCGTTTTCATTAAACCTTATCCATTTCCATTAACCCTTGTTTTCTTTTGCCACTCTTGTCAATTTTCACCCAACCTCATTCTCTTGTGTCATTCTTATCCATTTTCATTAAACCGTGTCCATTTTCACTAAACCTTGTTCATTTTCACTAAACCTCGTCCTTTTCCATTTACCCCTGTTTTCTTTAGCCACTCTTGTCAATTTTCACCCAACCTTATTCTCTTGTGTCTTTCTTGTCAAATTTCTATTCACCCTTGTCCCCTTTTGTCATTCGTATCCATTTTCATTAAACCTAGCCCATTTTCACTAAACCTTGTACATTTTCACTAAACCTCGTCCTTTTCCATTCATCCTTGTTTTCTTTTGCCACTCTTGTCAATTTTTACCCAACCTTACTCTCTTGTGTCTTTCTTGTCAAATTTATATTCACCCTTGTCCCCTTTTGTCATTCTTGTCCATTTTCACTAAATCTTGTCCTCTTATCATTCTTGTTCATTTCCACTCACCCTTGTATTCTTTTGCCACACTTGTTAATTTTCACCCAACCTTCTTGTCAAATTTCCATTCACCTTTATAATCCTCTTTTGTCATGTTTATCAATTTTTAACCAACCTTGTCTGCTTTTGTCATTCTTGTCCATTTTCACTGACATTTTATCATTCTCCATTATCACCCAACCCTTTTCATTCACCTTTATCTTCTTTCATTCACCCTAATCCTCTTATGTTAATTTCCATTCACTCTTGTCTTTTTTATGGAGTTAAATGGTTCTGCTACACTTGTCTGTTGTGTTGTGTCGTGACGATTCAGAGCAGTATCGGTTTCATACATTTAGTATGGTGACATTTATATTAGTCTGTCGTGATCTGCGATAGACCTTTTCCGTCAGAACCGGTCACATCATGTCACGACAGACAAAAATGTAATTCCGCCTTTAGTCTTACCATGCCAGCCCATGCTGTAGGGGAAGCTGCATTTGAACAGATTATCGTATCGCGTGGTCAGCTCCTGAATAATGCTGGCCAGACTCTGCCTGCGTGGTTCGTCGAGCTCGGCCAGACGCTGAGGTGCGTGTCCACGTGGTAACAACATTGTTTCAAATGGCCACACGGCCCAGAACGGTACAACAACCAGCCAGTCTTTATTGAGGCAGACTATTCTCTCCTGAAACAAAGAAAAGAGTGTAAGAAGAATACACAACCTTAGAAGCGAATGGTAAAAGAAATCAGGAACACCCGAGGAAGACACAACAGCAAATCAAATAATTGAGTCGGGTTACGTCATGGTCAGAACAATAGAAGATTAAGATGACATGCACGAGGCGATGTATGGATGTGATTGAAGCAAGGTTACCTTACCTTAGCTGCTAGTTCCTTTTCAACATAATCCAGTAGAAGAGATTTTCCATACTTCTTATAGTACTCTAGCTGACATCTGAAAGTAAAATAACTTGATTATTTTGCAGTCTGTAAATCTATTATTGAGTATGGCATCATAGCATGGGGAGGTGACACTGCATCTGCACTAGACCCGATCACAAAGGCACAGAAAACTTTTTGGCCAATTTTCAAACACCATCGAGCGTTCACTGACCCAAAATGTGACCAATTTTAAGAGATATTTTAAAAACATTTATTGAAATTTCTATGAGACCTATATGAGTTGTTCCTAAAAGCTAACAAATTAGCTTAAGCGGAAAAGTGTTAATATAATCACACATAATTAACGAAAATGTCTTTCATTTTAAGATTATGGATAATTCCTATTCCTGGAACTGGAATCTCCCCCCAGGACGCACTGACACCCAGATTCCTGCCCACTCTTCATGCCTTATTCTCTCCTTCCTTTACTTTAAAAATACCCTCCACATAATGCCGAATACTTAACCTATCCTTAACGCTGAGTTCGTTGGGCAGAAAGGAAGAGGCCCATATCTGACAGTGCGGGTGGGGGTTGGAGCACCCCATGCTGGCCCCCTTGTTCTCGAAGATCTGGATCCACGTATAGCGGGGCCCCAACTCCTCCATTTGGTTCACCCACCTAAACACACAAATACCATAGAAAATTCATACTTCAGTAATAAAATTAGCACAGACTTGTAAGAAATCACAGGATAATTATAATTGAACCCTTACATGACAAATAGCTTTATTTGATAAAATTAGTTCAACCCCCCCGCAACATAAGCAGATACAAGCGTTAGAAATACAACAGCAGTCAAGTACAATAACGTGTGTCTCCATAGAAGTCGTTCTAACTCCGTTATTGTTTTAGTTACATCCCTAAAACAAAAAGTAAAAGGTCGATAGTAGATCAAGCTGTACATCCCTATCAAGTTGTCCATAGAAATGCATAACAGGAATATGCTGCCAGTCGTGTAGTTGACACAAATATTTATCCGCCCAAATTTACTACCGGCGGCTCGACCGCGCTCGACATTTTTAATTTTTATTAAATATTTTCATATGAAATCATAAAAAATTGAGGTGACAAAAGTGTTTATTACACATTTATACAATAGAAAAAGTATTGTTGTTTACATAGTACCGTTTTCACATTAAAACATCACGTGAGTAATTTTTACCTATTTTTAATGTTTGCATTCTAAATTTTAATATTTACAAATGCTAATATTTATTTGTAATATAATAATTTGAAAGCTTATTTTGTAACCTTTCTAAAACAGTTTTTAGTATTCGGCTACGTTCAGAAATGTTTCATTTATAGAGCTTTAATTGTGAAGCGGTAATAACAAAAAGTTTTCGTAAAATGTCATCTCGTTTGAGACAGTTTAAGGGCTTAAATGGCGATTTTCAGAGGGGTTTAATATTGACTGCTAAACATTTAATTTTTTTATTGTTTATTTTCTTTTTTTTTTTTCTTTGTTTTACAATTTTTTAGAGAAAAATATGACCTTACTGGGGTACCCCGTTCTAAGGTCACATTGTACATATTTTTGTGTTTGAAATATAAGTAAATACTTACGTTAAAATATTACAAGAGGAAAATTATAAAGATAAATGAAAGAAAGTACAAAGCAAGCATTAATCTTTGTTAGGTTGCAAAATTGTATCTATATTCTTCCTTCTCATGTCCATAATCCATAATCCGTATCTTATTGTTTCTTTTGAAGTCGGTTATTTTTTTAATGGTTTTAATTGCAAGAGGGAGTATATAATATAATTTTATAAAGAAGTATTGCATATTTCTTTGTCCAAAAGTCGTTTTAGTTGTAGGTTGGTGGAATGTATGTTGTAATGTACATCTTGTGAATCGGCCCGAGAATATCTTTTATATTAGGTCCTTACATATGAAATTGGCGTTTTGTCGTACTGGCAACTTTGATCTCAAATATCTTCTCTTTGGTTAGGAATTCCAAATTCAAATTAATACAGCTATTTACTCATGTATTTGTGTTTCGAAAATTATAATTCATTTGTTTTTTCCTTAATTGTTTTTTTTCTTTGCGTCACTTAGTTTACAAAATGGAAAACTTGAAATAACTAATTGTACACGAGTACGAGTTCCACCGTGGCACCAGCACTGCAGAAACGGCTCGAAGGATTAATGATGTGTACGGCGACGGTGCCGCAAAAGAAAACACAATGCGTTTTTGGTTCCAACGTTTTCGTTCTGGAAAGTTCGACCTGCAGAACAAGCCCCGTGGACGGCTGGAGACCAAAGTCTGAGTTAGCTGCAGGCTGCGGTGTTAGTGATAAAACTGTTTTAATCCACTTGAAGCAAATTGGGAAGGTGAAAAAGCTTGAAAGGTGGGTACCTCACGAATTGAGTGAAGCAAATCAACAAACGCGCGTTAGAACGCTAGACCACACACTGCACAACAGACGGCTACCAAATTAGAGGAGCTTCAATTGGAATGTCTAAGACATCCACCGTACTCTCCGGACCTTGCCCCAACATATTACCATTTTTTCGAAATTTGGATAACTCCGATGGGGCAGTCCAAACCGCCTTCAAAGATTTTATTGATTCCCGTCCGAATGGTTTTTTAGTAAAGGGATCGATGAACTACCTATGAGATGGCAAAAGTGCATAGATAGCAATGGTACATACTTTCATTAAATAAATATATTATATTTTAAAAAATCGACTTTATGTTCCTCCCATACAAAACGCCAATTTCATATGTAAGGACCTAATATATATAATTATTTCAGTGACATTAAATTCAGTGCTTTAAAAACTTGACTGTAAAGAGCATATTGATAATCCAGTTGAATAGTCAGACATCTCCAAATACCAAGTTTTGAGATAACGCGGAGAGCAATATTCGAATGCTCACCGTAAATCAAATATTATTTACATGTTATGTTTATTCTAAGACTTGTTCTTGAGTTCAACAGCTTGGCTGTTTTTTTTTTACAGTGAATACCGCATAAGAATCTCAACTGCTCCCGTCTGGAGCCAGTGAGACTATGGCATCCCCAATCGGGGTAGGTTGTGAGGCTGAAGGTAGTGGGGAGGGGAAGGAAATGGGGAAGAGGAAGGTTGGGAAGTACCTGGCTATTCAGATCTGGTCACCAAACACGGCTAAAGCCATTTTCAAGCAACGTTTCAATTCTGAATGGTGGTCTTACATCAGGGCGATACTGATAGTATCTTCCACTCTGGAACATGCCGCAAATATACTATATATTATTTTAAATGAATTAATTGTGAAATAACACAAATTAATCAAATAAAATTTATTTGCGCATGCCGGGTTCGAACCCACGACCTCCGGATTGTGAAACGATTTGGCGGCCTCTGTGTTCCCTCCCTCCTACGACACGTCTTGAAGAGGCCCATTACTCCTTCCTCTCCTTTAAAAGACCCTCCATATACCATCTTCATAGATGAAATAGGCCCTGAGGGAAATTATTTTCAAATTCAAAATCAAATTTTATTTACAAATGTCTGTTTTATATACATACAGGGTGTCCGGGGGTAAAGTGCATTAACTTCGGGAGGTGATTCTACATGATGGTAGGAGTAAAAAATATTAACAACTTTTTCTGAAATTCCAACATTTTTTTCCCATACAAAAAGACGTACCTACTAAAAATCCTACGGTACGGTACGATCTTACTTGCTGAGAGCCTGCCGGGCGCCCGACTCGATTGTGATTGGCCCGTATCGTAACAGCGGAAAATAATAAATCTGGCCGCACACGCCGGACTAATTTTATCTTTTTACCTCAAAACTACCCCTAAAAGTTTGAATTTCGAAAAAAGTTATTTATTATCTTTTTTACTTGTACTATCATGTAGAGTCATCTCCCGAAGTTAATGCACTTTACCCCCGGACCCTGTATTAAATAAAAATAAAATAACACCAGGAGTAAGGTGGTCCAAAATTTTTATTTTATTATTTTTCATTTGGCCACCCCGCGAATTTGTTGCACGTATTCATAGAAATAACATAGTAAAATTTCAGCGAGATAGCTCAAGTAGAAAGGGGTGCTCAATCGAGTGTTGTTTTAGAATTTTTTTGTGTAAAATGCTTAATTTTTACTTTTTGCTACAGGCCAGTTTCGTGTATTTAAGTATTAAATAAATATTGAAATAAACTACTGATGAGTTTTATAGACAAATTTGAACAGTATTTGATACTTATTTAGTAGACTGTGAAGTGAATCAGTGTAGTAAAATGTGTTCATCTACTCGAAAAAAATACGAAATTTTTCTAATTGGGGTTCGAGATATTGAGCCATTGATGAGGCTTAACCAACATCCTACTCTTTGGCAAGTTTTACTCCGTTATCACTACATATTAAATGATTCCAAAAATGTGAAAGATTCCGCGCATGTACTTATTCAAGAACTTATAAAATTATGGAGTAAATCGAGTATTCCGACCAGACAACAAAATCACTGCACTGAAAAACTGATTAAGTTTCTTAAGAACTGGCTGCTATTGAATAAAAATAGAGGAAGAAATTCTGAAGCACAAAAAAAGGAGAGTATTTGTTTAAAAAAGAACTAGACAAACTTTTTGACATTGCCCATGCAAGCGCTTTGAATTTGATAAAAATTGCGGAAGACAGAGCGTTTCTCATCGATCAAAGATGATTATGACCTCAATCGACAAGAAACTAGAAAAGGACAAAGAAAGTTTTCTAAAACGGAAACAAAAATCTGAAGAATTGAAAGAAATGGCTGCTGAAAGTAATGCTTCATCTTCGGTGGTGTCGAGACAAGAATTAGAACTTGAGTGCAGCTTCAGTGGCACTTCTAGTAATGCTAGCATGTTAGAGGATAAGCCCAAAGATGAGTTTGTAGTGCGTTGAGCTGTCTACAAGTGACATATTTACACAATACGTTACCAGTGCGCTTGATCGTAATAAGATGTAAACTAATCAAGAGAGTAGAAAAACAAATTGTTCGATTTGTTAGTTATCATCTACACCAAAGTTTGAATCGAAGCGTCTTTGGCAGCAGATGCACCAGTAAATGACTTAATACTTTGGAATAGCTTAAAATTGTACGAAGCCATTGATTCCGAAATCAGTATAGCAGCTAGGGGTTTCTTAGAGCGTCACTTATGGTATTTGTCAGATTACCTTGTTTCTGAGAAGATGTCTGATGCTGAGAAACAGGCCATTGTTCAAAAAATAAATTCTGATGGCTGTAATCGTTCAGTACGAGGTGATTCTGCTAAGCTTGCCTCAGAGGTTACATTAGAAGCTTTTGCAATACAAAGAACGTTGAAAACGCTCTCAGTTCTTGATATCAAGGACTCTTTCTTGTAATTACCTCCTGAGACTTGGAATGACAATGTTGATTACCTTCAAGGCAAAAGCTGAGCCAAAAATTTGCATGTTGTTAATGATACAGCGGAGAGAGGTGTTAAACTATTTGAAGATTACAACACGATACTCACTAAGAATGAGAAAGAAAAGCAATTTTTACTTCACATCGTTGAAAAGAACAGAAAAATCGTTTCTACTGAAACATTCAAAATGTAGTTAACAAACATAGTTTTGAAATATTGCGACTAATATTATGCTAATTATTGCTTTGTTACCAAATTTTGTTCAAATTTAAACAAATTTAAAAATATTTGAATTTAAAAATTATGAGTTGAATATGCAGTTTCATAGAGAAAAGTTCACTCTATCTCCATAATATATCTGTTTGTAACATAAAACTCATTAAACCATAGTATTTTGACTTTAAAGTTTTGTTGTTGTAACAAACACGGAAGTGTCCACCTCCTTCCGAAACAAAAGTGGCAGTTTTTCAAATAGCCAATCAGGATGCTCTATTCATAATGGCCGCCGTACTTTAAATCATACAAACTCCTGCAAAAGCGTCAATGAATAGTGTACGGATAAGTTATTTTTTGGGTTGTAATAATCATTTATTGTTGGTGGACATTACATATTCCAAGAATGGAAGCTTTCCCCGATATTTTGCCACCAGAATCAGCAAGGAAATAAATCGAACAACCACTCAAATGGAAGGCAAACATTACCAAGAAAAAAGGTAAATCGCCGTTATGTTGTAGGCTAATGTCTAAATATGACATTTGAAGATTTATCTGAATTTGTTCACATTTTTTTTGTAAGGATATGGATCGAGTCAGCTAGGCCATGTATTTTGACAACTATACCTAAATAAATTATTTGATTTAATATTTCTGTTATAAATTGGTAATCAGCCGAAGGACGTCAAGTAAAAACATCTGGATTCAGGGAGGAATTCCTTTGGTTTTATTCATATGCACATTGTTACAATTTGTCCCGACCCGACAAAACACTAAAATTGGTCACTTTGACCACTTGCTAGACAATGCTAGCTGTTTACAGGAGATCCACGAATTAAGAGAGCTTTAAACTAGAAACGTAGACTATTTATAATAATATTTTCCAATACTATCAACGTAAACAAAACAAGCTTGTGTCAGTTATTATACGATATAAAAGAAATCTACTTTACCGTCTGACATTCCATTTTAGTTTCGTTTCACGTCGCTAATCTGTAAAATGCAATATCAACTAACAATAAGCTACAAAAAATACGCCGCTAGATGGCAGTAGCCTTCACTCTTTTTAACAATTTCAAATTAATAACAACTGAAAATTATTTTTCTTTTATTATTTGTTATAGATTCATTCAAGGATCAGCAGAAAACATGTCAGGCTCATTAATGATTTAGTTAATTTTTGTTTTATTTTATAATTTGGTTAAATTTTCTATTATTTTCTATTTCATAGTGGATGTAATTTCATTATTTTAAAAAAATCTAACATCTATTTCTCGGAATTTATGAATATTTGTAAATTTGATAAATTTATTAAGTAAACTAAGCTGTTCATATTATTTCCATTTCATGTAAAATTTTTTATAAAAAAAATCTTCTTTTCAATATTGTTTTCTTACATTGACTGCAACATCTTCGAAATTGTCTTTTAAATCAAAACCGGCAGTGTCCAACTGTTTGTCAAACAAAACAGCAAGTGTCCAAATGATTGAAACAAAAACGGAAGTGTCCATCAAAAAAATGCAATTTTTAAAGAAACTATGAATATTATTCTTAACTCGTTGAATGCCGCGAGTAAATGGGGTTGGTTGTAACCAATTAGCGTTCGCAAAAAGCGGCAGCCATGACACCCAATGTCCCGCGATTCTGACAGCGTCCTTGAGAAATTTCGTACATAGAAAGGTCAAAGTTGAAGACCAAAGAATTTTTCCCGCGCATGCGCAAGAACTGCGCACGCTCCCGCGCTCCGGTAAATCATTAATATAAATTATATGGAGTCACCAATCTAATTGCGGTTTTCTCTATGGTAAAGAGCGATAATAGAGCAAGCGATTCTGACCGTGTTCTTCATACACTTTCTTTATACATAAGGGTCAAAATCGCGTGTCAAAATCAGGACACGCCGGCGCACGAGCGGCAAATGAGTGGTTAAACTGGTTTACTAACATAATAATTAATTTTCCTTTCATATTGATGAATAACGGACTGATTAAACGTTTTTTTTAGTTTGCCAACAATTTAACAAAGTGGACACTTCCGTCTTTGTTTCTAGGGGCCTCATGTATTTCATCACCTTTTCAAAATAGTTTTTAGTTTTTGGATATCTTCAGAAATATTCCATTTAATTGGATTTTATTGCAGAACGGAAATATTTTGACCCTCTTGACAAAATACGGTCGAGGCTTGAGGGGTTAAGAAAGAGGAATCTATCAAACAATACTTACTCATCTATAACAGCTGTGATTTCCTTGACAGTCATTAGAGGCAGAGTGATGTCTGAGTCTGGATGGAAACACATTACACTGAAATTAAATAAAAAAATACAATTATTAAAGTTATCTTATCTTATCTTATCAACGTAATCAACAATCTCATCTCAATATAAAGTATATCTACCTATATAAATAGACATCCAAATGGATAGACAAGAAGATACAGATGAGGGGTAAAACCAAACTATGGGGGGCGAAGAGGGGAAAGATGACTGTGATTCGTTAAAAAATCAATCTGACAGTATATAGGCATCTCGCATTATTTTTTTTTTTTTTTTACCGCACAAGAATCTCAACTGCTCCCGTCTGGAGCCAGTGAGACTATGGCATCCCCAATTGGGGTATGTTGTGAGGCTGAAGGTAGTGGGAAGGGGAAGGAGGTGGGGAAGGGGAAGGTTGGGAAGTACCTGGCTATTCAGATCTGGTCACTAAACACGGCTAAAGCCATTTTCAAGCAACGTTTCAATTCTGAATGGTGGTCTTACACCAGGGCGATACTAATAGTATCTTCCACTCTGGAACATGCCGCAAATATACTATATATTATTTTAAATGAATTAATTGTGAAATAACACAAATTAACACATTAACACAAATAACGCGACCTCCGGAATGTGAGTCAAGAGTCTTAGCCACTGGACTACGGAGGTCGTCAGACAGACAGACAGACAGATATAATATCACCATTTAGTTCTTAAAAGCAAAATCTGCTTTTGAATGAATAGACCTTTTTACATGGGAGCGCGAATTGCCCGCCACGTTATTAACATATTTGCGTAGTCCAAATGAGGCAAAGGAAAGTTTGACCTTTTTCACAGAGGAATATTTTGTTGCCGTATTTAGTTGAGACCTACTTACTACTACTACTACTTACTACTTACCCCTGTAACCATCGACGAGCTCACTAGAGAACCACCCACATTCGCTATATCCACATATATTAGGGTATAATGTATAGCATAAGCTCTCATTTTTGTTTTTTTTTTTTTTTACAGTGAATACCGCACAAGAATCTCAACTGCTCCCGTCTGGAGCCAGTGAGACTATGGCATCCCCAATTGGGGAATGTTGTGAGGCTGAAGGTAGTGGGGAGGAGAAGGAGGTGGGGAGGAGGAAGGTTTGGGAAGTACCTGGCTATTCAGATCTGGTCACCAAACACGGCTAAAGCCATTTTCAAGCAACGTTTCAATTCTGAATGGTGGTTGTAAAATGTACGATGCGTGCTCGGCGCTGGTCAGGACAAGAATGATGATGTCACATTTTTTAGATTCAAGCGAGGCTCTCGCGAGCCGAGTCGGCTCCATGGAACCGTTATGTGGAGGGGGAAATAATACGCTTTTATCACTTAGGGCAGGTCCAGATATATTCATATGTCAATGTTCGAATCATATATTCTCCTTACACTCCTTTCTTCGTTAATCCGCTCCACTACGCTTACTTCAGCCTTGGAATCTTTACAGATCTCTATGTTTGTAACATGGTTATGTACTCCAATTTGGCAGGTATGGGTACCCCCGCCCCGGGAAACATTCATTGGATAACCACCAATACTTCTGCTGCAGGTCAGTTTGGTGACTTAGCAGGGGCATCCGTGTTCATGGGAGGCAGTTTATCCAGGTCTTGGTGGCGGAGGTGTGTGCAGGCCGGATCAGGAGAGACTGGTTGAGGAGATCTCTGGATCTCTCCAGCAGGACTCCCCAGGAAAATACCCTAGCACTGCAGTGGTAAGGATGGATTCATACGTCTGTCACTCCTTGACACATTGACACCCAGATTCCTATCCACCTCTCTTTAACTTTTCCTTCCCAAAACTTCCTCTCCGTCTTTTCCTTAAAAAAACCCTCCAATTAGCATCCCCAAACATGACAAAGGCTCTGAGGGGAAATCATTTTCCTCAGGGCAACCTTATTCTGATTCTTGGCATGGCCCAACTCAAATATCTGATTCACTTGATCGAGCCAAGACTTCCTCAGGCGTCCCCGACTTCTTCTACCATTCACATTTGCGTCATATATTCTGTTTACACTCCTTTCTTCGTGCATTCTCTCTACATGCCAAAACCATCTGAGTGTCCCTTGCTTAATCTTACTCATTACACTTACATCAGTCTTCTTTGGAAATCTCCACATTTCTTACACGATCATACATGGTTTTACTGCACATATACGGATATCATTTCAACAGCATTCAGTCTACTATCATCCTTCCTCTGCCAGTTTCATGCCTTACTGCCACACATCAGGGTAGATAACAGCACTCCATAGTGGACTGCTAGCTTCGCTTCTCTTTATATTATAATATTATTTTAATCATTACCGACAGGTCCCCTTTGCGGGGGCCATCCGGAAGAGGGGGTCCACTGAGGCGGGGGGGTCCGGAATGTCCTCCAGGAGCGCTGGGAAGTCATTATTGAAGACAAACGTCGAAGTGTACATTGGATTCACCTAGAACAAAGATTATAACACCATATATTGTAGATTATTCTAAGGCAGTTGATTCAATTCAATTTGTTCATTTTAAAAACATTACAAAATTAAAAATTCAAAGCGTTTTTAAAAGAGAAAATATTAATATTAGATCTTCTTCTTCTTGTGCCTTGTCCGTTCAACGGACGTTGGCTATCATGTTGGCTATGCGGACTTTGTTTACTGCGGCCCGGAACAGCTCCACGGTAGACTGGCCAAACCACTGCCTCAGGTTTTTCAGCCATGATGTTCTTCTTCAAGGGCCCCGTCTTCCGGCAATCTTTCCCTGCATTATGAGATGCATGATCTCATACTTCTCTGGATGTCTCATCACGTGTCCAAGATATTGAAGTTTTCGGATTTTTATGGTTTTAATTACTTCCTTTTCTTTATTCATCCGAACCGCAACATCTTCATTTGAGACCCTGTCCATCCAGCTTATTTTAAGTATTCTTCTATAGATCCACATCTCGAATGCCTCAAGTCGCCTAATTAATTCTTCAGTAAGCGTCCATGCTTCCATTCCATAAAATAATATTGAAAACACGTAGCATCTGACCATTCGCATTCGTAATCCAAGGTTGAGATCATGACTGCAGAACATTTTTTTCATGCGGATAAAGGTTGCACGAGCTTGCTCAATGCGGCATTTGATTTCAACTGAAGGATCCCATCTATCATTTACATTGCAGCCCAAGTATACAATACTTTGTACCTACTCCAGTTTTGTTCCAGCAATATAAAGATGTTCATCCAATGCGTTATTTTTGCTTATGAGCATTTATTTTGTTTTATATATATTCAGTTCTAGCCCAAAATTCTCACAAGTCTTCACTACTTGATTCAGCAAAAGTTGTAAATCCTCAATGTTACTTGTTAGAAGTACCGTATCATCTGCATAACGCAGATTGTTCAGAATCTTCCCATTTATAACAAGTCCTTGAGTAGCTTCTTGCAGAGCTTCATTGAATATTTCTTCTGAATATAAGTTGAACATCATAGGTGAAAGAATACAACCCTGTCGCACGCCTCTCTTTATTTCTACTTCGTCTGTTAGACATTGCTCTACTCTTACTGCTCCTTTCTGGTATATAATATTAGATAAGCAGATTTAACCACTCTGACCCCTTACACGACAATATAACAATAGCAGTCAAGTACAACAAGCTTGTTTTCACACTAACGCGTGTGTTCCCACAGAAAAAGGATAAATGCTAGGTATTACCATTCCATTAGGCCGGGTGGCTCCAGGACATAGCGGATTGTCAGCGGCCTCTCCTTTGACCTTTTCCTTGGTGGGTTCTACCTGTCCCGCCCAGGGTCTCAGCATGCGGTGCGGGGAAACCAGCACCCACTCATCTTTAAGTGGGTTGAAGCGAATGTGCTGGTGTTCTGTAAACAGATATATCGTATTATATTTAATCATTTTTTTATTCTTTGCGGAGACGGTTTACGACTAGTTCCCGTGTGCACTTAGGCCGCAGGCCCATTGTGCTTTCTCCCATTTTACCCCAATCCTTTAACCCCTCCGCAACGTAAGCAGATATAAACGTTAGAAATAGGACAGCAGTCAAGTACAATAAGCGTGTTTACACGTCAGCGCGTCTGTTTCCATAGAAATCGTTCTAACTCCTTTATTGTTTTAGTTACATCCCTAAACCAAAAAGTAAAAGGTCGATAGTAGATCAAGCTGTACATCTCTATCAAGTTGTCTATAGAAATACATAACAGGAATCAGCTGTCAGTCACGTAGTAGACAAAAATATTTTCCCGTGCAAATTTACTACCGGCAGCTCGTCCGCGCTCGACATTTTTAATTTTTATTAAATATTTTTATATGAAATGATAAAAAAGTGAGGTGACAAAAGTGTTTATTACACATATATACAATAGAATAAGTATTGTTGTTTACATAATCTGTGATTTTAGTACCGTTTTCACATTTTTTTAATGTTTGCGTTCTAAATTTTAATATTTACAAATGCTAATATTTATTTGTAATACAATAATTTGAAAGCCTATTTTGTAACCTTTCTAAAACAGTTTTTACTATTCGGCTACGTTCAGAAATGTTTCATTTATAGAGCTTTAATTGTGAAGCGGTAATAACAAAAAGTTTTCGTAAAATGTCATTTCGTTTAAGTCACCAAAAGCTAATATTATCGAAAATTCGGAGGGGTTAAATACCTTTTTTCTTGTTTTAATCGCATTTGCGGTAATAAATAAAACAAGAGATTTCGAGAAGAGAAGGATTGCCAACTTAGAAAATTTTAATTCCCTAGTTTTTTATCTAAATAAAGAAAAACGTTGTTCGAACCCCCCCTCGTAACAAGACCCCCCGTGTCGGCGGGAGAGGAGCTGTCAAGTGAACACGCCGGGCCGCGGGTACCTTGGTTGACACCGACTCCAAAAATAACAATCGTACCTACATATTGATGAGTAGAAAAAGTAAGTTGATTATAAAGTTGTAGAAGAATACGAAATTATTTTTTTACTTTTTAGTGCATTTTTTGAAGTCGTTTTTTTGTTTTGTTAAAATTTTTGTTTATTTTTTGATTTTTAGTGAATCTGAAGTACACTAACTAATTCGATTAAGATTCGGCCGAGTATCGTAAATTTGTTCTTCAGAATTGGAGAGTTCCGTTACTTTGTCATGGATCCCATAATCAGAACCTAACCAAACTCTCATCAAACTACCCTTGAAATACATCCTTTCCAATAAAAAAAGAATCATCGAAATCGGTTGGCGTGATATTGAGTTATTCGTCCATTTGTCGCGCACATACTTAATGCAAATTTAAGACTTATATGATTTTCTCATGGATGCCATTGTCAGAACGACCAAATTAAAATGGGACCACACGGGAAGCACCAGCTTTCAAATAAAAAAAGAATCATCAATATCGGTTCACCTAGTCAAAAGTTCTGAGGTAACAAACATAAAATAAATAAAAAAATACAGTCGAATTGAGAACCTCCTCCTTTTCGAAGTCGTTTAAAAAGAATGCCAAAATGTTAAAATATCACTGGAGAATATTACCACATACATGTAAAAATTTCGTTGCTTTTGAAGATGAAAATGTTTTGTCTCCGTGAATTTATTAAAACATTGTTATATCTGTATAAAAGATGGCTTGACAGAGCGCAACGCTTCATAGATACTGTACGTAGTTAAGGTTTCTTTCTATCTCATTCTTTCGCAGGCTAAATCCTATAGACGTATGTGTGTGTATCTTTTTAGTGTCACTCGTTTTCGTTTCATCGAATTTCAAATCATAATGGTGCTAAAGAAGTTTTCACTTCAAAAATCAAAAAAGATACGGTCACATCTAGGAATTGAAACTTGGCAGGGTGATGCTCTACCACTGAGCTAATGGGACACTATCTCCTTCAGTCATATTTAACTGTATCCAAATAAATTGGACGAAGAACTACCAACAATATCTTCATTTTCTTAATCCCTCAGGCAAATTTGTTCACTTTTCAGAACAACTCATACAGAAATCGTTGTGTCTCCCTTACTATCATGGTTAGAAATATGATCTAAACAGTGTTAGAAAGATAAGACACCACACTTTATATTCAAATCTAAAAGTTAACCACAAAATAATAAAAATGTACACCTTTATGAAACCAAAGATTCCGACCGCAAATTTGAAAAATATTTTAGAAACTTAAGGAATTTTTAATTAATTATTTTTACATGAAACAACAAAAAAGTGAGGTGACAATATCTTATATATAAAAATCTCGTGTCACGGTGTTTGTGATCACACTACTCCGAAACGGATTGACCGATTTTTATGAAATTTTGAATATATATTTGGTAGGTATGAGAATAAGATGTAAAGTATATTTCATACCGCTAGGTGATTTTTTATTTGATATCAAAGTATACCCTACCATTTGATAATTGCAATTTTAGTATTTTTGTATGAACAAATTTAACCGTCTGTCGTATTTCAAACAGAACGAAATTATTTATGTTGTTGAATGACAGACGGCGCTACGTCCGCCTCATCGAACTTTTATCCACACATGCGCAAGACATTTACGAGAAGTGTCGTGTCATTTTGATATTTCATTCAGCATCATGTTCTCGCGTGGGCAAACCATCGAGCTTATTTGTGTTGGCTAAAGACGGACTGATAAAAAATATCGTACACTCAATTGCTCTTCAAAATTCATATTGATTTTCTTTATTTCATTTTCTTACTTTAGTTGGTGTTTTTTCGTTTTTATCGGCGGTCATCGTCTACAGCGCTCCATTCCTCTTTCTGTCATAGATCCCATCCCCTCACACTTACAATACATTAGTTATTTTTTATTTAACAACCAAAATATTCAATAGAAATAATTTATATGGCAGAACAACTTTTGTCGGGTCAGCTAGTAGAATATAATACATTTGCATAATAAAAGAAGTAAGTGCTTTTATTTTTTTTCATTATTAGTAATTTTAGTTAGAAAAAATATAAGGTTAACCATTTTTAAAACCTTTTTATGTTTGCATACAAAAATTTTATATACCAAAAATTATGATTTTGTTATTAGTTTTTGGGGTATTATGCCGTGTTACGCTACCTCCTTCTTTAGCCAACGTTTCGGACAGCGTTGCAGTGTCCATCATCAGGGCAGATGTGTAATAGTTAGGGGTGATGTTTGTACTTATCTACTTAGGAGCGATACCGTGTCGCCAGCTCCACTCCTCTACGAGCTGGCGCTACAATATACTTCAACGTGTTTTTTTGGGTTTAGCCTCGATGTATTCGTCAATTACCGGATACCAAGAACTATTGAGCTTAGCTCCGTCGTCTCTATTAATATTTATAGGATTTTTGTGAATTTCAATTGCCTCCGTAATCAGGCGCGCTCTATGAGTTTTGGGTCTTCCCAGGACCTCAGGGACAAATCCAAAGTAATGGCCGGTTTCGATTAAGTGCTCGGCGATTGCCGATTTGTCAGAGTGGCCAAGTTTACAGGCACGGAAGTGTTCTGATATCCTTTTGGAGATCGTCCGCTCTGTTTGGCCTACATAAACCTTGTCACATCCAGAACAGCTGAGTTTGTATACTCCATCTGTTTCCAGAGGAAACTTGGTCTTTGCAGGCCTCAAAAAGTCTCGTATTTTTGTCGTGGTTCCGAAGACAGTCTTGATGCTTTCTTTTTTCAATATCCTGGCAATTCTGTCTGTCACATTGTGAACGTAAGGCAGGAAAGCGCAACCCTTTGACTCTTGTTCAATTCTGTCTTCGTTTGGTGCAGATTTGGCTCTTATGATTTGCCTTGTCTGCCTTACTGGGTAACCGTTACGCTCCAGTGCATCGGTCAGTTTTGTGAGTTCTGCTCCGATTTTTGCTTCTTCACATATTCTGGTCGCTCGGGTCACCAATGTATGGATAAGTCCTCTCTTCTGCGCTGGGTGGTGATGGGAATCAGCACGTAGATACCGATTTGTATGAGTTGGTTTTCTATACCCTGTGTGTCCTAGACTACCATCTTCTTTTCGCATCACCTCCACATCTAGAAAAGGTAGGATCTTAGAGTAATTTTCCAGCTCCATTGTGAACTTAATTTTAACGTGGAGTGAGTTGGAACAGAGAAACTGAACGAATTTCTGGACCATCTCAACTCACTCCACGTTAAAATTAAGTTCACAATTTGGTCCGCCACGTAGCAGGTGGGTAGACGCATCCGCCACCAAGACCTGGGTAAACCTCACTCCATGAACTCGAGCACCCCTGCTAGGTCAC
The DNA here is from genome assembly GCA_917880885.1 of Limnephilus marmoratus. Classification (NCBI taxonomy): domain Eukaryota; kingdom Metazoa; phylum Arthropoda; class Insecta; order Trichoptera; family Limnephilidae; genus Limnephilus; species Limnephilus marmoratus. The sequence continues at coordinate 47,567,123 of OU862907.1, read as the reverse complement.
CAAACGTAGCGAACCACTTGGGGTGACCTATGGCAGAGGTATTAGTTATCCAGTAAATGGTTCTCTGGCGGCGGTACCCATACCCGCCTCCCAATTGAACAAGTCCTGAGGGGTTAATCGTGAAATGTCATGAAATCTCTGTCTGGAACCAGTGAGACTATGGCATCCCCAATCGGGAAATGCTTCGAGGCCGGAGGTAGTGGGGAGGTGAAGGAGATAGTAATAGGAATATTGGGAAGTACCTGGCTATTCAGATCTGGTCACCAAACAAGATGGCTGAATCAATTTTAAGCAACATTGCAATTCTGAATGGTGATATTTCACCGGGGCGATACTGAGAGTACCTACAACTCTGGAAAAGATCACACATAAATAAGATTAATGAGTTGTGATTAAAACAAGCAAACATACCCGTCGTATCGAATTCCTCCATATTGAAATAAGGTTAGCTCTTGACAAAATTATGACAGCGAATGAAACACAAATAATAAAACACGACAATAAAAGCCTTAAATATGCTAGTAAAAGGGTCACATTGTAACTACAAATTAACAAAAGTCGTGTAAATTGAAAATTTAACAATCAGGCCTCGGACATATTTTGTCAGAAGGTCAAAATATTTTTGCTTTGTAATAAAATCAAAACAAATGAAATATTTCTGAACATGTCCGAAAATTAAAAACTGATTTTGAAAAGTGATAAAAAATGCTTTCAAATTTTATAATTTGAAATCTTCTAATATATAAAATTCTCGTGTCACGGTGTTTGTTACCATACTCCTCCGAAACGGCTGGACCAATTTTGATGAAATTTTGTGTGCTTATCTGGTAGGTCTGAGAATCGACCAACATCTATTTTTCATACCCCTAAAAGTAAAGGGTGTTCCACTCCGAAAAAAAATATTTTCCCCATACATTTTGTATGGAACGAATTCTCCTATTTTGAAAGAACTGCAGCAATATTGTAAGGGGTATAATATTGAACTGTGAACCGGTGGAGGGGGGAGGGGGGAGGGGGGAGGGGAGAGGGGGAGGGGGGGGGGGAGGGGGGAGGGGGGGGGGGGAGGGGAGAGGGGGAGGGGAGGGGGAGAGGGGGGGGGGGGGGAGGGGGAGGGGGAAGGGGAGGGGGAGGGGGAGAGGGGGGGGGGGAGGGGGGGGAGGGGGAGGGGGAGGGGGAGGGGGGACGGGGGAGGGGTGACGGGGGAGGGGGGGACGGGGGTGGGGGGAGGGCGGAGGGGGGGGGGGGGGGAGGAGGGAGGGGGGGGGGGGGGGGGGGAGGGGGGAAAGGAACTCAGGAAGGGGGGTTAGCGGGACGGGGGAAGGGGAGAAGTGGAGGGGGGAGAGGGAACGCGAGAGGGGAAAGGATACGCAGGGAGAAACAATTTAGATCAAGGTATGATATACGCAGGGAGAAATAATTTAGATCAATTCAGCTAATAAGTTGACAACAGTTTTTGATTCTGAGGCGGTACGAAGTTCGCCGGATCAGCTAGTTAATTTATAATTTTTGAAGTATAAAAATTTGGAATACAAACATAAAAAAGTTTCAAAATAATTCACCTAAAGTTTTAACAAAATTTACTGATAATGAAAACAATTAAAACACACAATTTTATTAGACATATCTTAATCAGGGGCGGCCCTAGCTAAATTATTAGGTGGTGCGAAATCTCTTGGTGGCGCCCTTTGTTTGTGCCTTACGGGTTTCTAAACCATTCTAATAAATTCATAACACCAGGGCTCATCATTATATATAGAAATCTTCACAGGCACATTCAGGAAAAATCACAGAAGTTTCATCGCGATCGTGATGAAACAGGGGAGGGGGAGAGGGTTTGCGGGACGGGTGGAAGCGGCAGAGGTGAGTGGGGAAAGGGACACTCGAGGGGATGGGGATGGGGACGAATGGGAAAGGACACGCAGTGAGACACAATTTATTTATTTAAATGGCATTGCAACACACGTCGGGAACTCGCAAGTGTGTTATAAAGGTTATTGTCACTTTACTTTTTTGTTGTTTCATGTGAAAATAATTAATAAAAATTTCTTAAGTTTCATTTTTTTTTCAAATTGCAGTCAGAAACTTTGGTTCCATAAAGCTGTACATTATAATTATTTTGAGGTTAACTTTTAGATTTTAATATAAAACCAAGGGCGGATCCAGCTTTAGCGCCAGGGGGGGGGTCACATAGCCAGGGGGGGGGTAACATAGTCGTGGTCAAGTCACTTGAAGTTATAATTTAATTTTTATAATAAAAGATACAAGTAAAAAGTAGGTCCACCTAGGTCCTGGACCCAGCCCAGGGGGGGGTCATGACCCCCATGACCCCCCCCCTGGATCCGCCCTTGATGAAGCGTGGTGTTTTCTCTTTCTGTTACCGTTTAGATCACATTTCTCACCATGATAGTAAAGGAGACACAATGTTTTCTATGAGACCGATATGAGTTGTTCCCAAAAGCGAAGTGGGTTTAAATACAATTAATGTCAAAAAAGTAAAATGGCGCTGAATGGGCATTTGATGACTTTGTCACATGTTGAATTTTTGGGAAACATCCTGGCCTTAGAGTTACACCAAGTGTATCAATGGAAGGCATGTTGAGTAGATTGCTTCCGTTGAAGTAGACTAGATAGTCATTTTGATCCCATTTAGACATAATCAGATATGATTGGGTCTTTGAAACATATTTGATATAATCTTAGAATTTGTAATAGTAATAATTTGTTCACTAGAATATTATGATAAGCGATTATGACATACTTCTGCGAAGGTTAAATTAATAATATTTTCATCTTTGGACTTTATATTTAACACAGATTTTATATAATAATAATAACATATAACTAGAAATAAAGTGATCTAGAAAAGACCTTTAAATCTAATGCGAAAGTCTAAAAAGAAACTTCCAGAGTAAAATCATTTTCATGCTTGAAATGTCTTTAGCCATGTTTGGTGATCATTTAAACAGTTTGATGTTCCAAGCGTACAGAAAATCTACGCCAAAAACATTCTAGTACATCACCACAAAAATGATTCAGAGGCCACATGCTCATAAAACCAGAGCCAAACAAACAGACATACTTAATATACCAAAGTGTAACTCTTCATTTGGTCAAAGAAGTTCTGAATTTTTAGCAGTAAAGTTATATAACAAACTCCCACTTAGTATAAAAATTATTAAAACAAAAAATAGCTACATTAAGGACATTAAATGTTAACTGAAGAAACTATCGGAAAATGAACTTACTAGTATACTTAAAACATCGTCATAGAAGTTTCTGGAAAACCTTATCCAAACAATGAAGTTAAACCATAGAAGTCGCTGAAAACTTATCCAAAGCATAGTCCCCCTCAGCACAGGATCTCCTAGTGAGGAGGACTACGAATTAGTGTCCGACCGAAACTAGTTTTTACGGCCGAAACCGAAACTTCCATATAAGGTCATGTTTTCGTGGAAAAAAAATAGTCAATCTTAATTTTCTACGATGGCGCTACAGCCCATATCGAGCTTTGGCCTCCTGCAACAGTCGCCTCCAACTCCTCCTGTCCTCGGCGGCTGACTTCCTCTTTGGTACCTGGAGAAGCTGTGCTGCATCCCCTCTTACTTCGTCTTCCCACCTCAGCTGGGATGGCGCTACAGCCCATATCGAGCTCTGGCCTCCTGCAACAGTCGCCTCCAACTCCTCCTGTCCTCGGCGGCTGACTTCCTCTTTGGTACCTGGAGAAGCTGTGCTGCATCCCCTCTTACTTCGTCTTCCCACCTCAGTCTGGGTCTTCCCACTTTTCTCTTTCCACCTGGGTGTCCAGTCAAAATTCTTTTTGGGACGCGTGTATCCGGCATTCTCTGTACATGCCCAGCCCATCTCAGCCTGAGGAGTCTCATATGTGTTGAGATGCTAGGTGTCTTATATATATCATACAATTCTGTATTGTGCCGGATGCGCCACTGTTCACCCTCTTTCACGGGTCCGCATATTCTTCTCAGCACTTTTCTTTCAAAAGTATCCAGCATTTCAGCCATCTTTACCGTCAGTGTCAGCGCCTCACATCCATATGCCAATACAGTTCTAACAATGGTCTTATATATGGATATTTTGGTTTTTCTGTGGACACTACGTGACTTAAACACTGGCAGCAAAGAGAAGTAAGTTTTGTTGGCTGCTGTGATTCTCCTTCTGATTTCTGCTGGATCCTGTCAGACTGGAGCCCAGGTAGGTGAATTGGTCGACCACTTCGTATGAGTAGTTGTCTTTGAATTGTGCACTACTTCTTCTTCTGTGTAAAGGGTTCCTGCTCTGTATCATCATTTTCGTTTTGTTGACATTAACCTGCAGTCCTACTTCCCGTGCCGCTGTTTCTTAAGGATCGAAGACCTCCTTAATGGCTGAAATTGATCTTCCGACAATGTTAATGTCATCTGCATATCCGACAACTTGACAGCTCTTGAAAAAAATATTGGAGCCAGTGTCTATTAGCGTTTTTCTTATTACATGTTCGAGCACAATGTTGAAGAGAGTGGGAGCCAGACCATCCCCCTGTTTTAGTCCCTGCGATACTGTGAATTCTTCCGATAATTCACCATCTATTTTGACCTGACATCTTGAGTCTGGCATTGTGGCTTTGATGAGCCTAACCAATTTAGGTGGAATCTGGAATTGAAGTAGTATGTCATATAGACACTCCCGATCTATGCTATCATATGCTTGCTTGAAATCTATGAATATGTAGTTGGTGTATGTCTATATCAAACTCCCAGCACTTTGCCAAGATCTGCCTGACTGTGAACAGTCGGTCTGTAGTGGATCTACCGGTGCGGAAGCCTACCTGATACTCTCCCAGTAGGTTTTCTGCGTACTTATCAATTCTTAGTCAGTCTTAATCAATCAGCCTTTATACTTAAATCATATTTTTTTAATCCAATATACTCGTAACTACATAAACTCTCTTATTTTAGAAGAATTTGTGTGCATAGTATTAATTAGTGAAAATTTTCAACCTCTCTCTCTGGTTTCAATCCTGGGATTGGTTTGCAGCAATTTTCTTTAGTTTCCTCTTCCATTCTTCCCTGTCTTGTGCGGCTCTTTTGAGGTCTGCATATGATAAGCAGCGCACGTCCACCAGCAGGTCCTCCAGGTACTCTCGGCGTGGGCGTCCCCTAGAGTTTGTCCCCTCGGTCATACCCTCCATTATGGAATGCAAGAGGCCTTCTTGTCGTATTACATGGCCGATCCATCTTGCACGCCTTTCGGACAAGGTCCTGAGCAGGTGCCTTCCTCCTTCGATTCTTTGGAGAACCTCCTCATTTGTAATGTGGTCTCTCTCCAGGAAATTCCTAATAGTTTTCTATAGGACCACATCTCAAAAGCCTCTAGTCTCCGTTTATCTCTTTTGGATAGGCACAATATACTAATTCAACCTATACTAATGAATTTGGGAGGCGGGAATGGGTACCGCCGCCCCGGAAACCTATGATAACCAACACCTCTGCCATAGGTCACCCCAAGTAGTTCGCTACGTTTGGTGATTTAGCAGGGGTGCCCGAGTTCATGGGATGAGGTTTGTCTAGGTCTAGAAGGTGGATGACCAGGACACACTGAAACCCAGATTCCTACCCACCCCTTTTCCTTCCCAGAAATCTCCTCTCCTTCCTTTCCCTAAAAAATCCTCCAGACAGCATCCCCAAAGATGACATAGGCCCTCAGGGAAATTATTTTCCTCAAGGCCTATCATGAACTAAATCATTTCAATAGCGAATTAATAAACAGCTCCAATTTCACAACAAACAAACCAAACTACCGCACACTATGCCTGGCCGCACACATCAGGTTTTTCCATCCGATTGTCTGATCAGACAAAAATCCATTCGAAAACCAGATTGGTTGTAATACCGGGGCCATGCCCGTTGTCGAACCAGATTGGACGGCGCCGCTCCGGCCGTCCAATCTGGTCATCAGAATTTTGTCTGATCAGACAATCGGTTGGAAAAACCTGATGTTTGCGGCCAGGCTATGAGCGCGGACGCAGCAAAATGACACTTCGTGGCTCGCAGTTCAGTGCACTGAACATGTCCAATCGCAGAACGAAACCTCCCAAATTCAGTTTCGGTTTCGGCCGTAGTTTCGGCTGGATGGCGGCCGAAACCGAAACTAAGCTGAAACTCGTTTTTGGCCGAAACTAGGCCGAAACCGAAACCGAAAGTTCGGTCCGACACTACTACGAATATATTTTCTATTTTATGTATACATATACCTAACATGTTTCACATAAAAATGTAAAAAATAATAAATATATAGTTACTAAATAAAAATAAATAGTTGCCTTTTAATGTAATTAAGGTGAATCAAAAGGTTTTTTTTTAAAAAAGTGCATATTAACCGTTGCCAGCGATCTCCAAAAATTAATTATATTTCAACCAATTTACACAAAACCTTGACAAATTATATACTTTAACCTTCCTCATGAATCACAAAGTTGTCTGTGTAACATGGTTTGTGATAGAAAAGAAAGTGCCCCCTTCGTAGCGCCTACTCGCGTCACGGCAAAAAAACATCCCAGTTTTCAAGTAGTTTAGCGGCTACGCTAGGTTTGTGTAACATGGTTTGTGATACAAAAGAAAGTGCCCCTTTATAACGCCTACTCGCGTCAAGGCAAGAAAAACATCCCAGTTTTCAAGTAGTTTAACGGCTACGCTAGGTTTGTGTAACACGGTTTTTGATACAAAAGTGAATGTATTATTTATAAAAAATAATTAGGTACCGAAATTAAAAACATGTTTTTTTCCGTCATTTTATTCCCAAAACTCCGATAATTTAGTACTTACCTTTCCAGATTTCGTGGTACCTTCAAAATCTTCTAGCCGTTCGTTATACATTCAAGTGTATCGGGAATACCAACATACCAAAGTGATAATAACCACCATAACCACAATGGCGTACAATCTCACAAGACGAAAGCTAATTTTAATTTTACGTAATCGAAATTTAAAATGAAATATTTTCCACTTCCCCCAATGCAAAAAGTTGTCTTTTAATGTAATTAAGGTGAATCAAAAGATATTTTTTAAAAAAAGTGCGTATTAACCGTTTCCAACGATCCCCAAAAATTAATAAGCAATTTATATGGTTGGGTAAAACTGAGAATACATATCTATCACCTTGGATCGAACATTAAAGAGCTATCATAAAACGATAAATCTACTACAAATATCACGATAAATCTACTACAAATATCACGATAAATCTACTACAAATATCACGATAAATCTACTACAAATATCACGATAAATCGAAAAATAACTTACCGATAGCATTAAATGTAGCCATTTTCGTCAGGTTTTCTTTAATTCACTACACAATGGCCGTTAAAAAGATATAAAATGCACAAAACAACTTATATTTAAATGGCACGAGGAATATTAAACGTGAATACTACCTCTCCAGTCAAGAAGAGATAGGCCAGTACTTAAATTATCACGAATTCTGTGCAATATTACATTAATAACAGATAAGGCTTTCGTATCCATCATTTCTTTTTTAATAATATTAGATAAGCAATGACGTTAGTTATAATATATTAAGGACGTAAGTTTTGTTGACATTGCTACGAGCAGATCACAGATTGCAAAATCAACAATAATTTACAATCAGTAATAGAGGTATTAATATCAATTTAAGATGTTGATCAATTTAAACTGACAGATGACAAGTGACAGCATGTGTCGGTGTTGCAAGGTGAAAGAAAAATAATTCGCTGGAATAAAATTAAATGATGGTAGGTAAATTGAGAAAAGTGTTTTGTCATTTTCAAATATTGAAAGTCTTTCAAAAATATTTTGTAAGATTTATTGCTCTAGGAGTCCAAAGGTCTTATGTATACTGGCTAACTAATGAACTAACCATCAAGTTGTTTCTTCACAGGGGCAGGCAGATAGGATGGACCGCCACACAAGATACCATAAAAAACTTATCTCGCCAATTTACAAGACTCCAGCAGCTTTTCTCTACAGTCGAAAGAACGGGAATTCTACTTTTAATAATTTTTAATGCTGTCGATTTATTCGTAAATTTAACCTATTTTTTTCGTAGTACCTACGTAATATTAAAAATGCTATTGTTTTTCTTTTAATGAGAAAAACTCAAGAATCCCGACTGCTCCCATCTGGAGCCAATGCGACAATGGCATCCACTATTGAGCAATGTATTGAGGCTGAGGATTGGGGAGGGGAAAGTGATGTGAAAGAAATAGGTGAGGAATTAACTGGCTATTCATGTATGGTCACCAAACACGGCTAAAGCCATTTCAAGCAAAGTTTCAATTCTGAATGGTGGTCTTACACCAGGGTGATACTGAGAGTATCTTCCACTCTGGAAAGTGCCGCAAATATGCTGTATATTATTTTTAATGAATAAATTGTGATGTAAAACAAATAAAGCTCATTTGCACGCCCCGGGATTTGAATCCATGTTTTCCGGATTGCTAGTCGATAGCCTTGCCTCTCGATCATGATGGCTGTCATTAAGATTGAATATCGTGATTAATTTTTGGGCTATTATGCCGTTTTGCGCTTTTTCCTTCTTTGGCCAAGATTTTGGAGAGAGTTAGTGTCCTCATCTGCCCTGATGATATATTTTAGGCGTTAAAGTAAATAAATAAAGCTGTTAAAAACAAAAATTAATCACGATAATACTTACAGTACAGTGAAAATCGCAAATTACCAAATCCAAAGATGAACACTTTATACTTTGTGAAACCCTTTCAAAACATTAAAGACAGGCTGAATTTCGCCGCGGAACCCTTTGCTGTTTTTTAACAGAACGGTGTGTGCTTGACAGTTTGACCAAAGCACCCATAAATAATTGCTTTACGGTTAAAAAACTGCTTCGCCATTTAAATATTGAGTTAGTAAGAGAAAAGGTCTATTAAATAATTTGTACATCCGTACTATGTTTTTGTAGGCAGCGAAAATTACCATTCACAATTCTTCGTTAGGCTAGGTTGGGTTACGTTAGGTTAGATTAGATTAGGTTTGGGGCCGTTCAAGCATTACGTAACGCACTTGGGGGGGGAGGGGGTTTTGTGAATCGTTACAGTGCGTTACGAGGGGGGGGGGGGGGTCGAACAACGCGTTGCGTAACATGTTTTTCCTTATTTAGATAAAAAAAAAAATAGGGAATTAAAATCTTCCAAGTTGGCAATCCTATTCGTTCTCGAAATCTCCTGTTTTATTTATTACCGCAAACGCGATTAAAAAAAGAAAAAAGGTATTTGAGTGACTTTCCAGTACTTTGCGCAAGTTAATTGTGACTTTCAGGTAAAAATTGTCACTTGGGCGTTACGTAACGCTTAGGTGGGGGGGGGGGAGGACGGTTAAACGTTACGGCGCGTTACATGGGGGGAGGGGGGGGGGGGGTCATAAATCTTCTAAAATTGCGTTACGTAATACTTGAACGCCCCCTTTCTGTGAAATGAAACACGGAACATCTAACATCTGTTACCGCATTCTCGGTCCCGGAGTGTTATTTTTCAATATGGCGGGAAGTTACATAGTGAATATACCAAGATTGAAGGGCCGCGAGAACTTCGATGAATGGCAATATGCTGCTGAACAATTTTTTTGTTGAAATGTCACACCTTCAACTGCTCCGTTCTTCATCGCATTCAGAGTTTTACAATTAATGTGTCCCAACCTTCGGTGCCATATTTCACTTGTCACATTTGTTGCTGTACACGCAAACAAACGTTCTGACTTAATATTTAATCTGTACACACCATTTACTAAATTTGCAACACCTATCAGTACATTCTGTCGATTGCGTATTTTGCAAACTGTTGCTTCAAAGTTAACTTTGTTTCCACTTTAAATCAGCTGACTTACTGATAACAAATTAGTTGATAGATTCGGCACGCATAAAACATTTTTGACAGGGATATCAAACTCCGAATTATTCACTACTGTCGTAATCATTGTGTTTCCTGAGCATATAACCGGTATTTTCTCGTGATTTGCAATAATAATGTCTTTCACTTTGTGATTAAACGATACATCCTGTAAACAACGTTTATCAACATCAAAAATTGTTCAGCAGCATATTGCCATTCATCGAAGTTCTCGCGGCCCTTCAATCTTGGTATATTCACTATGTAACTTCCCGCCATATTGAAAAATAACACTCCGGGACCGAGAATGCGGTAACAGATTGTCAATCCCAAAAACAGTTATTATTGCAGCGATTTACTCTGTTTTTCTGGAGTATATGGTACACTGGTCACTGATTGTCCACTTAAAAGTAATTTTACGTGAGAAAACCTTACTTTAACCCGAATTATAGCTACTGGGCCCATAACCTAATGAAACACGGTAATTAGACTTGAACAGAAGAATTTATTCTCGCAAAGTAAAACATGTAGGTACACTGAGCTACACATAACAGATCCTAGATGGCGTTAGGTATAACATTATTTTGTTATAATCTAACAGTTAGGTTAGGGATGGACATTATTTGCTGATCAATATTGATGCTCTTGCTAAACTGAATATATTTTTTTGCCAACAGAAAACATTATTTAGAGCTGACCAAAACCTCATTATTATGCTGACCATTAATTTTTTAAATGACAGCCCCAGCCCAAAAATAAAAGCTTTTTTATTCAATTTGTGACATTTTTTTATGATTTAAAAATCGACTTGAAGTCTGCAAACTTTTACATGTACGACTTGCAACACCGTTTTGTGCTAGTTTTGTTTGAAGTTTGAAAAATAGTATGAAAATGATTTATATCTTTTTTTAAATTCTACCTACTCAGAAAATAATTGATTTTTTTTTCGAAAGACAACATTTTGTAGGTTGTGATTAAGAATAATTTTTCTTCTTACAGCTTACAGCCATCATCATTATAGTTATAAGAGCAGAGTGTGAATTGAAACCTTCAGAAACCAAAGTGCACAAGAGTGGGGAGACTACGATGCACCGCACCAAGAGGAGGCCGATTATACTATCTCGTTTTCTCGCAGGCTAAATCCTATAGATGACATGTATGTGAACGCTCTTGACTTTTTTAGTGTCGTGTTTTTCGTTTCACCGAGTTTCAAATCACATCGGCGCTAAATAAGTTTTCACTTAAAAAGTAGCTTGTGGATTATGGCGTAGGTAGGTACTTCAGTGTGTAATGAATTAATCACGTGATGTTTTTTTGGCAACTTTTTAACCCCCCCCCCCCCCGTGGTGATATGTGGTGAGGTTTTAGACTAACCCCACCCCCCCCAAAATCACGTGTATTTTTTTAGTACAAATTTTCAGAATATTATTACGAAAAATAAATACACGTGATATCTCATTATACCCCCCCCCTGGTGATATGTCGTGATTTTTTCCGAACCCCCCCCCCCCCATCCCCTTTGGAGCCTCACGTGATTAATGGACAACCCCTTATTGATAATGGAAATAAAAAAAATAATATTATTGGTATTTTTTATTATATGCTTTTTTATCTAATTTGGGAGGTTAGTGTGGGTACCGCTACCCCGGGAACCATTTATTGAATAATCAATACCTCTGCGATATTAGGTCACCTCAAGTCGTTCGCTACGTTTGGTGACTTAACAGGGGTGCCCGGTTTCATGAGGCAAGGGCGGATCCAGGATTCGTTTCTGGGGGGGGCAAGGGGCGGACGGGCAAAAAAATCAACAATTCAGGATTTTTTCCTGGGTAGGGGGGGGGGGGGCACAAGGACGGTTACAAGTTCAAATATATATTGGAAGATTTATGAAAGTGTCAAAACAATAGAAAAATTAAATTAATAAAGACAGTTTCTGCTTGTATGTACAGTGATGGAATCTCCACGGTATACAAAAATACGTCTGGGGGGGGCACGTGGGGGTCATGACCCCCATGACCCCCCCCCTGGATCCGCCCTTGGGCACGTGCCCCCGTGCCCCCCCCCCCCCTAAATCCGCCTATGTCATGAGGTGTGGTTTGTTCGGGTCTTGGCGGCGAATGCGTCTGCCCATCGACTGTATGGAAGACTGGATACGGAGATACTGGTTGAGGTAGGTCTACAGCAGGACTCTCTCGGATCATCGCCTTGCACCGCAGTGGTAGGGATGGATTCGTACGTCCGTCACTCCTGGACACACTGACCCCTGGTAATTTTTTCCTTTCCAGAACTTTCTCTCCTTTCCTAAAAAGACCCTCCACACAGCATCCCCATAGTTAATGTAGGTTCTGCGGGAAATTTTTCCTGCAAGGCCTCCTGTGTGGAGCTAATGTAAAAAAATACATAAAAATAATATAAAATAAATAAAAAATAATATAAATAAGCACTGTTTTGTGAATTTTTGATATCGACTACCTCCGAGGTCGAGTTGCAAGGTTCTCGACTACGAATCCGAGGTCGCGGTTTCATAAACAATAATATACCTACTTATTATAAAGTATTTTCGGCAGGTACCAGATTTGAAGATACTTACTCTCAGTATCGCCCTGGTGTAAGTTGGATAAGACCACCATTCAGAATAATTTAAAAGTGGCCTAAAATGGTTTTAGCCGTTTTGGTTACCAGATATGAATATCCGGGTACTTCCCCTCCCCACTACCTTCAGCCTCACAACATACCCTATTTGGCGATGCCGTACCTAGTCTATTGACTTCAGATCGATGGGACTCTTGTGCCGTATTCACATTTAAAAAAATCGAGTGCAGTTTACACGCGGCAGAAGCGAAACTTTACCAAAAGAATCTCAACCAATAGATACTTGAAAAGTGAGGTCTTAATCAAAGCGACCAATGAGTGCAGACCTAGCGTTATTTCCGTTTCATATCTCAACCAATAGGAGCCTTTAAAAGTGATATCACAATCAAAGCGGTCAATGAGCGCAGTTGATGCATCGCAAGTGCAGTAATCGTCATTTCCGTTTCATCCGAAATCCAAATCAGAGCGGGGCTATAGAAGTTTCATTTCAATAACACATACAATATGTACGTCGATTTTGAACACGCTGTACCTAACACTGCATTGAATAAAAGCATTTCGATAACGTTGTATATTATTTATATAACGAAATGCATTTTGAACACACTGTACATACCTATTTATAATTACGAGTTTGTGGTAGTTACGCAGATTTTGAAGACGTTACATTTTAACACTTTAAAATAAATAAACGCATTTTGAACACGATGTATACAAACACATATTGATAAAACAGTTTGTGGAACACGCATTTGAACACGCTGTATATTATTATCAAGATAAAATGGTTTGTTTTTCGTTTTTATTTGAACAGTTTGCGATCATATGGCAAAACATATGTTCCGACAATAGCGCCACCGCGAAATTTTCCCGAAGCTATTTCCATAGAGCTGCTTTTACTCTGAAATACGGTTTACGCATGTCTACCGCTGTATCGACCGATCAGCGCGGAAAAACAATAAGTACACATACTTACAAGCAAAAATATACCTTAACGCACATATATTTGCGTATTAATATCGTATACGCGTTTTATCTTACTTACGATATTTCATCAATAATATGCAAGCCGATAACGTTGTCTAAATGCTGTTCAAGCAAAAATAGCGTTTATTGTTATTTAATATAAGATATATTTTTATAAGTAAAGTGCATTGTTTTACTACGTTCTGATTCTGAGATGCTGGCGCAATTTCGAATACATAACGTGATAAGTTGATTTTTTTTACATGCGATTTTAAGCTTTGTTTAAGTGGGATTAAGGTTGATTTTCGCGTGCTTTAAAATGCGGATGGAAATAGATTTGTTAGTTTCAGGTGTTACCACCTGACAGCGCTGCTAGGAAAAACACATTTATACTAGAGCTCCGCTAGCGGCCATTTGATAAAAAAGTATTTTCGTTAGTATTGCTTGTTTTATAGCGTTTTTGTTGTGAGTTTTAACCTGTTTGCGAAGTGGATGTTGTAGCGACGGGTCATGCGCCGCTTTCCGTCGTGCTTTCAGTAATGGCTGAAAATTTTGCCGCAGTCGCCTTTTGGTAGTGGAAAACTGTGCCCGATTCGTCGCGGAGGGAAGTGTTGTAAATCAAATCTATAAACGTCCGCCATTAATGTAGTACATTTCGAAACGAAAACCCAACAAAATAACAACCAACAGTTCTCCGTAAACCCGACATTGCAATTCCCGTGAAAATATCTTCAGAAATAACCCTAATAAGCAATTTTCCAAACGCAGCATATTTTAGTATCACAAACTTAAAACCATAGATAAAAAGTGATTACAGTGAGAAAAAAACCACGAAATCAAATCATTTATGATGTATTACTATCTATAGTACATATTTACCGCTAAAATAGTAGCAAAAAAGTGTTTATTGTAATTTTTTTATATTTTTATTTATTTTTTTATTGTTTTTTTTTAAATAATATTATATTATAATGGGAGAGTTTAAATTTGGCGGTGATGAAAACATTGAAGAAGATCAGGTTGTTTTGTTTGACGGGGCAAACGGTAGTGCTAGACGAGGGAACAACATTTCTCAAGGCAGAGGAAATAATGGGGGCTTTCGGCCTTGGGCTGGGGGCCCTTGGGGCTCCGGTAACAACTACTCGAGGGGGCGGGGCGGAGCACCCACCCAGGGTAATAGATCGTCCGGAACGTCGCCCCCGAAATTCAGAAGAAGCACTTCTTATCCAGGAAAACCTCAAAATCAACCTCACAACATTGAAGGAGAGTTTCAGGTAGAAAAAAAACAAAAATATACGTGTTGTGTGTTTTATTATTAGATTCTAGTGTTTGTTTTATGTTATAAATAATATACGTGTTTTAAATTTTACACAATTGATAAACGAGCTATGAATGTAACTTTTAAAATACGTTTATTAGTAAAAACCCCTAGTTGTAGATATCGATAGTATTGTTTTTGTAAACATTATATATTATTTTTGTCATTTTATTTGAGCTTTATGCCTACGTTCGTTCCGTTTCGCGCTAGGGGTAAGCAGAGAGCATAGACTGCCATACAACTCTGTCACGGTACACACTATTTTTTATGTGAAAGAGTCCCAATTTTTTTGAGCCACTGAGACTAAGGCATCCCAACTGGGGAATGTTACAAAACTGAACTGAAAACTGAATGTTACTGGTGGTGGGGAGGGATAGGTGGGGAATTCGGATTTGGTCACCAAACACGGCTAAAACCATTTCAAACAATGTTTTGATCATTCTGAATGGTACCTCCTTTCTTAATATTGCTCATTGAGCTTGCATTCTTGAATTATTTTCGGATCGCCAAATTTTTAACACGGTCATAATGCAAAGTTTTACACTCATACGCCTCAGAGATCTCATTTCAGAGGATGACATGGCACGATCAAATGAATCAAATCTTGAGTCGGGCCATGTCAAGATAAGAGTGTGTGTGAGACGATGTATGAATGTGAATGAAGCAATGAGGGTGTGCCAAGAAAGAGACGTTTGGCGGTCTATCCTCAAAACTTACCCCTAGTGACAGTGAAACTGTGTGACTGACTTGGTTTGTCAATTTATTACTATTTTAAAACTGTAAAAAATCATTAATATTAGATATTATATGAATAGAAGGTAGTTACCTACCTACAAATCAATTTGAAAATATGTTTGCCTTGAAAGTGTATGACACATTAATATTTTTAATTTGTGCAAATAGGTAGATACCTTCCTAGAATATGTTTTCAAATCATAAGAAAAAAATATTTCTTAAATTATTATTTACGTAGGTACCTATTTACCGGCCCTTATGCGCCCTTGAGGTGATTCTTCACAAAAACCGGCGCTCTACAAATTATCCAATTACGAGATAAATTTTCAAATAGAGTAGGTAGGTACCTACCTACCAAGGCGAAAAACTATTAAAAAAATTGAGATAGATTTTCAAATAGAGTAGGTACCTACCTACCAAGTCGAAAAAACTATTAAAAAAAATGAGATAGACTTTCAAATAGAGTAGGTAGGTACCTACCTACCAAGTCAAAAACACTATTAAAAAAATTGAGATAGATTTTCAAATAGAGTAGGTAGGTACCTACCTACCAAGTCGAAAAAACTATTAAAAAAATTGAGATAGATTTTCAAATAGAGTAGGTGTACTTTACTAACCTACCAAGGCGAAAAAACTGTTAACAAAATTGAGATAGATTTTCAAAAAAGTAGGTTTAAACCAAACCTAAAAAAAATACTTAAAAAATTCGGATAGATTTTCAAATAGAAATAAATACATTTTTATGTGTGTATGTTTTAAACTATTTTGTTATCAAATTTCATAGTTAAGATATTTAATATTTCTGTTTTTGATACCGACAATTGGTGGTGGAATTCCATTATAATAAAACAAATAATATAAAATTTATTTTCACATAAAAAGTGAAAATTAGTTTTATTTATAAAGATTTTAACTTGCTTTCTGCATTATCCAATTTTCTACATCATAAAATACTTCATATTAAGTCTAGTTTACATATAAACCATACTAAATTTACATAAAATCGTAGCTGATAATATTAAAGTAAATATTCACTGTAATTTACATTATTACAATATACCTAGGGCTTCCAATCCCGCAGCCTGAATTCAATGTCGGTATTTGCGGTACTACGAATTTTCAATCCCGCGGGATCTCGGTATTTGCGGGATCCCGCATATTGAAAATATTCACATTTATGTAAGGCAAATAAAACAACGAATTAATCAATTCCACATTTATTTACGTTCATATTAATATTAGCATGAGATCAATCAAATTACGCCATTTATTTGTAACAAAAAAAGAATGATAATAATCAACTAACTACACATTTATTAAAGTATTACTATTAGTATGAGATCAATCAAACTACTCCGTTTATTTATCACAAAAACCCTTTGAATTATCAACTAACTCCATATTTATTTAAGTATTACTACTAGTATGAGATCAATTAAATTACACCGTTTATTTATCACACAAAAAGAGTGATTTAATCAACTAACTCCACATTTATTTACGTATTACTATTAGTATGAGATCAAACAAATTACACCGTTTTTTCTTTACAAAAAACAGTAACAGATACTGAATAAAAAACAAATCAAAACAAAACAAATCTTCTTCAAAAAATACACAAAGAAAATTTAAAAAATCAACCAAAAAAAACACATTTTAAACTGAAAATTTATATACGATATCATCATCATCATCATCTGTGGCTCTACAACCCAGGTCGGGTCTTGGCCTCCAGCAGAGCCTGCCTCCATGACTGTCGGTGTTGTGCTGCGTTGCGCCAGTTTCGGATGCCGATGGTGCTTGCATCCTTCACCACTCCATCCAGCCATCGAAGCTTTGGTCTTCCAACTCTTCTCCGACCCCCAGGTGCACCATCCATAATTCGCTTTGGGATATCTCCTTCGCTCATTCTCTGGATATGTCCAGCCCACCTGAGTCTTCCAGTTTTGATTTCCTTGGAGATATTAGGGTCCTCGTAAAGATCGTATAGCTCCTGGTTGTATCTGATACGCCATTCTCCATTATCACAGACTGGGCCGTAAATCCTTCGCAGCACCTTCCTTTCAAAACTTTCTAGGGCTCCTTCATCACCCTTACTGATTGTCCAGCATTCTGAACCATACATAAGAACAGGTCGTATAAGGGTCTTGTAAAGCAGGACTTTAGTTCTTCTGGTAAGGTGGCGAGATTTCATATGCTTCTGTAGCCCAAAGTAGTATCGATTTGCAGCTACTATTCTTCTTTTGATTTCGCTGGATACATTGTTGTCATTTGTTACCATAGTACCGAGATATACAAACTCGTTGACAGTTTCAAATGTATAATTATCTATCTGTATACTTGGTGGTTTCTGGCGTCCATGTACGGGCTTATATTTTGTCTTCCCCTCGTTGATGACCAATCCCATGTTCCTTGCCGACGTAGCTAAGCTTTTAAACGCCGATTTTAGTTCATATTCTGAGCGTGCGATGATGATATCTATATCGTCAGCATAAGCAAGGAGCTGAACAGACTTGTTAAAAATATGGCCTGTGGTTTGTATACCTGCATTTCGGATGGCCTTTTCCAGCGCTAAATTGAATAAAATGCAGGCAAGTGCATCTCCTTGTCTTAGTCCATTGAAGGTCTTTAGGGTGTCTGACAGATCCTGTTGTATTCTGACTCGGCACTCAACATTAGACATTGTGAGCCTTACTAAGTTTACCAGTTTTCTTGGGATATTAAATTCATCCAAGGCTCTGTACAGTCTTTCTCTATTTACCGTGTCATAGGCAGCCTTAAAAACTATGAAGAGATGGTATGTATCAACATTAAATTCTATTGTTTTTTCCCCGATATACGATATATGTTACTTTAATTATTAAGTTTGTCAACTTTTAACTGAAAAGTTTCCGAAGGAAACACAACATGTCCAAACTGTCGTCTGCCAAACTACTGCGTATTTTAGATGCAATATATTTCCGAAAGGGCATTTTCTGCTGCTGGCTATATTGCGTGCGATGGATATATTACGCTTTTATTCAGTCCCGCAAATCCCGCGGATCCCGCGCCATTTTCGGGCGCGGGATCCCGCAATACCGAGATCTCGGTATTCCGGGATTGGAAGCCCTAAATATACCTACAATATTTTATTTGAAAGTTATTTTTTGTTCAGTAACATTTTTTAATGGTAAAAATCTAAACATCACACTTTGAATTGTAGTCACAGTTGACACGAACACACTCCTCACACAGATGCATTGCCTGCACACAGAACGTTTTAATGAGAAAAAAATAGTAAAAATTGAAAAAAAACTGGCCTGTCTAACCAAACTCTCTCGACCTATCGCTCTGCACCGCAATTGGAGGGATAGATTCATACGTCCGTCACTTCTGGACACACTGACCCCCAAATTCCTACCCCTCATTTCCTTCCCAGAACTTACTCTTGTTCCATTTCTTAAAAGACTCTCCACACAGCATTCCCAAAAATGACACAGGTATTGAGGGGAATTATTTTCCACAGGGCCTCCTGTGTGGAGCTAATGTAAAAAAAAGCACAAGCACAAAGCATAGGTCACCCCAAGTGGTTCGCTACGTTTGGTGACTTAGCATGGGTGCCCGGGTTCATGGGGTGAGATTTTTCCAGGTCTTAGCGGCGGATGCGTCTGCCCACCAGCTGCGTGGCGGGCCGGATCGAGAGAGACTCTTTGAGATCCATCGCTCTGCATCGCAGTTGGAGGGATAGACTCATACATCCGTCACTCTCGGAAACACTCACCCCCAGATTCCTACCCTTCATACCTTTTTTCTTCCCATAACTTCCTCTCCTTCCGTTCCTAAAAAGACCCTTCACGCAGCATCCACTATTCCCGAGGGAAATTATTTTCCTCAGGGCCTCCTGTGTGGAGCTATTGTAAAAAAGTCAAAATATGCACCAATTTTAGTACACTAAACTTCCAAGTTTGTGTTGTTCAGGTCAACTCGAATTGCTCCGTCTAAAAATAATGTTTCTCAGTGGCGTTTCACAAGAACATCACTGTGGGAAAAAATATGCATCAATACATGCAATGCTAATTTTGTTTTGATTGTGAATCTACTCTAATTGAGAGACCTGTATACGATTTAATATTAAAATTATTAAAAACATATATTTACGAGTAGGAAGTTTAGTTTAGGATGGTAACTAATTAAAAAAACTATTTATTTATTATTTTTAAGGTAACTATGTACTCGTATGTATTCATAAAAAAATGTTTTGCTTTTTGTGTTTGTTGTATTTGTTAATATTTAAATATTTTGTTATTTTTAGCATTACGTATCCACAAATTTAATATTGGTTTTACGTTCAATTTCAGAGAGGTTCTAAAAAAATATACATTAAACAGAGCTAAAATTTTATGTTAACCAGTCTGCTTGGTTCAATATATTCGCACCTCACAATCCGGAAGCCTCAGTTTCGCACGAAAAATCAGAAACCGTCACTTTGGATCGAGATTGTAAAATATCTATGCAGGATAGCTTCCACATTTCAAAGACAATAAGAAGCATTGTTTCGGGAATCTTTCTGATTAAAAGAAAAATACATATGTTTGCATGAGAGGAAGAGAGATATATAGCTTTTAAAATGTAAAGTCGTTCGGGACGTTTTTGGTCTTATTTTTTTTTTTTTTTACATGAGCTCCACGCAGGAGGCCCTGAGGAAAATAATTTCCCTAGGGGCCTATTTCATCTTTGGGGATGCTGTGTGGAGGGTTTTTTTTAAGGAAAGGAAGGAGAGGAGAGATCTGGGAAGGAAAAGGGTTTAAGGGGTGGGTAGGAATCTGGGGTTCAGTGTGTCTTGGTCATCCGCCTCCAAGACCTAGACAAACCTCACCCCATGAACCCGGGCACCCCTGCTAAATCACCAAACG
Organism: Limnephilus marmoratus; assembly: GCA_917880885.1. NCBI lineage: Eukaryota > Metazoa > Arthropoda > Insecta > Trichoptera > Limnephilidae > Limnephilus > Limnephilus marmoratus. Next base: position 47,546,746 of record OU862907.1, on the reverse strand, counting down.
TAGCGAACCACTTGGGGTGACCTATGGCAGAGGTGTTGGTTATCCAATAAAGGTTCCCGGGGCGGCGGTACCCATTCCCGCCTCCCAAAATGAAAATATGTAATCTTATGAAAATATAACGCGATTACGTATTTTGGGATATATTTATTCCTGAACAAGCAGACGGGTTAAGTTGGAAAGTTGTTACTGCCCGGTTTCGCACGAGTTAAAAACCCTTTTCTAAGTGAAAAAAATATTAAATAAATAATATGGGATTAAATTAACGACATTTTGCTAATTTATTTAACAGTTAAATGGATGTGATTTTTATATTTTGACAGCCAAACGTATTATCGTGATTTATTTTTGGGATGTTATGCCGTGTTGCGTTACTTCCTTCTTTAGCCAACGTTTCAGACAGCGTTACAGTGTCCATCGTCAGTGTAGATCTGTAATGTTATCCGAAACGTTGGCTAAAGTAGGGGAAAGCGCAGGACGGCATAAAATCCCAAAAATAAATCACGCTAAGATAAATTGATATTTAAAAGCGTATAATATTGTATAGACATAAAAATTCTGTGCAAATTTCACTAAGCCAGAACTCACCGTTCGAGAAAGTTTTTTTTTTTCAACGCACATATTTTTTGTTTCCCACTTTAAAACTCTCAAACGGTGAGCTCTGGCGTTATTAAATTTGCGCTTAGTTCTTTAAATCAAAGTAACCATTTAAATAAATAATATTTTGAAGGCTATAAAAGCACGCTAAAATCAATTTGCAATTTGTTTCTTTGACCTAGAAATTCCATGCAGAATAATATTTTGTGTAAATTTCATTACGTCATAGCTCACCGTTTGAGAGATTAATAAAATTGTATTGTTTAGCAATCACAAATAAATGGTGAATTCTGACGTGCTATGAAATTTGCATGTTCGGATTTTCTAGAGTAACGCAACTTTCAATATTCAAGACCCATATTCACTCGTGCGTTTCCTCAAAGCGACCCTCAACACAGCATCCCTGAAAATGACAAATACCCCGAGAGAAATTATTTTCCTCGATGGCTTCTGTGTAGAGCTATTTTTTTTTAAATCACATAAAATTAAAAAAAAATCACCTTTCTGAAATTAGTAACGTGAAACCGGTTTGTATCTTATGTGTTTATTTGTGAGGTTCACGGAAGCTTGCTTGTGTGTGTTTTGTTTTCAGCTTGTTACATTAGCACACGTGCGCGTTTTTCGTGATGAAAAAGTCTGACCAATCTTCGCTCAAATTTCATACATGTATTTGCAGTACAATGTTTTACCATCATTATGAAATTCAAATAAGATAGCTATATGCGATGTCAGGCAAGTGTAAGAAAGACAGAGTACATAATAAATGGGTACAAGTCAGTGGCAACACTGGTTTCCTTTCAAATATATTTTTGAATATTTTTGTATGAACATCGCACAAGAGTTTCAACTGCTCCCAACCGTCTGGAGCCAGTGAGACTACGGCGTCCCCAATTGGGGTATGTTGTGAGGCTGAAGGAGAGGCGGGGAAAAAGATGGGGAAGAAAAATGTAGGAAAATACCTGGTTATTCAAATCTGGTCACTAAACTCAGCTAAAGCCATTTTAAGCAACTTTTCAATTTATGAATGGTGGTCTTTCACCACGGCTATATTGGGAGTATCTTCCACTCTGGAACGTGGCGTAAACTAAACAGTAAACATACTAGATATTATTAGTTTTTGGGATATTATGCCGTGTTGCGCTACCTCCTTCTTTAGCCAACGTTTCGGACAGCGTTACAGTGTCCATCATCAGGGCAGATGTGTAATAGTTAGGGGTGGTGTTTGTACTTATCTACTTAGGAGCGATACCGTGTCGCCAGCTCTACTCCTCTACGAGCTGGCGCTACAATATACTTCAACATGTTTTTTTGCGTTTAGCCTTGATGTAACCGTCAATTACCGGATACCAAGAACTATTGAGCTTAGCTCCGTCGTCTCTATTAATATTTATAGGATTTTTGTGAATTTCAATTGCCTCCGTTATCAGGCATAATATCCCAAAAAATAATAACAAAAATACTTTTGTCCGTGAAAATCTAAAATCGTATCATATTTGATATTGTTTTTAATTAATTATTTGTGAAATCATCAAATTAACCAAATAAAATTTATTTTCTCACCGGGGTGAAAACCCTCGCCCTCCGGATTGCTAGTCGAGAGCCTCACCCTTCGACTACGGAGATGGTCTGTCGTTACCTACTAGTGTTCTTTATTTTATGTTTGACACGTTTTATAGTTTGTCAAAGAAGGAATTGACGGATTAATTATGGGAGGAACATGAAGTCGATTTTTTTTTAATATAATATATTTATTTAATGAAAGTATGTACCATTGCTATCTATGCACTTTTGCCATCTCATAGGTAGTTCATCGATCCCTTTACTAAAAAAACCATTCGGACGGGAATCAATAAAATCTTTGAAGGCGGTTTGGACTGCCCCATCGGAGTTGAATTTTTTCCCTTGCAAGAAGTTATCCAAATTTCGAAAAAAATGTTAATCTATTGGGGCAATGTCCGGAGAGTACGGTGGATGTCTTAGACATTCCAATTAAAGCTCCTCTAATTTGGTAGCCGTCTGTTGTACAGTGTGTGGTCTAGCGTTCTATCGCGCGTTTGTTGATTTGCTTCACTCAATTCGTGAGGTACCCACCTTTCAAGCTTTTTCACCTTCCCAATTTACTTCAAGTTGATTAAAACAGTTTTATAACTAACACCGCAGCCTGCAGTTAACTCGGACGTGGTTTGCGATGGATCCGCTTCCACAATAGCCTTCAATTCTTCATTATCAACTTTGGTCTCCGGCCGTCCACGGGGCTTGTTCTGCAGGTCGAAATTTCCAGAACGAAAACGTTAGAACCAAAAACGCACTGTGTTTTCTTTTGCGGCACCGTCGCCATACACATCATTAATCCTTCGAGCCGTTTCTGCAGCACTGGTGCCACGGTGGAACTCGTACTCGTAAATAACGCGATATTTCAAGTTTTCCATTTTGTAAACTAAGTGACGCAAAGAAAAAAAACAATTAAGGAAAAATAAATGAATTATAATTTTCGAAACACAAATACATGAGTAAATAGCTGTATTAATTTGAATTTGGAATTCCTAATCAAAGAGAAGATATTTGAGATCAAAGTTGCCAGTACGGCAAAACGCCAATTTCATATGTAAGGATCTAATATTTTCTCTCTTTTTTTTTTTACATTAACTCCACACAGGAGGCCCTGAGGAAAATAATTTCCCTCAGGGCCTATGCCATCTGGGATGCTGTGTGGAGGGTCTTTTTGAGGAGAGGAAGGAATGAACATTGATCTTGAAGAGACCCATGTTGTAGGAAGGAGGAAACACAGAGGCCGGCAAATCATTCCACAGCCGAGCTGTTGAACACAAGAACGAGTCGAAGAAACGACCCGTTCTCATGTGTCAAATGTCAACTGTGTACAAATGTTGGGCACGCGTTTGGCGTGTTTCCCGACTATGCACCGGTGCCGAAGCATCTTAGCATCTTCCATTGTAATACCGGTAGAACAAGGATAGCATTCCCACCCGACGCCTGTGCTCTAAAGATTGCAATCCGTCTGTTAAGATGGGAGAATCTATCAAACGGACCGCCCGTTTCTGCACAGAGTCAATGGTATTTAAAATCTCTTTTTCTGCGTCTAAAAGTTAAACAAAATTTTCGACTTTTAAATTAACGTGAAGCTTGATGTTAAACCGTTTAATCACAGAAGACCGTATTTGTCCCAGCTCACATAGGTCTCACAGAAATCGTTGTCTCCCTTACTGTCATAGTGAGAAGTCTGATCTAAACTATAGATTCTCAACCTCAAAGTGGACGGTGGGCAAAAAAGTTGATAATGAAGAATTGAAGGCTATTGTGGAAGCGGATCCATCGCAAACCACGTCCGAGTTAACTGCAGGCTGCGGTGTTAGTGATAAAACTGTTTTAATCCACAAAAATCAAATTGAACTTGGCGAAAAAGCTTGAAAGGTGGGTACCTCACGAATTGAGTGAAGCAAATCAACAAACGCGCGTTGACTGCTGCGTTGCAGTACTCAACCGGTACAATAATGAAGGGATTTTAAATCGAATCATTACCTGTGATGAAAAGTGGATCCTGTACGATAATCGAAAGCGCTCATCGCAATGGCTGAACCCTGCCGAACCAGCCAAACCATGCCCCAAGCGAAAATTGACTCCAAAAAAGTTACTTGTGAGCGTTTGGTGGACTAGTGCTGGTGTCGTTCACTATAGCTTTCTTAAATCTGGCCAGACGATTAAACGGCAGATGTCTATTATCAGCAACTGCAAACCATGATGGAAAAGCTAGCTGCTGGTTAATCGCTCTAGGCCACTGCTGCTTCATGACAACGCTAGACCACACACTGCACAACAGACGGCTACTAAATTAGAAGAGCTTCAATTGGAATGTCTAAGACATCCACCGTACTCTCCGGACCTTGCCCCAACAGATTACCATTTTTTTCGATATTTGGATAACTTCTTGCAAGGGAAAAAATTCAACTCCGATGGGGCAGTCCAAACCGCCTTCAAAGATTTTATTGATTCCCGTCCGAATGGTTTTTTTAGTAAAGGGATCAATGAACTACCTATGAGATGGCAAAAGTGCATAGATAGCAATGGTACATACTTTGATTTTTTTACTGTTATCTGATTACTGTTCTGATCGACTTCCCGCTTGTATTTCGAGTTTCCTGGGCAATGTTACTGCATGTATGTTATAGATTATGCCCATCATTTTTATTAAAAAAAGAAGAATTTACGACATATAAATGCGTTATGTTTTTACTTTTGTAATCGAATGAGCGGTTATCGAACCCGAAACCTTGAAATGTGCACTCATGAATGTCCACAAAGATAATGTTGCCACCATAACTAAATATTACCAATGACCCACATGCATGCACTTTTAAAATGGCTAAGAAAAAAAACGAGTGAAGCGAATTTTCAACTTTTCATTAACTCTACACAGGATAATAACTTCCCTTAGGGCTTGTATCATCTTTGGGAATACTGTGTGGAAGGTCTTTTTAAGAAAAAAAAATAGTCTTAGAAACGACTCGCTCTTATGTGACAATGACAACTGGCTATATATGTTGTTTTCGCATTTTTGCGTGCAACTGGTGCCAAAGCTATCAATTACGCTAATTCCTAGAAGAATCTTCTATTAAAATACCGGTAGAATAAGGACAGCATGCCTACCTGACGTCTGTGCTCTAAAGATTGCCTATCATTTTGTTAACCCACATAGCCCTACCGTACCAATGTTGGTTCCGAACAAAAAATAATTATATGCAGACATAATTTTTTTTTAAATGACTTTATGTGTGAATAACCTAATTTATAGAATGAATAATCCCCCCCCCCCCCTCCTGTAGGTAGAGAGGTCGGGGCGGACTGCCCCGGGTGCCACCCGACGGGGGGTGACCCTACACCCGACGGGAGGTGACACCCGACGGGAGGTGACACCCGACCGTGGAAAAAAATTACGAAGGATATTGTCACAAAATATTGAATACAGTGTTATTTATATTTTCGAGGCTCTATGGCTTCCGGTGGAGTGTCCCAAAACGGGGAATTTTGTGCCTGACGGTCTTTTTTAGACGAAAATAGCCTATTTCTGAAATTCTCTAACCACTCCCCCCCCATTTCTAGCTACGCCACTGCCCCCCCTAAGTTTATTTTGAACCGTTTTTTCTCAAACGCGACAATGTATCTAAACCGCATTCAAAACAAGTCTCCCTCCAATTCGGATGTGTTCAAACCCGCTCCACTTATTTCACCACCCGAGAAATACATCAACCTCCGAAAAGCTAAATTTTGAATTTATTCAGCTAGCATCCATTTAATGGTGTATTTTTATTTTTTTATTTATTGAGTTAGTTTATACTTCATGAATATAAACTAATAAGCACAATATAACATTGCATTTGATAAATTTAAATATTTTTACAGTAAGCATAACATTTCTTTTTAAATACATTCATTCTTTCTTCATTCTTCATACTTTCAGGCATTTCATCATACATCTTTAGTCCTCTATACATTAGGCAGTTCTGTGATTTTGATTTCTTCATTTGTGGCAATCGAGCTCTGTTTATATTTCTTGTTTCGTAATTATGAATGTCTCTATTAAAAACAATTTCATCCTTAAAGTATTTTGGCATTTGGTTTTTCATAATTTTATGCAAAAAAATTAACACATTAAATATTAGTCTCTTTTTTATTGGAATCCAATTTAGCTCCTCTCTCATTTGATTAATTCTTGCGTATTTCCCCAGCATACATCTCATAGCTTTGTTTTGTATAACTTCTAGTTTGTTCAAACTTCCTTCATTGGCCAAATATAACATTGTAGAGCAGTAGTCCAAATATGGAGCAACGATAGTTTTATAAATGAGCTCCGTAGTGTTTCTATTTAATTTACGTCTTAGTCTTCTAAGAAAATTTACCTTTTTTGATACCTTTTTTAGCACATATTCAAAGTTTACTGTGAAAGTCAGTTTTGAGTCGGAAAAAGGCACGGCCTCAGAGTTGTATTCTTAGTGGGAATTAAATTAAATTTCAACCATACAGTTCCTAGGCTATTGAAACAGTTTGGGAATAAATCCACACGTCTATATGCAAGTAGCCCGTTCGGCTGATGTAATGTAAACACTTGATAATTTATAATTTCCACCTGTCTCTGAAGTAGGTTAGAGGAAGGAAGAACTAACCACGTGATACGATGGAGATAGAAGAATACCTACCGAGTACAATACCAGCTCGGTTAATGAAGACGCAAGTTCTGTGACACTTGGTGATTACCATCGAATATCATTATCATCACCATTTCATTATCATTACATAGTATAAAATGAAGTCGCTCAAAATGTATGTGCGCGTTAATCTTTTAAACTACGCAACGGATTTTCATACGGTTTTCACCAATAGATAGAGTGATTGAAGAGGAATGTTTACATGTATAATACATGTAAATTATATTAGAGAAAAGCCGAGAAATTCAAAGAAAACATATTTTTGTGCGATTTAAAACGGCTGGCGGGCCGTACTATAGTCACTTTTGAAATTCGTTCTACGGAAGAAATTGAATAATAGATGTCCTAGAGTAGGTAGGTATTTGATTTTCCCTTTTCAAATATCCAGTGTTGCATTGCAAGCATTGTATAATTAGTGGCGAGTTAATTGGTTTATATGTATAATACATGCTTATTATAGTAGAGAAAAGCCGATAAATTCAAATTTTCAATTCAGGCAGCGGGCAGCGGGCAGCTGGCAAGCAGCGCCGGATCTGCCATACGTTCAAAAACGTGCAAAAACCTGGCGCCAACTCCGAAGGGGCGCCGTGAGAAAATAAATATTGTATTAAAATTTAGTTATAATATTCCCTGAATCGTTTAAAAATTACCCATAGTACGAAATAATTGTTACGCTCTAGCAACACTTTCCAAAGAAACAGAATGCGCACGCATCAGGTTGGTATCAACGGCTTACGAATTTATAGTCAGTTACAGAATTTTTTTACAAATTCCATATATTTAGTTTAAACGTAAGATCTATTTTTCCATATATCTTTTACCGTCTTTTACGACGAATAGGTGCGATCCAAATTCAAGAACCAATCACAGCGCGGTATTTTTGTTCGTAAGCCGTTGATACCATACGTCAGTGTTTAGTGTTTGTTCGCTCAACACAGGGGAAATGCAAGGTACACATTTGAGGTTATATTCTTATTATCACTGCTCACTGTCTCTCGTAGGTACTGCCTGTTGCTAGTCAGAAGCTGTAGATGATATTCTTGTGTTGTACGTCGCCATGGGAACGTATTTGTACTTGCTTTTTCTAATATTCGCGTTGGGTATATAGGTACATAAACGCAGTAAATCTCAAGAATGTCGAATGGACCTAGTTCAGCGAAACCACCCGCATTGTCTCGTAAACTATATTTTAAATCATGGTACGGGCACAAACAAACAATTCGTTGTATTAATTTAAAGCATAACTTGCAAAGAGTTTTTCCTAAAATAATTAAAATAGCACCATAATTTATGTTTACCCAATAGATTCAGAGAGTATAGGGCTCCTGGCGATCCTCTCTTTAAGAAAAAAACGAGTGTGAGAGCTACCGCCAGGTCACTTGGAAAAGTTACACCCTTTATATGTCTTGATTTTATTTGATAAATTAGTGTAAAAAAAAAATAATAAAAAAATAAATAAAAAAATTGGGGTGAACGAATTTTTAATCAAAATAAAAATGTAGGGGGGGGGGGGCGCCATCGGTATCTACTGCACAGGGCGCCAGATTTCGTAGATCCGGCCCTGCTGGCAAGTGGGTGGTGTGGATTTTATAAAGGTTGGGTAATGGCGTTGTGTAAACCTTCCTCTTGAATCACTCTATCTATTGGTGAAAACCGCATGAAAATCCGTTGCGTAGTTGAAAAGATCTGTGCGCACATACATTTTGAGCGACTTCATTTTATACTATGTAATGCTAATGATTATACTATGTACTTCGTACCTATATCTTTTTTATTACATCTATTTGAATTCCGCTTTTTTTGTTTGATGCGGTTTCTTAGAATTGGAAATTAACCCGCTTCGCGACATCTGATCACACGGCAGATGGACTCGCTGTCGACGACAATGCATTCTATCTACTTTTCCGAAATTCGACGAAATTTAAGCACTTAAGATGAAGATATACGTGAAATCCTATTTAGATACTATTTTGATTAATCTTTACGACGAATCGGCTTACAGTATGCACATCAAAAAATTTCCTACGGATAAATCGAGGCTTTTACTAGCTTTTCTATGTTTTGGAATTACAATATAATTATTATTTACGTAATAAAAAATATTAGCGTAAACCACCAAAAACAATTTTTTCTCATGACTTAACTATGAAGTAATACAAAAAACAATTTTTAAAAATACCCTTTATGGCTAAGACTATTTTTGAGGTTTTCCATGTTCTAACTTTTTTTCGTTCTTATAAAATTATGCACAAAATAAATAAAAACCACTTTTTCGCTTACTAGCCTCGTGCAAAAAGGCGCTCGATTTTAAAATTTTGCAGGCATGAGATTCGAAATATTTCTAGCGTTTATATTCCTTTTAATAAACAAAATATCCGTGAATTTTTAAAATCGAAAGTTGGTAGCGGGGTTGGTTCCAATCATGTCTCCAAGGAAAGTTCATGCCTCTGTCAAACCATTTTTTCGTTTGAACTGAATCTGAAACTTCCAGAAAATTTTCATTCAAAAAAATGATTTAAAAAAAAAAATTGTTTTTCGGCTACAACATCAATAATGCAATTTTTTTTTAAATATCAGCACTCTAGCACGCCCAAAAGTCACGAGCCGCTACTGCTGGAAAGCGGACGGTGTGGATTTGATTTTTATGCAAATCTACAGTTTTATGCCGAGGTTGATGAAATTTTGCACATGTGACCTTCGAAACAAGAAGAAGGTCACAGTCTACATTTGATTTGGATAACTCTGTGTAAAGCCCGGGCATCGCCGGGGACTTATTAATACACTAAAGTACTCATTGTGCGTTGTATTCGTTTTAGTCTTGGTATTTTCATAAAAAAATCAATAATAATTAATAATCTGACTAATATTTTAGACGCTACAAAAATAACGGTGACTGAAAAAAACGTGCTGTATTTTTATCGAGGCTCGGTTTATCGATTTTCCACTGTATAACAGCAGTTAAAACACTTGTAGCAGAATGATAAGAATTTTCCTTATCGCTATTTTTTTTAATATAGTTTTTAAGTAAAACGCCAACACTATGTGTTTGTAAGCCAGTTCACAATTTTATACCAGCTGATTTAACTATTTTTTTTATTTTTTTTTAAATAATCGGAGACGGTTTACATATATGTAGTTCCCGTGAGCACTTAGGCCATAGACCCATTGTACTATCTCCCAATTTACCTCATTCCTTTGACAGTAACCCAGTCCTTTTTATAAAGTTCACCAGGATTGTCATTGGAAATGAAGCTATATCTTCTGGTCCGACAATGTGTCTTCCCAGATCTCATTTCCCCTCTTCACTCCTCCTTGGTTCCCTGAAGGCCCCACGACGGAAGAGGGCTTCATCTCTCCTCTCCACTCCTTAGTTCCCCGAAGACTCGACGACGGAGAGTCCACCTCCCCTTGGTTCCCTAAAGGCCCCACAAGGGAAGAGTCCACTCCACCTTGGTTCCCTGAGGGCCCCAGGAGGGAAGAGAACTTCATCTCTCCTCTCCACTCCTTAGTTCCCCGAAGACTCGACGACGGAGAGTCCACCTCCCCTTGGTTCCACAAGGGAAGAGTCCACTCCACCTTGGTTCCCTGAGGGCCCCAGGAGGGAAGAGAACTTCATCTCTCCTCCTTGGTTCCTACAGAGAAAGAGTTCACCAAGATGGCCTCATTTCTCCTCTTCACTCCTACATGGTTCTTCGAAGGCCCCACATGGAAAGAGGAACTAACTTACTAACTAACCATCACGCCTTTTCCCGCAGGGGTAGGCAGAGAGGACGGACCGCCGAACAACTTTATCCTGGCACACACTCCTTGCCTCGTTCACATTCATACATCGTCTCAACATCCTCTTCTGTTATTCCGACTCTTCACATGGCCCGACTCAAGTATCTGATTCACTTGGTCGTGCTATGTCTTCCTCGGGCGTCCCCGACTTCTTCTACCATTCACATTTGCGTCATATATTCTCCTTACACTCCTTTCCTCGTTCATTCGCTCTACATGCCCAAACCATCTGTGCGTCCCTTTCTTAAAATCTTACTCATTCCGCTTACATCAGCCTTACATTCTTCGCTGATCTCCACATTTCTCACACGATCGTACATGGTTTTATCACACATACGCCTCAGGGATCTCATTTCTACAGCATTCTCAATTTGGGAGGCGGGAATGGGTACCGCCGCCCCGGGAACCTTTATTGGATAACCAACACCTCTGCCATAGGTCACCCCAAGTGGTTCGCTACGTTTGGTGATTTAGCAGGGGTGCCCGGGTTCATGGGGTGATGGTTTGTCTAGGTCTTGGAGGCGGATGACCAGGACACACTGATACCCAGATTCCTACCCACCCCTTAAACCTCTTCCTTCCCAGAACTCTCCCCTCCTTCCTTTACTTAAAAAAAAAACCCTCCACACAGCATCCCCAAAGATGACATAGGCCCCGAGGGACATTATATTCCTCAGGGCCTCCTATGTGGAGCTCATGTAGTAAAAAAAAAATCAGTCTACTTTCATCCTTCCTCTGCCAGTTCCATGCCTCACTGCCATACATCAGAGTAGGTACCAGCACTCCATTATGGACGGCTAACTTCGCTTCTTTGGACAGTTTTTTGTTGGCGCCAACGGCGTTCAGTCCTCCATTAATAGAGTTGCCAGCATTTGCCCTTCTTTCGATATCTCTGTCAGCCCTTCCATCTTTCGTAAACATACTTCCCAAGTACACAAACTCATCCACCTGCTCCGAATACTCATCATTCACAACTATGTTGCTCATTGTTTTCATAATCTCTCTTTCAAATTCCATGTCTTCTTAGACTTACTTACATTCATCATTAACTCATTCTTCATACATACTTGGTTCATCCTAGACACGAGAGACTGTAGATCTTCCATACTGTTAGAAATCAACACCCCATCATCAGCGTACAACAGGCAACATACTTCCAGATTACTCAATTTTGAGCCCAATCCCATCTCTTTCAATTCTTGCATGCATATTACAGCTGATTCATATGACCGATTTCTTCTTCCTTGAATTGTCCCAACTCATTGCATAGGTAGGCTGTTGGGGTCGGCTCTTCTCGTTCTCAGGTTATATATCTTCTTCGGTTCTGGGTATAGCTTTCATCCAGGCCATTGCTCTATATATTTTGGAGCAATGAGTCATCCAGGAGTTCTTTGGTCTTCCTCCGGATGACTGTCGAAGAAGCTCCATAGACATTGCCTGCCTCACTGTGTGGTTTGGTGGTCTCCGTCTTATGTGCCCATACCATCTCAACTGTGGTTCCTCCAGTTTACTGTTTATGTCTGTGACCCCCAGTGTCCGTGGCTACCACGAATGCGTGAACTTTTAATCTTATATTTAGTGATACTCCTGCCGACCATCTAAGCATTCGTATTTCTGCTGTTTCTAGTTGCCTAGAGTAGGAGTTGTACATAGTCCAACATTCGAAGCCACACATATATACATCAACTATATTATTATAAAAAAATAGTGATTTTGGTTGTCTGTGTGTGAATTGTTTGTTAGTCCTGCGTGAAATCTGGTTCTATCAATTTGGGAGGAGCGTATGGGTATCACTGTTCCGGGAACCATTTTTTTTTTACATTAACTCCACACAGGAGGCCCTGAGGAAAATGATTTCCCTCAGGGACTATGTCATCTGGGATGCTGTGTGGAGGGTCTTTTTGAGGAAAGGAAAGAATGAACATTGGTCTTGAAGAGATCCATGTTGTAGGAAGGAGGAAACACAGAGGTCGGCAAATCATTCCACAGACGAGCTGTTGAACACAAGAACGAGTCGAAGAAACGACCCGTTCTCATGTGACAAATGTCAACCGTGTACAAATGTTGGGCACGCGTTTGGCGTGTTTCCCGACTGTGCACCGGTACCGAAGGGATCAATAATGCTAGTTCCTCGGAGCATTTTCCATTGTAATAGCGGTAGAACAAGGATAGCATTCCCACTACAAGCACAAGATTGCAATCTGTCTGTTAATATGAGAGAATCTATTAAACGGACCGCCAGTTTCTGCACAGAGTCGAGGGTATTTTTTAGGTATTTTGGAGCTCCAGATCAGAGGTGGCTGCTAAATTCAACCGTGGGGCGCACTTGTGACTTGTACGGGGTTAGAAGTTGTGTACTATTAAAGTATCTGCGGGCCCTGTACAGTACGCCCAGTTTCTGGGAGGCTAACTTTACTCTGACTTCGATGGAGCCCCCATTCCTGAACTGGTCACTTAGGGTTACACCAAGCATGTCAATGTAGGGCCATTTATTGGATTACCAACATCTCTGTCAAAGATCACCCCAAGTGGTTCGCTACGTTTGTAATTTAGCAGGATTGTCCAAATTCATGGGGTTGAGGTTTGTTCAGGTCTTGGCCCGCGTACTGTGTGTGGAGCCGGATCGGGAGAGGTCGGTTTACGGAGACCCTTTGACCACTACAGCTGCTCTTTCTCGACCCATCGCCTTGCACCGCAATGGGAGGGATGCATTCAGACATCCGTCACTACCACGTCACTACGGATATACTGATCCTTAGATTCCTACCCACTTTTCTACTTGTATACTACACGGAGCTCCCTCTCCTTTCTTTCCATAAAAAGACCCTCCACACAGCTTCCAAAGATGACATAGACCCTTAAGGGAATTATTGTCCCCAGGACCTACTGTGTGGAGCTAATGTTTTTTTATTAATGTGAATACCGCACAAGAGTCCCAACTGCTCCCAACCGCCTGGAACCAGTGAGACTATAGCATCCCCAATTGTGGTACGCTGTGATGTTGAATTTAGTGGGAATGGGAAGTAGATGGGAAAGATAAAGGCGGGGAAGTATCTGGTTGTTCAGATCTAGTCACCAAAGGCGACTAGAGCCATTTCAAGCAACATTTTAATTCTGAATAGTGGTCTCTCACTATGGCAATCTCATGTAAATGAAGGATAAATGGAGTCACTCCTAGACACACTGACCCCCAGATTCCTACCCACCCCTCTTAAATTGTTCTTTCTTAAAACTTCCTCTCCTTCTTTCCATAAAAAATACCATCCACACGGTATTCTCAAAGATGACAAAGACCCAGAATTATTTTTCTCGGAAATAAAAATCAGAGAGTGTACAATTCACACGCGGTAGAAATAGAAGAACGCTTCAAGAATGGGGGGGCTACGAAGCACCGCACAAAGAGGAGACCGATTATTCTGTCTCATTCTCTCGCAGGCCAAATCCTATCGTCGTGCCTTTTAGTGTCGCTTTTTTTCAATTCATCGAGTTTCAAATAACAACGTTGTTAAAGAATTTTTCACTTAAAAAAATAATAAATTTTACTCTCAACCATTTATTACCCCGAGCAACGCCGGGTACGTGTCTATTAAATAAACAAATAAATGCATCTAGTTGCGTATTGCAGTGTCATTGCAGATTGCAGTATTAAAAGCACGAACACGAATACTGCAACCGTTCTACTAAACTGCATACAATTGCATACAACCGCATACAGTTGCATCGTGTGGGTGCATCATTGGGTGTACTGTACATGTACAGTCTCGCATACTTGTAGACACACCGCCGCATTGCCACGAATCTAGGTCTAGCGCTACACAGATTAAATAATAATAGCACTCGTGTAACTTTTCAGGCCGACCGAATAAATTGATAATGGAAAACAGGACATCGTAGGTCATGAATAGACAAGACAACTCAGAACCTTCTTTGAAAAGTCATTAAAAGGGACGACAGAAATATGTAATAAAAAATGGGTTAAATTGGTTACGTTAAGTTAGGTTATGGGCTATTTTAAAATTGTTTTTTTAACCAATTTTTTTTTTTTACATTAACTCCACACAGAAGAGGGAAATTATTTTCCTCAGGGCCTATGCCATCTGGAATGCTGTGTGGAGGGTCTTTTTAAGGAGTGGAAGGAATGAACATTGGTCTTGAAGAGACCCATGATGTAGGAAGGAGGAAACACAGAGGCCGACAAATCATTCCACGGCCGATGAACACAAGAACGAATCGAAGAAACGACCCGTTCTCATGTGACAAATGTCAACCGTGTACAAATGTTTGGCTATGCACCGGTGCCGAAGGGATCAATGATGCTAGTTCCTTGGAGCATCTTCCATACCGGTAGAACAAGGATGGAATTCCCACCCGACGTCTGTGCTCTAAAGATTACAATCCGTCTGTTAAGATAGGAGAATCTATTAAGCGGACCGCCCGTTTCTTTTTTTTTTTTTTACAGTGTATACCGCACAAGAATCTCAACTGCTCCCGTCAGGAGCCAGTGAGACTATGGCATCCCCAATTGGGGTATGTTGTGAGGCTGAAGATAGTGGGAAGGTTGGGAAGTACCTGGCTATTCAGATCTGGTCACCAAACACGGCTAAAGCCATTTTCAAGCAACGTTTCAATTCTGAATGGTGGTCTTACACCAGGGCGATACTGATAGTATCTTCCACTCTGGAACATGCCGCAAATATGCTATATATTATTTTAAGTGAATTAATTGTGATATAACACAAATTAATCAAATAAATTTTTTTTGCACATGCCGGGTTCGAACCCGCGACCTCCGGATTGTGAGTCAAGAAAGTCGAAGGTATTGTTTCTGCACAGAGTCGAACGTATTTTTCAGGTATTTTGGAGCTCCAGACCAGAGATGGCTGCCAAATTCAAGCGTGGGGCGCACTTGTGATTTGTACAGGGTTAGCAGTTGTGTACTATCTGCAGTATCTGCGGGCCCTGTACAGTACGCCCAGTTTTTGGGAGGCTGACTTTACTCTGGCTTCGTTGGAGCCCCCATACCTGAGCTGGTCACTTAGGGTTACACCAAGCATATCAATGGAGGGCCTGTTCGGAAGATTGCTTCCATTGAAAGATACTAGATTTTCATTTCGATCCCTTTGGACCACTGGAACGATCACGCGAAATAAATAAGCGATTTCTCAGAAGATCTTTTTTTTTTAATTTTCGCCAACATAGTGCTATATAGCCAATGAATTAACCTGTATTTAACCGTTTATCTCATATTTGTAGGATTTATAAAAAAATGTTAAAAAAATCGTAAAGTTTATAACCGCGCGAATCCTGGGTGCTGTTACTTTGAAGGTAAGACCACACTAAGCCCACGCAACGCCACGCCACGTGGGTAGACGTCACCATTTCCATATCTGGACTGCTTACCATCCACACATTTTCTATGGAAACGGGTGCTTTAGAATCAGACTAGCTCCACGCAACGCAAACCGACGCCCCCTACGCGACGTTGATCTGCCACAGCCAGATCGGCGTGGGCCATGTGGAAGGTGGAGGGGGTATGGTCACGCCTACTACGAGATGATTTTACATCTTTTTGGTGTTATCTGAGCATCTAACGTTGTTTCGCTATATCTATGGTTGTTTTTTTGACAGATATTATTAAAAAATGGATGACGAACAGTTTATTGAAGCTTTTAGACGGCACGAAGTTATTTATAAAATCAAATTACAGGATTATAGAGATTCTGCATACGCAGTGCAACTTAGGAAGAAATTTCAGCCATTCATGGCATGATTTTCAATATTATACCCCAATCAAACTTTAGACACACTGCCAGTCTTTCTCTGGTCCCAATTGACTTTCGAAGATGTGTGTTTTCTTTTTTTATGTCATATTCAATTATGCTGTGAAGCTCTTCAAATACCACTTTACTCATACGGAAGTACATGAAGAATCGTCCGTCATCAGATTCTAGTTCCTTTACTAAAGTATGGAACTCTCCAAACATTTGTCTTTGTTTGTTAATGTTGTGGACCCAAATACTTCTCACTTTTTTTCTTTTTACGAGAATATTGATTTAACAATAATAATCGTAGCAAATCATCTTCAAATTCACTTTCAAGATATGGCAAAGCTCTCATCTGCTAAGAGAATCACATAAACATAACCTAAAAGATAAATGTCAAATGTGTCAAATCAAACGCGCCTGCGCATAACCAGAGACCCCTTGTCACGTGGTCACAGCGACGCGTACGTACACCTGGCCAGTGTGAACGGTACAGGAACGTTGCGTGGCGTTGCGTCTGCTCAGTATGATCCTTGCTTGAAACCGCCGTGAGGGGTACTTATTCGAGACAACATAAAATATTTTCGATTTCTGTATATTGTCTGTGGTATACTTGATAATGAAGGTGCATATCTATGGAAAAGGGACTACATAACAATAAAAACGGAGCCCATAACCACTGGAGCGACCAAGCAAAATTAATAAATTTGCCTCAATTGCTCAAGCTTTCCCAGAAGTCATTTTTAAAAATTTTCACCAACATTAAAAAAATCATACCTTCGAATTTTAACATGGAGACATAAAAAGTTATTATAGTGCTATATAGCCAATGAATTAACCTGTGTTTTACCCTTTATCTCATATTTGTAGGATTTATAAAAAAAATATTAAAAAATCGTAAAGTTTATAACCGCGCGAATCCTGCGCATTTGTTACTTTGAAACCGCCGTGAGTGGTACTTATTCGAGTCAACATAGAATATTTTCGATTTCTGTATATTGTCTGTGGTATACTTGATAATGGAAGGTGCGTATCTATGAAAAAATTACTTAGTTTTAACCGTAAACAGCTGATCAAAAATTCGACATGAAAAAAACATTTCAAAAATTTATTTTAACATCATTCTAAAATAGTTTATGAAGTGCGGATTTGTGACGTCTATGGTCATAATAGATAAAGCATTTCAATAGCTTCGTTTTAAAATAAATGGCTGGCCGGGGAAATGTTTTAAATAATTACAACTAGCTGACCCGGCCACGCGTTGCTGTAGCTAATAAAACACAACGTCATCTACTGGATGGTCATCCAACCTTTAGAACCACCGCCGTCTTTGAGTTTATCGTGAAGAGACAGACAGATGCCGCGGAGGACTTTAATTTATAATACGTAGAGATGGTGTGAAAGATTATAATAATGTGCAGGAAATGCTTGGGGTAACTAACGTATTTAAGTTAATAAAGATTAATGCTGTATCCGTCTAAATAACTCAATCAATTACCGCAATGTACGTGACCAAAAAAGTCCGTGAAGGCACTCACGGACTTTTATACGGACGTAGATCTATAAAAGAGGAATATCCCACCATGCATTGTTTTGTTATATCCCAAAAGGATTAGGCAGCGTTTTCAATTAAAGCTACCAGGCGGCTTGACTTTTTCCGTCACTTCTAACAATTATCGTTATGTTTCAAACAATTTACACAAATCCTTGACAAATAACATACCTAAACCTTCTTCACGAAACACTCTATCTATTGGAAAAAATTTCGTATTCTTCTACAACTTTATAATCAACTTACCTTTTCTACTCATCAATATGTGCGTACGATTGTTATTTTTGGAGTCGGTGTCGGCGGGAGAGGAGCTGTCAAGTGAACACGCCGGGCCGCGGGTACCTTGGTTGACACCGACTCCAAAAATAACAATCGTACCTAAGTCGTTTTTTGTTTTGTTAAAATTTTTGTTTATTTTTTGATTTTTAGTGAATCTGAAGTACACTAACTAATTCGATTAAGATTCGGCCGAGTATCGTAAATTTGTTCTTCAGAATTGGAGAGTTACGTTACTTTGTCATGGATCCCATAATCAGAACCTAACCAAACTCTCATCAAACTACCCTTGAAGTACATCCTTTCCAATAAAAAAAGAATCTTCGAAATCGGTTGGCGTGATATTGAGTTATTCGTCCATTTGTCGCGCACATACTTGATGCAAATTTAAGACTTATATGATTTTCTCATGGATGCCATTGTCAGAACTGAACCAAATTAAAATGGGACCACACGGGAAGCACCAGCTTTCAAATAAAAAAAGAATCATCAATATCGGTTCACCCAGTCGAAAGTTCTGAGGTAACAAACATAAAAAAAAATATATATAAAAAATACAGTCGAATTGAAAACCTTCTCCTTTTTGAAGTCGTTTAAAAAGTGGTCTATTTTTCGACCGTAATCGTTCATAAAAGGTGTTGAGTTGACTTGATTCCAAGTTGGTATGGAACTGTCATAAACAGACGAGACAAAACTATTTTGTATTTTCATCAAATTTCTTCAAATATACAATATGCAGTCGGTTTATAGAAAATACGAAATACGGTATATCTACTTATGCTAATTATAACTTAGTGTCTCTAAAGGAGTGCGCAGAGAGGATGTACCGCCAAATAACAAAAGTATTAAACGTGTTTTCGTTCAAATGCGCCAAGGAGAGAACTAACTAACTAATTAACCATAAAGCCATTTCCCGCAGGGGTAGGCAGAGAGGACGGATCGCCGAACGACTCGGACTTAGCACACACTCCTTGCCTCATTCATATTTATACATCGTCTCATACATACTCTTCTGTTATTCTGACTGTTGACATGGCCCGACTCTCAGTATATGATTAACTTGATCGTGCTACCTCTTCCTCGGACGGTTCCATGCCAACTCTGAATGAAACCAACTCAGAACCAACTCAGAAAGGTCATTAAAAGCTTTAAAAAAATAATTTTAAAATAGCCGGTAACCCAAAGATATTCAAATACAGAAGAGATATGCTATGGTGTCCGCGCAACTATCGCCGGACTACGCGCTAATTAGCGTAGTTTTTATACAAAAAGAATTTGTTCATTTCGTTGATTTTTTTGAAAATGTGCATTAATATTGGTTAACAATATATTTTGAATAAGGAAAGAATTCGTTCATTTAGTTTAACGTTCGTTTGGTTTATTCGTTAATTATTTGTTCTTTTAGTTTATTTGTTAATTGGTAAACAATATCGGCGACACCCGGAAGCGCAGACCCACATAGTAAAAGCAGCAGATAGCACATCTACTTATATTTCAATATCTTTGCGGTAACCCTAACCCATCTTAACCTATTTAAGAGGGCATTACCAGAGAAAGCCGGAAATACGTCATTTTCAAAAAAGTTTTTAGACGTATTGACGCTTTACCACAAAAAATTATAAATGGATTTCCAAAGATTGTTCTTTTATCTAGCATTCGTATGTAATAAATTTTTAGATTTTTTTTTAATTTTTAGTATAATAAGGTTATTCCATAGGTCGTTGGCAGATTTGTTAAATTTTCAAAAAAGTTTTTGTATTATACCACACCCATTTCAAATAATATAATCATGCAGTAAAATAAATCAATACATTATCTAGCAAAGTTATGTATTAGAATTTTAATTTTAGTTTCAATAAAATTACTAAAAAATATGTACGTACATGTGTTTCTTGACGAAAATTGGTCCGTTTGTGTATTTATTTGCGCACTTATAAACTAATATATTTCAAATTTTTTTAACATTCTTATTAAATTTAGACATTATTGAAAAATGATAAATACTTATAATCAAAAAATAACTACAAAAAGTACATTATTCTAATAGTTTTATCATCACGCCTTTCAGCATTTTGGATGAAGGTATAAATTAAAGCTAATTTGAATTGAAATAAATTCGATATTGAGTTATAATTTAAAAAAGTTGGTACGGAGAATAATTAATCTTTCTCATTGTAACCGCCCTGCACGATCGTAAGAACAACTTTCGACGAAATGTGGATTTTCGTCCGCTGGCTGGTTAAACGCTCTTAATCATTTTTTTATAATCACTCTTAATAACCTTTCTGAGGTGCTTCTGAGTTGGTTTCATTCTTAGTTGTCCGGTCACCGATTAAAAGGGATAGTGCACAAAAATAGTAAACTAGCTGGTCCCGGCATGCGTTGCTATGCCATTTAATAAAGAAATTGTTTCTCCCTGCGTGTCCTTTCCCATTCGTCCCGTTCCCCTTCCGCCTCCCCTTCTTCTCCTGCTTCCTCTTCCCCTCTCGCGTTCCCACCCCGCCACCTACACCTTCCCTCTCCCCACTCCACTCCCCCCCCCCCTTCCCCCGTCCCGCGAACCCCCCTCACACGTCCCCTTCCCCTCCCACTTCCACCTTCCCCGCCTTCCCTCTTTCCTTTCCCGCTCCCTCGTCCGTCCAACCCTCCTCCCGCGTTCCATATATTCAATCCCAGTACATTCAGTTTTTAAACAGCCCGCGTGCCACCTTTTACAATTTTTATTCAAATTTCCATTTTTCATGTATGTTAAAATCGGTACCTAACATAGGTACCTATTTAAAATATCTAAATTCTTGATTCTATTCAAACTATTAGGTGAGTACCTACTTTAAATTAATTTATAAACTTCAAGATTTTCAAAAATAGAATTGTTTTGCAAAATGTCATTCTCAAACACGCGAACAGTCAAACGAGCGATAGTCGTTAGGTTTTCGGAAATTATCCAATTTTCTGCGCAATTTTCTTAATTTTTCTCTCCGTAAGAACCATCCTCGTACTTCAAGGAATATTCTAAAAAAAGAATTAGCGAAATCGGTTCAGCTGCTCTCGAGATTTGCGCTTAGAAGATATAATTTCGGGGGGGCCAACTGTCAGCGGATCAACTGCTGGGGTCACCAGCAGATTTACTGCCGGTGGAGTTAGTAGAGTAAAGGAATCAGCAGAGATTCTGTGCCAGTTAAAGTACGGGGAGTATGCCAGTAGAGACGCTAGACCCAGTGGAGTTGTGAGTGTCGTATCGATTGACCCACTTCCCTGCGAATAGATGCCGGCTGACCCAAATCACCCTCAGCACTCTACTCTCTCGCACATTATCTACGGGCCAATTATACAACCGAAGCCAATGCATAGCTCTAACTGTGATAGCGAACTTAAAATAAAACTACTATTTTAGATTAACCTTTACTACGAATCGGTTTAAATTATGAATTAAAAAAGAATCTTAATCATCATCATTACATAGTATAAAATAAACAAAAATTTTAACAAAACAAAAAAACGACTTCAAAATATGCACTAAAAAGTAAAAAAATAATTTCGTATTCTTCTACAACTTCATAATCAACTTACTTTTTCTAATCATCAATATGTAGGTACGATTGTTACTTTTAGAGTCGGTGTCAGTCAAGATAGGTTTGTAACTACATACATAGTTATAGGTGAGATGACTGAGATGTGCTTGTGTCGCACAAGAGAGGCGAGAGCGGGGCCGCGGCGGCGCGGGGAGCTGGGTCGGGTACCTTTGCTGACACCGACTCCAAAAATAACAATCGTACCTACATATTCATGATTAGAAAAAGTAAATTGATTATGAAGTTGTAGAAGAATACGAAATTATTTTTTTACTTTTTAGTGCATTTTTTTAAGTCGTTTTTTTGTTTTGTTAAAATTTTTGTTTATTTTTTGATTTTTAGTGAATCTGAAGTACACTAACTAATTCGATTAAGATTCGGCCGAGTATCGTAAATTTGTTCTTCAGAATTGGAGAGTTCCGTTACTTTATCATGGATCCCATAATCAGAACCTAACCAAACTCTCATCAAACTACCCTTGAAGTACATCCTTTCCAATAAAAAAAGAATCATCGAAATTGGTTGGCGTGATATTGAGTTATTCGTCCATTTGTCGCGCACATACTTGATGCAAATTTAAGACTTACATGATTTTCTCATGGATGCCATTGTCAGAACTGGACCAAATTAAAATGGGACCACACGGGAAGCACCAGCTTTCAAATAAATAAATAATCATCAATATCGGTTCACCCAGTCGAAAGTTCTGAGGTAAAAAACATAAAAAAAATAATTAAAAAAATACAGTCGAATTGAGAACCTCCTCCTTTTCGAAGTCGTTTAAAATTGAAGAGAAGTGGGCCCAGATGAGAGCCTTGAGGAACTCCCGAAGTTACTTTAAATTTATACGAAAATTTATTATTTAATTTTACCATGAGTTCACGGTTACAGAGGTAATAAAGTTAATCAATGGAACTGTCACTGATAATATAACCTCAGCCATAAGATTAAATTTTAATACGTTGTTTTTATACGCGTTCATACATTTCTAATAAAAATACATGTACATTTTTTAGTTGTTGGCGCTAAAATTTTTTACAAAGTACCTAATTAACAATTGAAATTTAATTCTTCTGAAGCTATATTTTTTTTATACGTTGTTTTTTATACGCGTTAATACATTTCATGTATTTTTTCATTAGATGACGCTTATGTTTTTTATAAAGTAATTAATAATTAAATTTTAATCTCCTCAAGCGAAACCATAAGAAAAACTTCAATTTATCCAAATCATATTTTTTCGTATTTATAATGTAAACTTATTCATAGTAAAAATTAATCTAAAATAGTAATTTCAAATTTAATTTTTTAAATAACGTTAATTTCTGAAAAACCGATTCATATTATATATTAATTATCTAACCATCACGCCATTTCCTCGCAGAGGTACACAGAGAGGACGGACCGTCAAACAACTCGGTTTTGGCACAAACCATTTACCTCATTCATTCATACTCTTGTTATTGTAACTCTTGACATGTCATCACTTAATTATTTAGTTCATTTGATCATGCCGTATTGGCTTCCTCGGGCGTCATCGACTTGTTCTACCATTCACATTCGCGTCATATATTCTCATTACATTCCCAAACCATCTATAAGCTCTCTTTCTTAATCTTTTAAAAACTTAAATCTAAAGCTTACGAGTACTGCCTTATATTGTATTGCCTTCGTTGCGAATCTCCACATTTGTCACACAATCGTATATAGTTTTGCTACACTTATGCCTCAGGGATCTCATTTCTACAGCAATAAGTCTACTCTCATCCTTCCTCTGCCAGGCTATACATGAGGGTAAGTACTAGGTACCAGCACTCCATTGTGAACGGCTAGATTCGCTTCTTTGGACAAAATTTGTTGTTTCTTACTCATTACGCTTACATCAGCCTTGCAATCTTTGCGGATCTCCACATTTCTCACACATGGTTTTACCACACATATGCCTCAGGGTTCTCATTTCAACAGCATTCAGTCCGCTTTCATCCTTTCGCTGCCAGTTCCATGCCTTACTGCCATACATCAGGATAGGTACCAGCACTCCATTGTGGACTGTTAGCTTCGCTTCTTTTCACAGTTTCTTATTAGTGCCAACGGTATTCAGTCCTCCATTAATGGAGTTACCTGCATTCACCCTTCTTTCAATATCTCTATCAGCCTTCCCATCTCTCGTAAACATAATACCCAGATACACAAACTCATCCACCAACTCCAAGTATTCGTCATTCGTTGTATAGTTCAGAAGTTTACTCACAGTCCTTCTCACTAGGGAATCCTGTTACGAGACGGACTGTAGGTTAGGGCGAAGTGAATTTAATTTTTTAAAATTTCAAAATCGCTACCTATTTTTAATCATTCATACTAAAACCACCAGTATATGAGAAAAAAACGCAAAATTTAATTGTGCTGCAATTACTGGCTCAATTTTACCCGGCGGGTATGGGTACCGCCGCTCCCCGAAAATCAACACCTCTGCTATAGGTCAACCCAAGTGCGAACTACGATTTTAGTGGAGGTGCCCGGGTTTGTCTGGTGAGGTGTGTTTAGGTCTTGGGCGGTGGATGCGTCTGTCCACCAGCTGCGTGGCGGGCCGGTTTGGGGAGACTCTTTGATCTCGATCTGATCTCTCTCGACCCATCGTATTGCTTCACAGTGGGAGGGATAGATTCATACGTCCGACATTTCAGGTTCCTACCCTCCCCCTCATGCCTTTTTCCTTCGCAGAACTTCCTCTCCTTTCTTTCCTTAAAAAGAACCAACACATAGCATTCTAAAATGTGACATGGAGGGTATGATTAAGAAACGAAGGAGATAATTTTCTGAGATGGTATGAAGGGTGGGTAGGAATTTGGAATCTGGGGGTCAGTATGTCCAATAGTGACATAGGAATCCATCTCTCCCATTGCGGTGTAAGGCTCTGGGTAAAGAGAGAGTTCTGCTTGAGAGGTAAAAAGTTTTACCTAAGCAGTTTCTCTATATCCGGCCTGCCACGCAATTAGTGTGCAGACACGCCAGACACATCCGCCGCCAAGTCCTCGACAAACCTCATCCCACGAAACCGGGCACCCCTGTTAAGTCACCAAGCGTAGCGACGTTTTTTTTTACATAGGAGCATTTTTTACATATACTTCACTTAGGAGGCCCTGAAGAAAATAATTTCCCTCCGGGCCTATGTCACCTTAGGGTATGCTGTGTGGATCTTTTTAAAGAAGTAAAGGATAGGAAGTTCTGAGACGGAAAAAGGTATGAGGGGTGGGTAGGAATCTGGGAATTCAGTGTGTCTGGGAGTGATGGACGTACGAATCCATCCCTCCAACTGCGGTGCAAGGCGATGGATCGAGAGAGTTCTGCTGGAGAGGTAAAAAGTTCTCCCTACACAGTCTCTCTCTATAGGGCTTGCACGCAATTGGTGTGCAGACACATCCGCCGCCAAGACCAAAACAAACCTCACCCCACGAAACCGGACACCCAGGCGAACTACTTGGGACTACCTATAGCAATGACCTATGTATCCAATAAATGGTTCTCGGGGCGGCGGTATTTTCTTACACCTTTCAATTCTGAATAGTGGTCTTACACCAGGGCGATACTGAAAGTATCTATCACTCTGAAACGTGCCGCAAAAATACTATATGTATTTTTAAAACAATAAATTATATGTAAAACCTCAAATTGTAATATTCAATTATATGAAGACAATATAAGCGAAACTCAATAAAAAATCTGAAAACAGAAAAATCAGAAAAAGATATTGGCACCTCTGGGACTCGATCCCAGGACCTTCGGCTTTCCGGGCCACTGCGCTAACCACTACGCCAAGATAACTGTATCATACGACGGCCGGCATAGTCCAGTCGTAAGGCTCTTGACTAGCACTCCGAAGGTCGCGGGATCGAATCTCGGCGTGGCAAATAAATTTTATTTGATTAATTTGTGTTATTTCACAATTTATTCATTTAAAATAATATTTAGTATATTTGCGGCACGTTATAGAGTGGAAGATACTATCAGTATCGCCCTGGTGCAAGACCACCATTCAGAATTGAAACCTTGCTTGAAATAGTATTAGCCGTGTTTGGTGACCACATCTGAATAGCCAGTTTTCTCCTTCCCCTCCCCACTACCTTCAGCCTCACAACATACTCCAATTTGGGATGCCATAATCCCATTGGCTCCAGACGGGAGCAGTTGGGACTCTTGTGCGGTATTCATATAAAAAAAAAATACTTCGACTAAGAACCACCAACATTATCTTCATTTTCTTAACGCATGTTTTATTGGCTGCTATCTATTGGTTTTTGAATCTTGCAATCATACATAAAGACAGCAGCCATATGCGTTAAGAAAATTCTAATCGAAGTATGATTCAGTTAAAAGTGACTGAATCGGATGGGACCTTCGCTCAGTTGGTAGAGCCATGGCCCGGAAAGCCGAAGGTCCTGGGTTCGAGTCCCAGAGGTGCCAATATATTTTTAAGATTTTTCTGTCTCCAGATTTTCGATTGAGTTTCGCTAATATTGTCTTCATATAACGGATTTTCATGCGGTTTTCACCAATAGATAAAGTGTTTCGTGAGGAAGGTTTAGGTATGTAATTTGTCAAGGATTTGTGTAAATTGGTTGAAACATAACGCTAATTGTTAGAAGTGTCGGAAAAAGTCAAGCCGCCTGGTAGCTTTCATCGAAAACGCTGCCTAATCCTTTTGGGATATAACAAAACAATGCATGGTGGGATATTCCTCTTTTATAGATCTACAAAAAAGTCCGCGAAGGTATATATCTATCTTTTACGGATAGCTTACTATACCCATTCTATCTTCTAAAAAAATTGTCACGTACATTGCGATAATTGAAAAGATATTTAGACTGATACAGTATTAATCCTTATTAACTTAAATACGTTAGTTACCCTAAGCATTTCATGCACATTATTATAATCTTTCACACCATCTCTACGTATTATAAATTAAAGTCCTCCGCGGCATCTGTCTTGTCTCTTCGCGATAAACTCAAAAGAGAGCGGTGGTTTTGGATAACCATCCAGTAGATGACGTTGTGTTTTATTAGCCATAGCAACGCGTGGCCGGGTCAGCTAGTTTAATTAAATAATTTATGAAATGTCATAAATTAATCTAATTAATTCGCTACCTCCGGATTCGTAGTCGAGCATCGCAACAATCAGCAGGCCATAAAATTTAGTTCATATTTGTATGATTATTGACCGGTAGAGCGTTTGTTTGTTGTGTCAAGTGGCCCAGTTTATCAATACGAGTCTGTTGATAACACCATAACAAATCCCGGCCAGGCCGTCGTAGTAACTCCACGATGCCGTAGTATGCCATCCGAGCGGAATACT
The DNA here is from genome assembly GCA_917880885.1 of Limnephilus marmoratus. Lineage (NCBI taxonomy): Eukaryota > Metazoa > Arthropoda > Insecta > Trichoptera > Limnephilidae > Limnephilus > Limnephilus marmoratus. The sequence continues at coordinate 47,519,640 of OU862907.1, read as the reverse complement.
GCCCGCTATCGATCTTCCCCTACCTCATCTCCCTCTGCGTCCCCCCTTACCCCACTGCCCGCACGCCACCCCTCAAACCCCGCCCGCACGCTACTACGGCAAAATATTATATACAGCATGTCCCTCCGAATACTTTACTATCCGCTTTATAATGCGGGCTACAGACCTTCAGTTTTAACTGTACAGTTTAACTGTACAGTCGAACTGTACAGATAAATCGTTAGGTGTGTAGGACAAAAGTAGAACTGTACAGTTTAACTGAGATCTAATCAAAATACGAATAGATAAATCTGTACAGTTAAAACTGACAGTGTGTAGTCGAAAACTGTACAGTTTCGTCAGTTTTGTCGCAGTTTCTTTTAAAACACTCATTAAATTAATACAAATTTCTCTTTTAATACAAATAATTCATTTAATTTTAATTTCTCTTTTATTTTTCTTTTAATATACTCAGTTTCTTTTAATACATCTATAGCCCTGTAACGGCTAAAGGGTCGTCTATGGAGGCCATTGTTGATAAAAACTGAAAGATCTCGCAGTTTTACTTGAATGTGTGTAGGCTGTATGGACCTACGATTTAACTGTACAGTTAAACTGTACAGTTAAAACTGAAGGTCTGTAGCCCGCTAAAGTGGCCCGCTTAAGCGGGCTATAGGCCTTCAGTTTTAACTGTACAGTTTAACTGTACAGTCGAACTGTACAGATAAATCGTTAGGTGTGTAGGACAAAAGTAGAACTGTACAGTTTAACTGAGATCTAATCAAAATACGAATAGATAAATACAGTTCTAACTATAAAGTTAGAACTGTACAGTTAAAACTGACAGTGTGTAGTCGAAAACTGTACAGTTTCGTCAGTTTTGTCACAGTTTCTTTTAAAACACTCATTAAATTAATACAAATTTATCTTTTAATACAAATAATTCATTTAATTTTAATTTAACTTTTATTTTTCTTTTAATATACTCAGTTTCTTTTTATACATCTATAGCCCTGTAACGGCTAAAGGGTCGTCTATGGAGGCCATTGTTGATAAAAACTGAAAGATCTCGCAGTTTTATTTGAATTTGTGTAGGCTGTATGGACCTACGATTTAACTGTACAGTTAAACTGTACAGTTAAAACTGAAGATCTGTAGCCCGCTATATACCACTGGAACGACAGCGCAATTTAAATTTTTTTCTTCGATTGCTCTAGATTTTTGTGGTGACAGTTTTGAATATTTTCCGCTCACATTAAGGGCCAGCAACCCGGATTTGTACCGATTTATTACATATTTCCCTTAAACACGGTAAGTTTTAAAGCTCTTAAAAAATATATGTTATTCTTGAAGATAATATCTAGAGTTTGCCCGCGCCGAAACGCAAATTATATAAAATTCCCTCGATAGAAAAAAATCGCTAAGTATGCTTCAAAAATTATTATTAACACGTGTGTTTCAGTTATTCTACCAGTTATATGTATGAAAAAATTCACAGTGTTTCTTTAAATGCTGTTTAAGATAATGCCCGCGAGATTTTTGCTCTATTTTACACGAGTCGTGTTTTATTAAACATTTTCGCAATTTTCGCATCGATTTTGTCGCTGTAAATGTTAGCGCTCTCCTCTAACATTCGTAATTTCGTATCTCTCCATCTTCTTCTTGTCGGGCCCGGTTGCAGAGCCTTAACTACAAATTGATTATAGTTCTATATAGCGAATGAAATCGTCTATCTTCACATATTATAGTTTTATAAAAAAAATATAATAAAATCGTAACTTCTACCTAATTATTTACAAATTAGGAAAAATTTGTCAAAATTGGCAGAAAAGCAATCCGAAGTATTTTAAACAGTGCCGTATTGTGGCAAAAAGCGCTCCAGTGGCTAAAAGAGACTATTCTCCATCAGATTTGCACAACAGCTTTCAGAACTGTATGGTAAACGGCCAACTAAATTATTTTTACTCCGATAATCTGACAAATAGCTGATACCACAGCCTGTACCACAGCATGCCAATTTTTCAATTTTGGAGGCGGGTTTGGGTACCGCCGTTCCAGGAAGGCTCCATCGAAGCCAGAAACTGGGCGTACTGTACAGAGCCTGCAGATACTTCAATAGCATACAACTGCTAACCCTGTACAAATCGCAAGTGCGCCCCACGGTTGGATTTGGCAGCCATCTATGGTCTGGAGCCCCAAAATACCTAAAAAAAACCTCGATTCTGTGCGGAAACTGGCGGTCCGTTCGATAGATTCTTCTAACGAACAAACGGATTGCAATCTTTAGATCACAGACGGGAGTGTTGTCCTTGTTCTACCGTTATTAAAATGGAAGATACTCCGAGGAACTAGCGTTTTTGATCTCCTGGGCACCGGTGCATAGTCCGGAAACACGCCCAACATATGTACACGGTTGAAATTTGTCACATGAGAACGTGTCGTTTCTACGACTCGTTTTTGAGAACGATTTGCCGATGTTTCCTCCCTCCTACAACATAGGTCTCTTCACGCGCGTCCACTCCTTCCTCTCCTCAAAAATACTCTCCACATAGCATCTTCGAAGATGGCATAGGCCATGAGGGAAATTATTTATCTCAGATAACCAATACTTTTCCATAGGTCACCCCAAGTGATTCGGTACGTCTGGTGATTTAGCAGAGGTGTCCGGATTCCTGGGTTGAGGTTTGTCTTGGCAGCGGATGAGTTGTGGGAGTTGTACGCACCTAGTGCGTGGCGAGCTGGATCGGGCTGGATCGGGAAAGACCGGTTGAGAGAGACCGTTTGAACTTTCCAGCAGAATTTTCTCGGAACAACCCCCATCACCGCAGTGGGACGGATTGATATTGTGGAGGGATTGATTTCGAAATGACCGATTCCTAACTATCGCTCATACCATTTTCCTTCCCAGAACTACCTCTAATAAATACAGTAAAATAAATACTTTTGAATTATAACATTGGACATGACATTTTTTTGCCCCGCTTTTTCACAGATGAAATAGTAAAAGGCTAATATATATGTCTAGCTCTTCCAGAATGGACACATTTATGCGTCTGACTGTCTTTGGAATCCTGAACATTTTTCTACAGCATCACATTTCGACGGCGACTATCTACTTTCTTTTGTTGACTTTAACTCCATCGCCCATGGAGAAACTGAAAAAAAAAACAGTTGGCGACTCAATCGCTATCCACAGTAAAGGAACTGCACGCAGGCAACTTGTTAAAGACCAGTTGTCGGCGATTAGCGCTGCTAGTTTTTTTTAAATTCTTCTTTTGGAAGATTGATTTGTGTACTGTTCATGATTCTTAGTAAGAATCCAAAATTTTTGTCGGTTCGGTGCCAGAGGGCCGAAGTTAAGACCGACCCCAAGTGTTACAAAGCGCCCGTAAAATGAAGAATCTTTTGAAAATTCTTATTTTGAAAGATTTTTTCATTGATTCGTGTACAGACCATGATTATTAGCGTGTGTCGCTCTCCATAGAGAGAGAAAAAATGGCCTTATATTTAAACGCCTGGGGTCTCAAAAGTTTCGTATGATCTGTAGCTATTTGAAAACGTAAAAAAAAATTAAATTATTGTTCACTATTAGCTAAAATGGCCGGAAGTTTCGAAAAAAAAAATAGATTTCGTGATTTGGAAAAAAAATAAAACAAAGGGTTCATATTTTATATTTTGTACCAAACTTATTTTTCATTACATAACTGCAGTACAAAGAACCAAAAAAAAAAAATTTTTTTTTAAACATATGTGATGTGTTGGTTAAAAAAAATAAAAGGGGAAAATAACACTTTTTCTTGATAAAATCAGAATTCTTGTTGACTTACTTGTATTCGTAAAGTTGAACTTTTTTTTCATTTTTGTCAGTTAAACGCTTTTTTTAATAATAAACAAACGTTAAAAGGTTAGATTACTGAAAAAAAAATTATTAAAAATTAAAAAAAAACAAAAATTTTTGAGATCGGTTTTCTGATTTTCAATGCATTTTAGCGGGCTAATAACCATTTTTTAAAAAATAAATTTAAATGCAGTTCTCATTTTCTTCGCAAGACGCAACTTTTGAGACCCCGGGCGTTTCTGAATTCAAAAGTTGAAATAATTGACACACGCTAATGATTATTGACCTTTTTTTTTTGAAAATTCTTATTTTGGAAGATTTTTTTCATTGATTTGTGTACAGACCATGATTATTAGTAAGAATTCAAAATTTCAGTGGGTTCGGTGCCAAAGGATCTAAGTTATGACCGACCCTAAGTGTTACAAAGCTGCGCTGCGCTGTGTTTCAGTTGCTATGCCTCACGACCTGTCAAGTTTTCGATATGTCAGAGCAGTTAAATATGGATTTTGTTCAGGAGGTTAAGTACATTAAGGTTGATAAGTGATAAATTATTAATCTTTATCTTTATCTTTACTATGGTTTTCACCAATAGATGGAGTAATTCATGAGGAAGGTTTTTAGCTATTTAATTTGTCAAGGTTTTATATGTAAATTGGTTGAAATAAATCCACATCACGCTGCCCGCTGCCGCTAGTGTGATGTGGATTTGATTTAACAGATGGCGTTGGTTATAAAGGTTTCGTTAGCCACAGCAACGTGTGGTCGGATCTAGTAAATTATATTTTTGTTAAACAAACTGATATTACTGAAATAGTAAAATTGAGTTGTGCCGTGAATTGAGTTGCCAACCAGTTTTCGGTTTCTCCTTGAGAGGATGGCCTAAGTGTCCATGTTTCCACGCTACAGAAATATAAGGGAAAATCAACGCCCGGATGTTAATGTTTCACGATTTGGTGCATTATTTTAAATGCTATTTTTTGATCGGGAATCCCCCTGTATACAATAGGTTTGACTGCGGCTGTAGACTATTTGCTATATATATTCATTCTCCATTAAATTTCCACAGGATACTCTGATACTCGGCATAGTTGATTCTAGTTAGATCCCATTTAGGTCGGCAGCCATATCCCGGGTCCCTTGGCAGGTCGCTCCCGCTGTATTACTGCGCCTCGTGTCTGTACGGCGCTACGAACTACAGAAAGGTTGCTACGGATAACTGGGTCACCGGGACACGGGTTCGCGCAGTGCGCACGCGCCTGCGCAGAATGCGCCCTTTGTTTTCGTGCCGTCTCGCTCTGGCCTAGGGGCCGCAGCGGCAATTACTGACACTATGCCGATTATAATAATAGTAATGTTAAACTAATTGAAGTTTCCGGCTTTGCCCGGGATTTACACAAAGTTTTTTCTAAATCAGAAGTACTTGAAAAGTAATTTAAACTAGTATTTTGGATGCGAAAACTTCTTTAGCACCGTTGTGATTTTAAACTCGATGAAACTAAAAATAGCGACACTAAAAAGAGACATTCACATACATCTATAATCTATAGGATTTAACCTGCGATAGAATGAGATACGGCTGGCGTGGTCGAGGGGAAAAGCTCTTGACTCGCAATCCGAAGGTCACTGGATGACTGGATCGAACCTGGCGTCGGCAAATAAATTTTATTTGATTAATTTGTGTTATTTCACAATTGATTCATTTAAAATATTATACAGTATATTTGTGACATGTTCCAGAGTGGAAGATACTCTCAGTATCGCCCTGGTGTAAGACCACCATTCAGAATTGAAACGTTGCTTGAAATGGCTTTAACCATGTTTGGTGACCAGATCTGAATAGCTAGGCACTTCCCCACCTTCTTCTTCCCCTTATCTTCAGCCTCACAACATACCCCAATTGGGAATGCCATAGTCTCACTGGCTCCAGACGAGAGCAGCTGGGATCTGGTGAGGTATTCATATTAAAATAAAACTAAAAAGAGACAAACACATGCATCTATACGATTTAGCCTACGAGAGAATTAGATAGTATAATCGGTCTCCTCTTTGTGCGGTGCTTCGTAGCCTCCTCACTCTTGTCCAGTTTAGTTTTCTGAATGGTTCACTTCTACCGCATGTGAACTGCACACTTGTATTTTAATTTAGTTACGTACTATACTTATTTGAAATTTTACAATTATAGACGATCATAATTGTAACATCTATTATACAAATGAATCCGTGTTTCCCTTGATCACGCCATAACTTCAGACTACTTTATCTATTTCATTAATCTTTTTTTTTAAGTTTTCTAATACTTTGTAGAAGGTTCTCACGGAAAGAAAAATTTGCGCAGAAAATTGGATAATTTCAGAAAACTTAACTACTATTTTAACTTTGCACGTTTGACAGTTCTCGCGTTTGACGAATGTGAATTTTGCAGGCAGCTGTTTTTTTTGTAACAGAATTGTCAATGGATTTTTTTTTAAATTATAGATATTTTAAATAGGTACCTATGTTAGGTACTAAATTAGATTGATTGTTCTTATAATATACAAAAATGAATATTTGTGATATATGAAAAATGAAAATTTGAATATAAAAATTGTAATAGGTGGCACGCGAGCTGTTTGAAAACTGAACGTACTGGGACTGAATATATGGAACGCGGGAGGAGGGTTGGCGGGACGAGGGAGCGGGTGAGGGGAGGGGGTAGGCGGGAAAGGTGGAAGGGAACGGGAAAGCGGGAGGGTAACGGGGATGCATGGGAAAAGAAACGCAGGGAGAAACAATTTATTTCTTCAAATATTTTACTTTGGGAGGCGGGTATGGGACCGCCGCCCCGGGAACCATTGGACAACCAACACCCCTGCCACAGGTCACCCCAAGTGGTTCGCTGCGTTTGGTGACTTAGCAGGGGTGTCCGGGTTCATGGGATGAGGTTTGTCTAGCTCTTGGTGGCGGATATGTTTGCTCAACCACTGCGTGGCGGGCTGGATCGAAGAAGACTGATTGAGGGAGGCCTTTTGACCTCTCCAGCCGGATTCTCCCGACCCTTCGCCTTGCACCGCAGTATGAGGAATAGATTCATACGTCCGTCACTCCTGGCCACACTAACCCCCAGATTCCTACCCACCTCTCATACCTTTTTCCTTCCCATATCTTCTTCTCCTTCCTTTCCCTTAAAAAACCCTCCACACAGCATCCTCAAAGATGACATAGGCCCCTAGGAAAATTGTTTTCCTCGGTGCCTCCTGTTTGGAGCTAATGTAAAAAAAAATGCATTGCAACGCATGCCGGGAACCAGCTAGTGTAAAATATAATTTAACAATCAGAGTGTGTAATTCACGTGCGGTAGAAGTGAAACTTTCTGAAGGATTTTCTCCCTTTGTGCAAAAAATCATTTTGCGTGTAAGCAATGGTTTTTTTGACCCCTTTCAAAATTGAGTGCACAATATTTTCAATTCTATTTTTAATGCATAGGTAAATTTTGTTCACGGTCAATTAATTTCATTTTGGGGGCTTTTCAAGTTCATTACTAATAACGTAATAACGAAATGGGTTGAACGCTCGACTAGCAATCGGCAGGGGCGGGTTTGGGACTCACAACAGTTACCTACCGACTTACCAAAGAATTATATATTTTTAAAAATAATTCATTAATTTTATTTCTATTACTTATTGTACGAGTACAATAGGTGCTCCTAGTGTTGCCTTTTTTTTCTTTTTTAGGCCTCATTCTCACGGCAGCTTTTTTAACGTCCGTTAAAAAAGCGTTCAAATTGAACAAATGCATTTCCAAGTATATGTTCATACGTCAGCGCTTTTAAAACGCGACGCTTTTTTATCGAGTAGTGTTGCATTTTGAGCGTCGGGCGTTGGGCGTTAAAGGGAATAGATCATATGAAACTTCGTGTTATTATTCACGCGAGCGGTAAAACAGCGCCGGTGCGTCAATCTTCATCCTTTAATCCTGTACATTAATCTAAAGTAATTAGGATTCTAGACAATCGTCGATATCGCCCCGCTAATTCAACTGCACCGAGTTCTAGGCCACAATCCGCACAAAGCTTTTTTACCACTTTCAACCCAAATATTTTCCCATATCCATCTAACACTGGCGTATCAAGTTCAATAACTGTTCAGAGCCCATTGACCAATTTAAGTTCACCAGAAGAATTTTACTTATCTCCAGATGATTGTTAAATTTAAATCCCAAGTTTTTAATAAACAATTGTTTTGTAATTTTGTAATTATTGTTTTATTTGCCTCAGTGCAACAGCTTGCGGTTGTACAGGTGGTATCGCCAAACGCATGTTGGTAACTTGAAATGTTATTCGAGGCCCCACTATCGTCAACAGTTCTTCAAATGTTGTAATAAACATTCGAAAATAACTAAAAAAATATCGGGGTATTGCCTCAATTCGTCGTACAGTGTCACAAACTACCCTTTTAAGTATCTCAGTTCATTCAGAGGATGAACCCAGAATGCCTTTTGTTTTCTTTTTCGTCTTCTAGCAACACAAATCGCTTTTGCTATTAATTTTGCAGAAACCATTTCCACGTCTTACTGAAGCGAGAAACGAAACAAGAGTGATTTTTAAGCGTTCGTATGAACAATAGTGTCGAGAACGTTATAAAAGCGCCAACGCCGAGTTTTAACGCGGCGTTTTTTAAAGTCTCGTGCGAATTACGCCTTATACTCTGATACTGCACACTGCTCCTCTCTGAAGCCAGTGAGCAGTATACTAAAATTAGGGGTATGTTTTTTGAAGTAAAACTTCTTTACGGACGCTTGACTTGGGGAGTAAGACCAATAGGGCGAAGGAACCTGGGAAGGCCAAGACTAAGATGGAGCGACAACGTCCTCAAAGACATATTATCTATCTTGGAGTTTCCAATCTGGAGAGAGCTGACACAAAACCGAGATGAGTGGAGGAAGACTCCTGAGGAGGTCAAGACCCACCAGGGGTTGTAGAGCCAATAGTGATGATGATGATGATGATGACTCGGGGAGTAAGCTGGTGAATGCGTGACGAGGGCGTTACGAAAAGTGTGATTGGGCGAGGCGAATGTTCGGACCTTTACGCACGCTTTGACTTGGGGAGTAAGCTGGTGAATACGTGACGAGAGCGTTACGAAAAGTGTGATCGGGCGAGGTGAACGGTCGAGCCTTTACGCACGCTTTGGGAAGTAAGCTGGTGAATGCGTGATGAGAGCGTTACGAAAAGTGTGATCAGGCGAGGCGAACGGTCGGACCTTTACGCACGATTGACTTGGGGAGTAAGCTGGTGAATGCGTGACGAGAGCGTTGCGAAAAGTGTGATCGGGCGAGGGGAACGGAAGTTGAGAGGGAGATGAAGGGAGTGAATTTTACTTCAGTCGTGTGGTGTAAAGCACACTCGTTTTTTTAACATTAGCTCCACACAGGAAAATAATTCCCCTCAGGGCCTATGTCTTCTTTGGGGATGCTGCGGAGGGTGTTTTTAGGAAAGGAAGTTCTGGGAATTATGGGTATTAGGGGTGGGTAGGAATCTGGGGGTCAGGTGTCCAGGAGTGACGGACTCATGAATACATTCCTTCCACTACGGTGAAATGCGATGTTCCGAGAGAATACGGCTGGAGAAGTCAAAGGGACTCTCTCCACCATTGTCTCCCGATCCGGCCTGCCATGCAGCTGACAAACCTCACCCCATTAACCCGGGCAACCCTGCTAAATCACCAAACGTAGCGAACCACTTGGGGTGAACTATATCAGGGGTGTGGGTTATCCAATAAATGGTTCCCGGGGCGGTGGTACCCATACCCGTCTCCCAAATTGAGTGTTGTTAGCCTTGTGAAAGACAATCATTCATACACGAAAAGTTTTGTTTTTAATGTGAATGTAAGTTCCACAAGGAACCAGAGAGACTATGGTATCCCCAATTGGAGTATCTTGTGAGGCTGAAGGTAGTGGGGAGGGGAAGGTGGGGAAGTGGGAAGTACCTGGATATTCAAATCTGGGGTCCTAGCACGGTCGATCAATAAGGATTGATAGAGTAAGACAAAACTTTCGATAACTTCTCATCGTTCTCTAGGACAACTGCAGATCGCTAACGAACAAATAAATGTTGTCGTCGAAAATATTAAGAGCTCTTAGTGATTGTGAACCGTTACTTATTCGTTGGCGATCATCAGTCATGCTAGGGAACCATGAGAAGTTACCGAATGTTATCCTATCAATCCTTATCGATCGACCAGATTCTTACATGATCCTAGCCCATTTAGCACGCACTCTGCCTCTCTTACACTGCTTGACATCGTATATTATCGGAATTAAATTTAATTTAATGGAAATTAACATCACCAAGTACACTAATCTCGGTTGTGGGTCTGTCTGTGAATGATTGTAGCACTGGTTCAATGATCTCGGATTCGTTTTGAAAGTGTAATTTTCAAAATTGGACCTGATTCTGTCAATAATTCTGACAAGCTATAAAGTACCTACCTATGATATAATATTTTTTAACAGAAAATTATTTCAATTTCGACCTATTAACGGCTTCCGTGGTCGAGGGGACTAGCAATTCTCGACTAGCAATTCGAGGTCGCGAGTTCAAATCCCGGCGTGCGAAAGTGAATTTTATTTGATTAATTTGTATTATTTCACAATTAATTAACTAAACATCACCCGTTTCCCCGCAGGGTAAGGCAGAGAGGACGGACCGCCAAACAACTCGGTCTTGGCACACACTCTTTGCCTCCCTCACATTCATACATCGTCTCATACATACTGTTCTATTATTCTGAATTTTGACATTTTCATCATCATCATCATCTCCTTCCCCTTGTCCTATTCGGGTCGGGGACCCATTGCATCGACAAGGCTACTCCATACGTCTTGAGCTGATTGTTCGACCTCCGTCCATGGTAGACCCATCCTCTCCTCACACAGTTTCTGTAGTTGCCTCGCCCAACTGTGTCTGGGGCGGCCCACTGGACGTCTACCCTCTGGAATCGCACTCGGTATCTTCCTCGGAATTCGGTCATCAGACATTCTTAGTACATGCCCAAGCCACCTCAGTTGCGACTTTTCGATGAAGAGTAGCAGTGGTTCAATGTTTAGATTACCTCGGATCATCGAGTTTCTTATATGATCCCATTTTCTAACCCCTGCCACTCCTCTCAGGTACCTCATTTCGGCAGACAAATATGTTATATATTAAAAAATAATACCTATATGACATATTTGCTGCACGTTCCAGAGTGGAAGATACTCTCAGTAATAGCTTGTAATAGCTTTAGCTGTGTATGGTGATAAGATCTGAATTGCCAAGTACTTCCGCATCTTCTTACCGGTTCAGCCTCACAACATATACCTAAATAGGGATGCCATAGTCTCACAAGCTCCAGAAGAAAAAATACATATTTTAATTGTGTGTCTCTTTCGTTCAAATTTCTCATGGTTAATCTTGACAAGTAAAGTTAGATTTGGTAATTTTTCAATGGTCTGCGATTTTTTAATTTTTAAGGTGTCATAATTTACTAACTTCAGCTAGATTTACTAAAATGACATCCCGTGATTTTCATAGTGAAATAAATGTCTCTATTTGAAATTTAAGGTACCTATACATCTTCAGACTTTTTGACTATGAAACAACTGGCACACAATTTTTTGTTTTAATTTTAATTTATTATGTACTAAATTATTTGCCCCTTACTAATAAACGTGTTATAAATTTTACACAACTATTTAACTACATTCAACGGAAATTACAGGCTACAAATTATTAGTGTTCCTTATATCGCAATGAATAATGGGTAAAAGTCATGAAAATCGCTTGACAAACGAAGTGCAGAGGTCACGATTTCAGGTGTCAAAAGTGGCTTTTATTAATAACTAGCTGGTTCCCGGCATGCGTTGCTATGCCATTTAATAAAGAAATTGTTTCTCCCTGCGTGTCCTTTCCCATTCGTCCCGTTCCCCTTCCGCCTCCCCTTTTTTTCTCCCGTTCCCATTCCGTCATCCCCCCCTTTCCCCTTTCCCCCGTACCGCGAACCCTCCTCCCCCTACCAGATCCCCCTCCCCCTCCCAGGTTCCCCTCCCCCTCCCTGGTTTCCCTCCCCCATCTCTCCCTCCCGCTTTCCATAGCAATAGCCGCTTCCTCGCGTGCCACCAATAGCAATTTTTTTATACAAATTTCATAACGCTGACCGGAAGTTTTATAAAACCTTGTCCTGACAATAACGAACACACAAAAAAAAAGAATTATCCAATTAGGTGCAGTCGTTCGACAGTTATGCGCTTAGCAACACATTCGGCGAATCATTTTTATATTAATAATAATAATGTTTATTCCAGGATGTGGGAAGGATAGTGCAATCCCACACTTCCCACATAGTTATACATATTTATATATTTACACAGTAAAGAAATAAGAACATAATTAGAAAATAAAAAAAATATAATAATAAAAATTAATAATAACAAAAATAAATATTGATTTTGTAAATAATTTTATGAGAAATAATTAATCAAAGGGAAATTATCACAGATAATTCTAGCAATAAAATTGTATTTTTAAAACGTTGTTTTTTATATGCGTTCATACATTTATAATGAAAAATTTTTTTTTTAGTAGTTAACACTTGTATTTAAAAAAAAAAAATTAACAATTTTATTTTAATTCTATTAAAGCAAAACGATAGTAAATGCTTCAATTTATCTAAATCAGATTTTTTTATTTTCATAATTTAAACCAATTCGTAGTAAAGGTTAAATGAAAATAACAATTTAACATAGGTTGTTTATCACTTGTATAAAATTTTAAACACTTTAATTATGAAGGTCTTAATTACCTAGTAAGTTATTTAAGTTTGTTTTTAGAAACTATTATTTGTTATGTTTAATATTAGATGTGTATTTTATTTGTAATAATTTTTGTTTGTTGGCTTTTTTGTATGTTTTCATTGTTTGTAATAAATACTAATAAAAAAAATTGTGTTTGTTTGTAATTTGCTTTTTTGCTTTGTATTTCATCTTTAATAAAAATCATTTGTTCGTTTTTATTGTGTTTGTGTTTTTATTTTGTGTTTGTTTTATTTGTAATATTATAAAAAAAAAACAATGATAATAGAAACAAAGGAGATAGGCCATGAACAATTATAAGTATTGCACCGCGTGCTATGAAAATTGTTTATTCTACTGCTATTCGCATCTACCAAACGCTTATCTACATCTATCTTGCTTGCATACCAAACGAATAACTTTAATAGTCAGTTTGGTTGTAGTGCGACGACAGTCCGCACGCTTTCATGGCATATCTTTTGTTGTTTCTATTATCTGTGATAAAAACCCATATTAATCAAATCATTAGACAATAAATAAATCAGTTTTTAGATAGATATTTACTATATTAGGTATCACATGGTTTTGGATTTTCACGGCATTTATTTTTGGGTTATTACGCCGTGTTGGGCTACCTCCTTCTTTATCCAACGTTTCGGACATGTTACAGTGGCTATCATTGGGGTAGATATGTAAGGGAACGTACCCATACTATGTGACACGTTTAGGGAGGGGGGGGTCTTCAAAATGTCACGCTTGGTACAAATGAGCGGCGGCGGGCTTAGGTTTTTGGTCACCAGGGGGGGGGGGGGGTTAAAAATTGCAAAAAGTTGGTCACATAGTATGGGTACGTTCCCTAATTAGTAATTAAATATATCGTAATATAAAACTGTCAAAATAAGCGAAGCTAGCAGTCCACAATGGAGTACTGGTACCTATTCTGATGTATGGCAGTGATGCATGGAACTGGCAGAGGAAGGATGAAAGTAGACTGAATGCTGTGCAAATGTGATCCCTGAGGCATGCGGTAAAACCATGTATGATTGTGAGAGAAGTGTGGAGTTCCGCAAAGCATAATGATTAAGATTAAGAAAAGGACCCTCAGATGACCCTCAGATGTAGACCGAATGAACGAAGAAAGGAGTGAAAGAAGAATATATGACGCAAATGTGAATGGTTGAAGAAGATAGAGGAAGACGTGGTACGATCAAGTAAATCAGATACTTGAGTCAGGCCATGTCAAGAGTCAGAATATTAGAAAAGTATGTACGAGACGATGAATGAATGTGAACGAGGCAAACAGTGTTATTTGGCGGTCCTTCCTCTCTGCCTACCCCTGCAAAACGGCGAGATGGTTAGTTATATAATATATTGTAAAATACCTAACCTACTGATTGACACTATATTGCTGTCCGAAACGTTGGAGAAGGAAGTTGCGTAACGCGGCATGATAACCTTAAAATGAATCACGATAAGGGACACGGATATGTGTAACACTTAACATTTGAGAGCAGTCTATGATGTTATTCAGAAATTTCAAAATACGAGAATATCATTATTAGTTCTCCAGGTAGAAAATATATATCATAGTATATGGTTCCATGCAGCGCCGGATCTGCCATACGTTCAAAAACGTGCAAAAACCTGGCGCCAACTCCGAAGGGGCGCCGTGAGAAAATAAATATTGTATTAAAATTTAGTTATAATATTCCCTGAATCGTTTAAAAATTACCCATAGTACCAAATAATTATTACGCTCTAGCAACACTTTCCAAAGAAACAGAATGCGCACGCATCAGGTTGGTATCAACGGCTTACGAATTTATAGTCAGTTACAGATTTTTTTTACAAATTCCATATATTTAGTTTAAACGTAAGATCTATTTTTCCATATATCTTTTACCGTCTTTTACGACGAATAGGTGCGATCCAAATTCAATAACCAATCACAGCGCGGTATTTTTGTTCGTCCGCCGTTGATACCATACGTCAGTGTTTTGTGTTTGTTCGCTCAACACAGGGGAAATGCAAGGTACAAATTTGAGGTTATATTCTTATTATCACTGCTCACTGTCTCTCGTCGGGACTGCCTGTTGCTAGTCAGAAGCTGTAGATGCCATTCTTGTGTTGTACGTTGCCATGAGAACGTATTTGTATTTGCTTTTTCTAATATTCGCGTTGGGTATATAGGTACATAAACGCAGTAAATCTCAAGAATGTCTAATGGACCTAGTTCAGCGAAACCACCCGCATTGTCTCGTAACCTATATTTTAAATCATGGTACGGGCACAAACAAACAATTCGTTGTATTATTTTAAAGCATAATTTGCAAAGAGTTTTTCCTAAAATAATTAAAATAGCACCATAATTTATGTTTACCCAATAGATTCAGAGAGTATAGGGCTCCTGGCGATCCTCTCTTTTAAAAAAAACGAGTGTGAGAGCTACCGCCAGGTCACTTGGAAAAGTTACACCCTTTATATGTCTTGATTTTATTTGATAAATTAGTGTAAAAAAAAAAAATAATTAAATAAAAAAATTGGGGTGAACGAGTTTTTAATCAAAATAAAAATGTAGGGGGGGGGGGGGGGGGGCGCCATCGGTACCTACTGCACAGGGCGCCAGATTTTGTAGATCCGGCCCTGGTTCCATGACAGTTGATCCCCCGACTGTTGACCCCTCGCAAACATATATACAATATACAATCGGTTTAGGGAAAATACGGTATTCCTACTTACACAAAATATAACTAATTGTCGCCGAAGATGTGTGCAGAGAGAAGCAGAGCGGAGCAGAGAATAGCAAAGTAATAAAACGTATTTTCATTCAAAAATTTTTTTACCGCAGAAGAGACCCAACTGCTCCCGTCTGGAGCCAGTGGGACTATGGCATCCCCAATTGGGTATGTGGTGAGGCTGAAGACAGTGGGGAGGGGAAGGAGATAGGGAAGAGCAAGGTGGGGAAGTACCTGGCTATTCAAGATCTGGCCACCAAACACGGCAGAAGCCATTTCAAGCAACGTTTCAATTCTGATAGGTGGTCTTACACCTACACCAGGGCGATAACGAGAGTATCTGCCACTCTGGAATTGTGAAATACACAAATTAATCAAATAAAATTTATGTTCCACGCCGGGTTTCGATCCCGTGACATTCGGAATGCGAGTCAAGCGCCTTACCGCTGCACTACGCCGGCTGTCAAGGATAATACAAACATTCGAATGCATCAAGGATAAAACTCTGGGGTGAAATGCAGATCCGCCAATGTCAGGGAATTTAATAAAAATGCACTTTTTAGATGAGAAAAGTGTGGAGAAGATGAATAAAAAATAAATTAAGGCGCGCTCGGCAAAATTGAGGGAGATACAACCGTTCAAAGTATTTAAAAATTCACTTCGCGAGTTGATATTGACAGTCCGTTCGCCATTTTTTCATTGCTTATGTTGGATCCCAGACCTAATACAGAATTAATAGTACGCCAGAATCACAAACCATGTTACTCAAACCTAGCGTAGCCGCTAAACCACTTGAAAACTGGGATGTTTTTCTTGCCTTGACGTGAGTAGGCGTTATAAAGGGGCACTTTTTTTGTATCACAAACCATGTTTAGCGTATTAGGTTATGTCGAAATGGCGGGCGGACTGTCAATATCAACTCGCGAAGTGAAATTTTAAATACTTTGAACGGTTGTATATCCCTCAATTTTGCCGAGCGCGCCTTAATTTTTGTTTTATTCAACTTTTCCACACTTTTCTCATCTAGAAAGTGCCTTTTTATTTAATTTCCAGATATTGGCGGGATCTGCATTCCTCCAAACTCTGTATAATGTGTAATGTGTATACGAGCGTATAAGTACAAAAAACGACACTGAGTATAAATTCGTTTGATATCCATACAACTTATTATTAAATATATTTTTGAAATGTTTTTCAGGTTTTATTGATCAAAACTGTAGAAAAAATTATAATTTTTTAATAATTACGATTTTGGATGTCAATTGTCGGGAGAATCAACTGTAGAGTTACCATATCATATTAGGGAACGTACCCATACTACGTGACCAACATTTTGCAATTTTTAACCCCCCCCCGTGACTAAAAACCTAAGCAACTCGCTGCTCATTTGTACCAAACGTGGTAATTTGAAGACCCCCACCCCCTGAACAGGTCACGTATTACGTGTACGTTCCCTTACGTTGATTCATTTTATTTTTTTAATTTATTTTAAAAATATTTTTTGTTTGCTGTAGTGCCAATAAGGAGAATTGCTTTTCCAATAGATCTACGTGGAAAAAAAATATTATTGCTTTTATTAACATTATCTAATATATAAAATTCTCGTGTCACGGTGTTTGTTACCATACTCCTCCGAAACGGCTGGACCAATTTTGATGAAATTTTGTGTGCTTATCTGGTAGGTCCGAGAATCGACCAACATCTATTTTTCATACCCCTAAAAGTAAAGGGTGTTCCACTCCGAAGAAAATTATTTTCCCCATACATTTTGTATGGAACGAATTATCCTATTTTGAAAGAACTGCAGCAATATTGTAAGGGGTATAATATTGAACTGTGAACCGGGGGAGGGGGGAGGGGGGAAAGGAACTTAGAAAGGGGGGTTAGCGGGACGGGGGAAGGGACAAGTGGAGTGGGGAGAGGGAGAGGGAACGCGAGAGGGGAAAGGATACGCAGGGAGAAACAATTTAGATCAAGGTATGGTATACGCAGGGAGAAACAATTTAGATCAATTCAGCTAATAAGTTGACAACAGTTTTTGATTAAGCGTAAGATCGTAAATAAATTAATAAGCTATTTGTGTTGGCTAAAGACGGACTGACAAAAAATTTCGTACACTCAATTGCTCTTCGAAATTCATATTGATTTTCTTTATTTCATTTTCGTACTTCAGTTGGTGTTTTTTTTTTTTTTTTTTCGGCGGTCATCATCTACAGCGCTCCATTCCTCTTTCTGTCATAGATCCCATCCCCACACACTTACAATACATTCATAATTTTTATTTAACAACCAAGATATTATCTAGAAATAATTTATATGGCAGAACAACGTTTGTCGGGTCAGCTATTATCATTATGTTATAGAATGCTATATAAGTTTCCAAAACGTCTTGAGCGATTGCTTACCCATAATATAGCCATTTTTATAGAACCTAAAAATGTTGGATACAACCGTGAAGTCTAGGTGAATTTATTGGATTTAAACCGCAATAAGCAGATCATATTTTTCAATATTCATATTTTGAAAAGTGATATTAATTAAATCGAAGGGTCAAACCGAATATCGAAAACCCGTCGTTCGAATGAATACATTTTCAGATCTAACAGTCGAAATAATAAAAGCAATAAGGACAGAAGACACGCAAAGGTGTACTAAAGCGACTTAATTTACAAGAGACCAAAAAAATCTAACAAGAACATCTACAACAGCAAAAGGCTAATTGCAGAAAAACTATTAACAAAGAATTCTGTGCAACTGAATTTAGTAAGTCCAAAGTCATACTTTTTGAAAGAGTACAAAACAGTATGCAATATGCGTAGGACTGTAAATCCATAGGCCGCTGGTTCAATCCGGCTCGAAGGACCATGCGTAGGTCCCAGGTGTGGTCTCCAGATAGTCTGCAGTCAGGGTGTAAGTTGAACTGCTTTGTGGCCTCCTTCAGTTTGTGAGATAGAGAGGTTTGAGAGGTAATCCTTTGTTTAAGTAAAATAATTGTTTTTGTCCTTGGATATTGTTGTAACTTTATTATTCTGGTGAATAATTTACAGTGTTCAGTGCTAAATGAAGTTAAATATTTATGAAATAGGACAATCACAACACTCAACACAATATACTTGTGAATGATGAATATTTGGAGCAGGTGGATGAGTTTGTGTATTTGGGAAGTATGCTTACGAGAGATGGGAAGGCTGATAGAGATATAGAAAGAAGGGTAAATGTAGGTAACTCTATTAATGAATGAATTGGAGCTAATAAAACAAAACAGAGAAGTGAAAAGCTAGCAGTCCACATTGAAGTGCTGGTAGAATTGGTAGAGGAAAGATGAAAGTAGAATGACTGCTGTAGAAATGAGATCCACATGTTTGATCTTGTTAAAAACGTAGAGATTAATGGGGTGCTCGGATGGTTTGGAAATAGAGAGCGGATGAACGAAGGAACTTCAAATGAATGGTAGAAAAAGTCGAGGAACTCAGAGGAAGACAAGTGAAATCACAACAACTATGAGTTGCGTGATGTATATTTTTTTAACATTAGCTCCACACAGGATGCCCTGGGGAAAATAATTTCTCTCAGAGCCTATGTCATCTTAGGGGATGCCTTTTGGAGGGTATTTAAATAGAAATGAAGGAGATGAAGTGCTGGGAAGGAAAAAGTACGAGAGGTGAGTAGGAATCTGAAGGTCAGTGTGTCCAGGAGGCGTATTTAGAGTAAGTTCGGGTAATATGGCACACCATAAGCCTTTTTGGCAATAAAATACGAAATTTTTGAGATCAAACAGCTTTTATTGATTAAATCAGTCCTTTGAACTTAATGGTACAAAACAATTATAAGTTTAAGGTTATTGACTTCGAAACATAGCTAAAATAAACTTTTTTCTGAATCTTGAATAATCTTAAAATATAAATGTAGTAGGTTAATATGGCCTAGGGCCATATTGGCCACAAATGAAGTGTACAATATTGCCCACCATACCAAAAAATAAAACAAATAAGGACTTTCGTCAGAACTGTCGTCGTACAATGGTTCATTTTATTCCTCCGAGCTAGACATTTGTACCTCCTTAGATTTTGACTTTGGCTTTTTACCTTTGACTTTTCGTTTTTTGCCTTTACCCATAGACTTTTCGATTTAATTTTTTTTCATTTATTATTAATTTTTTAAACTTTATGAGTAAAATCTCAAATTATAATATTTAATTAAATGAAGACAATATTAGCGAAACTCAATCGAAATCTGGAGACAGAAAAATCAGAAAAGATATTGGTTCCGCTGGGACTAGTCCCAGCGGAACTGGTCCCAGCGGGACTGGTCCCAGCGGAACCAATATCTTTTCTGGTTTTTCTGTCTCCAGATTTCGATTGAGTTTCGCTAATATTGTCTTCATTTAATTAAATATTATAATTTTTTTTCTTTTTTAAAGAGTCTTGCAATTCATTTTGTCGGGGATAAAGAAAGCAATGTCGACGTAGCACCCTTTCTGCCTCGGTTAGTAGTTTTTCTAAGTGCTATTTCTGGTATTGGAGACAATTGGAACGGCGTTGTCAAAATTCTGATCTCTTGAAGTCGAAGGCTGTGGTGACCTCGTAATGGAAACTACAACTTGTTCAACATGGAGAGGTGGTGTGCTGTTTTCGTCTCTTGAAGCAGAGGCTACACCGGTAGCCAACGCATGACTCGTATCAGGTTCATTTATGGTGGATGTCATGTCAAGAGATTCATTTTCTGTTGCAGGAGTTTAACCTGAAGTGGTGGTTCTGGTGTAATATTTTTTGATTGGTGATTCTACATTCTGGCTCATTGTCCATATCAATAAAATCGTGATCTTTAAAAACATGTCTGTTAACAGGATATAACCCTGTTGCGCAAAAACCACCGACATATCTCACCGCTTTGAGAACGTAGATATGCGGGTCGAAAAACTTCCATCATTTCATATTGGGTTAGTGGGCATGAATTTTTCCTTACCCATGATCTTATCTCATCAGAAACATATTTTTTCAGTGGTTCCATGAATGACTTATTTAATGGTTGTATTTTTTGGCTGGAATATGGAGGAATTGATAATAAGTGGGCATGATTTTGTCTCGCGAGGTCTATCAATTCCAGATTTCTAGTATGACTTGTATTTATTTCTAGTATGACCCATTTTCTTATTTCGTACATCTTCGATTGTCTCTTTCATTGACACCTTGCGCAAAGTTTGGCGTTTTCTTTGTGAAATTGGTTTTCGTGAAGCCATTGCTTTTAGGAAAAAAATATTAACGAATTTTTAAGATTTACGTTATGTGAGGCCAATATGGCCCGGTGGACCATATTGGCCACCTACCTAGTGGCCATAATGGCAGCAAGGACGTTTATAACAAATAAAATTCTAATCTAAAAACTAGTTAGTTAAGTGCTTTAAAAAGGTCACCACACTATTAACTAAAAGTTTACCTACAAAACTGTATACAAGCAATATAAAAACAATGATTATTTGAGGAACAGTAAGGAGTGAAACTTTCCAAAAAATAACATCAAATCAGATAATTTTCGATTGTCGCAGTCGCCGGACAAACGCTCACTCGCCGCAACGCAAGAATCTGCTGAGGGGGTCAAGGGAAGGGGCCTGACAATATGGCGTATTCGTAAACCACTAGTGTTGGTTGGTGTCGGAGAAAATAATAGTGGCCATATTGGCCGACTAGGCCATATTACCCGAACTTACTACAATCCCTACCGCGTTTCAGTCGCTTTAAATTTTCAATATGAAAATTTAAATATTTAGAATTAAAATTATTAATTTCTAATATACACATTGGAAAGATTATTTTATCTAGATTTTAGAACAATTTTTGTTTTTGCAAAGTGATAAAAAATTATCAATATAGAGGTGTATTTTCAATATACAGGAATAATATTAAAATTTAAATATTTAGAGATAAAATAACTAATTTCTAATATACACATCAGAAAGATTATTTTATCTAGATTCCAAAACAATTTTTGTTTTTGCAATTTGATAAAAAATAACCAGTATAGAGGTATATTTAATATGTAAATTGTCGTTACCGCGACTGAATCGGTATAGGTTTTGTAAATACGCGTCCAGGAGTGACAGAGGTGTGAGTTCATCCTTCCAACTGCGGTGCGATGATGGGTCGAAATAGTCCGGCTGGAGTCAACAAAACTTCCCTCCATGAACCCTAGCACCTCTGCTAAGTCACCAAACCAAGCGAAGCACTTGAGATGACCTATGGCAGGGGTATTGACTATTCAATTAATGATTCTCGTATCATAGGTACCCAGACCCGCCTCTCAAATTGGATGTATAGGTAACATTTTTTTATTATTATTTTTATTTAAGTAAGCAAAGAGCGTGTTCCAAGACAGAATTGTGTGGCGGTATATCCTCTCTGCCTACCCCTGCGGGAAAAAGCGTGTTTGTTAGTTTGTTAGTTACATCGACAGCCCACTTTAAATGGTCAATAAAACATGAATGATGATACCACAAGGCGCTGATTTTTAGATGTCAGGTCAGGATGTGCTAGTACAACTTTGCATAGGAACTAGGTCAGACTAATTGAACGTCAGCTTGTCCATGTAATGTGTACTCATGTCGTAGGTACAGCGCTATGTAAACACGGCTCGTGTAGGACTGACGGACGTACATAGATACCAAGTTGATATATTAGTTATATTCAATAATAATTTCAAACTTTCTTAATTTATGGACATTTTGCAGAAAATTTGGTCCTTCCGAGCCGGATTAAGATTAAGATAGGAATATTTTACAAAAAGTATTTATTTAAAGTGGAGACTTCGTTAGCACCGTCGTGATTTGTAACCAAGGGCGGATCCAGGGGGGGGGGGGGTCATGGGGTCATGACCCCCCCCCTGGGCTGGGTCCAGGACCTAGGTGGACCTACTTTTTACTTGTATCTATTATTATCAAAATTAAATTATAACTTCTTGTGACTTGACCACGACTACGTGACCCCCCCCTGGCGCTATGTGACCCCCCCCTGGCACCAAAGCTGGATCCGCCCTTGTTTGTAACTCGATGAAACGGAAACGAGCGACACTAAAAAAGAGACATACATCTATAGGATTTAGCCTGCGAGAGAATGAGATAGAGTAATCGGTCTCCTCTTTATGCGGTGCTTGCACATAATGCACATAATTTTTTTAGGCTAGTTCCACACAGAAGGCCATGTTAAAAATAATTCATCTCAAGGACTTTATCATATTTGGGTATGCTGTATGGAGTGTATTTTTTAGAAAAGGAAGGAGAGGAAGTTCTGGGAACGAAAAGGTATGAGGTGGGTAGGAATCTGGGGGTCAGTTTATCTAGGAGTAACGGACGTATCTATCCATCGCACTGCGGTCCAAGGCGGTGTTTCGAGAGAGTCCTGCTGAGGAGGTCAAAAGGACTCCCTCTACCTGTCTCTCCCGATCCGGCCTGCCAAGCAGTTGGTATAAAGAACGACGCGAGGAACCACTTATGGCAGAGGTGTTGGTTATTCTTTTTTGTTTTTTTTTTTTTTACATTAGCTCCACACACGAGGCCCTGGGAAAATAATTCCCCTCAGGGCCTACGTCATCTTTGGGGATGCTGTGTGGAGGGTCTTTTTAGGAAGGCAAGAAGAGGAAGTTCTGGGAAGGAAAAGGGTATTAAGGGTAGGTAGGAATCTGGGGTCAGTGTGTCAAGGAGTGACGGACGTATGATTTCATCTCTCCAACTGCGGTGTAAGGCGATGTTGCGAGAGGGCAAGGTTGGAGAAGTCAAAGGAACTCCCTAAACCACTCTCTCCCGACCCTGCCTTCAGCTGGTGGGCAGACGCATCCGCCGCCACGACCCGGACAAACCTCACCCCATGAACCACTTGGGGTTACCTTTGACTGAGGTGTTGGTTATCTAATAAATGGTTCCCCGGGCGGCGGTAACCATACCCACCTCCGAAATTAATTAAACTCATAGGTTTAAGTACCGAATAGTAAACTTATACTTCATAAGGCTCTGCAACCGGGCCCGAAAAGAAGAAGATGGAGAGATACGAAATTACGAATGTTAGAGACAAAATCGATGCGAAAATTGCGAAAATGTTAAATAAAACACGACTCGTTTAAAATAGAGCAAAAATCTCGCGGGCATCATCTTAAACAGCATTTAAAGAAACACTGTGAATTTCTTCATACATATAACTTGTAAAATAACTGAAACAAACGTGTTAATATTAATTTTTGGTGCGTACTTTGCGATTTTTTTCTATCAAGGGAATTTTATATAATTTGCGTTTCGGCGCTGGCAAAGTCTAGATATTATCTTCAAGAATAACATATATTTTTTTAAGAGCTTTAAAACTTACCGCGTTTAAGGGAAATATGTAATAAATCGGTAGAAATCCGGGTTGCGGGCCCTTAACATATTATAAATTAAAGTCCTCCGCCGCGTCTGTCTGTCTGTTCACGATAAACTCAAAAACTACTGATTGTTGAGGAAGGTTTAGGTATATAATTTGTCAAGGTTTTGTGTAAATTGGTTGAAATATATAATTAAAGGAGATTATCTGTATGTGGTGGAAGAGCGGGCTGGCAAGCGGGCGGTGGGGATTTGATTTGTATGCAAATTAACATCGACATTGGAGGTTATCCACCACTTACCCGCCGTGGTATAAGTAACAGATGGTTACTCTTTCAAGACCTTTAAAGGGCTCTAATTTTTTTGAAAGAACGAAGCTATATTTAGTTAAATCCGTTCAGTAGTTTTCGAGTTTATATTTCGAGCGAACAGACAGACAGACAGACGACGCGGGAGACTTTAATGTATAATATGTAGAGATACCTGAATCTTTTTTATCGTATGGATAATCTATGAGGAGGATGGTGAAACCCCCTGACCTTTTTAGGAAGCAAATCTGTGATGCTGATTTATCTTACACTCCTTGCCACAATCTCACAAAAATCACATGGCAACACCAACATATTAAAAGTCAGTTAAAACAATAATATAAAGCTGTTATAGTCCAGACAATGAAGGAAAAATAGCGGAAATAATTCGTGTACAAGCCTATTTTGGCACAGTTGAAGGGGAAGGTGTTCTTATAACAACATACTAAAAATATTGGCGATGGTGGGGGGGTTCTCTGAAGGTCCCTTTTTTCAGTTTTTCGTTAATAACTCGAAAATTACTGCCTCTAGCGAAAAAATGTCAAACTAACTAAATTATCAATATAAAATTCTCTACAAAAAAGGTTCTAGTCAAAGATATTGAAATATAAGTAGATGTGCTATCTGCTGTTTTCACTATGTGGGTCTGCGCTTCCGGGTGTCGCCGATATTGTTTACCAATTAACAAATAAACTAAAAGAACAAATAATTAACGAATAAACCAAACGAACGTTAAACTAAATGAACGAATTCTTTCCTTATTCAAAATATATTGTTAACCAATATTAATGCACATTTTCAAAAAATCATCGAAATGAACAAATTCTTTTTGTATGAAAACTACGCTAATTAGCGCGTAGTCCGGCGACAGTTGCGCGGACACCATAGCATATCTCTTCTGTATTTGAATATCTTTGGTTCTAGTCAAGATCTCTGTGTTCTTTTCCATTTCATTTTTAACAATAAAACTTTAATTTTTAACAATTAAAACTGTTTTTTTTTTGTTGATAATTTGACATTTCCCCCCCTCCATATCTCCTTAAGTAGATGTGCTATCTGCAGTTTTTACTAGGTGGGACTGCGCTTCCGGGTGTCGCCGATATTGTTTACCAATTAACAAATAAACTAAAAGAACGAATAATTAACGAATAAAGCAAACAAACGTTAAACTAAATGAACGAATTCTTTCCGTATTCAAACTATATTGTTAACCAATACTAATGCACACCTTCAAAAAATCAACGAAATGATCAAATTATTTTCGTATGCAAACTACTCTAATTAGGTCGTAGTCCGCCGACAGTTGCGCAGACACCATAGCATTTCTTTTTTCTATTTGAATATCTTTGATTGATCCTAACAAAAAAGTTTATAGAACCTTTTTTGTAGAGAATTTTATGTAGATAATTTAATTAGTAGACATTTCTTCGCTAGAGGCAGTAATTTTCGAGTTATTAACGAAAAACTGAAAAAAGAGACCTTCAGAGACCCCCCACCCTTAGCTCCACTCGCACCCCCGATATTTTTAGTATGTTGTTAAGAGGGCATTACCAGAGAAAACCAGAAATATGTCATTTTCAAATCAGATTTTAGACGTATTGACTCTTTTCTACAAAAAATTATAAATGGATTTCGAAAGATTCTTTTTTTTTCTAGCATTCGCATGTAATAAATTTTGAGAATTTTTTTAAATTTTTAGTGTAATAAGGTTATTTCCATAGGTCGTTGGCAGATTTGTTAAATTTTCAAAAAAGATTTTGTATTATACCACACCCATTTCAAATAATATAATCATGCAATAAAATAAATCAACACATTATCAAGCAAACGCATGTTTTAGAATTTTAATTTTAGTTTCAATAAAATCATTAAAAAATATGTAGGTACATGTGTTTCTTGACGAAAATTGGTCCATTTGTGTATTTATTTGCGCACTTACAAACTAATATATTTCAGATTTTTTTAACATTTTTATTAAACTTAGAAATTATTGAAAAATGATAAATACTTATAACCAAAAAATAATAACAAAAAGTACATTATTTTAATAGTTTTATCATCACGCCTTTCAGCATTTTTGGACGTAGGTATAAATTAAAGTTAATTTGGATTGAAATAAATTCGATATTGAGTTATAATTTAAAAAAGCTAGAACGGAGAATAATTAATCTTTCTCATTGTAACCGCCCTGCACGATCGTAAGAACAACTTTCGACGAAATGTGGATTTTCATCCGCTGGCTGGTTAAATGCTCTTAAGGACACCTTCCTCTACAACTGTGCCAAAATTGGCTTCTGCACGAATTATTTCCACTATTCGGGCTTTTTTGGTATTCGCTGCCTGGACTATTAATAATAATTAAATATAATAATAAATACCTACAAAGTTTTAACAACGCCGCAAATTCACCGCAATCGTAAATATATATTTATTACTTATTGTATATGGTAGAAAAAATACTTAAATACGCAATAAAATTAAGTTTGTTTATTGCAGCGTGGTCATATTTTTATTACTGAAAATTTTTACTGTGCGTATTTTTATAATTATTTTTTACATTAAATCCACACTGAGGAATATAATTTCACTCAAGGGCTATGTATTCTTTGGTTCCATGACAATTGATACCCCGACAGTTAGCTCCTATATACTTGTGTATACTTGTGCACAATATGCAGACGGTTAAGAGAAAATATGGTACACCTACTTACACAAAATATTACTAAATGTCCTCGAAAAGGTGTGCAAAGAGGATATACCGCCAAATAACAAAAGTGCAAAATATTTTCATTCAAATGCATCAAGGATAAATCTACTTGTCTATATTATATTGTAAATACCAGCGGATAGGTATCAAAATCAACACTGAAAATTAAATTCGTTTGATATCCATACATAGGTACTCCATCCCTCCATCGAAGCTAGAGTAAAAGTTAGCCTCTCAAAATCTGGACGTACTGTACAGGGCCCGCAGATACTGTAGATAGTACACAACTGCTAACCCTGTACAAATCACAAGTGCGCCTTACGGTTGAATTTGGCAACCATCTCTGGTCCAAAATACCTGAAAAATACCCTCGACTCTGTGCAAAAACTGGTGGTCCGTTTGATAGATTCTCCCATCTTAACAGACGGATTGCAATCTTTAGAGCACAGGCGTCGGGTGGGAATGCTATCATTGTTCTACCGGTAATACAATGGAAGATACTATGAGGAACTAACATCATTGATCCTTCGGCACCGGTGTATAGCCGGGAAACACGCCAAACGCGTGCCCAACATATGTACAAGGTTGACATTTTTCACATGAGAACGGATCGCTTCTTTGACTCGTTCTTGTGTTTAACGGCTCGGCTGTGGAATGATTTGCCGGCCTCTGTGTTTCCTCCTTCCTACAACATGGGTCTCTTCAAGACCAATGTTCATTCATTCCTCTCCTCAAAACGACCCTCCACACAGCATCTCAGATGACATGGACCCTGAGAGAATTTATTTTCCTCCGGCCTCCTGTGTGGAGTTAAGGCTCTGCAACCCGGCTCGAAAATAAGAAGATGGAGAGATACGAAATTACGAATGTTAGAGGAGAGCGCTAACATTTACAGCGACAAAATCGATGCGAAAATTGCGAAAATGTTTAATAAAACACGACTCGTTTAAAATAGAGCAAAAATCTGGCGGGCATTATCTTAAACAGCATTTAAAGAAACACCGTGAATTTTTTCATACATTATAACTTGTAAAATAACTGAAACAAACGTGTTAATAATAATTTTTGGATCATACTTTGCGATTTTTTTCTATGGAGGGAATTTTATATAATTTGCGTTTCGGCGCGGGCAAAGTCTAGATATTATCTTCAAGAATAACATATATTTTTAAGAGCTTTAAAACTTACCGTGTTTAAGGGAAATATGTAATAAATCGGTACAAATCCGAGTTGCGGGCCCTTAGTGTAAAAAAAAACTTATTATTAAAGGTATTTTTGAAGTCGATTTAGGTTTTGAAATTGGTAAATAACGAACGATAAATAATGTTGGAGGATCAACTGTCGCCGTCATCTTTAGGGATGCTGTGTGTGTTTTTAAGTGAAGGGAGGTATGAGAGGTGAGTAGAAATCTGGGGGTAGGTAAGAGTGTTCAGGAGTGCCGGGCATATAAATCCATCTCTCCAACTTAGGTGCAAGGCGATGGGTTGATATACCAGCTGGAGAGGTCAAAGGAGTCTCTCCCGATTTGGCCTGCCACGCAGCGGGTGGACGTGGACAGGTGCATCCACCGTCAATACCTGGACAAACCTCACGCCTTAAACCCAGGCATCCCTGCAAAATAATAATGATAATATTTGGCTGATTTATAAAGCACCATTTTCGTGAAAAATCACCTCAAGGGCGCTGTACCTTCATGTAAATATATTATAAAATGAAATTAATGTGACTGGCTTACAGCTAAGATTTAAAATTAGAAACTAGTGACTTACAACTAAGATTTATAACATAGAGTCTTACGAATAAGACTTTTAATCACTGACTGAAAACTAGACCGAACGTCATGCGCATTCTTGCTGGGACTGCCAATCGATTGAAGAGGACTCCCAACCGTTTGCCATTCCCTTATTACTTATCTATTGTGTCTTCTTCCCAAACAGGTGCTTGTAGGATACGCTGTATACAATCACCCAGCGCTTGCCACCTCGTGAACTTTCACCAATCTGTCCCATTGTCTTGTCTATATTTTGTCATACTAACACATATTGTATCTGTATTTCCCGCTAAGCACTTGCATACTGCTTACTAACAACGTATGCAGGGACATTGGAGGTCTAGTTTCGTTATCAAATGTAGAGTCGTTTTTACCCAAAAAATTAGAGTCCTTGCAAGAGCCTTGAAGGGGTAACCATCTGTTACCTATACCAGGGCGGGTAAGTGGTGGGTCCTCCAATGACTGAAAACTAAAGAGGGTCTAGAGTGATTCAAATAAATGTAGCTTTGTTCAAAAAAAAAAGTAGAGCCTTGACGTGTGCGGTGAAGGAGGAAACCATATGTTTCCTTATAACGCCGTTGGGAAAGTGGTGGGGTCCCCTCCAATGACTTAAAACTACGTCAAACTTAAAACTGACCACAACAGAGTCACCAAACTAAAGATGCCACCTCGGGTGACCTATTTGACAGAGGTGTTAGTTAAGCCTCGATGACACACGGCTAGTTTACAAGCTACTATCTGGGAAATTCACTATCTGTTACTAAACTCGCCCAGTGTCATCGTGTCACTTGCTAACTAGCAGCAACTAGCAGATTGTTGACAATCTACGAAAAAAAGTTGAAAGGTCGTCAACTTTACTCGCCTACATGCTTGCTCGTGATTGGTTTATTTACGTTTCCAACATGGCTTCCGATAAACAGCTGATTTCGACTGTCAAAAATCTGAAGAATTAGTTCACGCAGGCGTCGTTGTTCTTGTTACTGGCGCTAAAAGCGACCTCAGTTTCCTACGCTTTTGAGCGAGTGGACAGTTTTGTGTGTCATTATGACAATCTCACTCGCCGATTTATCCGCTTTTAAGAGCGTTTAACCAGCCAGCGGACGAAAATCCACATTTCGTCGAAAGTTGTTCTTCCGATCGTGCAGGGCGGTTACAATGAGAAAGATTAATTATTCTCCGTACCACCTTTTTTAAATTAAAACTCAATATCGAATTTATTTCAATCCAAATTAGCTTTAATTTATACCTTCATCCAAAAATGCTGAAAGGCGTGATGATAAAACTATTAAAATAGTGTACTTTTTGTAGTTATTTTTGGATTATACGTATTTATCATTTTTCAATAATGTCTAAATTTAATAAGAATGTTAAAAAAATCTGAAATATATTAGTTTGTAAGTGCGCAAATAAATACACAAATGGACAAATTTTCGTCAAGAAACACATGTACGTACATATTTTTTAATGATTTTATTGAAACTAAAATTAAAATTCTAATACATAACTCTGCTAGATAATGTATTGATTTATTTTACTGCATGATTACATTATTTGAAATGGGTGTGGTATAATACAAAAACTTTTTTGAAAATTTAACAAATCTGCCAACGACCTATGGAATAACCTTATACTAAAAATTTAAAAAAATTCTAAAAATTTATTACATAACTATGTTAGATAAAAGAACAATCTTTCGAAATCCATTTATAATTTTTTGTGGAAAAGAGTCAAGACGTCTAAAAACTTTTTTGAAAATGACGTATTTCCGGCTTTCTCTGGTAATGCCCTCTTAAACTTAGTAGATAGTACCTTGTAAACTAGCCGTGTGTCATCGAGGCTTTATCCAATAAATAAATCTTTGGCCGGCGGTAGGTATCCATACACGCCTCCCAAATCGTGATGAAACAGGGAAAAAGGAATTTATAAACATTATGATTGTTAAAGGGGGGCGTTGAGGTATCAAATTACATCACTAAAACAGAAGTGTGATCTGTTTTTCCACGAAGAGATTGTTAAAAATTTAACCAAAACATAAAACACATAATTTTAATCGTACGAAGTTTACACCGGTGCGCGGTGGATGGCTGAGTTAACAACGCGTTTAGTTCCCATCCAGGCGTCGTGGGTTCGATTCCTCGGCTGGCTAAGTCCTTCATCATGATACAAGCAACATTTCCGCTTATTGTGATGGTATTAGGAGATTTTAAAATATTGAAACGGGCAGGAGTAGACTATATCTTAACAAGCGGATTGCAATATTTAGAGCCCCGGCGTCAGGTTGGTATGCTGCCCTTGTTCTACCGGCAATTCAATGGAAGATGCTCCGTGGAACTAGCATCATTGATCCCTTCGGCTCTGGTGCATAGTCGAGAAACACATCAAACGCGCGCAATGTTCAACAACTCGGATGCGGAATGATTTGCCAGCATCTGTGTTTCCTTCCTCCTATAACATGAGTCTCCTCAAGTCATCCCTCTCCTCAAAAAGACTATGTTAAAAAGACTCTGTTAAATATTACTTTTTTTAATGTGAATACCGCACAAGAGTCCTAACTGTTCCCAACCGCCGGGAGCCAGTGAGACTATGGCATTTCCAATTGGGGTATGCTGTAAGGCTGAGGTACTGGAAAGGGCAAGGTGGTGGAGAAGAGAACGGTGGAGATGTATCTGGCGATTCCGATCTGGTCACGAAACTCGGCTAAAGTCATTGCAAGCAATGTTTCAATTCTGAATGGTGGTCTTACACCAGGGCCATACTGAGAGTATCCTCCACTCTATAACGTGCCGCAAATGTACTAAGTAGGTATATATTATTTAAATGATGAAATTGTAAAAAAACACAAATTAACAAAATAAAATTTAAATAAATGAAGACACTGTGAGCGAAAAAAAAAACTCTATCGAAAATCTGAAAACAGAAAAATCAACGCGAACGCGCTGTCCACTGCGCCACGGTGCCGATATCAAATTTGGTAAATTTTAACTGTATCATATTTCGACTAAGAACCACCCACATTATCTTCATTTTATTAACGCATATTTTATTGGCTGCTATCTTTTATATGATTGAGATTTTCGATTTTCTACCAGATTTTCGATTGAGTTTCGCTCACAGTGTCTTCATTTAGAATATTACATATTACATTTTGAGGTTTTACTCATAAAGTTAAAATAAAATTAAAAATTAAATTTATTTGCGGACGTCCTGATTTAAGGCTCTGCAACTGGGCTCGAAAAGAAGAAAATGAGAAAAGAAATACGAGATACTGAAAAGAGATACGAAATTACGAATGTTAGAGGAGAGCGCTAACATTTACAGCGACAAAATCGATGCAAAAATTGCGAAAATGTTTGATAAAACACGACTCGTGTAAAATAGAGCAAAAATCTCGCGGGCATTGTCTTAAACAGCATTTAAAGAAACACTGTGAATTTTTTCATACATATAACTTGTAAAATAGCTGAAACAAACGTGTTTATAATAATTTTTGGAGCATACTTTGCGATTTTTTCTATCGAGGGAATTTTATATATATTGCGTTTCGTAATGTCTAGATATTGTCCCCAAGAATAACATATATTTTTTTAACAGCTTTAAAACTTACCGTGTTTAAGGGAGAAATCTAAGAAATCAGTAGAAATCAGTAGAAATTAGTAAGAAAGAAATGTAAGAAATTAGTAGAAATTCGGGTTGCGGGCCCTTAATGACCTTTCTGAGTTGGTTTCATTCTGAGTTTGCCGGTCACCCTTTTAAAATGCGGTAATGCTAACCCTTTATCTACTACTAGACGAAAAAATATTATAAAAGGAAAAATAAATCAGAATTTTTTTTTTTTGGTTCTTTACATATATTTTTTACATTAGCTCTACATAAGTGCCCCGAGGAAAAAAATCCCATCAGGGCCTATGTCATCTTTAGGGTTGCTATGTGGAGGGTCTTTTTAGTGAAAGGAAAGAGAGGAAGTTTTGGGAAAGAAAGAGGTATGAAAAGTGTGTAGGAATCTGGGGGTCAGTGTGTCAAGGAGTGACGAACGTATGCATCTAACCCCATAACTGCGGTGCAATGCAATGTTTCGAGAGAGTCCTACTGGAGTGGTAAAAAGATCTCCCTCAACCAGTCTCCCAATCCGGCGTTCCCAATCAACAATTTCCCGCTTGTACTATGAATCAGCTCTGTGACGTCACATGCAAAAAAATTTTGAACTGTTTTGATTATTTTTAGATGTAAAATTGCAATATATGTGACGTCACACTAGGGGGGGAGGGGTCTCATATGTGACGAAGTGTGATAGGGACGGGGGAGGGGGGGGGGGGGTCAAAAACATGAAATTCGTGTGACATAATTTATGAATGGCCCCTTACGTGTTCATTTTATTTTTTTTTCATAACTTTTAATGACTGAAATGGTTTGTAAATGATTTCGCACAAACAAAACAACTACTCTCTTACAGTCGTTACCGTCACTGAAATGGTTTGGAAATGATTTCGCACTAACAAAAACAACTCTCTTACAGTCGTTACCGTGACTGAAATAGTTTGTAAATGATTTCGCACAAACAAAAACAACTCTCTTACAGTCGTTACCGTGACTGAAATAGTTTGTAAATGATTTCACACAAACAAAAACAACTCTTTTACAGTCGTTACCGTGACTGAAATAGTTTGTAAATGATTTCACACAAACAAAAACAACTATTTTACAGTCGTTACCGTGACTGAAATAGTTTGTAAATGATTTCACACAAACAAAAACAACTCTCTTACAGTCGTTACCGTTACTGAAATAGTTTGTAAATGATTTCGCACAAACAAAAACAACTGTGAATGAAATGGTATAATAGACTTTGTATATTTTTTTTACATTAGCTCCACGCAGGAGGCCCCGAGGAAAATAACTTCACTCAGGGCCTATGTCATCTTAGGGGATGCTTTTTGTAGGGTCTTTTTAAGGAAGGGAAGGATAAGAAGTTTTGGGAAGGAAAAGGGTATGAGGGGTAGGAATCTGGGGCTTAGTGTGTCCAAGAGTGCCGGACGTATAAATGTATCCCTCCCACTGCAGTCCAATGCGATGTGTCGAGAGAGTCCGGCTGGAAAGGTCAAAAGGCCTCACTCAACCAGTCTCTCTCGATTCGACCCGCCACGCAGCAGGGGGCAGACGTATCTGCCGCTAAGATCTGGACAAATCTCACCTCATCAACCCGGGCACCCCTGCTAACGTTACCAAACGTAGCGAACTACTTGGG
Organism: Limnephilus marmoratus; assembly: GCA_917880885.1. Taxonomy (NCBI): domain Eukaryota; kingdom Metazoa; phylum Arthropoda; class Insecta; order Trichoptera; family Limnephilidae; genus Limnephilus; species Limnephilus marmoratus. The sequence goes on along the minus strand of OU862907.1, from coordinate 47,485,913 downwards.
GTGACCTATGGCAGAGGTGTTGGTTATCCAATAAATGGTCCCCGGAGCGGCGGTACCCATATCCACCTCCCAAATTGAAATGGAATAACAGACTTTGTAAATGAATGATTTTGCACTAATAAAATATTCTCTATTACAGTCGTCACTGTGACATTCTCATTGAGACTGCCCGATGCTCTATGGAATACTTTCGTTGGCTTTTCTTTTTATATATTTTATTTTCTTTCTGCTATTATAGTAATTACTTACATCCTACTATCCTACTTCCTACTAATATTATAAAGGGGAAGGTTTGTATGGATGTATGTTTGTTACTCTTTCACGCGAAAACTACTGGATGGATTTGAATGAAACTTTACAATAATATAGCTCATACATCAGAATAGTCTATAGACTATAGCTTAGAGCTCGGGCGTTATGAATAATCTCTAGCGTTATGAAATTATTTTTCATACATTTTCCGTCGGTAACAAAATCGGTTTATTGCAAACGTCAGAAAAAAACAAACCAATTGTTGGAAAACCAAACCTTGGAAACTATGTTTTTTTTTTTTTTAATTTGGCAATTCACCCTAAAAAGATTGCTTTGTTGGCGTCGTACTTAATAACTATCTCTAAAATGAATCGCCGAAATGTATGTATGCGCATAAATCCGAACGACTGCACCAAATTGGACTATTCTTTTTTTTGTTGTTCGTTATTTTGTATAAAACTACCGTTGAGTTCTGGCATTATGAAATTTGTATAAAAAATTATAATAGGTTGCACGCGAGCAGTTTGAAAACAGAATGTATCGGGAATGAATGTGTGGAATGCGAGAGGTGAGAGGGGGGAGTGGGGAGGGGGTTAGGGTAGGGAGAGGCGGGAGGGAAGGCAGGGGAAAGGGGAAGGATGGAGGAGGGTGTGGGGAGGAGTAGGGGATGAGGGGAGGGAAGGTGGAGGAGGCGGAGTGGGGTGGGAGAGGTCGGAGGGAAGTAAGGGGTAGGGGTGAGGGGAGGGGTGGGTGGAGGTATAGGGGGAGTGGGTTGATGGGAGTGGAGAGAGGGAAGGTGGAGGAGGCGGAGTGGGGTGGGAGAGGTGGGAGGGAAAGAAGTGGAAGGGGGAGGGGTGGAGGAAGGTGGGGGGAGGTGGAGTGGGAGGGGTATGAGGTGGGGGAGGGGTCGGTGGAGAAGGAGATGGAGGGAGAGGGGGGTTGATGGATGAGTGGAGTGGGGAGAGGAAAGGTGGAGGGTGGAGGAGTTTGGGGAGGGGGGAGGGGGAGGGTGATTGAAGGGGGGAGTGGAATGGGGGGAGGGGTGGGTGGAGGGGGAGGGGGGTTGATGAGGGTGGTGGAGTGGGGAGAGGGAAGGTGGAGGAGGCGGAGTGGGAAACCCCTAATACCATGCGAGCGAAGCCGCGGGAAAAAGCTAGTTATAACATAATCATAATAACTGTTTTTTCCTCATTACTTATTTTATTTTCAGAAGGTTTCCTCGACTGGTCATAGCCTTTATTTTTCTTTTCTTTTACTAACAATATTATCTCTTCTTAATGTTACCTATTTCAGAAGAATTATTCCACGGGCTGCTACTTCTATTTATCTTTTGTATAATGTTAATGTAAATATTTGCATACTGCTTACTAACCCCGTATGCATGGACATTGGAGGGTCTAGAGTCGTTCAAATAAATGTAGCTTCGTTAAAAAAAAGTAGAGTCTTGACGTGTGCGGTGAAGGAGAAAACCATATGTTTCCTTATAACGCCGTTGGGAAAGTGATGGGGTCCCCTTCAAAGTCGTCACCGTGACTGAAATGGAACAGGCTTTGTAAATTCATGGACCGGCTCTGATGTGCTATCTGCTGTTTTTACTATGTGGATCTGCGCTTCCGGGTGTCGCCGATATTGTTTACCAATTAACAAATAAACTAAAAGAACAAATAATTAACGAATAAACCAAACGAACGTTAAACTAAATGAACGAATTCTTTCCTTATTCAAAATATATTGTTAACCAATATTAATGCACATTTTCAAAAAATCAACGAAATGAACACATTCTTTTTGTATGAAAACTACGCTAATTAGCGCGTAGTCCGGCGACAGTTGCGCGGACACCATAGCATATCTCCTCGACCATCTAACCGTTTACAAATCTGAATCTTGTTTTCCTTTCTCCTAAAAATCAATATAATTTCTTTAACTTCTCGGTTCATTGCTTTTTTAATTAATTCTTCCATTAAAGTGTACTTTCTAAAATACATTATTAGGATTACTTTTATACTACGCAAACTAAAGTAATTTACATGATTTTCTTCGCCTATTATTTACTTGTTAATTTATTAAAAGGTTTTTTTTAATCTACAAAATGCATCTTTACTTTGGTAGGTTTCTAGTGCCAAGGTTACACGCTACTATTTTAATGCACAGCGAATATCTAACTAACTAACTGTCACGCCGTTTCCCGCAGGGGTAGGCAGAGAGGATGGACCGCCAAACAACTGCCAAAGTACTGGCACACACTTCTTGCCTCATTCACATTTATACATCGTATCATACATACTATTCTGTTATTCTGACTCTTGACATGGCCCATTATGAAAAAGTTATGAGTATGTGCATGAGATGTCTATGCATTGCTAAACTAGTCGTCTGATTGCGATGAAACTTTGGGGATTTGATGTGCGCATGCTCGCGATGGTTTCTGTATTATATTATTGTGAGTTCTGGCATCATGAAATTTCGCGTTGCTAACCATTAATCCGATTACGATGAAATTTTGGGGATTTGATGTGTGCATGCCCGCGATGGTTTCCATATATAACTGGTGAGCTCTGACATTATGAAATTTCCATAAAAAATTGAAATATGTGGCACGCAAATTGTTTGAAAACTGAATGTACCGGGACTGAATGTATGTAATGCGGGAGAGAGGAGGGGACTCGGGAGGGGGGTTCGCTGGACGGGGGAAGCGAGAGAGGGAGGTAGGGAGAGGGAAGGCGGAGTGGGAACGCGTGAGGGGAAGGGGACGCCGGAGAGGAAGGGAAGGGGAACGGGGAACGGGATGAATGGGAAATAACACGCAGGGAGAAACAATTTCTTTATTTTCTAGCATAGCAACGCACGCCGGGAACTCATTAGTAAAAAAATAGCTATTAAATATTTCGTAGTGGGTACCTATGATATAATGGTGACTGGATAACTTAGAATCATGCTACTTCAACACCTCCTTTGAAAAATCATTAAAAGTGCTGAAAAATAGTAAAGGTTACGTTAGATTATTATCTATCATTGAAGAAGAAGACAACAATAATTATCTAAACGAAGATATGAAAGAGAACAAGACACACAAACGAGTATTTTGTACTGGTGAAAGTTAGTGGTGCTGGCGACACGGTATCGCTTCGAAGTAAATAAGCACACACTTCACGACTAAAAATTACACATCTACCGGATCTGCCCTGATGATGGACACTGCAACGATGTCCGAAAAGTTGGCTAAAGAAGGAGGTAGCGCAACACGGCATAACACCGCAAAAACAAATAACGAAAAAAAGACACACAAAAATAGAAAAAGACAATGGTCGCAACTGGGACACGAACCCACAACTCTCGTTAACCAATTTCGCTATTGCCACCTTCTGTCAAACCGTCATATTTGTCAAACTCATAATATGGTCATAAACCAAATTTCAGAATTAACAATATTATCTTCGACCATAGACATCCAAATGGATAGACGAGAAGATACAGATGAGGGGTAAAACCAAACTATGGGGGGGACGAAGAGGGGACAGATGACTGTGATCCGTTAAAAAATCAATCTGACAGTATATAGGCATCTCGCATTATAATATCACCATTTAGTTCTTAAAAGCAAAATCTGTTTTTGAATAAATATACCTTTTTACATGGGAGCGCGAATTGCCCGCCACGTTTTTAACATATTTGCGTAGTCCAAATGCGCATAGTAAAGTTCGCCCTTTTTCACAAAGGAATATTTTGTTGCCGTATTTAGTTAAGACACTTTTACAAATGTTTCATAATTTACTTACCCCTGTAACCAGCGACGAGCTCACTGGAGAAACGCCCACATTCACTATATACACATACAGGGTGTTAAAGGACGTACTTGACTTACTTTAACCAGTGATTCCTGACATTATTTGGAGTAAAAAATGCAAATGAAATTTTGGTCTCCGGTGACATTTTTGATGTTTTTTTTTATTTCTTTTTCTACAAAAACATAAAAAAATGGTATGTGTTGGACAGTTGGAGGCGGGGCAAGGGGTTGGTCGGATTCTCGGCTGAGTGACCAGTGACGAAGTACGGAAGAATTTTTTTTGGTTGATTTTGAAGAAAAACATTTTGAAAAAAAAAAAAGTTGTCAAAAAAAGTCACCAAGACCAAAATTTCATTTACATTTTTTACTCCAAATAATATCAGGAATCACTGGTTAAAGTAAGTCAAGTACGCCCCTTAACACCCTGTATATTAGGGTATAATGTATAGCACAAGCTCTCATATTTGTTCGTAAAATGTACGATGCGAAATCCTCGCTGGTCAGGACAAGAATGATCACGTCACATTTTTTAGATACAAGCGAGGCTCTCGTAAGCCGAGCTGGCTCCATGGAACCGTTATGGGGAGGGGAAAATAATACGCTTTTATCACTTAGGGCAGGTCCAGATATATTCATATGTCCATGCCTTCGACTAATTCTGTTACATACTATATTCATCTACCTTTTTATTTGAAACAATCATTCTAAGAATCGGTTTGTAACCTGGATAGCGTCTCGGATAAATATCTTCTTCTTCTTCTTCTTCTTCTTCTTCGATGGCGCTACAGCCCATATCGAGCTTTGGCCTCTTGCAACAGTCGCCTCCAACTCCTCCTGTCCTCAGCGGCTGACTTCCAATTTGGTACCTGGAGAAGCTGTGCTGCATCCCCTCTTACTTCGTCTTCCCACCTCAGTCTGGGTCTTCCCACTTTTCTCTTTCCATCTGGGTGTCCAGTCAAAATTCTTTTTGGGACGCGTGTATCCGGCATTCTCTGTACATGCCCAGCCCATCTCAGCCTGAGGAGTCTCATATGTGTTGAGATGCTAGGTGCCTTATATATACCATACAATTCTGTATTGTGCCGGATGCGCCACTGTTCACCCTCTTTCACGGGTCCGCATATTCTTCTCAGCACTTTTCTTTCAAAAGTATCCAGCATTTCAGCCATCTTTACCGTCAGTGTCAGCGCCTCAGATCCATATGCCAATACAGTTCTAACAATGGTCTAATATATGGTTATTTTAGTGTTTCTGTGGACACTACGTGACTTAAACACTGGCAGCAAAGAGAAGTATGTTTTGTTGGCTGCTGTGATTCTCCTTCTGATTTCTGCTGGATCCTCATTATTCTCTGTCAGACTGGAGCCCAGGTAGGCGAATTGGTCGACCACTTCGTATAAGTAGTTGTCTTTGAATTGTGCACTACTTCTTCTTCTGTGTGAAGGGTTCCTGCTCTGTATCATCATTTTCGTTTTGTTGACATTAACCTGCAGTCCTACTTCCCGTGCCGCTGTTTCTAAAGGATCGAAGTCCTCCTTAATGGCTGAAATTGATCTTCCGACAATGTTAATGTCAGTCTCGGATAAATATATCCGCATTTATTCATATGGAGCTATTGACTTAAGAGGGCATTACCAGAGAAAGCCGGAAATACGTCATTTTCAAAAAAGTTTTTAGACGTATTGACTCTTTTCCACAAAAAATTATAAATGGATTTCGAAAGATTGTTCTTTTATCTAGCATAGTTATGTAATACATTTTTAGATTTTTTTAAAATTTTTAGTATAATAAGGTTATTCCATAGGTCGTTGGCAGATTTGTTAAATTTTCAAAAAAGTTTTTGTATTATACGACACCCATTTCAAATAATGTAATCATGCAGTAAAATAAATCAATACATTATCTAGCAAAGTTATGTATTAGAATTTTAATTTTAGTTTCAATAAAATCATTAAAAAATATGTACGTACATGTGTTTCTTGACGAAAATTGGTCCATTTGTGTATTTATTAGCGCACTTACAAACTAATATATTTCAGATTTTTTTAACATTCTTATTAAATTTAGACATTATTGAAAAATGATAAATACTTATAATCAAAAAATAACTACAAAAAGTACATTATTTTAATAGTTTTATCATCACGCCTTTCAGCATTTTTGGATGAAGGTATAAATTAAAGCTAATTTGGATTGAAATAAATTCGATATTGAGTTATAATTTAAAAAAGCTGGTACGGAGAATAATCAATCTTTCTCATTGTAACCGCCCTGCACGATCGGAAGAACAACTTTCGACGAAATGTCCGCTGGCTGGTTAAACGCTCTTAATAAAAGTCTAAATGAATATTCAATTTTTTATAAGAAAAACTCTCTGTTTATAACTTTTGAAAAAAGGGTAGTTGCCCGTAATATGGAAAAAAGAATTACTTGAAGATAATATTGTTAATTCAAAAAATTTAAATACTAGGTGTCCGGAAACTCGTAGTACAAGCGGGAAACTGGAGAATCCACATCACATTTGGAGTTGATTTTGTGGTTTAATTTTTTTTTGATTTGAGCTTTCGTTTTCGAGTAAATCGGGTCCGAAGTTGGAATTTTTTAGGTTAAATTTGAAAAATTTTTTCACTAGGGGGTTGATTTCAGCTGTGTAATGTCTTATAAAATGCAACGAAGGGTAAACCGGGCTCAAAAATTTTTTTAACCCTTTAGTTGCCGAAAAAATGGAAAAATAGAAAAAAAAAATTAAAATCGAAATGCTCAGAGAAAATAAGTTTTTTGGGTTCTCTACGTGATGTAGATTCACCAGTTCCCGCTTGTACTACGAGTTTCCGGACACGTTGTATAAGATTGATAATTATGACGGTTTGACAGAAGGTGGCAATAGCGAAATTGGTTATCGCGCACGTCCCAATTAGACGAGAGGTCTGGGTTCGTGTCCCAGTTGCGACCATTCTCTTTTTCTGTATCTTGTGCTCTTTCATATTTTCGTTTAGATTATTATTGTTTTCGTCTTCTTCAATGATATAAAAAATTGTTTAAATAGGTAACGATAGGTTTGGCTATGGGCTATTTTTCAATTTTTTTCACAACTTTTAGTGAATTTTCAAATCGGTGTTGAAATTGCATGATTCTGAATTGTTATGGAATGATATTACAATTTACTATCACTCAACACAGAAAAAACTTATTACATTCCATTCTCTCTACAAGAAGATGTGCCAAATAACTTAATTAACATAACAATTCATTCCAAAAATTTAATTAACCTAACAATTTAATTAACAAAATTTAATTAACATAACAATTTAATTAACAAATAATTTAATTAACATAACAATTCATTCCAAAAATTGTGCAAATGACGGTACATGTAATACGAACTGCGCTAAAGCTGAATCATAAATCTAATGTAAAATATCTTGGAATCTTAATGATAAAAATGTTAAAAAGGAAAGATCATATCAATCTCACTGTGGAAAGAATAAGAAAACTTATCTATGTTTTCTATAACATACGAAATATTTTAAACAAGAAAACTATCAAAATTGCCTATTATGCATTAATTCAGTCTTTATTACAGTACGGCATTATTGGGTGGGGAGGGGCCTTTAAGGCTTCCTTACAGCCCATAATTATAATTCAAAGAATAATTATAAAAACCATTCTTAGGAAACCATACGACTTCCCTACTATACAGAAATTTCGGGAATTTAATGTACCATCTATTATAGAATTGTATAAGAGAAACGCCTTTTGCCAAAATTATAAAAAATATTTTATTCAAAAAATTCACCCCTCAGATAGCATAAGCAATAGATTTAAAACTAATGGCTTAATAGCCATCCCTATGCTTAGAACGACCACGGCTCAGCACCACTATTTGTATTTAGGTGTAAGATGGTACAATATATTATTATCCAATAACAAAATTAATATAACAGATACACTGAATTATGAATTATTATTCAAAAAACAAATTAAGTCCCTTAAATTGGATAATGACATATTGTACCCTTAATGTTTACCCTTTATGTAATTAATTAATTTACCCTTACTTAAACAGCAATATTTAATATTAAAAAAATTGTATTCTTATTGTCCTTATATAACTATTTTTGTCTAAATTTTGTACCTACCTAAGATATTTATTTCAATAGTTTTTTTTGAAAATTGTTTACATAATGAACATTATTATTATTTTTTTGCATGTAAAATACTCCTCCCATAAACACGAGCTCCTAGAGATCAACTTATGGAGTAGTAGAATAAAACATGAATTATTTTGTAATCTTGCATATATTATCATTGTAATGTATAAACAAAAATCTTGAAATAAATAAATAAAATATATATTTATTTATTTATTTATTTACATCTATGTATATTACAGTTTTCACCTTATTAATAACAATTTTTACACATGTAATATATTTTGAAAACCTTTTTAGATATTAATTATGCATTTCATTATGTTGGGTGTAAGGTAGGTTTGAGAAGGTGAAACTGTTGGTTGGTGATATTGTATGTTTCGTGAACACCTCACTAGGAGAACCTGTGCTGAGGTGTTTACGTGTTTATGATTAAGTGTGACAAGTACAAGTATTTATGTGTCGTAGTAGAAAGTTATTTTTTTTTCTTTTTTTACATTTTAATAATTATTCAAAAAAAAATAATAAGTAGGTATATATTGGTATTGGTAAATTCTTGAAAGACATGTTTATTCATTTTCCACTTTTTATAGTTTGGTTATGTTTGGTTAGGAATTAAAGTATTTTGAATAAAGTGAATATTTTGATTTTTGATCCAGGCTGTGATATGTTTTTTGTGAATGTTTGTAGATGTATTTGCAGTAAGTATTTGTTTCAGAGTAATGGGCATAAAATTAAAAAAGTTTGATTGCATAATACTGAAAATGTCTTTGTCCGTATGTTGTGTGTGTTTTAGGTATGTTCAGGGTTATATTTGTTAAGGACCTGGTTTTTATTATTGTTTTGGGTTGAATTGGAATATGGAGTTTGTTTTGAAGGAAGTGTAGTAGAGCAGATTTGGCATAAAGTTGTTTTATGGGCATGACTTCCAATGTTTTGTATATTTCGTTTGAATCTGTATAGAAAGGGACTTGCAGGATTAGTTTAATTATCGCCTTTTGAATCTTTTGAATTGGGTCAATTGCTATATTTGTAGCACTTCCCCAAACCAGTATTCCATGTATATATATACCCTTGTAATATCTAGTGATCAATGAAATGATTTTCGTGGTAAGTAGGTTTACAACATTGTTACCGTTTTTCCATTACTGACGCAGTATTTTATATATTTTTCTAGGAGAGAGGACCTCTCGATGGTATGCGGTCATTAGAACACTATCTCACAGACATCATGCGAGGCGCAGGCGATACCCCAGACCACTTGAAAGGTAAGCAACCCCGACTTCTTTTATCATTCACATCAACCACCATTACAGGCAAGCTAAAACTGATATTTTTAATGAGTTTCGCTTCTTATGTTGAACGATACAACTTAGTAATCGAGTATAGCTTAGCGGATCATATGGTAAGCATTCCGTCTCGTTCCAGCAGCATATCAGGTGATCCCGTCGCGACATTAGCTCACTACGTTTATGACTTAAGCAATGGAGGTAATCCACTACTTATCCGCCCCGGTATAAGTAACAGATGGTTACTCTTTCAAGGCTCTCGCAAGGATTCTAATTTTTTTGAAAGAACGAATCTACATTTAAGTTTGAACGAATCTAGACCTCCAGTGTCCCTGCATAGATACCTTAATCTATATTTCGTGTGAAAATTACATAGAAGCAATTAACAAAATAAACGAAGACCTACAAAATATAGCAAAATGGCTGAAATTAAACAAGTTGAAACTGAACGTAAACAAAACAAAATATATGAAAATAGGCAATAAAACTTGTAACACAGGGTTAAATTTGACCATCAATGGTGAACAAATTGGAAAAGTAAATGAAATCAAATACCTGGGTGTAATACTCGACTCAAAACTGACTTTCACAGCAAACTTTGAATATGTGCTAAAAAAGGTATCAAAAAAGGTAAATTTTCTTAGAAGACTAAGACGTAAATTAAATAGAAACACTACGGAGCTCATTTATAAAACTATCGTTGCTCCACATTTGGACTACTGCTCTACAATGTTATATTTGGCCAATGAAGGAAGTTTGAACAAACTAGAAGTTATACAAAACAAAGCTATGAGATGTATACTGGGAAAAGGCAAATACGCAAGGATTAATCAAATGAGAGAGGAGCTAAATTGGATTCCAATAAAAAAGAGACTACTATTTAACGTGTTAATTTTTGTGCCTAAAATTATGAAAAACCAAATGCCAAAATACTTTAAGGATGAAATTGTTTTTTATAGTGACATTCATAATTACGAAACAAGAAATATAAACAGAGTTCGATTGCCACAAATGAAGAAATCAAAATCACAGAACAGCCTAATGTACAGAGGACTAAAGATGTATGATGAAATGCCTGAAAGTATGAAGAATGAAGAAAGAATGAACGTATGTAAAAAGAAATGTTATGCTTACTGTAAAAATATTTAAATTTATCAAATGAAATGTTACATTGTGCTTATTAGTTTGTATGCATGTAGTATAAACTAACTCAATAATTAATAAATAAAAAATTAAAAAAATACGGTGTTAGGAAGCAGCATGCAAGTGCTTACATAATATACCAAATGCGAATAATATAAAGCAAGTCAGGGATAAACTAATTAAAAAAGATAACAGATTAACATAAAAGGCGGCTACTTTCAGGGTAATGGCATCTTTCGTATGTTGCAAGCATCTGCAAGAAAAGATAATGAAAACAAGTATTGTGATATGAAGAACGCTTGTGTCGGGTGGGATACCTCTCTCGTCATCTGGCAGTACCAGCCAGAATGTGTATGGTGATCGGTCTGCCGTGAATGAATCTCAACGTCCGCGCCCTTTAGCCGGTTTCTCGGTTTTGCCTTGACGATAGTAAGTGGGAAGTAGGGGAATGAACCCGAAGACCCGAATGGCTTAAGCAGGGAGTGCCTGGGTTCACAAATGTCCACAGGCGTGAGGTTTGTCTGCACTATGGCGGATGCAACTGCTCATCTACTGCGTGGCGGGCCAGATCGGGAGAGACTGATTGAGGGAGGCCTTTTGACCTCTCTAGCAGAACTCTCTCGAAAAACCGCAATGCGAGGAATGGATTCCTACCCACCCATCATACCTTTTTCCTTCCCAGAACTTCCTCTCCTTCCTTTCCATTAAAAGACCTTCCACCCCACATCCCAAAGATGTCATAGGCTCTGAGGGATTTTTCGCTAATGTAAAAAAAAACAGTGTTAATGCGAATACCGTACAAGGGTCCTAACTGTTCTCGTCTGGGGCCAGTGAGACTATTGCATCCCCAACTGGGGTGCGTTGTGAAGCTGAAGGTAAAAGAGAGGGGAAGGAGATGGGGAAAAGGAAAGTGGGGAAGTACCTACCTGACTATTCAGATCTGGTCACCAAACGCGGCTTAATCCATTTCAAGCGACGTTTCAAATTTGATTGGTGGTCTTACACCAGGGCGATATTTAGAGTATCTTCCACACTTAACGTGTTGCAAATACGGGTATACTACAAATAGATCAAATAAAATTCATTTGCACACGCCGGAATTCGAATAGTTGAGAACCTTACCCCTCGACTATGGAGGCCGTCAAACCAATGAGCCCCAGTTTCCTAGCCACCCCTCATACATTGTTCACACAAAACGTTATCCTCCCTCTCAATTAAAAGACGTCCCAAACTGCATCCTCAAGGATGTGAAGCTAATGTAAGAAAACAACACTGATAATGCAAATACGGTACAAGAGTCCCAACTGCTCTCTGTTAACTGGTGTGAGTCAATCTGCGGTATCAGCAATTAAGAAATATTGTAAGGTTGAATGATATGGGAAAGGCAAGGAGATGGGAAAGGGGAAGGCGGAGAAATACCAACCCACCTTACAATTTTTCACCACGGCAATACTGGCAATGGTTCCGCGCCTTTCCATCCCGTGACAAAACATCCCCGACAAAATATCCTCTGACAAAATATCCTCTGACAAAATAACCTCTGACAATATATCCTCTGAAGAAATATCCTCTGACGAAATATCCTCTGACGAAATATCCTCTTACGAAATATCCTCTGACGAAATATCCTCTGACGAAATATCCTCTGACGAAATATCCTCTGACAAAATATCCTCTGACCTAATATCCTCTTACAAAATATCCTCTGGACGAAATATACTCTAACAAAATATCCTCTGACCTAATATCCTCTTACAAAATATCCTCTGGACGAAATATACTCTAACAAAATATCCTCTGACCTAATATCCTATATGATGAAATATCCTCTGACGAAATATCCTCTGACGAAATATCCTCTGACGAAATATCCTCTGACGAAATATCCTCTGACGAAATATCCTCTGACAAAATATCCTCTGACCTAATATCCTCTTACAAAATATCCTCTGGACGAAATATACTCTAACAAAATATCCTCTGACCTAATATCCTATATGATGAAATATCCTCAGACGAAATATCCTCTGACGAAATATCCTCTGACGAAATATCCTCCGACGAAATATCCTCGGAAAAATATCCTCTGACGAAATATCCTCTGACGAAATATCCTCTGACGAAATATCCTCTGACGAAATATCCTCTGACGAAATATCCTCTGACGAAATATCCTCAGACGAAATATCCTCTGACAAAATATCCTCTGACGAAATATCCTCTGACGAAATATCCTCTGACAAAATATCCTCTGACGAAATATCCTCTGACGAAATATCCTCTGACGAAATATCCTCTGACGAAATATCCTCTGACGAAATATCCTCTGACGAAATATCCTCAGACGAAATATCCTCTGACAAAATATCCTCTGACGAAATATCCTCTGACGAAATATCCTCTGACAAAATATCCTCTGACGAAATATCCTCTGACGAAATATCCTCTGACAAAATATCCTCTGACGAAATATCCTCTGACGGAATATCCTGTGACGAAATATCCTCTGATGAAATATCCTCTGACGAAATATCCTCTGACGAAAAATCCTCTGACGAAATATCCTCTGACGAAATATCCTCTGACGAAATATCCTCTGACGAAATATCCTCTGACGAAATATCCTCTGACAAAATATCCTCTGACGAAATATCCTCTGACGAAATATCCTCTGACGAAATATCCTCTGACGAAATATCCTTCGACAAAATATCCTATGACGAAATATCCTCTGACGAAATATCCTCTGACGAAATATCCTCTGACGAAATATCCTCTGACGATACATCCTCTGATGAAATATCCTCTGACGACATATATTCTGACGAAATATCCTCTGACGAAATATCCTCTGACAAAATATCCTCTGACGAAATATCCTCGACAGTATATCCTTCGACGAAATATCCTCGACAGTATATCCTTCGACAAAATATCCTCCGACAACATATCCTACGGACAAAATATCCCGCAACAAAATATTTACTAAAACCTAACCTAACCTAATGTAAACTTACCTAACCTTACAAAAAAGGGACATATATAATATACACATCCTGTAAATACAATAAATTATTATTAAAAAATAGTTAAATTTGAAATAAGGTTAGGTTAGGTAAGGTTAGGTTAGGTTAGGTTAGGTTAGGTTAAGCTAGATTAAGTTAGGTTAGGTTAGGTTAGATTAGGTTAGATTAAGTTAGATCGAGTAAGGTTAAATTAGGTAAAAAGGTTAAGTTAAGTTAGATTAGGTTAGGTAAGGTCAAGTTAGGTTAGGTTAGGTTAGGTCAGGTCAAGTTAGGTTAGGTTAAGGCAGGTTAGGTTAGGTTTTAGTAGGTATTTTATTGGAGGATATTTTGTCCGTAGGATATTTTGTCGCGGGATCACTGGAAATATTTTCAATTCTGGTCCGCCTCTAGTAAGCGAATTGGTCACAGTCGCAGCGATAATAAAAGTAAATAGTCTGTTGTAAAAAGAGTTCTAAGTTCTAAGGCAACGCTGTGAACTGCTCTGCAGGTCTATTTTAACAACACGGCCCCAACCGATCCATCCGACCAACCAACGCAGCTAAATACATAACACACAAATACACGCCATTGATATACAAGGTGATGGGATGGCCCTTTCGTCGGAAACTAGGCAGGAAAGATGAACACTACTGCTAACTTCGCAGCCGGCTAAAAAAGAAACTAAAGTTACCATGTTTTTGTTGGTTCCAAGCCAACTCAGAATCAAACACCACTTTGAAAATTCATTAAAAGCTATCAAAAAAATAACTTAAAAATAACCCATACCCTTACCTAAAGTAACCTATATAAAAACCAATTTTTTACATCACTCTTTAATTTTCAATTTGGGAGGCGGGTATGGGTACCGCCGCCTCGGAATAACCAAAACCTCTGCAATAGGTCACTCCAATTTGTTCGCTACGTTTGGTAACTTAGCAGGAGTGTCCGGGTTCATGGGTTCACGGGTTAGATTTATCCGGGGCTTGGCGGCAGACGCGTTTGAACCTCAGCTGCTTGGCGGTGCCGGATCGGGATAGAATGGTTGAGGGACTGACTTGGTTCGGGATAGAATGGTTGAGGTTGACTTCTCCAGCCTCTTTCGGAACATCGTCTTGCATCGGGATGGATTCATACGTCTGTCACTCCTGGACACACTGACCCCCAGATTCTTACCCACTTCTGATACCCTTTCCTTCCCAGAACTTCCACTCCTTCCTTTCCTAAAAAGCCCTCCACACCATAAGTACACCGTTGACATTCGTCACATAATAACTGGTCGCTTCTTCGACTCGTTCTTCAGTTCAACAGCTCGGCTGTGGAACGATTTGCAGGGAGTTAATGTAAAAGAAAAAGTTATGCAGGACTAGGGTTCCCAGATCAAAAAATCAAAATCCCGGAGAAAATTCCTGATATTTGATAAAAATTCCGGACTTTCTTGTAAATTATGAATGTCGTTATGCATCGTGGCATGTCAAAACCCGCGTCGTCGGGGGGGGGGGAGCGGACTTTAACGGAAATAAAGATTTGGAAAGTGGTAGGTATTCCTTTTATCATCATCATCATTATCATTATCATTATCATTACATAGTATAAAATGAAGTCGCTCAAAATGTATGTGCGCGTTAATCTTTTAAACTACGCAACGGATTTTCATGCGGTTTTCACCAATAGATAGAGTGATAGAAGAGGAATGTTTATATGTATAATACATGTAAATTATTTTAGAGAAAAGCCGAGAAATTCAAAGAAAACATATTTTTGTGCGATTTAAAACGGCTGGCGGGCCGTACTATAGTCACTTTTGAAATTCGTTCAACGGAAGAAATTGGAAAATAGATGTCCTAGAGTAAGTAGGTATTTGATTTTCCCTTTTCAAATATCCAGTGTTACATTGCAAGCATTGTATAATTAATTAGTGGCGAGTTAATTTTATTATAGTAGAGAAAAACCGATACATTCAAATATTCAATTCAGGCAGCGGGCAGCTGGCAAGCGGGTGGTGCGGATTTTATAAAGATTGGGTAATGGCGTTGTGTTTCGTTAGCCACAGCAACGTGTGGCCGGGTCTGCTAGTATATAATAAACATTCTTTGTATTTTTGGGCATTAAGTGTAAAAATTTGTAAACATTTTATTTAAAATTAATTAAATATCAGAAGTGATGTTTTTACTTTGATTTGTAATAAAAATAATTTGGTTTATTTCGTTTTTTATATCAATCTCCACTCAATTGTATAAGTTCCGGACCGTTTAGAATTCCCCCCGCATTCCGGACAAAGACCTATATTTCCGGACTTGTCCGGAAAATTCCGGACGTATGGCAACCCTATGCAGGACACACGCACAACCGAAATTAGTTGTTTTTAATGGTGCAGAGGAAAATTTAAAATGCTTTAAAAGTGTAATATAGAAAGAATATTTAATAAGAAGCTCATTCAAGGAATTCAAAACATTTTTTTTATAAATCTCTCGAATAAAAAAATATGATAATATTTCGAAACTAGAGGTCAATTTTACCTAGGCACTATATAAAATAAAATACGACAGAATGTGTAATTCACACGTGGTAGAAGTGAAACCTTAGAAAACTAATGTAGATAAGAGTGTAGAAGCTAGAAGCACCACACAGAGAGGAGACCGATTATACTATCTCATTCTCTCGCAGGCTTAATCATATAGATGTATGTGTGTGTCTCTTTTTAGTGTCGCTATTTTTCGTTTCATCAAGTTTCAAATCGCAACGGTGCTAAACAAGTTTTCACTTCAAAAAAATAGGGAGGCTACGAACCAGCACATAAAGACGAGACCTATTTTTCTAAGTCATTTTCTCGCAGGCTAAATCCTGTATACGTATGTGTTTGTCTCTTTTTAGTGTCGGTGTTCCTCGTTTCATCGAGTTTCAAATCACTACAGTGCTAAAGAAGTTTTCACTTTAAAAAATAGGGAGGCTACAAACCACCACACAAAGACGAGACCTGTTTTTCTAAGTCATTTTCTCGCAGGCTAAATCCTGTAGATGTATGTGTTTGTCTCTTTTTAGTGTCGCTATTCTTCGTTTCATCGAGTTTAAAATCACAACAGTGCTAAAGAAGTTTTCACTTTAAAAAAATGGGTAAGCACACAAAAAGGAAACCAATTATAATATCTCATTCTCTCGCAGGCTAAATCTAACAGATGTAAGTGTTTGTCTCTTTATATCGTCGATATTTTTCGTTTCAACGAGTTTCATATCACAACGGGGGAGGAATGCAGATCCGGGCACACCTTGTTGTTGGCAAAAAACCATATTTTCACCGCGTTATAATTTGAGAACTTTAATCTGGAAGGTGAAAAAAAGTGCGGAAAGCAATAATATTTTTTTTTAATAAGTAATTAATTTTCAATTACGTTAAGTAAAATTTCACTTTGCGAATCGACACTATGACAACCGGCGGCCATTTTGTCACTGATATACAAGGATGAGCAAGATACGATTGTAGCCGACTTCGTGGGATACATGAATAAGGCGCGTAATTGAAAAACAGAATTATGGTTTGTTTGGCTACGCAGGGTTTGTGTAGCGGGCTTGTGTATGTTATCTTTACTTTAAAAAACAGCCTACGTTTTTGAATGGTTTGTTTGGCTACGCAGGGTTTGTGTATCGGGCTTGTGTATGTTATCTTTATTTTAAAAAACAACCTACGTTTTTGAATGGTTTGTTTGGCTACGCAGGGTTTGTGTAGCGGGCTTGTGTATATTATCTTTATTTTAACAAACATCCCAGGATTTGAACGGTTTGTCTCCATTCCAGTACCTACGCGTCTTATAATTTATCCCACGAAGTCGGCTACAATCGTATCTGGCTCTTGTTTGTAGGTCTGGGATACCAACATAACAGTGACAAAATGGCGGGTGAAGTGTCGTAGTATCGGTTCACGAAGTGAAATTTTATTTATACTTTAAACGGCTGTATCTCCCTCAATTTTACCGAGCGCGCCTTAATTTTTTTTTTCAGCTTCTCCACACTTTTCTCATCTAGAAAGTGCCTTTTTATTAAATTTCCAAACTGTGCCCGGATCTGCATTTCACCCCACAACGGTGCTAAAGAAATTTTCATTTAAAAAAAACTGTGTCAATTTAAACGCCCCAATCACCAACCTAGCACACATAATTTCAACGGCGCAATGTTATCCAATCATACCTAACTATTCGACGGTCACAAATTTCCCTAGTGGAATTATTTCATAGCTTCAGTTCTTCAGTTCAGTCATCAGCCGATCAGCGTACAGTACTCAGTGCACAGTCGCGTATTGCATCAATGTTCACCAGTCAGTATTCATACTTCAGTGTTCAATTAAATTATTTTATCCTTTTTTAAAACATTGTAAGATGAAAGTTTTAAAATCAGTTTTCACTGTTATTAAGTTGTTCAGTAAATTCAGTGTTTATTTCGTTCTGTTGTTTTGTCAGTTTCCCAGTATTCGGACTTCTGTGTTCAATTATTATTGAGATTTCACTGTTGAATTGTTCAATATTTAGTTTCTAAGTGTTTAATTCGTTAGTCAGTTTTCCAATATTCGTACCTTAGTGTTCAATTACATTTTTGTCATCCTTTTTTGTAAAATTTTTCAGACTTTCGCAGTTAAATTGTTCGGTTTTCACTTCAGTAATTAGTTGATGGGTATTCCCAGTTGTTCTGTGTTTACTAGTCAGTTTTCCGGGACTCCAGATACTAATATCTACAGCCTGTATGTCGGACGAACATCTAGAGCTCATATGTTGAACTAATATCTACGAACTTCAGAGTGTTGACTAATATCTACAGAGCTAAGGTCGGACGAATATCTACGACGGTCCCAGTGTTGACTAATATCTACAGAGCGTAGGTTGAACTAATATCTACAGAGCGTAGGTTGGACTAATCAGCTAAATTGTCCAATAGTCCGATATTAGGGATTTTTACATACATACATACATAAATTAAGTTTTTTAAACTACATACGCAATATTACGTTATTCCAATATGCTATACATAATTGCAAATACAACCTTTGCTAGTGCTGTAGATATTCGTCAACACTTTGGTTCTCATAGATATTAGTCAGCAGTTTGAGCTGTAGATATTCGTCAACACTTTGGTTCTCATAGATATTAGTCAACAGTTTGAGCTGTAGATATTCGTCAACACTTTGGTTCTCATAGATATTAGTTCGATTTTTTCAGTTTTTGGAATTCCTGTAGATATTAGTAGACGCCTCCGTTTTCCGGTATTTAGATTTCAAATAAATCATTTAAGGGCCCGCAACTCGAATTTCTACCGATTTCTTACATATCTCCCTTAAATACGGTAAGTTTTAAAGCTCTTAAAAAAATATATGTTATTCTTGAAGATAATATCTAGACTTTGCCCGCGCCGAAACGCAAATTATATAAAATTCCCTCGATAGAAAAAAATCGCAAAGTATGCTCCAAAAATTATTATAAACATGTTTTTTTCAGTTATTTTACAAGTTCTATGTATGAAAAAATTCACAGTGTTGCTTTAAATGCTGTTTAAGACAATGCCAGAGAGATTTTTGCTCTATTTTAAACGAGTCGTGTTTTATTAAACATTTCGCATCGATTTTGTCGCTGTAAATGTTAGCGCTCTCCTCTAACATTGGTAATTTCGTATCTCTCCATCTTCTTCTTTTCGAGCCTGGTTGCAGAGCGTTTAACCCTTTTTTCAAGACTTTTTAAAAACGTTTTTGAATCAATGTTTACTGTTAAGTTGTTCAGTTTTCTTTAATTAGTTGATAGGTTTGTTCGTTTGTTCGCTATTTACTGTTCACTTTGATAAGTCAGTTGTTCAGTAAGCAGTTAAATTAAATTAAATTATTGAAGTGAAATTCTATAGCACGGCTGTGATTTGGATTTCGAATGAAACGGAAATGACGATTAGTACACCTGCGACGCATCAACTGCGCTAATCGGCCGCTTTGATAATGATGTCACTTTTAAAGGCTTTGATCATGACCTCACTTTTCAAGTATTGGTAGAGATTGTTTTGGTAAATTTTCGCTATCATCATCATCATCATCACTATTGGCTCTACAACCCCTGGTGGGTCTTGACCTCCTCAAGAGTCTTCCTCCACTCATCTCGGTTTTGTGCCAGCTCTCTCCAGTTTGGAAGCTCCAAGATGGATATGTCTTTGAGGACGTTGTCGCTCCATCTTAGTCTTGGTCTTCCCAGGCTCCTTCGCCCTATTGGTCTTGAGTTCAGCAGGGACTTTGGTGCTTTATGCTCGGTCATTCTCTCCACTTGACCCAGCCACCGAAGTCTTCCCAGTTTTATAAATTTTGCGACGTTTAGCTCCTTAAACAAAGTATAGAGCTCATTGTTATAACGTCTGCGCCAAAATCCATTTTCTAGAACCGGTCCGAAGATGCGCCTCAAAATTTTTCTTACAAAAACGTCCAGTGCTCGCTCATTCCTATTAGTTAGTACCCAAGTCTCAGCTGCGTACGTAAGTACTGGTCTGATAAGTGTTTTGTACACTAATATCTTCGTGTTTCTGGACAGCACTCTGGACTTTAATTGGTTTTGTAAGCGGAAATAACAGCGATTTGCATTCACTATGCGCTTCTGGATCTCCTCTGTGGTATTATTGTCGTTTGTTATCAGGGAGCCTAGGTATGTGAATCTTGGTACCGTTTCGAAATTTTGGTTTCCATATGAGAGAGTTGGGATTTGTTGGGTACATCTACGGCCATGTATTTGGTCTTTTGCTGGTTTACTACGAGACCCAAATTTTCGCTTCCATCGCGTATAAACAGCAGTCCAATTTGTTTTTATTCGTCTTCAAAACATTGTAAGACGAAATTTTTAAATCAGTTTTCATTGTTGTGTTGTTTAGTAATTTTTTAATTAGTTTGTTGAGTTATTAAGAGGGCGTTACCAGAGAAAACCAGAAATATGTCATTTTCAAATCAGATTTTAGACGTATTGACTCTTTTCCACAAAAAATTATAAATGGATTTCGAAAGATTGTTCTTTTATCTAGCCTTCGCATGTAATAAATTTTGAGAATTTTTTTTTTTTTTTTAGTATATAAGGTTATTTCATAGGTCGTTGGCAGATTTGTTAAATTTTCAAAAAACATTTTGTATTATACCACACCCATTTCAAATAATATAATCAAGCAGTAAAATAAATCAATACATTATCTAGCAAACGCATGTTTTAGAATTTTAATTTTAGTTTCAATAAAATCATTAAAAAATATGTACGTACATGTGTTTCTTGACGAAAATTGGTCCATTTGTGTATTTATTTGCGCACTTACAAACTAATATATTTCAGATTTTTTAACATTCTTATTAAATTTAGACATTATTGAAAAATGATAAATACTTATAATCAAAATAAATTACAAAAAGTACATTATTTTAATAGTTTTATCATCACGCCTTTCAGCATTTTTGGATGAAGGTATAAATTAAAGCTAATTTGAATTGAAATAAATTCGATATTGAGTTATAATTTTAAAAAGCTGGTACGGAGAATAATTAATCTTTCTCATTCTAACCGCCCTGCACGATCGTAAGAACAACTTTCGACGAAATGTGGATTTTCGTCCGCTGGCTGGTTAAATGCTCTTAAGCTTTTATTTCATTAGTTAGCTATTCAGTATTCAGACTTCAGTGTTCATCAATTAAAATATTTAATCCTTTTTCACAAGATTTTCACTTTTCATTGCTGTGTTGTTCAGTATTTAGTTGATAAGTTTGTTCAGTTGTTCGATGTTTATTCCGTTAGTCTGTTTTCCAGTATTCAACCTTCAAGGTTCAATTACATCATTTAATCTTTTTCCGCAAGATTTTTCATTTTTTCCTGTTCATTTGTTCATATTTATTTGATAAGTTTGCCCAGTTGTTCAGTATTTATTCCGTTAGTCTATTTTCTAGTATTCATATTTCAGTTTCAGTTTAAATTATAGATTTACTTTTTTAGTTGTTCTGTATTTAGTTGATAAGTTTGTTCAGTTGTTAGTTTTCCAGTATTCAGACTTCAGTTAACATTTTAATTTGTTTTTGTAAAATTTTAAAGTCTTTTACTGTCGAATTGTTCAGTCTTCAGTAATTAGTTGTTGGGTTTTCCCAGTTGTTTTTTATTTACTGTTCATTTCAGTAGTCAGTTTCCCAGTACTAGGGATTCAATGTTCAATAAAAGTCTGTTTTCCAGTTATTTATACTTTTCAGTGTTCTATTAAATTATTTAACCCCTTTTACAAGATTATTGAGTTTTTCAGTTGAATTGTTCATTTTTCCGTAATTAGTTGATAGGGTTGTCCAGTTGTTTTATATTTACTGAACACTCCAATAGTCAGTTTTCCAGTATTCAGACTTCAATGTTCAATAAAATTTTCAATCCTTTTTTGTAAACCTTTTAAAACAATTTTCACAGTTGAATTGATCAGTTTTCTGTAATTTGTTCGGTTGTTCACTATTCACTTTATTAGTTAGTTGTTTAGCGTAAGGACTTTAGTATTCAATTTAATTATTATGTCCTTTTTTAAAGTATTGTAAGATGAAAGTTTTAAATTCAGTTTGTCTTTGTTAAATTGTTCAGTAATTAGGTGATAAGTTTGTTAAGTTGTTCAGTTCTTATTTCATTTTGTTATTTCTTCAGTTTTCCAATATTCACATTTCTGTGTTTAATCAAATTGTTTTATCCCTGTTTGCAAGAATTTTCATTTTTCACTGTTGAGTTTTGTTCAGTGTTCAGATTTGTTGATAGGTTTGTCCAGTCGTTCTCTGTGTTCACTTCAAATTATTTAATTACTAGCTTTTGCCCCGGCTTC
The DNA here is from genome assembly GCA_917880885.1 of Limnephilus marmoratus. NCBI lineage: Eukaryota > Metazoa > Arthropoda > Insecta > Trichoptera > Limnephilidae > Limnephilus > Limnephilus marmoratus. Next base: position 47,463,463 of record OU862907.1, on the reverse strand, counting down.
GCACGCACCACTTGCCCCCCCCCCCCCTTCCCTCCCCCCTACCACCCCCCTCACCCACCCCCACTATTCCCGTTACATTCATTTTTCAAACAGCTCGCGTGCCACCTATTAAAACGTAACAATCAAACACGAGCAGTAAATTTTAACTATCAAAGGGATCTTAGGGATCTCCATAGTAACCTAAACAAATAACAAAATGACAGCGCACGTCAAACAATTACTTAGCAACGCTTTGCTTTTCGTCTGGACAATAAACGTATAATAAATAATTTCATTACGCTAGAGCTTACCAATATATATATATAGCCTATAGTACTCGCAAATAATGTATCTTTCTATTAGTGGAAGAATTTTTAAAATCCATTGCGTAGTTTTTGCGTGAAAGAGTAACAAACATACATACATCCATACAAACTTTCGCCTTTATAATATTAATAGTATAGGATTTTTTTTTAGTTGTTCAATGTTTTCTGTTCATTTCAGAAGTTTTTTTTAGTATTTTTTTTTTTTTTTACATGAGCTCCACATAGGAGGCCCTGAGGAAAATAATTTCCCTCAGAGCCTATGTCATCTTTGGGGATGCTGTGTGGAGGGTTTTTTTTTAAGGAAAGGAAGGAGAGGAAAGTTCTGGGAAGGAAAAGGGTTTAAGGGGTGGGTAGGAATCTGGGGTTCAGTATGTCCTGGTCATCCGCCTCCAAGACCTAGACAAACCTCACCCCATGAACCCGGGCACCCCTGCAAAATCACCAAACATAGCGAACCACTTGGGGGTGACCTATGGCAGAGGTGTTGGTTATCCAATAAAGGTTCCTGGGGCGGCGGTACCCATTCCCGCCTCCCAAATTGAAAATTTTGTTTTTTGTTCAAATAATATTTCTTCTAAGACTTTTTAAAATTGTTTTTTAATCCATTTTTGCTGTTGAGTTGTTCAGTCTTCTGTAATTAGTTGATAGGTTCGTTCGGATTTTCACTATTTACTATTCACTTTAATAATTGAAAATTTGGTTTCAATTTTCAAATAAATTATTTAAAACTTTCTTCCAAGACTTTTTAAAATTGTTTTTTAATCCATTTTTACTGTTGAGTTGTTCAGTCTTCTGTAATTAGTTGATAGGTTCGTTCGGATTTTCACTATTTACTGTTAACTTTGGTAGTCAGTTGTTCTATATATGAACTCAGTGATTAATTTAATTATTTTGTCCTTTTTTAAAACATTGTAAGATGAAAGTTTTAAAATCAGTTTCTACTGTTAAGTTGTTCAAAAATTAGATGATAAGTTCGTTCAGTATTTATTTCGTTTTGTTATTAGTTCAGTTTTCCAGTAATCTGACATCTGCTTTCAATTGAATTATGTTATTCTTTTTTTAAACTTTGCAAGATACAGTTTTAAAAACTGTTTTCATTGTTTAGTTGTTCAGTAATTAGTTGATAAGTTTGTTCAATTGTTAAGGGTTTAATTCGTTAATCAGTTTTCCAATATTCAGTCTTTAAGGTTCAAATACATTATTTAATCCTTTTTGCAAGATTTTCAGTTTTCACTATTTAGTTGTTCAGTATTTAGTTGATAAGTTTGTGTTTTTTTATTATTCACTCAGTTTTTCACTATTCAGATTTCGGTGATCAATTAAATTTTTATACCTTTTTTTGCAAGACTTTTTAAAACCAATTTTCAGTGTTGAATTGTTCAATTTTCTGTAATTAGTTCATAGGTTTGTTCGGTTGTTGTTGATAGTCAGTTATTCAATATTCAGACGTCAGTTTTTAATTAAATTATTTTATCACTTGTAAGACGTTTCTTTAAATCAATTCACTGTTAAGTTGTTCAGTAATTTATATATTAGTTGATAAGTTTGTTCAGTGGGTTCAGTAATTACCGTTCACATCAGTTGTCCAGTATTCAGATGTCTGTTCAATTAATTTATTTTATCCTTGCAAGACTGAATAATTTGAATGTTTGTACCTACTGTTCACCTCGGTAGTCAGTTGTTCAATATTCAGATTTCAGCCCTTAAAAATAATGCAAGACAGTACAATAAAAAAAGCGTTTTAAATCTGTGTTAACTGTGTTGTGTAGTTCAGTCATAGTTCATATTCAGTATTTATTGTCCACTTTGGTTAACAGTTTTTCAAAATTCAGAGCATTATTTAATTAAATTAATAAATTTGATCCTTTTTAAAAACATTGCAAAAAGAAACCATTTAGAGCAGTTTTAAAGATAGTGTAATATTTTGTTAATCAGTAGAATATTAGTTCAGTTGTTCAGACTTCAGTAGTTGTTCGTTACGTTCCCTATTTCAGTATTTTCTAAGCATTTTCCAAGTTCGATTATGTTCATACAAAAGTCAATGTAAAAATGCTCGTTAATTTTTTCCAAAATTTAAAACAATGGAAAAAATCTAGAGCAAAGTGATTCGCGTTCTTTTTGTTGCCTATATTTTTGTTAAGTTATAAAAAAGCTGTGATGAAAAAGTGATTTTTTGGTGCTGTGTAAATAAAATTGATGTAACTAAATTGACAGTGGATTGAACGCATCATTTACATTCTGACACAATGTAATAAAAATCACGCGAAGGGCGCACAAGAGTCCCAATTAATCAGTCAGTCAGACTATGGCATCCGCAATTTGGCTATGTTGTGAGTGTTGCAACCAAAGATATTAAAATACAGAAGAGATATGCTATGGTGTCCGCGCAACTGTCGCCGGACTACGCGCTAAAGAATTTGTTCATTTCGTTGATTTTTTGAAAATATATTTTGAATAAGGAAAGAATTCGTTCATTTAGTTTAACGTTCGTTTGGTTTATTCGTTAATTATTTGTTCTTTTAGTTTATTTGTTAATTGGTAAACAATATCGGCGACACCCGGAAGCGCAGACCCACATAGTCAAAACAGCAGACAGCACATCTACTTATATTCCAATATCTTTGGTTGCAGCCAAAACTTCTTACGAATTGCAGCTTCAGATGACCTTGTAAATACTAGAAACGTAACGAAACGGTTTTTGCTGGAATTAGGTGATAGTAGGTATGTAAAGGAAAAAACAAGGTATGCAAGGAAAAAGGAATGACCAATCACTTACCACTGTATCTCTACGAAGGGGCATACGACACAATTACAATAGTTTCACCGCGATACTTCGAGGTAATTATAGCCAAGACAAAACGAATGAGTACAAAATGCTATTAAGGTCTTTCGAGATGGTCAAATTCCTCCTTTTAACTTAAAAATTAGATTGTGTACACGAAAAACACCAACAACTTGCTTCCAAGGTAGTTACAAAACGTCCGTGTTCAAAAGTGATGCACTCGAATTTTCACTATTTTTCTTGCATTTTCAAATACTTTTCCAGAAAGATGATGCTTAGGGGGGGGGGGGGTAGGATCAGGATAAATCACATCCCGGTAGGAACTAAACATATTCTCATTTGGGGTCGTCCATTAATCACGTGATGTTTTTTTAGCAACTTTTTAACCCCCCCCCCCCCTGGTGATATGTGGTGAGGTTTTAGACTAACCCCCCCCCCCCCGAAATCACGTGTATTTTTTTAGTAGTGCAAAGAATTTTGAAATTTTCAGAATATTATCACAAAAAATAAATACACGTGATATCTCATTATACCCCCCCCCCCGATTAATGGACGACAACTTTCAACCGGTGAGGTTTAAGGAAATGGGGAGGGGAAGGGGATGCGAAAGAGGAAGGTGGGGAGATACCCGGCTATTCAGATCTATTCACCAAACACGATTAAACCCATTTCGATTCTGTACGGCGGTCGTTCATCATACTGAGAGTATCTATGCCTATGCTGGGAACGTTGTGAGATTTGAAGTAAGAAGGGCATGAAAGGAGATGAGGAAGGTAAAGGTTTGGAAGTACCTAGTTACCTATCTATTGAGATTTGGTCACTAAACACGCTATGCCCAAGTAGATCTAGTTTCGCTTGATTTGTTTTGCAAAAAAATATTTCGCTGTTTTTATTTTATTTATTTGTATTAGTATTATTGAGAGAGTAGATATTTTGTGGTGCAACTGTTTTAACGCTCGACTTCATATCCGGAGGTTACTTGGTTCGGTTTACAACTAAATTGATTGCACAATACAAATTTATTTTAGACTAGCGAGTAGCCGGCGTGCCATGCCATTCAAGGAAAGATTGTTACTCCCTGTGTGTCCTTATGCTGAAGTCACAAGGTTCACTCGGATGAAGGTTTACTCGATGAAATGTTCCATTCTCGTTTCACCGAGTGTTCACGCGGTTCCTTCGAAGGAAGAGTTCACTCGACATTCTCGCTGCGAAGTCGTCGAGAGTAGTCGCGGCCGCACTGGAATTCGTCCGGCGCTGACGGCTAAGTTCGGGAATATTTACGATTTCAATTGACATTTCCGATAACGTCGAACTAAATTACGAGAAATTGGCGATTCTTGTAAACAGTAAATAAATTTCAGCACCATAAAATGAACATATGGTTAAATAATAACCTGAAAACTGATATCTACCACTATTTTTGCACCATGAAAATATTTATATTCCAAAATAGGCCTCGGCTTGCAATAAAATCCATATAAATGGAATATTTATTAACGTATCCAAAAACTAAAAACTGTTTTGGAAAGGTGATAAAATATGCTTCCAAAATTTATTATTAGAAATAACCACGTAATTTTTTAAATAGAGTAATTTATAATATAAACTTTTAAAAGTTAAAAAAATGGCTCTCCTTGCTTTTTATTCTAACTAAAATTACTGGTTAACAAAAAAAATATAAAAACACACACTTATTTTGTTAGACAAATAAATTATAAACGTTTCTGTCACCTCACTTTTTTATCGTTTCATATAAAAATAATTCTTAAAAAATTCACAATGTTTCATAATATTTTTTTCGAATTCGATCAGAAACTTTGGTTCCATAGAAGTGTACATTCGTATTCGTTTGTGGTTAATCGTTATATTGAATATATAGAGCATTATTTTCTCTTTCCAATACCGTTTAGATCATATTTTTCACTATGATAGTAAGGGAGAAACAACGATTTCTATGAGACGTGTAGGAGTTATTTCGAAAAGCGAACTAAACGGAGCATTTTGACGTTTAAGCCGCTCCGGCTACTCGTCCTCACGCCAGAACATTTCGGCCGACTGATTTGCGAGTGAAAGACTGTTCACTTGAGTGTTCACACACATCATTCGCATCACGTGATGTTAAATTCCGGTTGCGAGTGAACAGTGCCGAAGGAAGCATTCCAACATTGTTGGAATGCTTCATTCGGAACTGTCTCTATTCACTTTCGTGTTCACACGGTTCATTTCGAGGGAAAGAGGCGGAATGAAATCACGAAATGAACGATAAATGAATGGTGTGAATGGGCTATTACCATGCGTCCTATAGGTACAGTACTGTGCGAATTAATGTGAACACGTGATAATTAGCACAATTACACTTGTTCTTGCAGTTGTATGTAGCTTATTGTAATAGCGGCCATTTTGTGTGTGTGTTCTATCATTCAGTGAGTTACGAGACACACCAAGCTACAGATGCGTTAAATTTTGTAATTTTTTAGAATTACAGTTTTTTTGCAGAGGTATTAAACTTAACTAAAGCTTTTTGTTTCTTATTTTTAAAGATGTTATTTCTCTTTAAAAACGCACGAAGATTGTTAATATTTCAAAGACAAAAAAATTACATACGTTGAATAGCCAATTAACTTTCCGGATCCTAATCCAATTGAAAATCGGTGGGCTATAGTTAAATCAAGACAAGCACAACAAAAACAAAGATGATTGAGACAGTAATTTAGAGACACGCAAATATTAGATAATTGTAAAAAAAATTGTTGGTTATATGCCAAACCGTGTACAAGAAGTTAAAAAAAGTTAAGGTAGGACACACTTCGTATTAAAAAAAAATTAATGTAATTGTTTCTGCATTTTTTTCTTCAATAAAGAATACATGTTATTTTTTCTAATTCTATACTTGTGTTCGCATTAATTCGCACAGTAATGTATGGTAAAGGACACACAGGAAGAAACCTATAGGTATGCATACCTATAGGTAAGCCTACCCTGAATAAAAATCTTCATACAAAAAATTGAAATTTCGAAAAAAATAAAAATCATTTTCAGCTACAACAACATCATTTGCGTCCGGATATGGAAAGATTGACGGTAATACTTAGTTGTATCACGTGACTATATATTACATACATGATGTCATTGCTTGTCCCGGTTACTTTGTCCCGGTGAATAGCTATCAATTTATGACAATGAATCCGAGGAACGGGCTATTTTTGGAAACAGTTCCAATTAGATTTATAAAATGGCCACCAACACTAACTGGGCGAAGCCGAACGAAAAGCCGCCCGCGGGGCGTAGCAGTAAAAACCTGTGGAGCGGGCCTCAGCACGGACAAAGTATCCAATGATGCCCACGTTTTCATATAACGTTTGAAAATACATAACGTTATTATTGTATGAATAATTTTTTTTTTAAATATATTTCCTCATTTAACATGAAAAACAAATTTTGTAGGTAAACACAGATGTTTATGTAGGTCAAAAATATTTTTTCATTATTTATATGTAGATATAAAAAAAACTTCCGTTGGTTTAGTGCTGATGACAAATTATTTTTGTAGAGAAAATGTCCCACCAACATTTCAAATAATTCAAACAATATGTTATGATTTGACAATTTCACGGCCAATAATAATGAATTTTTAATTTTTTTTAAATCAGTAGGTATTGGTAGGATAGGGGTGAGGGATTGGGCGGTTCCTCGGCTGAGTGACCGGTGATGACATGTGATAGAAAAACAAAATTATTTTGTAGAAAAAAAAATCGAAAAAGTCACTAAAGATCAAAATTTTATTTATATTTTTTACTCCAAAATCGTCAATTGCTTAGTAAGTCAAGTACGTCTTTACATAGAACTATTTTTTTTTTGTCGAATTTAATAACATTTTAAATAGGTCACCACAATCAGAATCTAAAAGAATATATCATAATCTAAAAGAGTTTTAAGCCCGTTATAAGACTTTAGCAACGGAGTTTACCACTCTGCCATGAAGGTAGTCAAAATGCCAAGTAAAATATCACACTGAAGTCGGGTCCATTGCGCGGGCAAATGCCAGACTTTTGCTTTGACAGTCAAGGTCAACGACATTCAAGGTCATAAATGTTTGACAATTTTTGTAGTGTTTGAGCTTCCCGTGTTCGGCGGAAAACAAAACAAAAACAAAACTTAAACATCCCATCTCGGGTGAAGCGGGAAGGCAGGCGGGAGACGACGGGGGGGAGAATTCATTTTTTGACAGAAGATACGCGATGCGGTCGTGTGTGGGGATAAACGGAATGGCCTTTTATGGTTGTGTGCCATGAGCGAGCATAATCACGAGTGTAAAATATTATTATACCTACATATAATATAATAATCAAAATATTTGATAATAAAATTATAATATAACTAGCTGACCCGACGAACTTCGTACCGCCTCAGAATCAATAACTGTTGAATTAAATTAAGTATTTTTATTAAGTTAAAAATTACACAATGAAGCAATTATCGATGCCCAACTTTCCTTGTTTTGTTTTTTTCAATATCATAGATGTCTTTGTGTATGAATTTATATTTTTTGTGATTTTCTTACTTTTCCACTTACTTACGGGAATTTTTGAAAGGAAGCGGGTACGGGTGCCGCCGCCCCGGGAACCATTTATTGGATAACCAACACCTCTGCCATAGGTCACCCCACGCGGTTCGCTACGTTTCGTGATTTAGCAAAATTGACTTTTGTGCGGGTCTTGGCGGCGGATGCGTCTGCCCACCTGCTGCGTGGCGGGCCGGATCGAGAGAGACTTGTTGAGGGAGGCCTTTTGACCTTTCCAGCCGGATTCTCTCGACCAATGGGTCGAAAGAGTCCGGCTGGAAAGGTCAAGGTAAAAGGTCAATTCCGCTCAAGGCAATGGTCTTGCACCGCAGTTGGAGGGATGGATTCACTCCCGGATACAATGACCTCCAGATTCCTACCCACCCCTCATGCCTTTTTCCTTCCCACTTTTTTACTCATCAGAGGTGCATATGGTACCACCCAACGATTGTCAATGTCAAGGTCTACGTTACTGATATTTTTAATGAATGATTGTCCGCCATTATCGGTATTTCTTCGACGATATATTGCATATCCTTCAACATGTGTGACCGTATCGTTGGTGAAATCTTTAATAAAACCCTTTGTACAATTTCCGTCTACCATGCAAGGCGATGAACGATTCAAATTACCGCATGGACCGTGAATCATGTTTGTAGTAACAATATCAAACAGTAATTGATTAGTAAAAAATTTAAAATTAGAGAAAAGAGGCCGGCTTCGTTCTCATCGGGTCAGAAGTGACACCGGTTTGAATTACTAATATCACTTTTAAAAAATAGGGGTTAATGGTAGAAGGGTGAAAATTTAGGGCTGCATGTATTTTTTAATGCCTCACCATAAAAAAAAAATAAAAAATAAAAAATTTGTCCAAAAAAAAAAAAAATAAAAATTCGGAGTGGAACACCCTTTACTTTTAGGGGTATGAAAAATACCAGACCTACCAGATAAGCACACAAAATTTCATCAAAATTGGTCCAGCCGTTTCGGAGGAGTATGATAACAAACACCGCGACGCGAGAATTTTATATATTAGATATAAGAACTCCTAGAACGAATACAGATACGAGTTCCAAACAGACGAACAAGATCAGACATGATTCTTAGCCTCCCTCGGTGCAACACTAATTCTAAGCAAAACTCTTTCATCTATCGTGCATCCAACACTTTCAACACAGACTATACACAATTTGACATTTTTAACTCTGCACCACACTCCTTAAAATCACACAAACACTCTCTCGATACTCTACAATAACAATAGTTATAGTACCCGAATACAACCACCACTCTGAAAAACTTTTTTTTTTCTCTTTTAATTTTTTGTCACGCATATTTTTATTACTATACCTCAACTTAACCGATCCCCCCCCCCATCCTATCCCTTTCCTATCCCCACCTAAATAACTCATCTCTTGAAATGTAACTTTTATAAGTAAATATCTCTGGAATCACTACACACTTGTATACAATACCCATGTGGAAACCTGTAAATGGTTCAATCATTGTACTCAATTATTATAGACTTTGTTGTTAATGTAAACTTTTGGTCTCCCAAATAAATAAAAATAAAATATCAAATATTTATAATTATTCTGTTTTTGACGTAAATGTTTACGCACTCTAAATTCTAGTAACTTTAGGTCGTGCAATACAATGACGTTATTATATAATGTTTTTGGTGCAATAATCGATATTTGTCCGAAATCTTTCCTGATAAATAAATATCTGTGTTTTCTTCCTGGTGTAGCATCTTTTCCACATCGAACGCATTTTAACATTTACGTAAACGATAAACGTCAAACGTCAAGTTTTTTGGTTATCAACTGCGCGGATCTAATAATTATTAAGAACTTTAAATAAACACACTGTTGTAATGGATGATTATTTCTTTCGTGAACTCACTTGTAAATAAAGTCTATTAATTTATAAATCTGTTTCAGAGACACGGGAGAAATTGACCAATTTAAATTTATTCTGTTTTTGATGCTACGTAGTTATTCACGCACTCTAAATTCAATAGTATCGATATTAGTTGGAAATCTTTCCTGATAAATAAATATCTATTAAAATATCTGTGCATCTCAAATTCAATAGTAACTTAGAGATATACAATAGAGGCGCCATGCCTTACAAATATATTCGAAATTCGTGTTCATCTCAGGCCTGCGGGAGGGGTAGTTCGACACGTTCCGTTATCTACCGAACTGGCACGAATGCGATTGCAAAGCAGGGGTTTACAGACTTTTCAAGTAGAGGGCCGCATACAACGACATCAAAGTTCATCAATTATATTAATCAACCTAGTTATTTTTTACTGTTGCAGCGCCTATTTTTGGTAAACTTTCGAAATCACTGGTTACGCTTAATACAAATATTTTTTAGAAAAATCTTTATATTCACCTAAATTACTATAAAAAAAAAAAAAAATGCGATGGAAAATATTGCATTCAAAGTTTCAATTACGAGTATGACATCGCGCCATTCGCGGTCGCGAGTTCTGGAACGAGTTTCAGCACATAAATAACCCTTTATATATAAACAGGCTGGAACACAACCATAATACTCGTTTTGACTTTAATGAAAGACTAATTGTACCTAAACATACAAATAAATATGGACAAAGAACGTTAAATTACAAGATTCCCAGTTGTTTAAATATGCTTCCAGCTGAAGTTAAAAACTGTACCCAAAACAAACAATTGGTGAACTTACTGAAGACTTGGCTTACGGAAAGAAATAAGTTGTATTAGCTTACAATAACTAAAGACTTTGAAATTGTTATTCATGTTTTCATAATTTTTCTTTTATCTAAGTATATTTCTGTAAAAAAATTATTTTATTTTATATCTATAATTGTAAAAATGTATCTAAGTATATTTCTGTAAATTTTTTTATTTAATTTTATATCTTAAATTGTAAAAATTTAACTATTAAATCACTATAATAAGATCTTTATTGTAAAGAACCCGTTAGACAAACTACTAAAAAGTAGTTTATCGGGACTATTTGTCGTATATTTGTAAAATGTATAAAATATAATGCTCTGAAGCCGGGTATTGAAACATTTAAGGGACTTACAATAGACTCCACACCGAGCGCGAGCCGCCATGTAAATATACCTGCAAAAATGTACAAGAATGCAGGTGTCCTTAGACTGAGGGCACAGCGTAGTAAGGACTTGAACGTTCAACAGTCTGAATAGTCCGTTCCATACATTGCACGAACGCCTTTTACACATACGCTTACCAGATGTATTTCAAATGACCAACACGACACGATGGTTTTTGGTCCACTAAATGGGTGAAATAGAGAATTGGAGGTACTACCTTCAAATCCGTCGAACCAATTTATTCGCTTAAAGTCTCATCTATTTATATATATCAATGCTTAGGACATGCAATAAACGCCAAACGTCAAGTATTGCGTACGCGTGGACATTCATATTCCAGTAAAGTTGTCAAATTGTGTGAACCGCGCGAACTTCACCCTAATCTTACAAATGTAATTGTTTGAAAGGACTCCAGATACTAATATCTACAGCCTGTATGTCGGACGAATATCTACAGCTCATATGTTGAACTAATATCTACGAACTTCAGAGTGTTGACTAATATCTACAGAGCGTAGGTTGAACTAATATCTGCAGAGCGTAGGTTGGACTAATCAGCTAAATGTGTCCAATAGTCCGATATTAGGAATTTTTACATACATACTTACATAAATTAAGTTTTTTAAACTGCATACGCAATATTACTTTATTCCAATATGCTATACATAATTGCAAATCCAACCTCTGTTCCAATTCCTGTAGATATTAGTAGACGCCTCCTTTGAAAGTCCTTCAATGACCTTCAAACGCCGAACGGGAAGCTCAAACACTACAAAAATTTTCAAACATTTATGACCTTGAATTTTGTGTTATGGGACTGTCAAAGCAAAAGTTTGGCATTGCCCGCGCAATGGACCCGACTTGAGCAGAAGACTTAGCGAAGGATTACTAATGATTGTCATTTTTTGCAGCATTTGAAGGAATTAAAAAAAACGTCAATTTTAAAAATCAGATTTCTTAATAATTGAGTGCTCCAATTTGCACATTTGAATAAATTATTTTTTACTTATACTTAATATATTATACCTACTTACTTTCATTTTTTTTAAAGAATGATAAACATTCCAGGAATGAAAATTACCTGTGTTTTGACGGCCTCCGTGATTGAGTGTTTACGATACCTTGCTACGAATCTGGAGGTCACAGGTTCAAATCTCAGCGTGCGCAATTAAATTTAATTTGTGTTATTTCACAATGTATAGTACCTATATTTGTGGCACATTCCAAAGTGGTAGATATTTTCAGTATCTCCCTGGTGACAGACCACGATTATGAATCACAAAGTTGCTTGAAATGGCTTTAGCCGTGTTTGGCGACCAGCTCTGAATAGCCAGGAACTTCCCCACATCTTTCCCATCTCTTTCCCCTTCCCATCTATCTCCAGCCTCACAACATACCCCAATTGGGGATACCATAGTTTCAATGACTCCAGACGGTTGAAAGCAGTTGGGACTCGGGTGCTGTACCTATATGTATTAATATCGTGATTACTCTAGGGTTACTACGCCGTGTTGTGCTTCCTGCATTTAATTAGTAAACGTTTCGGACAGCGTTACAGAGTACATCATCAGGACAGATGTGTAGATTGTGGCAAAGTGTGCGTTAAAGCATTTAAAAGTGAAACCATGTTATTTAGAGCCAGAATTTCAGTTAAATAATAAGTCAAATTATTATGGTTTTCCGTGTTAAGTTTTGGTGTAACCGTCAAGTAATACTAAAATATTAATAAGCTGAAGTGGTAGATCAATGAAAATTGGAGTAATTGAAGGTTAATGGAATATTGAAGTGAAACTTATTTAGCCCCGTTATGATTTGAAACTCGATGAAATGGAAACGAGTGACACTAAAAAGAGACAAATACATACATCTATAGGATTTAGCGTGCGAGAGAATGAGATAGAATGATACCTTTCCTTCGCTCTGTCAAGCAGCGTACATTGGCCGCTTTGATTATGAGCTCACTTTTCAAGACTCCTTTTAGTTGAGATTTTTTTTTACATGAATACCGCACAAGAGTCCTAATGCTCCCGTCTGGAGCCGGTGGGACTATGGCATCCCCAATTGGGGTATGTTGTGAGGCTGAAGGTAGTGGGGAGGGGAAGGAAATAGGGAAGAGGAAGGTGGCTATTCAGATCTGGTCACCAAACACGGCTAAAGCCATTTCAAGCAACGTTTCAATTTTGAATGGTGGTCTTACACCAGGGCGATACTGAGAGTATCTTTCACTCTGGAACGTGCCGCAAATATACTATATATTATTTTTAATGAATAAATTGTGAAATAACACAAATTGATCAAATAAAATTTATTTGCCACGCCGGGATTCGATCCCGCAACCTTCGGAGTGTTGTCAAGAGCCTTACCGCTGGACTACGCCGGCTGTCAATTGTGTAGGTGAAGGTTTCACTTCTTTCGCATGTGAACTGGTACGAAAAACGACGATTTTTTTTATTGTGCATGAATGTGAATGAAGCAAACATTGTTTGTCTGGATGGAAATGTGTGGCGTTCAACCCTCTCTGCTGGCCCCTTTACGGAAACAGCTCAAAGGTTGGATAGTTAGGTACCGGATAGATTCATCCATGAATGAAGCTATAGCCATGATTTTATTCTCGTATTAAATATGTACTTGAAATAGAGATGTGCGTATTCGAAATACCTTTTTTTTAATGTGAATACCTCACAAGAGTCCCGACTGCTCCCGTCTGGAGCCAGTGAGACTATGGCTTCCCCAATTGGGGTATGTTGTGAAGCTGAATGTTAGTGGGGAAGAGGAGGATAGTAAAGCACCTGGCTATCCAGATCTTGTTACCAAACACAGCTGAAACCACTTTAAGCAATATTTTAATTCTGAATGGTGGTCTTACACCAGGGCGATACTGAGAGTATCTTTTACTCTGAGACTATCTAGAAATCACCTACCTATTTGTGAAACAATTTGAATTTGGAATTATTTTGAATAATTATTTTAAACATCGAATCAACTTGAATATATCAATAATTTTCAAATTTACAATGTCACGCAAAAATTGTTTTGTCTGCGTGTCCTTTCCCATACGTCTCATTCCCTCTCTCGCGTCCTCCCGTCCCACTCTTCCGCGTTTCCCTCTTCCCTGCCTCTAAACTATTTAAAATACACTATTCTTTCAAACAGGTGAATCTGGGAGTGAATGTGTTCAGGAGTGAAGGATATATAAATCCATCCCTCCCACTGCGATGCAAGGCGATGGATCGCGAGAGTCAGGTCTAAGTTAGGTCTCTCTCAACCAGTCTCTACCGATCCGGCCTGCCACGCAGTACGTGGGCAAGCGCATTTTTTTGAGCTCCATGCTCCATGATCCTATGTCATCTTTGGGGATGCTGCGTGGAGGGTTTTTTTAAGGAATGGAAGGAGATGAGAGTTCTGGGAAGGAAAATGGTTTAAGGGGTGGGTAGGAATCTGGGGTTCAGTGTGTCCTGGTCATCCGCCTCCAAGACCTAGACAAATCTCACCCCATGAACCCGGGCACCCCTGCTAAATCACCAAACGTATCAAACCACTTGGGGTGACCCATGGCAAAAGTGTTGGTCATGATTATCCAATAAAGGTTCCCGGAGCGGCGGTACCCATTCCCGCCTCCAAAATTCTCAAATTTGCCATTAAGACCTAGACAAACCCACCCCATTAACCCGGGAAACGCTGCTAAGTCACCAAATGTAGCGAACCACTCGGGGTGACCTATGGCAGAGGTGTTGGTTATCCAATAAAGGTTCCCGGAGCGGTGGTACCCACTCCCGCCTCCAAAATACCCAAATTTGCCACCAATACCTAGACAAACCTCGTCCCATAAACCCGGGTAACGCCGCTAACTCACCAAACGTAGCGAACCACTAGGGGTGACATATCTCATGGATGTTCGTTATCCAATAAATGGTTCCCAAATTTTCATGATTAGGACAGATTTGCTCCGATGACTGACACTATAACATTATCCGAAATGTTGGCTAAATAAAGAGAAAGCGCAACATGGCGTAGTAACCCAAAAATTAATCACGATAATACTTTTAGCCATGACTTGAGAATCAAATAATAACCAAGTTTTAAATTAGTCCATTCGATCGTAAATTCAAATTTCATCCTCCCACAAAGTTAACTATGTCATCTACATTATTAATTAAATATTGCATTATTATGATATAATCTAAATCATAATCCGATCAACCTATTAAATAATAATTTGGTCTCTAATCGTCGCTAATTAGTTCGAATGTAATATTATTAATCGATAGTTTCGAAATAGCGATGTCGATTACGTATTCTCCACATCACTAGCGGTTGTTATGGCCGAGGATGAACCAATCTAAAATAATTTCCCGCAGTTAGATGCGACATAGGTACAATTATGTCACAATTTAAATGTCAGAATGGACAGTGAGATGCAGAATTTTCTGAACAGAATCAAATAATGAGATTTATTAAAACTAGCGTGTTCCCGGCATGCGTTGCAATGCCACTTAAATAAAGAAATGGTTTTTCCCTGCGTGTCCTTTCCCATTCGTCTCCGTTCCCGTTTTCCTTTCTCCTCCCCTTCCTTCTTCCCTCTCTGCTAAATTATATGAAATACACCAATATTTCAACAGAACAACTCGCACGCCACCTATTGCAATATTTTTTATTTTCATTTCATAAAACCAGAGCTCACTTTTATGAATAGAAACATTCGTGGATGTGCACATAACAATTCACGAGGTTTTATCGCGATCGAATGAATAGTATTGGATAAAATTCACAATGCCAGAGCTCACTATTATATACAGCTTCCTTGCCCTTTAAGGATTTTTCACGAAAACGGCGTTATATAAATTAGTCAAATATTCACCACTAAAAATTACACATCTACCGCATCTGCCGGATCTGCCCTGATGATGGACACTGCAACGATTTCCGAAACGTTGGCTAAAGAAGGAGGTAGCGCAACACGGCATAACAGCCCAAAAACAAATAACGAAAATAGTAAAATATTATTATTATCATAGAAACCATCCCGGGCGTGCGCACATCAAATCCCCAAAGTTTCATAGCAATCGGATGAATGGTTTATGAACGTATATGGGACAAAAAAAGAAACATTCATTTTTTTTAAAGTAAAACTTCTTTACGTACGCTTGACTTGAGGAGTAAGCTGGTCAATGCGTAACGAGAGCGTTACGAAAAGTGTAATCGGGCGAGGCGAACGGTTGGGCGATGCGAACGGAAGTTGAGAGGGAGATATAAGTTAGTGAAGTGTTACATCAGTCGTGTGGTCTAAAGCACACTCGTTTTTTTACTAAGATTAATATTTTTTGTTTTATGATTTGTTTTGAAATTTGTCTGGAGCCAGGGAGAGACTATGGCATCCCCAATTGGGTTACGTTGGGAGGCTGAAGGTAGAGAGGGAGGCGAGAGTAAATGCGGCGGAGGAAGTACCTGGTATTTAGTTCTGGTCATCTAAAGCCATTTCAAGCAACGTTTCAGTTCGGAATAGCGATCTGAGAGAATCTTGGAACGTGCCGCAAATATTTATTTATTTATTTATAAGTACATGTTACATAATTAATACATTTACTTGAGAAGATACATTAGATCACCATACTAGGCAGCTGCCTGTATCATGGTGACAAATGGAGGATAGTTATTTTGAAATGAAGTAATAACATATTTAAGTAAAATTATTAAAAAAAAAATAGAAAATTGGTAGAAATGTTTCCAATAACTCTCAAATTGTCAAAGTTGCCTCGAAAATAAACACAAATAAGTAAGGTAGCTGTTATGTATGTACATAAATACACATACATACATACATGCACACATACATACATATATATATACTGACATAATAACAATAATAATTGGATAATTTGTAGAGCGCCGTTTTGTGAAAAATCACCTCAAGGGCGCTTTACATTTATTATAAATCCTAGGCACATAAACATGTATTTATGCATACCCACACATACATTATATATATATATACACATATACATACCTATACATACATATACACTTACATACTTTCTATGGCTCCCGTCTGGAGCCAATGAGACTACGGCATCCCCAATTGGAATGGGTTGTGAGGTTGAAGGTAGTGGGAAGGGAAAGGAGATGTGGTAGAGGAAGGTGGGGAAGTACCTGGCTATTCAGATCTGGTCACCAAACACGGCTAACGCCATTTCACGCAACGTTTCAAATCTGAATGGTGGTCTTACACCATGGCGATACTGAGATTATCTTCCACTCTGGAACGTGCCGCAAATATACTATACATTATGTTTATAGTACACTACTAAAAATAATGTATAGTACACTATTTTTCTTCGCTCATTCGCTCTACATGCCCAAACCATCTGAGGATTCCTTTCTTAATCTTACTCATTATGCTTACATCAGCCTTGCATCTTTGCCGATCTTCACATTTCTCAAACGATCATACATGGTTTTACCACAAATACGCATCAGGGATCTCATTTCAACAGTATTCAGTTTACTTTCAACTTTCCTCTGCCAGTTCCATGCCTCTCTGCCATACATCAGGGTAGGTTTCTATGTACGATTTTTTAATTAATAAATTGTCAAATACCACAAATTAATTAAAAATTAGTCGGGATGGATGCAGACGGTGGGCAGACTCACTTGCCGTCAAGACCCAGAGGTGTTGGTATAGTATCTGTCTCGCAAAAAATTATAAATAACATTAAAAAATGTTCCGGACAGTTATAAAGCTGACTGTAGCTAGAATAACACGCAATCCATTATCATATATTAATGGTTTTAGCTATATACACTGGACAATAGATCTCAGATATGTTATTACAAACCTTTGTACAAACAATAGTCCGAACCTACTCGTTATTTCACATTTGGTCCCTAGGACTATATCTCTACGACTCCAGATAATAATATCTACATCTACAGCCTGTATGTTGGACGAATATCTACAGCTCATATGTTGAACTAATATCTACGAACTTCAGAGGGAGGACTAATATCTACAGAGCTAAGGTCGGACGAATATCTATGACGTTCCCAGTGGTGACTAATATCTATGGAGCGTAGGTTGGACTAATATCTACAGAGGGCAGCTGAGCAAGAGGTTGTACGGAAAAGCATAAATTACTTAAATTACGTAATAACTAACCTAACCCAACCTAACCTAACCTAACCTACGCAATATTACGTTATTCCAATATGCTATACATAATTGCAAATCCAACCTTTGCCAGTACTGTAGATATTCGTCAACACTTTGGTTCTCATAGATATAAGTCCGATTTGTTCAGTTTTTGGAATTCCTGTAGATATTAGTAAACGCCTCCTAACTCTACATGTTATAAATCAAAGTCCTCCGCCTCGTCTGCCTGTCTGTCTGTTCGCGATAAACTCAAAACTTACTCAACGGATTTTCATGCGGTTTTCACCAATAGATAGAGTGATTCATGAGGAAGGTTTAGGTGTATAATTTGTCAAGGTTTTGTGTAAATTGATTGAAATATATAAAGACAATGTCTGTATGTGGTGGACGAGCGGGATGGTAAGCGGGTGGTGTGGATTTGATTTGTACGCAAAGGAAGGACACTGTCTACATTTGATTTCTAAAACTCTGTCTAAAGCCAGAACATAGCCGGGGACTATATTCATAGGAATATTTATTTAATTTTTTGATTAGCTCCACACAGGAGGCCCTGAAGAAAATAATTCCTCTCAGGGCTTTCGTCATCTTAGGGAATGCTGTGTGTGGGGTGTTTTTTGGAAATGAAGGCGAGAGGATGGTCTGGGAAAGAAAATGTGTTATCTCGGTGTCAGTGTATCTAGGAGTGACGGACGTACGAATCCATCCCTCCCACTCTCTGAACATCGACTTGCAACGACTCTTACTGGAGAAGTCAAAAGGTCTCCCTGAACCAGCCTTTCCCAATCCAGCCCGCCACGCAGTAGGTGGGCAGGCACAACAACCGCTAAGACCCGGACAAACGTCACTTTATGAATCCGGGATCCCTGCTAAGTCACCAAACCTACCAAATGACGGCTGCCGTGGTCGAAGGGTAAGGCTCGCGAGATCGAATCCCGGCGTGCACAAATAAATTTTATTTGACGAATTTGTGTTATTTCACAAGTTATTCATTTAAAATAATATATAGTATATTTGCGGCACGTTCCAGAGTGGAAGATACTCTCAGTATCGCCCTGGTGTAACACCACAATTCAGAAGTGAAACATTGCTTGAAATGGCTTTAGCCGTGTTTGGTGACCGGATCTCAATAGCCAGGTACTTCCCCACCTTCCTATTTCCCATCTCCTTCCCCTCCACACTACCTTCAGCCTCACAACATACCTCAATTGGGGATGCCATAGTCTCACTAGCTCCAGGCGGGAGCAGCTGGGGCTCTTGTAAGGTTCTTCTAACACAGCAAACTTATTTTGTGGCACCATTATGATTGAAATTAATAAATTACTTGGTTTTTACCACTTTTATTGTTTATAAAACCGACATGTTTCGTCAGCAAAGCTGACTTCTTCAGGGTTTTGACAGAACTGTTCTGTAAAAACCCTGAAGAAGTCAGCTTTGCTGACGAAACATGTCGGTTTTATAAACAATAAAAGTGGTAAAAACCAAGTAATTTATTAATTTCAATCTTGTAAGGTTGTCACTTAAAAAAGAAAAAGAAAAATTATTACGTACGATGGAAATTTCATGAACTCTAAACTGTCAGGTTTTTCTCAACCTGAGAATGTGTATTTTTGTCCATTAATTTTTTTAATAATTTTATTTTTATTTTAAAATTTTATGTAAGTTACTTATTCGCGCTTTTACAAACATTTCATATACATAAAATTTTTTTAGAACAGTATTAACAGTAATCATGAAGTACAATATTCCACTTAAGAGCGTTTAACCAGCCAGCGGACGAAAATCCACATTTCGTCGAAAGTTGTTCTTACGATCGTGCAGGGCGGTTACAATGAGAAAGATTAATTATTCTCCGTACCAGCTTTTTTAAATTATAACTCAATATCGAATTTATTTCAATCCAAATTAGCTTTAATTTATACCTTCATCCAAAAATGCTGAATGGCGTGATGATAAAACTATTAAAATAATGTACTTTTTGTAATTATTTTTTGATTATAAGTATTTATCATTTTTCAATAATGTCTAAATTTAATAAGAATGTTAAAAAAATCTGAAATATATTAGTTTGTAAGTGCGCAAATAAATACACAAATGGACCAATTTTCGTCAAGAAACACATGTACGTACATATTTTTTAATGATTTTATTGAAACTAATATTAAAATTCTAAAACATGCGTTTGCTAGATAATGTATTGATTTATTTTATTGCATGATTATATTATTTGAAATGGGTGTGGTATAAAACAAAAACTTTTTTGAAAATTGAACAAATCTGCCAACGACCTATGGAATAACCTTATTATACTAAAAATTAAAAAAATTTCTCAAAATTTATTACATGCGAATGCTAGATAAAAGAACAATCTTTCGAAATCCATTTATAATTTTTTGTGGAAAAGAGTCAATACGTCTAAAATCTGATTTGAAAATGACATATTTCTGGTTTTCTCTGGTAATGCCCTCTTAAATTATATGGAACCCATATAGTCTAACATTGATTATTTTTATTGAGATATGTTGTTATAGCCTTCTTATAACCATATTTCAAGCAGTTAAACACATCTACCAGGCACTTCTGAGAAAGCAGTTATGTTAAGGTATTTATAATGTAGTGTTTTTGAAATTTCATAATCTATAGTTGGACAAAATTAAAAACTATAAATATGCAGTGATTTTAAAATGCTTATTTTGTGTAAAATAAAAAATAAAAATTGGTGAAAAACATTTAATGTGAAATATTGTGAAAATGAGTGAACAACTTGTGGCAAAAATGAATTTTCTTGGTAAGTTTTTTGTTTTTAAATAATTTGTAAATGGTGTCCGGAAACTCGTAAACTCGTATCACATTAATAACATCGTAAACAAATCACTTAAACTACTCGGCTTCATTCATAGAATTACCTCTGACTTTAAACATATATATACAGTTAAAACTCTTTACTGTTCGCTGGTCCGCCCTCACCTTGAATATGCTAGTGTCATTTGGTCTCCTTTTTATGCTGTCCACATTTGTTACATCGAATCTGTACAACATCGCTTCCTACGAGGAATTGCTTGGAGGTTAGGACTTGAAAGAGGAGAATACTCGTATGATGAAATTGAACAAACTTTAAACATTTCCTCTTTAGAAAAACGTAGAAAGGACTCTGATCTAATATGCATTTTCAAAATTATCAACAGTATTACTGACACACCTGCTTTGTTACAACTCATCCAGTTCAACATTCCTTCCCGTAGACTCCGAAATAATGAATTGCTGTTCCTCAATCAACATTCTACTAATTATGGATATCATTCTCCTTTATCCAGAATGTCGAGACTTGTCAACACAAATCAAAGCATTGAATTTTTTGGTGTAAGCCTAAATGACTTTCGGCAATCGTTACGCAATGTTGTTTTTTAAAGTCTTTTTAAATCCATCTTCAAGCTACTTATAGTTATCTTCTCTATGTACTTATATATTATATGTATTTTTTCAATGCTCTTCATCTATATGTAATCTCCTTTCATTGTGATCTCTCTTTTTTTTTATTTTCTGTTCGTGTTACTGTTATATTGTTAATTGGACTATTTATCCGTAAATAAATAAATAAAAAAAATAAACTAAAAACTACATCACACAAAAAACCAAAAAAACAAAAAAATCGGGTTGAGCAATTAATTCGATTTTGTTTTTATATTTTCTTTTTTTTTCAGCAACTAAAGGGTTAACTTTGGAGTTAGATTTACGCTTTGACACATTTAAAAGTCATTAAAATATATGTTGATGCATTTTTTTTTCAAATTTGATCAAAAAACTCCCAATTTCGAACTTGATGTACTCGAAAATGAGATCTCAAATAAAAAAATTGTACAATAAATCTACTCCAAATGCGATGTAGATTCACAACGGCCCTCGTGGTCCAAGTGTAAGGCTCTCGACTAGCAGTTCGTAGGTCGCGAATTCAAATCCGAGGTGTGCAAGTAAGTTCGATTTGATCGACTTATGTTATATTAGATGAGATCCCTGAAGCGTATGTGTGGTAAATAAAACCATGTACGATCATGTGAGAAACGTGGAGATCCGCAAAGAATGGTAGAAGAAGTTGGCAAGTGAATCAGATACTTGAGTCGGGCCATGTCAAGAGTCAAAATAATAAAAGAGCATGTATGAGACGATGTATGAATGTGAACAAGGCAATGAGCCATGATCGAGTTGTTTGGCGGTCTGTCCTCTCTGCCTACCCCTGCGGGAAAACGGCGTGATGGTTAGTTAGTTAGTTAGACTTATGTTATTTCACAATATATTCATTAAAACAGCATAAGCTATATTTGCGACACGTTTCAGAGTCGCAGATACTCTCAGAATCGCCCTGGTGTAAGAGCACCACGAGGAAAATAATTTCCCTCAAGGCCTATGTCATCTTTGAAGATGCTGTGTGGAGGAATGAGACGAAGTTCTGGGACCGTCGCTAATACCTACACAAACCTCACCTCATGAACCCGGGCATCCCTGCTAAGTCACCAAAAGTCACCATAAGTAGCGAACACTAGGGGTGACTTATGGCAGAGGAGTTCGTTATCCAACAAATGTGTCCAGGGGTAGCGGCTGTGCTGTGATCACATTGAAAAAGGGTTAGGTTAGTTTAGGTTAAGTTAGGTTAGGTAAGGTTTGTTAGATGATTTTGGGAGGCGGGTATGGGTACCGCCGCCCCGGGAACCATTTATTGGATAACCAACACCTCTGCTACAGGTCACCCCAGTTGGTTCGCTACGTTTGGTGACTTACCAGGGGTGCCCGGGTTCATGTGGTGAGGTTTGTCCAGGTCCTAGCGTTGGATGTGTCTGCCCACCAGCTCTGCGTGTCAGTCCGGATCGGGAAAGACTGGTTCAGAGAGATCTTGTGTCCTCTCAAGCGGAACTCTTGAAACATCGCCTTCCACAACAATGGGACGGATGGATTCATACGTCTGTCACTCCTGGACCAACTGACCCTCAGATTCCTACCCACCTCTCATACCTTATCTTTCCCAGAACTTCCTCTGCCTCCTCTCCTTTAAGGGCCCGCAACCCGGATTTGAACCGATTTATTACATATTTCCCTTAAACGCGGTAAGTTTTAAAGCTCTTAAAAAAATATATGTTATTCTTGAAGATAATATCTAGACTTTGCCCGCACCGAAACGCAAATTATATAAAATTCCCTCGATAGAAAAAAATCGCAAAGTATGCTCCAAAAATTATTATTAACACGTTTGTTTCAGTTATTTTACAAGTTATATGCATGAAAAAATTCACAGTGTTTCTTTAAATGCTGTTTAAGATAATGCCCGCGAGATTTTTGCTCTATTTTAAACGAGTCGTGTTTTATTAATCATTTTCGCAATTTTCGCATCGATTTTGTCGCAGTAAATGTTAGCGCTCTCCTCTAACATTCGTAATTTCGTATCTCTCCATCTTTTTCTTTTCGGGCCCGGTTGCAGAGCCTAAAAAGACTTTTCCCATTTCCCAAAGATGATATTGGCCCTGCAGAAAAATATTTTCCACAGGGCCTGTTCGATGTATCTATGCAAAAACTTGGCATTTTTCAGCAATTTATCATTTTACCGGAATTTCCCTGATCTCTATGATTCATCTAACACTATCTTCTGTGACTGTGGTTGTTGTCAATACCGAACTGTCCTATCAGCTGTCACGGGACTGTCACCAGTCACGGCGCATTACGACCGGCGGTCAGGCGTGACGGACCTTATTGTATTTGACTGCAACCAGCAGCAAACCAACCAACTAACCGGCCAAACTGCCGCAACTTACATTTTTACTAGACGTTGCTTATAACGGCTGGGTTACACCGATTGACAGTGGCGGACTTCAGACTTACAGGCGATATTGTAAAAACCTAAGTTTATTAGATTTTTTTTTAAATAATGCAAACCGGTTTCACTCCTGGCAACACCAAAATAGTTTCACAACGACTTCATAAATTAACTATAATATTTTCTTGATTTATTTTTGGGGTATTATACCGTGTTCCGCTATCTATTTCTACAGCCAACGTTTCGGACAGCGTTACAATGTCCACCATCAGATGTGTAAACTCTGGATGGGCAGTGAACACTATAATGCGTTCCAAAACGTTGGCTAAAAAAGGGAGGCGTCTACTAATATCTACAGGAATTCCTAAAACTGAACAAATCGGACTAATATCTATGAGAACCAAAGTGAGGACAAATATCTACAGCTCAAACTGCTGACTAATATCTATGAGAACCAAAGTGAGGACGAATATCTACAGTACTGACAGAGGTTAGATTTGAAATTATGTATAGCATATTGGAATATGTTTGTAGGTATGTAAAAATCCCTAATATCGGACTATTGGACACATTTAGCTGATGATTAAGGATTTGGGTTTTTGTTTTAACAGCTTTCTTTATTTCGAGTGCTTCTATACTATTTAGTCTGTTACCATGACTATTTCTATGTCAGCTAGGTTAGGTTAGGTTAGGTTGTAACGTTATTTTTACATTCGCTCCACAGCAGGCTCTAAGGAAAATAATTCCTCTCATGGCGTAGATCATCTTTGGGAAAGCTATGTGGAGGGTATTTTTAGTAAAGGAATGAGAGGAAGATCTGGGAAGGAAAAAGGTATTTGGGGGAGTGTCGGATTTATGAATCTATCCCTCCTACTGCAGTGCAAGGTAATTTTCCGAGCGAGTCCTGCCGGAAAGGTCAAAAGTTCTCCCTCAACCTGTAATTCCCGATCCGGCTTGCCACGCAGTTGGAGAACAGGCACATCCACCGCCAAGATCCGGACAAACCTCACTCCATGAACCCGAGCACCCCTGTTAAATCACCAAACGTAGCGAACCACTTGGGGTGACCTATGGCAGAGGTGTTGATTATCCAACTTTGTCGACTGAGTCGCGAAGAACAATGTTGGATGTGTGATTTTGAAGTTTTCAGTCGGGATTTTTAAAGTTATTTTCCTGCATTTTGTTTTAACAGCTTTCTTTATTTCGAGTGCTTCTAAACTATTTAGTCTGTTACCATGACTATTTCTATGTCAGTTAGGTTAGGTAAGGTTAGGTTGTGGTGCCGTGTATTTCGAAATAAATAAAAAAAATATGTATCTTTGTATTATGACCTCCATGTTTGTTCAATAAATTATCGTCCTCGTAAAAAGAAAAATACGTAATATTATGCAAAAACTTCATGTACGTAGTTTAAACGTTTAAGCCTTTACATAATTAGTAATTACGTAATTGAAGTAATTTATGCTTTTCCGTACAACCTCTTGCTCAGCTGACCTCTGTAGATATTAGTCCAACCTACGCTCCATAGACATTAGTCACCACTGGGACCGTCATAGATATTCGTCCGACCTTAGCTCTGTAGATATTAGTTCTCACTCTGAAGTTCATAGATATTAGTCCAACATATGAGCTGTAGATATTCGACCGACATACAGGCTGTAGATATTAGTATCTGGAGTCTAAAAAAGGAGATATCGCAATACGGCAACCCAGGGCGAACATCATCCTCAGGGATGCTGCGTGGACGATCTTTTTTTAGAAAGGAAAGAAAGGAAGTTCTGGGAAGGAAAAACGTATGAAAGGTGGGTAGGAATCTGGGGGTCAATGTGTCCAAGAGTGACAGACGTTTTAATCCTTCCCCCCACAGCGGTACGATGCGATTGGTCGGGAGAAATTTGAAAAAAATCGAATGCTGGAAGGTTAGCAGTTTTTCAAAAGCTTTTTAACCCTTTATCTGCCGAAAAAAATGTTAAATTAATTAAAATGAAAAAATTCTGAGTTTTATATTTTTAATATTAATTTTGAATACCCCATAATAGTACCAAATGCTACCGTCTGGAGCCAATGAGACTATGGCATCCGCAATTGGGGTATGTTGTGAGGCTGAAGATAGTGAAGATGGGGAAGGAAATGGGAAGATGAAGGAAGTACCTGGCTATCCAGAACTGATCATCAAACTCGGCTAAAGCCATTTCAAGCAATCTGTGCTATCTGCAGTTTTTTCTAGGTGGGACTGCGCTTCCGGGTGTCGCTGATATTGTTTAACAATTAACAAATAAACTAAATGAACGAATAAACCAAACGAACGTTAAACTAAATGAACGAATTCTTTCCGTATTCAAACTATATTGTTAACCAATACTAATGCACACCTTCAAAAAATTAACGAAATGAACAAATTCTTTTCGTATTCAAACTATACTGTTAGCCAATACTAATGCACACCTTCAAAAAATTAACGAAATGAACAAATTCTTTTCGTATTCAAACTATACTGTTAGCCAATACTAATGCACACCTTCAAAAAATTAACGAAATGAACAAATTCTTTTCGTATTCAAACTATACTGTTAGCCAATACTAATGCACACCTTCAAAAAATTAACGAAATGAACAAATTCTTTTCGTATTCAAACTATACTGTTAGCCAATACTAATGCACACCTTCAAAAAATTAACGAAATGAACAAATTCTTTTCGTATTCAAACTATACTGTTAGCCAATACTAATGCACACCTTCAAAAAATTAACGAAATGAACAAATTCTTTCCGTATTCAAACTATACTGTTAGCCAATACTAATGCACACCTTCAAAAAATTAACGAAATGAACAAATTCTTTTCGTATTCAAACTATACTGTTAGCCAATACTAATGCACACCTTCAAAAAATTAACGAAATGAACAAATTTTTTTCGTATTCAAACTATACTGTTAGCCAATACTAATGCACACCTTCAAAAAATTAACGAAATGAACAAATTCTTTTCGTATTCAAACTATACTGTTAGCCAATACTAATGCACACCTTCAAAAAATTAACGAAATGAACAAATTCTTTTCGTATTCAAACTATACTGTTAGCCAATACTAATGCACACCTTCAAAAAATTAACGAAATGAACAAATTCTTTTCGTATTCAAACTATACTGTTAGCCAATACTAATGCACACCTTCAAAAAATTAACGAAATGAACAAATTCTTTCCGTATTCAAACTATACTGTTAGCCAATACTAATGCACACCTTCAAAAAATTAACGAAATGAACAAATTCTTTTCGTATTCAAACTATACTGTTAGCCAATACTAATGCACACCTTCAAAAAATTAACGAAATGAACAAATTCTTTCCGTATTCAAACTATACTGTTAGCCAATACTAATGCACACCTTCAAAAAATTAACGAAATGAACAAATTCTTTTCGTATTCAAACTATACTGTTAGCCAATACTAATGCACACCTTAAAAAAATTAACGAAATGAACAAATTCTTTTCGTATTCAAACTATACTGTTAGCCAATACTTATTGCACACCTTCAAAAAATTAACGAAATGAACAAATTCTTTCCGTATTCAAACTATACTGTTAGCCAATACTAATGCACACCTTCAAAAAATTAACGAAATGAACAAATTCTTTTCGTATTCAAACTATACTGTTAGCCAATACTAATGCACACCTTCAAAAAATTAACGAAATGAACAAATTCTTTTCGTATGCAAACTACCCTGGGGGCCTACTCTCTATCTTTCGGTTTCACAAACCCAGCACGTTTGTCGTTTAACCTTCATTAGCGGGCACTGTCAACTAAGCGGACACGGTCTGTAATTACTGAAATATCTCCGTAAATATACTAAAAATAGAGTTCATATTTTAGGTATTCCTCCGTAATACATGTATGTATTGAATTATACAATTACAACATATAAATATTTACTGAGTGTACGGCACCGGAGCGCGAGGAAGTTTTTAGCACGATATGAGGAGGGTGCCGTACACTCAGTTAATATTTTGTTATAATGTAATCGTATTTTTGTTTCATATCATAGTGTTTCCATACAAACGAAGTATTGAAAATCTGTAAGGCGCAGATGCCAATCAAATACTTCATCTCACCTCCGCTCACCCCAAATCAACTTTGATTCGAATGGAACCTTGGACGCCAATCTTCGACTATACAGTCGAAGAATGTCAATCTGCGGCAAGCATGAGACTCACCCTTCACGGCGTGGGCATTCCTAATGTATCATCCCTGGAAAGGAGTGGGGTGTTGGGCTATTGCCATTAAAACCCACTTTTAAATGAACATAAGCATAGTATATTGTTTAAAGGAATAACTGTTAATAAATGACATATAAAAAGGACTCACCCGGGACCTTGAATCAACCTAATTCTAACTATCTAACAATTGTAATATGTTGTAATTGTTTAATTCAGTACATAAATGTATTACGGAGGAATACCTAAAATATGAACTCTATTTTTAGTATATTTACGGAGATATTTCAGTAATTATAGACCGTGTCCGCTTAGTTGACAGTGCCCGCTAATGAAGGTTAAACCACAAACGTGCTGGGTTTGTGAAACCGAAAGATAGAGAGTAGGGCCCCTGATTAGATCGCAGTCCGCCGACAGTTGCGCGGACATCGTAGCATATTTATTTTGTATTTGAATATCTTTGCAAGCAACGTTTTAATTCTGAAAGGTGGTCTTACACCAGGGCGATACTGAGAGTATCTTCCACTCTGTAATGCGCCGCAAATATACTATATATTATTTTTAATTAATTAATTGTGATACAACACAAATTAATCAAATAAAATTGAAATGCGTACGCCAGGATTTGAACCAGGTTTACTAGTCGAGAGCTTTACCCCTCGACCACGTAGGATGTCAAACGTGATATAGATTCACAAGTTTTTCGTTTTTTCTACGAGTTTCCGGACACTTTGTAGAAGTTTTTTTTACTGTTAGTACTGCCCTGTTCGAATTTCAGCACTTTTCAATGGCTCGATGCATCTACGACGTTGCCAAACGCAAAGTACTTATTTACCTTATAAAAGTATTAGGAATATTGTTTACTAGTTGAAGACCCCGGCGTTGCCCCGGGTTTTACGCTGAGTTTTCCTTAACCCAAGTGTAGACATCAATAATTTTCCTTCTATTTTGATCATCAAGTATGCAAAATTTCGTCAAATGGTTTCAAAATGTTTTTTTTACAGGCCCTGAGAAAAATACTTTCCACCAGGGTCTATGTCATCTTAGGAAGATTTTTTAAGTAAAGGAAGAAGAGGAAGTTCTGGAAAGGAAATCGATATAAGGGGTGGGTAGGAATCTGAGAGTCAGCGTGTCCAGGAGTGACGGAAGTATGAATCCATCTCTTCAACTGCGGTGCAAGGCGAAGGGTCGAGGGATTCTGGCTGGAGTGGTCAAGAGCCTCCCGAATAGGGTTGCCATACGTCCGGAATTTTCCGGACATGTCCGGAATTCGGGGGGAATCCTAAAAAGTCCGGAATTTCTACAATCAAGTGGAGATTGATATAAAAAATGATAAAACCAATTTATTTTTATTACAAATCAAAGTAAAAACATCACTTCTGATATTTAACGCTCCTGGAAATATCGTTGTTATTGGCATTTTGTACCTGCATCGCAAATACAATAAGAGCATATGTAGGTATATAAGAGTATATCTTTGTTAATTCCGTAACTTTTCCTGGTCCCATGAAAGTTGACAAATGCAAATTTCACCTTCATAAAAAATATGTTATGGGGGGGGGGGGGTCTTCAGAGAATTGGGCTCTTGGGGATGACACTCGGTCGGGTGGCACCCGGGGCGTCATTAATATTATATTTACAAGAAAATCCGGAATTTTCTTCAAATGTCAGAAATTTTCTCCGGGATTTTGATTTTTTATCTGGGAACCCTACTCCCGAATCAGTCTCTCTCGATCCAGCCTGCCACGCAGCAGGTGGGCTGCCAAGATTTTGATAAACCTCACCCCATGAACCCGGGCACCACTGCTAAGTCACAAAACGTAGTGAACCACTTGGGGTGACCTATGGCAGAGGTGTTGGTTATCCAATAAATAGAACCGAGGGTAGCGGTACCCATATCTGCCTCCCAAAATGATAAATTGGTTGGTTACACGGAACATACGTTATACTCGTAATCTACGCGTTCATAGAGGGC
Organism: Limnephilus marmoratus; assembly: GCA_917880885.1. Classification (NCBI taxonomy): domain Eukaryota; kingdom Metazoa; phylum Arthropoda; class Insecta; order Trichoptera; family Limnephilidae; genus Limnephilus; species Limnephilus marmoratus. The sequence goes on along the minus strand of OU862907.1, from coordinate 47,433,558 downwards.
GCCAATTTAATTATTTTAAGCAAAAATACTTTTACAAGTTATGCTTGAAATTTTATCATAAATTACTTATTTGCGCCCGTACGTGTGCAATATGAATGTGAATAAATAGTTTTTGTAAACTTTTGAATTTGTACGCCTTTCTTGGATGAAATACTGGTTGAGGGGGAGGCGTCTACTAATATCTACAGGAATTGCAAAAACTGACAAAATCGAACTAATATCTATGAGAACCAAAGTGTTGACGAATATCTACAGCTCAAACTGCTGACTAAAATCTATGAGAACCAAAGTGTTGAAGAATATCTACAGCACTGGCAGAGGTTGGATTTGGAATTATGTATAGCATATTGGAATAACGTAATATTGCGTATGCAGTTTAAAACACTTAATTTATGTAAGTATGTACGTAAAAATCACTAATATCGGACTATTGGACACATTTAGCTGATTAGTCCAACCTACGCTCTGTAGATATTAGTGAACACTGGGACCGTCATAGATATTCGTCCGACCTTAGCTCTGTAGATATTAGTCAACACTCTGAAGTTCGTAGATATTAGTTCAACATATGAGCTGTAAGTATTCGTCCGACACACAGGCTGTAGATATTAGTATCTGGAGTCGTTGAGGGAAAACCTAACCTAGACAACTCCAGTTGGTTTCTCTACCTATGGTCTTGCACCGCAGTGGGAGGGATGGATTCGTACGTCCGTCACTAAATAGTGACCTCCAGATTCCTGACCCACCCCTCATACCTTTTCCCTTCTCAGAACTTCCTCTCCTGCCTTTACCTAAAAATATCCTTTTCACAGCATCCCCGAAGATACATCCCCGAAGATGACATAGGCCCTTAGAAAACCTAACCTAACCTAACCTAACTTAACCTAGACCTCTCCAGCTGGTTTCTCGACCAATCGCCGTGCACTTCAGTTGGAGCGATGAATTCATACTTCCGTCACTCTTAAACACATAAACCTTCAGATTCCTACCCACCCCTCATACATTTTTCCTTCCCAGAACTTCCTCTCCTTCCTTTCCCTAAAAATACCCTTTTCAAAGAATTCCCAAGCAATGTTTTTTACTCAAATAAATCTCTCAGGCTTCCTATGTGGAGCTAATGTCAAAAAATTGTGACATTCTGACAGAACATACCAGAAACCTAAGACGCTGGCCGTGTTTGGTGATTGGAACTGAATTGTGAGGATTTCCACACCCTTCTCTTCCCCGTCGCATTCCCCTCCCCACTATCTTCAGTCTCAAAACATAACCTGTCCAAGGATGTCATAGACTTGTGACCAGGGTTGCCAGGTTTTTTTCCAAATATATACCGAGCTCACCCGCGTCGGGGGGGGGGGGGGGGAGGGGTTGGCGGACTTTGAAACAATGTAAGCAGTCAAATTATTCGAATAATCACATTTACGCAAGTACGTAGTCACCTAATGTGTAACACTAATCCGCGAAGTGGCACGAAAACAGTGAGCGCATGCACGAAGCGGCACCACCGCACAAACTAAATATGAATGCTACCCAACATCGATTGCCGATTGCGTCAAATCTGACAGTTGAATCGTTTATTAGGAAGATAAAATAATCAGAAACCGAACCGCCCATACTTTTACGCCCATATTTTTGTCGTACCGAACACGGTGCTAAAATACCGAACACCTGGCAACCCTGCTTGTGACACATCCATGACTTTAGATGGATGCGAGCAGCAGACTCTTGTGCGAACATTTAAAAAAGTGCTTCAATTTTTTAAAAATATTAGAGCTGCGTGTCCGGCTTTACACGGTAAATTCATCGATATGTGTTGACGTCATTTTCTGTCAAATCGGTATAGATTTCTGCTCAGTGCATCATCTTTCATCTCATCAATTTCACTGAAATAAAATCTCCTAGAATGGCCTCTTGCTAAGCTGGGTGCGTTTTTTGTTGCAGGATTCATCAACTGTAATACTGGCCCCCTACAGAATCTCAGCAATATTCATGGAGGTAAAGCTCACTTACCTAACCTAATCTAACCTTACCTTACATAGCTAAAAAATTACTCTATCCTTTGAACCTAAAAGCAGGGTTGTCAATTCGTGGGGAATTCCCCAAATTACAGGGAATTTGTTTTTTTTTTGTGTATTGTGAAATGCGGGAATTCTGGGCATTTCTTGATTGTTAAACCGTGTTAAAAACCAAAATTTAAAATAATTGTCAGAATGTGTTATATTTTCGTTTTCTTTATCAACTAAACTAAAAGAATATATATTTTTAAAGCCTGAACGAAAGAGAAAATCTGAAAACGATTAGCTGATAATTTTTAAATAATTTTGATTCTATTTGAAGGTAAAGGAACTTGTCGGGAATTTGAACATCAGTTGTGGGGATTTCAGAACACATGCATTGGCAATCCTGCCTAAAAAGCCCCGGACAAAGCTATTAGAGAGAGAATATGCCCTGGACAGAGTTATTAGAAAACAATTTAAAGGCGCGGGATTAGGGAAAAATATGTGAAAATTTGTCTTTAACTGTTTAACTTTGTCAGGATATATCCCATTTCCTCTCTCTAACCAAACCTAACCTAATGAAGGTATAGTAGCTAAAACTTAACCTATCCCTTGAACCGAATATGCCCAGGACAGAGTTATTAGAAAACAATTTAAAGGCGCGGGATTGGGGAAAAATGTATGAAAATTTGTCTTTAACTGTTTAACTTTGTCAGGATATATCCCATTTCCTCTCTCTAACCTAACCTAACCTAACGAAGGTATAGTAGCTAAAACTTAACCTATCCCTTGAACCGAATATGCCCTGGACAGAGTTATTAGAAAACAATTTAAAGGCGCGGGATTGGGGAAAAATGTGTGAAAATTTGTCTTTAACTGTTTAACTTTGTCAGAATATATCCCATTTCCTCTCTCTAACCTAACCTAACCTAACGAAGGTATAGTAGCTAAAACTTAACCTATCCCTTGAACAGAATATGCCCTGGACAGAGTTATTAGAAAACAATTTAAAGGCGCGGGATTGGAGAAAATGTATGAAAATTTGTTTTAACCTGCTGAATTTCGTCATGATATATGCCATTACCTGTCTCTTACCTGACCTAACGTAGCTAAAACTTAACCTATCCTATGAACCGAATGTGCGCTGGACAGAGTTATTAAGAACAATTTGAAACTGCGGGGTTGGGGGAAAATGTTTGAAAAATTGTCTTTACATGCTTAATTTCGTCATGATATACTCCATTTCCTCACTCTAACCTAACTTAACATAACGTAGCTAAAACTTAACCTGTCCCGTGAACAGAAGATGTCCTGGGGTCCTAGCATGGCCGATCGATATAGGTTTTATCGAAAATGTCGGTAACTTGCCATCGCTTCCGAGCACGACTGCAGGCCGCTAACGAGCAAACAATAGTTCACAATGACTAGGGGTTCATAATATATTTGACGTGAACTATTGTTTGTTCGTTAGCGGCCTGCAGTCGTGCTCGGGAACGATGGCAAGTTACCGACATTTTCGATAAAACCTATAACGATCGACCATGCTAGGGGGCCTGGACAGAGTTATTAGAAAACAATTTTTTTCTTCTTCTTCTTCTTTCGTATGGTGGGGGGTCAGAGGGGGACATCTAGGTCTGCGAGCCAGTCTAGGGCCTCAGGCGTTGCCCTGTGGACCTCATAAATCCCGCCGGGGAATGAATGGAGCGGGCATTCGTTGACCACATGTTCGGTGGTCTGCACCGCACCGCATTCACACGTCGCCGACTCTTTAAGGCCCCATCTATGCATCATGTGAGCACAACGGCTATGGGAGCACCTTATTCTATTGATGGCAGTCCAGAGTTTGCGAGGCAATGAGAACCCAGGCTGTCTCTCAGTGGGGTCTTGCACGAGATGTGCGTTTTTAACGTTGGCTGATTGCCACTCAAGCTTCCACCTATCTTCTGGGGTGAGAGGTGTACGAAGGAGTCTTTCTCCTTCCGTCCAGAAGGGTTTACGAGACTTTAAGCGGCATGCCGGGTGAGAAACAACATCATCGTGCAAGGGTATTTCGCTTTTTTGCAGCGCCTTCTTGTATTCCCTCAGTGTTGCAATCTCTTTAAAACAATTAAAAGCCGCGGGGTTTGGGGAAAATATTTGGAAAATTGACTTTACCTGCTTAATTCTGTCAGGATATATTTTATTCCGTCTCTAACCTAACCTAACGTAGCTAAAACTTAATCTATCCCATGAACAGAAAATCTCCTTTTAGAAAACAATTTGAAGCTACTTTTTTTCCACATTCTATTTCTACCTCACCCAGGAAGCCCTGAGGAAAATAGTTTCCCGCAGGGCCTATGTCTATGTCAGCTGTGTGTACGATCTTTTTAAGGAAAGGAAGAAGAGGTAAGAGGGATGGGGCATCTGCCTCCTAGACCTAGACAAACCTCATGAACCCGAGCCTCCTGCTACGATCACCAAACTTAGCTCGCCACTTGGGGTGATCAATAAATGGTTCTCGTATGTTCTTGGTCGTAAATGGTTCTGTTCATAATATTATGTTCACCGTTTGTCTCATTTTTGTAACTATGTTCCATACTTTCAAAATTACAGTCACGGTACGGTGTGTGAAAGAGATACTAGAAAATGATGACTTTTTCCTTTGGAGGAAACAGACCTACGTACATTTTTTATCAATATTTATTCTGCAGAAAGAACCCAACAAATCCATACCACTAGAATTGGCTCAAGAATGAACTTTGTCGCAATAAGTACTAAAACATCTTTTGGCCAAAGAAACTTTTTATATCAGGCTCCACTTCTGTTTAATATTCTGCCAGATTACATAAAGTCTTCCAATTCATTAGCGAAATTTAAAAAAAATGTTAAGATTTTTGTGTTGTCAGAGGATTTTTTTTTTATTTATTTTATTTATTTTTTTTTAATTTCATATATTTTTTATTAGTAACAGATATTTGGGTTTTTTTTGGCTACCACACTAGGCTAAGCCCGTGTTGTGGTAGTCGTACATTTAATATTTTAACATTTCAAAAAATATTAAGAAATACTTAAAACTAAAGAGAAAAAAAAAGACCATATTTTAAAGAAAAGTAAAAATGAAAATTCAAATTCAAATTTTGAAATACAAAAATTAATAATAAAAATTAAATGTTAAGAACTCAAGTGTTCTGTATAAATTAAAACATATAATTATATAAATCAAAATTAAAAACATATATAAATTTAGTGAAAAACTAAGAGAAAAAAATAACAACATTTTAAAGTAAAATAGAAATACAAATGGAAATTAAAATTTTGAAATGCAAAAATTAATAATTAAAATGTAGTGTTAGAACTCATGAATTCTTTAAAGTGCGTTCGTCCCCTTTCAAAAATCCAATGTTGTACACATGTTATAAAAAGAGAATTAGAATTACTTGACTTTATGTCAGTACTTAGAGCATTATATATTTTAGGAGCGATGAACCAGAATTGTCGTTGAGCGAATGAGGTGTTAGTTTTTGGGACCACGCAACCCAGGTTTGATGAAAAGCGGGTGTGTGCTTGATGTTGTGGAGCAATTAGTAGATTATTTTTTCGTATATAACAAATGCTTGTTTTAGTAAATAGCTGTCGAATATACATATTGGCATACTATTTTTTCATCCTTGGCCTTTTTTAAATAATAAAAAAAAAAACATATTTTAAAATAATAAGATATATATATACATACATATTTTTTAAATAACCATATTTTATTTGAGTCCCATTTGTCAAAATTGGAGTGTCACCCTAGTTGTTTTGAACTACCTTTGTTTCTTGGTGGGTATAGTAATTAAGGATTTGTTTTATGGTCTATATTGTTACAAATTACCCATCTGGTCACCAATATAATATTGTTATTTCTTACTTTCCGCATATAATATTTTAGTGTTTTGGATGTAGTGTTTTGTATTTTAGTGATTTTTTTGTATTTTAGTGATTTGTGTGTAAATGCACCACTCAAATTTATAAATTTAACCTCAATACAGGCTGCTAGTCCTAGTGAGGTTAATATTTTTGTATGTAAAAAAATAAGAACACATGTATGGTGAGAAATCTATATAAATAAATAAAAAAATAAATTTTATATCTCATCTTTTGAAAGACCTGCAGCATTATTAGTAAAAATAACGTACGTTTTATACTATTTTTATGCCGTCGCCGTACCGTAAATCGTGGATCGTCACGGTAATAATAAAATTAATCACCTATTAACTGACAATTTTTCGTTTTCCTGAACTAACAAATTACCAGTTAACCCAGAAACACTGGCAATATCCTATTTTATCCTAAATCAATTTTTTTTTTTTTTTTTTTTTTTTTATTAGTAATATAAGGTACATAAATTACAAATAAATTTTATACAGTAATTAATTACATAGTAGAATATTTGGTGTACCCCCATAATTAAGCAAGGCTTGTGTGTATGGGGGGGTGTTATTGTATTGCTTTTTTAATATCATTCAGTTTAAGTTTTCAGTATAATTTTTTAGGTGAGTTTTAAAACTTTTTATATTGGTATTCATGTTTCTAATTTTTTCTGGTAATGAATTAAAAAATTTTGCTCCGAGATATTTATGACTCAATTGTCCAATTTTTTTTTTACATTTTGGAGTGGGAAGTATTGATGTTCGTCTAAGACTTCTGTTATTTTTAAACGATGCAACTTGATTTTTAATATTATCTTTATAAATTTGTAATGTTGCATGATAAAAGTATAATGCACTTAATTTTCTGACCTTAAATTGTTTGAATAAAAGTTCTGACGAATATGAGTAGGGTTTTTTTAAAATTGTTTTTATTATTAGTTTTTGTGATATGTAAATTGTTTGTGTTTGATTTTTATATGTACCGCCCCATCCTATAATGCCGTATTGTATAATTGATTGTAATAATAACAATAAAGTGCGTATCAAACTCCTAGTTACCCAGAGCAGCTGATCGCCCATTTCTGATTTCGTAGCTCTTAAATATTCTATACTAGTTTCGATCTCACATGTTATAAATTAAAGTACCCCGCGCCGTCTGTCTGTCTGTCTGTTCGCGATAAACTCCAAAACTACTGAACGGATTTTCATGCGGCTTTCACAAATAAATAGAGTGTTACGTGAGGAAGGTTTAGGTATGTAATTTGACAAGGATTTGTGTAAATTGGTTGAAACAATGATAATTGTTAAAAGTGTCGGAAAAAGTCAAGCCGCCTGGGAGCTTTCATCGAAAACGCTGCCTAATCCTTTTGGGATATATATAACAAAACAATGCATGGTGGGATATTCCTCTTTTATAGATCTACAAAAAAGTCCACAAAGGCGTACATCTATATTTTACGGATAGCTTACTATACCCATTCTATCTTCTAAAAAAATGGTCACGTACATTGCGGTAATTGAAAAGTTATTTAGACGGATACAGTATTAATACTTATTAACTTAAATACGTTAGTTACCCCAAGCATTTCATGCACATTATTATAATCTTTCACACCATCTCTACGTATTATAAATTAAAGTCCTCCGCGGCATCTGTCTTGTCTCTTCGCGATAAACTCAAAGACAGCGGTGGTTATAAAGGTTGGATAACCATCCTGTAGATGACGTTGTGCTAGTAGTTTTATAATTCGCTTTTATTGTACTAATTGAAGCTCCGACGTTGCCCGGGCATTAGGCAAAGTTTTTATAAATTAGATGTAGATATTTTAAGAGGCGGAAATGGGTATCACAGCCCCGGGAAACTTTATTGCAAAACTAACATTTGCCATGGGTGATCCCAAGTGGTTTGCTACGTTTGGTGACTTTTCAGGGGTTCCCGGGTTCGTGGGGTGAGGTTTGTATAGGTCTTGGCGGCAGATGCATTTGTCCACCTTTTATTAGGTACTAGATAAAGCCCCGGCTTTGCCCGGGCATTAGGCAAAGTTTTTGTAAATTAAATGTAGACATTTTTGGAGGCAGAAATGGGTATCACAGCCCCGGGAAACTTTATTGGAGAACAACATTTGCCACAGGTGATCCCAAGTGGTTTGCTACGTTTGGTGACTTTTCAGGGGTTCCCGGGTTCGTGGGGTGAGGTTTGTATAGGTCTTGGTGGCAGATGCATTTTTCCACCTTTTATTAGGTACTAGATAATGCCCCGGCTTTGCCAGGGGTTTTCTCAGAGTTTTTGGAAAACAGATGTAGACATTTTGGGAGGCAGAAATGGGTATCACGGCCCCGGGAAACTTTATTGGATAACAAATTTTTGCCATGGGTGATCCCAAGTGGTTTGCTACGTTTGGTGACTTTTCAGGGGTGCTCGGGTTCATGGGGTGAGGTTTGTATAGGTCTTGGCGGCAGATGCATTTGTCCACCTTTTATTAGGTACTAGATAAAGCCCCGGCTTTGCCAGGGCTTTGCTCAGAGTTTTTGGAAAACAGATGTAGACATTTTGGGAGGCAGAAATGGGTATCACAGCCCCGGGAAACTTTATTGGATAACAACATTTACCACAGGTGATCCCAAGTGGTTTGCTACGTTTGGTGACTTTTCAGGGGTGCCCGGGTTCATGGGGTGAGGTTTGTATAGGTCTTGGCGGCGAATGTGTCTGTTCATCTTCTATTAGGTACCAATGGGGGGCGAAAATGGGTACCGCCGCACCGGGAAACATTTATTTGATAACCAGCACATCTACCAAATGGTTCACTACTTTCGGTGACTTTTCAGGGGTGCCTGCGTTCATCGAGTGAGATTTGTCTAGATCTTGGCGGCGGACGCGGATGCCCCTGCGTTCCATATTATTCACTCCCAGTACATTCAGTTTTCAAACGGCTCGCATGCCACCTATTTCAATATTATAAGAACAATCAATCAAATTAGGTACCTATTTAAAAAAATCCACAGACAATTCCTATGTTACAAAAAAAACAGCTGCCTGCTAAATTCACATTCATCAAACGGGCGAACTGTCAAACGTGCGAAGTTAAAATAGTCGTTAAGTTTTCTGAAATTAAATTATCCAATTTTCTGCGTAATTTTCTTAATTTTTCTTTCCGTAAGAAACTTCTACAAAGTATTAGAAAACTTAAAAAAAAGATGAATGAAATAGATAAATTCGTTCCGAAGTTATGGCGTTACCAAGGGATACAGGGATACATTTTTTTGTGTATATAGGTACCTACTTAACTTACTTTATCCAGTGATTCCTGACATTATTTGGAGAGTGTAAATGAAAATTTGGTTTCCGGTGATATTATAATGTTTTTTTGTTTCAACTAAAAACAAAAAAAAAACAATAGGTATTAAGCAGATATGGGCGGGTAAGGGGTTGTGCGGTTACTCGGCTGAGTGACCAGTGACTAAATGTGGAAGAATTATTTTTGTTTGATTTTGAAGAAAAAAAATGAATTAAAAAAAAGACCAAAATTTCATTTACATTTTTACACCAAATAATGTCAGGAATCACTTGTTAAAATAAGTCAAGTACGTCCCTCAACACTGTTTGACATTTCGTTCTAAATAAAAACATCAATGTATTGATTTTGTTATGTACTTGAAATTCCACGAGCAAATTAATAGCCTTCAACGCGCTAAAATTGCCATCAAACGTCGACCGCTTTTTTATTACCCTTTCTGTACTACTATCTAAAACTTTTGAACGGTGAGCTCTGGCGTTGTGAAATATACACTGCATTGTAAAAAACTATGCAATTGTCATTTTGAACGCTGTGTTGATGACAGCACGTTTGAGTCTGTTTGAATTTTCACTCAGCGGTCGCTAAATTTGTTTTTTTTTTACAATAGCCTTGAGCAAAATAATTTTCCTCAGGGCCTATGTCATCTTTGAGGATGCTGTGTGGAGGGATTTTTTTTAAGGAAAGGAAGGAGAGGAGAGTTCTGGGAAGGAAAATGGTTTAAGGGGTGGGTAGGAACCTGCGGTTCAGTGTGTCGTGGTCATCCGCCTCCAAGACCTAGACAAAACTCACCCCACGAAATCGGGCACGCCTGCTAAATCACCAAACGCAGCGAACCACTTGAGGTGACCTATGGCAGAGGTGTTGGTTATCCAATAAAGGTTCCCGGGGCGGCGCACAGTGATTGCAAAAGCTCATTATCGTCTCATAAATCTGTAACTTATTTGTTTCTCGTCATAAACGTCCGCTCCTGTAAACAATTTAAAGACCTTACTACTTTCAAAACACTGTATTTCTCATATGTTCGTAGTATCCTTGAATACGCATCTCAGGTGTGGAACCCAGGCTATGCAGTGCACAAAAATAGAATTGAAAGCGTTCAAAATAGATTTTTAAGGTACCTCAATTTCCGCTCTTTTCGATCTCATGTTAGTAATGAAGATTCTGCAAAGTTCTTCAAAATACAAACGTTAACTTGTCGAAGAAACATAGCAGATTCGGTAATGTTATTTAAAATTACACATAACTTAATCGATTGTCCTGATCTTCTTCAACGCCTATCATTCCATGTTCCAAATCGCAACAGCAGGCAGTCACTTACCTTTAATCTCCCTATTTGCAAGACCAATTCCAAACAGAACTCATTTATCTACAGATCCACACACTCATTTAACTCAAATTATTACCACATTGACATTTTTAACTCAACTTTACGTGACATAAAACGAAAACTCAGCAAGCACCTTGACTCAAACTAGAAAGTTCAATCCCTATATATATTCCCGTCCTTTGCCTCTTAATCCTATTCCTTTGTTCCTCCGTGAGGAGTGATCCCCCCCCCCCTTTTTATATTTTGTAACTAAAAAATAAAACTTACATATCACACTTTATTATTATAACTATCATCAGTGGAAAGTTCATAATTGGCATAAATAACATCCTATTATTTTATTATATTATAATTTCTGATTTGCTGTCAACTTTCTCCAAAATAAATAAATAAATAAATAAATAAATAAAACAATAAAATTTGGTGTGCTGATTAAAAACTAAACAATCTTTATGTTTCATTTTTTTTTATTAAATTGTTAATATTTTGACTTTAAACAAGACATTTCAAAGACAAAGAAGCAGCGGCAAAACCGTTTTTGACACTAAAGCGCAAAAAATCCGCAAACTTTTTTTAATGAACATATTAAAAAAAGGTTTATCTAATATATAAAAATGATTCGCTGAATGTGTTGCTAAGCGCAAATCTCGAGAGCAGCTTAACCGATTTCGCTAATTCTTTTTTTAGAATATTCCTTGAAGTACGAGGATGGTTCTTACGGAGAGAAACATTATTTTCAGAGAACCTAACGACTATCGCACGTTTGGCAGTTCTCGTGTTTGAGAATGACATTTTGCAAAACAATGATTGTTAAATCAGGATTCTATTTTTGAAAATCTTTAAGTTGATAAATTTATTGAAAGTAGGTACTCCCCTAATAGTTTGAATCGAATCAAGAATTTTAGATATTTTAGGAAATTTGAATAAAAATTGTTAAAGGTGGCACGCGGGCTGTTTAAAAACTGAATGTACTGGGATTGAATATATGGAAAGCGGGAGGAAAGGAGAGATGGAGGAGGGGAGCGTGGGGGGGGGGGAAGGGTGGAGGGAGGGCGGTGAGAGGGGGAAGGGGGGAGATGGAGGAGGCGGAGTGGGAACCCCCCTTACACCATGCGAGCGAAGCCGCGGGGAAAAGCTAGTATTGTATAATAGTGTTCTAATATCTACAGGGCTAAACCCTGCTACTAGTTGAAAGTTTAGCTGAACTTTGCCAAAATCTGGTTTCGGTATTATTTGCTTAAAGGGAGCTAATAAATCACTATTATTTAAAAATAAAATATTAAAAATACATATTATTAAAGCTTAAAAAACAACCTTTTCGGTGATATATGATAAGCTATGTATATATAAACGACTCCAAATACTAATATCTACAGCCTGTATGTCGGACGAATATCTACAGCTCATGTGTTGAATTAATATCTACGAACTTCAGAGTGTTGACTAATATCTACAGAGCGTAGGTTGAACTAATATCTACAGAGCGTAGGTTGGACTAATCAGCTAATGTGTCCATTAGTCCGATATTAGGGATTTTTACATACATACTTACATAAATTAAGTTTTTTAAACTGCATACGCAATATTACGTTATTCCAATATGCTATACATAATTGCAAATCCAACCTCTGCCAGTGCTGTAGATATTCGTCAACACTTTGGTTCTTATAGATATTAGTCAACAGTTTGGTTCTTATAGATATTAGTCAACAGTTTGAGCTGCAGATATTCGTCAACACTTTGGTTCCCATAGATATTAGTTCGATTTTTTCAGTTTTTGGAATTCCTGTAGATATTAGTAGACGCCTCCTATATATACTTGCACAAATGCTTTAAATTTGTACCACAACGTATGCCACATTTTGATTCAATTAAACGTCTCGGCCTGAACCCGTACTATGACATTATTTTAAGAATACAAAAGTATAACAAAAAAAAAAAATTCTAATGGTTCAAAATCTTGCGATCACAAAGCACCTTTTTTCGATTTATGAGACGGTCTTGTTCCGGGCCATTCCCTAGTGCGGCGGTACCCATTCCCGCCTCCCAAATTGTAACTGTAATACTGCGGAGGCGTCTACTAATATCTATGAGAACCAAAGTGTTGACGAATATCTACAGCTCAAACTGTTGACTAATATCTATGAGAACCAAAGTGTTGACGAATATCTACAGCTCAAACTGTTGACTAATATCTATGAGAACCAAAGTGTTGACGAATATCTACAGCTCAAACTGTTGACTAATATCTATGAGAACCAAAGTGTTGACGAATATCTACAGCTCAAACTGCTGACTAATATCTATGTGAACCAAAGTGTTGACGAATATCTACAGCACTGGCAGAGGTTGGATTTGCAATTATGTATAGCATATTGGAATAACGTAATATTGCGTATGCAGTTTAAAAAACTTAATTTATGTAAGTATGTATGTAAAAATCCCTAATATCGGACTAATGGACACATTTAGCTGATTAGTCCAACCTACGCTCTGTAGATATTAGTTCAACCTACGCTCTGTAGATATTAGTCAACACCGGGACCGTCATGATATTCGTCCGACCTTAGCTCTGTAGATATTAGTCAACACTCTGAAGTTCGTAGATATTAGTTCAACATATGAGCTCTAGATGTTCGTCCGACATACAGGCTGTAGATATTAGTATCTGGAGTCTAATACTGCTACCATTCTGTGTACCACTGTATACTTATAATCTCATGTATCACTTTAATATAAAAGCCATTTTATGGCGTTTAAATAAATTATCCATAACATTGGATTTGACCCGAATTTGATTATTAGGTCAAATACTGCAGTGCGACGTAAACTCCCCTCCAAACGACGAAAACACGCGTAAAATTGGGATAGATTCCCCGAAGAAAAATAAAAATGGGATAGATTTTTAAGTGCGCAGTACGCGTAAAAGGGATGCGAGCGGAAACGTAGTTCCTTCTGCGTGACAGCGACGGCGATAGAATGAAAAACCAAGCGCGGAAAAGAGAAAGAGTAATAAACGTAGGCTTGGGAAATTCATTCAGAGTGAAAGAGAGAAATGTGCAGGGTTTGGTAGGTAAAAGAGGGATGGAGGGTGAATTGGTCCAAAACTCAATGTTTGGGGTTCAGTGAACCGACACGTGGCTAAAAGGGGGGCGAAAATGTGGCACGGAATTTAATATATTAGTTTGACCTATTTCTTTACGCGCCGCTAGATGGCAGGCGTGTTGACAAATTATTATTATTATTATTATTTTGTGGTTTGCGTCTAAACTAGAGGAATGAATGAATCAATATTAAAAGCAATTCTGTTAAAAATTGGATATAAATCAGCTATTTAAGAGGGGATATGCGTACGTACCGCCGCCCGGGAACCATTTATTGGATAACCAGCACCCCTGACAGGTTACTCCATGTGGTTTGCTACGTTTGGTGACTTAGCAGGGGTGCCCAGTTTCATGGGGGTGATGTTTGTCTAGGTGTTGATGGCGAATGCTTTTGCCTATCTACTGCGTGGCGGGCCGGATCGGGAGTGGCCAGTATGGGGAGACCTTTTAACCTCTCCAGCCGGATCGCTCGACCCATCGCTTTGCACTGCGGTGGGAGGGATGGATTCCTTTACTCACATTCGTCACTCACCTGGACAGAGATTGACTCCCAGATTCCTACCCACCCATCACACATTTTTCCTTCCCAGACCTTCCTCTCCTTTCTTGCCCTAAAAATATACTCCACTAAGCAACCCCAAAGATGACAGTGGCCTTTGGAAATGTTTGTTTCCACTATTTTTTACCATAATCCATAAAAAGGAAATTAACCCATGTAACTGACAGATTTTTTTTGTATTTTTTTATGTGAATACCGCACAAGAGTCCCAACGGTTTGGAGTCAGTGAGATTATGGCATCCTCAATTGGTGTATGTTTTGATGGTGAGGGTAGTGGGGTGGGCCGGGTGGGGAAGGAGATGGGGCACAGAACCCCGGGAACTACTTATTAGATACCCACCCCAAGTGGTTCGCAAGATGACTTAGCAGGGGTGCCCGGGTAGGGTGTGTTCAGGTCTTGTCGGCGGATGCGCCCACCCATCAGCTGCAAGGCGGGCAGGATCTGAAGAGGCTGATTAGGGGAGCTCCAGCTGGTCTCTTTAGACCCATCATCTTGCAATGCAGCGGAAGGGATAGATTCATATATCCATTACTCCTGCACACATTGATTCTCACTTCTTTTCCTTCTCAGAATTTCCTCTCCATCCTTCAGGAAAGAGTTCGTGGAGGTAGCCCCAGCTCTCTTCTCCACTCTCCCTTACTCCTCGAAGGCCCCAAGAGAGAAGAGTCCACTAAGCTATCAGCTATCCTGTCCACTCCTTATTTCCCGGAAGGCCCCAAGAAAGAAGTAAAAGTTCACCGAAGTGGCCTCAGGCGTACTGTACAGGGCCCGCAGATACTTTAATAGTACACATCTGCTAACTCTGTACAAATCACAAGTGCGACCCTCTGGTCTGGACCTCCAAAATATCTGAAAAAACTCCTCGACCCTCTGCAGAAACGGGAGATCCGTTTGATAGATTTTCTCACCTTAACAAACAGATTGCAATCTTTATAGCACTGGTGGTATTTCAAGAGAGGATACAATATATGGATAGGATATGATATTTCAATGGAGAAGATACTCAGGAATTAGCATCATTGATCCCTTCAGCATCGGTGCATAGTTGGGAAACACGCCAAACCTGTATCCAACATATGTGCACGGTTGACGTTTGTCACATGGGGATGGGTCGCTTTTTCGGCTCGTTTTTGAGTTCAACAACTCGGCTGTGGAACGATTTTTCGGCCTCTTTGCTTTATCCTTCCTACAACATGGGTCTCTTCCAAAGATATTGAAATATAAGTAGATGTGCTATCTGCTGTTTTTACTATGTGGGTCTGCGCTTCCGGGTGTCGCCGATATTGTTTACCAATTAACAAATAAACTAAAAGAACAAATAATTAACGAATAAACCAAACGAACGTTAAACTAAATGAACGAATTCTTTCCTTATTCAAAATATACTGTTATCCAATATTAATGCACATTTTCAAAAAATCAACGAAATGAACAAATTCTTTTTGTATGAAAACTACGCTAATTAGCGCGTAGTCCGGCGACAGTTGCGCGGACACCATAGCATATCTCTTCTGTATTTGAATATCTTTGGTCTCTTCAAGATTAATGTTCATTTATTTTTACTGTGTCTCCTCTTTCATATTTTAACTAACTAACTAACCATCATGCCATTTCTCCGCAGGGGTAGGCAGAGAGGACGGACCACCAAACAGCTCGGTCTTGGCACACACCCTTTGCCTCACTCACATACATACATCGTCTCATATATACTCTTCTCTATTATTCTGACTTTTGACATGGCCCGACTCAAGTATCTAATTCACTTGATCGGTTTGTCATGTCTTCCACGGGCGTCCCCGACTTCTTCTTCCATTCACATTTGCGTCATACATGTATTCTTCTCTTTCATACTTTCGTTTAGATTATTAGTGTTATCTTCTTCTTCAATAATATAAAACATTATCTCTACATATTATAAATTAAAGTCCCCCGCGTCGTCTGTCTGTCTGTTCGCGATAAACTCGAAAAATACTGAACGGATTTTCATGCGGTTTTCACCAATAGATAGAGTGTTTCGTGAGGAAGGTTTAGGTATATAATTTGTCAAGGATTTGTGTAAATTGGTTGAAACTTAACGATAATTGTTAGAAGTGTCGGAAAAAGTCAAGTCGCCTGGTAGCTTTCATCGAAAACGTTGCCTAATCCTTTTGGGATATAACAAAACAATGCATGGTGGGATATTCCTCTTTTATAGATTTACAAAAAAGTCCGCGAAGGCATATATCTATCTTTTACGGATAGCTTACTATACCCATTCTATCTTCTAAAAAAATGTACACGTACATTGCGGTAATTGAAAAGGTTTTTAGACGGATACAGTATTAATCCTTATTAACTTAAATAGATTAGTTACCCCAAGCATTTCATGCACATTATTATAATCTTTCACACCATCTCTACATATATAATAAATTAAAGTCCTCCACGGCATCTGTCTGTCTCTTCACGATAAACTCAAGGACGGCGGTGGTTATAAACGTTGGATAACCATCCAGTAGATGACGTTGTGTTTTATTAACCACAGCAACGCGTGGCCGGGTAGGCTAGTTTTTTATATTATAAATTGGGATAGCTGAATAATAGTTAAGAAACCGTAATTATCGCAATGCATTTATCTATAATAAATAATATGTACTGGAAAATCTTCTTTGTTTTTTCCATGTTTCTGATTTTATTAGTGTTATATCAGTATTTTAGCTATAAACTGAAGTGTCTGTGTTTGTGTCTGTCCGCAGTGAAGTACCCCTTCTTCCTGGGAATGGAGGAGCAGGGCTCGCAGGGCCCCGGGGGCGCAGGGGACTCCGCTGCCGGGGAGCTGCCCTCCGCAGGTAATAACAACGACACCAATAACAAGATCAACATCAACAACAACTGCAACTAAAGCAGCAGCCACTTAAACAACATTGACATAAATAACAAAAACAACCAAAACACCAACAGCAACCAGGTAAACATTGACAACGACGCAAACAACAACTACAACTAAAACAACAACAACATTTAAACATTGACAACGACGCAAACAACAACTACAACTAAAACAACAACAACATTTAAAAAACAACAACAACTAAAGCAACAACAACAGAAACAGCATCAACTGAAACAATAACAACAATTAAACCAACAACAATAAAAACTAAAACAACAAAGACACCAACAACAATGACAACTAAAACAATAAAAATAACGAAACCAACAACAACACCAACTTAAACAACAATAACCACCACACTTACAACAACACCAACTAAAATAACAACCACGACACCAACAACAACTAAAACATTAACAACAACGAAACCAACAACAACACCAACTAAAATAATAACATCCACAACACATCAACAACAAAAACTAAAACAACATTGACGCGAACAACCAAAACAACAATAACAACAGTAACAATAACAGAAACTACAATAACAACAATAATTATAACAACAACACACACATCTCTCATTAGTTTTGTGTCTGCCAGATTATAAAATTGTAATGCTTTTATTCAAGAAAATTTTTCTATTTGACAAGACATAACATTATAAGAAAAAAAATTACATAACCTTACTTAACCAAACCTAAAAAAACCTAAACTAACCTAATTACAAAAACTACAATCACAACAACAACAACAATAACAACCGACACATCTCTCTTTTTCGTCTACCACATTAACGCACTTGTTCAAAACTGGGAAGTCTCTCTGTGACAAAACGGAATATTATAAGAAAAGAGAATGGACTCTACAACTCGATCTTGGCAGTAGCGTAGCGAGGGGGGGGGTGCGGACCACCCCGGGTGCCACCCGACGGGGGGGTGTCACTACACCCAACGGGATGTGACACCCGACTGTTAAAAAATTACAAACGATATCGTCGCAAAAATATTGAATACGGTGTTATTAACATTTTCGTAGCTCTATGGTTCCCCGTGGAATGTCCCAAAACGGGGAGAATTTTTGTACCTGACGGTCTTTTTATTGACGAAAATAGCCTATTTCTGAAATTACACACAATGTGCTTTTTTTAATGTACAAAAATCTCATTAAAAATGAAGGTATTTTTATCACTATTCATTTTTATTACGTAATAATTACAAAAATATCAAAAACTAAAAAGCTGTTTTCTAACTGATACGTAAACTGATATGCATAAAAAGTTTGTATGCATCTCAGTAACATTCTATTGGCGTATTAATCTGTCAAAAAGGACTTCGTGTTTGGAACAAGGTATACTTAATAATCATAGACAATTGGGAACCAACAAATAGGAGTGGCTTAGAAAAAATGGCGAAAAATAGCATACATTTCTATGTATGTACCTACACACATGAGATAGTATTGGTGATCACAAATACTAATGCAAAGACAATAGATTTGTAAGCTATTAATAGTTAAAATTTCAACCGCCAGATGTCATGACCCAATACAGTTACTTTTTTCCGTTCGTTCCTATACGGTTTTGGGTTCTAGTGACTTTAAATACATAAATTTAAAAAAATATCGTTTTTGATACCATTTTCGATAATGGATATTTAGTATTGATATATCGAATCAAAATATATCAGCTAAAAATATCAATATTTTGAATTAAAAATTTCGATATATCGATATTTTTTCAACAAGCCTACTCTTGACATGACCCGGCTCATCTGCTGGGACACCTCAAATTCATCCTTCACATCTCACACTACTTCACACCTCGGACATCACACCTCACACTTCACACTTCATACCTCACACATCAGATGGGACACCTCAAAACTTCATTTCAGTATTTGAGAAACTCATAAGAAATCTTGCCCTACCCAATACTACAAACAGGAGGCCTTGAGGAAAATAGCTTCCCTTAGGGTCTGTGTCATCATTGGAGATGCTGTGTTGATCTTGAAGGATCTTTTTGAGGAGACGAAGGAGAGAATATCACCCACAGAAACTACCTGCGTGAATTTACTTAACTAGGTTACTTTTTCAAGAGCCTTTTTTTAAAGAAAATAATTTGCCTCAGGGCCTGTGTTATCTTTAGGTATGTTGTATGGAGGGTCTTTTTGTGGAAAGAAAGGAGTGAATCTACATGTTGTAGGATGGAGGAAATACAGAGGTCGGCGGATCGTTCCATAGCCGAGAGAATTCAAGAACGATTCGCAGAATCGACCCATTCTCATGTGGCCAATGTCAACTGCATACAACAAATGTTGGGCACGTGTTTGGCGTGTTTTCCGACTGTGCACACATCTTCCATTAAAATACTGGTAGAACAAGACAGCATTCCCACTCGTCGCCTGTGCTCGAAAGATTGCAATCCATTTATTAAGATAAGAGAATCATCAAATGAACCACCCGTTTCTGCACTGAGGGTGTTATTCAGGTTTTTGTCTACTTCTAACTTTACTAATTCTCCATGTGTCTCCATTCCAGGACTCTCCGGGATGGTGTCAGGTTCTCCCGCCAGATCCTCCCCTACCAGCGGAGGCTCGGAACCCGGAGGAGAGAGGTTCTCCCGGAAGGTCTTCGTGGGGGGACTGCCACCCGACATTGACGAAGGTAAAAAAACCAACCAAGTCAACTTGTTTCAATATACCCAAGGAGTTCTTCATTCGAAGTTCGGCTAACATTAAGAAATTAGCTCTCCATCAACATCTCCAAGTATTTTCTAGAAAGGGTGTTTTAATCTTAAAATTAACACTGAAACCAAACATATTACTGTGCAAACATGTCAATCATCCAGTTGATTAGTCAGACATCTTCCAAAAAATCGAATTTTGAGTTGAATATTCAGTTTTATGTAAAAGTGTATCCTCTATCTCAGGGTTCACCAATTACTTTCTTAAGGGGTCCGTTTTTTAAAATAACATGACCGTCGCGGTCCGGAAGGGAAAAGCCTACTAATTAAAATAATAAACTGTACATGAACAAATAAAACAAATGGGTTCCAATGTTAATAAACAAATGTTATGAATAAAAAGATGTACCAAGGGTGTTTTTACAATATTAATGAGAAAATTGTCATATTTTGATTTGGACTATCCGTCCAAAGTTTGGACAAAAGTTTGTGCAGGCTATTGTTATTATGTTGGAGATGTTCATCGGTAAGTCTGCTACGGAATTTATTTTTAATGAAGTTCATCTTGGAAAATGCTGCTTCACAAACATATGTTGACTCAAACAATTTTTTTTAATTCTGGGTATTTATTAGCACAAACAAATTTTATCCGAAACTGTTGACAAGAAACTTTCTGTTTTTGGTGTTTTCAAACTGTATTTTCTTGGAAATTGATCATTTCCATCTGGAGAACAGTTTTATTACTCCCGAAAATATTTGCAGCTTCATTGCTCCATCCATCACCATGATGCAGAGAGTAAATGTTACTGAGGATGTCGGCGAAATTCACAATTTTCTTAAAATCTGTTTTCAAATTCCGCACCCCTTACCCACCGCGAATCCCACCCATCGGTTGGCGAATCGACAGCAGCAAAGAAAAAGCTCGCGAAAAATCATCAAATTACGTACTCAAGTTGCTTGTGTAAAATATTTTGTATTTTTAAGAGGAATATAAACGCTAGAAATATTTCGAATCTCGTGCCTGCAAAATTTTAAAATCGAGCGTCTTTTTGCACGAGGCTAGTAAGCGAAAAAGTGGTTTTTATTTATTTTGTGCATAATTTTATAAGAACGAAAAAAAGTTAGAACATAGATAAAGTCAAAAATAGTCTTAGCCGTAAAGGGGTATTTTTTAAAAATTGTTACTTACATTAGTTCATAGTTAAGTCATGAGAAAACATTTTTTTTAGTGGTTTACGCTTATATTTTTTGTTACGTAAATAATAATTTTATTGTAATTCCAATACATAGATAAAGTAGTTAAAGCTTCAATTTATTCGTAGCATATTTTTTGATGTTCATACTGTAAGCCGATTCGTCGTAAAGATTAATCAAAATAGTATCTAAATAGGATTTCACGTATATATTCATCTTAATACAAGGTCAAGGTTTCACAAAATAGGTCGGTGGTCCGGATCCGGACCGCGGTTCGCCATTTGGTGACCCCTGTTTTATCTGGTACAATACTCAGATTACTCATAAACACCACCAACATCTATTATAATGCACTAAAACTTGTAGTTAATTAAACTAAATACTGCCGTTTTCTAGGTCAATAGTAGGATATTTCAAAATAAATGTACCGGATGGTTGTGCTTCCCGGTGTTGTTTTATAGCATATTTAATATGTAAAACGTTGACACTTGTAAATAATATTTGATGTATGGTGAGCATTTGAATGTTTCTTCCTTAACCACTGGAACGACAGCGCAATTTAAAACTTTTTTTTCCGATTGCTCGAGATTTTTTGGTAATCATTTTGAATATTTTCCGCCCACATTATATATTTTTTACATTAGCTCCACACAGGAGACCCTGAGGAAAATAATTTCCCTCACGGCCTATCTTAGGGGATGCTGTGTGGAGGGTTTTTTTAAGGAAAGGAAGAAGAGGAAGTTCTGAAAAGGAAATAGGAATGAGGGTGGTTAGGATGGACGTATGAATCCATCAATCCATCAATTCCGAGAGAGTACAGCTGGAGAAGTCAAAGGGGCTCCCTCAACCATTCTCTCCTAATCTGGCCTGCCGTGCAGTTGGTGGGCAGACGCATTCACCGCCAAGACCTGGACAAACCTCGCCCCATTAATCCAGACACCGCTGCTAAGTCACTAAACGTAGCAAACCACTTGGGGTTACCTATGGCAGAGGTGTTGGTTATCATGTAAATGGTTCCCGGGGCGGTGTTATCCATACCCACATCCCAAATTGAATTGTGTATGTTTGTATTACAGACGAAATAACCTCTATAGCCACTGAAATGACAGCGGAATTTAAAACTTTTTTTTCTGATTGCTCGCAGATTTTTTGGTAATGATTTTGATTATTTTCTGCCCAAATTAAAAAAATCGTACCTCCGAATTCTAATATGGAGACATACAAACTGATTATAGTTCTATATAACCAATGAATTAATCTATCTTTTGTCCATTGTCACACGTTTGTAGGATTTATTAAAAAAAACTTATAAAATCGTAAACTTCTACTAAATTACTTACAAATAAGGTAAAATTTGCCAAAATTGACAGCAAAGCAATCTGAGGTATTTTAAATAGTATTGAGGCAAAAAGCGCTCTAGTGGGTATATGTAATGTAATGTATGTCTACGTAAATATTGCAGATGAGATGACTTCTCTATAATGTGTAATAATGGTGTATGTGTATGTATTGCAGATGAGATAACCTCCTCATTCAGACGGTTTGGAGCGCTGGTTGTTGACTGGCCACACAAAGCAGAGAGTAAGAGTTACTTCCCGCCCAAGGGATACGCCTTCCTCCTATTTCAGGTGACTTAAATATTATTCCTATTCGAAAACTCCTTTAGAAAAAGTGTAAAAAGTTACAGCAGAAAAGCTGAAAGGACATTGAAGGAAGGTTGAATAAAGGAAACTCTATTAATGGAGAATAATTCTGCCAAGCGATTCTATACCTTTTTTGGATCGAGATCTCGTGACGGACGAGATCTCCTGTCAGATTTGTGTGATTTTCTATGGCTGTTATTTGCTTTTTCTATGGGCCGATGTCAGATTTCAACTGTAGCTATGATATATATTAGTTTAGATCGTTTTAAATCGGCAAAGCTGCCCTGATACCCATACAAAAAGCAAATAAAGCCATAGAAAATTACACAAATCTGACAGAAGATCTCGTCTGTTAGGAGATCTCGATTCCACGAAAGATATAGAATCACTCGGCTGATGTCAGTAACTGGTTTGCTACCGCGTCAGCCTTTCTAAAGAATTGAGAAATGACAACACGTCGATTACTTCATCATCACTCTTGGCTCTACAACCCCTGGTGGGTCTTGGCCTCCTCAAGAGTCTTCCTCCACTCATCTCGGTTTTATTCCAACTCTCTCCAGTTTAGAAGCTCCAAGATAAATATATCTTTGAGGACATTGTCGCTCCATCTTAATCTTGGCCTTCCCAGGCTCCTTCGCCCTATAGGTCTTGAGTTCAGCAGGGACTGTGGTGCTTGATGCTCATTCGTTCTCTCCACATGACCCAGCCACTAAAATCTTCCCAGTTAAATAAATTTTATGATATTTAGTTCCTTAAACAGAGTATAGAGCTCATTAATGTAACATCTGCGCAAAATCCATTTTCTAGAACCGGTCCGAAGATACGCCTCAAAATTTTCCTCTCAAAAATGTCCAGTATTCGCTCAATCCTCTTAGTTAGTACCGACGTACGTGAGCACTGGTCTAATAATTTGTACACTAATATCTTGGTGTTTCTGGACAGCACTCTGGATTTTGTCTGCTTTTGTAGGCAGAAAAAACAGCGATTTGCGCTCATTGTGTGCTTCTGGATCTCCTCTGTAGTCTTATTGCTGTTATAAGGGAGCCTAGGTATGTAAACCTTGGTACCTTTTCAAAAATTTTACTTCCAAAGAGTTGGGGTTTGTTGGGTGCATCCTACGGCCATGTATTTGGTCTTCTGCTGATTTACTACGAGACCCATGTTTTTGGCAGAACTTTCAGGATTTATGTAGGTTCACGTAAGGCATAAATTGATAATATACATAATATATATTTCGGAAATATAATGTTATATTTGTCTTTGTTTCCAGGATGAATGTTCCGTGCAACAACTAATGGACGCCTGCATCACAGACGAAGAAAAACTCTATTTATGCGTCTCTTCTCCCACCATCAAAGACAAGCCCGTGCAAATCCGACCGTGGCGGCTGGGCGACGCAGACTTCGTATTGGACGCATCAATGCCTCTTGACCCGCGCAAAACTGTGTTCGTTGGCGGAGTGCCGCGGCCTCTCAAAGCCGTGGAGCTGGCCATGATTATGGATCGGCTGTACGGAGGAGTGTGCTATGCAGGAATTGACACGGATCCAGAACTTAAATACCCTAAGGTATGCTAATGGTGTTCAATTGTGTCTTTTTCATACATGACTAAAATAATATGCATTTTTTTTATTTTATTAACTTTATGAGTAAAATTTCAAATTATAATATTTAATTAAATGAAGACAATATAAGCGAAACTCAATCGAAAATCTGAAAACAGAAAAATCAGAAAAAGATATTGACACATCTGGGACTCGAACCCAGGACCTCTCGCTTACCGCGCGAACGCGCTAACCACTGCGCCACCGTGTCGATATCCAATTCGGTCACTTTTAACTGTATCATACTTCGACTAAGAACCACCCACACTATCTTCATTTTTCTTAACGCATATACTATTGGCTGCTATCTTTATGTATGATTGCAAGATTCAAACCCGAACTAAATGCTCTCTAGATAGTGTCTGGATAAATCTTTATCCATTTTATTTAATATGCGACATCTATTGACTTTTCTGCAAGTCTAGGATGAATATTTTTATTTTTATTTTTACTTTATGAGTAAAACCTCAAATTGTAATATTTAATAAAATGAAGACAATATAAGCGAAACTCAATCGAAAATCTGAAAACAGAAAAATCAGAAAAAGATATTGACACATCTGGGACTCGAACCCAGGACCTCTCGCTTACCGGGTCCTGGGTTCGAGTCCCAGATGTGTCAATATCTTTTTCTGATTTTTCTGTTTTCAGATTTTCGATTGAGTTTCGCTTATATTGTCTTCATTTAATTAAATATTACAATTTGAGGTTTTACTCATAAAGTAAAAATAAAAATAAAAATTATAATATTTAATTTAATGAAAATGTGGAGACAGAAAAATCAGAAAAAGATATTGGCAACTCTGGGACTCGAACTCAGGACCCTTTGCTTGCATGACAAGTGCTCTACCAACTGAGCTACGGAACCCATATCAAATTCGGTCACTTTTAAATGTATCATTCTTCGACTAAGAACTACCAACATTATCTTCATTTTCTTAATACACATATTATTGAAGGTTCCATGACAGTTCATCCTGCGACAATTCATCCGGCGACAGTTCATCCTGCGACAGTTCATCCGGCCGACAGTTCATCCTGCCGACAGTTCATCCTGCCGACAGTTCATCCCGCCGACAATTCATCCGGCGACAATTCATCCTGACAATTCAACCTAACCTAACCTAACCTAACCTAACCTAACCTATAAGTATAAGTATGTCGTATTTTGTTATTCACGCATGCATCTTCGGAGAGTCGAAATTATTGTTAGTAAAAATATTTTTACAGCGGATTTCCACTCAAGATGCCTTCAGACATAGGTATATCGATTTTGGTTGTACGGTCGTATATCCTCTTTGCATACTTACTTAATAAAAATCTTCTAAATGATCAGGCAGGATGAATTGTCGCCGGATGAATTGTGGCCAGATGAATTGTCGGCGGGATGAACTGTCGGCAGGATGAACTGTCGGCAGGATGAACTGTCGGCCGGATGAACTGTCGCAGGATGAACTGTCGCCGGATGAATGGTCGCAGGACGAATTGTCGGGTCACCATTATTGACTGCAATCTTTATATAAGATTCAACTCAAACTAAATTATTCTTGTTACTGGCGCTGGCAGCGACCTCAGTTTCCTACGCTACTGAGCGAGTGGACAGTTTTGTGTGTCATCATGACAATCTCACTCGCCGATTTACCCGCTTTTAAACTTAGTAGATAGTAGCTTGTAAACTCGCTCTGTGTCATCGAGCCTTAAAAGTAGTGTAACTAAACTCACCATTAATGATTCTTCCTTTCTACTGCTAAGTTCCAAAACGCAAAAATGCCCCACGTTGGGCGCCAGTGCTAAGTACACCTACCTGAGGTGCCTACCTTCTGCCGACAGACTAGCTCAGAAAGGTCAGCAGAGCGGGGGAGACCATCATCAGGGTGGTAGGATCTCTGAGGCGTTTGTGGCGCATCCCTGAAATAAGCTCAAGTCCTACGGGCAGGGGGAGACAGTGAAACAAGTGGCTACGATAAATATTGTATTGGGTAGAATTCTTTCATAAACAACAATGGTACATAATGCAGGCAAGGTTAGAACAGGGTAGCATCAACAATCCTATCTAATTCGGGTGCATTTGGCCCTAAAATCTCTCTGGGGGGCGGTCATTTATCGTCGCGTTGAATTTACAAGGAACACACGCAATAAAGTGGGATTAATAGCTCATGGTACTCACTGCAACCGGCGGCTTGGAGATCGGTGTGGTGAAAGGGAATTTAACCGGGCTTGGCATTCCCGCCCGTCACTAGGCGAAATAACAATCGCCATGGCGGCTTCGTGGAATGTTCTGGAACAGTGCAGAACGGTTCACGGTACACGTGCGCTTGAGGCGAGCTCGGGGACAGAATGCCGGGGCGGCGGCTGACTACAACCGCCGTTGGCGCGCGGCAAGCTAGCGGAGAGGAAGCCGAGTAATTTGCAGGGGCGTAGGTGAGTAATTTGCAGGGGTCTATTCGTGCATCGTAACAGCCGAGTAATTTGCAGGGGCGTAGGTGAGTAATTTGCAGGGGTTTATTCGTGCATCGTAACACTACCTACTGTTAAATTCAAATCTATGCTAAATTAAATAAAGCCAATCACTTTGTAAAACACAATTTAATCAAATTTATGTCGTTAAGTAGGTACCTTAACAAAAGTGCTTCTACGATTTTAATTTTTGTTTTTTTTATGTGTTTTCTGTATTTTCAGTGTCATTGCACTTTAAAAGAATATTTGACAAGTAAATTGGTGTTGCCAGCCAACAAATTTTGTAGTTCTTTTTTTATATATTCTTATTATTTGACAGACTATATCGAACTAAATTAGATGTACTTAATGGAGCTGACACTCCAGTCTCCTTCAATGGAAGCAATCTTCTCAACAAGCCTTCTACTCTAAGTGACCAGCTCAGGTATGGGGGCATCATCCAAGTCAGAGTTATGTAAGTTAGCCTCTCAGAAACTGGGCGTACTGTACAGGACCCGCAGATACTTCAGATAGTCCACAACTGCTGACCCTGTACAAATCGCAAACACCACACTATTGAATTTTGTAGCCACCTCTGGTCTGGATTTACAAAATACTTTAACTTGACTTGACTCTGCACAGAAATGAACTAATTGCGATATTTAGAGCACAGATATCAGGTGGGAATGCTGTCCTTGTTCTACTGGTATTTCAATGGAAGCTGCTCCGAGGAACTAGCGTTAATAATATCGTTGATCCCTTCGACATCAGTGCATAATGCACACCCAAAATTTGTACACAGTTGACATTTGTCACATGAGAACAGGTCGTTTTTATGACTCGTTCTTGAGTTCAAGAGCTCAGTAGTGGAACGATTTGCCAACCTCTGTATTTCCACCCTCCTAAAACATAATAATAATTCTATATTTGAAATATGTATTTCTTTTGTTTAAATTTTTGACAGATGATTTTTCAAGTTTACTAACGGTGTGTATTCGAAAGGTATATTTCGGACATCTCTCTAATTTGTCAACAAAAATCATGTTATTTTAATTTAAAGGAAATTGATAACATTATTTGTTTTTGACAGGCAAACATTTTATAAATATTTTCTGCATCACAAATATTGCGATAAAAATTATAATATCCCATGATTTGTCACAGATCTGTGTTTGTACCGTAGAATAAAGAAGTGTAAGTGAAGAAAACTAGAAGTGCTAAATGTTTAACTCATTTAGGGGGCGTTAAAGTATTACGTAACGCAATTTTTGAAGACTTTTGATCCCCCTCCACCCAATGTAACGCGCCGTAACGTTTTTCTGTACCCTCCCCCTCCCTAAACGTTATGTAACGCCCAAGTGACAATTTTTACCTGAGAGTCGCAATTAAGTTGATCAAAGTACTGGAAAGTCGCTTAAATACCCTTTTTCTTGTTTTAATCGCGTTTGCGGCAATAAATAAAACAAGAGATTTTGAAAACGAAAAGGGTTGCC
This sequence comes from Limnephilus marmoratus, assembly GCA_917880885.1. NCBI lineage: Eukaryota > Metazoa > Arthropoda > Insecta > Trichoptera > Limnephilidae > Limnephilus > Limnephilus marmoratus. The sequence goes on along the minus strand of OU862907.1, from coordinate 47,405,457 downwards.
AACTTGAAAGATTTTAATTCCCTAGTTTTTTTATCTAAATAAAGAAAAACATGTTACGTAAAGCGTTGTTCAAACCCCCCCTCCCCCCCTGGTAACGCATAGTAACGTTTGACAAGACCCCCTCCAAGTGCGTTACGTAATACTTGAACGGCCCCTTTTGTCTTTCTGGACACTGGACATCATGTATCTCAATCCCATTTGAATTTTATAAAAACAGTTTTGTATTGGAAAGTTAAGGCCGGATTAGACAAAACACTTGGATCATGAAATCCTGCACATGGCATTTCTTGTGTAATTTTTTATTCGACGGTTGGTAGGTACTATCTTTTTGGCTGTTAAGTTTTATAACGAACTGTAAGCAATATGTAACCATTGTACTGTCAAATGTTAGTTTGTTTGTTTGATTATTTGCTACAATGGGCCTGACTAATTACAGGGAGCTGGTCGCGTGGCCTTTAGCAATCAGCAGTCCTACATCGCTGCCATCTCTGCAAGGTTTGTGCAACTACAGCACGGGGACATCGACAAGAGGGTGGAGGTGAGTCTATCTCAACTGTAAAGCAAACATCTTTCAACAGATGTCGTTAGTATAAGTAGTTATATGTAGTTTTGAGATGTCTAACCCGTTTAATCACAGGAGACCATATTTGTCCCAACGCACGTAGGTCTCATGCTGTAACTCCCTTACTATCATAGTTAGAAATATGTTCTAATCGGTGTTAGAAAGGAAAAACACTACGCTTTATATTCCAATCTAAAAAATAGCCACCAAAAAAGTAAAATGTACACTTTTATGTACACAAAGTTTTGAATCGCAAATTTAAAAAAAAAATTGAAACTTGGGGAATTTTTTATAAATTATTTTTACATAGAGCGACAAAAAAGTGAAGTTGCAATGTGTGTTTGTTATACATTTGTCTAATAAAATATGTATGTGTTTTTATTATTTTTTATTATCACTAACTTTAGTTAGAAAAACGTAAGGTGAGCCATTTTGAAAACTTTTTTATGTTTGTATGCAAAATTTTTGTGATTAAAAATTTTTTTTTTCGAATTTTATAATTTGAAAGCGTATTTCATCACCTTTCTAAAAAAGTTTTTGGTTTTTGAATGTTCTCAGAAATATCTCAAATATTTGCATTTTATTGTAAAGCGAAAATATTTTGACCATCAGAAAAAAATTCCAAATTTTTGAAGGGCCAAACAGATGTCAGTAAAGTACTACCTTTGTAGAGTTGCAAATGTCGCCGTTCATGCCCACACTTCTTCTGAACAGTTATGGAAATAGTCGATGATATCCAATCGACAGCTGACGATTTTTCTTGTTTCAGAATTACACAGAGCATCCATTAGAGCGGAAGTTTGGTCCAGTTAAATTTCATTGTAAACCACGTGATGAAATATAATAATACGGCAAAAAAGGCAATAAACATACGTACCTTGTTGCTATAATGCTCCAGCTCTTTCCTACATATTAAATAATGGTGAGACAAAAGATAAGACACACAAAATACATGTGACTGTTTCCTCCAAAGTACTACTTTTTTCCATTGGAAGAAACAGATTGATCTTATTGCTGCTCAGCTATGGCGACAGCATTTCATTTTCTTTATACTATATGATAATGATTGTATGATTCCCTTGGGGGGGTGCAGACATATGTTCACCGTTTATGTCATTTTGTAAGAAAGTGCTGCAGCATTAGGGAACGTACCCATACTACGTGACCAACTTTTTGCAATTTTTAACCCCCCCCCCCCCCCCCGGTGACCAAAATCCTAAGCAACCCGCCTCTCATTTGTATGGAGCGTGACATTTTGAAGACCGCCCCCCCTAAACGTGTCACTTAGTATGGGTACGTTCCCTTATATGTTTAAGAATAAAAGCAAAACCATCAGCGCATTGATATTTGACATTTCAGAATTTTTGGAATTCACTCACACTTTAATATTATCCATATAAATATATTCCTTACTTTCAAAATTATCATCACGGTAGTAGTATTGTAGGGGTCTACAGAGACTTCACGGTATGGTGTGTGAGAGAGATGCAAGAAAATGGTTAATTTTTCCTTTGGAGGAAATAAACCTATATACATTGTGTATCTCATCTTTTGAAAGAGCTGCAGCATAATTGTTATAAGGAATGTAATTTTATGGCCTTTTTTATTCCGTCACGGTAGCGTAATTGTGGATCGTCACGGTAATGTAAAAGTGCTCATTGAATTGAACTGAATTGTTTATGTTTCTGTTTTAGGTGAAGCCATATGTGCTTGACGACCAAATGTGCGATGAATGTCAAGGGGCGCGCTGCGGTGGGAAGTTTGCACCCTTCTTCTGCGCTAACGTCACATGTCTTCAGGTAATAAACGTAACAATATTAAAGCCACTCGAGCGATATCTACCCAAATTTGGGTAGTACCGAATAGACATGGGCAAAATTGAATGACCGAATTAAATGAATAAATTCAATCTTGTGACACACTTGATCTGATTCTCAATTTCAAAAGGAATTGATTCTTCATTCCTTACCTTTGGCCTTGTATCGTACGATTTTTAACGGCAACATAAATGTTTAATTTCCATTTATTTTACTGTTAAATTATTTTTAATGAATAATGTGTTCCGTAAACGATTTAAATATTATAATGTTTCATAGGTATTTAAATATTATTCAATGGGCGGCGCGCCGCGAAGTTGTCGACGGTATTGTGAACGACTCGTATCCCGCTACCACCGGCCGCCGTTCTAAAAACCCGTAGATCAAAACGCGGCCGCGATTCAGCCGAATTGTCCGAGCGTCCCTTTCACGCAAGGAATTAATCATTTGTCGTAGTCAATGTCCTGAGATTGTCCTAAGGTCCCCGCGCGTCCCGTCCCGTCCGCGTCCCAGGTACTCGTAGCTAGTCTGTCGCTATCGGAAATTGTCCGAAGCGCTTTATTCACGAATTAAAACAAAAAGTCTTTTTCACTTGTGACGTTGTTGTCTCTAGATAATCTCAGACCTAGAAATGACGTCAGAAGTCATCGTCTTACATCATCGTTTCACGTCAATCTCGGCTCGCGAGTTGATCAAGTCTCTGCGGGGTAAGACACAAGACACTAGTCAAAAGTTTCTCTTTCATTCCTCAATGCCGGCCCTTAATCCGTCCGAGCGCAGCGGTTCACAAATTCCTCGGCGGGCCAAGTCTTCAATTTCATTACATAGTTAGCCGAAAACTTTCGACATTGAATCCGAACATCGCGGCGTCGGCTAGAAAAGTGAGAAGCAAAAATTGTGCACTTGTAATCGTTTTTTTGGCACGTATGAAAGATATTGGAATACAAATACCTACCTACTTTTATACGTGGATCTTGGGTAGATGTAAAATGTAAATTTGCATATATTATAAGGCCAATCAGCTGTTGTCAGCTGTTATCAGCTGTCATAAAATACTTTTAAGTTTAATAAATAAAATACTTTAAGGGTGAAACCAAAAACTGTAAAAGTTTAAGATTTAATTGCTAGCTATAAATACATTTTACATACGAAAAATAACGATACTAAAAAAAGACAAACATATACATCTAAGTATAGGATTTAGCCTGCGAGATAATGAGATAGAATAATCGGTCCTCTCTTTGTGTGATGCTTCGTAGCCTCCTCACTTATTGTGATTTAAAATGAAACGAAAAAGCGACACTAAAAAGAGACAAACACATTAATCTATAGGTTTTAGCCTGCGAGTTAGTGAGATAGAATAATCGGTCTCCTCTTTGTGCGGTGCTTGGTAGCCTATCAGTCTCCTCTTTGTGCGGTGCTGCGGTGTTTCATAGTCTACCCATTCACTCTAGTTTTTTTTGTTTTTTTTTTTTTTTTTGGAATTAATTGAATTAAAGGAATGAATAGTAGGAATCAATTCAAAAGGCCGGGGGAATCAGACGGGATCTATTCACTTTTGAGAATCATTTTGCCCACGTCTAGTACCGAATGCCCTCAAACGATAGCTACACAAATTTGAGTAGTACCCAATGCCTTTGAATGATAATTACACAAATTTGGGTAGTACCCAATGCCCTTGAACGATAATTACACAAATTTGGGTAGTACCCAATGCCCTTGAATGATAATTACACAAATTTGGGTAGTACCGAATGCCCTTGAATGACAGCTACATACATTTGAGTAGTACCCAATGCCTTTGAACGATAATTACCTAAATTTGGGTAGTACCGAATGCCCTTGAATGACAGCTACACAAATTTGAGTAGTACCCAATGCCTTTGAACGATAGCTACACAAATTTGTGTAGTACTGAATGCCCTTGAACGATAGCCTCGTAAGTTCGGTGATTTTTTATACTTAAAATAATCCCGCAATCAGTTAATATGCTAAGTTTTAAGCCTAATTAAGCTTCTATTGAATACCAAAAGATGTCACTAATGTTCCTTTCATGGAATATTCCAGATAATGTTTTGTATGTGTAGTCTGCACGTAGAGGGAATTTTTTTTTCTTCTAAAATTTAACATGTGTTATCTTTAAAATTACATTTTTAATTGTCTGTGACTATAGACATTCCAGGAGCTTGAAAAAGATTGACCCATACTTACCAAAACTTATTATTTAAACTTTTTGTAAAAGATTTTTTTTTTTTTTAATTTTTCTTTATTCATTGCATAGGTATATAATATTATGGTTACATTAATTAGTGGATTTTTCGACCGCCATGCTAGGCTGATGCCCGTGTTATGGTGGTCGATTTAATAGTGCAAATAATATTGTTTTTCTCTTTTTCACTTACATTACATTTATTTTCAGTATTACTGCGAACACTGCTGGGCGACAATCCACTCCCGTCCCGGCCGGGAGTTCCACAAGCCACTGGTGAAAGAGGGAGCAGACCGACCACGCGCAGTGCCCTTTCGCTGGTGTTAGCGCGAACACCATCCGCCCATCGCATTACCTAAATAACATCACCAAATAGAAAAACCGTCACTATTGTGTGGACTTACCTACCTGTCAGACAAACAAGCTGGTTAAACTAATCAATCGGATTGTTTGTTCGTAGCAACATAACCTAACATAAAACTGCCAGCAGACGACCAACATTACTGCTGTTTGCCAACGATTATATTGTGAATGTACCTGTCATACAGCAACTTTCTTTATCAATCAATCGATCTTTGTTACAGCTGTTTCAGAGATATGAGATTCTTGCTGATACGATTGTTTGGGCAAACCAACCTAACCTAACATAACCTAATGCGTCATCACAATTGTTTGGATGTACTAAATTTATTAAATCAATCAATTGTATCATCGCTGTTTTTAAGAGCTGTGATTCTTGCTGTCATGGTTGTTTGGTTGTTTGTCAGGCAAGCAAACAAAATTAATCAATCGAAGTTTTAGATATGGGATTATTGCTGTTGCAATTGTTTGTATATAGCAACATAACCTAATCTATCATAGCAAATATGCTAGATTGTTATTGCTGTATCATCACAAATGTATGGATGTTTGTAAGAGCTGTGATTCTTGCTCTCATGGTTGTTTGGATGTGTCTGTCAGAAAAGCAAACAAAGTTAATCAATCAAAGTTTTAGATTTGGGATTGTTGCTGATGCGATTGTTTGTACATGGCAACATAACCTAATCTAACACAGCAAGCATGCAAGATTATTATTGCTGCATCGTCACGATTGTGTGAATGTCAGACAAGCCAACACTATGTTATTCGGTCATGTCATCGCAGTTTCTGAGAGATTCTTGCTGTCGCGATTTATTGTACATATGTACCAACATAACCTAACGTGAACTAACACACTGCTGTGTCGTCACTATTGTGTGGATGTATTGGTCAAACAAGTTACTAGCTAAGTCAATCAATCAATCTATCTTGTTTTGAAGATTGTTTGGATATTCCATCCTATCACAGCAAGAATGCAAGATCATCATTGTTACATCGTCATGATTGTGTGGATGTACTTGTCAGAAAGCAAACAATTTTAACCAATCAATCATGTCACGGTTATGATGACTCTTTGGATATACCTACGTACTAACCTAACTTATTACTGCCTGCAAGAGTTAGTGGAGATATTTTACAATCAATCAATCACATCACTGGCTGACATGATTGTTTGCCATCATCCTCGCCATTGTTGCATCGTCATGATTGTATGAATGTACCTAGCAATAGGTATAACTTTACCAATCAATCATGTCATCGCTGTTTCAGAAAGACATTACTGTTTGCTGATGTGATTGTTCAAAGATACCAAACAATCTTAACTTAACAATGACTAAATCAACAAGAATCAAAACTCTTGCTGTTACGATTGTTTTGACTTATTTTTAAATCAATCCGGCAATCGCAATTTCGAAGAGATATAATATCTCTTGCTATCGCGATTGTTTCGACATAACATCTATCAATCAATATGGCGTCTCTCATTCAGTGGGGTCAGATTCGTACTATGACGTTCATTCGGATTTACGAACCCAACTAACACATCACAATTTTTCGAACGAATAACAAATACCGTTATGAAACTTTAGTTTAACGATTGTTTGTACTCCATATCAACCGAACTTGACTTATCTACTAAAATTGTCGATTTAAACTCTTACATATTTTTAAATGTCACGTTAATTTTGCATTTTTGTATGTTGTAATTTTGCAGGGTTATTTCGAGTTGAATGATTTTGAAAACATACGTCAGTAATTCAGTTATCGGCAAAATTTTCTACTTGCACGCTTACTTTTTTACATCTCACCTTTTCTAGTAAATATTTCGTTTTAATTTGTTTAGCAGAATAATATTTTAAAAATATTTCGATTAAATCATCCTGAACGAGACATTTAAAAAATATATCATCGGAGTAAAATTAAAATGGTTGGTGTATTTTGCAGAAATTAAAAAATAACATTGTCTTCAAATAATAGCAAATCAGCGCCATTTTTTAACATTTGAAAGTTTCTCGTTAAATGCCAATTTTCAAACCGTTTCATATTTTGAACAATTTTCAATCAGCAAAAAGCACAACTGTCACGTTGTTATGCCTGTCACATGATCACAATTTGATCAAAAGCTCAATTGGACCGAGAATCGGCGTTTAACTAAGACCTTTCAAATTATTAAAAAATATCTAAATATCGCTGATTTTGATGACAACGATAAATTTGAATTTTAGCGAACACCCCAACGTAACAAAACACGGTGTTGATGATGGTGAAAGTGAATGAAACGAAACATAGAAAAATGTGTTAATTACCAAAATGAAACATAAACTAATTTAAATTAGTAAAAATATTTTTTTTAAATTCGCACGGAAAAATTTAAGAAATTTTTGTAAAAAATAAAAAAAGTCAAAACTTTTCGTGTTGAAATTTTTTTTTTGAACTTTTTAAATTAATATTAGTAATTTTTATTATTATTGCTAAATATTTAGTAATAACTTTTAGTAGGTAGAAAATACTGTTAATTGTTTGTTTTTTTGTTTTTTAATTTTATGATGATTGAATATTTGCGTGGAATTAGATAAAATAATAATATTTAATTATTGACTATTTTATTTATTGTTTCACGCGTTGCATTAAGTATTGTTACATTTTAGTAATTATTATAATATATATATATTTAAGGTATCACAATTTTTGAGTTTAGCAATTGGTGTTTATAATTCACTATTGTGATGTTAGGATTGGCCGGAATTGTGCAATATATAGTAGGAAAAGTATTCTGTTTTTGTTTGTTTTTTGTTGTGGAACGGTTGTCACAACGGCGTCCGTTGTCGCTGCGGAGAATTTTGTGGTCTTCCGACTTTATGTTAGCCGTACCTAATGCTGTCAATAGATAAATTATACTTAGATTGTTTTAAACGTCGTCAAAGTTAATAACATTTTGACTACTTTGTTAGAGTCACAACTTTGTCAAAGTGACGTCTTGTAAAAGTGACATTTTGGTTAATGACAGCTTGTGAAAGCGACATCTTGTCAAAGTGACATTTGTAAAAGTGTCATCTTGTCAAAGTAACATCTCGCTAAAGTGACATTTGTAAAAGTGTCGTCTTGTCAAAGTGACTTCTCGTCAAAGTGGAAGTTGTAAAACTAATATTTTGTCAGGGTGACATCTCGTCAAAGTGGCATTTGTAAAAGTAACATCTTGTCAAAGTGACATCTCGTCAAAGTGGCATTTATAAAACTAACATCTTGTCAGGGTGACATATTGTCAAAATGACACTTCGTCAATGTCACATCTTGTTAAAGTGATGCTTTACCAAAGTGACATTTTGTCAGAGTGAAATCTTTTCAGAGTGGGACACCTTTTCAAAGTGACATCTTGTCAAAGTGACATCTTGTGCAAAGTAACATCTTCTCATAATGACATCTCAAGTGCATTTTCTAATTATATTATATTAATGAAATACTTTGTCGAGGTGGTGCTTTGTCAAAGGTTTCTTGTCAATTCGACAATTTCCTTGTCAGTGTGACATTTCTTCGCAGATTGTCTTATTTTCCGTAAGTGTCAGACGGTCGGACTGTCAGACTGTTGACCGGTCGCCACGGTTACCCTAGTGAGAAGTTTCATATATAATTTGTTATGCGTGTCTTTAGAAGCACTATTATCTATAAAATTTATTTGTCGATTTATGTGTCTAAACTTAATCACGCGTTGATCTAAACTATTGTGCAACTATTTGTACGTGACGCTCATTAAATAATAAATATTATTAAATTTAAATACTTTTGTAAGTGCGATAGATCTCAAGTGCGGCAACGTAGACTCGAGGTAAATATGGAAACACATTTCAATGTTGGTAAGACCTTCTTACATAAACAATTTGGCAATGTTAATAATAATTGAAATATTATCATTGCAACATTTTCTCATCCTGTAATTTTGCAATGAAATTTATTTCCGTGAAAGCAATGTCATCACAAGAACTTGTCAATTAACATTTTATCGTCATGAGAACTTGTCAATGTAACATTTATCATGATGAGAATTTGTCAAGTAACATTTATCATCATGAGAACTTGTCAAGAAACATTTTAACATCATGGGAACTTGTCAATGTAGCGTTTTATGATCTCAGGAACTTGTCAATGTAGCATTTTATGATCTCATCTCATCATGATGAGAACTTGTCAATGTAACCTTTACCATGAAAGCTTGTCAATGTAACGTTTATCATGACGAGAACTTGTAAACGTAACATTTTCTCTCCATTAGAACTTGTCATGTAACATTTTCTCATCACAAGTACTTGTCAATATAACATTTTTTATCATGAGTTTTCGGGAATGTAACATTTTCTCATCATGTGAATTTGTCGATGTAACTTTTTTTACTATGGTAAATTGTTATTTTAACATTTTCTTATAATAATAACTTGTCAATGTAACATTTTATCATTTGAGCATCTCAATGTAATATTTTCTCATCATGATAACTTGTAAATGTAACATTTTCTCATCATGATAATTTGTCAATGTAACATTTTCTCATCACGATAACTTACAATTACTTGTCAATGTAACATTTTCTCATCATAATAACTTGTCAATTTAACATTTTCTCATCATGAGTACTTGTCAATGTAACATTACTTCATCATGAGTACTTATCATACATTACTTAACATTTTATCATCACAATAATAACTTGTCAATATCTCTTCATGAGTTCTTGTCAACGAAACATTTTCTCATCATGATTTCTTATAACATAAAAGTGGCCATATTTACCTCTAGATACAACTAAACAATTAGAAATTTCTTACGTAAGGTAATTAATATTTCCTTTGCAATTGCAAAATTAATCCAATTACTTTATCTATGGAATATCCATTGTTAAATAATTGCCTGAGTGAATCAACAACTTAGCTTTTCCTCACAAATAAAAGGTTAGCTCTGAAAAAAGCATTAAATGAACGTTTAAAAAAAGTCTAGTGAAACTTTAAACCCGCGTATAACGTTACGTATAATAAATGTTGTGTGTTTTTAGTATTTTCGGACGTGTCGAAATTTTTGTATTTTTATATTTTTGTATCAAGAACGCGACATGAATAGGAAAAAAATTAATATCGAGCCTCAAATGAATTTGAAAAAAAAAACATTTGAAAATAATAATATTAAAAATTATTATCGCATGTTTTTGGGATAGCGTTGTAAACTTTTTTTAGTCAATTTTCACGCTTTGTTAACTAAACTAACCACGCAATTTACTACGCATTGTTAAGATTAGTTAAAAAATATTTTTTATTTTATTTTCTGTAATATACCAAACGGCTTAGAAAAAATTTTTTTTTTTATGTAATTGCAAATTTGTCAAATGGGACAAAGAATAATGAATAAACACAAATAATTTTGAAATTTCTTCGAAATTTGGGTTTTGGAACATTGTTTAATAGAACTGAGTGTCTGACAATTTAATTGAGACATGCAAACCGGTTTTGGCCCAAAAATTCTCCGTCAGGGCCTCTGTCGAAGCTAATGTAAGGGGATTTTATAAGGCATTTGTAATTAAATTAAATTTATTCATATGCCTATAACAAATCTTCACAGAAAAACACAGTTACCGTGAAACCGGTTTGCATGTTCATATAAATAAATTTTTCACATACTTATTTTTCATTTAAATACAAAAAAAATCCTTCAAACGCAGCTATCAATTTATAAAAAATAAATTTTTGCTAATTTATTTAAATAATATGAAATTATTTAATATACCGTAACCAGAGTTGACGTGAACACAGTACTCACACAGATGCATTGTTTGCATAGAGCAAGTTTCACACAAATTGTTATTAGACTAAATTAAAACAAAAAATTCTAGTGAAAATGAAAATAATAATTTTTAATACAAAATAATAAGAAGTAAGTAAGGACATCACTGTGAAAAGTTTATACGATAATACACATAATTGTGATTTGTTCGCGTAAACTCTAACAGCAAAATCTATAATAATTCTCTGCAGAACTTGGAAATATTAACAAAACTACAGTTTTTTTTAATGTATCATAAAGAACCATTGAAAATATGAAATTACTTTACCTTTACATAATACACAAGGTGTCTGGAAACTTGTAGTACCAACGGGAAACTGGTGAATATACATCTAAATAAATAAAAATGAATCGCCGAAATGTATGTACGCATACGCGCATAACTTCCGAACGACTTTGGATAATTATTTTTTTTATATATTCGTTATTGTCAGGACAAGGTTTGTATAAAACTACTGGTGAGCTCTGGCATTATGAAATTTGTATAAAAAAATTGCAATGAGGCACGTGAGCTGTTTGAAAACTGAATGTACCGGGAATGAATGTATGGAATGCGTGAGGTTGGAGGGGGAGGGTAACTCGGGTAGGGGGTTCACTCGGAAGAGGAACGGGACGAATGGGAAAGGACACGCAGGGAGAAACAATTTCTTTATTAAATGGCATAGCAACGCATGCCTGGTACCAGCTAGTCACTTATAAAACCCAAAAAAACTGTAAGAGTATTTCGATATTGAAAAAAAAAAACAATTTTTTCGTCAACTAGAGGGTTAAAAAAGCTTTTGAAGCCGGGTCTACGCTTCAACGCACTTTAAAATACATTAAACAGCTGATGTTAACCCCTAAGAGACCGATTTTTTTCAAATTTTACGTAAAAATTACAACTTCAGACTCGATTTACTCAAAAAATCAAATAACACAAATAAAAAAAAGTTACATCAGAAAATCAACTCCAATTAAATTCATCAATTTCCGCTTGTGCTACGCATTTCCAGACACCATGTATAATAAATTATATTATGTACATAGATTTGAATTGGTAACATTTACATTATTTAAAAAAATCTTGAAATTCAAATGTGACATTTTTTAGCAAAAATATCAAATAAGCTCCATTTAATTTTTTTAAATTTGAAAGATCCTCGTTAATCGACGATTCTAGGTCTGTTTAAGCTTTTGGAAAAATTTTGATCACCAGAAACATATATCTGTAATGTTGTCATGATTATCAATTGATCACAAATTGTTCAAATGTTGAAACGGACCTAGAATTGGCGTTTAACTAAGACCTATCAGATGAAAATGTTAGATTACCATTTGATGACAAAGTTACATTAGAAATTCAACGATTCACCACAAAATTAAAAATACTAATGCAAAGTTGTTTGCAGTAATTCAAATGTAACAGTGTCATCAAATTATGGCCATTCAGCGCCATTTTGTTTTTTTGACAGTTGAAAGGTCCTCGGTAAACGATTCTATCAAATTATATTAAGCTGACTTATTTCAAAACTAGCTGAAGTCCCCGGCGGTGCCCGGGCTTTACACAGAGTTTTCAAAATCAAATATAGACAGCGACCTTCCTTTGCATACAAATTAAATCCACACAGCCTGCTTTCCAGCCCGCCTTCCAGCCTGCTAGTCCACCACATACAGACATTCTCTTTCAATTATATATTTCAACCAATTTACACAAAACCTTGACCAATTATATACCTAAACCTTCCTCATGAATCACTCTATCTATTGGTGAAAACCACATGAAAATCTGTTCAGTAGTTTTTGAGTGTATCGTGAACAGACAGACAGACACGGTGGAGGACTTTAATTTATAATATGTAGAGATGATAGTTGTCTTCTTCTGCCGATCACAATTTGCTCAAAAGCTAAAATAGACTAAGAATCATCATTTAACAGAAACCTTTCAACTGTTAAAAAAACAAAATGGCACTAAATGGCCATTTGATGACTTTGTCACAAGTGAATTTCTACAAAACAATGTTAGGCCTTATATTTCAATTTATTCATTAATTTGTATATATTTTTGCAAAAACCAAATATTAAAACAATTCTCGAATATCCTTAAATCCACTAGTCGGTAAATTAGTTATTTTTTTTAATATTTATATTGATATCACCATTTTTTATATACATAAAATATTTTTTATTTATGACATTTTTTTTCATTTATTATTTAAACTTACAAATATGTGTATACTAATTTAGATTGTCTGTGCGTCCTGCGTAAAATTTGCTTCAATGAATTCAAACTTGATTTGAATCTAATAGTGTCAATATCATAATTTGAACTGATTGTGTGAAGAATTCAGACAACGATAAAGCAGGTACCTACATATTATAATATAAATATTTTTAACACATTTTCAAAATTGGAAGTGATTTGTTAAGATTTCATACTATCCCGACTCACGGGTCTGCGCTGCATTGGATTTGCATCATAATTTTTTTAATGCTACTTTTTTATATTTTTTATACCTTTATCCATCCAATAATTAATGTAAAAATGTATTCAAACAAATATTTTTGTTAATTTTTACAAGGCTAAAAAAGACTTTTTTTTAAAATCGGTATTAAACACATAATCTGAGATTAAATTTTTTAAATACTTTACTTTATTTTATTAAACAATCATTTTGTATTATTTTACTCCATTAATGTAATTTTTTTAAATTTTTTTTTATTATAATTAATTCCTGTCATAAAAATAAATATCTTCTACTGCTTACGTAATTTAAAAAAATTAATACTATGCATGGGGTCTGTCATAGCCAAATCGATAACTTTACAATATTTGATTGATAGGCGTAAATTCTGATGATTTTATATCAGTATCATGAGCATGGTTGCATTGTTGACAGTCGAATCGATATTGATAGAGAATAACTAAGCAATCGAAATACGTCGCTTACAACATTTGCAGATCTGTCTTAGGATTTACGTTGCGTGGTGGGCCGGATTGAGAGAGACTGGTTGAGAGACTGAACTCTCTCGACCCATTACCTTGCGCCGCAGTGGGAGGGATGGATTCGTATTTCCGTCACTCCTAGACACACTGACCCTCAGATTCCAACCTACCCTTAAACCTTTTCCTTCCCAGAACTTTTTCTACCTTTCCCTCAAAAGACCCTCCACACATCATCTCCAAAGACGACATAGGCCCTGATGCAGTGGGAGGGATGGATTCATATTTCCGTCACTCCTAGATACACTGACCCCCAGATTCCAACCTACCCTTAAACCTTTTCCTTCCCAGAACTTCTTCTACCTTTCCCTCAAAAGACCCTCCACACATCATCCCCAAAGACGACATAGGCCCTGATGCAGTGGGAGGGATGGATTCGAATTTCCGTCACTCCTAGATACACTGACCCCCAGATTCCAACCTACCCTTAAACCTTTTCCTTCCCAGAACTTCTTCTACCTTTCCCTCAAAAGACCCTCCACACATCATCCCCAAAGACGACATAGGCCCTGATGCAGTGGGAGGGATGGATTCGTATTTCCGTCACTCCTAGATACACTGACCCCCAGATTCCAACCTACCCTTAAACCTTTTCCTTCCCAGAACTTCTCCTCCTTCCTTTCCCTCAAAAGACCCTCCACACATCATCCCCAAAGACGACATAGGCCCTGATGCAATGGGAGGGATGATATAGATCTTGCGCCACAGTGGGAGGGATGGATTCGTATTTCCGTCACTCCTAGACACACTAACCCCCAGATTCCAACCTACCCTTATAAATTTGTCCTTCCCAGAACTTCCTTTCCCTAAAAAGACCCTCCACACATCATACCCAAAGATGACAATGACCCTGAGGCAGTTTTTTTCTTTAAGGCCTCCTATGCGGAGCTAATTTAAAACAATTACTTAATGAGGTCTTTAGTCATATTTCGATCACTTTCATTTCTCAAAGATCGAACTGAATAAATTGATTGCGTCTTAGATGAATTAATGAAGTCTATAGATCGCGTAAACAATTTCTTTCAATTCCAAGAGCTTCGTTAGTTCATCTCCATTCATTTAAGCTAGTTATTTTGCGTAATAAATGACATCATTGTGTATATAGACAGCTTATCTAACACGCTCTAAAATTGACGTTTTTTTCAACCGGCTGCCGGAATCGTCAACTGACCATAGATAATGAATTTAGTCAATTTTGTATAGACGTAAGATTTTATCGATTGACCATGCTAGACCCCCTGCTATATGTAATTTTTCACATTTATAGATATTTTTACCCTAACCTTAAAATAACACTGAAAAAAAATCTTTTTTTTCTTATTAGGTATCTTGAAATGTTCCTGCATAATATTATATTAAAACAGTAGAAATTATTTAAGCGTTATTTGTTAATTTAATTTTAAATGTATTTATTTTGTGTCCTTTGTATGGTGAAATAACGCTTAACGAAAATGACAAAATTCTTTAAAAATTTGATTAAACACTGATTTGGGCCGAGAACCGGAATATTTGCGGCAAGATGTTGGTGTTTGATTTCGTGTTGTCGTCGATTAAACCGTCAAACTTCAATAATATCATCAAAATTTGTTCAAAAGCTGATGGGCCGAATTTGGTCACAAACGGAATATTTTTTTAAAATAATGCTAAATTTGTTGTGACATCGGAATATTTGCCCCAAGATGTTGTTGTTTAATTTCATTTTGTCATCGATTAAACCGTTGTCAAACATGGATAAAATCATCAAAATTTGTTCAAAAGCTGACGGGCCGAATTTGGCGACAAACGGAAATCTTTCATTTAAATAATGCTAAATTTGTTGTGACATCATGACCGTTACGCTTGACGAATGATCTACATTTGATCAAACGCTGATGGGTCGAAAATCGCCAGCTTACGAAACGGTTTCAATGTCCAAAATTCAAAATGGAGCTAAATTCTGATTTTACGACTGTCACAAATTGGTAAAACAGTATTGACTGTTGAAAATTTTGATCAAACGCTGACGGGTCGAGAATCAACTTTTGTCATTTTCGTCAGTGTTCGTTCATTGTTGTTGTTTAATGAATTTTTTCTTAGATGATAATTTTTGTATACTTTTTTCCCTGTTGAACTTTTTGAAATTTTTATTATAATTATAAAATAACTTATGATTTATTTTAAATTAATAATTATTATTAAAATTTATTTTTATTTTTTGTATTTTTTATAAATTATTAATAATAAATAATAACATTTGGCTGAACGCAAAACTAAAGACAAATTCAAAATATTAAGTAAACTATTTTTTATAAAGTTTTTTTTTAAATAATGTAAAAAAAAAACAATTTTTTTGAATTTTCTACACAAAAATGTGTAAGTACTTATTTTAATATTAAAAGTCTTAAATAATTTTATTAAAAGACAATATAACACAGGTATCGCAGACAGAATTGACCCAAAAACATATGCATTGCTAGTGTACTGCATGTTTAAAACTTTTCTTCATTGAAATTTTGAAATTCGTACAGCATGTGCAAATTGTTATCCTTCTTCCGCTAAACATTATTACCAAAGCAAAATGCGGTTTTATTGTAATTTTTCATAAAGACATGACATACAATATGCACCAATACACACAATTCTGATGATTTTTGTGTCAATTTTAATTGTGTAGCCTCAAATAGTTAGATGCAGTGGCGTAGCTAGCATGGGTGGCACCCGGGGCGGAAGTCAGCCCCCCGGGGCGTAGTGTCACCCCCCCCCCCCCCTATGAAAGAAAGTTGACTTGAGAAATTCAAAACACTAATTTAATTTCGACTTCATCATAAAATTGGTCCATCCTGGGGGGGGGGGGGATGGCTAGAGAACTTTCAGAATATAGGCTATTCCGCCTTTAAAAGACCGACCGACACAAAACAAAACACAAAACTCCATGGGGAGCCAATAGAGTTACGAAAATATAAATAACAGACCGTGTTCATGTGTGTGCAATATCTAGGTTTTGGTTACGTATATGCAATATCTTGGTCGAGTGGCACCCCCCTTCGGGTGGCACCCGGGGCGGTCCGCCCCCACCGACCCCCCCCGCTACGCTACTGGTTAGATGCATTAATTTCTTTGTTTAAAATACCAAAAGGCATTGACACTATATGAAAGGAGACGGGAAAGAGGAAGACAGATTCAGATCTGGTCGCTAAATATAGCTAAAGCCATTTCAAGCGACGTTTCGATATTGTGCAATACCAGGTTAAAAAAATTATACAAAAAAATTGGCACTATTTGAACAAATTTATTAAAATTCAAAGGTAATTTTATTATTTCAACTCTGTGAACCATATATTGGATACTTAGCCAATACCTCTGCTATAGGTCATCCCAAGTGGTTTGCCACGTTTGGTGATTTAGCGGGTGTGCCCGAGTTTATGCGGTGAGGTTTGTCTGGATCTTGGTAGCGGATGCATCTGCTCACCTACTGAGTGGCAGGCCGGATCGAGAGAGACTGGCTGAGGGAGATCGTTTGATCTCTTCAGCAGGACTCTCTCGGAACATCGCCTTGCACTGCAGTGGGAGGAATGGATTCCTACGTCAATCCTAGACATACTAACCCCAGATTAATACCCAAACCTCGTTTTTTTTCCTTCCCAGAACTTTCTTTCGTAAAATGTCCCTCCACACATCATCTTTGAGGAGAAATATTTTCCTCAGGGCCTTCCGTGGCGAGCTAATTTAAAAAAAATAAAAATTGGATTAAACTCTCATGGAACCTTTTTTTTTTCGTTATTTGTTTTTGGGGTGTTATGCCGTGTTGCGCTACCTCCTTCTTTAGCCAACATTTCTTACAGCGTTACAGTGTCCATCATCAGGGCAGATGTGACTGCTGATGGACACTGCAACGCTGTCCGAAACGTTGGATAAAGAAGGAGGTAGCGCAACACGGCATAACACCCCAAAAACAAATAACGAAAATATTTTTAAATAACGTAACTTGAAAATTAACTTTGAAATTTGATAAATTGTTCAAATTTCGTGAAACAACTGTCCTTTAGATACATTGGATTTTTTTTTCATGTCATGAAATTAAAACCACTGAATCAAATATTTTCTGACGACGGTTTGTTGTGAGCGTTTCTGTGTGCTTAAGGTAAGGTCGATTTTCGCTTACTTATGCTGAAATACATCATTTTCAAAACAGATAATCAATTTGAACAACATTTCTCCCATATGAATCACATTTCTAAGGATTATATCAATCGTCTGGTTGATTAGTCAGACATCTCTGAAAAATCGGAATTAGAGTTGAGTATACAGTTATATGTATTAGTGTATCCTCTATCTGGTACAATACTCAGATAACTCATAAACATCGCTAAATCTATTATAATGCACTAAAACTTTTAGTGAATTAAACTAAATATTGATGTTGTCTGGGTTACTAGTAGGATATTTCAAAATGTTATACTAATGTACCAGACCGTTATGCTTCCCGGTGTTATTTTATAGCATATTTAATATGTAAAACACAGGTATGTGTAAATAATATTTGATTTATCTCAAAACTTATTATTTAGAGATGTCTGACTAATCAACTGGACGATTGATGTATTTAGTGGTTGGAGTATTTGTGTCAATGCCTTGAGGTAATCGAATAATATTTTGAAAATTTTATAATATTTTAAAATATTTTTGTTCTTAGTATAGGAAATATTACAATCTCACAGAATTTAGCGTAAATTTATTTTTAATATTTTTGAATATTTTTTTAGTATCTTTTTTACCCTCTGTTTTTTTACTGTGTATTTTATATATTTTTATTAATATATTTTACTGGTTTGTTAATTTTTTGTTATTTTTTATTTTCCAAAAAATCTCCCACAATCCTCCTAAAATAATAAAAATCCTGAAGCCATTTCCATTAAAAGACCTTTCACAAAGCATCTCCAAAGATGCATAGGCCCTGAGGGAAAATTAGTTTCCTCAAGGTCTCCTATGTAGAGCTATTGTAAAAAAAAAACAGTTTTTTATCCTTTTAAATATGCACCAATTTTACACTTTGTACATAAATTATTTTATTATATGCGTAATTTCAAAAAGTAAGATATTCATTTTCAATGGTTTTTTAATAATAGAGAAATCACAGTTATTTATTTAACAATCTTATTTTCACGATTTTTCAAACTATAACCTTACAGTTGCGATTATACAAACAATTTTCTCGTTTTGAATATTTGACCAATAGTTCTGTTAATTATTGAAAAGCTACATGAATATGCCTAAGGCGATTCAATAAATACTTGCATTTTTATAATTTAACAATATATTACTTCTTTAATAACAAATTTCAATAAAAAATCATAAAATTACGACCAATTAACCAACCTATATATATATTTGTATTGGAATGAATATTCACTAAAAATCACACAGTTATGATTATTCAATCAATGCCTATAATTAATATCCAAATAATCATAAAATTACCACAATTCAATAAAAAAACAATAAAATTACGACAATTCAATAAAAAAACAAAAAATTACGACCAATCAACCCACCTGTTTGGATAATATTCTGTTGGAACGAATATTCACTCAAAAATCACACAGTTACGATTATTCAATCAATGCCTACAATTATTATCCAATTAATCGTAAAATTACGACAATTTAATAAAAAAATCGAAAAACATGATTGTAACAATTGATCCATCGATTCACTCAAAAATGCTTACAATTGATGAAACAATTGATGAAACTTAAAAGATTTCTAAATCTGATTGATGGCCCAAGTTTAATTATTTTAGGAAAAAATACTTTTTGTAATTCATGCTTTAAAATATTCTTTTTCGTACTCGTGTGCGTTGTCGATCACTCTGGTAAATATATCTATATCTTGCACTACCGGAATAGCTCCTCCATACTTCTAATACCGGTCCACTCTCGTACATTTCGCAGCCAAGACATTTGTCTCCTACCAGGCTTTCGGCGACCCTCTATCTTATATTTTAATTAATTAGAGCAAGTGATACTTCTCCCCTCGAAATCTATGACCCAGATATGAAATTTTCCCGACTTTTACTGATGTGAGCAGTTCTCTATCTGCTCTAGCCCGCCTGAGAATTTCTGTGTTGATGATCATGTCGGTCTATGGGACTTTGAGCATTCTCCGGTGAATATTAAGATGAATGAATTGTTTGCGCCTGTACACATACAATATGAAAAAGAATAAATAGTTTTGTCCATAAAAAAAAAAATAATTCTTTCAATAAAGGCTAACAAATACAATATTGGATGGAATCATCAACACAATTTTGTATTTACCAGCAGTTAAAAACCCGCTCCGCAGGCTTCTGCTGCTAGGCCCTGTGGGCGGCTTTTGATTCGGCTTCACCCAGTTTAATTGTGAGTGACCATTTTATAAATTCGATAGGAACCGGTACCAAAGATAGCCAATGCCTCGGATCCAGTGACAGCTAGTCACCGAGACAAAGTAACCGCGACAGGCAATGACATCATATATATATAAAGACGCGTGATACTATTATTCGCAGTTACAATAATAATCATATTATCATCAATCTCTTCATACCCGGAGAGATTCACGAAGTTACAAATCCAATAGTACTTATGTCTGTTAATGTAAGTGGCGCCATTTTTTGGCATTATTGCTTGAATTCGCTTCTAGCAAACTTCAAGTACGAATATGGTTTTGCATAAGGCACAGCGTCAGAGATGTATCCGAAGTTTCAACCGCACATACGCAAGCCTATTATCAACGCCCGATTAGCCTTTCTTGAAAGATTTGAGTTTGTTTATGGACAAAACTATATATTCATATTGCGTTTATACGGGCGCTAGCCATTAATTCATCTTAACATTTTAAAGCATAACTTGCAAAAAAAAGATTTTTTCCTATTGTATTATATCGGAGAAATTATGAATTCTTTTAATATCACTTTAATTAAAGAAAAAAAAACATCACACACATACATATAAACGAAATGCTCGTAGCAAAATCAAAAATATGACGACTCAAAAAAGAACATCAATTTCCCACATATTAAAATAGAAAGACAAATAAAACATTGACAGTTGAAATGACAAAAAATAAATGGAAATCATTTATTGTAATGACGTAAGTTTCTAGTCCAATTTTGTAATGATGTATATTTTAAATTAAGTAATATCAATTTTTAAGGAAATCAATCAATCGTTCAAATAATTGAAAATGAATTTGTTTTCTAAATACATAATTTTAAGTTTGAATTGTTTCACAGAAGTAAAAATGTAACATTGTCATCAAAAATGGCCAATCAGAGAAATTATACTAATTTTTAAACAAATTTTGATCAGCAAAAAAGCATAAAAATGTCATTTTGTTATGCTTGTCAGTTGTTCACAATTTGTTCAAAAGCCAGTATTGGCGTTTAACCACTCGAGCGACAGCGCGATTTTTAGCTTTTTTCTCTGCTCATGATTTTTTGGTGACCATTTGGAATGTTTTCCGCCACATTAAAAAATTGGTAAATATTTCTCTTTCGAGTCCACGCACAAAACACACTTTAAAAAAATAAAACAAATTGTACTAGGTAGATAATGGTTAGAAATAAGCAATTCAGTAACCGGAATTGAAAAATATTGCTTTTAATGTTTTTTTTTTTTTTAATTTAAAAAACGCGAAATGTAATTTTTCAAGGACCGCCATGTTAATTACGACGATGAAATACGCATTTTTAAAAGAAAAAATCACTTTCTGTCAGTTAGACAATAATAAGTATGAATTGCAATCTTCGGTAATGTTAAACAATGCGTATTAATCATTATTTGGTTCCGTTTCATAAACACGAAAAATCAGGCGAGACGTTTGCCGTCGTAATTAACAACATGGCGTTCCTCGAGAAATGACATTTCGCATTTTTAAAGATAACAAAATAACCATTAAAATGCAATATTTTTTGATTCCGGTTACTGAATCACTTATTACTAACTGTAATCTACCTAGTACAATTTGTTTTAATTTTTTAAAGTGTGTTTTAAGCGTGGACTCGATAGGGAAATATTTACCAAAAAATCATACCTCCGAATTTTAATATGGAAAAATTGAAAAAAAAATTGACGCATCTAGGAAAAATTTGCCTAAAACTGGCAGCAAAGCAATCCGAGATAATTAAAATGGTGTCATATTGTGGCAAAAAGCACTCCAATGGTTAACAGGGATCTTTTAAATGTAAAATAACAAAAAAATAGCACTATTTAAGGACAATGTAACATTTGAAATTCTGTGAAACAAAACAACTTAGATGAAAATAATCGAAATTTTATAAAAATGTGGGTTTAAAATGATTTTCGAGTCAAGAATTCAAATCCGTAATTAGTTATTTGAATTTTTGATTAAAAATTAGTTGAATTGTATATATCATTCTAGTCAATTTTTACAAAGATTAGCTAATATTTCCTCTTATGAAATTATTCAAAAGAATACGATATTGCACAATTTGCACTGTTTTTGTATGAAAATGTAAAGTTTTGTATTAACCTTTCCATTGCTATTGCTGACAAAATGTAACATAAAATGTTATCTCATGTAATGTAACAAAGAAATCTTAATAATATCACGATTTTTGGATGGACAGAAATAATATCAAGAGTTACTTTGTGTTGCTTAAAAAAATATTTTAAATAAAACACACTTCTGTAGCTAATTTTGGGACAAGTAATTTTTCATATTTACATTAAAAATTGCTTGGAATTGACGGATTTCCAACTTTTCATGTTAAATTATTATTATTACCACTGCCGATTCTATATTCCATATCTTAATATGTATGCATCAATGATTTGGAATACAGATATACTGATTTTCATTTCGTATTTAAATCATACTAATTTTCGTAAAATGTGCAATATCTCATTCCGTTGATATGATATAATATTAATTATTATACCATTGTATTATACCTGGCTTTTACATAAAGAGCAGCTAATTATTAAAGTACCAATTCAAAATTCTACCAATTTTCAGGATAGAACATTTAGCAAGATAAATTTGCATAAAAATGGATTTCCATTAAAACGGATTTCCGTAAAAACGGATTTCCGTAAAATCGGATTTTCGTAAAAAGTGATTTACATAAAACAGTTTTTCGTAAATATAGTTTTCCAAAAAGTTGGGTGTCCATAACCACAGATTTCCGTAAAAGCTAGTGAAAAAACTGGTTTCCACCTCCGGTGCTTTAGATACTAGGAAATACCTATGTACACAAGAACAACTTTGAGAATGTCTTAGAGATTCACCCTTAAAGTGTATAAATTAATATTCTTTCTATATCCCATGAGAATTATTGCTTTGAAAAGACTTCCAAAAATAACGAATTCTAATGCCTGGAGGGAATTCCATTTACTGGTCTTGAATATTTTGCAACAGGTACCTTTTTTATATTGAATATTCAAGTACAGATTAGCAAAAATAAGTAAAGAAAATAAGGGCCAAAAATATGAAAGAAGTATCGTGGGAAAAACGACAGAATAAAAAAATAAAATTGTTTAGAATTTTGAATCTAGTATTTCGTAAGGAGCCTCTGCACATATTTTTTTAATATTATAACCTCATAGCTAAAACAATAAATAAATAAATAAATCTCTAGTTTTTAAACCTTTTTGAACACATTATTCCATAGCTATTAATAATTATTAATTCTTTCTTAAGACAATTAAAAATTATTTATATCTTCAACGAAATAAATCAAGGCCACAATAGCTTTTTCCACTAAACTATTTGATAAAATGTTTTAAACTTTTTTTTCCTTTTTAAATTAATTGACGTTTATTAGGTCACGAATATCATTAACACAATAATTCTTAATTAATTAGAATTTTTTATAAACGATTATATTATATTACGTTTGAAAAGTGTAATACTCGGCTAACTGAAACATCAAATGGAACAAGATATTCTGAAGGTTGTTTCTGTACCTTTTATATTATCTTTTGCGTTAAGACTGCGTTATGATAAAATTAATTCAAACAGGCAAAATCCATCAGATATTAGAAGGCGTCCGTCATGCGTTATCGGCTATCAAATTTCTATGATTTTATATGGCTTGTCTATGCCTGTCATTTCTAAAATGGGTTAATTACTTGCTTAAAAACGCGGTAAATTTTTGAGATCGCTGGCAATGGTTAATATGCACTTTTTTTTTAAAAAATCTTTTGATTCACCTTAATTACATTAAAAGAACTATTTGCATTGGGGGAAGTGGAAAATATTTCATTCTAAATTTCGATTACGTAAAATTAAAATTAGCTTTCATTCTGTGAAACGAGACCGTCCATTTTCAAACATTATTTTCAAATGTCATTTTGTTATGTTGGTATTCTTGTTACTGTACGAAAAGATGCTAGAGCAAAGCGTAGCAGACTTCATGGGAATTCTAGGTTTGTGTAACATGGTTTTTGATACAAAAGAAAGTGCCCCTTTATAACGCCTACTCGCGTCAAGGCAAGAAAAACATCCCAGTTTCCAAGTAGTTTAGCGGCTACGCTAGGTTTGTGTAACATGGTTTGTGATTCAAAAGAAAATGCCCCGTACCTTCAAAATCTTCTAGCCGTTCGTTATACATTCAAGTGTATCAGGAATACCAACATACCAAAGTGACAGCGAATGAGCTAATAGCTAATGGCGTACAATCTCACAAGACGAAAGCTAATTTTAATTTTACGCAATAGAAATTTAGAATGAAATATTTTCTACTTCCCCCAATGCAAATAGTTGCCTTTTAATGTAATTAAGATGAATCAAAAGGTTTTTTTTTAAAAGTGCATATTAACCGTTGCCATCGATCTCCAAAAATTAATAAAAACGCGAATTTCCATTTATTAGTTATTAAAACTATTAACATATAAGCCTAATAGACGTTCATAAATGAATATTTGTCTGTCGTATAATTTTGATGTTCGATTCGCAAATTTAAAAATCGACATCTCTTAACGAGGATTACGCTGCATAACGCGCCGTCATCTCTGGCATCAAGAGTTGGTGTCTTAACACAAGCGCAGTATTTGTCTTGTTAGCGCCACACGGAATACGACATTTGACAATTATCAAAATGTGACGTATACTGTTGATTTAACACGCGTTTTGCTGTTGTAAAAGATACAGAACTAGCTTTCTGGTAACTCAACAATCAGATACAACTTGACCGGAATATAGTGTGTGTAAACGATCATAATTTGATAACCTAATGTCCGATTAATTAGAAACTTTATGTACGTGATATTCCGTTAACACAGTATTTGTTTAGTTAACTAGACATTTGTGTACGCGTTATGCCGTTATTACAGCGTATAACGTTCGGTTGAATAGAAACAATGTGAAATTAACGAGAATTATTTTGTGCGTGCGATATACGATAAATCTAATATCTGATAAACTAGAAATTTTTGTACATGATACATCGTAAACAGGATATTTGATTAAATAGATTTTTTTTGCACAACTTATCGCTATAAATTTGTGATTTTAAGCAATTCCTTCGCAATTAAATGAGTAATTAACTATTTTTTCAAACGTCTCTCTAATTTCCGTAAAAAACGTGTTTTGTAAAAAGTGGTTTCCGATGCGCTGATGTTTTGTAACAACTGGTTTCCGGAAATTTTTCAATGTCTCTCTGGCACCAATAACGAAAAAATCTTAAAGCTAAGTACCTAAGTATAAAACTACCTATTTCTCTTTTCAAAAACCACACCCTTTTTTTAAAATTCCTAGTAAAATTTTTCTACCAAGTAAGATATGCGTATGTTAGCTCATTAAATTCACTTTTAAAGTGAACATATTTTGTACTCGTAAGTTTTTTAAAATTATTATAAAACTAGACTAATTCCTATTTAAAAAAAAACGATTGTTGTTTAGTTTGAGATGTTTCGGGCCGCAGAGCGCGGGGTGATAATTGCCCCGATGATAGCGAACCTCCGATAGGAGAGGCACCATAAGTTTAGCTTACTTGACGCGTAGAATGTCGGAGATAGTTTGAAAATAAATAATATTAAAAACGGGTTTTAATATGTATTTAAAGATCGCTGAGTTCTATGAGAAAATCATGTTAATGCTAGGGAATTAACAAAAAATAATTTGGGTAGAGCACAGCTAAAGTCAGAAAAAACTATTGTGTAAATTTCACTACAAAAGAGCTTACAATTTAAATGCTTTTTCTGCTGCTGTTTTATACCCGTATACAGATTTTTGTTAAAATATCAAGTTTCAAATACAGGTTTCCGGAATTTTATTTTTTTAATAAAGTGATTTCCGTTGAATGTGCTGCATACATGAAATGTTTCTTAGGATTAAAATGGATTTCTCTAGTATTAGGATCAATTTATTTTCGCTGGCAGACGAAAATAATTAGTATTTTTTGGCTTTGTACATTTTATCAATTATTGTATTAATTTTGGAGCTGATTGAGGTTATTATGTATTATGATTATATTAACTTAAGAAGTTTGACTCTCTTCAAATTTGATTTTTATAAAATGCTTAACTTTTGTCTATTTTGTATAAATGACTTTTTGCGTGTTGCCATTCTCTATTAATATATTGTTGTTCTGTGTTTATATTTATTGTTCATATTTTTAGCTCTAAAAACCCTTGTTATCTTTATTATTAACCCATTTACTTGTAGTATTAACCACATTGTTATTTTTATTAACATATTTGTTATTTTTACTAACAACTTTGTTACCACTAATAATAACTTTGTACAAACATGTTAGTAGCACGTTTGTTAATAGTATTGACTTTGATACCTACGTTTGTTGATTTATTAACAATTTTGTTACTAGTTAAAAACAATTTTTTCATTATTATTATTAACCATTTTGTTATCACCTTGAACATCTTTGCTATCGTGATTAACTTAATTGACATTTTTAACACTGTCTTGGAAAATTATTAACATCTTTGTGATTACCAATAACATCTTTTTTGCCAAAATGAACAACTTTCTCATCAAAATTAACAACTTTGTAATTGAAATTAACACATTTGTCATTATCAACTACTTTGTTATTATTATTAACATATTTGTGATTATTATTAACATTTTTGTAATTAATAGGTGATAATAATATATTTTCAATTGCTTATAACAATATTTTGGCTATCCTGATTACTGTTGCATTTCAAAAAATTAATAAAATAACAAAGTTGTAATGATCATTTTCAACAATGTTTTATTATTAACAACTGCATTGATATTGTTAACAACATTGTAACTATTATTAATGACCGTGTTATTATTATTAACACGTTTGTACTTATTATTAACAACGGCATAGCTATTATCAACAACTGCATTGCTATTTTTATCAACTTTGTAACTGTTTTTAACATCATTGTAATTTTTTCAATTTGTTGGTTAG
Organism: Limnephilus marmoratus; assembly: GCA_917880885.1. NCBI lineage: Eukaryota > Metazoa > Arthropoda > Insecta > Trichoptera > Limnephilidae > Limnephilus > Limnephilus marmoratus. The sequence goes on along the minus strand of OU862907.1, from coordinate 47,378,319 downwards.
TGAGATTTTCTACTGCTTCTAAGACAAATGCCTTTTCTTACAGTATCGGGTATTGTGCAATCACACGCTACAAAATCTTCCATTAAAATGTAATTTTGTATTACACCATAGAAACGTGGTTATTCTAGCCGATTCAATATAGACCTTGCCATTAATCAATTATTTATTATTATTGTAATTGCCCTGGGGGTCTAGCACAGTGAAATTGAAGACTTTACAATATCAGGTCGATAGGCGTAACTTTCGAAGATTTTATAACGATATCCCAAGCACGGTTGCACTATTGACAGCCGAACCGATATTGACAGGGAATAAATAAGAAATCGATGTACGTACGATGTAAAATACGAATAAATTATCATTTTCGATTTAAAAAACCAACTTTTATGTACATTGGCAATTCGCATGTTCCTTTTGAGACAAAATGGGGTTAATTAATTAACGAGGTCTTTAGACATATTTGAGTCACTTTTGTTACTCCAAAATCGAATGGAATAAATTGATCGCGTCTTAGCTGAATTAATTAGTTAATTAGGTCTACGGATCGCGTATACGATTTTTTTCAATTCCAAGAGCTTCGGTAGTTCACCTCCATTAATTAATAAGACAGTTATTTTGCATACGAACGACATTTAAAAAAATTGGGTGAATTGGCAGCTTACCTGACATTCAGGAGGCGGCTTTTGTCAACCGACTGTCGAAACAGATGACGGATTTAGTCAATATCGTATTGATATAGAGTTTTATCGATTATCCATGCTAGACCTCCCGATCTACCAAACAACCATAGATATATAATATAAACAAGGAAGCCGAACGATGAATCATTAGTATGAAACCGCGGGCACAACGCGTGTCGCCAAAATCCTTGACCTGTATTACTGAAAACCGCAACAAATGCGTAACTTTCATTGCTTGGCCGCTTTGACAGTCTGTGCAATTTGGTCGCAGTTCGGCGAAATTCGGCGTGCTTCGGTGCCATATCTCCTTTTGTTTCTATTATCCAAGAGAGAGACCAATCCGTTTGTTTGATATACAGTGTTACAAATTAAGTCTCTTACCTTTAACAATTATTTTACGAGTGTTTACTTATTTGACATTTTTAGATAGTACTAATACAATATTTATCATTTTTGGCGGTACTTAGTACTGCTCGCAATTATTGGATAGCTATTTCGCCAGTCAAAACCAACCAAACTAACAGTGATGCTGGGTGACAAAATTTTTGGATATTAAATATGTTAATTTAAATTTACTTTAATATAGTCGCAAAATTTAATCGAAAATAAAACTGTACAGTTTTTCGAAAATAAAACTGTAGATTCCTGTATTTGAACAATTTACCGACGCTGTTTATCAGATTTGCTTTCAAAATTGCACCTCAGCAATTTAACGACCATATTTTGAATCAATCGCCCAGTGTTAACGGCCGTTGTACATGGTGTAATAGCAAGTATCGACAAACTATATAACCAGCGTTGCCACTGATCACACTGCCACAGTTTGTAATGGATCACATGATACGCGATCTGTTTCGTTTGTATGATGCTGTTGAAACAAGACGGAGTGAGTATCACGTGAAGCGTTGTACCCAGTGGCGAGGTGTGATATATTAATATTTTTAATTGAAAAAATTGCACCAGTACAGTGACATCTACATTTTTCAGGAATACCTGTCGAATACGTGTTAATGCACTTGTGTATAATCTAGTAAAATTATTGTAACGCGTCTACTTTTGAACTGGTCGTGTATATAAAATAAACACGTCTATGACATTTTGTACGGCTTAACCAGAGATATTGGTAATCGATAGATGGGTGTGTTAATAAACCACACAAAGAGTAGGGCCCAGTTTAAAAAACTGGCATAATATTTATAGCGATTTACCAAAAAAACTTGTCTTTTTCACTTTTTTACATGTCGCTACGGTCCCCAATCAAAAATTTGAGCCGTTTTTTTGTAATGCAAAACTATTGTTAATAATAAAATTTAAAAAAATCTTTTTGCATAGATTCAAGAAAAGTGAATGTGGTAATCAAAAGAGATTCTTATCCCTTACCTTACTCGTCATTGAAAAAAAAAACTATATTTTTAGGTTATGTTGACTGTTATATGGAGCAAAAATACAATTGAATGTAAAATTACAATTTTTTCGAGGCTATACCGATATGCACAAGATCGCATTGTGTAAAATTCCCTCTCCTAACCTAACCTAACATCATTCCTCTTCTTATTTATGGCCATGTTTGGCCAATCTTTCAATGCGCTCTATTTCGACTAAAAGGTTCCATCTGTCGGAGTAAAGTCATGCGATAATGGGATTTATAGTAAGCTATTTTAAAGTTAATTATTGCATAAGATGGAACTATGTTATTCCAAAGGATCAATTTGTTAGGCTATGTTAGGTTAGGTTAAGAGATGCGTTAATACAGCCACAGAAAAACACTGCCATTTTGTTTTCTATTGCGTTTGCATCTTCGTAACAGACACGTACCCTTTAAAAAAAAGTGTTTTTTTTCCAATTCGAGAGTTTTTGTTTAAAAAATGTAATGTTTCTGAAAAACATTTTTAGATGGTATAAGTCAATGCATGTTGCTCTTTTGTACTTACCAAACTATTTTGTGAAATCAAACCATTACCTGAATCCATTCTAACATTTCAACATCAAAGAAAATTTTATTTGTCAAATTACAAAGTAATATTTTTCGACGAAAATATTAATAAAGTGTGTTTCTGCAAAACATTGCAGTGAGCTGGAATAGTCTACGACAATATGGCAAAATTACAAAATGTGAATTATGTTACGCTCACTGTCTGAGGTTTGTTCAAAAGAGAATCGTTTTTCGGTTTAGTTTTGGGGGATTGTGCCGTGTTGCGCTCTCTTCTTAGGCCAACGTTTCGGACAGCATTACAGTGTCCATCATCAGGACATATGTGTTGATTGTGTAACCATCAAGCACCGTGTATCTAGAATTTTAATGTGGTTTTCGCGAATTTAAATTGCCTCTATAATTAGGTGTGCTCGATGCGTTTTTGGTGTTCCCAGGACTTCATTAACACATTCAAAGTAATGACTGGTTTCAATTAAGTGTTTGCAATTGCCATTTTGTCCGGATGGCCGAGTTTGCCCGCTCGAAAGTGTGCTGAGATCCTTTTTGGCCTACAATACATCTTGTCAAGAGGAAAATGGTTTTTGCAGGCCTCAAAAGAATATCCATCATCAACACGGCATAATACCCTCAAAATAATCACGTATTTCTTTAAATATTGATAAGTAGACCACTGCAATAAGTGGCATCTCTTGACATTAATTAAAAACATTGTATTGCTCCCATCTTTTGACAAATTTAAGAAGCTTATAATATAGATTTTGAAATAATGAAATTTATTACAGGTCAAAAATTGATAAACGGCTGTACGGTGAAAATTATTGCCAGAAAACATTTTAGATACCTACTCAGTGTGTACGTTGCTGCCATCTATTGATTAAGTTTGAAACTTTGTATCAAATTCATACAGCGCTCCCTCTGTTAAAAAATGTCTTAAGTTATAAATATTTACACCATGATGATTTATGTCAATACGGCAAGTATTGCCAATTGCCGAAACACGTTTTTCTTTGTATTTTAAATTAAAATTGCAAATTTTAAAACATTACACGGAAGCCTACACTAATTTTTCAAGTATTTTAAGGAAAAGGCGGTCAGAAAATGTAAAATAGTCTAGTCAAAATTAGAAAAAAACTTGTTTTAAAAATAATTGAAAAGAACTGCTTAGAAAATTGATCAAAAGCGTAGCGTAAATTTTTATATTCAATAATAATTAATTGATTAAATTAATTAATTACTTCGGCAATGAACGTAGACCAAATTTAACAACTATGTTGGGAAGGGGAAGACGACATTTTGATATTGTGAACCTTTTTAGAAATATTCCAGTTTTTTATATTAGATTGTAATTATTCCTGTAAATCGTGTTTTTCAAGATAAACTCAACTGCGAAGAATTTGTAAAATATGACATATATTGATAAAATATGATGAAAAAATGAATAAAAAAAACATTTTAATTGATATTTTTGGTTTTATTTTTGAACTAAAACTTTTTTACGCACGCTCGACTTGGTGGTAAGCTGGTGAATGCGTTACGAAAAGTGGTGATTGTTACGAAAAGTGGTTATGTTACGAAAAGTGTCATGCGAACAGTTATCGATTGCTAGGTGAACGGTCGGGCCTTTACGCACGCTTGACTTGGGGAGTGATAAGGATAAGGATGGTCAACCCAAGGTCGTAGGTCACACCAAGGTCGTAGGTCACCCCAAGGTCGTAGGTCAACCCATGGTCATATTTCACCCCAATGTCATGTGTCACTCCTAGGTTATAGGTCACCCCGTTCGCTACGTTTGGTAACTTAGCAAGGATACCTGGGTTCATAAAAAAAATAGATATAAATGGTGCTACGGTACATCAAATGGTAAAACATTAAAAACAGATATAAATGGAGCAAGGGCGGACTTAGGGGGGGGGGGGGGGGGGGGGGGGCACGGGGGTAGATCACAAGGTCGTAGGTCAACCCATGGGTCATATTTTACCCCAATGTCATGTGTAACTCCTAGGTTATAGGTCACCCCGTTCGCTACGTTTGGTAACTTAGCAGGTATACCTGGGTTCATAAAAAATAGATATAAATGGTGCTACGGTACATCAAACGGTAAAACATTAAAAACAGATATAAATGGAGCAAGGGCGGATTTAGGGGGGGGGGGGGCACGGGGGCACGTGCCCCCCCCCCCCCGGACGGTATTTTTGTATACTGTGGAGATTCCATCACAGTACATACTTAGAAGCTAAAACTGTCTTTATTAAACATTGATTTTCTCGATTGTTTTGACACTTTCATAAACCTTCCTATAGATACATACTTGAACTTGTAGAAATAAGCTTAAAGTATGATACTTCAAGTTTATTTCTAACAGTAATTGTTGATTTTTTTGCCCGTCCGCCCCTTGTGCCCCCCCCAGAAAAAAATCCTGGATCCGCCCTTGAAATGGGGTACAGTACATAAAACAGTAAAACGTAAAAAAAAACAGATATAAATGGAGCTACGGGACATCAAATGGTAAAACAGCAGATAACAGACATAAATGGGATCAAATGGTAAAACAACAGATGGATGAACAAAAGACATGTATGGGACCAAGGGAAATTAAATGGTAAAAGAGCAGACTATTGACATAAATGGGACCAAAAGACATCAAAGGGCAAAACAGTAGATAATTGACATGATTTTTTGAATATTAGCTCTGTACAGGAGGCCCTGACGAAAATAATTCCCTTCAGGGCCTATGACATCTTTGGGGATGTTGTGTGGAGGGTCCTCTAGGAAAGAAAGGAGAGGAAAACATCCAAGAAACCCAAAGGACTGTTGTTTCACAGAATTTTAATAATTCATCAAATTTCAAAGTTAATTTTTAAGTTCTGTGAATTTTCAATTTAAGTTCTGTTAATATTTATATAAATTAGCCCCGCACATGCAGATAAAAAATCCCCTTAGAGTATATATCATCTTTTGGGATGCTTTGTGGAGGGTCTTTATGGAAAGAAAGGTCTGTTAAGGAAAAGGGTATTACGGGAGGGGGGGGGGGGGGTATTCCTACCCACCCTCCCGTAATACCCTCCCTGGGAGTCAGTGTGTCCAGGAGTGACGGACGTATGAATCCTTTCCTCCCACTGCGGTGCAAAGCGATATTTTGAGAGGGTACGCCTGGAGAAGTCAAAGGGACTCCCCCAACCATTCCCTCCCGATCCGGCCTACCATGCAGCTGGTGGGCAGACGCATTCACCGCTAAAACCCGGACAAACCTCACCCCATGAACCCGGGCACCTCAGCTAAGTCACCAAACGTAGCGAACCACTTAGGATCACCTATGGCAGTGGTGTTGGTTATCCAATAAATGGTTCCCGGAGCGGCGGTACCCACAACTGCCTCCCAAATTGGGATAAATAATGATAATAATAATGATAATAATAATTTATTTTTTTACTTTATCTGTTGTGTAAATATGTACAACTTTATTGGACGTATGGGTTAAAGTTGTACATATTTACACAACAGATAAAGTTAAAAAAAGTAAATAGAAAAGAAAAGAAGAAAAAAAATAAAAAACATAAGCGATAATAGAAATAAAATAAATAATCAATTATAATGTAGGACGTGGTCTGGAGTGAGCTCGGGCCCAGCGCTCGCTCAGGAGTGGCGCTTGGTGCTGGAAGGCTGCGATCACCACTGTGTTATCGGAAGCCATTAGCCGCATCCTGGCTCCAGTGACCCGGTGTCTCATCAGACCGGCGAATCCGTGTTGTGGAGCTGCACCTGTCTGCCGCGCCACCCCCTGTGACATGAAGACATTGAAGGCTGGGGAGAAGGCTGAACGACATCTGGAGGCTGTCCGTCCCGCCTCCGGCGATCCGACGCTTCTCTCCCTAGGGTCTTCTTCTATGATTTCCAATTACTCTCGTCTAGGCACCACCGGCTAGCTGGCTTACGGACGACGCTGCCGGTTGTCGGGAGGCCGGACAATCAGCCTCCTTCACAATCAGCCTCCTTCCTCGGGGACCGCCGGTAGCCAGTTTGCGGTAACATCAGTTCTACTCTGTACAAATGTTATTTTACTTTTGTTGCTTTTTTTATGAACAGTGCTCGGTGCCGCCCGCCGGATTGCGTATGGTCTTTCGCTGTCATGAGCTGATTACTCATGACGGCTGCTGTCTATTTTGTTCATTTTACTTTTTTATGTCGATGTTACTAACCACTTGTTTGACTGTCCACGAGGCTCACTGCTTTGGCGGTGATTACCTCCATGGGCTTTAGAATTGTAGAAATGACCATCACAGTACAGTCCTGTAGGTGCGACCGCATACCGCCACTTAACACAGTATGAGGGGACATTGAAGGTCTAGATTCGTTACATTAAATGTAGAGCCGTTTATTTTAAAAAATTAGATTCTTGTGAGAACTCCGAAGGGGCGACCATAAGTTGCCTATACCGGGGTGGGACAGTGGTGGGTACTTCAATGTCTAATAATTCTGCAAGCATCATTATACTGGATCCGGAGTCGTTCTATTGAGCTGGTTCGGTAGTGACACCATGTTTCACATGAATACAGGCTAGTGCAAAATGCATTGAACAATGTTTTTTTTAAATTTATAAATGAATACAGCTAGAGGATATCAAATTTCAAATGCTGATCTATAGGATTCAGCCTGTGACCTTTCCAAGCAAAGATGATAATATTGAAGGTACAATAATATCAATACATAATTACTATATTTGCAGGTCGATTCCTAGAACACAACGATTTGGAAATACAAGTGCAAATTAGACTTGTTTATTTATTTACGCCTATTTAGGCTTTAACATATATATATATAACAATATTAACGAAATTATACTAGCCCGTATAATCACAGGAGACCCAAGTTGTCCCAAAACATCATATGCCGTTATAATAACAGGAGACCCAGATTGTCCCAGAGCGACCGTGCATTATTAAAAGTTAGATATCTCTCTTTCTGTCATGCGAATATTTGTGATTTCTTTTATGTTAGAAACGGAATGAAAAGTGCTTCTCATTGTCTCAGAATTATATGAGCTAGGTTTTTCAGATATTTTACAAACCCGATCAAAAGTGACGGTTTAATTTTTCGCCAATTTGTGATGTACCACACAATTAATTTTAAAATAAAATTGTATGAAAGTGATAAAAAGTGAGGTGACAGTTTTATTACAAATTTTATTTAGAAAAGGAGTCTGTATTTTAAATTTTAAGTTTATTCTATTTTAATTACTTTAATTCGAATATTCGCAGGTACGCATTTTTTAGCCAATTTAATTTTCCAATATTAAAATTTTAATATTTAGAAACAAAAATGTTGATTTCTAATAAACAAACCGGAAAGATTATTTTATCTAGATTTTAAACAATTTTTGTTTTTGCAAAAGCGTTAAAAAAAACCAATAAATAGGAACATTTAAATGCATGGGAAGAACCAGGAATTTTGCGCGCCAACCTTGATAGGCAAAATTTGACAGAAAATTATTTTCTTATTATTCGAAGGGCTAGTAAATAGTGCAGGAAACTACTGTTTAAAACACTTGCACAAAAATAAATACAAAGTAAAAATATTAGGTATTGAATTTGAACCACACAGGATGTAGGTACAAAATACAAAAAATCCGAAATTGTTTTTTTTCTTTCAGCCAACAAAATACTGTCAATGTGTTAGTCAATTTTAATAGCTTTAACAAAATATTCCCCTATTTGATGAAAAAAACTTCAATAAGGTATGCTTATATAATAAAATTGATGTACTAATACTAAATATATCAACAACATCGGAGTATTTGTTTCCAAGTTGTTGAATCCGTCGCATAGGAGTGTAATATTGGCTTGTTGACTTAGAATTGCTACAATAATATGGAAGGTACTGTCTTGTGACTGACCTGCCTGGAGTATGAAAAGAAATTACATATAATAAATCAGGGGTATCAAACATTGAATTAATGATTTTATACAAACAGGTTAAATCGGAAATGATTCTACGATCAGATAATTTTATTAAATTTAATGAACAAAGTACGTTATCGTAATTTAGGCATTCACTAGGAATGCCCATTTTAAAATTCACATCTTAAAAATTTATTTTGGATTCTTTCAATCCATGTGAATGAACCTCATAATTTGGGGACCAAACCGTGGAATTGTATTCTAAATGACTCCTTACGAGTGACATAATATATGATATATCGATGAATCGATATTTTTAATTCAATACATCGATATTTTTAGACGATATATTTTGGATCTGATATATCGATACAAAATATCCAATATCGAAAATTGTATCAAAAACGATATTTTTATTTATTCAAGTAACTAAAGTCACTAGAATCCAAAACCGTATAGGAACGAATGGAAAAAAAGTAACTGTATTGGGTCATGACATCTGGCGGTTGAAATTTTAACTATTAATAGCTTACAAATCTATTGTCTTTGCATTAGTAATAATTTTGTGATCACTAATACAATATAATCATATGTGTAGGTACATAATAGAAATGTATGCTATTTTTTGCCATTTTTTCTAAGCCACTCCTATGTGTTGGTTCCCAATTGTCTATGATTATTGACTGTACGTTGTTCCAAACACGAAGTCCTTTTTGACAGATTAATACGCCAATAGAATGTTACTGAGACGAATACAAACTTTGTATGCGTCTCAGTTTACATATAAGTTAGAAGACAGCTTTTTAGTTTTTGATATTTTTTGTAATTATCTTATATGTAGATATATAAAAATGAATCGCTAAATGTGTTGCTAAGCGTAAATCTCGAGATCAGCTGTTCAGCAATTCTTTTTTTAGAATATTCCTTGAAGTACGAGGATGGTTTTTACGGAGAGAAAAATTAAGAAAATTGCGCAGAAAATTGGATAATTTCAGAAAACCTATTACTAACCTAAACGACTATCTCACGTTTGACAGTACGCGTGTTTAAGAATGACATTTTGCAAAACAATGATTGTTAAATAAAATTTCATTTTTGAAAATCTTTAAGTTGATAAATTTATTTAAAGTAGGTACTCCCCTAATAGTTTGATTCGAATCAAGAATTTTAGATATTTTAAATAGGTACCTATGTTAGGTACCAAATTTAATATACATGAAAAATGGAAATTTTAATAAAAATTGTAAAAGGAGCCACGCGGGCTGTTTAAAAACTGAATGTACTGGGATTGAATATATGGAACGCGGGAGGAGGGTTGGCGGGACAAGGGAGCGGTAAAGGGAAGAGGGAAGGCGGGGAAGGTGGAAAAGGAAGGCGAGAGGGGAGAGGGGAACCTGGGAGGGGGAGGGGAACCTGGGAGGGCGGAGGAGAACACGGGAGAAGGGTTTGCGGGACGGGGGAAGGGGGAAGGGGGGGAGTGGAGTGGGGAGAGGGAAGGTGGAGGTGACGGAGTGGGAACGTGAGAGGGGAAGATGACGCAGGAGAAGAAGGGGAGGCGGAAGGTGAACGGCACGAATGGGAAAGGACACTCAGGGAGAAACAATTTCTTTATTAAATGGCATAGCAACGCATGCCGGGACCAGCTAGTTACCTAATAAAAATGAATACTGATAAAAATACCTTAATTTTTATTGAGATTTTTGTACATTAAAAAAATGCACATTGTGTATAAAAATTACTATTGATAATATTGAGCTGAAAACAATATTATTTTAAAAACGCAAAACATTTGAAAATTTGACCGATATATCGATACATCGATATTTTTTCCTCGATATATCGACGTCGATATTGATATTTTAATGAATATCGATACATCGATATATCGATATTTTTTTTCACTTTCGACATCCCTAGTGCAAATAAATGAATAGATACACTTGATGTTGATAATTTTGCAAGATTCTATTTGCTATTAAGTTGCCTTTTTTACATATTTTAATTCTATTTAACACTAGAAAGACCGGGTGCTTCTACATACCTGTAAAGACCACGACCGTCATTTTGACGGCAGATCACTTTTTTCAAATTGCTAGGTGGATATGGGTACCACCGCCCCGGGAATCATTTATTGGATAACCAATACCTCCGCCATAGGACACTCCAAGTGGTTCGCGCTACGTTTGGTGACTTAGCAAGGGTGCCCGGGATCATTGGGTGAGGTTTGTCTGGGTCTAGGTGGCGAAAAGTTTTTGTGGACTACTGCGTAGCCGACCGGGTCCGGAGACACTTATTGAGGGATACCTAAAGGCGGCGGTTCGCGCGAGCGACCGCGGCACGTGACACAGACCAGTGACGCAAACAGGCGACCGCATCGAGTACTCGTCCTATAGCTTTGTATGGGGGCCAGTGCGTGCGCGCGACCGAGGCAAGCGACAGAGACGGGAGAGGGGAAACAGCAAGACGGTCGCTGCCCCGGACTAGTAGTGTCTCGCGTCGCGCTTGGAGAGCACGTGTGAATCGTTGTAAAAAATGACTGCTTTTTCTGACGAAGACTGTGAGAAGCTGATTGAACTGATCAGACAGCATATACAATGCACAATTAGATTCCGAAAATAAATAATTAATTAAATTTAAAAAAATTAATAAAGTATTAATTTTAAAATTAAATTATATTAAAATTATTTTCAATGATATTCTTCCTTTTGTAAACATTGTCGTTTTGTAACTGTGTTTTATTTAGCCTGAAATAAGTTCTTAACATATTATTGTCAAACAATAGGTGATAGGTGAACGAAAAATCGCCTAAAATAAGTACAAATCATCGTCTTCTTCTTCCTTCATAAGTAACTCTACTTGGGTTTCCATTAGTGTAAATTATCAGTACAACACAACTGACTTCATCGACAGACTGCGCCATACTGAACTCAGAAGGCGAAGGCGGTCGCGGTCTTTGGTCTTCACCCACAGTAGTGTCGAAGAGACCGAGACACTTGTTGCGGTCGCCTGCCTCCGTCTCTGGCCGTCGCGTCACCTTGCACCGCTGTGTGAGAGATCGAATCATTTCGACTGTCACTCCTGGATACATTTAACAATTTCTCCTATTCACCCCTCACTACATATTCATTCATCAGTTACTCCTGGACAAGCGCGGATCCAGGATTTTTTTCTGGGCAGGCACAAGGGGCGGACGGGCAAAAAAATCAACAATTACTGTTAGTATGATACTTCAAGTTTATTTCTATAAGTTCAAGTACGTATAGGAAGGTTTATGAAAGTGTCAAAAGAATAGAACAATTAAATCTCTACATCTTCTCTACATATTACAAATTCCTCCGCGTCGTCTGTCTGTCTGTTCGCGATTAACTCGAAAACTACTGAGCGGATTTTCATGCGATTTTCACCAACAGATAATGTTTCGTGAGGAAGGTTTAGGTATGTAATTTATCAAGGATTTGTGTAAATTGGTTGAAACATAACGATAATTATTACAAGTGTCGGAAAAAGTCAAGCCGCCTGGTAGCTTTTACCGAAAACGCTGCCTAATCCTTTTGGGATATAACAAAAAAATGCATGGTGGAATATCCCTCTATTATAGATCTACAAAAAAGTCCGCGAAGGCATATATCTATCTTTTACGGATAGCTTACTATACCCATTCTATCTTCTAAAAAAATGGTCACGTACATTGCGGTAATTGTAAAGTTATTTAGACGTTTACAGTATTAATATTTATTAACTTAAATACGTTAGTTACCCCAAGCATTTCATGCACATTATTATAATCTTTCACACCATCTCTACGTATTATAAATAAAGTCCTCCGCGGCATCTGTCTGTCTCTTCGCGATAAACTCAAAGACGGCGGTGGATATAAAGGTTGGATAACCATTCAGTAGATGACTTGTGTTTTATAAGCCACAGCAACGCGTGGCCGGGTCAGCTAGTGTTTAATAAAGACAGTTTTCTGTACTGTGATGGAATCTCCACAGTACACAAAAATACCGTCTGGGGAGGGGGGGCACATGCCCCCGTGCCCCCTCCCCCCCTAAATCCGCCCTTGCTCCTGGATGCATTTACCAACTTTTTCAATTAACCCCTCACACCTTCTTCTTTCCCATAAATTCCTCTCCTAAAAAGATCCTCTACACAGCATCCCCAAAGATGACCAGAATTATTTTCCTCAGGGCCTCATGTGTGGAGCTAATGTAAAAAAAATCTAACCCCATGAATCTGGGCCTCCCTGCTAAGTCACCAAACAAAGTGAACCTCTTTGGGTGACCTATGGCAGAGGTATTCGTTATCCAATAAATAATTCTGCCAGTTCCTCAGAAGATAAACCAGCTGGATCAACTCTGGTAAGTAAGGCGATTAACTCGCATTCCGAAGGACGCGGGATCGAATCCCGGCGTGGCAAATAAATTTTATGTGATTAATTTGTGTATTTCACAATTTATTCATTTAAAATAATATATAGTATATTTGCGGCACGTTTCAGAGTGGAAGATACTCTCAGTATCGCTCTGGTGTAAGACCACCATTCAGAATTGAAACGTTGCTTGAAATAGCTTTTACCATATTTAGTGACCAGATCTGAATAGCCAGGTACTTCCCCACCTTCCTCTTCCCTATCTCCTTCCCTTCCCCACTGCCTTAAGCCTTACAACACACCCCAATTGGGGATGCCATAGTTCCACTGGCTCCAGACGGGAGCAGTTGGGACTCTTGTGGGGTATTCATGCAAAAAAAAAAATAGTTCTCCAACTAGCAATTTTGGGCCAGAGATATAGTTTTCCGCGATTCCGAATGAAAGAGACAGATAAATAAGTACAATCATAAACGAGGAGGAATGGGTGTGTTGAAAACTTGGATAAAGAAATTGTTAACAAACTCAGCATTATGGCTCAAACCATCACATGACGACGGCGGTCCTTGTAGGTAAAAGTCAATATATATATATCTCAAAAAGTAAATTAGACTCGTACCTACCCGTTTTTCCACAATAGTTATTAAATCATAAAACATGAAAAGTTAAAAAAATCACACCGGTACAATATAATTTGGAGAATTAAAACGACCGACCCCAAGTAATGAAAACGATTATATTTTTGAAAATTCTTTTTTTGGCAGATTTTTTGATCGATTCTTGGTAGGAATCCAAAAATTCAGCCAGTTCGGTGACAAAGGGCCGAAGTTATGACCGACCCCAAGAGTTAAAATGACATATATGATTGATTCGTTAACAGACCACGATTCTTAGTAAGAATCCAAAATTTTGGTCAGATTGGTGCCATAGGGCAAGAGTTATGACCAACCCCAAGTGTTAAAACGACCGACCCCAAGTAATGAAAACGATTTTTTCCGATTTTTTTATTGATTCGTATACAGATCACGATTCTTAGTAAAAATCAAAATTTGGTCAGTTTAGTGCCATAAGGCAAGAGTTATGACCGACCCCAGGTGGTAAAACGACCGACCCCAAGTGCTATAGCGACCGAACCCAAGTGCTGAAAACGATAATTTTTTAAAAAATCGTCAGTTTGGTACCATAGGGCAAAGGTTATGTCTGACCCCAAGTGCTATAGCGACCGAACCGAAGTGCTGAAAACGATAATTATTTAGAAAAATCGTCAGTTTGGTACCATAGGGCAAGGGTTATGTCTGACCCCAAGTGCTATAGCGACCGAACCGAAGTGCTGAAAACGATAATTATTTAGGAAAATCGTCAGTTTGGAACCACAGGGCAAGGGTTATGTCTGACCCCAAGTGCTATAGCGACAGAACCGAAGTGCTGAAAACGATAATTATTTAGAAAAATCGTCAGTTTGGTACCATAGGGCAAGGGTTATGTCTGACCCCAAGTGCTATAGCGACCGAACCGAAGTGCTGAAAACGATAATTATTTAGAAAAATCGTCAGTTTGGTACCATAGGGCAAGGGTTATGTCTGACCCCAAGTGCTATAGCGACCGAACCGAAGTGCTGAAAAAGATAATTATTTAGAAAAATCGTCAGTATGGTACCATAGGGCAAGGGTTATGTCTGACCCCAAGTGCTATAGCGACCGAACCGAAGTGCTGAAAACGATAATTATTTAGAAAAATCGTCAGTTTGGTACCATAGGGCAAGGGTTATGTCTGACCCCAAGTGCTATAGCGACCGAACTGAAGTGCTGATAACGATAATTATTTAGAAAAATCGTCAGTTTGGTACCATAGGGTAAGGGTTATGTCTGACCCCAAGTGCTATAGCGACCGAACCGAAGTGCTGAAAACGATAATTATTAAGAAAAATCGTCAGTTTGGTACCATAGGGCAAGGGTTATGTCCAGTGGCGGTTCTTCACAGGGGGACAATGGGGACGGTCCCCGCCAGTTACACTCAAAACCTACTAAAGGAAAAGGAAATAACAGTCGATGCGTTGTCTTCGCCAAAATGAATGAATTCTTTAAACATAAAAGTAATTAACATTTGCAGAAATAAAATACAAATAATTATTCCGGATGATTTTAATAAGACAGTACGCGCGTACAGCGAACAATGTACGGAGCACAAAACAGCGGGTCAATTTCTCAGTGCGCAGATTCTAATGCGCACTTGGGGGACGATCCGAAGTATCCCCATACTTTCCTTGCGTCGTTTCACTATCGTATGCAACTGCGCATGCGCAGTCGTATGTGAATTCAAATACCCGCGGGGATAATTCTTTGGATCCCCACAGAAACATTTGTTTGCGAAGTTTCGGGCGGGAATCGCTCGCGTTCAAATTAGTTTGATAATAATCTCAACAAGATAAAGCTTTATTTTTATTATACTATATTGTAAATTGGCATATATCTTTGGATATTTTATATTATTTTGTGTTTAGATATCCGACTAGCATGATTAGACCATAAAATATTTTTTTGAGAAGTTTTATATTATATTCTACGGGTGGTGAGATTGCGGTACAGTACGTAAAAAAATATCGATCCCCACCACTAAAAAAGTGCTCGAGCCGCCACTGGTTATGTCTGACCCCAAGTGCTATAGCGACCGAACCGAAGTGCTGAAAACGATAATTATTTAGAAAAATCGTCAGTTTGGTACCATAGGGCAAGGGTTATGTCTGACCCCAAGTGCTATAGCGACCGAACCGAAGTGCTGAAAACGATAATTATTTAGAAAAATCTTCAGTTTGGTACCATAGGGCAAGGGTTATGTCTGACCCCAAGTGCTATAGCGACCGAACCGAAGTGCTGAAAACGATAATTATTTAGAAAAAATCGTCAGTTTGGTACCATAGGGCAAGGGTTATGTCTGACCCCAAGTGCTATAGCGACCGAACCGAAAAGCTGAAAACTATAATTATTTAGAAAAATAGTCAGTTTGGTACCATAGGGCAAGGGTTATGTCTGACCCCAAGTGCTATAGCGACCGAACCGAAGTGCTGAAAACGATAATTATTTAGAAAAATCGTCAGTTTGGTACCATAGGGCAAGGGTTATGTCTGACCCCAAGTGCTATAGCGACCGAACCGAAGTGCTGAAAATGATAATTATTTAGAAAAATCGTCAGTTTGGTACCATAGGGCAAGGGTTATGTCTGACCCCAAGTGCTATAGCGACCGAACCCAATGCTGAAAACGATAATTTTTTGTGGACGACCCCAAGTGCTTTAGCATCCGAACCAAAGTGCTGAAAACGATAATTTTTTAGAAAAATCGTCTTTTCGCAGATTTTTTATTGATTCGTGTACAGAAGAAGAATCCAATATTTCGGTCAGTTTAGTACCATAGGGCACGAGTTATGTCCGACCCCAAGTGCTATAGCGACTGAACCAAAGTGCTGATACGGGAATTTTATAGAAAACTTTTCTTATGGCAGATTTTTTGATTGATTCGTGTACACATTACGATTCTTAGTAAGAATCCAAAATTTCGGTCAGTTCAGTGCCATATGGCAAGTGTTATGACCGACCCCAAGTGTTAAAACGACCGACACCAAGTAATGAAAACCATTATTTTTTAGAAAATTAATCTTTTGGCAGATTTTTTGATTGATTCGTGTACAGAACCCGATTCTTAGTAAGAATCCAAAATTTCGGTCAATTAAGTGCCGTAGGGCAAGAGTTATGTCCAACCCCAAATGCTAAAACGACCGACCCCAAGTGCTTTAGCGTCCGAACCCAAGTGCTGAAAACGATAATTTTTTAGAAAAATCGTCAGTTTGGTACCATAGGGCAAGAGTTATGTCTGACCCCAAGTGCTATAGCGATCGAACCCAATGCTGAAAACGGTAATTTTTTAGAAACATTTTCTTTTGGCAGATTTTTTGATTGATTTGTGTAGAGATTACGATTCTTAGTAAGAATCCAAAATTTCGGTTAATTAAGTGCCATAGGGCAAGAGTTATGTCCGACCCTAAGTGTTCAAACGACCGACACCAAGTAATTAAAACCATTATTTTTTATAAAATTCATCTTTTGGCAGATTTCTTGATTGATTCGTGTACAGAACACGATTCTTAGTAATAATCCAAAATTTCGGTCAGTTCAGTGCCAGAGGGCAAGTGTAATGACCGACCTCAAGTGTTAAAACGACCGACCCCAAGTAATGAAAACCATTAATTTTTAGAAAATTCATCTTTTGGCAGATTTTTTGATTGATTCGTGTACAGAACCCGATTCTTAGTAAGAATCCAAAATTTCGGTCAGTTTAGTACCATAGGGCAAGAGTTATGTAAGTGCTATAGCGACCGAACCCAAGTGCTGAAAACGGTAATTTTTTAGAAAACTTTTCTTTTGGCAGATTTTTTGATTGATTTGTGTAGAGATTACGATTCTTAGTAAGAATCCAAAATTTCGGTCATTTTAGTGCCATAGGGCAAGAGTTATGTCCGACCCGAAGTGTTAAAACGACCGACCACAAGTGCTTTAGCGTCCGAACCCAAGTGCTGAAAACGATAATTTTTTAGAAAAATCGTCTTTTCGCAGATTTTTGATTGATTCGTGTACAGAACACGATTCTTAGTAAGAATCCAAAATTTCGGTAATTTTAGTGCTAGAGTTATGTCCGACCCCAAGTGTTAAAACGACCGACCCCAAGTGCTTAAGCGTCCGAACCCAAGTGTTGAAAACGATATTTTTTTAGAAAAATCGTCTTTCGCAGATTTTTTGATTGATTCGTGTACAGAACACGATTCTTAGTAAGAATCTAAAATTTTGGTCAATTTAGTGACATAAGGCAAGAGTTATGACCGATCCTAAGTGTTAAAACGACCGACCCCAAGTAAAGAAAACCATTATTTTTTAGAAAATTCTTCTTTTTCTGCCCGATTCTTAGTAAGAATCCAAAATTTCGGTCATTTTATTGCCATAGGGTTAGAGTTATGTCCGACCCCAAGTGTTAAAACGACCAACCCCAAGTGCTAAAGCATCCGAACCCAAGTGCTGAATACGATAATTTTTTAGAAAAATCATCTTTTCGCAGATTTTTTGATTGATTCGTTTACAGAACACGATTCTTAGTAAGAATCCAAAATTTCGGTTAGTTTGGTACTATAGGGCAAGAGTTATGTCTGAACCCAAATGCTATAGCGACCGAACCCAATGCTGAAAACGGTAATTTTTTAGAAAAATTTTCTTTCGCCAGATTTTTTGATCGATTCGTGTACAGATTACGATTTTAAGTAAGAATCCAAAATTTCGGTCAGTTTGGTGCCATCGGTCAAGAGTTATGACCGACCCCAGGAAGTAAAACGACCAACCCCAAGTGCTATAGCGACCGAACCCAAGTGCTGAAAACGATAATTTTTTAGAAAAATCGTCTTATCGCAGATTTTTTGATTGATTCGTGTACAGAAGACGATTCTTAGTAAGAATCCAAAATTTCGGTAATTTTAGTGCTAGAGTTATGTCCGACCCCAAGTGTTAAAACGACCGACCCCAAGTGCTTAAGCGTACGAACCCAAGTGCTGAAAACGATATTTTTTAAGAAAAATCGTCTTTTCGCAGATTTTTTGATTGATTCGTGTACAGAACACGATTCTTAGTAAGAATCGAAAATTTTGGTCAATTTAGTGACATAAGGCAAGAGTTATGACCGATCCAAAGTGTTAAAACGACCGACCCCAAGTAATGAAAACCATTATTTTTTAGAAAATTCATCTTTTGGCAGATTTTTGATTGATTCGTGTACAGAACCCGATTCTTAGTAAGAATCCAAAATTTCGGTAAATTAAGTGCCATAGGGCAAGGGTTATGTCTGACCCCAAGTGCTATAGCGACCGAACCGAAGTGCTGAAAACGATAATTATTAAGAAAAATCGTCAGTTTGGTACCATAGGGCAAGGGTTTTGTCTGACCCCAAGTGCTATAGCGACCAAACCGAAGTGCTGAAAACGATAATTATTTAGAAAAATCGTCAGTTTGGTACCATAGGGCAAGGGTTATGTCTGACCCCAAGTGCTATAGCGACCGAACCGAAGTGCTGAAAACGATAATTATTTAGAAAAATCGTCAGTTTGGTACCATAGGGCAAGGGTTATGTCTGACCCCAAGTGCTATAGCGACCGAACCCAAGTGCTGAAAACGGTAATTTTTTAGAAAACTTTTCTTTTGGCAGATTTTTTGATTGATTTGTGTAGAGATTACGATTCTTAGTAAGAATCCAAAATTTCGGTCATTTTAGTGCCATAGGGCAAGAGTTATGTCCGACCCGAAGTGTTAAAACGACCGACCACAAGTGCTTAAGCGTCCGAACCCAAGTGCTGAAAACGAATTTTTTTTAGAAAAATCGTCTTTTCGCAGATTTTTGATTGATTCGTGTACAGAACACGATTCTTAGTAAGAATCCAAAATTTCGGTAATTTTAGTGCTAGAGTTATGTCCGACCCCAAGTGTTAAAACGACCGACCCCAAGTGCTTAAGCGTACGAACCCAAGTGCTGAAA
The DNA here is from genome assembly GCA_917880885.1 of Limnephilus marmoratus. Lineage (NCBI taxonomy): Eukaryota > Metazoa > Arthropoda > Insecta > Trichoptera > Limnephilidae > Limnephilus > Limnephilus marmoratus. The sequence goes on along the minus strand of OU862907.1, from coordinate 47,358,884 downwards.
ACGATATTTTTTTAGAAAAATCGTCTATTCGCAGATTTTTTGAATGATTCGTGTACAGAACACGATTCTTAGTAAGAATCGAAAATTTTGGTCAATTTAGTGACATAAGGCAAGAGTTATGACCGATCCTAAGTGTTAAAACGACCGACCCCAAGTAATGAAAACCATTATTTTTTAGAAAATTCTTCTTTTTCTGCCCAATTCTTAGTAAGAATCCAAAATTTCGGTCATTTTAAGTGCCATAGGGCAAGAGTTATGTCCGACCTAAGTGTTCAAACGACCGACACCAAGTAATTAAAACCATTATTTTTTATAAAATTCATCTTTTGGCAGATTTCTTGATTGATTCGTGTACAGAACACGATTCTTAGTAATAATCCAAAATTTCGGTCAGTTCAGTGCCAGAGGGCAAGTGTAATTACCGACCCCAAGTGTTAAAACGACCAACCCCAAGTAATGGAAACCATTAATTTTTAGAAAATTCATCTTTTGGCAGATTTTTTGATTGATTCGTGTACAGAACCCGATTCTTAGTAAGAATCCAAAATTTCGGTCAGTTTAGTACCATAGGGCAAGAGTTATGTAAGACCACAAGTGCTATAGCGACCGAACCCAAGTGCTGAAAACGGTAATTTTTTAGAAAACTTTTCTGTTGGCAGATTTTTTGATTGATTTGTGTAGAGATTACGATTCTTAGTAAGAATCCAAAATTTCGGTCATTTTAGTGCCATAGGGCAAGAGTTATGTCCGACCCGAAGTGTTAAACGACCCACCACAAGTGCTTAAGCGTCCGAACCCAAGTGCTGAAAACGAAATTTTTTTAGAAAAATCGTCTTTTCGCAGATTTTTGATTGAATCGTGTACAGAACACGATTCTTAGTAAGAATCCAAAATTTCGGTAATTTTAGTGCTAGAGTTATGTCCGACCCCAAGTGTTAAAACGACCGACCCCAAGTGCTTAAGCATCCGAACCCAAGTGCTGAAAACGATATTTTTTTAGAAAAATCGTCTTTTCGCAGATTTTTTGATTGATTCGTGTACAGAACACGATTCTTAGTAAGAATCGAAAATTTTGGTCAATTTAGTGACATAAGGCAAGAGTTATGACCGATCCTAAGTGTTAAAACGACCGACCCCAAGTAATGAAAACCATTATTTTTTCGAAAATTCTTCTTTTTCTGCCCGATTCTTAGTAAGAATCCAAAATTTCGGTCATTTTAGTGCCATCGGGCAAGAGTTATGTCCGACCCTAAGTGTTCAAACGACCGACACCAAGTAATTAAAACCATTATTTTTTATAAAATTCATCTTTTGGCAGATTTCTTGATTGATTCGTGTACAGAACACGATTCTTAGTAATAATCCAAAATATCGGTCAGTTCAGTGCCAGAGGGCAAGTGTAATTACGGACCCCAAGTGTTAAAACGACCAACCCCAAGTAATGGAAACCATTAATTTTTAGAAAATTCATCTTTTGGCAGATTTTTTGATTGATTCGTGTACAGAACCCGATTCTTAGTAAGAATCCAAAATTTCGGTCAGTTTAGTACCATAGGGCAAGAGTTATGTAAGACCACAAGTGCTATAGCGACCGAACCCAAGTGCTGAAAACGGTAATTTTTTAGAAAACTTTTCTGTTGGCAGATTTTTTGATTGATTTGTGTAGAGATTACGATTCTTAGTAAGAATCCAAAATTTCGGTCATTTTAGTGCCATAGGGCAAGAGTTATGTCCGACCCGAAGTGTTAAAACGACCCACCACAAGTGCTTAAGCGTCCGAACCCAAGTGCTGAAAACGAATTTTTTTTAGAAAAATCGTCTTTTCGCAGATTTTTGATTGATTCGTGTACAGAACACGATTCTTAGTAAGAATCCAAAATTTCGGTAATTTTAGTGCTAGAGTTATGTCCGACTCCAAGTGTTAAAACGACCGACCCCAAGTGCTTAAGCGTACGAACCCAAGGGCTGAAAACGATATTTTTTTAGAAAAATCGTCTTTTCGCAGATTTTTTGATTGATTCGTGTACAGAACACGATTCTTAGTAAGAATCGAAAATTTTGGTCAATTTAGTGACATAAGGCAAGAGTTATGACCGATCCTAAGTGTTAAAACGACCGACGCCAAGTAATGAAAACCATTATTTTTTAGAAAATTCTTCTTTTTCTGCCCAATTCTTAGTAAGAATCCAAAATTTCGGTCATTTTAGTGCCATAGGGCAAGAGTTATGTCCGACCCTAAGTGTTCAAACGACCGACACCAAGTAATTAAAACCATTATTTTTTATAAAATTCATCTTTTGGCAGATTTCTTGATTGATTCGTGTACAGAACACGATTCTTAGTAATAATCCAAAATTTCGGTCAGTTCAGTGCCAGAGGGCAAGTGTAATTACCGACCCCAAGTGTTAAAACGACCGACCCCAAGTAATGGAAACCATTAATTTTTAGAAAATTCATCTTTTGGCAGATTTTTTGATTGATTCGTGTACAGAACCCGATTCTTAGTAAGAATCCAAAATTTCGGTCAGTTTAGTACCATAGGGCAAGAGTTATGTAAGACCACAAGTGCTATAGCGACCGAACCCAAGTGCTGAAAACGGTAATTTTTTAGAAAACTTTTCTGTTGGCAGATTTTTTGATTGATTTGTGTAGAGATTACGATTCTTAGTAAGAATCCAAAATTTCGGTCATTTTAGTGCCATAGGGCAAGAGTTATGTCCGACCCGAAGTGTTAAAACGACCCACCACAAGTGCTTAAGCGTCCGAACCCAAGTGCTGAAAACGAAATTTTTTTAGAAAAATCGTCTTTTCGCAGATTTTTGATTGAATCGTGTACAGAACACGATTCTTAGTAAGAATCCAAAATTTCGGTAATTTTAGTGCTAGAGTTATGTCCGACCCCAAGTGTTAAAACGACCGACCCCAAGTGCTTAGGCATCCGAACCCAAGTGCTGAAAACGATATTTTTTTAGAAAAATCGTCTTTTCGCAGATTTTTTGATTGATTCGTGTACAGAACACGATTCTTAGTAAGAATCGAAAATTTTGGTCAATTTAGTGACATAAGGCAAGAGTTATGACCGATCCTAAGTGTTAAAACGACCGACCCCAAGTAATGAAAACCATTATTTTTTCGAAAATTCTTCTTTTTCTGCCCGATTCTTAGTAAGAATCCAAAATTTCGGTCATTTTTAGTGCCATCGGGCAAGAGTTATGTCCGACCCTAAGTGTTCAAACGACCGACACCAAGTAATTAAAACCATTATTTTTTATAAAATTCATCTTTTGGCAGATTTCTTGATTGATTCGTGTACAGAACACGATTCTTAGTAATAATCCAAAATATCGGTCAGTTCAGTGCCAGAGGGCAAGTGTAATTACGGACCCCAAGTGTTAAAACGACCAACCCCAAGTAATGGAAACCATTAATTTTTAGAAAATTCATCTTTTGGCAGATTTTTTGATTGATTCGTGTACAGAACCCGATTCTTAGTAAGAATCCAAAATTTCGGTCAGTTTAGTACAATAGGGCAAGAGTTATGTAAGACCACAAGTGCTATAGCGACCGAACCCAAGTGCTGAAAACGGTAATTTTTTAGAAAACTTTTCTGTTGGCAGATTTTTTGATTGATTTGTGTAGAGATTACGATTCTTAGTAAGAATCCAAAATTTCGGTCATTTTAGTGCCATAGGGCAAGAGTTATGTCCGACCCGAAGTGTTAAAACGACCCACCACAAGTGCTTAAGCGTCCGAACCCAAGTGCTGAAAACGAATTTTTTTTAGAAAAATCGTCTTTTCGCAGATTTTTGATTGATTCGTGTACAGAACACGATTCTTAGTAAGAATCCAAAATTTCGGTAATTTTAGTGCTAGAGTTATGTCCGACCCCAAGTGTTAAAACGACCGACCCCAAGTGCTTAAGCGTACGAACCCAAGTGCTGAAAACGATATTTTTTTAGAAAAATCGTCTTTTCGCAGATTTTTTGATTGATTCGTGTACAGAACACGATTCTTAGTAAGAATCTAAAATTTTGGTCAATTTAGTGACATAAGGCAAGAGTTATGACCGATCCTAAGTGTTAAAACGACCGACCCCAAGTAATGAAAACCATTATTTTTTAGAAAATTCTTCTTTTTCTGCCCAATTCTTAGTAAGAATCCAAAATTTCGGTCATTTTAGTGCCATAGGGCAAGAGTTATGTCCGACCCTAAGTGTTCAAACGACCGACACCAAGTAATTAAAACCATTATTTTTTATAAAATTCATCTTTTGGCAGATTTCTTGATTGATTCGTGTACAGAACACGATTCTTAGTAATAATCCAAAATATCGGTCAGTTCAGTGCCAGAGGGCAAGTGTAATTACCGACCCCAAGTGTTAAAACGACCAACCCCAAGTAATGGAAACCATTAATTTTTAGAAAATTCATCTTTTGGCAGATTTTTTGATTGATTCGTGTACAGAACCCGATTCTTAGTAAGAATCCAAAATTTCGGTCAGTTTAGTACCATAGGGCAAGAGTTATGTAAGACCACAAGTGCTATAGCGACCGAACCCAAGTGCTGAAAACGGTAATTTTTTAGAAAACTTTTCTGTTGGCAGATTTTTTGATTGATTTGTGTAGAGATTACGATTCTTAGTAAGAATCCAAAATTTCGGTCATTTTAGTGCCATAGGGCAAGAGTTATGTCCGACCCGAAGTGTTAAAACGACCCACCACAAGTGCTTAAGCGTCCGAACCCAAGTGCTGAAATCGAAATTTTTTTAGAAAAATCGTCTTTTCGCAGATTTTTGATTGATTCGTGTACAGAACACGATTCTTAGTAAGAATCCAAAATTTCGGTAATTTTAGTGCTAGAGTTTTGTCCGACCCCAAGTGTTAAAACGACCGACCCCAAGTGCTTAAGCATCCGAACCCAAGTGCTGAAAACGATAATTTTTTAGAAAAATCGTCTTTTCGCAGATTTTTTGATTGATTCGTTTACAGAACACGATTCTTAGTAAGAATCCAAAATTTCGGTTAGTTTGGTACCACAGGGCAAGAGTTATGTCTGACCCCAAATGCTATAGCGACCGAACCAATGCTGAAAACCGTAATTTTTTAGAAAAATTTTCTTTCGCCAGATTTTTTGATTGATTTGTGTACAGATTACGATTTTAAGTAAGAATCCAAAAATTCGGCCAGTTTATCAAGTGTCAGTTTGCCAAGTGCTTTAGCGTCCGAACCCAAGTGCTGAAAACGATTATTTAAAAAAAAAAAAGTCTTTTCGTAGATTTTGTGATTGATTAGTGTACAGAACACGTTTCTCTTAGTTAGAATCGAAAATTTCGGTCAGTTTGGTACCATAGGGCAAGAGTTATGTCTGACCCCAAATGCTATAGCGACCGAACCCAATGCTGAAAACGGTAATTTTTTAGAAAAATTTTCTTTCGCCAGATTTTTTGATCGATTCGTGTACAGATTACGATTTTAAGTAAGAATCCAAAATTTCGGTCAGTTTGATGCCATCGGGCAAGAGTTATGTCCGACCCCAAGTGTTAAAACGACCGACCCCAAGTGCTGAAAACGATAATTTTTTAGAAAAATCGTCTCCTCGCAGATTTTTTGATTGATTCGTGTACAGAACACGATTCTTAGTAAGAACCGAAAATTTCGGTCAGTTTGGTACCATATGGCAAGAGTTATGTCCGACCCCAAGTGCTATAGCGACCGAACCCAAGTGCTGAAACGGTAATTTTATAGAAAACTTTTCTTTTGGCCGATTTTTTGATTGATTCGTGTACACAATACGATTCTTAGTAAGAATCCAAAATTTCGGTCAGTTCAGTGCCATAGGGCAAGTGTTATGACCGACCCCAAGTGTTAAAACGACCGACCCCAAGTGCTTTCGCATCCGAACCGTGCTGAAAACGATAATTTTTTAGAGAAATCGTCTTTTCACAGATTTTTTGATTGATTCGTGTACAGAACACGATTCTTAGTAAGAATCCAAAAAAAATAATAATCGCAAATGTATGGTCAAAAGTTGTTATTTTCTTGAGAAACATTTCGAAGGTAGGTTGTATATAGCGGAATGCTGTATTTTTCATAGGTTATATTGAAAAAGTCTACTATAGTGGAAGGAATGTTTTATAATAAGCTATATCTAGTGTAAACAGATTTTTTGATTGATTTGTGTAGAGATTACGATTCTTAGTAAGAATCCAAAATTTCGGTCATTTTAGTGCCATAGGGCAAGAGTTATGTCCGACCCGAAGTGTTAAAACGACCGACCACAAGTGCTTATGCGTCGGACCCCAAGTGCTGAAAACGAAATTTTTTTAGAAAAATCGTCTTTTCGCGGATTTTTGATTGATTCGTGTACAGAACACGATTCTTAGTAAGAATCCAAAATTTCGGTAATTTTAGTGCTAGAGTTATGTCCGACCCAAAGTGTTAAAACGACCGACCCCAAGTGCTTAAGCATCCGAACCCAAGTGCTGAAAACGATAATTTTTTAAAAAATCGTCTTTTCGCAGATTTTTTGATTGATTCGTTTACAGAACACGATTCTTAGTAAGAATCCAAAATTTCGGTTAGTTTGGTACCATAGGGCAAGAGTTATGTCTGACCCCAAGTGTTATAGCGACCGAACCCAATGCTGAAAACCGTAATTTTTTAGAAAAATTTTCTTTCGCCAGATTTTTTGATTGATTTGTGTACAGATTACGATTTTAAGTAAGAATCCAAAAATTCGGCCAGTTTATCAAGTGTCAGTTTGCCAAGTGCTTTAGCGTCCGAACCCAAGTGCTGAAAACGATAATTTAAAAAAAAAAAGGTCTTTTCGTAGATTTTGTGATTGATTAGTGTACAGAACACGTTTCTCTTAGTTATAATCGAAAATTTCGGTCAGTTTGGTACCATAGGGCAAGAGTTATGTCTGACCCCAAATGCTATAGCGACCGAACCCAATGCTGAAAACGGTAATTTTTTAGAAAAATTTTCTTTTGCCAGATTTTTTGATCGATTCGTGTACAGATTACGATTTTAAGTAAGAATCCAAAATTTCGGTCAGTTTGGTGCCATCGGGCAAGAGTTATGTCCGACCCCAAGTGTTAAAACGACCGACCCCAAGTGCTGAAAACGATAATTTTTTAGAAAAATCGTCTCCTCGCAGATTTTTTGATTGATTCGTGTACAGAACACGATTCTTAGTAAGAACCGAAAATTTCGGTCAGTTTGGTACCATATGGCAAGAGTTATGTCCGACCCCAAGTGCTATAGCGACCGAACCCAAGTGCTGAAACGGTAATTTTATAGAAAACTTTTCTTTTGGCCGATTTTTTGATTGATTCGTGTACACAATACGATTCTTAGTAAGAATCCAAAATTTCGGTCAGTTCAGTGCCATAGGGCAAGTGTTATGACCGACCCCAAGTGTTAAAACGACCGACCCCAAGTACTTTCGCATCCGAACCGTGCTGAAAACGATAATTTTTTAGAGAAACCGTCTTTTCACAGATTTTTTGATTGATTCGTGTACAGAACACGATTCTTAGTAAGAATCCAAAATTTTGGTCAATTTTGTGACATAAGGCAAGGGTTATGACTGATCCTAAGTGTTAAAACGACCGACCCCAAGTAATGAAAAACATTCTTTTTTAGAAAATTCTTCTTTTGGCAGATTTTTTGATTGATTCGTGTACATAACACGATTCTTAGTAAGAATCCAAAAAAAAAAATAATCGCAAATGTATGGTCAAAAGATGTTATTTTCTTGAGAAACATTTCGAAGGTAGGTTGTATATAGCGGAATGCTGTATTTTTCATAGGTTATATTGAAAAAGTAAACTATAGTGGAAGGTATGTTTGTAATAAGCTATATCTAGTGTAAACAGATTTTTTGATTGATTTGTGTAGAGATTAGGATTATTAGTAAGAATCCAAAATTTAGTGCCATAGGGCAAGAGTTATGTCCGACCCGAAGTGTTAAAACGACCGACCACAAGTGCTTATGCGTCGGACCCCAAGTGCTGAAAACGAAATTTTTTTAGAAAAATCGTCTTTTCGCGGATTTTTGATTGATTCGTGTACAGAACACGATTCTTAGTAAGAATCCAAAATTTCGGTAATTTTAGTGCTAGAGTTATGTCCGACCCCAAGTGTTAAAACGACCGACCCCAAGTGCTTAAGCATCCGAACCCAAGTGCTGAAAACGATAATTTTGTAGAAAAATCGTCTTTTCGCAGATTTTTTGATTGATTCGTTTACAGAACACGATTCTTAGTAAGAATCCAAAATTTCGGTTAGTTTGGTACCATAGGGCAAGAGTTATGTCTGACCCCAAGTGCTATAGCGACCGAACCCAATGCTGAAAACCGTAATTTTTTAGAAAAATTTTCTTTCGCCAGATTTTTTGATTGATTTGTGTACAGATTACGATTTTAAGTAAGAATCCAAAAATTCGGCCAGTTTATCAAGTGTCAGTTTGCCAAGTGCTTTAGCGTCCGAACCCAAGTGCTGAAAACGATAATTTAAAAAAAAAAATGTCTTTTCGTAGATTTTGTGATTGATTAGTGTACAGAACACGTTTCTCTTAGTTAGAATCGAAAATTTCGGTCAGTTTGGTACCATAGGGCAAGAGTTATGTCTGACCCCAAATGCTATAGCGACCGAACCCAATGCTGAAAACGGTAATATTTTAGAAAAATTTTCTTTCGCCAGATTTTTTGATCGATTCGTGTACAGATTACGATTTTAAGTAAGAATCCAGAATTTCGGTCAGTTTGGTGCCATCGGGCAAGAGTTATGTCCGACCCCAAGTGTTAAAACGACCGACCCCAAGTGCTGAAAACGATAATTTTTTAGAAAAATCGTCTCCTCGCAGATTTTTTGATTGATTCGTGTATAGAACACGATTCTTAGTAAGAACCGAAAATTTCGGTCAGTTTGGTACCATATGGCAAGAGTTATGTCCGACCCCAAGTGCTATAGCGACCGAACCCAAGTGCTGAAACGGTAATTTTATAGAAAACTTTTCTTTTGGCCGATTTTTTGATTGATTCGTGTACACAATACGATTCTTAGTAAGAATCCAAAATTTCGGTCAGTTCAGTGCCATAGGGCAAGTGTTATGACCGACCCCAAGTGTTAAAACGACCGACCCCAAGTGCTTTAGCATCCGAACCGTGCTGAAAACGATAATTTTTTAGAGAAATCGTCTTTTCACAGATTTTTTGATTGATTCGTGTACAGAACACGATTCTTAGTAAGAATCCAAAATTTTGGTCAATTTTGTGACATAAGGCAAGGGTTATGACTGATCCTAAGTGTTAAAACGACCGACCCCAAGTAATGAAAAACAATCTTTTTTAGAAAATTCTTCTTTTGGCAGATTTTTTGATTGATTCGTGTACAGAACACGATTCTTAGTAAGAATCCAAAAAAATAATAATCGCAAATGTATGGTCAAAAGTTGTTATTTTCTTGAGAAACATTTCGAAGGTAGGTTGTATATAGCGGAATGCTGTATTTTTCATAGGTTATATTGAAAAAGTCTACTATAGTGGAAGGAATGTTTTATAATAAGCTATATCTAGTGTAAACAGATTTTTTGATTGATTTGTGTAGAGATTACGATTCTTAGTAAGAATCCAAAATTTCGGTCATTTTAGTGCATAGGGCAAGAGTTATGTCCGACCCGAAGTGTTAAAACGACCGACCACAAGTGCTTATGCGTCGGACCCAAGTGCTGAAAACGAAATTTTTTTTAGAAAAATCGTCTTTTCGCGGATTTTTGATTGATTCGTGTACAGAACACGATTCTTAGTAAGAATCCAAAATTTCGGTAATTTTAGTGCTAGAGTTATGTCCGACCCCAAGTGTTAAAACGACCGACCCCAAGTGCTTAAGCATCCGAACCCAAGTGCTGAAAACGATAATTTTGTAGAAAAATCGTCTTTTCGCAGATTTTTTGATTGATTCGTTTACAGAACACGATTCTTAGTAAGAATCCAAAATTTCGGTTAGTTTGGTACCATAGGGCAAGAGTTATGTCTGACCCCAAGTGCTATAGCGACCGAACCCAATGCTGGAAAACCGTAATTTTTTAGAAAAATTTTCTTTCGCCAGATTTTTTGATTGATTTGTGTACAGATTACGATTTTAAGTAAGAATCCAAAAATTCGGCCAGTTTATCAAGTGTCAGTTTGCCAAGTGCTTTAGCGTCCGAACCCAAGTGCTGAAAACGATAATTTAAAAAAAAAATGTCTTTTCGTAGATTTTGTGATTGATTAGTGTACAGAACACGTTTCTCTTAGTTAGAATCGAAAATTTCGGTCAGTTTGGTACCATAGGGCAAGAGTTATGTCTGACCCCAAATGCTATAGCGACCGAACCCAATGCTGAAAACGGTAATTTTTTAGAAAAATTTTCTTTTGCCAGATTTTTTGATCGATTCGTGTACAGATTACGATTTTAAGTAAGAATCCAAAATTTCGGTCAGTTTGGTGCCATCGGGCAAGAGTTATGTCCGACCCCAAGTGTTAAAACGACCGACCCCAAGTGCTGAAAACGATAATTTTTTATAAAAATCGTCTCCTCGCAGATTTTTTGATTGATTCGTGTACAGAACACGATTCTTAGTAAGAACCGAAAATTTCGGTCAGTTTGGTACCATATGGCAAGAGTTATGTCCGACCCCAAGTGCTATAGCGACCGAACCCAAGTGCTGAAACGGTAATTTTATAGAAAAACTTTTCTTTTGGCCGATTTTTTGATTGATTCGTGTACACAATACGATTCTTAGTAAGAATCAAAATTTCGGTCAGTTCAGTGCCATAGGGCAAGTGTTATGACCGACCCCAGTGTTTAAAACGACCGACCCCAAGTACTTTCGCATCCGAACCGTGCTGAAAACGATAATTTTTTAGAGAAACCGTCTTTTCACAGATTTTTTGATTGATTCGTGTACAGAACACGATTCTTAGTAAGAATCCAAAATTTTGGTCAATTTTGTGACATAAGGCAAGGGTTATGACTGATCCTAAGTGTTAAAACGACCGACCCCAAGTAATGAAAAACAATCTTTTTTAGAAAATTCTTCTTTTGGCAGATTTTTTGATTGATTCGTGTACAGAACACGATTCTTAGTAAGAATCCAAAAAAAATAATAATCGCAAATGTATGGTCAAAAGTTGGTATTTTCTTGAGAAACATTTCGAAGGTAGGTTGTATATAGCGGAATGCTGTATTTTTCATAGGTTATATTGAAAAAGTAAACTATAGTGGAAGGTATGTTTTATAATAAGCTATATCTAGTGTAAACAGATTTTTTGATTGATTTGTGTAGAGATTACGATTCTTAGTAAGAATCCAAAATTTCGGTCATTTTAGTGCCATAAGGCAAGAGTTATGTCCGACCCGAAGTGTTAAAACGACCGACCACAAGTGCTTATGCGTCCGAACCCAAGTGCTGAAAACGATAATTTTTTAGACAAATCGTCTGTTCGCTGATTTTTTGATTGATTCGTGTACAGAATACGATTCTTAATAAGAATCGAAAATTTTGGTCAATTTAGTGACATAAGGCAAGAGTTATGACCGATCCTAAGTGTTAAAACGACCGACCCCAAGTAATGAAAACCATTATTTTTTAGAAAATTCTTCTTTTTCTGCCCGATTCTTAGTAAGAATCCAAAATTTCGGTCATTTTAGTGCCATAGGGTAAGAGTTATGTCCGACCCCAAGTATTAAAACGACCGACCCCAAGTGCTTTAGCGTCCGAACCCAAGTGCTGAAAACGATAATTTAAAAAAAAATTGTCTTTTCGTAGATTTTGTGATTGATTCGTGTACAGAACACGATTCTGAGTAAGAATCCAAAATTTCGGTAATTTTAGTGCTAGAGTTATGTTCAACCCCAAGTGTCAAAACGACCGACCCCAAGTGCTTAAGCGTCCGAACCCAAGTGCTGAAAACGATGTTTTTTTAGAAAAATCGTCTTTTCGCAGATTTTTTGATTGATTCGTGTACAGAACACGATTCTTAATAAGAATCGAAAATTTTGGTCAATTTAGTGACATAAGGCAAGAGTTATGACCGATCCTAAGTGTTTAAACGACCGACCCCAAGTAATGAAAACCATTATTTTTTAGAAAATTCTTCTTTTTCTGCCCGATTCTTAGTAAGAATCCAAAATTTCGGTCATTCTAGTGCCATAGGGTAAGAGTTATGTCCGACCCCAAGTGTTAAAACGACCGACCCCAAGTGCTTTAGCGTCCGAACCCAAGTGCTGAAAACGATAATTTTTTAGAAAAATCGTCTTTTCGGAGATTTTTTGATTGATTCGTGTACAGAAGACGATTCTTAGTAAGAATCCAATATTTCGGTCAGTTTATTGCCATAGGGCACGAGTTATGTCCGACATCAAGTGTTAAAACGACCGACCCCAAGTGCTTTAGCATCCGAACCAAAGTGCTGAAAACGATAATTTTTTAGAGAAATCGTCTTTTCACAGATATTTTGATTGATTCGTGTACAGAACACGATTCTTAGTAAGAATCCAAAGTTTTGGTCAATTTTGTGACATAAGGCAAGGGTTATGACTGATCCTAAGTGTTAAAACGACCGACCCCAAGTAATGAAAACCATTCTTTTTTTGAAAATTCTTCTTTTGGCAGATTTTTTGATTGATTCGTGTACAGAACACGATTCTTAGTAAGAATCCAAAAAAAATAATAATCGCAAATGTATGGTCAAAAGTTGTTATTTTCTTGAGAAACATTTCGAAGGTAGGTTGTATATAGCGGAATGCTGTATTTTTCATAGGTTATATTGAAAAAGTAAACTATAGTGGAACGTATGTTTTATAATAAGCTATATCTAGTGTAAACAGATTTTTTGATTGATTTGTGTAGAGATTACGATTCTTAGTAAGAATCCAAAATTTCGGTCATTTTAGTGCCATAGGGCAAGAGTTATGTCCGACCCGAAGTGTTAAAACGACCGACCACAAGTGCTTATGCGTCCGAACCCAAGTGCTGAAAACGATAATTTTTTAGACAAATCGTCTTTTCGCAGATTTTTGATTGATTCGTGTACAGAACACGATTCTTAGTAAGAATCCAAAATTTCGGTAATTTTAGTGCTAGAGTTATGTCCAACCCCAAGTGTTAAAACGACCGACCCCAAGTGCTTAAGCGTCCGAACCCAAGTGCTGAAAACGATAATTTTTTAGAAAAATCGTCTTTTCGGAGATTTTTTGATTGATTCGTGTACAGAAGACGATTCTTAGTAAGAATCCAATATTTCGGTCAGTTTATTGCCATAGGGCACGAGTTATGTCCGACCCCAAGTGCTATATCGACCGAACCCATGTGCTGAAACGGTAATTTTATAGAAAACTTTTCTTTTGGCAGATTTTTTGATCGATTCGTGTACAGATTACGATTTTAAGTAAGAATCCAAAATTTCGGTCATTTTAGTGCCATAGGGCAAGAGTTATGTCCGACCCCAAGTGTTAAAACGACCGACCCCAAGTGCTTTAGCGTCCGAACCGAAGTGCTGAAAACGATATTTTTTTAGAAAAATCGTCAGTTTGGTACCATAGGGCAAGAGTTATGTCTGACCCCAAGTGCTATAGTGACCGAACCCTATGCTGAAAACGGTTAATTTTTTATAAAAATTTTCCTTCGCCAGATTTGTTGATTGATTCGTGTACAGATTACGATTTTAAGTAAGAATCCAAAAATTCGCTCAGTTTAGTGCTATAGGGCAAGAGTTATGTCCGACCCCAAGTGTTAAAACGACCGACCCCAAGTGCTTTAGCATCCGAACCAAAGTGCTGAAAACGATAATTTTTTAGAAAAATCGTCTTTTCGGAGATTTTTTCAGAGATGGAAGCGTAGCTGCGGCCTTGCTGGTGATCTTGTGTGCTGGAATGTTTGGAGTAATTTCATTTAAACAAATGCAAGATAAATTTTTTACAAAACGTTTGTTAATTCTAGAAGCAATGGTAATATTGGTTTTGAAATTACTTTTAAATGATGCACCGGTTATTCCAATAATTGAACTATTACACTTGGTTAGCTGAACGCCTAACTGCGTAGCTAATTTTTTAGTGATGAAATTAGACTGACTCCCTTGGTCCAACAAGGCTCGAGCTTGATTGAAATGTCCTTGCGCATTCTTCACATTGAGGACGTCAGTAGATAGTAATGCATGAGATTCATTAGCCATGGATGTAGCGGAGATGATAGGACTTTGTTCAGATTCACTTTGAACTTCCTTGCGACACAGAGTGTGATGTTTTTTGTTGCAAATTTTGCAAAGTGTTTTGCTTTGAGATTTTTCGTAAGCATGACCTCGTCCTAGACAGTTGTAACACAAATGTAAACTCTTAAACGTGTTTATTCTATCTTGAGCAGTCATTTTTTTAAACTTAGGGCACTGATGCATACTATGATTTCTAGAACAAGTCTTACAACATTAATTTTGAGAAGTTACAAATGTTAAATTTGGTTTTTTGCTTTTATTGTTATCAGATTTATGAGATATTACAGATGACTTTGGAATAGATTGAAGCATATGAGATTTATCAGTTAAAAACTTTATAAATGTATCCATGGAATGTACATGAGAATTTGATTCTGGAATAGGAATTCTTTCCCATTCGCGAGCTGTTGTAAAATCAAGTTTTTTTGAGAAATGGTAAATTAGTAAAGCGTCCCAATGTTCTGTAGTTAGATTTAAGAGTTTTTTAGAGCTCGTAAATTAATTAAAATTTTATCTAAAAAGGATTTAATTTCCTTGGCAGATTCAAATTTAATTGTTGCAATGTCAAATATAGATTGAATGTGATTGTGAATGATTAGACGTATATATGCGTATCGATCTGTTAATAATTTCCATGCAATGCTGTAGTCGTTGGAAGAGATTTCAAGAGATGTTAGTAATTTGGAAGCCTCTCCAGTTAATGAAGATTTGAGATAGTGAAATTTTTGTATTTCACATAATTCGTTGTTCGTTTCAATTAAAGATTTGAAGGATTCTTCAAAGCAAGTTCACTCAGACAATCCACCTGAGAATGTAGGTAACTTTAGAATTGGTAACTGCATTGTAGAATTCAGATTTAATTGAGATTTAAGTGACTGGGTTTTGAAATCGTTCGTCAGACGCGATTTTGTTTGGGTGATTGCTTTGAAATACATTAATTCGAAGCGATCGGTTTCATCATCCGAAGCGAGATCTGAACCTTCGTCACACATACTTATTCGGAGTTGAATTTCCATGAATAAATCATGTAAAGGTTCGACCTTTTCTAATCGCGCTAGAATGATTGACGGATCTGTTTGATTCTCATCTAATAGCGACTGAAATTTAGTAATGAGCGCTTTGAACTGGCCCCTTCTAGCAATGAGTGCTTTCAGATTGTCGGCCATTATCAATTTATCAAAGATCCGCAACAAGTACAGAGACTTAGCGAAAGGCAACAATTTTACACAGAAAGGAAAGGAAAATAATGGATGGCTTAACTTTTGGCTTGCTGTGATGATGCCAATTCAATCCGGTGGAAGAACCATGTGCAGATCCCAGGTGTGGTTCTCTCCAGATAGTCTGTAGTCAGGTTGTAAGTCTGAGCTGCCCTTGTTGACTTCCATCTATTCCACACCGAGGAACCGTATAATGAGTGATATAGAGAGGTAGAGTTTGAGGTTATTCTTGTGTAGTAAAAACACTTGTGTTGGGTACTGGATATTGATTCTGTTTATTCTGATGAATAATTTTGTACGGAGTGGTTTTGGTCTGAACACTAGACTGGCGACAATAATTTAGACAAATTAATGTTAGCAGAAGCGAAAGACGGTTTGAATTAATGCTAAACAAGCCGAGTTTAGACGAGGATAAAAACAATATAGAGAGACTGTTTGTAAGATTGAGAATCTAGAATGTTTTCAAGAATAACAAGACACGCCATTTATAGACACAGAAAGAGAAAGTTTGATGCGCCACAGACAAAAGAGATTTTAGACAAGATATTTTATGGCAATATTTAGTAAGAGGTGGCATAGACGCGAAAGTTTAAGATAAAGGGCTCTACACATCGAGCTTAGAATAAATGAGAAGTAAATGTTCAGTGCTATATGAATTTAAATAGAAAATAGAAGAATCACAACACACAACATCCAACAAAAACGACCGACCCCAAGTAATGAAAACCATTATTTTTAGAAAATTCTTCTTTTCTGCGCGATTCTTTGTAAGAATCCTAAATTTCGGTCAGTTTAGTGCCATAGAGAAAGAGTTATGTCCGACCCCAAGTGTTAAAACGACCGACCCCAAGTGCTTTCGCGTCCGAACCCAAGTGCTGAAAACGATATTTTTTTATAAAAATCGTCTTTTCGCAGTTTTTTTTAATGATTCGTGTACAGAACACGATTCTTAGTAAGAATCGAAAATTTCGGTCAGTTTGGTACCAAAGGGCAAGAGTTATGTCTGACCCCAAATGCTATAGCGACCGAACCCAATGCTGAAAACGGTAATTTTTTAGAAAAATTTTCTTTCGCCAGATTTTTTGATTGATTCGTGTACAGAACACGAATCTTAGTAAGAATCGAAAATTTCGGTCAGTTTGGTACCATAGGGCAAGAGTGATGTCCGACCCCAAGTGCTATAGCGACCGAACCCAAGTGCTGAAACGGTAATTTTATAGAAAAATTTTCTTTCGCCAGATTTTTTGATTGATTCGTGTACAGATTACGATTTTAACAAAGAATCCAAAATTTCGGTCAGTTTAGTGAAATAAGACAAGAGTTATGACCGACCCTAAGTGTTAAAACGGCCGAACCCAAGTAAGAGAAACCATTAATTTTTAGAAAATTATTCTTATGGCAGATTTTTTGATTGATTCGTGTACAGAACCCGATTCTAAGTGAGAATCCAGAATTTCGGTCATTAAAGTGCCATAAGGCAAGATTTATGTCCGACCCCAAGTGTTAAAACGTCCGACCCCAAATGCTTTAGCGTCCGAACCCAAGTGCCGAAAACGAAATTTTTTTAGAAAAATGGTCTTTTCGCAGATTTTTTGATTGATTCGTGTACAGAACACGATTCTTAATAAGAACCAAAAATTTCGGTCAGGTTGGTACCGTAGGGCAAGAGTTATGTCTGACCCCAAGTGCTATAGCCACCGAACCCAATGCTGAAAACGGCAATCTTTTAGAAAAATTTTCTTTCGCAAGATTTTTTGATTGATTCGTGTACAGAACCCGATACTAAGTAAGAATCCAAAATTTCTGTCATTTAAGTGCCATAGGGCAAGAGTTATGTCCGACCTCAAGTTTTAAAACGTCCGACCCCAAGTGCTTTAGCGTCCGAACCCAAGTGCCGAAAACGAAAATTTTCTAGAAAAATGGTCTTTTCGCCAGATTTTTTGATTGATTTGTGTACAGATTACGATTTTAACAAAGAATCCAAAATATCGGTCAGTTTAGTGCCATAGGGAAAGAGTTATATCCGACCCCAAGTGTTAAAACGACCGACCCCAAGTACTTTAGCGTCCGAACCCAAGTGCTGAAAACGATATTTTTTTATAAAAATCGTCTTTTCGCAGATTTTTTGATTGATTCGTGTACAGAACACGATTCTTAGTAAGAATCGAAAATTTTGGTCAGTTTGGTACCATAGGGCAAGAGTTATGTCCGACCCCAAGTGCTATAGCGACCGAACCCAAGTGCTGAAAAGGTAATTTTATAGAAAACTTTTCTTTTGGCAGATTTTTTGATTGATTCGTGTACAGAACACGATTCTTAATAAGAACCAAAAATTTCGGTCAGGTTGGTTCCGTAGGGCAAGAGTTATGTCTGACCCCAAGTGCTAAAGCCACCGAACCCAATGCTGAAAACGGCAATTTTTTAGAAAAATTTTCTTTCGCCAGATTTTTTGATTGATTCGTGTACAGAACACGATTCTTAGTAAGAATAGAAAATTTCGGTCAGTTTGGTACCATAGGGCAAGAGTGATGTCCGACCCCAAGTGCTATAGAAACCGAACCCAAGTGCTGAAACGGTAATTATATAGAAAACTTTTCTTTTGGCAGATTTTTTGATTGATTCGTGTACAGAACCCGATTCTAAGTAAGAATCCAAAATTTCGGTCATTTATGTGCCATAGGGCAAGAGTTATGTCCGACCCCAAGTGTTAAAACGTCCGACCCCAAGTGCTTTAGCGTCCGAACCTAAGTGCCGAAAACGAAAATTTTCTAGAAAAATGGTCTTGTCGCCAGATTTTTTGATTGATTCGTGTACAGATTACGATTTTAACAAAGAATCCAAAATTTCGGTCAGTTAAGTGCCATAGGGAAAGTGTTATATCCGACCCCAAGTGTTAAAACGTCTGACCCCAAGTGCTTTAGCGTCCGAACCCAAGTGCCGAAAACGATTTTTTTTTAGAAAAATGGTCTTTTCGCAGATTTTTTGATTGATTCGTGTACAGAACACGATTATTAATAAGAACCAAAAATTTCGGTCAGGTTGGTACCGTAGGGCAAGAGTTATGTCCGACCCCAAGTGCTATAGCGACCGAACCCAAGTGCTGAAACGGCAATTTTTTAGAAAAATTTTCTTTCGCAAGATTTTTTTGATTGATTTATCGTGTACAGATTACGATTTTAAGTAAGAATCCAAAATTTCGGTCATTTAAGTACCATAAGGCAAGAGTTATGTCCGACCCCAAGTGTTAAAACGTCCGACCCCAAGTGCTTTAGCGTCCGAACCCAAGTGCCGAAAACGAAAATTTTCTAGAAAAATGGTCTTTTCGCCAGATTTTTTGATTGATTCGTGTACAGATTACGATTTTAACAAAGAATCCAAAATATCGGTCAGTTTAGTGCCATAGGGAAAGAGTTATATCCGACCCCAAGTGTTAAAACGACCGACCCCAAGTAGTTTAGCGTCCGAACCCAAGTGCTGAAAACGATATTTTTTTATAAAAATCGTCTTTTCGCAGTTTTTTTTAATGATTCGTGTACAGAACACGATTCTTAGTAAGAATCGAAAATTTCGGTCAGTTTGGTACCAAAGGGCAAGAGTTATGTCTGACCCCAAATGCTATAGCGACCGAACCCAATGCTGAAAACGGTAATTTTTTAGAAAAATTTTCTTTCGCCAGATTTTTTGTTTGATTCGTGTACAGAACACGAATCTTAGTAAGAATCAAAAATTTCGGTCAGTTTGGTACCATAGGGCAAGAGTGATGTCCGACCCCAAGTGCTATAGCGACCGAACCCTAGTGCTGAAACGGTAATTTTATAGAAAAATTTTCTTTCGCCAGATTTTTTGATTGATTCGTGTACAGATTACGATTTTAACAAAGAATCCAAAATTTCGGTCAGTTTAGTGAAATAAGGCAAGAGTTATGACCGACCCTAAGTGTTAAAACCGCCGAACCCAAGTAAGAGAAACCATTAATTTTTAGAAAATTATTCTTATGG